>JBAIAC010000004.1:23615000-24865000 GCA_037349315.1 Chelydra serpentina | reverse complement strand
GCCTGGGAAAGTTGGATGGCACAGGACTAAACAATAGACACCACCTTAATAGGCCTGGAAACATGGCACAAGGGAATCCAGCCGTATAGGGGGTTGCTGCAGACCAGTGTGCTGTGCAGTTGAGCTCTGTGCTCCGAAGGTGCATAGAAGGGGATTGTGGGCGAAGCAGGGAGTGACAGGTGTGTAGCCAGTGGGTCTGCTAATAGCACGGATCCACTGGATGATAGCCCTTCATATGGCAGTGGGCAGCAGGCCTTGACACGCCTATAGCCCAAGGCTGGTATTAAGAGCTGAGGAAAGCATGAGTAGGTTCCCCGTGATATGCCTTCTGGTTGGCAGGGGGGGATTCTACCCTATATCCAAACAGATCCCCTCAACAAAAGTGCTTTTACTCAAGCTTTGGGCTCCACTATGCAACTCTTACGCACATGGGTCAGTCTACTGGTGTCTCATGTAAGTGCTCCCCAACATGAGTAAAGGTTGCACAGCTCTTTTTGTTTGGGACCAATATTTGGCCCCATGTGAATTACACTTGGACCTCAGGATTTGGGGTTGAAATAAATATGCATTTCCAACTGAAATGCATTTGATGGTTTTGTCTCACTCCCCCTGGGCAGAAGAGCAGCTGCAATTTGAGTGTGTCATTTTGGTTTTGTAATTTAGCAAATTCAGTGGAAATGGACGAACCTCCTTCTGGGAACACAAGAATGGATGTATTGGGTCAGACCAATGGTCCATCTAGCCCAGTATCCTGTCGTCCGCCAGTGGCCAGTGCCAGATGCTTCAGAGGGAATGAGCAGAACAGGGTGATTTATTGAGTGATCCATCCTGTTGTTCAGTCTCAGCATCTGGCAACTGGAGGATTAGGGTCACAATTTTGCATGGGGTTGCATTCCTGACCATCGTGCCTAATAGCCATTGATGGACTTATCCTCTATGAACTTATCTAATTATTTTTTGATCCCAGTTATACTTTTGGCCTTCACAACATCCCCTGGCAACAAGTTCTGCAGGTTGACTCTGCACTGGGTGAAGAAGTACTTTCTTTTGTTTGTTTTAAACCTGCTGTCTGTTATATTATTTGGGTGACCCCTAGTTCTTGTGTTCTGTAAAGGGGTAAACAACACTTCCTTATTCAATTTCTCCACAACATTCATGATTCCATAGTTCTCTATCATATCCCCCCTTAGTGGTCTTTTTTCTAAGCTGAATAGTCCCAGTTTTTAAATTTTGTCCTCATATAGAAGCTGTTCCTTACCCTTAATCATTTTCATTACCCTTCTCTGTACCTTTTCCAATTCTAATATATGTTTTTAGAGATGGGGCAACCAGAACTGCATGCAGTATTCAAGGTATGGGTGTACCATAGATTTATGTAGTAGCATTTGATATTTTCTGTTTTATTATTTATCCCTTTCCTAATGGTTCCTAACATTCTGTTCGCTTTTTTAACCACCCTGCACATTGAGCAGATGTTTTCAGAGAACTATCAACCATGACTTCAGTATCGCTTTCCTGAGTGGTAACAGCTAATGTACACCCCATCATTTTGTATATACAGTTGGGCTTATGATCTCTAATGTGCATTACTTTGCATTTATCAACATTGAATTTCATCTGCCATTTTCTTTCCCAGTAACACAGTCTTCTGAGATCGCTTTGTAACTCTTCTCGGTCTGCTTTGGATTCAGCTATTTTGAATAATTTAGTATCATCTGGAAACTTGGCCACCTCACTGTTTATCACTTTTTCCAGATTATTAATGAGTATATTGAACAGCACAGGTCCCAGTACAGGTCTCTGAGGGACCCAGATATATTCCACTTTCCATTTATGCCTACCCCTTTTTCCCTATCTTTTAACCAGTTACTGATCCATGAGAGGACCTTCCCTCTTAGCCCATGACTGCTTGATTTGCTTAAGAGTCTTTGGTGTGAGATCCTCTTCATAGGCTTTCTGAAAGTCCAAGTACACTATATCAGCTGAAACACCCTTGTCCACATGCTTGTTGACACCTTCAAAGAATTCTAATAGATTGGTGAGCCATGATTTCTTTACAAAAGCTGTGTTGACTCTTCCTTAACAAATCATGTTAATCTTTGTATCTGATAATTCTGTTCTTTACTATAGTTTCAACCAGTTTGCCTGGTACTGAAGTGAGGCTTACTGGCCTGTTTGGCTCTGGAGCCTTTTTAAAAAATCTATGTTACCTTTATTATCCTCCAGTCATCTGATACAGAGGCTGATTTAAGTGATGGGTTATATATCACAGTTAGTAGTTCTGCAATTTCATATTTAAGTTCCTTCAGAACTCTTGTGTGAATATCATCTAGTCCTGGGGACTTATTATTACTATTTAATTAATCAATTTGTTCCAAAAACACCTCTACTCCCCCCCTCAGTCTGGGACAGTTCCTCAGATTTGTCACCTAAAGGAAGTCACAGTGTGGGAATCTCCCTCACATCCTCTGCAGTGAAGACCAATGCAAAGAATTCCCTTAGCTTCTCTGCTGTGGCCTTGTCTTCCTTGAGTGCTGCTTTAGCACCTCGATCGTCTGATTTTTTGGCAGAATTCCTGCTTCTGATGTACTTTAAAAAAATCACTGTTAGTTTTTGTGTCTTCTGCTAGTTGCTCTTCAAGTTCTCTTTTGGCCTTCCTGATTCTACTTTACACTTGACTTGCCAGAGCTAAAATTCCTTTCCACTAGGATTTGACTTCCAATTTTTAAAGGATGCCTCTTTGCTTCTAAACACCTCTTTTGCTTTGCCATGTAGCTCTGGTGATATTTTATTGGTTCTCTTACTGATTCTTTTACTGTACAGTTTTCTCTGTCTATTGGCAACGTGTGTGTGTGTGTAACATCCTGGGGTGGTAAAGAAAGTAAAACGATTTCAGCAACCTGAGATGCTGAGCAAAGCTTAAGCCATTCAATTAAAAAAATACTTTTAACTCCCTCAGCTGTCTTGCAGGCCCTGAATGGTAATCAAGCAGGACACAAAGGATCTGATTCTGCTGTCTCTTGCACTAGTGTTACACTGGTGTGATTTCACTGGAGTTACTTCTGATTTACACTGGTGCACACTATAGCAGAAGCAGATCCCAAACCTTGCAAATCAGGATTATTTTACACAAATCAAGTAATCTGTCAATGTGATGACTTTTTATTTATTTATTTCTTTACCCTTCTGATATCTGCTCAGGATTCACAATGTACCAGTCAGTCAAGAAACTAATTCGCAGATTAAACAAACAGTATCACTGAGCACATTGCTAATCTCGGTTTACTAGCTAGCATGGTAACCAAAATCCCCTATCATCCCTTACAAAAATGATTCAGGCAGATTAAATCTGACAGGACAGCATGGGGTAATTTGTGCTGTGGTTGCATGCAGTAGACTAGTTTTTAGATAAATTCTCATTTCCAGGGCTTTTGAACACTTAGCTTTCAAACTCTGACACATAAAAGGAAAAAAATCATTTGAGAAATGCTTTCTGCCTTTCTTCTTTCTTTCTTTTTTTTTTTTTTTTTTTTTTGGTTGTTAATTCCCATCTCAAGCAGGAAAAGGAAATGTAGATGGACTGCCATCTATTGGCATGTACATAAAATTCTCCCTTATAAAAACACTGGGAATTTGTAGTCAACAGTTTATGACTAAATATTATTTATATAGATTCAAATGCAGTTAACCCGACATCTGGATTTGTCCATAGGCAGTATTATTATTTATATAACCCTGTCCATTTATGTAAATATGAAAAGGAATTCAGCAGCTGGGGACAGTGATCACTTTGGAATCTAAGGGTCAGGGATTCGGCTGGTTTAAATGGTCATAACACCATTGAAGTCAATGGAGTTTATGTAATCTTATACTTGCTGAAGATCTGGCCCTTCCACAGAACAGATATATCACAGGCAGCAAACTGTGCAATCTTCCCTAAAAACCTACTTCTTTCTCGAGCCTTTCCGCAATTGAACACCTAACCGACTACATCTCCAAGCCTTTGTGTAATGGAACAGTTGTCCTGTTGGAACATCATCCCAAAGTATACAAGTTGCCTGAGTTAGACTGTTAGGGCATGAACCTTCCAAAAAATATTTTTAAAAGCTGACTAGCTGGCCCTTAGATTCCAGAGCTCTCACTGTGCCCAGCCACTGAATTTCTTTTCATAACAAACCTAGAAGAAAATACAACATACCTGCTTTCAGGAGAGAAACCTTCCATGACTTACTTCTTCTGGCACTAAAATTGGCGGGTGTTATTACATAAGCAAAACAGAATACGAGTGAGCAGCAATAAAGCAACTCAAAGCTATTTACCAAGTTGATAGCTTGATGTTAATACCTGTTAGATCAGCATGGTAACAACCTCTAGAGGGTGCATAATAAACAATATTATCAGAGTTTGAGTGCAGGGAGTATCAGATTCTACCGCTGACTGACAAAGGGAGAGAATGGTTTATTTACTATTAGGAAACCAATTTGTAGTGTTGTGGTGTTGCTATGTCTGTGTTTACTAGGAAATAATATATAGCTTTCATACTCATGTGCTGTGTTACACTTCTTTCTTTGTCAATTCCAAACAGAGCAAATATTGTACAGCATGGATGATTTTCAAATGGTTTTTAACCTCTTCATTACTGTGAAATAGAAACCTGACCCAATCCGCATCACAGCTAACAACAATAATAATTACTAATAATACACTTAAAGCCAAATTTGAAAAGTAATAATTTAACCATAGAAAGATATGCCTATTTTGTTCATCTTCAGCTCCCCCCTGTCCAAAAACAAGCATTACTAAAAGCAGCATTGTCTGTGCATCCATCTTCTGGGTGGCCATGACTCCATGCATGCTGCTTTGTGCGTAGATTATTCCTGCAAGAAACAGGAATAATCTATGTGGGGTGAGATGCTTTGGGGCATTCAGGAATTACCATCCGGGGATCAGACATGTGGCCCATCTAATCCAGTTTCCTGTCTCTGACAGTGGCTTCAAATGTACCAGGTTACTTCAAATGAAAATGCAAAAACCTGGCAGCAGGATGTTATGGAATAATCTGTCCAGAGGGGAAGTGTCTTCCTAACTGCATCAGTCAGAGGCTTTTGTATGGCGTGAGGCTTGATATAATTCCTTAACTTATTTTATCCTTCCGTGTGTAATTCTAGATGCTCTTGTCATCCATATAAATGCCCAGTCCTTTCTTGGAATCCTGCTAAGCCCTTGGCCTCAGTGCTATCTTGTGACAATGAGTTCCACAGGCTTCACACTGGGGGGGGGGGGGGGAATTCCTTTTATTACTTTTGAATTTGCCACTGTCAGTTTCATTGAATGTCCTGATGTGTTTGTGTAATGAGAGAGGGTATAATAAAGGAACACAAAATAATTAATGGTCTAGGGAATAGATAAGACAATTTTCTTCACTTTATCTTATTCACTCTAAGGAGAACAGTCCCCATCTGTTCAGTCTCTTTTCAGATGCAATCATTCTTGTCACCTGTCTCTCTATTTCCACCCCTGCTATATCCATTTATAGCTGGGGTGACCTATAGTTATACACTAGAGTCCCGAAGCTGCATTGACCCCACAGGCCCATGCAGACACCCAGTGGATTCAGTGCAAGGGCCTGCCCTCATCAAGCTCATTACAGGATAGGGACCTAGTTTTTAAGCTCTTTCTTTGGTGTAAGGACTGCATTTTTGTTGTGTGTTTGTACAGTTTACCCCTTTTGACTTGCCCCCTCCCTCACCTCTAAAAAATAAAATAATAATCTAAGCAAACAACAATGACAAAAATCCTAGCAAACAAATCAAACATACAAAATCTTAACCATACCCCAAGTGAGTTTTAATACCCTGAAATGGCCAGAGATTCCATGAAGCCCACTAGGGACTTTGATTTTGTTAATTGATTTTTACATGAAATGCACTCTGATAGTAGGGTGATGGGTGATAGTATGGTAAAAATGCACATGATCATCACTTCTGAAAATCAGGCCTTTAAAGTGAGAGGGGTGGAGCAAACATTCCGGGCCTGATTCTCCTCTCTCTGACCCCAGGATATAGCAAGAATAACTCCTTTAACTTTAGGGTACGTCTATACTTACGCGTCCGATCGGAGGCGCGGGATCGATGTTCTGGGTTCGATTTATCGCGTCTTGTCTAGACGCGATAAATCGAACCAGGAAGTGCTCCGCCGTTGACGCTGGTAATCCAGCTCGACGAACGGAGTAGGCGGAGTCAACGGGGGAGCCTGCGCGCCGCGTGTGGACCCCGGGTAAGTGCTTTTTCATTCGAACTAAGATAGTTCGACTTCAGCTACGTTATTCACGTAGCTGAAGTTACGTATCTTAGTTCGAATTCTGGGGTTAGTGTAGACCAGCCCTCAGAGAGTACATGACAGCAGAATCAGGCACTGTGACAATGACTTGGGAGAGTTGTGGGATGAACAGTCTGGCTGACCGTTCAAACATCTGTTTTCTGGAATCCTGTGGATGTCATGCACTGACCACATCCATGAGAACACTAGACTTAAACTGACTTCTTTTGTTGTGTAATAATTCTGTTTAAAATGACCCTATGTCGATGTCAAATAATTTCTCTCCCTTCAGAAAATAACTTAGCATTGATCATAGATTCCAAGGCCAGAAGGGATCGTTCTGATTATCGTACCTGATCTCCTGTGTAACACAAGCCATAGAACGTCCACAGAATAATTCCAAGAGCATATCTCTGTTCAGAAGCCTTGGTATTAGCTTTGAATCATTGCCATGTCTGTCAGTGATAAAAAAAAATTCTTAAGAATCTTACAGAATGACTGATCATGTTCAAGCATTCTGAGAAAATCATTTGAAAACACTTAAGGGTGTAGGCTTGGGTTTCTTGGAAATATGCAGTGGGTGTGTGGGTGTAAGAGGTGGGAGAGCAAAGAGGCAGCCAACACTAAATTATGTACTCAAAAGAATGAAGATAAAATTTTCAAATGACTTAGGAGCCTAAGTCCCATTTTCAAAAGATATGTAGGGCCTAATTTACAGAGATATTTAGATGCCTCAAGATGCAGATAGGCACTAGCAGAATTTACAAAAGCACCTAAACTGAAAGTCAATGGGAGTTAGGCACCTAATTCACTTAGGTGCTCTTGTAAATTCCAATAGACGCCAATCTACATCTTTAGGCACCTAAATACCTTTGTAAATTTGGCCCTTAAGAGCCTAAGTCTCATTGAAAGTCAATGGGATTTAGTCTAAGTAGCTTAGAGACTGGAAAATGAGACTTATGTTCCTGAGTTACTTAAGCACTTTTAATAGTTTTACTCTGTATCTGTGAAGCACCCCAATTTCAGAGTTATAGGAAATATTTCCGAGTAAGCGCTCCACTTCACTCTTTTGGATTCCTGTCCATAGTTTTCAATTGTCATCCTGAGGAATCCTGTGCATGGAGTGCCCCTTTGTCAAATCTGCCTGTCCTTCACAAGAGCCGAGATCAACCTTGACCACTCTGTCCAGCTGGCATTGACAGCATCCTTCTGGACTTCCTTAAATATCTCAGGCCAGGAGGGCATGGCCGGATGGCAGCACTATTCACGGGAAGTCATCACCACCAGCAAAATCCCAACAGCTTGGAGGTGATCAAAGGTCATCACAATTTTAAAACCTGGAAAGCCTCTCGGGAATCCCAAAAGCTACCACGCTATCTCTCTCCTCTGAACAACATACAAATTACTGGATTGGGTGATCCTAGCTAATCCCCCAACCCCCATCCTGGAGACCACAATCCCCCCAGGACAGGCAGGTTTCAGGATAGAACAAAGCTGCTGTGACCAACTGCTTGCACTGACTGCACATATTGAGGCCAGCTTCCAGCAGACGCTTAAAACAGTCACAGCTTTTATTGACTTGTCATCAGCCCAGGACATCATCTGACCCAAGGGCCTACTGCTATGCAACCTGCTTCCACGTGACCAGACGTTTCGACTCATTACATCCATGCGTTCGGACAGAACATTCTGTGTCCATCTCAGAAGCCAGGTTAGCAAAAAGTGGAGTCTGCACAATAGCCTGCCACACAGATCGTGCTAGCGCCGTCCCTTTTTAGCATATCGAGACGTGAGATGATCCAAAATGACATGCCACAAGTTCCTCTATGCTGATGACCTAACACTAACAACACCGGCTGCAACATGCAAGGAAGCTGAAAACACCTTTACTGCTGATCTGAAGATGATGGAAAAACTACTTTCGGTACTGGCGGCTCACAGCCCATTCATTAAAAATGGTGTCGTCAGCTTTCCGTCTCAGCAATTCTGAAGCTAAAAAAACGCTGAACGTAAAGTTCTGCAGCAAGGCAATCGCTCAAAATCCTGACCCCAGCTACTTAGGAGTCACTCTTGATTGCAGCCTGACCAATCTACAACATCCAGGGGTGGAGGGTATAATAGGCCAGGGGACAGTAAATGCAGCTATGAGACTTGTAGCTGGCACCCGGAGGTCCACTGCCTTCACTTCCAGTCCTTGCAAACCCTCTTCCTCCGGGTGTGACATTAAGAACAGCCCAAGGGCAGAGAGCAAGGGGCACCCTGATATATAGCTGTGAGTTTCAGCTGGCCTGACCAGCCCAGTGTGCCCCAACTCACTATATAATCTGTATCTAAAAGGTGTCACCCCTCTGCAGAGAGTCAGCACAGGGTTTATACAGCACTTAGGTCCCACTGAAGGCCTATTTTGAGCTCTTAAATGGACTTAAGTGATGCATAGGACTTATGTTGCTCCTGCACAAGGGTGAATTTCACCCCCTGTGCATATTTCCTGCACAACTGACATGGAATATGCATTGCAACAGCATCTAGATAAGGATTTTCTTTACATACTTTTCACCATGACCATGTAAAAATGTGATCAAGACACAGATGCAAAGGCTCATTGTTGATTGCACCGAATCTTATTATATGCCGTCTGAATATTCAGAGGCAGCTAATTAAGGGAGTGGGGTGAAGCATTGCCCCTTTGGAATGTAACCCCCAAGGAGATTACATAGATTCCTGGGTCTCTGTCTGCTAGGAAGTCAGGAGGCACACTGTCCCTGGTAGGGAGGGGGAGCCAAGGCAGACTCAGAGTCAGCCCAGCAACCACTAGGGAGTGAGAGGCCCTCCCAGGGAGTTGAGGGAAGGGGAGAAGCCATTTTGGAGGCAGTCTGGAGCCAGCCAGGGAAAGGGCAGGATGCTGTGTGGGGAGCTGGTGAGTCTCAGGCCTTCATGCAGGGTTCCCCCTGAGAACTGGCCTCTAGGGACCTGACAGCAGATCCCTCAGCTGGGTTTTTCCTTCCCCCACTGATGATTCCCATTCCCAATTTGTAGAGTTTGCTGGGAAACTTCCCCAGCCAGGCTGAGTTCACCCTCCAGCTCCCTAGGTGAGACCAGTCACCACATGGTCAGCTCTGCTCTGGCTGCTAGTCCAGGGAAGCTGCCTGCTGAGTGTGGGTCTGGAGGCTGGGCTAGGAGGCTACAGTGTGGATGTTAGTGTAGTTGTGTAACCTACACCTTGAGCCCTGCACCCCTTTGTGGTGAGGGGAAATCCTGGGACCGACGCAGCCTGATTCCTGCCTGAGGAGGATCCCTGCCAGCAGAGAGCAGCCCCTCTGCAGTGACTGAGGAGTCCAGAGTCACCTTTGAACCTGAGGATCATCCATGGAGTTTGTGAGTGCACCATCTTTTAGTTAGTCAGGGAAATTGTTTTGGGGACCTCCTATTCCCTGAACTGTGTCCTCAAGCCAGGGAGTAAGGGTTTGAGGATTTTATAACCTGCTGCATATTACACCTGTGGACGGATTTACCACCTTCTCCCACTTGTGAGTCCTTTGGGCTGTACTGAACCCATTCAGCCACACTTCTAAACCACTGCAGAGAATTACGTGGTTACAAGTCATCAAGGGCCCCAGCAAAGTACACGTACCAACGGGACACTAATTTTTACATTTGCTACATCAAGTCGCAGGTATTTTCAGTGTGGGCACCGGTGACCCTAAAAATAGTTTTATACCCTGTTATGTTGTATTTTTCTCCTGTTTTAATATAATTATTGTGTTAAATATATTTTTATGTGTTTGTGTTATTTCTTGGAAGTCTCCAACTATCTGGCAAGTAAGTGGGGATTATTCTGTAGTTAGAATTTTCCGCCCAAGCTGCCCTGGTGACCCTGCCAGGAAGGAGTGAGGGGGGTGGAGGCACCACCAAATAATTTCATAGGGAAAAAAGAAAGAAGATATATCCTGCTGAGTGGGTGGCAGGATCCAAAAGAACCCAGACCTGTCCATCAAAACCTGTCAGTGGATTGGCATTAAAGGAGATAACCGGGTGGAGAGGGGGCGCTACAGGAAGATGTCTCAAAAAGAGATACCCCTGCCCTTACAAACAGTTATGCGATGCTGCTGAGAATACTGAAATAAATTAGAGCTCCCAATGCACTAATCCATGCTGGAGTTGTATTTCAATACATGTAAAATATGGATTTACTTAAACATTATGCTATTCAAAATGTGCATCGTTTTCCCTTAATGCTACAAGATGCTCTTCAGAGAGATTATCACTTTGGGTAGAATTAATAACTGGTTTCATTGTCCATACATTTTTCAAAAATTGTTTCATCCTTAAGGGCCTGGTCTTGCGATCAGTATTTTAATGAGCAATACCATTGGGCTCCACTGGGGCTACTTTGTGAGTAAGGGAGGCAGGAACTGGCCCTAAATCTGCATTGTCATTGCCTCCACTGAGTGCAATGAGAGGGAACTGTTGCACATCCGTGACTGGTCTAGCGAGCGCAGGAGAAGTGAAGCTGTACCGTCAGTGAAGAGAAGATTATAAACAGTAGCATTCTCCCAATATGGTGCAAGCACTCTTTGTTTTAGTTGAAACCGCGGTATAAGACATTGTCTATTAGTGACTGCAGACTGATTTGTGTTGACAAAGGTGTTGAGTAAGGGCTGAGGTTAGCACACAAGTAGGATATGCTCAGGGTCAACGTTAACTGCAACCCATTGCAGGGTAGCCTACATGATGGGAGACAAAAATAATCATTTTGGTCCAAAACCAGCCCCCTTCCCTACAGGGGGAATGGTCCCCTCCAGCAGAACCAAGGCCCAAATCCTCAGCAGTATTTAGGCACCTAACTCCCATTGATTTCAATTAGAATTAGGCATGCAAGCGCATGGACTCACCCCTGCGGCGCCTCTTGCTGGTTGCTCTGGGGAATCAGCTTGTCCAGCTCCGGAGCGCCCTCTGCAGGCCAGTGGTCCGCCTGACTGCTCTGGCCCCGTGTCCCTCCCAGGACCCCGGTGCACCTTTAACTGGGGTGTTGCCCCCTGGCAATACCCCACAGATCTGGGTCTCCCCTCCCTGGGGAACCCCCAACCCACTATCCTACCTCGCCTCAGTCGTAGGCTACTGCCAGTCACCAGCTAGCCCCCACGCCCTGGGGCAGACTGCAGTATAAGCCACTCATCACAGGCAAGGTTGGGTTTGGACCTGCTGCCTCGGCCTTCCCGTGAGCTGTCCCCTGCAACCGCTATACCCAGTTGGCCTAAGCCTAGGCCACAGCCTGGGGTTTTCTCAGGCCGGAGCTCCCCAGCTCCTCTGGTCTTTCCCCAGCCCTGCTCCACTCTAGGTACTCTACTTAGCTCCTGCAGCCAGGCCCTTCTCCATCTACAGGCAGAACTGCTGGAGCTCCTGGCTGCCCTGGCTTTTATAGAGCCAGGTTTGTTTGTTTGGGGCATGGCCCCCAGCTGGGCTACTTCCCACCCTCCAGTCGTTCCCCCTGAGCTGATTCTGACCCTGTCAGGGCTGGAGCGGGTAACCACTCCGCTACAAGGCAACTAAATATCTTTGTGGGTTTGGGTCCAAGTTCCTGTGAGCAGGGAGGCAAGAATCCGGGAGGGCTGCTCTGAGAAGGTTCATTCAGGGCCTGGTGTGGACATCATGTGTGCACAGGCACCCCCTGCACGACAGCATACTGTGGGCACGTGGGATGGGACATGAGAGGGTGGGGCCAACAAGTGATAAGCTGCCGTGCTGATCTTCATTCTCCCCTGCAGGAAGAGCCACATCAATGCCTATGGAAGCTACTTCGGCCTTGAGGTTTCAGCCGCTTCTGCCAAATGGCTCCACAGTTCAGTGGCATGCACATCTGCCTGGCAGCCAGCGCAGTGACCCAAACTTTGCCCCGAAGTGCCTGCAGTCCATTCACAGACAAAGCTCCTGCTTACTTCCATGGGAATTTTGTCTACCTAGGGACTGCAGGACTGAGCCCTAATTCAGTGGGTTTACCCTACCAGGGGTTTTAACTTTTCTTGTGTATTTCTTTCCGTTTTTAAATTACCTCAATACACCTACTTTTTACATTGTCTGCTTCCAGATCTCACACCTACTCCATGCGCTGTGGCAGGAGATGAGTGGGTGGGCTGGCGGGGAGATGTGGAGAACAGAGTAAAGTCTCAAGGACTAACTGTAAATTTGTGAAGCACTCTGACTTCTACATTGTTGTACGACTGGTTATTATTTAGCATCTGCTGTTGTAAGCCAGTAAATATTAACCAGCCTTACTGATCATCTGTGTTTTTCAAAAGAACGCTGACTTTCCTGTAGGCAAGTTCTTTGAACATTACAAATGGCTGACTTTCTATGGTCTTTTGTAGCGGGCAATTAACTTTTTTTTTTAAAGAAAGAAAGAATCAGGCTTGCTTTGTAATTCATGCACTATGATTTTTTTTTAATTGCATACTCCTCTAGGTCATGCAGTGAAGAATTGAACAAAACAGAAGTGTGACAGTGTTCACTTAGTTTTGTGATTTTATTTGTGCCCGTTTGTTATTTTTACATAGCCTGCTCAAGTGTAAATAATGCTGAACAAGAAACAACTAAAATTATTTTTCAAACAATGGAAAAGGCCTTGTGTTTTTCAAGATGGAAGCTCGTCTACTCATAAATGACTAATTAATTTCTCATTTATTTTACTGCCATGTTTGAGTGTTCAATCTGGGATGCTTGAGATACTGACTTCCTTTGTAAAGCACTTTGAGATCTGCTGTTGAAAAGCAGAACATAATAGCTAGGTATTACTTATTTTTATTAAATGGGCTTCATTTTCAGAAAGTGTGGAACATCCATGTTTTGAAAATCAAGCCCCTTTAAGGCAACTCAGCTTCAGCATCCAAAATCACTAGTTGCTTTTGCAATTATTGATCCTAATGCTTGGACAACAGTTACAATGCAATGCCTGTGCTTAACCCATGAAAATTTAGCAATAAGGGTCACCTTGGTAATGCTGTGTAAAGCACTTGAGACCCCAACAGTATTTTAAACAAAATTACTAAACTGAAGGATACCCACTTAATGCGTTATATTGATTGACTGATCCACACAAAAATTTACAGAACTCTTAAGGGAAAATACTAGTAAGAAATCTAAAAGGATTAAGTGAATGGTGAAGGAACAAATGTGACATAAAATATAATAAAACTTGGTACCTTTCAATAAAAATATCTATTTAAAAGGTCTTTGTGACTATCTGTGTTTCTGTTACAAGGTCGGTGTGGTCCTTAAATAAGATGGAAGTTTTGATGGGGCACTTCGCTTTGTTTTCAAGGGCTACATGTCTTTTAAATAAAAATAATTTGTGAGATCTCAGCTATTGTGTATTTAAGAAAAGAGATCTATTTACAGCAAAAAGCTAAAATGCACATAGTAGAATCCAGGGGAAAATAAAATCTCCATATGTTAAAAATAAAGCAAAAAGCTCTTATAGTTTGTATAAAACATGAATGTGTGAGACGTGCTTGAGAACAATAGTGCTAACTCAAGCCCTTTGAACTATATTGGTTTAACCACAACCTATTGAAAAAATGGGGTTGTGTAGAACTATTACCTTCAGAAGTAATCAAGTGCCCATGTTTCCTTAATAGGGTTAAAGATATTATGCCCTGTCGGGAATTGGAAAAATTATCAGTAATTAGGTTTGCTGGGCATTCACCCACAGAAAGGGGGTAGGCAAGCTCTGATTACTGTTACATTAAATTAAACCTTGGAAGTTTGTAAAATGCTGTTGATCAGTTTAAGTAAAACCTCAGGAGTCTGTAGACACTGTGGGTTAGTCTTCATAGCAACTCAAAGTCATTCAAAGTTTAAAAATAACATATTTTCAACAATAAACACTGGTCTAACCCAAAACTGAAATGTTGCAAGGGTTCACAAACCTCCACCATAGTTATAAAATAAGAATATGATATAAGCATAATCAAATATTTAAAAGCTGGGGGTATTTGTGGGGTGTTTATTATGGTTGTGCTAAATCCATTTTTATTTAAAAACAAATTAGAACTTTAAGCACAAAAGAAACATTTTTAAAATGAAAAAAATTAAGACATACATTGATGTCTGCAAGGTCCTCAGTCAGGAGAGGATACAGTAACATTAAGGATTGTTGCTTACGGCCTTTTACAGTTTAGTATTGTAAGAAGGCTCTGTAGTGCTCTATTTTTAATTGAAGCGGAAAAAAATACATTTTAACTAAAAATTAGCCAAAAGCCCTCTTGTATAGACAATTTAATTCTCACCCACAGATCACAAAAGCGAATGTTTGGGGAGGGGTGCATATTTCCATACATGTCTATTAAGAGCTGTTGTGATCAAATCAATCTGCTAACTACAGACATTGAAGTTTGTTTTGTTTTCTTTTTGAAAAAAAGGGGTAGTTTGGTATCAAAACATGAGCATTTTTGGAGACTGTCTTTTTAGAACAGAAACCATCTTGAATAGAATGGCTGCTACAGGACTGCAAGCCAAGGCATATTGCTTGTGATAACTCTAAAAATATATATTATATATTCTTATTCTTTGTGCACGTTGTCCTTACTAATAATTATACGTGTGTTTATTGCAGTGTGATCTATTTAGTATTGAAACAGCAACGTCAAGCTGTATTTCACCAGGGCAGGTAAAACCCCATTTTAACTATAGTTGTGTTTAATACTGGGTTGGGTTTTTTCAAAACCTCCTATTAAACAGGTTGTATAGGGGTTTTGTGCATTTGTGGAATAATACTAACTAAAAATTTGCTTGCTCTTTAGGCAAAAGGCCCAAATGCATGTGAGGGGAAACAGAATAACCATGTGCCTTCCTGTTATGGAAGGAAAATTTTGGGAACTTGCTTTTAAATGTGTTTTTTAAATGGAATGGGTTTTTTTTTAAAGTTAGTTTTGATACTTAAATTGTTTGTGATTTAGGAGCATGTGTCATGTGTCTTTTTTTTTCTATGGGAAAATGTATGCGTCCTCAGGAAAGGAGGGTACATAGGCTTTCAAAAGTATTTTGTTGCAAACTGTTTGGTTTTGGTGCTTAAAAAACTGGGTTTTTTACTCTGTTCAAAATGTGTTCTGTGTATGTGTGTTTAAATGGTTTATTTAAAAATTGGTTTTAAAAGTTTAAATTGGTTGTAATTTAGGGGCACAGGCAAGAAGAGCTAGGTGTGTGTGGGGGTTAAAGTATTTTGTTGCAAACTTTGTTTTGAGGTGCATGGGGGAAATGTGGTTGTATTAAAAATGTGTGTCTATGGTTTAGAGAAATACTAATGGTAGAAAAAAAAACCTATGGGGGTAGTGTTCTGTGAGGGTGTTTGTTTTACAACCTGAACTGACTTTTCTAAAGCAACGACTTTTATATGACTTTTAAATAGAAGAAAAACACCCTAATTAGTATTTTATTTTTAAATTTTACAAGACTGCTTCATGTATGTTGTAATAAGTCCTCCCCTCCCCTCTGCCCCAAACCCCTCCAGAACAGTCAGAACAAGAGAGACCTTTCAACCGTGGTGTAAACAAGCTCAAAAGAAAAAAGAAAGACAGCTGAAAAGGAAAATTCTCGCATGTCAACAGATGACAGATGGTTGAACCGTATTAAATATATTTTGCCTATTTGGTTGTTTAAACGGTTTTGTTTTTAAGCAAGTACATACATGTGAATGGGTTTTGGTGAGAAAAAGAGATTATCGAGTTAAGGTTTTGTGTGTGTGTGTGTGTGTATTTGGCAAAATATTTATTTGATGCTAAATTGGAACAGCTCTGTTTTCCTAATCAGGGCTGTGCAACTCTTCTGATGATGCCAGAGTGAGAGCTACAGAGACATTGCCAACAGAACCAACAAAGAATCTGCTCTGAGACCTTTAACAACAACCCTAATATGAAACAGCAGAAGAGCACAGACAAAGCATCAGGATAGTCCAAAACTCAGATATGTTAAGGCAAAAGACAAAAGAAAAGACTCTGGTGAAAAGCAACAATGCAAATGCACCTCCAGTTCCTCAGAGGTCGACATCACACCAAGCCCTGAGAAATTTGTGAGTGAAAACACAAAGATTCACAAACCCGAAGCATGTGCTTTAGAGGTTGTGAATAAAAAACCAAGGACTGAAAGCTCATGCGATGCAGGGGTATCTCTTGTGAAGTATCTGAAAATTGTTATGAACTATTCTCTTACCTCAAGAAGCTGAGCATAGCGCTTCAGTGTTCCAAAAGGAATTGGGAAACACATGACGGTTTGTTCAGAAAACTAATGGCCAGTGTATCCTCAGGGGTTCTAAATGAAAGGATGACTGCAAACTACATCAAAAATGCAAACGCTCTTGTGGATGACTTTGAAAGATACTTCAGTTTTCCAGAGTGTGGTTCTGGTTTTCAGCAGGCATGACTAGCGGTAGAAAGGGGCCTGGGTAAAAGAAGCATTCTCAAAGGTACACATCAGCTGAGGGGTAAACAAACTGGGGGTCGGTGTTTGTATCTACAGGGCTTGGGGGACAACCAGACAGTTGCCAAAAAGTTAAGGGTCGGGGTCACTGTAAAATATTTTTACAAGTCAAAAGAGGTGATGAAGAGAAAAACAATAACAAAAAGAGATGCCGCCTGTCATGTCTGAGAATGAGGGGGCTGCATCTGGCCCTGGGTTGCCAGGGGGCAGTGGTAACTTTCACAGTGTCTGGTTTAGAAGATTCCCCAGAAGGTTCTGTGTAGAGGTTCCCATCTACTCCTGACAATCCTTACAGTGGCCCGTTGGAGGCTGACTCTCAGGCTAGGTCTACACTACCCCCCCCCGTCGAACTAAGGTACACAACTTCAGCTACGTGAATAACGTAGCTGAAGTCGAAGTACCTTAGTTCGAATGAAAAAGCACTTACCTGGGATCCACACGCGGCGCGCAGGCTCCCCCGTCGACTCCGCCTACTCCGTTCGTCGAGCTGGATTACCAGCGTCGACGACGGAGCACTTCCTGGTTCGATTTATCGCGTCTTGACAAGACGCGATAAATCGAACCCAGAACATCGATCGCGCGCCTCCGACCGGACGCGTAAGTATAGACATACCCTCAGATAGTGTCTGATGTAGGGCTTTCAAGTGATTAAAAAAATTAATTGTGATTAATCGAATGATTAAGCGCGCTGCTAAACAATAATAGAATACCATTTATTTAAATATTTTGGATGTTTTCTACATTTTCAAATATATTGATTTCAATTACAATACAGACTACAAAGTGTACAGTGCTTGCTTTATATTTACTTTTGATTACAAATATTTGCCCTGTGAAAAAACAAAAGAAATAGTATGTTTAATTCACCTAATATAAATACTGTAGTGCAATCTCTTTAACATGAAAGTTGAACTTATAAATGTATAATTATGTACAAAAAATAACTGCATTCAAAAATAAAACAATGTAAAACTTTACAGCCTGCAAGTCCACTCAGTCCTACTTCTTGTTCAGTCAATCGCTCAGACAAACAAGTTTGTTTACATTTGCAGGAGATAATGCTGCCCGCTTCTTGTTCACAATGTCAGCTGAAAGTGAGAACAGGCGTTCACGTGGCACTGTTGAGCTGGCGTTACAAGATATTTACATGCCAGATGCGCTAAATATTTCATATGTCCCTTCATGCTTCATCTCACGGCCCGCAATCAGATTACCCTAATGGGCAGCATGCGGTCCATGGGCCCACCACTGATCTATGCCATTCCTTGCTATATAAAAATCAAGGGAGGCAGCCTCCATAATGGCCGATAGAGGCAATGCCTCGATGTAGAAGCTTTTCTCAGTGCTGAATTGCATAGGGGCTCTTTGGAACAAGTCTACTTTGGATTTGGTGCACTCTTCAGACCCGCAGTGAACAAAAGCCATGTTGATTAAAATCTCTCTCTTTTAACAAGTGGAGAACACCTCCTCTTTTTCCCAGACTTCCTTTTAGTCTTTTGCTTATGGCTGGTCGTGCATGTCAAACCCCTTCATTTAAAGGGTTTTGAGGGGACCCGTGTGTTGAAGGTATGATGCATTTCTCTTTCTCTTAAGTCTGATTCTTTTCATATACATCAGTCCTGACCCATCCTGCATAGCTGTATTACTCACCTTCTCCAGAACAGCTTGGGAGACGTGGCCTACCATGTCTCTTGCTATGTTTTGAGTGGCTGTTTTTATGTGGGGTTTAATAATATCTAGCTCCCTCTTCAACTTGGCATGAACTTGACTTTTCTAAAGAGACTATGGAATATTCCACCCATGCCACCCGGTATATCATGGGGGCCTCATGATATCCAGGAAGGGCACAGGAATAGTTTCTGTAGACAATGGTCCCTGTCATTTTTTAGGGTCACCATAGTGTTTTGCTTTTTTCTAAAATGGCTGTCTCCAGGGGCCTAAGTACAGCTTGTTGATCACCTTCCTGAAATTAAATGAGATGTGTCTGTTCTGGTCTATCTTTATTTCAGTGGTGATGGTGTTGATGTGGTGTTTACTGACAGGGAGATAAATGCAGTTTATCATACGTGATGGTGACAAAGTCATTGCTCCTTCCAGGGATGGTGTGATGGGATGTGATCCCACACTGGCCCTTCAAGAGCTGAATTGGGCCAAGTGGGCCCAATCAGCTAATTAGGCTACAAACAGGGGAGCTTTAGGCTGGAGGTAGCTAACTAGAGAGAGGCTCACCTGTGCGGAAACAGGCATGGCCTATATAAGCCAGGAGGCTGACAACAGAAGGGGCTGCTGGAAAAGGCTGCAGTCACTCCCTGGGAAGAGGAAGGAGTGTTTGGACGCTGTAGAGACAAGTTGCCTCAAGTAACTCCCTGGAAGGGGGGAGGGAAGAGACTGGCAAACTCACTGAGGGTCCGCAGATTATGTCTAAGCGGTCTGCAATAGGTTGTTGTTACCATAGAACAGTGATTTTTCAACCTGTGGTTAGCTGTATTGTAAAATTCAGGCTAGTGTTTTGGGGGAAAACCCCAGAGCTGGCATTGCTGGGCAAAGTAAGCCGACATCACTCATTTTTTCTCTCTTTGCACGAGTAATTGTTTTCTTTCACGTCCTAAGTGGAAAATTTTGCATTTGTCCTTACTGAATTTCATCCTATTTACTTCAGACCATTTCTCCAATTTGTCCAAATCATAATTTGAATTTTAATCCTATCCTCCAAAGCACATTTAATCCCTTCCAGTTTGGAATAATCCGCAAACTTTATCAGTGTACTCTCTATGCCAATTGTTTTAGGTCTATTGATTTCAATCAAGAACTGTTTTTTCATCAGCTAAGGATCTAGCCCATCTTTTACAACATAGCTGATTTTTATTATTATGATAGTCTCAATTAGGATTTTTGACTGCCCAATTACTTTTATCACTGCCCATGAAAAAAAACCTGATAACTATATCAAATTAATTATCCAGAGGACAAATAGTAAGTCAGTTGATACCCTGAACAATATTAGATTTGAGAGATACTTAGTCTTCAGCTATGAAAGGTGAGCAACTGCATGTCTCAGGCTACCTAACAACTCTGTCCGTCTTTGATTTTTCTAAGGTCTTATCACCAACATATTTAATTGCCAGACTCACTGCCTGAACAGAGGAACTCCGATGGATACTTTAGAAAGAGCTGGAGAGAACTGGGTGGGACTTCCCATGCTAAAGTTAAATATAAACTAAAGAGATGGCAATACAGACAGTTTTTAAAAAATTCTTTAGGGCTCTTGGCAAGTTAAAAAAAATATTTCATCTACATTAAAATACCCTGTGAAAAGAGAATAATGGTAGGTCATGCTTGTAACATAACCTACAGTCTGTCTAAAGCTCTCTGAAAAAAATATTTTAAAGGTAGTTTGATTGGATATTTCAAGACATGTCAGCAAGTTAGTCTTTGCAAATGGTCTTGTATTCTCTGTTCAGAATTATGGAATTGTTATTCATGCAACATTCTGTGACTCCATTCTTCTTTTGCTCCTGCTTTTGTTTGCATATCATTACAATTCCTCCTTAGAAAGTGAGAAAGCTTATTCCAACTCTGAGGGCAGTGCTCCAGTGGGATACATGCTAGTTTTTCTTGATCTGCCAGTGAGCTTATGGTTCAGTCCCTCTTATGCATTCGCCTCACTTCAACATATTGAATGTTTGTGAAAACACGTCGTACATATTTTTACATGTCCGGGAAGCCTTCGACTCCCCATTCTTTGTGTTTGTTAGACATTCTGCAAACTGCCTCTGCAGTAAAAATAAATAAATAAAGATATCGACAACTACCCTGTGGCTTTCTGTGTACTTAACAGAGCCTGACTGGAATTTAAGCGCATCCGGTTGGACTGAGAAATGAACCAGAGTGCATTGTAGATCGATGTGCAAGTCAAAATATAGTTCCTCCACTCAGCTTCCTACTGAGAATGGAAAAGTAGTGTGGACACCCTTGCCCTGTGAAGATAACACGCTGCACAGGATTGCTAATGCTCTGCTCTTTGAGATCTGGAAGTACTCTAGTCTGTCTTCTAACTGAGCAGAACATTGTTTACTTAATATAATTTCAAGATTACCCGGGATATATCAACATCCTCTTTTGTTTCACTTCATCATGGGGTAAAGTTAAATTAAACTTCCCTAGTAAAGCAACATTTTGAATTAGCTCACATGGGTCTGTTCCTGTAATATACAGTGCTATGATTGTCTCAGATGTCACATGCCATATAATTCTGCTGAAGAGTATCTGCATCAGTAAATTCCTTGTGACATGAGTAACTGTTCCAAATTCAGGCCCTATAGATTTTAAGATTGCTATAGAACCCTAAACATTCTAAGTTTAAATGTTGTGGAACCCTATCTGTGTCATCTGTATTAAGTTCTAAAGAACTTTTCCATAAGGGACACAGTACTACTATCCTTCAGATGAGCCAAAACTGATTCCAATTGACTTTCAATGAGAGTTAGGCACCTAACCCGCTTAAGCAAATCTGTAAATCCCACTAGATGCCTATATGCATCTTTAGGCACCTAAATCCCTTTGTAAATCTGCCCCTTAGGCCCTGAACTTGTGATCGGTAAGAGATCCCATAATACTTTTTATAACAGTAATGTTATTGCGTTGCACTTCTGTAGGGAAAAAATCATCTACTATTGCTGTTTGTTCTAAAAGGGTCTACATATTTAAGAATGTGATAGAGACTATGGAGAAGATCCTCAGCTGGTGCAAAGGGGCAAAACTATTGACATTAGTGGAGTTATGCCAATTTACACCAGCTGAGGATCTCCCTCACACACATGATCATGGCTCCATAGTTAAAGTTGCAACAGGCAGGGGAGGATTAGGGTTTTGTGGGGCCCTGGGCCAGAACAAGTGGGGGCCCCTCCCCAACCCCTTCCACCTGCAGTCTCCCGTTCCCCCTGCACTCCGGCCAGGGAGCGGGGTCGTGGTGCCGGGGCTTGCCCCACTCTGCCCACCCAGTGTTCCTGCCGAGTGGGCAGGTGGAGCAAGCACCCACACCCCCAACCCTGCTACCCGGCAGGAGCACCAGGGAGGAGCAGAGTGGTGCACGGGGGCCCCCAATTAGCCGGGGCCCCTGGGCATGGGCCCCATTGGCCCAGTGGCTAATCTGCCACTGGCAACAGGAGTATATTATAAGGCCTACGTGTAGCCTCCCTATGCCATTGGCTTGGTCTGTTAATTGCCAGACTGACTTATTTGAATTATGCCTCTTTATTCCATGCAGAACATACGGTCTTCACTACTGCCTTCCATCTCTGATGATCTCTTGCTGCAGTATTAGCTTCTTCTCATTTCATTTTCATGACTTTCAGGCCTGCTTCCATTGTATATTTCCAGGCTGTCCTTGGTCCATCTAGTCCCCTCTTGCTCTGAGTATTCCAGTCCAGTGCACTTTATGTTGCTTGGTTCTTTCCTCCATGTGTATCCTAGACATCTCCATTTTTGTTCCATAATATCCTGTCCTATCAGTTTCTTTTTCATCCACCTCCAAAGCTCTTCATGTGTGATTTTTTTTCTAGCCATCTGATATAAAGGATTTGTCTAAAGCAGCTATTTATAAAAATGTGGAGTTTAGATAGTGGGGTCTTCAAAAGTATCAAAGATTAGATTTCCAAAGCTAGTCCTCAGTCCTGCAATAGGATCTGCATAGGCAGCCCTTGATGCCTGGGGAGAGTCCTGTTGATATCAGTGGGACCCAAATATAAGGTTGATCCTGTGCAGATCTTGTTGCAGGACTGTGGCCTTTCTCTGTAGGCAAAGGAGAGCAAATCTACACAGTCTGAAGAAAATTGGTCAAACCAATTTCAGTTACAATTCATTTTAAAAAACCCACCAAACTATTCTCATTGGAAACATTGACAGCTGTATAACATTTCTGTAGATCTTGCCTGCTGAAAAATGACTTCACTATCATTTTAGATATAAAATATCATGGGAGGTGGTGGTGGAGACATCTACAACAACACCTTTCGTCTAATGTAGTCAAACAGTCCAATATGACTAGCAGGGCTAAATACAATGGCATTCTGATGGTCTCTTGAGCATCATAGGTGATTTTATATTGCCCTACTAAAAATATAGTTGGAATTGGTATGCAGCTTTGGTCCCCACAATCAAAGAAAGATATAGGCAACTAAAATGAAAGGATGAATATGAATAGAGAAGCTAGGAGCTTAATGTATTAAGTCAGAAAAAATGAGCTTGAGGCAAGATGAGAAACCAGTTTAAATAATTTGGAGGAAATAATATCATGGAAGGAGAAAAATTATCCACATTATGTAACAGTGCTAAAGTAGGAAGAATTTATTATGGCTTAAAGATAAAAGCATGGAAAACATTCAGTCAAGGCATTACGAATATTCTTATGAGAACAACTGGACATTGGACTAGCCTCGGGTATAGCTGAGGTTCCATCAGTGGTGACATTCAGGACTAGATCAATCATTAAGACAAAAAGAAATCCCCTGTATGAAACAACCAGATGATCCAAGAGGTCTTTTTTTACCTCAACATCTATGATTAGAAACCATCTCTGACTACAGATGCTTCCTTAGTGATAAATGGCTCTTTATAAGCTACAACCCATCATGATAATATTGAAGCTGCTATTGTAACTAAAAGTCATGCTAAGCATTGTCTTTGCTGTGCCCTTATATTGTAATGCCTGCTGCAAGTGGACTCAGACGTGTTGTATCAGCTGTGTTACAGCAAAGCTGCCTTTTCTGTAGCTTTTATAAACAATTTTCTGCATTACATAAACAATATAACCAAATAAAGGATAAACTGTGCTTCCTCAGTCAAGCCTCCCCTACAGCAGTGTTCTATGAATCACAGTCTGTTTATTGGTGAGCTAACACAAATAGGCACAATTCCTGGCACAAATGACAAAAGGCATAACAAAATAGCTATGCCTGAAAGATGCTAGGGGAGTCCTTTTTTTAGTATAAGCATCTCGTTCCAAAAGCTCAGTTCCATGATTCCTTGTTTCTGATGTCAATAATTTTCAACAAAAAAAATAAGGGGTTGCCAAGTTTCTGCAGTATATAGGTAAGATTGGGACCAAAATGAGTGATGTCCCTTAAACTGAAGTACACATGAAAGGTATGTTCTTGTAAGAGACAATGACATCATAAGTGGTAGGCAGTCATTTTCTCAAGCTTTCATAGTCAATAGTTGTATGTAGTGTTGTTGTAGCTGTGTTCGTCCCAGGATATTAGACAGACAAGGTTTCTTGGTGTGTTTGGGGTGGTTACTGGATCTATGAAGGGAGAGGCGGTAATCCAGCCGCAAGTTTTTGCATATAGTTGTCTATAGGGTTCCATTATGCTCTCAATATGTTAACCCCTTCATGGGCCACCCCGAGAAAAGAATTTCTGGACAATGCACTATGAAACCAATGATATACCAATTATATTTTCATCCTCTGGACAGATGACTTTAACTCTCTCATAGATTTCCACCACAACTTCAACAACCACCACCCCTCCATTACATTCTCTCTGGAACACTCCCACACCAGCATCAACTTCCTGGGCACCGTCCTGGCCCGCCAGCGGATTTCCGTGACGGGCCGCGTGCCAAAGGTTGCCGATCCCTGCTGACCAAAGGTTGCCAACCCCTGAATCACTTATTGGGCTTTAAATCAACCGCCCCAATCCCTTCATTGTTTTTCCCCTCTTCTCTCCATACTGCCACAAATCATGTTATACTTGCTCTGTGGAAAATGGGGGGGGGGGGGGAAACCACAACAAAATAATACTCTGTTGCTGTAATCTTGGGTGAATGTCAGAACATCATCAGGAGGAACATATGAAAGCAGCAGACATTGAGCAGTAAGAAGCTGTCAATTTCAAAATTATAACATTGTCAGGCCTTTCTTTTCGGCTTTCTGTTTTGCCTCCCTTTGCAGCTTTGGCAGTCTTGGTCTTCTTGCCTTATGAGTTGGGTAGAGAGACTGGCCCCCTTGTACTGCCATTTCAATTTAGTGAGAAATAGACAACATGGAGCAGTATTTTTCCTTTCTCTGCTCATTTTATCATTTTGCTCCTTCCTCATGACACATTAAAACGCTTCCCCCCATCCCAAAACTGTCCACTAAATAAAGAAACGTTGCATAGTTACCATAGAAACTACTATTACTAAGATACAGAACAATTTCTTAAAGAAGACACAGTAGGACAGGGCACCATCAGAAGTTTGATGCAATGCTTTCAGGAGGAAATGAGGGCCAGCTGTGCTCAAGAGTCTGAATCGCCCACAATTTTCACTCTACACCATAGAATCTTACTGCTGACAGAAGAACAGATATTTGCAGTGACTTATTGTGTTTCTCACCACATTATCAGGAGGTGTGGTACATAATAATTAAAATAATTAATACTTAGCCCTTGACATATTCAGAGTATTGTACAAACATTTGTTAATCATGATAGGCTTGTGCAGTTGGGCCCTGCAACAGCCCAAATCCACACATGTATCTGGCTATCTGTGTTTACTGTGTGCGCACACATACATGGATGCATGTGTAAGAGAGCCCCAGTAGACGAAATAATGCAATATCTGATCTCGTGGCATCTCCATTCTCCAAAGCCTGATATGCCATGAGAAAAACAAATCTTTCATTACTTCAGTCCCATCAATGACTCCCCTTTGGCATTAAAAAAAAAAATCTGTGAAAAAATAATCACAAACACAAGCAAATAACAGAACCCACACACATTCCAGTACACATCTCAGGGGCAATTGCAGGCACTTTGCTATTAAATGAGGCTGCCAAGGAGGGGGGAGAAAAAAATCAATGGTCTTTGTCCTGGCTACTATGAAGCGCTGTTCTCTAAAGAAGTAATTCCATCACACTGAATATGTCTGCTACAACTGATGTTTAACGAGAACTCTGCTGCTACCTTCTGGTTGACAGAGGCATTTATAATTTATTTCAGTGGTTCTCAACCTTTCCAGACTACTGTATCCCTCCTTTCAGGAGTCTGATTTGTCTTGTGTACCCCAAGTTTCACCTCACTTAAAAACTACTTGCTTACAAAATCAAACATAAAAATACAAAATTGTCACAGCACACTGTTACTGGAAAATTGCTTACTTTCTCGATTTGTCTGTATGAAATTTTAGTTTGTACTGACTTTGCTAATGCTCTTTATCTGGCCTGTTGTAAAAGTAGGCAAATATCAAGATGAGTTGATGTACCCCCTGGAAGAAATTTTTGTACCCCCAGGGGTACGTGTGCTCCTGGTTGAGAACCACTGATTCTTCTTCGAGTGCTTGCTCATATGTATTCCAATTAGGTGTGCGCGCACGGCGTGTACGATCGTCGGAAGATTTTTACCCTAGAAACACTCGGTGGGCCGGCTGGCGCCCCCTGGAGTGGCGCTGTTATGGTGCCTGATATATACCCCAGCCGGCCCAGCGCCCTCTCAGTTCCTTCTTACTGCCCGTGACGGTCGGTCGTTGGAACTGTGGAGAGCAGCTCGCTGATCTCCACCTCCCTAGCATACTTAGCACTCGTTTATCTTGTTGATAGTTTTTAAGTACTTCTTAAGTAGTTATTAATAGTTTACTGATAGTTCGTTTGTTGTAGTTAGTGTAAATAGTAGCGGGAGATAAGGGGTTTCTCCCCGTCTCCCTCCCGGTACCTGGCCAATGCCTGGCTCTCCGGGATTCAAGCCTGGCTCGGCCTGTCAGAAGCCGATGCCCACGGGGGATCCCCATGACTCCTGTTTAAAGTGCCTCGGGGAGTCCCATCTTCCGGACAGGTGCCGAATCTGCAAGGCTTTTAAGCCGCGGACCAAGAAGGAGCGGGACTTTCGTTTAAAGCAGCTCCTCTTGGAGGCCTCGCTCAGCCCGATGTCGGCCCCGCACCGGAACCCGGTGCCGACCCCGGCGGGTTTGTCATCGACAGCACCGGAGCGCCCAAGCTCCGGGAAAGAGCCCCGGCACCGAACACCTCAGGCCGGGACTCCTCAGAGACGTCGGTCTCTGTCACCGAGAGCGAGGAAGTCGGGTCCTGGACCAGCACCGACTCCGGCGCCGCTGCACCCGCAGCCTGTTCAGGACTGCGCCAAGCCCGGTGTGGCGCCAGCACCGTTGACTCCGGTACTGCAAGGACCGTCGAGCTCGGTGCCTGTGGCTAAGATATCCATGCCACCTACTCCGGCTCCGCAAAGGCCGTCGAGTCCAGCGCCGCCACCAATACCGGCACTGACCCTGCCGACTCCGGCCCCCCAGAGACCGTTGAGCGCAGGACAGCCTACTAAGGCTCCGGTACCGACGACTCCGGCCCCACAAGGCCCGTTGAGCTCGGTGACCGTCAGGTCCCCGGTACACACCGTGGTAGAGCTTCCACTGCCGTCCACTCCGGACACCTTCTCGGCGGCACGGGACCTGATCGCTATGACTGATCCAGCACCGACCTCATCCTCAGTACCACCATTGCGGATCGTCACATCCCATGGCAAACCGGCCATGTTACGCCCGGTGCCACATGCGGAGACCAGCCAGCAGCAGTCGGGTTCTCCTCGGCACCGCTCGCAGTCCCGGCGCCGGTCACCATCCCGGCACCGGTCGTACTCGCGGTATCGTTCCAGGTCAACCTCTAGGCGGCGGTATGACGACTCTCGGTACCACTCCCGGTCCCGCGGCCGGTCACCGCATAGATCTCCGGACGATCGACATCATTATCGTTTGCCGAGACGTTCCCGATCCAGGTCAGGTTCCCGGTACCGCAGCAACCATCGGTACCGTTCCAGGTCCTGGTACCGATCCAGATCCCGGTACCGATCTCCGGCACCTCGCCACACCATGGCCACGCAGACCGCCCTTCAAGGTTACTCTGCACCGCCTTGGCCTTCCCGCTCCATCTCCCACTCTTCTAGAGCCGGTAGCGACTTTTATGCTGAGGATCACGCGGTTGGTGAACAGGGCCGGATGTTGGGCAGGAGCCACCCCAAGACCTGGGGCAATGGCTCTTCTGGACCCCAATGGCATACCATCAAGCCCAAGGGGTCCCATCTAGAGCCTCCCACTCGGCTCAATCCGAGCCCAGGGCACCAGAGGCAACGGTATCCCGCCCTCCCCCGGACGTCTCTGACCCGCCGCAGTCATCGGTCGTGGTCCCAGACCTGGAGGCCCCGACCTTGGAATCCTCAGCGGTTCCTCACCAGGACCTGTCCCAGGATCCTCTGGTTCAAGGTCTATCGTCCTCCTCCTCTCCCGACGAGGCAGTGGCGGGAGCGTCATCTTCCGACCCGCCTCCCATCGATCTCCGGGATCATCAAGACCTGCTACGCAGATTGGCCCTTAACATGAATCTGCAGATCGAGGAGGTACCAGAACTTGAGGACCCGGTGGTGGACATTCTGACAACTGATGCCCCCACCAGGGTAGCCCTCCCATTCGTCCGCACAATATTGGCCAATGCCACGTCTATCTGGCAGTCCCCAGCCTCGATACCCCCCACTGCCAGGGGTGTAGAGAGGAAGAATATGGCACCTCCAAGAGACTTCCAGTATCTCTATACTCATCCCCCTCCGTGCTCCTTAGTGGTTCAGTCGGTCAACGAGAGGGAGAGGAATGGCCAACAGGCCCCCGCCCCAAAGTCCAAGGAAGCCAAGCGCCTAAACTTATTTGGGAGAAAGATCTACTCAGGGGGGGGCCTACAGCTCAGAGCTGCGAACCAGCAGGCGCTCCTGAGCCGTTACGGCTATTAACACCTGGGTCTCCATGGAGAAATTCAAAGAACTTACACCTCAGGAGTCCAGGCAGGAGTATAAAGTGTTTGTCGAGGAGGGTAAGAAGGTGGCCAGGACGTCGTTGCGGGCTTCTCTCGATATCGCCGACTCAGCCTCCAGAACTATAGCCTCAGGAGTCGCCATGCGGCATATCTCCTGGCTCCAATCCTCCACCCTCCCCACGGAGGTCCAACACACCATTCAGGACCTACCGTTTGAAGGTCAGGGTCTGTTCTCAGAAAAAACTGACCCGAGGCTGCAGACCTTTAAAGATGGTCGAACCATCATCCGCACGCTGGGGATGCATACCCCGGCGATGCAGCGCAGACCCTTCCGGCCCTTCGGGCAACGTCCCTACTTTACACCCGCACCTCGGCAGGACTTCTCTAGGAGACCGCGTGGCCGAGGGGGCAGGAGGCAACAATCCGGTCGGCAGACTGGTCAGAGACAGGGCCCCCACAAACCATCGTCGGGGCCCAAACAAAATTTTTGAAGGGACGCTCGAGGCCGGAGTACCAGTTTCAGTCGATCCTCTCCCCCCGTTCCGAGACCGCCTTTCCCATTTCTCCCGTGCGTGGTTGAATATCACCACAGACCGCTGGGTCATATG
The DNA here is from genome assembly GCA_037349315.1 of Chelydra serpentina. Taxonomy (NCBI): domain Eukaryota; kingdom Metazoa; phylum Chordata; order Testudines; family Chelydridae; genus Chelydra; species Chelydra serpentina. The sequence goes on along the minus strand of JBAIAC010000004.1, from coordinate 24,835,822 downwards.
CACGGTGGAAAGCGGATACCACTTGCAGTTTGTCTCCCCCTCTCCCTCCTACCCACCCTCCCTGTCCCTCTTCAGGGACCCTTCTCACGAGCAACTCCTAATTCAGGAGGTACAATCACTCCTCTCCGCAGGAGCGGTAGAGGAGGTTCCGAGGGAGCTCAGGGGCAGGGGTTTCTACTCCCGTTATTTCCTAATCCCCAAATCGAAAGGGGGGCTACGTCCTATCTTGGACTTGCGGGGGATCAACAAATTTATGGTAAAGTTGAAGTTCCGTATGCTCTCCCTGGGCACCATTATCCCCTCTATGGATCATGGAGACTGGTACGCCGCCCTCGACATGAAGGACGCTTATTTTCATATTGCAATCTACCCGCCTCACAGACGCTTCCTCCGCTTCGTGGTGGGCCACGGACATTTCCAGTTTACGGTTCTGCCCTTCGGCCTCTCTACGGCACCGAGGGTTTTTACGAAATGCATGGCAGTGGTAGCAGCCGCCCTTCGTCGTCAAAGAGTTCAGGTGTTCCCCTACCTCGACGACTGGCTTATCCGCGGCAATTCCAGCAGCCAAGTCCAGTCACACATTCGGACGGCCGTGAGCATGTTCAAGCAGCTTGGCCTCCTTCTGAACGTAGAAAAGTCCACTTTGGAACCAACCCAGAGGTTGGACTTTATAGGGGCAGTGCTGGACTCCACTCTCGCCCGGACGTTTCTTCCAGAGGCTCGCTTTCAGGCCCTTATAGCCATCATACGCAGCCTTCAGAGCTTCCCAACGTCAACGGCCCGCTGCTGCCTCAGCCTCCTCGGTCACATGGCGTCCTGCACTTTCGTGACAGCTCACGCCAGGTTGCGCCTCTGACCTCTCCAGGCATGGCTCTCCTCAGTATACCAGCCACGCAGAGACAGCTTGGACCTGATTTTGACGGTACCATCACAGGTCCTGGCCTCCCTGAACTGGTGGCTAGACCCCAGGAAGGTGCTGGAAGGTGTTCCATTCCATCTACCTCAGCCATCCCTAGCCTTAACCACGGATGTGTCATCGCTCGGCTGGGGAGCCCATTTACAGAACCTCCAAACACAGGGCCTGTGGTCGGAGCAGGAATTGACCCTGCACATCAATGTCAGGGAACTGCGAGCGGTACACCTTGCCTGCCAAGCCTTCGCCCAGCATTTACAGGGTCGTTGTGTCACCATCCTTACAGACAACACAACAGTCATGTATTACATCAACAGACAAGGAGGGGCACGCTCCTCCCTGCTCTGCCGAGAAGCGATTCATCTGTGGGACTTTTGCATAGCCCACTCCATTCACCTGGTAGCCTCTTTTCTCCCAGGGGTCCAGAACACCTTAGCGGACCGGCTGAGCAGGTCCTTCCAGACTCACGAGTGGTCCATTCGACCGGACGTTATCCACTCTGTCTTCCAGAAGTGGGGATTTCCCCACATAGACCTATTCGCGACTCGCGAGAACCGGAAATGCCACGCGTTCTGCTCACTCCAGGGTCGCTCCCCAGGCTCCCTGACAGACGCTTTTCTCCTGCCTTGGACAGACCACCTGTCCTATGCCTTCCTGCCAGTACCGCTGGTCCACAGAGTCCTGCTCAAATTGCGCAGAGACAGGGGCCGCTTAATCCTGATCGCTCCGGCGTGGCCCAGGCAGCACTGGTACACCACTCTCCTGGAGCTCTCGGTGTCCGCCCCGATCACTCTTCCATTGTGGCCGGACCTGATTACGCAACAGCACGGCAGGCTCCATCATCCCGACCTGCACTCTCTCCATCTCACAGCGTGGCTGCTGCATGGCTGAACCCGTCCGAGCTATGTTGTTCCAGCCCGGTCCAACAGGTTTTACTGAGCAGCAGGAAGCCCTCTACCAGGTCCACCTACTCAGCTAAATGGAAACGGTTTTCCTGTTGGTGCGGCCCTCGGGGTCTTAACCCCTTGCAGGTGCCGATACATACCATTCTAGACTACCTCCTGTCCCTAAAGGAGCAGGGTCTGGCCCTTTCATCGCTAAAAGTCCACCTCGCGGCAATTTCGGCCTTTCACCCTGGCGACAGTGGGCTTTCGATCTTTTCCAACCCCATGGTTAGCAGATTCCTCAAGGGGTTAGAGCGGCTACACCCATTGGTTCGCCGCCCGGTCCCCACCTGGGACCTCAACCTCGTCATCACTAGGCTCATGGGGGCCCCATTCGAGCCTATGGCCACCTGCTCGCTTCTGTACCTCTCCTGGAAGACGGCCTTCCTCGTAGCCATCACCTCGGCGAGGCGCGTCTCTTAGCTCAGAGCGCTTACTTCGGAACCCCCTTACACGGTGTTCCACAAGGACAAGGTACAGCTGCGACCACACCCGGCCTTCCTGCCCAAGGTAGTGTCGGCCTTTCATATTAACCAAGACATTTTTCTACTGGTCTTCTACCCAAAGCCGCACGCCTCTCAAAGGGAGCAGCAACTCCATTCCTTGGACGTCCGTAGGGCCCTCGCCTTCTACATCGAGCGAACAAAGCCCTTTCGGAAAACGACTCAGCTGTTCGTCGCTGTGGCAGACCGGATGAAAGGTCTCCCGGTCTCTTCCCAACGCATCTCGTCCTGGATCACATCATGCATACGGACATGCTATGACTTGGCAGGTGTTCCCACCATGCACCCTACTGCGCACTCCACCCGAGCTCAAGCCTCGTCCTCCTCCTTCCTGGCACACATACCAATTCAAGAGATATGTAGGGCAGCAACTTGGTCATCGGTACACACCTTCACCTCTCATTATGCCATAGTACAGCATTCCAGGGAGGAAGCCGCTTTTGGTTTGGCGGTCCTACGCTCCGCAGTAGCACAATCCGACCCCACCTCCTAGGCAAGGCTTGGGAGTCACCTACTTGGAATACATATGAGCAAGCACTCGAAGAAGAAAAGACGGTTACTCACCATAGTAACTGTTGTTCTTCGAGATGTGTTGCTCATATCTATTCCAAACCCGCCCTCCATCCCCACTGTCGGAATAGCCGGCAAGAAGGAACTGAGAGGGCGCTGGGCTGCCTGGGGTATATATCAGGCACCGTAACAGCGCCACTCCAGGGGGCGCCAGCCGGCCCACCGAGTGTTGCTAGGGTAAAAATCTTCCGACGATCGTGCACGCCGCGCGCGCACACCTAATTGGAATAGATATGAGCAACACATCTCGAAGAACAACAGTTACTACGGTGAGTAACTGTCTTTTTATTTTACCCATTGTCCTCATTAATCTTGTATTCTGTGCTTTAAAGTTTATTTGCTTCTATTTTTAAAAAAATTTGCACTATCTATATAGTTCATTTTTCAATAAATTATGCAATACTCACTTTCCTGGGTGTAGATGTAATTTTTTCCTGCATTGCACACAGGAGTTCTAGATCTTCCTATCGTTAGTCATGAGAATAGTCCCACTGAAAGTAATTACCCACTTAAGTCTCAATTCTACAAAGACTGTACATGTCTAACTTTGCACTGTGTATATTATTCCCACTGACTTCATGGTAGCAAGAACAAACACCATAGTTGTTGTTGTGGGGGTTTGGGGAGGAGGTGTAATTCAATGGGACTGCTCACAGTTAATCAAGTTAATCAAGTCCACTTCTGGCTCAGGGACTAGACAGTGTTGCCAACTCTCTTGTTTTATATGGCATATTTAGGGGGTTTCTTAAAGCCCCAGTTCCTGGAGTCATGTGATTACATGAAAGTCTCAGATTTGTTTTTTTAAATATATTTCTAGCCTTAATGGTTGAGGAGAAAAGCCTGAAGATCTGAGCGTTCCTAAAAGACTCAGAAATAAGAAAGCAAAACAGAAGTAACCCCATATTTATTATTTTTAAACACATGATTTCTAAGTCAATCTTATGATTTTGGGGGGCCTGACCCATGATTTTTTAATACTTGGTGTTGAGGAAAATTTTCGTGAGTGAAGGGTTGCAGCATCAGGCCCCAGAGAGGTATTTTCCATTTCTAACATCTATGATCTGATCCTGATTCCTATTACCACACAGATTCATACCACTCAATGGCTTCATTTGAAAATTATTTTGGGTCACAATGTGGATATTTTGTGTCTGTTTAAATATATTTTAGTCATGTGTTATTTTCTCTTGTGTAGGGGGAGTTATACTTCTTTACATTCTATCCTGGCGTACTTGTCTGTATTTATTCCCAGATACCATTACACTTCATCACTGTTTTGGCTGGGGAACAGAAAGAAGAGACTGTTTTAGCTTATACATGTCTGCAAGTATATTACAAGGTATTCATTTGCATATTTTTTAAATTACAATTACAGCTTTGCAGCTAAAGGTTTCAGCCTTTCTTGTTCTGTTTCTGTCCAGTTCTGTGAAAGCAAGAGAGACTTATAAAGGGTTTGCAGGAGCTTGCCCCTTATTAAACAAAGAGTAAGTTCAACTATTTGTACTTTTTAATGAAAAGTGTCCGATCCTATGGTCAAAAACTATAGTCATTTGACCTTAGGGGGCAGATCCCCAGCCAGTGTAAAGTGTCAATGGAGATATGATTTACACCAAATGGGGATCTGCCCATAGGCAACTAATCTGAACATCTAGCCCTGCCCATCCTTGTAGTATTTTGTGTGTCTATCACAGAGTATGTCTCTACTGCAATCATGGGATGAGAGTTCAGCTCATGTAGACAGACTCGAGTTAGCTATAATCTAGTGCAAACATCAGTACTCAGGTACTGGTAGCAGTGAAGCTATGGCATGCGCTTCAGCACAGGTTTTACAAGCCTGCCTGGAATCCTGGATAGTATTTGCGTGACAAGCTGACAGTGAAGCATGTGCTGCCACAGTTTCACTGTTCTGGGACCCAGACTAACTAGGTTAAAGATAGCTTGGGTATGTCTACACAAGCAAGCTGCAGTCACAGCCCAGGACTGCAGTGTAGACACTAAAGGTTTTATCCTCAAAATACCCCTATGAAGTAAGGAAGTATTATTACACTTCACAGTGGTGCTCAGAGGCAGTGGCGGATTAGCCACTGGGCCAACGGGGCCTGTGCCCAGGGGCCACAGCCAATTGAGGGGGCCCTGGAAAAATGGGTGCCCATGTGCCTCGACCCATTCCACCTGCCCGGCGCTCCTGCTGGGGAGCGGGGTCAGGAGCATGGGGGCTTGCCCCGCTCCGACCGCCTGTCACTGCTGCTGGGGAGCAGGGCAAGCTCCTGTGCCCTGACCCTGCTCCCTGGAAGGAGCGCGAGAGGGTGAGGGGGACTACAGGTGGAAGGAGTGGGGAGGGGCTCCCATTTGCTCTGGCCCAGGGCCCCACAAACTCCTAATCCACCACTGCACAGATGCACCAAAGGGATTAGGAGTGACATTTTCAAAAGTGCCTAATTGATCTAGGAAGTTAAATCCCATTTTCAAAAGTGATTTAGGGACATGGGTCTTGATTTTTAAAGGTATTGAGGTGACTAACTCTCACTGACATGCCTAAGCCACTTTTGAAAATAGGACCTAAACTCCTAGGCTGTTTTGAAAGTTTTACTCTAAGTGACTTTCTGAAGATCACACAAGACGCATGGGGCAATGCCAAGAACCGACCCACCACTTTCCTGAGTCACAGAGCAGTTCCTTAACCCCAACCCCAACCTTCCTGCTCAAAGCTAACCTCTGTTTTAGCATCGGGCATTCAGATGGGCCATTTGAAGCAAGTGCTCTTTGCCCTCCCCCTCAGAAAAGCTGGCATTTTAGAAAATGGCAACAATCAATAACAAAACCCCCACGCGCTCTTGAAATGCCAGCTGTTCTGCAAAGATCTGCTTCTTCCTGAGCTCTGACAGCTTCAAACGTTCTGCCTGTCAAGTCTGAGCACATTCGGTTGAGCTGGGCAGTTTCTCACAAGCTCTATAGGCTTTAGACTCTCTTACCTTTCCAAGAATTTGTATTTACATTTAAAACCTCTGGTAAATATAAGCTGACACAGATGCAGAAGGAGAGATTTGTTTTCTTAACTCTGTAGAAAAATGCTAAATAAAATATTTATCGAGCTTAGGTACTTATATGGCCCCCAATTACCATACTATCTGAGCAGCTCCTCATAATCTTTAATGTGTTTATCCTCACAACACGCCAGTGATGAAGAAAACACTCATCCCCAGATGGGGAACTGAAGCACAGAGAGACAAAGGCCCAGATCCACAAAAGGACTTAGGCACCCAAGTTCACCCATTAGGTGCCACTGAGATCTTCAAAACCCCGATTAGAGGAACAGAAGGTTAGTTAATGTGGCACTTAGAGGGGCACAGAGTGGAGGCCAGGGACAGCTGGGGTAGCCACATTGGGTGGGGAAGGGGAACCACAGGAGGGCCCGGAGAGGTCTAAGGAGCAAAGATGGACACCTGGGGTTGAGGGAAGGAGGGAAGGGGGAGACTTGAGATCAGCAGGAAACACTAACCATGATCAACAACAGCATCTTCATGCTCCAGCACCACCTATGACAGCAGGAAGAGGACCACAGGCAGAGGGCAGAAGCAACCTGGCTCCGGAGAAGCCCTGAGGGATGCCTCACCTTCCACATGCAAACCCTCAGACCTACTCCCTCAGCCCAGTTTCATGGGGCTATCGGATCATGCCTACATACAGTGCTACAGGCTCACCCTGGCTGCTCTGCTGACCTCCAAGAGGATGTCAGTGACACAACCCTCAGGAGCCGCACACTATCCATGCCCACATGGGTCAGTACCATCCAGGCCATACTGGACTCCAGCTCTTTCTAGGGTTCATCAGCCAGTCCACCACCTTCAAGGTACTGAACCAGTTCCTGGGGACCATCATTAACCATGCTGTGGACTGCATACAGTTTCTGACTAACCCAGTCACGAAAAGGAGAAACAATGTATGTTATCAGGTTGCATGCTTCCCGTCTGTACCAAGAGACATAGAATCATAGAATATCAGGGTTGGAAGGGACCTTAGGAGGTCATCTAGTCCAACCCCCTGCTCAAAGCAGGACCAATCCCCAATTTTTGCCCCAGATCCCTAAATGGCCCCCTCAAGGATTGAACTCACAACCCTGGGTTTAGCAGGCCAATGCTCAAACCACTGAGCAATCCGTGGGAGATGCGTTCCTGATCAGTTGGAACACAGACCTTTTCCATGCGTTCCCACCAATACCATTGCTACCCAGAGTGATATAGAAAATAAGGACTGACAAAACCAGAGTCATCCTAATAGCCCCAACATGGCCAAGACAACCATGGTATCCATACATAACATGGATGTTGGCATGTGCGCCAATCACACTCCCTCTCCACACAGACCTACTGACCTCCCACAACAGGAGGGTCAAATGCAACATCTGAACGTAAAGATGCTACATCTCAAGGCATGGCTACTCTATGGCTCTCTAATGACGAGCTAACTTGTTCTGACTAGGTCCAGAGGGTGCTACTCCACAGTAGAAAACATTCTACACGTAGCTCTTCCTTATATAAGTGGAAGAGATTTACAGCAGGGTGCACCACCAGACAAACTAATGCAACATGCTAAACTTCTCGACATATTGATTAATCTCCTAAAGTCTGTTTGTGGACGGCTTCTGACCCCTACAATACAAACTGATGTTCTGACTACTCTCACTGAAAATCACTTAGATCTGCCACCTTACTTGGGCTTCGGTTTTGAAAACTCAGTCAATGAGTCCAGGCTTTTCACCAGAGGACATAGATGTGCTCAGGAAAAGATGCATTGCCTTTATTGTCCAGCTCAGCAAAGAACTTCAGCACCGGCTTCCACTGAACATGGAAACACAGCAAATGATGTCAATACTGAGCTCTGAAGAAGCACTTAAGACAAATAAAGGCATGCAGGAAATGAGCTAGCCCAGCTCTTTGGATTCAATTTTGAGACCATTGACAGAATTGTGACCCAGTGGAGAAATATACACTTTACCAGGTGGGAAAACACATCTCAAACCGTTGCTTTCTGGGCCAAAGTCAATAAATTTTGTGACGCAGGAAACATAAATCCCTTTTCAGACCTTACTCACTGACACTAGTGGTACTTTCACTGCCTTGTTCTAACGCTGAAGCGTCTGTTTAGTCTCATGAACGTTGTCACGTCAAAACTGCATAACCATCTGGGCATAAACACAGTGAACGCTATCCTGACCATAAGAACTGTACTGAAACTGTTTGGAGAATCATGCTGCACTTACAACCTTCCTGACTCTGTTACAAGACTAATAGAAACAACTGTGGCCTACTCTTTTAAAGCAAAACAGCCATCTAGCAGCAGTCAGGAACCTGAGCCATGTACCAGTAATCAAGAGCCATCTACATCCAAAGAAGGGGAATGGGACTGGGACGAGGATACTTTGGAGATTTAGGTATGCCCAATGCTTAATTTGTGATGAAGAGATGCCAGGGGGACTCAGCCTGGCAAGCCCCCCCACAAATTAAGCACTACCCAAAGGTGCCAGGGCTATGACCTGTCAAATGTCTTTGATTGGTATGAAGGTCCCTCTGCTTTGAGGCTAGTAAATATTCCCCCTTTAATTTGAGTTTTGTTTATAAGTGACGCCATGTTATTGCAACTGTGTGGTTATTTTGTTTTGTTTTGCTTTTAATTACAATGATTTGATGCAGAGGGGAGGTGGAGGAGGATTTACAAACCTTAGCTGTAGGGACTTTGTTTGCCTCATTGAGAATCCAATTTTCACCTGTTTAAGGGGGCCTGGCTGTGATGGCAGAACCTCCCCTGGCCCTGATTAAATGCTCTCCCCCCTCTCCGAGGCTGTTCAGCAGAACCAATTCTCCTCCAATGATTCAGAAAGCTCAGTTCTCTTTCACTTGCAGCCACTATAACATGGTGTGGAACTTGGTTTTGTATGTTTCTAAACTAAAGAGAAGGATTATCAAAGGGAGCTTGGAAAGTGGGGAGAGAAATTTAGGCCTTGTCTACATTACACAGTTTTGTCAACAAAAGTTAGGTTTCGTCAACCAGGATGAAAAGGAAAAGGAGCAGATTTTGGGTCAATGTTTTTGACGATTTCTTTGAAGACAATGCCTGCTGTAAATTTGGCTTTTGCTAAACTGTAAGCAAGACAAAGATCATTCTGTGCATCTTTGACACCCCAGTTAAGAAACTAGGGGCTGGTCTACATTAAACCCCCCCGTCGAACTAAGATACGCAACTTCAGCTACGTTAATAACATAGCTGAAGTCGAAGTCTCTTAGCTCAAACTTACCTGTGGTCCACACGCGGCGCGCAGGCTCCCCCGTTGACTCCGCCTGCTCCGTTCGTGGAGCAGGATTACCAGCGTCGACGGGGGAGCACTTCCTGGTTCGATTTATCGCGTCTAGACAAGACGCGATAAATCGAACCCAGAAGATCGATTGGACTCCTCCGACGCGACGGGTGAGTATAGACGTACCCTAAGTCATTAGCACAGACATTGATCTGGCTTCCTCTTTTTGCTTTGGCTTCCTTGATGAGTTTGTCCTTCTCTACACTCAACATGTTTTTAAGTTTTGGACACTTTTTTGCACCGCTTCTCAGCATGGTCGCGAGCTACAGTTGACTTGAGCTGTATCATTACTTGACCACATCTTGTGCACTCCATAAAATCATCTGTGGGTCTTTTGAACATAAAATATTCTCTTTCTCAAGCTGGGTTGAACGATCTTTTTTTCGAATTCAGCACCATGTTGTGCACTTTTCCCCCCATTGGAATGAGGGGGAAAATGCACACAATGTTGAACGTAGCTAACGCTTTGTCTGACTGGATAACAAAACCTCTTTTGTTAAGTGTCATCAAGATTCTACAGTAACCATAGTGACTGTAGAATCTTGGCTTCACTGTCACTTTATCGAGAGCAGTAGATGCCAGATCTAGTCCATTTGCATTGTAATTGTAAGATGTACATAGATAAATCATGTACTTTTCTTCAACAGAGCTTGTAATATGAACGTTTCTTAAAAAATTATCATGGACCTCAAAATGTTTACCATGGACACATTGTCAACCCATGCTCCTTATTCCTCCTTGTTCATCTCCTTATCTGATGGAGGCACTCCACCGGTGTATAGGAGCTGGCCCTCAACAGCACATCTGCAGAAGCAAAAGAAACAATACACAGAATCAGTATTGTGTGTGCACTCACAGTCTTGAATCATAAAAGTCACATACACCTCTTTCTCACTTTCCCTTGGCAAGCATGCATCATGGTGAGAGCAGTAAACACGGTGAGTTTGGCCCGGGGTGGGAATGTGCAAGATGGGACAAAGGGTTTGTGTGGTTTCTGATGGGGATCACTACAAGCGCCTAGGGACACTATTATGAATATTGGCACCGTTTTCCACAGGAGGGGATGATTGAAGCTGAAATCACACTACAAAGGGAAACCAAAGAGGCAAGGGTGCATCTTCTGAACACCCAGACAAGTGGATCCTGACTGGCCATTGGGTGTAATTTGTTTGTATACTGGGAGTGGTGAGCATAATAGATTTGCTTGGCATATGTATTCTCTGTGTGTTGCTAATAAATAGATATTCAGAGCACTGTGTAAGGCTCTTTCACTGGGAAAAGATCCCGCAGATCCACAGAGCTCTGAGCCCTATGGGTAAGGGCGGGTACTTAAATTGACCAGGTTTCTCCCTGAGCCCCACAGGTAAGGGTAGGTGCCTTACGCCCTCGGAAGGGAAAGGATGGGGGTGCCTATATTAACCAGGTCATGCCTTGAGCCCTTGGTAGGGTATAGGCAGGGTGCCCCAGATTGTGCAGGTAACAAAACTAATGACAAACAGTTGAACCATTAGGACACATACCTGGCTCCAGATAAATCAAAAATAGAAGATCCTGCCCAACAATACGTTACTAGTGATGAGAGAACCTCAAAAGCTTTGGTTGTTTAAAGTTTTAAATGAGATAATTATTGGTTACCTACTGGTTTGCAGCGTATCTTACTAGTACTTTATGTGTGTAAAATATATGTAGTTTCAAAAAGCCATAAATAACAACTCATTTTTGGTTTGCTTGTAATGTATTCCAAACAAAAAAAAAAACCTCCACTCCACAGGAAGAAAGGCATAGCTCTGAAAAGTAACCTTCAGAGAAGGGATTAGCTGTGGGATAAGATTCATGACTAACAGAGCTTTTAAATTGCTTTTTCATTTACTTTAATGTGATATCCTATAGCAGGTTCAGCTATGAAACAAAGACATATTTGACAGATCTGTGTCTGGGGGATCTAAGGGCACATTTGCATGTCAGACATTGAAAAATAAGGTATGGAATGGCACAACATGATGAGTTTTAGAAAATTCCAAGGATTCTGAGGATTCACCCTCACCTGCAAGTTCTGTTTGCAACTGGTTAAATCAAATATAGTCACTAAGGTTAGAGACATGCTATTAGATTTCTAATCAAATAAATATCATGCTGGCAAAATAAAGCAAAGCATTTTCAATGGGGTTGTCAATTAATCGCAGTTAACTCACGTGATTAACTCAAAAATTAACTGATAAAAACAATGGGGTTGTTATTAATCACAGTTTTAATCACACCGTTAAACAATAATAGAACACCAATTGAAATGTATTAAATATTTTTGGAAGTTTTTCTACGTTTTCAAATATATTGATTTCAATTACAACACAGAATACAAAGTGTATAGTGCTCACTTTATATTATTATTTTTATTACAAATATTTGTACTGTAAAAATGATTGTAAAAAAATCCTTTTCAATTCACCTCATACAAGTACCATACTGCAATCTCTTTATCGTGAAAATACAATTTACAAATGTACATTTTTTTTGTTAGATAACTGCACTCAAAAACAAAACAGTGTAAAACTTTAGAGCCTACAAGTCCACTCAGTCCTACTTCTTGTTCAGCCAACCGCTAAGACAAACAAGTTTGTTTACATTTATGTGAGATACTGATGCCCTTTTCTTATTTACAATGTTACCTAAAAGTGGAACAGGCATTCACATGGCACTTTTGTAGCTGGCATTGCAAGATATTTATGTGCCAGTTATGTTAAACATCTGTATGCCCCTTCATGCTTCAGCCACCATTCCAGAGGACATGTGATGATATGGGAGCTGATCATAAACAGCTCCTATTGCATGCCGATGTACATTGGTTATCGAGGGGAAAAGTCCTGTCGAGAGTATTTGAGCTCCAAAACGACCTTGCCAAGTTTCTTCAGGACAAAAAACCAAATTGGTCACAAATGTTCCGAGATGTGGATTGGATAGCCAAGGTGGCTTATTTGGCTGATATCTTTGCCATCTTTAATGATCTCAACACCTCCATGCAGGGAAGGATGGCTTCATGTCCTACAATGGCAGACAAGATTGACGGACAGAAATGAAAGCTAGAAGCATGGAAGAGTCTAGTGTCCAGAGATTGTTATGACATGTTTCACAAATTAGCGACAATCATCGCCAATGCAGGCGAAGACCTTAATGTTACATCTCTACGAAATATCATCAGTGAACACTTGAAGGATTTGGCAGAACGTTTTGAGTTTTACTTTCCAGCAGAAGAAGATCCACGGAAAGGGACTGGATGGATCCGAAATCCATTTATTCCATTGAAAGATGACTTAACTGTCACTATGGAGGATAAATTGTTGGAGCTGGCTGCTGACAAAAGATTGAAGATGAGTTTCGAAACTACAACATCACTTGCTTCCTTTTGGATAAAAGTGAAAGCAGAATATCCTGAGCTTACTGAAATTCCTCTGAAAACTCTTCTCCCATTTCCTTCAACATACCTCTGCGAGACTGGCTTTTCAACCATGAGTGTCATTAAGACAAAGTACAGGAATAGTATGGATATTCATTCTTCATTGCACGTGGCACTGTCCTCAATTGAACCACGACTGGATAAGCTGAGAAAGAAGAAGCAGGCTCCCCTTTCACATTCGTAAAGGTTAAGGTTTTAACATGCCTATTATTGTGTTAATAAAATAGCTTATCAATTTGATATTTTAGTATTATGACATATTTTCAAAATTATTATGTCTTCAGTTTAATGTTACCTATTTTTTTCAATCTTATTTTTTAACCTTTACTTTATTCATTATAATTTTTGATTTTATTACTTATATATAATTTTTTTATAATATCTTTGTTAAGAGACTTTGCTGGTTTGATTTTTTAATATTTTTATTTGTATTGTAATATTGTATTTGTTTACAAAATAAACATAACATAAAATATGTCTCCCAACTTTTATTATATTCATTATATTGTTTCCGATATAAATTAATATTACTACAAATGTTCAAATAATATTTTCTTGGACCGTAAACAAATAATAGTAATTTTATACTATCCACACAGACACACAGCCTTTCAGTCAGTCTTCAATGTATTTAAATGGGAACATCTCCACGAGTATGCTAGACTTGGTATGCACACTCCCATTCCAATTAATACAGTGAAGAATGTTAGTTTTTCTGATCTGATGTGCTACATGCCTATGCAAATACAATAATAATATGGCACAAATATGGTACCGGTCCCTGGCACATTGGAAAATAAATTGCTGGTCCGCCACATCAGATAGTTTGAGAAGCACTGATCTAGATTGCTCTGAATCAGTGACCTGTCCTCTTCATTATTTACCACTCTCCCAAATTTTGTGTCATCTGCAAAATTTATCAGTGACAATTTTATGTTTTCTTGCAGACCATTAATAAAAATGTTAACTAGTATAAAGCGAAGAACTGATCCCAGCAGGTCTCCACTGGAAACAGATCTGCTTGAAACGAACAGGAGTACTTGTGGCACCTTAGAGACTAACAAATTTATTTCAGCATAAGCTTTTGTAGGCTATAGCTCACTTCATCGGATGCATAGAATGGAACACATAGAATGGCCAATGTACATGGCAGAGAGGCCATCATGTGCCAGCAATGCCCCTCTGCCATGTACATTGTACATTGGACAAATTGGACAGTCTCTATGCAAAAGAATAAATGGACACAAATCTGACATCAGGAATCATAACATTCAAAAACCAGTAGGAGAACACTTCAACCTCCCTGATCACTCAATAACAGACTTGAAGGTGACAATTTTAAAACAGAAAAACTTCAAAAACAGACTCCAACGAGAAGCTGCTGAACTTGAATTAATTTGCAAATTGGATACCATCAACCTAGGGTTAAACAGAGACTGGGAATGGCTGGGTCACTACACTCATTGAATCTATTTCCCCAAAGTTAATTATCCTCACACCTTCTTGTCAACTGGCTGATATAGGCTTTCTTGATTATCACTACAAAAGGTTTTTTTTCTCCTGCTGATAATAGCTCATCTGAAATTAAATAGCCTCTTAGAATTGGTATGGCATCTTCCAAGTTTTCTGTGTGTATATATACATCTTACTTCTGTGTGTTCCATTCTATGCATCCGATGAAGTGGGCTATAGCCTACGAAAGTTTATGCTGAAATAAATTTGTTAGTGCCACAAGTACTCCTGTTCTTTTTACGGATACAGACTAACACGGCTGCTACTCTGAGATCTGCTTGAAGACAACTCCTCCAGTTACAGTTACATTTTAAGATCTATCAGTTAGCCAGTTGTTAATCCATTTAATGTGGTCCATATTAATTTTATATCATTAATCAAAATGTTCTGCAGCACCAAGTCAAAGGCCTTACTGCAGTCTAAGTATATTATGTTAATATGAATACCTCTATCAACCAAACTAGAAAACTCATAAAAAACAGATATCAAATTAGTTTGACAGGATCTGTTTTCTATAAATCCATGTTGGTTTGCATTAAATTACATTACCTCCTTTAGATCATTATTAATCACATTCCATATCAGCCACTCTGTTACAAGAGATTTTACTTGCTTTGATCCTGTATAAAGATTGCGGCACCCAGGACAGAGACAGGCATAGAGATACTGACAGTCAGAAGAGGGGGGTGAGAAACATCATGAACAATTCACCTCTCCCAATTAGTATAACAAAGGTAGTGACAGCATCCAAATGCTTTAGTTTGTAGAGAACAGTAGTTAGTTTTAGATTCAATGCTTTAGATAAGTAATAAATAATGATAGTTTAGAGCTAAAAATCTAAAATGGTACCCACACTGATTCTCCATTAGAAAACATCAAAGATGAAGGACACAGACTAAATTGACCAATAGCAGATAAGAAACAGGGGTGAAATAAAGTTCAAACAGGGATGACTCAACTCACTCCAAAACCCCTGAAGGGAGGGGTTAGGAAGAGGAGCAGCTCGAGTGACAGGCAGAGCTGATTTGTTGAACAGCTGCCACCCATGCAGGGAGGATCAGGGGAGGATCCATGCTAATTACCAAGTCTGAAATAGGAACCAAGCACAGAAAGCCAGAAACTAAATATCACTATAAGGAGTCAGCTGGCAAGCTAGTGTGTGTGGTTGGTGAGAGCGTGAAGATCAAGAGACGAGAAGGAGAAGATCAGAGAAGAAGCGGCAGCAGAACAAGACCGGAGAGCAGAGATTGAAGGGGAAGATTGGAGTGGCAAGCTGACAGAGCCTGACAGATCAGAAGGACTCCTGACCATCAGAGGGATTGAAAGAAGAGTACAGATGCTCCCCGGGTTACGCAAATTGGACCTTGCGCAAAAAGTTCCACAAGGCATAAATAAAATGTTAGAGTTGAGGAAAATGCGTAGTATACGGAAACACAACGTACTGTAGTGCGGTATGCGGAGGAATACAGCAGTAGCATCTCCTACAAGGGAAGGCTTTGCGCTCTAACAGCCTCTCAGTCTCGTGTTATTTCAGTGATACTGTATTTCTGTTATTTCACCCTATTCTTTCATTCAAATCATTCCTGGAAAGAGAGCAAGTGATAGCAAGAGAGCAGGACCAGTTCGTAAGTGAAAGAAGATTGATTTAGAGCAGAAAATGAAAATAGTGAAAAAGTATGAAGGCGGACAAAGCCTGTCGTCAATTGCTCGTGAACTCGCTTTGGCTACCTCGACAGTGAAAAGTATTTTGAATGATAGTGCATGCATAAAAGAGCATGTGAAAGGCTCTGCTCCTTTAAAATCAACAGTCATATCGAAGCAGCATTCTGGTGCTATCTATGAAATGGAAAACTTAGTAACAATGTGGATGGAAGATCAGATTCAAAAACGTGTGCCGTTTAGCTTAAAGATTATTCAAGCGAAGGCTAAAAGTATTTTTGAAGACATAAAGGGAAAATACAGTGATCCTAACGCAAAGTTTGTGGCTAGTTGTGACGAACTAGGACTGTTGTTAAGGTTTCCCTGAGTACTGTGTGGGTGCCTCGGTTTCCCCTATGCAGTGCTTGAGTATCTAGGTGGTGGGACAACGGTGCATGATTGTTACAAAGCCCTAGAAGGCAGAGGCCTGGACACAGAGAATGGCCCTGTCTCCTGGCAACAGATGGCCCGGCCCCTCCCCGGCAAAGGTATGAGCTGAAGGTGTTGGAACAAAGGGATCAGGTGACCTCCTGGCCCAGGAAGGAGAAAGGGGGAGGAGGGGCTGGTGAGTTTCAGTTTTGGAGCTGGCTTGGGAAGAGGAGGGGAGAGGAGCAGACAGGGTCTGGCCTCCCTGCCCTGTTTGGAGCTGTGGGGTCTAAGCTCCCTGCCCCCCGGAAGGGCCCGACTGAGGGGTCCTGGATGTACTGAAAAGCTCTGTTTGGACTGTGTTCTTAGCATCTCTAATAAACCTTCTGTTCTACTGGCTGGCTGAGACTCCCAGTGACTCCGGGGAAGAGGGGTGCAGGGCCGGACTCCCCTATACTCCGTGACACTAGTCATGGGTGATTTAATAGATTTAAACAACGTGCAAATTTTCACAATGTAAAAGTGAGTGGTGAGGCAGATAGTGCTGATACAAAAGCAGCTGAAAAGTATCCCAAAGTGTTACGAAAACGTATAGAAGAATGTGGTTATACAGCACAGCAAATCTTTAATGTTGACAAAACTGGATTGTTTTGGAAAAAAATGCCAGACAGACTCATAGAATCATAGAATCTCAGGGTTGGAAGGGACCTCAGGAGGTCATCTAGTTCAACCCCCTGCTCAAAGCAGGACCAACCCCAACTAGATCATCCCAGCCAGGGCTTTGTCAAGCCTGACCTTAAAAACCTCTAAGGAAGGAGATTCCACCACCTCCCTAGGTAACCCATTCCAGTGCTTCACCACCCTACTAGTGAAAAAGTTTTTCCTAATATCCAGTCTAAACCTCCCCCTCTGCAACTTGAGACCATTACTCCTTGTTCTGTCATCTTCTACCACTGACAACAGTCTAGATCCATCCTCTTTGGAACCCCCTTTTAGGTAGTTGAAAGCAGCTATCAAATCCCCCCTCACTCTTCTCTTCTGCAGGCTAAACAATCCCAGTTCCCTCAGCCTCTCCTTATAAGTCATGTGCTCCAGCCCCCTAATCATTTTTGTTGCCCTCCGTTGGACTCTTTCCAATTTATCCACATCCTTCTTGTAGTGTGGGGCCCAAAACTGGACACAGTACTCCAAATGAGGCCTCACCAGTGCCGAATAGAGGGGAATAATCACGTCCCTCGATCTGCTGGAAATGCCCCTACTTATACAGCCCAAAATGCCGTTAGCCTTCTTGGCAACAAGGGCACACTGTTGACTCATATTCAGCTTTTCATCCACTGTAACCCCTAGGTCCTTTTCTGCAGAACTGCTGCCCAGCCATTCGGTCCCTAGTCTATAGCAGTGCATGGGATTCTTCCGTCCTAAGTGCAGGACTCTGCACTTGTCCTTGTTGAACCTCATCAGATTTCTTTTGGCCCAATCCTCTAATTTGTCTAGGTTCCTCTGTATCCTGTCCCTACCCTCCAGCGTATCAACCACTCCTCCCAGTTTAGTGTCATCTGCAAACTTGCTAGGGGTGCAGTCCACACCATCCTCCAGATCGTTGATGAAGATATTGAACAAAACCGGCCCCAGCACCGACCCTTGGGGCACTTCACTTGATACCGGCTGCCAACTAGACATGGAGCCATTGATCACTACCCGCTGAGCACGACCATCCAGCCAGTTTTCTATCCACCTTACCGTCCATTCATCCAGCCCATACTTCTTTAACTTGCTGGCAAGAATACTGTGGGAGACTGTATCAAAAGCTTTGATAAAGTCAAGGAATAACACATCCACTGTTTTCCCCTCATCCACAGAGCCAGTTATCTCATCATAGAAGGCAATTAGGTTAGTCAGGCATGATTTGCCCTTGGTGAATCCATGCTGACTGTTCCTGATCACTTTCCCCTCCTTTAAGTGGTTCAGAATTGATTCCTTGAGGACCTGTTCCATGATTTTTCCAGGGACTGAGGTGAGACTGACTGGCCTGTAGTTCCCCGGATCTTCCTTCTTCCCTTTTTTAAAGATGGGCACTACATTAGCTTTTTTCCAGTCATCCGGGACCTCCCCCGATTGCCATGATTTGTCAAAGATAATGGCCAATGGCTCTGCAATCACATCGGCCAACTCCTTTAGCACCCTCGGATGCAGTGCATCCGGCCCCATGGACTTGTGTTCGTCCAGCTTTTCTAAATAGTCCCGAACTACTTCTTTCTCCACAGAGGGCTGGTCACCTCCTCCCCATACCGTGCTGTGGAGTGCAGCCGCCTGGGAGCTGACTTTGTCTGTGAAGACAGAGGCAAAAAAAGCATTGAGTACACTAGCTTTCTCCACATCCTCTGTCACTAGGTTCCCTCCCTCATTCAGCAAGGGGCCCACACTTTCCTTGACTTTCTTCTTCTTGCTCACATACCTGAAGAAACCCTTCTTGTTACTCCTAACATCTCCGGCTAGCTGCAACTCCAAGTGTGATTTGGCCTTCCTAATTTCACTCCTGCATGCCTGAACAATATTTTTATACTCCTCCCTGGTCATTTGTCCAATCTTCCACTTCTTGTAAGCTGCTTTTTTTGTGTTTAAGACGAGCAAGGATTTCACTGTTAAGCCAAGCTGGTCGCCTGCCATATTTGCTTTTCTTCCTACACATCGGGATGGTTTGTTCCTGCAACCTCAATAAGGATTCTTTAAAATACAGCCAGCTTTCCTCGACTCCTTTCCCCGTCATGTTATTCTCCCAGGGGACCCTGTCCATCAGTTCCCTGAGGGAGTCAAAGTCTGCTTTTCTGAAGTCCAGGCTCTGTATTCTACTGCTCTCCTTTCTTCCTTGTGTCAGGATCCTGAACTCGACCATCTCATGGTCACTGCCTCCCACGTTCCCATCGACTATTGCTTCCTCTACTATTTCTTCCCTGTTTGTGAGCAGCAGGTCAAGAAGAGCTTTCCCCCTAGTTGGTTCCTCCAGCAATTGCACCAGGAAATTGTCCCCTACACTTTCCAAAAACTTCCTGGATTGTCTGTGCACCGCTGTATTGCTCTCCCAGCAGATATCGGGGTGATTAAAGTCACCCATGAGAACCAGGGCCTGTGATCTAGTAACTTCTGTTAGTTGCTGGAAGAAAGCCTCGTCCACCTCATCCCCCTAGTCTGGTGGTCTGTAGCAGACTCCCACCACGACATTACCCTTGTTGCTCACACTTCTAAATTTAATCCAGAGACTCTCAGGTTTTTCTGCAGTTTCATACTGGAGCTCTGAGCAGTCATACTGCTCTCTTACATACAACGCAACTCCCCCACTTTTTCTGCCCTGCCTATCCTTCCTGAACAGTTTATATCCATCCATGACAGTACTCCAATCATGTGAGTTATCCCACCAAGTCTCTGTTCTTCCAATTACATCATAATTCCTTGACTGTGCCAGGACTTCCAGTTCTCCCTGCTTGTTCCCCAGGCTTCTTGCATTTGTGTATAGGCATTTAAGATAACTCACCGATTGTCCTGCTGTCCCAGTATGGGGCAGGAGCCCCCCCCTCTTGCACTCACCTACTTGTGCTTCCTCCCGGTATCCCACTTCCCCACTTACCTCGGGGCTTTGGTCTCCTTCCCCCGGTGAACCTAGTTTAAAGCCCTCCTCACTAGGTTAGCCAGCCTGCTTCCAAAGATGCTCTTCCCTCTCTTCCTCAGGTGGAGCCCATCTCTGCCTAGCACTCCTTCTTCTTGGCACACCATCCCATGGTCAAAGAATCCAAACCCTTCTCTCCGACACCATCTGCGTAGCCATTCGTTGACTTCCACGATTTGACGGTCTCTACCCCGGCTTTTTTCTGTCACAGGGAGAATGGACGAGAACACCACTTGCGCCACAAACTCCTTTATCCTTCTGAACATACATTTCAAAAGAGGAAGAGACGATGCCAGGGTTTAAGGCTGCAAAAGCTAACACTTTTGCTTGGGGGTAATGCAGCTGGAGATTGCAAATTGAAACCGTTGCTTGTTTATCATTCATAAAATCCCCATGCGTTTAAAGATATTACCAGGCTACCCTTCCAGTTCATTTCCATTTTAATAGAAAGGCTTGGATCACAATGGCACTTTTCGAAGACTGGTTTATAAATTTGTTTATCCCCGAAGTGGAAAAATTCTGCAGAGAAAACGACATCCCATTCAAGATTATGCTTATCGTCGATAATGCTTCTGGACATTTAGGGCGGATCACCATTTTTCTCCCCATTTGGATAAGTGGGCCAATACTGGGCCAATACCGAGATACCTTAAATCCAAATAGTGGGCTAACATTGATAACGCCGGCACCTCTGGGCCTGCTGCATCTGTTATGAAAGTAAAAAAGTTGCTTGAGCCCCAGCACCTAATTGGCTTAGCCCAGGTATCTCTTTCATTGCAAATGAAGCGCTGATGCAGGGGCAACAAATGGAAGATGACGTTCTGTGCTGATCAGTGCAAAGTAATGCATACTGGAAAACATAATTCCAACTATACATACAAAATGATAGGATCTAAAAGATTAAAGAGACTGGGACTATTCAGGTTGGAAAAGAGATCAGTGAGGCTGTATGGGGAGATTTTGATGGACAAGCAAAATGCCTGGACCACTACCGATAATTGGAATATTGATTATCATGCTTATTGGCAAAAGCAGCTAAATCAGTAGGTTTTAGCAGGTCACTGCAATGGCCTTAGCATAACTAAGCAAGCAGCCAGGAATGGGCAGCGGGGGGACAGGTAGCCTGACCTCTGTCCTTCCTAATAAGATCTGTTGACATTGCTGAGGTATGTGTTTTAGAAAAACAGGAAGCTTATCTATATCTGACCTTTGTGATGTGTTTATCAGGTCCTCTGCAAAAAACACATTTGTCTAATTATTTGAGGAAACATCCTGCTTAAACTTTGAAATTGTTCCCTTAATTTTTTTATTGACATGTTATTGTTACACTAACGTGAATAAATAAAGAGAAAAAGTATGGGGTAGTTGACTGTTCAGGGACACTTCGTGGACACATCCCCAACAGCATCTGAAAGATGGGCCAATCGGATGGCTGCTGTACCACTCGAAGGCTGTTCCAACCTTTGGTAATTATTGATTTGTGGGGGGAGGGCGGGGTTTACTAACCTGTTGTGGACGTAAGTGCTTGAGACTAAAAGTGCAGCTTTAAGTGAAAGCACTCTCGTAGTGTACTGTTTGTGCCAGCCATCTATTGGTCGGATGGCCATGTCTCCATTGATTTATTTCCTGCTACCGCCTCACCAAGAGTAATAGTTACCAAGAGCTTTGGGTTTTTAGACCCACAATAGCAGCATTGGAGGCCCCAGTGAGGATTGGTGAAGAGGCAGAAGACGGATGGTATAAACAGTTTGTCTATTGCAAAAGAAAGTAAAAGACAACAGGGTGGGATAGCTCCCTGCATATGTCTGTGTCGTAGTTTGCAAGTCAATTTATGGGTAAATTTCATTACTGGGACTTAGAACTCAGGCTGATAGCCTGCTTGAGTGAGGAATTATGTCCAAAGGAAAGGAAACACCTGGAAAGGGAGAACAGTTGAAAATTAAGTTGGGGAACAGCTTGACTGACTTTTTACACACGAATACAGGGGTAACAGACTCTGGAAGCCCGGTGCCTTCATTTGCCCTGGAACCTTCGTGCAGCTCCATAAGCAAGGGGATGTTTGTGTTAGTGCAGAAAAATGGGGAGGCCCAAATATTAGGGCAAAGAAGATGGCTGCCTTGTAGGGATTATGGACAGTAGCAACAGCACTGGATCAGGAGCAAGATCAGCTGAAAGATCGGGTGCAGGAATTAGAAAGCATTAGAGCTGAAAAGGAGAGGGGAAGTTGATACAAAGGATTTTCCAGCTGCTCTGTGTGCCTGAAATGCTACTCAGCCCGAAGGCGCTGTCCAGTATCAACAGTGCTGATCTGTCACCATTAGGTGAAGCAGGGAAAGATCGAGATTAGGGCTTATGTAAATTAGTGATATTTGAATGGAGACAGTGAATCATAATGATAAGTTGTATATAAGTATAGAATTTATTTGGTAATCATAAAGATTTAAATAGTTAATAAAGATAGTTTTAAGTGATCACGGCTAGAGAAAACAGGATGACAGACACAAGAAACCAAAGCTGTGAAAACCAAAATGGAGGCCTTTGAATGATTTGAGCAATGCCAAGCAGGTAGACAGTGGTGAAAAAAGGTCACTCCAACACCTGAAGGAAGTGGTTGTAATGAGAGATTTTTGCTCTGGATGTTCTAAGATATCGAAGAAAATGTCATTATCAGCTAGATCCTTTACATGAATCAATTGTCGCATACATTGGAGAAAATGTGTATGTATCAGAAGTTGGTGTATACTGTTTAAAGTAAATCACCTATACAATGAAACTCATGACCCTTATGAGAACAAAGGCTTGGATAACACTATCTCTGTAACTCATTGCAATTTCAAGTTCACACTATCTGGAATTAAGAACAAGGTATCAAAGACCAATACCAGATATATACGAGAATTGACCCGATACCTTTAGGGTTAAATATAAGTTTAGTTAAGCAATTAATGGATCATCCTGAATTGCAAAAACAATTACCAAAAGCTCAGAGAAACACACAAAGAGCTTTGAATACTGTTCACCACTCCATTGAGAAAAATCGAATAACTGAGCGTATAAAAAGTAATACTATGCTCGTTATTTTGGAGAGCTGGATTAAACGGACACTCAGGCAGCTAAAGCATATGCAGACCCTCAGTCTTAAAATAAATTACTATGGCACACAGGCAAGTGTGACCAAAGTGAGAATCAAGAGTGGTGAGAAATGGTGCTAGTATGAAGACACATCGGCTCGGTTTCCTACAAAGGAAAGCCTTGAGCCAACACTGGACAAGACCACACACTTATTGGACTCACAGAATTCTGAAGTGGTGGATTTGTAAACAAGTTTACAAAGCCAGCAAGAAGGGGACTGTAAGGAGATTTTTGCTCTGAATGTTATAAGATATCTTGCAGCACCTTAATAAAGGCTTGCAGAAAAACCTTGGAGGGGGTTTAAAAACACCATAAAATTCACTTCTCCTAATTGATATAATTAAGGTGGTGACAGTATCAAGACACTTTGGTTTGCATAAAACAGTAATTAATTTTAAGATTAAGGCTCTGATAGAGTGGAAATTAATTATAGTTTAAATTTAGAGAATCCAACATGGCCGACCAAAATGGCAGAGACAGGGATGATGCAGTCTAAATTTAGGTAGTGGAAAGTTCTAGCAAACAAGGTGGCATCAGAAGGAGGAGAGTAGAAAGGCCTAGAATCCAAAATGGCATCAAGGGAGGGCCTTTCCTACCTAAAAAAGGTATGATGTCATGGGGAGGAGATGAAAAGCTAGCAGCTGATTGGCTGAAAGGAGCTGACCTTGAGCGAGAAACCAGTATATAAGGCCGATATATACTTGACAGCAAGCTGAAACAGTAGGAGATTTTAACATACTGAAAAGCAGCTACCTAGAGAAACAGCAGCAGCGGCAGAATTCTAAGGTTGCCATAGCAATAAGCAACTGCCTGCTAGCAGCTATGGCCAACAGAAGCAACCACCACTGCTTCTGAGAAGACCGAAAGAAGGCAGCAGCCTCCAAGGCAGGTACACCTAACCACCTCAGACCTGGCAGATAATGCAGAAGCAGCTGTTACCAGAGGTTTTCTTTTCTTTTCACTTGCTTGACTTCTGTGTAATGACTGGCAGAACCCAGGACAGAAGCATAGAAATGCATCTGCTTGCAAGGAAAAACCTCGGAGAGGTTTAAATTGCCAAAAAACTCACTTCCCTCAATCAGTTTAACAAAGGTAGTGTTAGCATCAAAATGTTTTGGCTTGCATAAAACTGTAGTTAATTTCAGGCTAGATGCTTTAGGTAAATTATAATTAATGATAGTTTGTAGGTAACAATCCAATATGGCCACCGCTATTATTTTCTATTAGGAATTCCCAAGATGGAGGACACAGACTAACTTGACCAATAGCAAGTCAGAAATAAGGGTTAATCAAAGTTCAGGAGAATGACTCAAAACACTTGCAGGGAGGGGGCAGAAGGAGAAGTAGCTATGACGTAAGGGTAAATCTGATTGGCTGAATGAGTTTCCACCCGAGCAGGCAGCTTGAAAGGTCAACCAATCAGAAAAAGTCAGAAAACTAAATATAAGGAGACAGCCAGCAGGAAATCACTGCAGCATCTACCACCAAGGAGCTGCTTTTACCTCAGAAACAGGCAGCCGCACCACACCGCAGCCAGCGGCAGCCACGATCATTGAGGACAACGCTTCCAAGCATATCTGACAGAGCAGAAGGACCTTTACATGGTCTCAGGGGGAATTAAAAGGAAGCTTTTTATAAGTTTAGTCTTCCTTTTTCCCTTTTATTCCTAGAATATGTGAGTAGTATAAGGGCCCTACTGTCAATCAAACCCTAACCCCGCCCCTTAACCCCTGATCCCTTAGCCCCTGCCCACCTATCACCGGAAGTTCCGCCCCAGGGGTATTACTTCTGGGGTCAAGGCGGCCACCTGACCGGCAGCAATGTGTGTCATGTGACCCCTCTAAGAACTCCCCCCACCACCCTCTACCAATCAGGAGGGGCCTTGCCCCAATAGGACCGCCCCGAGAGGAGATATTGACCAATCAGGGTGACTTCTGGGAGCGGGGTGACCCGTCTGGAAGTAGGTCGTGTGACCCCTCTAAGAACTCCTCCCTACGCCCTCTGCCAATCAGAGCACAGCACCATCACCCCATAAGTCCCAGCGCCGGAGAGAGGCGGCCATCTCTTGCCAAGGACGCATGGAAAGGCTGCTGAGAGGAAACGGACTCCTTCACCACCCCCGTGAGCACTTCGGACTTTGTTTTAGCCCCGAGCACCTTTTGACTTGTGTGGAGAAAGCGCTACATCAGCGACAGTTCCGAGGAGGAGGGAGCGGCCGAGGGAAGCCCTTTGACCCAACTGTTGATGGATACGTCGGAACCCAAACCCAAAACCCAACTGCTCGTGAGACACCCTGATGAGCATGACGGTCTCTCGTTGTCCACCCCCTTAGAGGTGGAAGGCGATTGCGGCTCGGGGGAGTCACCGGCGGACAAGGTGAATGGAAAAGACGTTGCTCAGGTAAATGAATGATTAAGAAGGGACGGTCAAGGAGGGGAGGGTAATGGAGCTAGGAACCAGGGCTTGTGTAACTTAAAAAACAAGCAGTGGGGTGCTTACACTGTTTCTTTTCTGAAAAATCTCTCGACAGCTCGACGAGGCCTTTCTAGAGGCCTTTGAGAACTTACACATCAGTAGCCCCGTGGGGGTAAATATATCATGCGTCAGCTGTTTTTGCTCATGTATGAGACAAAAAGGACAAATGGAAGAATGAACCAGCTCAGACTCCCTTATGGTAGGGGTCATGGCGTCCATTTTTACAGGCGGCTGTAAAAGGTCATGTTAAACCAGGGGATTAATAAAACTTATTTAAATGTGTCAATATGAATGTGTCCCCTTTCATACTCGTGGTAGTAAAAGACGGTACCAGTAACAGTCATGTGTCCACAGACGGCTCTGTTAAAGAAAATATATTACACCCCCGGGGAAGTTGGGAGCTTCGGCGGGATGAACCCTCTTTTTCAATTGGCCAAAAAGCATAGTAAAACTTTAAATAGAAGACAGGTAACAGCTTGGCTTTCAGACCAGGATGCTTACACTTTACACAAACCGGCTCAAATACGTTTTAAACTAAACAAGACCATTGTTTCAGATGTGGATGCGCAATGGCAGGCAGATTTGGTGGATCTGCACTGGTTCTCCAAACACAACAGTGGTTTTAAGTACATCTTAACAGTGATAGACATTCTATCCAAATATGCCTGGGCCTTAGGCCTAAAAGACAAGACGAGTGGTGAGGTATCCAAGGCCTTTAAAGCTATTTTCAGCGAAGGTCGCGTGCCTCAAAAATTACAAACCGATCGGGGGAAAGAATTTTTAAACAAACCTTTAAACAGATTGTTAAAACGGCATGGAGTTCACCATTTTGTTACTAATAATGAAGTCAAAGCAGGGCTTGTGGAGCGATTTAACAGAACTTTAAAAACTAGGATGTGGAGATATTTTACAGCCCATAACACCTTTTGCTACATTGACATGTTACCTGACTTTATAAAGAGTTACAACCAGAGCTTTCACAGAACGATACGTACCAGACCCGCTGATGTTAACCCTTCAAACTCTCTGAAGGTATGGAAAACGGTTTACGGAGAAGGTTTTAAACTAAAACTGGTTGTTGCCCCTTTTAGAAAAGGTAACCACGTGAGACTATCTAAAACCAAAGGCGCTTTTGAAAAAGGTTATGAACAGACATTTACCGATGAGATATTCATAGTGGATGACGCCTTAACCAGGGGTCAGAGACCTGTATACCGATTAAAAGATTATGAGGGTGAGGCAGTTACTGGATCTTTTTTCCCTGAAGAATTACAAAAAGTAAACCCCAAACAAGACAGGATTTACAGGATTGAAAAAGTTCTAACGGAGAAAGGAAAAGGGAGAAAAAAGCAGCTACTGGTGAAATGGTTGGGGTGGCCCGATAAGTTTAACAGCTGGGTGGAAGCTTCTCAACTCTGTGACATTAGACATGAACAAAAAAAAAAGATTCCTCCCGCAAAGACAGAGAGAGAGAGAGAGAGAGAGAGAGAGAGAGAGAGAGAGAGAGAAAAGAGCGATGGTGGGTTTTACATTACTTTGCCCAGCAATGCCAGCTCTACAGTTTTCCCCAAAAACACCATCTCGAACTTTACAATACGGCTAATTAAGCCCTTGGATCTCCCGGGTGCCTGGGAGGTGGGGTTAGTGGAAATACAATACCCGCACAGCTGGAATACTATCAATGAAGACACCCCTTTTGAAATCACCTTTGGAGATATGACGTGGAATTTTATCCTATGACGAGGTTATTACTCAACCATACCCGAATTACTAGATTATATGAACACCGCTAGTAAGAGACGGAGCGAACGCGTTCTCGCTGCTTAGTACAATCGAAGTCCCACATTGTACTCATATCGTTGTTTCCTTAGCGTTGGCGGCTGGCAAACTGATCCCCCACCACTGAACCTACTAGAAATCCATTGTGCTTCTGACTCAATGAAGTAAATGCACTGTAGTGGGGTGTGGGGATGCACATGTCGGTGACGGTGGCCTCGCTCAGATGCGGCGGCGTCTGTTCTGCTGTAACGTTAGTTTTTGTTTTGCCTGTATGCTAACCAGTGGCTTTGTTATTCGTTGTCGGTGGTTTAAACTTCATATTTTAAGTCTTATTTTTTACAGCTTAAAGTCTACCCTTGCAATGCCAAAGACAAAGAGGCGAAACTGCAGTTTTAATGACGATCTCCAGAAGGAATTCAAATTTATTAAACCGGACAAACTGTGTAGTGATGGAACAAAAGTGATATGCCAACATTGTAATGTCCATTTTTCCATTGCTCATGGAGGTAGAAGTGACATCAACCAACATCTACGTAGCCAGAAACATAAGGACGCTGAAAAGACTCTGGCTTCACTTAAAAACATCAGTTCGTTTATGAGACGTGATGGTGATAGTGAAAGCGATAAAATTGCAGCAAGTGAAGCTCTTTTTGCTTATCATACTGTGCGTCATGGCCAAAGTTTTCGCGCAAATGATTGCTTGTCGACATTGATAAAGAAAATTTATGAACCAAAATTTTCTTCAGCACGTACCAAATCAGAAGCAATAATTACCAACGTTTTATCACCATACATATTGGGCAAAGTAATAGAGGATTTGAATAAAACAAAAAGCATTACAGTCAGATTAGATGCATCAAACAAAAAAGACATCAAAGTTTTTCCAATCGTTGTGCGGTACTTTTTGCCAAATTGTGGTGTTCAAGACAAAATTATAGACTTTGTTTCCTTACCTGGTGAAACATCCGATCTACAGTGTGCTATGCTGAAGGAAGTAATTGACAAATTTGCTTTACAAAACAAAATTGTTGCTTTGTGTGCAGATAACACGAACACCAATTTTGGTGGTTGCAAAAGACTTGGCAAAAATAATGTGTGGCGAAAATTTGAAACTGAACTGAAGAGGCCGATTATCGTATTGGTTTTGGGGCACACATTATACACAGTTATCTCCAGTGTGCTGTCGACTGTTTACCAATTGATATTGAATGTTTTGCAGTGAAATTATACAAATACTTCCATATATACACAGTTAGAGTTGAAGAACTGAAAAACTTTTGTGACTTTGCAGGAAACAATTACGCTACATTGTTAGAGCATGGAAATACAAGATTTTTGTCCTTGGGTCCATCAATTGACAGAATTTTAAGCATGTTTGATGGGCTTACTTCTTATTTTCTTTCTCAAGAAAAATGCCCTGTTATGTTGCGAAAATGGTTTGAAAATCCCTGTTTGAAATTGTGGTTGTCATTTGCAAGAGATCAAGTGTCTACGTTCCAAACATACATTAGTTTAATTGAAAAAGATTATATTTCAGCTACAGAAGTAGCCATAAACATTGAAAAACTTGTAAACAATTTAGAGTCCAGAAAAAGTGAAGTGTTTGTAACTACTGATGTCAAAAAACAACTGAAAATGTTAGTAGATTCAGGAGAAATTAATGAGGCTAAGTTTTTTGAGGTAGTTGAGAATTTCTATGAAACCAGCTTAGAATATATCAACAAGTGGAAGTGCAGTGTAGGAAACAATGAGAAGTTCAAGTGGGTGCTACTAAGGAAGACACCTGAATGGAAAGAAATACAGGACAGCCTGAACGAGGAACTCATCACACACACAGAAACAGAAGAAACTCGTGTATTCGATCAGTGGACCTTCATAAAATCTACAATTGTGAGGCAGTTGGATACATGGAATAAAGAAAACATTTCTGTATCTGATAGATGGGTAAAGATTTTTTCTGAAATGAGCGAAAAACGCCAAGACTTTCAAGACTTTTGTAATATTGTAGAGTTTATTCTTTGTCTTCCAGGAAGTACAGCACCTGTCAAGAGAATATTTTCTGTTATGAACAGTATGTGGTCAAAGGAGAAATCTAGATTAAGTGTTGAGACAATGAGGGCTATGTTAGTTGTAAAACAAAATTGTGTCATGGAGTGTGAGAAGTTTTATGATAAGGTGTTGAAAGACTGAAATTTGCTGCGTAAGATTACTTCATCGGAGAAATATTCATGGTACGATCGTGGTGAAATACAGTCCCCCTCTATGTCTACCTAAATTTTTGTATGAGTTCTGTCACTGAAGAATAATTGTTAGCTCAATATATTCATGTAATAAAACTTTTGTTATCGTCTTACTTTTTAATGAATATGGAATATTACATAACTCCGTCCCGTTTTTGCCATCCCAATGTCCCGTTTTTGTCTCAAGGAAATATGGTCAGCCTAGTTAAAAACAGCCCTGGAGAGGGTTACAGATGGGAGAGGCTGATTGGGGAAGCAGCCACAGCTGGCTCTTATAAGAGGGCTCGGGGTCAGAAGCTGGAGAAGTCTCTCTCCAGCCCCGGAGGGAGAAGGATCAGCTGCCTGGAAGCAAGGTATCTGAAGCAGAGCAGTACTGGGGAATGGCAAAGGGAGCTGGGGAGCTTCAGCCTGGTAAACCCCCAGGCTGCAGGCCTTGTTTAAGGCCAAAAGGTACTGGGGCTGCAGAGGGGCAGCCCGGGGATAGGCAAAGGCAACAGGTCCTAACCCCTTGCCAATGATGAGTGGCCATTACAGACTGCAGTCTGCCCCAGTGAGCGGGGGCTAGATGATGACTGGCAGTAGCCACTGAGGCATGGTGGGTTTAGAGGGTTAGGGGTTCCCCTGGGAGGAGAGACGTAGAGTGTGGGGGTACTGCTGGGGCAGAACCCTGAGGAAAGAGGCACCGGAGTCCAGGAGGGACACGGGTGCCAGCGGCAGGCTAGACACCAGCCAGCACAAGGTGCTCCAAAGCTGGTGAAGAGCTAATTCCCAAGATGATCAGAAGGAGGCGCCATGCTGGTGAGTCACAACCTCGCTACAGGTGGGTACAGTGTATTTTCAGGGTATGGTGGTAGAGGTGCTCCTTCAGTTCCATTGTCCTCATGTTTACATTGATCCAATTCACAGAATCATAGAATCTCAGGGTTGGAAGGGACCTCAGGAGGTCATCTAGTCCAACCCCCTGCTCAAAGGACAGTTCGGCCTGAGCCGCTTCCCGCAGCCCCCATTGGCCGGGCACAGTGAACTGCGGCCAGTGGGAGCCGCGATCAGCCGAACCTGTGGATGTGGCAGGTAAACAAACCGGCCGGGCGCGCCAGGGGATTTCCCTGAACAAGCGGCGTCCCAAGTTTGGGAAACACTGGTCTACATCCATCCTCTTTGGAACCCCCTTTCAGGTAGTTGAAAGCAACTATCAAATCCCCCCTCATTCTTCTCTTCTGAAGACTAAATAATCCCAGTTCCCTCAGCCTCTCCTCATAAATCATGTGCTCCAGCCCCCTAATCATTTTTGTTGCCCTCCGCTGGACTCTTCCCAATTTTTCCACATCCTTCTTGTAGTGTGGGGCCCAAAGCTGGACATAGTACTCCAGATGAGGCCTCACCAGTGCCGAATAGAGGGGAATGATCACGTCCCTCGATCTGCTGGCAATGCTTATACAAAATGCCGTTAGCCTTCTTGACAATGAGGGCACACTGTTGACTCATATCCAGCTTCTCGTCCACTGTAACCCCTAGGTCCTTTTCTGTAGAACTGCTGAGGCACTCGGTCCCTAGTCTGTAGCAGTGCATGGGATTCTTCCGTCCTAAGTGCAGAACTCTGCACTTGTCCTTGTTGAACCTCATCAGATTTCTTTTGGCCCAATCCTCTAATTTGTCTAGGTCCCTCTGTATCCTATCCCTACCCTCCAGCGTATCAACCACTCCTCCCAGTTTAGTGTCATCTGCAAACTTGCTGAGGGTGCAATCCACGCCATCCTCCAGATCATTAATGAAGATCTTGAACAAAACCGGCCCCAGGACCAACTCTTGGGGCACTTCACTTGATACCAGCTGCTAACTAGACATGGAGCCATTGATCACTATCTGTTGAGCCTGATGATCTAGCCAGCTTTCTATCCACCTTATATTCCATTCATCCAGACCATACTTCTTTAACTTGCTGGCAAGAATACTGCGGGAGACCATATCAAAAGCTTTGATAAAATCAAGGAATAACACATCCACTGTTTTCCCCTCATCCACAGAGCCAGTTATCTCATCATAGAAGGCAATTAGGTTAGTCAGGCATGACTTGCCCTTGGTGAATCCATGCTGACTGTTCCTGATCACTTTCCTCTCCTCTAAGTGCTTCAGAATTGATTCCTTGAGGACGTGCTCCATGATTTTTCCAGAGACTGAGGTGAGGCTGACTGGCCTGTAGTTCCCTGGATCCTCCTTCTTCCCTTTTTTAAAGATGGGCACTACATTAGCCTTTTTCCAGTCATCCAGGACCTCCCCCAATCACCAAGAGTTTTAAAAGATAATGGCCAATGGCTCTGCAATCACATCCTCCAACTCCTTTAGCACCCTCGGATACAGTGCATCTGGCCCCATGGACTTGTGCTCGTCCAGCTTTTCTAAATAGTCCTGAACCACTCCTTTCTCTACAGGGGGCTGGTCACCTCCTCTCCATACTGTGCTGCCCAGTGTGGTAGTCTGGGAGTTGACATTTTTCTGTTAAAATCCATTGCTGATCCACAATCTCCTCCCAATCCTTAATGTGTTGGAGGAGATCGGCTTCCCTTTTTACCCAGTATGCCATCCCAGCGCACAAACCTTGTAATATCATTCCCTTTTTCCTACACTCCTTTCCCTTGGGGTCTCCCAGAACCTCCCCCGCTCCTTCTCAATCTCATTCCAGGTGGACCCTTGCACCTCGTATGGGCCCTGATTCTTCCTTATCCATTGGTTCAAAAACTCCGTTACTCTAGCTTGCCAGAACGCGCAACTAACATCACAAGAGTTTGCCATTACCACTCCAAGCAGCTGCACGGACTGTTGGGGAGGGGAACCTACAGGCTGCCACTCACCTATCCGATGTATCCGAGTCACGACACCAAAATGTTAGCGGGCTTATTCCTTCACCCTCCCACTTCCCTGGTCCTTTTCACCGTGAACAAAGAGCAACAATACCCAAAGTCCGAAGGTGAAAACAATTCAATGTTTATTGGGGTGAACTTCCAGCAAGTTTAAATCCAGGTTCCTTTTTCCTTATTTTTGAATCCCAACTGATTTCCTGTTTGCCCCTAATTTATACAGTAATATTCTCGGCTATACCTTAATCGATCATTTTACTGAAATTTACCTAACCAATCCTAACATAGAATATCAGGGTTGGAAGGGACCTTAGGAAGTCATCTAGTCCAACCCCCTGCTCAAAGCAGGAACAATCCCCAATATCTCCAAATGGCCCCCTCAAGGATTGAACTCACAACCCTGGGTTTAGCAGGCCAATGCTCAAACCACTGAGCTATCCCTCCCCCCATATTGTAACATGATTAGCTAACCAATTATATTGAACCACCTTAATTAATTTACACCAAGCAAAATTAATTATACAGCAGACAGAAATAATCACAGTACCAGACAGAGACCATGCAAATAAACAATAGCAAAGTGGGAACTATAATGACAAAACAATACAGATGTGAGGTTTTCACAACTACATCTATAAAGAGATAAGAGTTTTCCAACTATGTCTATTGATAAGTGAGTTCTTACCAAACAGAAAATTATCAAACCAAATTTCTTTTTACATCTTTTAGGCTCTTTTCTTTATCTGGAGGTGATAGATTGGATCACCTTTCTAACTGTCCCAGATTGCCTTATTTCAATATGACTGATTTGAAATGTGTGAGGACGTGACTGTACACTTTCCAGCTTATGGCTGCTCCCACTGCTTAGCCAAAGGCCTTAGCTTAAGAACAGGGCCTCAGACTGTCACAGTGAGAGAAGGCCGTTACACAGGCAGACGGCGATTTTGATTCTTTCTTTTATACCTCTATAACTAGCTAATTAATAAACATATACTAAATTCTTAAAGCATAGGCCTTTACAGACAGGCCTGAATATCTGTATCCTAACACCAACCAGAAGTCGCACTGAGTATGATGTAGGTAAGCGTAAATATTTCTTTTCTTTTTTTTACTATTTGAAGTTGGTGACAGTTCTATTAATATATGAGTTATTAAGCATTTCTATAACTTGTTATGAAATATTTGGCATGTATTAAATGTATTTAATCTTATTCATGGGGTCATGGTTAGTGCACATGCCCGATTTCAATCTTGCGGTCCACTGAGATGGAGGGCCACTCATGCGGCCCACTCACTAGCTTAGGTTGCCCATCACTGTCTTAAGGCATCTAATGAATTGGAATGTCCCGCTTGGACCCCAGACGTTTTAGCAATTGCAGAAATACACCGGGAGGTGTGGGCCGAAAAATAAAATAGAATGTCCTAAAATTGATGCAGCAATCCTAGTCACGGGCCCTGATCCCCCACATCAGAAATAGTACAGGTATCCCAAGTAAGCAGAAACTAGTTTAAAAGAAACAACTGACAGATTTTTAAGTCAAGGAGTTTTAGTGGCACAGACAAGCCCCAATAACACTGCTCTATGGCTGGTCCTTAAGCGTGACGGCAAGACCTAGAGACTCATGGTAGACTTTCGACCCCTTAACTTGGCTACCCTGCCAACAGCACCCGTGGTGGTTGAGTATCAGGAGGTGATGGCTTCCACTCTAGGAACGGCCCAGTGTTTTTGATATTAGATTTGACCAACACTTTCTTTGCTACCCCTTTACACTGGGACAGCGACTATAAATTTGATTTCACTTTTCGGGATACACAGCTGTGTTTTGCCAGGGTTCCCATGGACCATAGTAATGCCCCAATTATTTGCCATGCCCATGTAATAAAGATGTGGGAGGAGAGGCCTGTGATTTCTCATGTGGATGATATCCTGATATGAACTCTGACCAGAAAAAGAGAATTTGGAGGTACTAGACAAAGTGTTGCAAAAGATTTAGGAAACTGGGTTTAAGGTAAGCCCAAAGAAGGTCCAGTTGTGCTCCCAGCAGGTATATTTCCTTGGCATAACCCTAGGACAAGAAGGGCACTCCCCCGACCAACAGAGGATCAAGCAGATACTTAAACTCCCAGCCCATACAGACATAACTGCTCTTAGATGCTTGCTTTATAACCCGTCTCTCAGGAGTTAGTGGGGGGAAACAGTTTGTCTGTTTTGTGGCTTGATAACCCTGTCGGCGACATGGTCCTATGGGTGGTCCTACTCATGTCTGCTGCTGTCTGGGGTCTTGCAGGTCTATTCTTCTGGCATGGGTGTGCCAGATGCTGTCATAATCAAGACCCGGGAGAACTGCATGGAAGAGTATGTAATGTGAACGATATCCTCGACATTGCTCCAAATTCTAGCTTTATTTTTGGAGAAAGGCTCACTCTTTTAGGCCCTTTGAATGGATATTGTCCCACTTAAGGATAAAAGGCCTGGATAGAATAAACATCAGAGTGGGACCTCAAAGTGCATTATAATTTGGACTGTGAATGGTAATGTACTGTGACAGCTACAGAATCCTAGAATGATGGGCAGAAACATCACCATCCTCATATATTCACTGATCTCCTCTCCCGAGTGTAGGGGGGGTATTTGGTGGTGGGGTAATTGGGATTTATCCATGGAGCCCAAATAGGAGATTAGGTTGTCGCTGGGAACGGACTGGCTGTTATACAATTGCAGACAGACTAAGCCAAAGTGTGCTCGGTTGTGGACTGACCTGCCTGAGAAAACAGCCCCCGGAAACAAAACAGTCCAATTTAAATTAGAATATGCCACCACCATAATTGACAAGCAGACAAATTTGGAAAAGATAGAACTGCAAATAGTCGCACCAGGAGGGGAATGGCAGATCCTCTTGCCCTCTTCCACCAAGACCTAGTGGCCTCCTTAGGAGGACCTCCTGTTTCCACAGTGCAGGGAGCAACATCACTTGGTCTGCTGTGCTAGTAAGGATGTTATTAACATGTGGTCTAACTTGATGCGGAAATGACTTCTACAGGGGCCCCATAGGGTAAAAAGTTGCAACTTTTGGGTCATGGAGTCCCCAGTCACCAACTTAATTGGGACCTATGTTGTTCAAACCAACATCAAAAAACAATTGGTAATCAATCCCACCCACTCCCTCAGAAAGGTCATTCTAAACCTGAGCTTAACAAATATCCCAGTAATAAAAATGCCGGTCTGAGTAATTTGTCCCACCCTTATTTGAAGGTTGGAAAAACTGAGTGGAATTTACATTATATCAGAAAACTGAAAATCTCGGGTGGGGGATTTGGAGGGTAAAGAGGGACCTATGGGGAGCAATTGGAATGGGAGGAGCAGTCCTTAATAGTATTGATGAGGAAGTGCTGGCAAAAAAAATGAATGCAATGAGAGCTCATATAAAAGATTTAGCTACTACACCTACGACGGTATCATTTGACCAATTAAGCTCTCTACAATACCAGGTGGCACGTATCCTAGAGGAGTGGGAGCAATCCCAAGAAAAATATCACCGTCGCCTTTTGCCGGCTGTTGTCACCCTTCAAGTATTTGTTTCTTTGGCTGTGGCATGTGTGCAAATGCAAGTGTGGATAATTGATGTGGTAAAATATATGATCTGTGATCGCATGAGTGGGGTATTCCTAATAGAAATTAGAAGCATTAATTGGGAAAAATCTACCCAAACTGAAAGGGAGTTACAGTCCTGGTGGAAAAAGGTAATTTTCACCTATAGCAAGGAGTCAGAAGAAATCACAGTCTTTGTTTTGCTCATGTCAGAGGCAGAAATAACATGGGTCTCCCCTATTACAGCTTTAGGCCTCAATATTAAACAGATGGTGATAGAGTGCGAGTAGTAAAAGACAGCCAGAAATGGAAAACAGTGGAATTAGAATTGTTTAGAGGAATCTGGAATTGGATATGAATGTAACTGAAATGCCCTCCAGCCATAGGGTGTGTGTTTGGAACAATGAAAGGGAAATGCCGTTATCTATTAACCCATTTGCAAATGACGACTCTATGCTAGTGTATATAGGCGATCACTGCATGTGTCTTAAAAGCTGGTGTCCTACGCTTCTTGTGAACTACATGAAAAAGTAGCTCATGATCCTCTTGAGAATAAATGTTTTTGTTCTATTGTAGCAATTCAGAGATGTGACTGAATTTCAAGTGCCTGAACTTAAACATAATCAGTTAAGTGACATAGACTTTGTAATCTGCTTTAAAACCTGTACCCCTTGGAATGGATTTAAAAGTTCTACAAATGTTGCTTTGTAGATTTGCAGAATTTTGGCACAAGGCAACTGGTTGCAACAGGGTCACATAATCTTTAAAAGCCTAGAGGAAAAGCCTAACAGACTCAGACTATAAGGTCAGAAGGGACCATTATGATCATCTAGTCTGACCTCCTGCACAATGCAGGCCACAGAATCTCACCCACCCACTCCTGGAATAATCCTCTCACCTATGTCTCAGCTACTGAAGTCCTCAAATCATGGTTTAAAGACTTCAAGATGCAGAGAATCCCCCAGTAAGTGACCTGTGCCCCATGCTGCAGAGGAAGGCGAAAAACCTTCAGGACCTCTGCCGATCTACCCTGGAGGAAAATTCCTTCCCGACCCCAAATATGGTGATCAGCTGAACCCTGAGCATGTGGGCAAGACTCTCCAGCCAGACATCCAGGAAAAAGTTCTCTGTATTAACTTCTAACATCCCATCATTGACCATTGGTCCTTGTGACGGTGTTCCCCATAAAACTTTATGGGGAGATGCTTATAAATGTATATATGTAACTAGAATATGTTTTATGCTACATGTGCCATGTAACATATCTCTGTGAAAGTTATGACCTACTGAATTTATTCCTCCTGTTTGTATGCATGTATCATTGTTGTAGTTGAAGTTATGAATATCGGTTGTATTTCTTGAGAAAGGAATGTGCAGGTTAAGTGCCCAATCAAGAAGCACTTAACAGACAATAGAACTTGCAGTCACCAATCCACATCTGAACTTTGCCAGGAATGTGGCTGGTCTGGAACTGAGTTGTGCAGGTGACTGGTCCATGTGACCCCAACTCCATTTGGTAACTGGATGCTACACAGGGAGAGGGGGGGGTGTCCACCCAGAGGAGAAAATCTATTTAAACCCCGAGGAAACCCCTCCATTTTGTCTTCAGCTGGCTAAAGGAAGAAGCTCTCCACCCCCCAAGGAGACCTGAAAGAGACTGAACAAAGGACAAACACATTAGGGGGGTGAGTGATTGCTGGACCCAGGCTAGAAGGAAGATAGCCTGTTTACTGGACCTAGTGAGGGGTTTATCTGTACACAGGGTGATTAGACATAGAACTGCGTGTTCTATTTTATTTTATTCAGTAATTCACTTTGTTCTGTCGGTCACTACTTGAAATCACTTAAATCCTATTTTCTATACTTATTAAAATCACTTTTTACTTATTAAGTTTCCTGGAGTTGAGTTGTTACCTGGGGGAAGGCAAACAGCTGTGCATATCTTTCTATCTTTGAAATAGAAGGCGAACTATTTATGAGTTTACCCTGTATAAGCTTTATACAGGGTAAAACGGATGTATTAAGGGTTTGAACCTCCATGGAGTTGAGCTGCTGGGCGTCAAAGGCAAGAGCGCTTCCAGGGGCCTTACAGTGGTGAGTGGACTTGGTTCGGACCTGGGTCTGTGTTTGCAGCAGATCAGTGGAATCTGGCTCAAAACAGACAGGATTCAGGAGTCCCAAGCTGGAAAAGGCCTGGAAGCAGGGGCAGAAGTAGCCTTGGCACACCAGGTGGCAGCACCAAGCAGGTCTCTGTGGCCCCAACCCGTCACAGTCCTATTTACCACTGATGGCAATTAATTGACCTTTGACTAAGATCATGTTATCCCATCAAACCATCCCCTCCATAAACGTATCTAGCTTAATCTTGAAGCCAGGATGTATTAAGGGTTAATACATAGGTCTTTTTGCCCCCACTAAAGATAGGTCTTTTGCCCCCACTGCTTCCCTTGGAAGGCTGTTCCAGAACTTC
The DNA here is from genome assembly GCA_037349315.1 of Chelydra serpentina. NCBI lineage: Eukaryota > Metazoa > Chordata > Testudines > Chelydridae > Chelydra > Chelydra serpentina. The sequence goes on along the minus strand of JBAIAC010000004.1, from coordinate 24,797,312 downwards.
ACTCTTCTGATGGTTAGAAACCTTTGTCTAATTTCAAGTCTAAACTTCCTGATGGCCAGTTTATATCCATTTGTTCTTGTGTCCACATTGGTACTGAGCTGAAATAATTCCTCTCCCTCCCTGGTATTTATCCCTCTGATATATTTAAAGAGAGCAATCCTATCTCCCCTCAGCCTTCTTTTGGTTAAGGTAAACAAACCAAGCTCCTTGAGTCTCCTTTCATGCGACAGCTTTTCCATTCCTCGGATCATCCTAGTGGCCCTTCTTTGTACCTGTTCCAGTTTGAATTCATCCTTCTTAAACAAGGGAGACCAGAACTGCACACAGTATTCCAAATGAGGTCTCACCAATGCCTTGTATAACGGTACTAACACCTCCTTATCTCTACTAGAAATACCTCGCCTAATGCATCCCAAAGCCGCATTAGCTTTTTTCACGACCACATCACATTGGTGACTCATAGTCATCCTGTGATCAACCAGGTCTCCGAGGTCCTTCTCTTCTTCCGTTACTTCCAACTGATGTGTCCCCAGATTATAACTAAAACTCGTTATTAATCCCTAAATGCATAACCTTACACTTCTCACTATTAAATTTCATCCTATTACTATTACTCCAGTTTACAAGGTCATCCAGATCTTCCTGTATGATATCCTTTTCTGAATTGGCAATACCTCCCAACTTTGTGTCATCCGCAAACTTTATTAGCACACTCCCACTTTTGGTGCCGAGGTCAGTAATAAATAGATTAAATAAAATTGGTCCCAAAACTGAACCTTGAGGAACTCCACTAGTAACCTCCCTCCAACCTGACAGTTCACCTTTCAGTTTGACCCGCTGTAGTCTCCCCTTTAACCAGTTCCTTATCCACCTCTCAGTTTTCATATTGATCCCCATCTTTTCCAATTTAACCAAAAATTCCTCATGTGGTACTGTATCAAATGCCTTACTGAAATCGAGGTAGATTAGATCCACTGCGTTTCCTCTATCTAAAAAATCTGTTACTTTCTCAAAGAAGGAGATCAGGTTGGTTTGGCACGATCTACCTTTTGTAAAACCATGTTGTAATTTGTCCCAATTGCCATTGACCTCAATGTCCTTAACTACTTTCTCCTTCAAAAATTTTTCCAAGACCTTGCATACTACAGATGTCAGACTAACAGGCCTGTAGTTACCCGGGTCACTTTTTTTCCCTTTCTTAAAAATATGAACTATATTAGCTATTCTCCAGTCAAATGGTACAACCCCTGAGTTTAGAGATTCATTAAATTTTTTTGCTAATGGGCTTGCAATTTCATGTGCCAGTTCCTTTAATATTCTTGGATGAAGATTCTCTGGGCCACCCGATTTACTCCCATTAAGCTGTTCGAGTTTGGCTTCTACCTCGGATATGGTAATATCTACCCCCACAGCCTTATTCCCATTTGTCATGCTGCCACTATCCCCAAGATCCTCATTAAAGACTGAGGCAAAGTATTTGCTTAGATATTGGGCCATGCCTAGATTATCCATAACCTCCGCTCCATCCTCAGTGTTTAGCGGTTCCACTTCTTCTTTCTTTGTTTTCTTCCTATTTCTATGGCTATACAACATTTTACTACTGGTTTTAATTCCCTCTGCAAGGTCCAATTCTACATGACTTTTAGCCTGTCTCACTTTATCCCTACATGCTCTGACCTGAATAAGGAAGGTTTCTTTGCTGATCCCTCCCATCTTCCACTCCTTTGATGCTTTCTGTTTTTCCTTAATCACCTCTCTGAGATGCTTGCTCATCCAGCTTGGTCTAAAACTCCTGCCTATGAATTGTTTCCCCTTTCTTGGGATACAGGCATCTGATAGCTTCTGCAACTTTAACCGGAAATAATCCCAGGCCTCCTCCACCTTTAGATCCATAAATTCTTTAGTCCAATCCACTTCCCTAACTAATTTCCTTTAATAAATTAAGTTAGCCCTTTTGAAATCAAAAACCTTAGTCTCAGATTTATTTTTGTTTATCCTTCCATTTAGTTTGAACTGAATTAGCTCATGATCACGCAAGCCAAGGTTGTCCCCTACAACCATTTCTTCAATGAGGTCCTCACTACTCACCAAAACCAAATCTAAAATGGCATCCCCCCTTGTTGGTTCAGCAACTACTTGATGAAGGAATTCATCAGCCATCACATCTAGGAAAAAGCACTTGTTCTCCAATCTATATCTGGGAAGTTGAAGTCTCCCATGATCACACAGTTCCCATTAGTATTTACTTCCTTAAAAAGATTGGACGGGCCTGTACTGTACTACAGAAGCTGGCCTTCTGGGTACAGCCATCTATGAATTAGGTCTGACTCTAATATGAGCCAGCTCCTCCTGCAGTACTTAGGTCTTGTTTCGAGCTGATGGCCATTTGAGATTTTTCATAGACTCTTCCCTCAGCTATTCCCCACTCTGCTTTCCAACGCCCCCTCTGCTCCTCCCTTTGCTGCTTCCCTTCTCCCCTTTACTTCCTCCACTCCCTATCCCCCTATCAGGGCGAGCCCGCCGGGGGGGGGGGCAAGGCTATTTTCCCAAGCCTGGGAGAGGAGCTCCCCAGGGCTGGTAGCAAGAGAGGGGGCTGTGTTCCCTGCCCCCTCAGTGCCTTAATTACCCCCTCCCCTGCCGCCTCGACAAACTCTGCTGCGGCCTCCTAGGAATCTCCCTTCCACCCCGCTTTGAAACGCTACTCCCCGCCTAGCCACGCCCCTCCCTCCTCACTGCGCGTGCGCTCTTAGTCCCACTCTGTCTAGCGAGTTGTTCTCCTTCCTCTTCCAGTTCTAGCCCCTCCCTTTAGAATCCCCCGTCGGAGCCTTCAAAAGCTCCGCCTCCTTCCTTCGGAAACAGTGCCCATTCCATTCCCCCGCGCCGCTACACATTGCGCCTGCGCACTTGTCCTCGCCGGAAACCCCTCCTTCTCCTCTTCCTAGCCCCTCCCTCTGGCCACTCTTCTCTGCCCCACCCTTTAGCTTCTATGCAAGACGCCTGCTGCGCTTGCGCGCCCCTCCCGGAGCTCGCCCTTCGCCCCGTCCCAGAGCTACTACGCGCGCGCTCGACCCCGCCGCTTCTCGTTTTGTCCCGAAATTTCGCGAAGGTTTCCGAAGGCTCCGCTCGGCTCTTTCCGGAGAGACTCGAGAGTGAGGCGGAGGCCTCGTCTCTGCCCCGCCGCTTCCTGTCTCCCGGCTCGTTGCTGTTGCCGGCGCCGGTGCTGCGGTAACCGGCGCTTCAGCTCCCGGCGCCATGTCCCAGCTCTGCTACAACCGGGGCTGCGGCCAGCGCTTCGACCCCAGCGCCAACACGGAGGGTACGAGCCGGGGCTGTGAGGCGCCCCCGCTCTGCCGCTGCCTACCTGGGGGCTCCGGCTTCAGGGCTTAAAGGGAGGAGTGGGTCCTAGTGGGTCCCGGGAGGTGGGCGGCGCTGATGGAAGGGGGCTGGCTGGGGGAGCAGGGGCTGTGTTGTTTTGTGGGGGGAGTCGGGGGGGGGGGAGCAGGGGCTGTGTTTTGTGGGGGGAGTCGGGGGGGGGAGCAGGGGCTGTGTTGTTTTGTGGGGGGAGTCGGGGGGGGGGAGCAGGGGCTGTGTTGTTTTGTGGGGGGAGTCGGGGGGGGGGAGCAGGGGCTGTGTTGTTTTGTGGGGGGAGTCGGGGGGGGGGAGCAGGGGCTGTGTTGTTTTGTGGGGGGAGTCGGGGGGGGGAGCAGGGGCTGTGTTGTTTTGTGGGGGGAGTCGGGGGCGGGGAGCAGGGGCTGTGTTGTTTTGTGGGGGGAGTCGGGGGGGGGAGCAGGGGCTGTGTTGTTTTGTGGGGGGAGCAGGGGCTGTGTTGTTTTGTGGGGGGAGTCAGGGGGGGGGAGCAGGGGCTGTGTTGTTTTGTGGGGGGAGTCGGGGGGGGGGAGCAGGGGCTGTGTTGTTTTGTGGGGGGAGTCGGGGGGGGAGCAGGGGCTGTGTTGTTTTGTGGGGGGAGTCGGGGGGGGGAGCAGGGGCTGTGTTGTTTTGTGGGGGGAGTCGGGGGGGGGAGCAGGGGCTGTGTTGTTTTGTGGGGGGAGCCGGGGGGGGGAGCAGGGGCTGTGTTGTTTTGTGGGGGGAGTCGGGGGGGGGAGCAGGGGCTGTGTTGTTTTGTGGGGGGAGTCGGGGGGGGGAGCAGGGGCTGTGTTGTTTTGTGGGGGGAGCAGGGGCTGTGTTGTTTTGTGGGGGGAGTCGGGGGGGGGAGCAGGGGCTGTGTTGTTTTGTGGGGGGAGCAGGGGCTGTGTTGTTTTGTGGGGGGAGTCGGGGGGGGGGAGCAGGGGCTGTGTTGTTTTGTGGGGGGAGCAGGGGCTGTGTTGTTTTGTGGGGGGAGTCGGGGGGGGGGGAGCAGGGGCTGTGTTGTTTTGTGGGGGGAGTCGGGGGGGGGGGAGCAGGGGCTGTGTTGTTTTGTGGGGGGAGTCGGGGGGGGGAGCAGGGGCTGTGTTGTTTTGTGGGGGGAGTCGGGGGGGGAGCAGGGGCTGTGTTGTTTTGTGGGGGGAGTCGGGGGGGGGAGCAGGGGCTGTGTTGTTTTGTGGGGGGAGTCGGGGGGGGGAGCAGGGGCTGTGTTGTTTTGTGGGGGGAGTCGGGGGGGGGGAGCAGGGGCTGTGTTGTTTTGTGGGGGGAGTCGGGGGGGGGGAGCAGGGGCTGTGTTGTTTTGTGGGGGGAGTCGGGGGGGGGGAGCAGGGGCTGTGTTGTTTTGTGGGGGGAGTCGGGGGGGGGAGCAGGGGCTGTGTTGTTTTGTGGGGGGAGTCGGGGGGGGGAGCAGGGGCTGTGTTGTTTTGTGGGGGGAGTCGGGGGGGGGGGAGCAGGGGCTGTGTTGTTTTGTGGGGGGAGTCGGGGGGGGGGAGCAGGGGCTGTGTTGTTTTGTGGGGGGAGTCGGGGGGGGGAGCAGGGGCTGTGTTGTTTTGTGGGGGGAGTCGGGGGGGGGGAGCAGGGGCTGTGCTGTTTTGTGGGGGGAGCCTGGGGGGGGGGCGAGCAGGGGCTGTGCTGTTTTGTGGGGGGAGCCTAGGGAAGGGGAGCAGGGGCTGTGCTGTTTTGTGGGGGGAGCCTAGGGAAGGGGAGCAGGGGCTGTGCTGTTTTTGGGGGGAGCCTAGGGAAGGGGAGCAGGGGCTGTGCTGTTTTTGGGGAGGGGGAGCAGGGGCAGTGCTGATTACGGGAGGCTCGTGGGGGAAGCCTGGTAAGCAACGGGGAGGGATGTGCTGGTATTGGGAAGGGGGAGCCTGGCCTGGGATGACGACAAATAACACAAGTATGTAGGGACAAAGTTAGAAAGGCCAAGGCACAAAACAAGATTAGACTAGCTAGCGACATAAAGGGTAACAAGAAGACACTTGACAAATACATTAGGAGCAAGAGGAAGACCAAGGACAGGGTAGGTCCATTACTTAATAACCGGGGGAAAACAATAATAGAAAATGTGGAAATGGCAGAAGTTCTAAATTACCTTTTTGCTTCAGTTTTCACCAAAAGAGTCTTAACAGCAATTGGATGTCTAACATAGTGAATTCCAGTGAAAATAAGGTAGAATCAGAGGCTAAAATAAGGAAAGAACAAGTTAAAAATTGCTTGGGGCTTGTCTATACTTACATTTTATAGCGCTCTAACTTGCTGGCTTAGGGGGGCTTGCCATTAGATAATGGCATAGAAAGTACTCATAAAGTTTGTGGACGATCCCAAGATGGGAGGGGTTGCAAGTGCTTTGGAGGATAGGATTATAATTCCAAATGATGGACAAACTGGAGAAATGGTCTGAAGACAATAGGATGAAATTCAGCGAGAACAAATGCAAAGTACTCCACTTAGAAAGGAACAAGCAGTTGCACACATACGAAATGGGAAATGACTGCCTAGGAAGGAGTACTGCGGGAGGGGATCTGGGGTCTTAGTGGATCACAAGCTAAATATTGGTGAAGAGAGTAACACTGTTGGGGAAAAAAAAAGAAAGCAAACATAATTCTAGGATGTATTAGCAGGTGTGGTGTAAGCACTACACGAGAAGTAATTCTTCCGCTCTACTCTGTGCTGATTAGGCCTCATAGAATCATAGAATCTCAGGGTTGGAAGGGACCTCAGGAGGTCATCTAGTCCAACCCCCTGCTCAAAGCAGAACCAATCCCCAACTAAGTCATCCCAGTCGGGGCTTTGTCAAACCTGACCTTAAAAACCTCTAAGGAAGGAGATTCCACCACCTCCCTAGGTAACCCATTCCAGTGCTTCATCACCCTACTAGTGAAAAAGTTTTTCCCAATATCCAACCTAAACCTCCCCCACTGCAACTTGAGACCATTACTCCTTGTTCTGTCATCTGTTACCACTGAAAACAGTCTAGACCAGTGGTCCCCAATGCGGTGCCCGCTGGGGCATTTATGTGCTCCCGCCTACCGACAAGGGAGCGCTTCTGCCGGACAACCCGCTGCCGAGCAGCGCGGCCGCCGGACAACCAACCGCTGAAATGTCTCCGCGAAGCAGCAACACCAAGAAGCGTTGCCGCCGCTTTTCAGCTGCATTTCGGCGGTGATGCTTCTCAGTGACGCCACGTCTCGGCGGCATTTCAGTGCCTGGTTGTCCGGCGCCCACCACACTCTTCTGGGAGCATGAAGATGCTACTGCAACGGAAAGGTTGGGGACCACTGGTCTAGATCCATTCTTTTTGGAACCCCCTTTCAGATAGATGAAAGCAGCTATCAAATCCCCCCTCATTCTTCTCTTCTGCAGACTAAACAATCCCAGTTCCCTCAGCCTCTCCTCATAAGTCATGTGCTCCAGCTCCCTAATCATTTTTGTTGCCCTCCGCTGGACTCGTTCCAATTTTCCACATCCTTGTTGTGTGGGGCCCAAAACTGAACACAGTACTCCGGATGAGGCCTCACCAATGCCGAATAGAGGGGAATGATCATAGAATCTCAGGGTTGGAAGGGACCTCAGGAGGTCATCTAGTCCAACCCCCTGCTCATAGCAGGACCAACCCCAACTAGATCATCCCATCCAGGGCTTTGTCAAGCCTGACCTTAAAAACCTCTAAGGAAGGAGATTCCACCACCTCCCTAGGTAACCCATTCCAGTGCTTCACCACCCTACTAGTGAAAAAGTTTTTCCTAATATCCAACCTAAACCTCCCCTCTTCAACTTGAGACCATTACTCCTTGTTCTGTCATCTTCTACCACTGAGAACAGTCTAGATCCATCCTCTTTGGAACCCCCTTTTAGGTAGTTGAAAGCAGCTATCAAATCCCCCCCTCACTCTTCTCTTCTGCAGGCTAAACAATCCCAGTTCCCTCAGCCTCTCCTCATAAGTCATGTGCTCCAGCCCCCTAATCATTTTTGTTGCCCTCCGTTGGACTCTTTCCAATTTATCCACATCCTTCTTGTAGTGTGGGGCCCAAAACTGGACACAGTACTCCAAATGAGGCCTCACCAGTGCCGAATAGAGGGGAATAATCACGTCCCTCGATCTGCTGGAAATGCCCCTACTTATACAGCCCAAAATGCCGTTAGCCTTCTTGGCAACAAGGGCACACTGTTGATTCAGATCCAGCTTCTCATCCACTGAAACCCCTAGGTTCTTTTCTGCAGAACTGCTGCCTTACCCATTCAGTCCCTAGTCTTGTATTGTCCGGTTCTGGGCTATAAATTTCAGGAAAGATGTGGACAAACTGGAGAAAGTCCAGAGGAGAATAACAAAAATGGTTAAAGGTCTAGAAAAACATGACCTATGAGGAAAGATTGAAATAAATTGGGTTTGTTTAGTCTGAAGAAGAGAAGACTGAAGGGGGACATAACAGTTTTCAAGTACATAAAAGGTTGTTACAAGAAGGAGGGAGAACATTTGTTTTTCTTAATTTCTGAGGATAGGACAAGGAGCAATGGCAGTTTTAGGTTGGACATTAGGAAAAACTTCGTAACTGTCAGGGTGGTTAAGCACTGGAATAAATTGCCCTTGGAAGTTGTGTAATCTCCATCATGGGAGATTTGTAAAAGCAGGTTAGACAAGAACCTGTCAGGGATGGTGTAGATAATTCTTAGTCCTGCCAGGAGTGCAGGGGACTGAACTAGATGACTTCTCAAGGTCCCGTCCAGTCCTATAATTCTAGGGCAGGTGCTCACCCACCTTGTTTCTCTAATATAACTAGGGCTGACTGGGCTACAACAACAGTCCATAATTGCAGTGTAGACATACCCACAGGTGACAAGTGGTAAGCCGGTTCTGCATAGGGCCTGATTATAGCCTCGTGTCTCTTTCATTAGTGATGTTCTGAGCTGGAACAAAGCAAAGGATACGTGCTGACTGTAGCTAGTTCATGGGATATGGAGACTTTGGCTTCTAGGACACAGACTTGGACTTGGTTCTGTTTGTCCATTTTAGAGTTTGTTCAGCGAGGGAAGCTGATGCTTTATGCTATAATTAAGGTTAAGATTTTCTGTTATTTTTAGAAAAAGTCATGGACAGTCGCAATAAACAAAAATTCATGGAAGCTGTTACTTTTACTAAAAATAATGGGAAGGGGAGGCTGACTGCTGGGCAGGATTGACAGCCTGAACCCCGCCACTGGGGGAAGGGAGATCCAGCCCCCAGCAGCTGACCTCTCTGGGGGCCCTGGCAGCCCTGGGCGCACAGCTGAAGAAGTCACTGAAGTCTATTGAAGTTATGGAATCCATGACCTCCATGACAAAATCATATCCTTAGTTATGAATTAAGGGGCTGCCAGCATCCTGTCAGCAGTACTGGAGGACAGTGGTTCTCAACCTTTCCAGACTACTTACTGTAGCCCTTTCAGGAGCCTGATTTGTCTTGCATACCCCAAGTGTCACTTCACTTAAAAAATACTTGCTTACAAAATCAGATATAAAAATACAAAAGTGTCACAGCACACTATTACTGAAAAATTACTTCCTTTCTCATTTTTACCATATAATTTATAAAATAAATCAATTGGAATATAAATATTGTACTTACATTTCAATGTGATACTTGAGCCTGTTGTTCACGCATGAGCCTTGTCTGAAGCCTGAGCCCCAGGTCACGAGGCTGAAATATGTAAGTTAGCTTCATGGGGTCCCCTGTGGTGTGGGACCCTGGGCAGATGCTCCGCTTGGCACCCCCCTAATGCCAGCCCTGCACTTGCAATCCCCCATAACCCATCCTGTGACTCTCCCTGGGGGCTGAAAACCCCCGGTTCAGAAATGCTGATCTAGATGAGTTGATAGGTTTCAGTGTAGTAGCCGTGTTAGTCTATGTCAGCAAAACGAAAATAAGAGAGAAAAACTTGTAGCACCTTAGAGACTAACAAATTTATTTCAGCATAAGCTTTCGTGGGTTAATACCCACTTCATCCGATGCATGGAATGAAATATACAGTAGACAGATATTTATACAGTCAGAGAAACATGATAAGGTCGAGGTGCATAGACCAACCTTAAGAGGCTAATTAGTTGAGAGGAACCATAACAGCAGGGGAAGAAAAACCTTTGAAGTGATAAACAAGATGGTCACACAGGTTTGAATGAGGATCGTTAATTTAAGGGAAATAGATTAAATTAACGTAATGGCCGAGCCATTCCAAATCTCTATTTAATCCGGAGGCAATGCAACCTAGTTTGCATATCAATTCGAGTTCAATAGTTTCTCTTTGAAGTCTGCTTTTGGAGTTAATCTGTTGATGAGTTGAGTACCTCCAGAAGATCTCTGCGTACATATACCCCTGGTTGAGAACCACTGCTGGAGGAGGTGGGTGTGCCCCATCAAATCGAGCAAGCCTGGAAAATCCAGGGCAGCTGACAAACCACTGTCCATTTGATGGCTGTAATGATTTAACTGAAACAAGTTGGTGGCTGTTGGCATGAACACTGAACCACCTTCTGAACCCTAACATGGTCAAAGCGCTATAGTAGAGCAATGTAAGGTTAGAATGGTCTGCTACTGCCTAATAAACTGTGATCCAAACTATTGCGGGGTATACCTTTACAGGTGCAAGTCTGAGGCCTTGAACCTGCAGTAAATTATTTCCCCTTTTTGAAAGAGTATATGTGTATATTACAGATTCTTAAAAATATTGCCAGATATTGTATCATGTTAGGCACGTGTGTGTACATGAAACAAGTAATTAAATCTGTTGCATTAGGCGTGCAGCAGATGCTTTACAAATTGGAGCTCTTGGATCACACTTTTTCCTTGTATGTTAGGAATACAATATTGGGTGAAATATACTTGATATAAATTGAGCACACTATCGTTTCAGTTTCAATAGCTTCCCAATGATTCTGCCAGATTAAAGAGCCTTCTGTTATCAAATTTCTCTTTATCTGAGTACTATAGATTGTGATCATGCCACCTCTTAACTTTCTCTTTGTTAAGCTAAACAGATGGAGTTTGTTGAGTCTGGCTATAAGGCATGCTTTGCAATCTTCTTTAATCAAGTTTGTGAATACCAGATAAGATTTAAGGCAGTGTGGAACCTTAGGTTCCTTTGGCTTAGGAGGCTTGAATCCATCTCCCAAACAACTGTAAATAGTTGTGTTGAGTGTTGCAAAATTGAGTTGAGTATCAGTGCCCTTCAAATGGACCAGGCTGACATTTGTCTCCCTTTCTATTGGGATACCAGTTAAGGTTAGCTCTATATGAGTGCTGATCATGGTCCCCAAAAGATCCCCTGATAAATGTAGTAAATGTAATTTTTATTTATGCGCTTATATTGTACACTATGATGTCTATGACAACAACAAAAAAGTTTCTACCTTAAAGAACTTAGTCTAAATAGGCTCTATATGTCTCCATATATTCTCTCTGAATGCTTGTTTTGTCAAGTCTGAATTTTCTCTCCTGGGGAGTTTTCTTCAATTTAAAAGAGTAATGGGGAAGGGGTGGAAGGTAGAGCTCATGTGCAATATGAGATTCAAATGTGTGGAGTTCTGGCTGTAATTATGTTTAGTTTAATAGTTGCAGGGAGTTGTGGTTCATTTAATTGCATTTTCATTTTGTATGGCTTTTTTTTTTTCTTTCAGATTCATGCACATATCATCCAGGTGTACCAGTCTTTCATGATGCTCTAAAGGTGGGTATGCCAGGATATAGACAGTGAAAGGTTCTTTAAATCCTTAGTGTGTCTTTGTATCGGTAGTGTTGTGCTCCAACTCAGTCAATGATGTAGCAAATGTCCTATCTCTGGAATTCCACCAAAACCCCCCTGGAAATGGCATTTATCCAAAGTTGAAAAAGAAACTGAATATTGGCTAGACTCAAGCAATAAGTAACAGGTACATTGTTTGACCACTCACTGCAGCAGGTGATTATTATTTTTCTATTAATCTCAAACTGAGCACGTTGTTTAAGCATTACATATCCTATATCATTTTGTGAAAAATGTATTACCTTACCACAGCCAGGTAAAAAAGCACTGCATGTAGAACTGTTTTCGTTTATAGACATTTTAGAATTTCAGTACACATAATTTAAAGTTTTGAAAGAAAATTGTCGGTCAAAAACTGACTAATTCACTTTGGAAAGGTTAGACCTTTTTCTCAGTAGTCTCTTGTTTATACCAGCAGTTCTTAAACTGTGATCTGTGGATCACTGGTGGTCCAGGAAGCATTTGTTGATGGCCTGCAGGGACCAGGCTGGTCATATGGTATTGATTCTCCTCAATTTTGGAAGTTGTTTCATTAAGACAGCAAAAATATATTAAATACTTTTATTTGTCCAGGTAAGCAATTAGTATAGTCGCCATGAAGATACTGTATAGAAAAATCTGAGAATTCTTCTATCTAAAATCTTATATAAAAGACAAGGTCTTCATTAAGGAATTCTGCCTATCCGACTCTAAATGAAGTTAATGTGAAGTTTGGAAGTGGCAAACTGATAGGTTTAAAATACTGACTGCAAGAAATAAGGAATGAAAAAAAATCATAACATCTCAAATGATGTTTGTGAATTTGTGAATGATTATACTGTGTGGGAGAGGACTTGAAAAGAGACTGACATCAGCTTGCTAGAAGAAAGAGGTGAGAAGCAGTAGTTAGTCCCGTGAGGAGAAGCCAGAAGGTTGAGGAGTGATATTTCCTCAAAACCTTCCTCTTTTTTCCAATTTTGGGCTCAGGCACCATCAGAAATGGCTGTGATTGAGAGGAGAGATGTCCCCAAGATAACTATTCCTTGTTAGTGGTAGGAGTGAGCAGCACAGTTTACTAGCTGCTGTGAACAGCTATTGAAAAATTGATTGGCTGAAGCTGAATACCAGAATTTAGACAGAAACAATATTCAGAGTATTTACTAAGGGACAACCTATCCTAAATTCTCAATTAGTGAGTATTCTCAATTGTCAATATAACACTCATATGTTATATTTGCTTTCCACAAACTGCTCTTCGTATAACTTTTTACGAGTGATGTACCCAATTATTTGGATGCTAATATTTTAACTGTATCGTTAAATTCATTAACCTCAATTTGGGATATTGCAGATTATGTACTATATGTATTTTATAATTTTTAAACCAAACTTTGTACTTTTGGATAATTTAAGCATTATAGATGTATAGACACTCTTTCTTTAACCTGTGTATTAGATAATTTTAAATTAGCTTTAATAAAAAAATTTAAATCAGCACTTGTTACAAAAAAACAACACATTATACCTCCCTTTTTTTCTCCTCCCTCATTTCCTATTCTCACTGAAAATTTATAGTGAGCCCCATTGGGTATAATTTGCCTTCTAACATGTGTCCTAAATAACCTAAACAATAAATGCTGTCTTACTGTTCACAATATATTGGCTGTGTAAAGAATGAATATTTAGAGGAAATATTTAGCGGAAAATATTTAGAGGCAGCATTATTTTGCAGTAGTTCAAAGAAAGAAAGTGTCTCCCATTGTCATGTCTTTTAGTCTGCTGCAGAAATGCATCATTAGTCAAAGTATCTTTTGTAATACCAAATTAAAGGTTCTTTGAGTTTCCAGATAAGTTATTTTGTGTGGTGCAGTAAGATCTGTTTCTCTAGCATCAGGACTGTCTCATCTGATATAATAAATGTTGATTTTGAGTTGACCTAATTTGAGCAGATGACTGTCTAAAGTAAAGATGACACTGGACAAGGGGGAATGAAGGAGACTGGTCTGTGACTCTCCAAAGATAAGGAAGAAATTTCTGTCCATGCTATACAGACGCTCCCCGGATTACGCAAGACCTGACTTACGCAAATTTGCGCTTACGGAAAAAGTTCTGTAAGCTAAAAATAGGAGGGTTTTTTTTGTTTTGGGGGTTTTTTTTTTGCGTAATGGTCGGAGATACGTTGCCGACTTATGCAAATTTCGAGTTATGCAAGGCGTTCCGGAACGGAACGCTTGCGTAAGTTGGGGAGTGTCTGTATTGCTCTTGAAAATAGGGACTATGTCCGTAGCATTAGCAGGTGAACTCAATCTCAGATATATTTATTTTAGTTAAATTATTTTATCAACTGTTCTAGTTTGCCTGTTTTTTCATATTGAATCAGAACCTTGCACAGCATAGGAGTATTGTTTCAATAAGTTTTGATGGTGCTTTATGATGAAGTCAGCAACTGTTGACTAGTGATAGCAGCTGTAAAAGTCTTTACATTTTCAAAATGATCAGCAGTGTCCAAGGGAATGGGGAGTGTTAAGACTATAAAGCAGCATATGCTGGAAAGAATTATCACTAACCTTTTGCTTCTAATAAACTGTTACTAAGTGGGATGTTTGCATCTGTTTCATTTTATTCCAAATTTTATAGGGCTGGTCATGTTGTAGGAGAAGAACAACAGACTTTTCTGACTTCTTAAGCATTGCGGTATGTATTGGTGATTTTCTTTTAAATTGTTATTGCCATTTATATAGCTTATCTGTTATGCTATCAAAAATGTTTGGTATAAAAAAATCATAGAATTAGATGTTACATTAAGCACATTTTAAGTGGATACATCTTGTTGAATCAAAATTATTTTGAATCAAACATAGTGAAGCAAGGCACTCTTTCTCCTTGTGAACTACTTAGATGTTAAGTTTCAATTTAAAGTTCAGCAATTTATTAATTGGCTCTGTCAAAATGTGTTTATAGTATTGTAAAAGTATGAGGCCAGAAGAAGAAAGGAGGGTGTTTTTACACTCGCTTGTCTAAAAGAGGTTCTCAAACTGTGGTGGTCCGTGAGTTCCATTCAGGTGGTTGACGGATAGTTTCCTCTAATGTGTGCGCCTGGGTGGCTGCACACAAGAGAATGAAGGGCCACCTACCTAATTAGTGGAGCCGCGCAGGCGTGGTTCCACTAGTTAGGTGCCTGGACTCTAAAGAAGATGCACATGTATGGTGAGGTGGTGGCCTTGGAGGGAATAGGGGGTAGGTGAGACGGGGCAGTGGGATGAGAAGAGAGGGTAGGGTGAATTTGGGACATGCTGGGCTGAGGCGGCCAGAGAGAGAGGTGACTTTCCCCAGCTTCAGGGCTGTGGCTGCCGGGTAGAGATGGCCCTCCTTCCCAGCCTCAGCTCGTGGGCTGCCAGGGCGCGGGAGAAAAGGAGAGACTCTTCCCCCCCCCCCCCCCCCCCCCCCCGTCACTCCTTTCCAGCTTGGGGGCTGTTGTGATGGGGGAGAGAGGGAGAGACCTCCCCCTCCTTCCCAGCCCCAGATTGGGGGCTGCCGTGGCGGGGGAGAGAGGGCACATCCATTGCATTAAAAAGGTAAGACTACTGATATTAAAATATGAGTGTTGTGCTTTTATTTGTCGAACAAAAAACGTTGTTTATTATTAAGTGGGGGGGGGGGTTGTTTGTTTTTGTATAGTACTTTTATCCAAAACACTTCACAATAGTTAGTGAACGGTACAAACAACACTTGGAAAGATCATTAAGTGGTCTGCCGAGAATCTAAGCAATTTTCAAGTGGTCCGCGGTGGAAAAAAAAAGTTTGAGAACCACTGATCTAAATCATAAACAACTAGAGATTTTGCTCAAACTTTTAAAAAAACAAAACCAAAAAAAAGGGCCTTTTAACAAGCATAGAACACTTACTTTAAGTGTTTCAGAAAGTTTGTTTATATATCTGAAAACCAGGAGATGCAGATGGCAGATCATTTTTCAACTTCAGTTATTGCATTTGTTCCAAGCAGTCACTAGAACTGAGCGAAGGGTGAAGGATGAGGGTGAAAAATCAAATTGCATTAATTCATTAAACTTGGATAATAGTTTGGTTTTGGACTTTGCACATGAAGTGGTTTGGTTTGTGTTTGTTTTTTCACATATGTTCCTATGTCATCTACAACAGGGCTGTACAAAGGGTCTCCATAATAGTGAGAAACCGCCTGAGCCTGTGAAACCTGAAGTCAAAACTACCTCTGAGCGAAAGGAGCTAGCTGAACTGAAACCTAAATTTCAGGAGCATATAATTCGGGCACCGAAGCCAGTGGAAACTATTAAAAGGCCAAGGTACAGTATATTGAACTGGCATTTGTGCCAAATTTGTTTCCAATGGCTAACTTAGAACTTGTTTTGGTTATTGCTATTGATTTTATTTGGAAGGTACTATGGTGATGAGCAGCAGCATTAAATCTTAAAATAGATATCGTAACCCTTCTTTATATATTACATACTTTTCAATTTATTAAATCAGGCATTTTTTCAAACCCAGCAATGACAATATTTAAATTACAACTTTTGGTTTTATATGACATCTTTTATATGAATTAATTCAAAGTATTTTAGTTACATGCTGGAGAAGCATAGGCAAAATGGAATGACCATTGTGTACTTGAGAATAGCTTGTACACTGTTTTCGATGTCTTGATAGGATAATTGGCAACAATATTGAAGTTATTTCTAATTTTGATCTGACTTGCCTGAAATATGGACATAAAGGGGCCTTGTTTAACATCTCTTCTGAAGGACAGAAACATAGTATAGGACGCCTCAGTGTTGTCATTGTATAGGAGCCAAAGTTCTAGTGTGGAACTTTGTGGTCAAGAGTACTGATAACTGTGTTCTATTGACATAGTGATATTCTTACTGGAATATACAATTTTTATTTATTTCTTATCTTTCTAATCGGACCTGAAAACACATAATGAGAAATTAGCATTCTGCCACGAGAAGTAAAGCCACTCTACCAAATCAAAGAATGTGACTTTTATATAAATCACTCTCAACTTCCACTTCAGGTTCCTTAATGCCTGTGATTAAAATATGGGCTGTCTACACTTTTGGGTTTCAACTGTTCTATTCTAAGATACCCCCTTGTAGATAAGGTGACAGATAATACAAATAATAATAAATGTTATAATGCCTAGGAGCCATAGAGAAGGAACAAAACCCCACTGTGCTAGGCGCTGTACAAACACAGAACAAAAAGACAGCCCTTGCTCCAAAGATCTTAGTCTAAATGTAAGACAAGAAAATATAGGAATACAGCCAGATAGGGAAGTACAAGGAAACAGTGAGATAATGTGTTAGCATAAGCAGTGGTCTCAGCACACTAGTGGCTTAACTGTTGTCAAGTTTTTGTAGGCATTGTGGCAAAGGAGAGTTTTAAGGAGTCTAATGAAGTAGCTCTGCAGATGTTTACAGGGAATTGTTCAAGCATGAGGGAAAGCATGAAGGTTTTTGTTTGAAAATTTTCAAAGTCTGCTAATGGAGGATGGCCTCGTGCGCCTATTGGAGGCAGGAGTCAACATCTCATTACTGAATGAAAGGATGGGGAGAGGTCATGAAGGGCCTTGAAAATGAAGACATGCAGCTTTTGTTTGATGCCATAAAGAAGGGGGAGCCAGTGGGGAGATTCAAAGAGGGAGTGACATGGCCAAAGCAATGGGCCAGGTAAATTATCTTTGTAGCAGCGTTCTGAAAACATCTTTTAGGATACAGCTGCTGTGTGATCTGAGCGTAGCTCTGGCTCTAATAAAACACCAAGATTGGGAATCTGAGTCACATGTAGCAGATAAAGTCCCTCAACCCAGAGGACAGGTATTGCCTTTGCCAACTCTTCTAGTTGCTTTTCCCAACCCACTAACATCAATTTGGTCTTGACTGAATTAAGACTCAGTCAGCTTGCCATCATCAATTGTACAATTTCATAATGAGACTTCATTCTCTTCCCTGGAATTATCTTGTTGGGAAGGTATTTTGTAGTGGCTGATTGAGATGGCTTTTTTTTTTTTTTTAATGTCAGAGTGATGATGAAGAGTATTCTAATCTTGTCACAGCAGAGGTTTGAAAGGTATCCTTTGTCATATTACATAATTTATTTTGACAAAGATAACATGAATGCATTTAAATATTTTAGCCCAGATGAGCCAATGACAAGTTTACAGCTGAAAGTATCCGCTTCCTTGAAACAAGCACTAGATAAACTGAAACTATCAGCAGAGAATGAAGAAGAAAAAAAAGGTAAGAATCTATAACAAAACAAAATGAGATGCCAAAGACGCACTTGTTGCCATATCCTTAGATAAATGGTAGAATGTCTCGCTTGCCAGTGTTTCAGAATTAATGATTTTACAAAGGTATTCAAGAGCCACATACTCCAGCAAATTACTTTCACAGAAGGCAGCAATTAAATTGAAACTGACACCAGGAGAGAAACCTGTTTCCTTAAGCAGTTTATTCAAACTGTCAATGGTGTGATTTGTATACACCTTACTTCTTACTTCAGGAAGTTAGGTATTTGTTATCCCCGGCATATTTTTCCAAATAGTTCAAAGTGAAAACAGATTGTCCATTGAAACAATAGACATTCCAGGTAATTGAAAATAGATAGACCCAGATAATCAAGATTGGATGTCTTTCTAAATGATATTTTCTAGTTGTTTTGGGGGAGTTCTATGGCCTGTGTTATACAGGAGTTCAGATTAGATGGTTGCAATGCTCCCTTCTGGCCTTGGAATCTAGGAATTAAAATTAAAATCTAGGTCTCTTTGTGGATGTTCTCATATTGTTTACTCCAGAACTAAAGCCCTCTTTCCAAGGGAAATGGCCCCGCCTTTCTAAAACAAATATTCGTAGAAGTTCTGGTTATCGAGATAGCAGTCCTAGGAGATGTTATCTTGACTGTTTTAAAAACGTATCACAATTAAATCATTGCATAATAACTCTTCTTTACATTATATATCGCATACATCCACTTTGGAAAGTCCTTTAATTTATCAACAAAAACTATTAATTTATATATTGGAGAGTTTTAAACTCTGGGATAGCCCTGTATCAAGTAATTATATTTCTAATGTGGTAGCACACTATACAAAGTAGTCAGTTTTCAGAAAGAGGAGTTCATATTAAGGCACCTACTTGTGGTGGGGGGGCGGGGGGGGGGGGTTTCTCTCCTAAAGTGCTGAGCAGTCATCAACGCCCAATAATCTCCAGAACTGCTTGTGTAATTCCTCCCTGAACATTCCGGCATGCAAGGCGAGTGTACCCTCTGCTGTGCCCCCTTATGTGGTGCACAATGCTTCCCTCAGCACACCAGCTCAGTGTGCAGATACAGAAGTGTATTGGGGTCATGGTCCTGTCTGATATCTGCTCACATTAGGGAACATATAGGAAATAGTTTCTGTATGTATTTCTGACAGGCCTTTGTAAAGGGTGCAGAAAATGAGGGCTGCTGCTTGTACTCTTTCACCTCCCACCTATGGACATATGGAAGGGTCTGATAGAATCTAGACTTTAAGTAAACTAAATATTTGATATTTATAAAGTGGCATTTTTATATTTATATTAAGGATATCTATGTGCCTTCATTTTACAGAAGAGGACAGTGATGAGATCAAAATTGGGACGTCATGTAAAAATGGAGGCTGTTTGAAGGTAAATAGCTGTTTTATTCCTTCTGTTTACAGTATACTTATAGAATCCTAAGAACATGAACAAGTCAATATTTTAAAACACATTACAAAGTAATTCAGAGTCCATACAAGGTCCACAAGTCTGAATAAATACACCTTACAGCATATACAAAGGTCAAAATGTAGATTCTTTTGGACCAATGAGTTAGTAATCTCAAGAGTTAAGGCCCATGACTGAGGTTTCTGAGCCCCAAATTAAAAAATGTAGGAGTCTGTCAGTCTGAGCATTTCTGATACTTTAATCTAGCAGTTAAAAATTAGGTGGAGTGAGGTGGTACCAAACTATGAAGGACTTTATTGATAAATACTTCAAATTACTCCTAGCAACTAGTGGAAGTTCTACTGCAGTCTATGCAGTACCTATTAATCAAACAATCTTTGCTACCTACCTGAAGAACACTGAGTAAGGAAGCAACCACATTTTACATCTTCAACCATAAAACCATTCTTCCAGTACCATCTAAATTGTCTCAGGACACATCTACACTGCAATTAAAAACCTGCACCTGGCGTATGCCAACTGACTTGGGCTCAGGCTTAGGGGCTGTTTAATTGCAGTATAGACATTTGGGATAGGGCTGGAACGCGGCCTCTAGGACTCTGTGAGGTGGGAGGGTCCCAGAGTTCAGGGTGCAGTCTGAGAAAGAATGTCTACACCGCAATTAAACAGCCCCTTAGCCTGAACCCCATGAGCCCAAGTCAGCTGGTGTGGGCCAGCTGCAGGTGTCTTTAACTGCAGTGTAGACATACCCTCACTCTTTCCCCCGACAACCTTCCATTGAACAGGAGGGATGTAAACTAAAAATCTGAAGCAACCACAAGGTCTGAAGGATTCTTTGTTCTTTATCCCTGGTGAAGGTGGTGTTTGCACATGAGTTTGTGACCCTCTCCACTGGATTCCAGTAGTCCTGTCAATTGGATTACGAGGGACTGGTATTGCAGTGTTTTAATAATGCGCCAAATATATTACTTCATCACGTATGTGTGTGTGTACACGCGCACACTTGGTTCACTTGTGAAAAATGTGAAAACAGAGTTGAATAGTTCTGGATTTCTCTGGAAGAAGAGGTTAAACTAGCCTTTGAGTACTAATAGCGATAGTATCCCGATAGCCCACAGAGTCAATATAAAGTATATTTTTAAGGCGGATGGGAGGGGGAGCACTTTTTATGAAGATTGAATGGATGTCTGAGTTTATTTTGCAGCATAGAGGAAGAAAGAGCCTATTTTTGGTTTGTTTCAAACGCATTAATACATATTGGTCAGTGTTCACAATCTGTTTTGCTAATTGTTCTGTTCTAATAGTTTATTATTTTTTACTTCCTGAAAAGAGAGAAATCATTTTTTAAAAAGTGTTGTATTTCACCAGACATTTGAAGGACCACAGAGCACAGAAGAAATATGTATATACCATTCTGGAGTACCTATATTCCATGAAGGGTTAGTATTATGCAATTAATAGAATTTCCTTCCATAAATGCTCTATAATCACTCTTTCTAAATACATATGCAGTTCGTTATTTTTAAAAGGAAAGATGTTTACACTGTTAAAACTGTTGATAGTGGTAAATGTTTCTAAATATTTGACTTGTGTATGTATTATGGCTAAGGTTAAGATTTTTGTTATGGTTATTTTTAGTGAAAGTCAGGGACAGGTCACAGGCAATAAACAAAAATTCATGGAAGCCCATGACCTGTCCCTGACTTTTACTAAAAAAAACCAAAAAAAAAACCCTGACAAAATGGGGAGCTCTCGGGTCCACCTGCTGTCCGCAGCTCCCAGCCAGGGCTCTCCCATGGTGGCTGGGAGCTGAAGCATAAAATGTCAGAGGTCTCTGGAAATCATGTATTCTGTAACTTCCATGACCTCTGACACAATTTTAGCCTCAATTATGGCTTGTTAAATTATTTTCTTTTGAAATTCCTTCAAAGGATGAAGTACTGGAGCTGTTGTAAGAGAAAAACTTCTGATTTTAATACATTTTTGTCTCAAGAAGGCTGTACAACGGGAACACACATGTGGACTAAAAAGGATGCTGTAAGTAGTACTAACTTTGCCATTGGTAATAAAATTTCCCAGTCATTAAGAAAGTATGGTGCTGGGCTGAATTCCAGCTTTAGTTAAACAAAGACTAATAATTCCCCATCCTCCAGAATTATACAATTTCTGTAATATGTGTTTAATGAGATTAATGATGGAGCCTAAACTAATCTGAGTGAAATACTGTACTTGTCTGTATACAATCACACCTTTTATTGAAGCATACATTGTGAAATAACATAAAATAAAATAACCCACTGTTTGTATGCATTGTCATATTTCTAAAGAATTCTGTAAGGCTTTTTTAGGTGATAGACTTCCCAACCCAACACTTATAAATGTTACGCATATGCTAACAAAGAGCCCCAAAACATTTTCACAGAGAAACATCTTCCTAAAACTAGGAATAGAATACATTTAAATAGACTAAAATAATTTTGCTTGCCAAAATCTCATTCACACTGGATAAGCCACAAGAAAGTGAGTCCTCTAGGGCTGGGACGGGTGGGAATATTACTTTTCTATCTTCTCCAAACACCTTTCTTACACTGGGTTTTTCTTTGCTCAACAGCATAGTGCGTTGTTTGGTTTGATTATTTGTACAGTAACTCCTCACTTAAAGTTGTCCCGGTTAACGTTGTTTCGTTCTTAAGTTGCTGATCAATTCGAGAACATGCTCATTTACAGTTGTGAAATGCTCCATTCTAAGGTCCTTTGCAGCTATCAATGGCAGTTTAGCTGTCCCTTCCCCCCACTGCCATGTGCCGCTTTCTGAGACTCCTGCCTGCTTGCTGTGTGTGGGGGAGGGGAAGAAGAGGGGGGCTAATGTCCCCCTGCACCTTGCTTACCCCATCTTCCATAGAGCAGGGGGGACTCATGAGGGAGGGAGCTGCTGCCTTAAGCAGAAGCTGCAACTGTGGGGCTTGCTGATCTAATTAACACGGCAGTGCACTTCTGACCCCACTCTTGATACCTAATTGGAAATGCGCATCTTTATCTCTACAAGCCAGCAGGAAACCAGTGTGAGAGTTAACCCTTGAGGGCTCAGTGGAGTGCTAGTGCTAGTTCATCCTTCCTAAGGCATTCCCTGGGAAATTCCCACCCTCTGATTCCTCCACCTCAACCAAGCTTCAGTGGCATTTTTCAGGAACATAACTACAACGTTAAGCGAGGAGTTACTGTATTCCCAGCTGGCTGGTCTCTGCTGTGGGGAGGTGGCTGAAATGCTGTCACTAATGCTTTCATACAGCCTAGCAACTGCCTCACGGGGCCAACCACAGTATATTAGCTGTACTAGATGCTCTAGTTCAAGGTAGCTATGATCTGATCCACTGGTCTGCAGTGCTGTGTTCAAACTTCTTTCCTCTTTCTTCCAGCAAAATGTAAGTACCATTACCTGGGAGTCTAGCATCCTCTTTCTCTTCTTTAACGTCACCCTCCCACAAAACAAGAAAGATTGGCTCCTGGGAAAACCTTGGTTTGTTTCCCACATGGTACCTCCTTCCACATTCCATCTCTCCCTGGGTAACTTTTTTTTTTTCTTCTTCTTCTTTAGCAAAGGAGTTGGAAGTCTGGTTTCCTTTCCTTCTGTCTAGAACTGAAAGTACCAGGTTCAGGGAACTCAGATATTTTTTTTTTTTGCTTGTTTTTCTGTCATGCCATTGAATGGATTTAGTCTTTCCTCCTTCCTGGACACACTTATTTTTTTTTTTAGTGTGTGGCTTTCCTCCTTCCTTCCTTTGTCCCAGTCTCTGTACTCTTCCCACCAGAGGCCACTGTGGAGTGTTCTGTGACCTATTTGTTGCAGCAGTAATATGAAGCCCTCTCTCCACTGCCTGGTTCAAGTTTAGACAACAGGCTGTCCAGTCAGTTATTGTGAGATTTTTCTCATTCCCACTAATACTTTCTTCAAGCATTAGAAAGAGTATGAATCTGAGTGTCTGATCTTGCACAATGGGCACTTCATAGATGGCCCTCCATACAGTTTTGGAACTCCGATGTGGCCCTCAGGCCAAAAAGTTTGCCCACCCCTGAGCTATACTGTTGGCATATCTCCTAGATTGGGAATGTGCAGAGGCCAGCTGAAGAGGAATTTTTCATACCATCTATGAAGTGCCCATTGTGCAAGATCAGACGCTAAGATTGTAGTGTATTAAAATGCTCCACATAGGAATGTGCTACTTATAGTGTGCTACTTATAGTGTGCTACTTACAGCTGCCAGTCCTGGTGCTCCGTAAGTAGCACATTCTTATGGGGAGCAATTTAATACAGTACACCCCAGCAGCTCTCTCAGCAACGCTGCCTGGCACGAGCTCGCAGCCCCGCTGCCCAGAGCGCGGGTGACACCATGAGTTGAGGCTGCAGGGGAGGGGCCAGGCAGAATGGTCGGGCCGTAGTTTGCCCACCTCTGGTATAGCTTGAACTGGTAGAGCATTCTAGTAGTAGTCTCCTTGTAATACTCTTGCACCTATTTCCTCTGACCATGTGGCTCTGAACTTCTAGAGGGTGGGGCTATAGAAGGGATGGGAGTCGTAGTCTATTACAAAGTTTTAATTCATGTCACTTCTATTTTGCTGGATAGAATGCCTCCCTAATGTTATAGGATGGAGATATTTGACAATGCAAAACTATATACTAAGTAGTTTTTTCTTCACCTGTCATACCTTTCTCCCCTATTCTATAATCCTTGCTTTTGTATATACATCTTTATATCTCTAATATTGTTAAGTTTTGAGTCTGCTTGTCAAATGAGAGTTAAGAAGTGGCTCCTTGCTAAAGAGAGAGATTTCTCCACTGAGATTTTTTTACTTTTGCCTAATAGGTAGATCTATGATCCTTTCTGAATGGAATCTTGATTTGTAAGATGGGAGAGGGCCCTCAAACACTTACCATTATGTGGTTTTTCCTTAACATTAGTAGGGTTCCTGCACACACATCTAAATGCAGAATTTAGTCCTGTACTAGTTATATTTATTCTCATTAAAATGTTGTCCTACATGGCAATTTTCAGAGCAATTTTTTAAAAAGGTATCCTGAACGTAGAGTTCCAATACTGTATTTTTCCAAAATACACCTTTGTTTTGTAGGGGAAAAAAGTAGTTCCATGTAGGCATGATTGGCATCAAACTGGAGGTGAAGTGACTATTTCAATATATGCGAAAAATTCACTTCCTGAACTTAGCCATGTAGAAGCAAATAGCACAATGGTGAGTATCTTTGTTTTATTTTAAATAGAGAAATATTTCTTTTTTTCTAAACTTTGTTTAAATATAGCAAAATATAAGTCTCTTGGATATACTCTTGTGCATAAATATCAAAACACAATGCTCTTTTAAGAAAACCAAAGTAAAATGCTGTAACAATCTTCTCCTATGAGACACAATTCTTCTTGACAGTTTGTCTTAATAGACTTGCAGGTTCCTAAGCATTTTGTGCCTTTTTGTTCCTTTATACAAACTTCTTAAATTTTAAATCTTTACAAAACATCTTTAAAAGAAGTTTACATAATTTTATTACCAAAGTATTTTCTAAATTTGTATTCTATCTTTTTAAAAGTAAGCAGACTCCCTCTTATGATGTGTAGCTTCAGATACTGCGCTATTGCACAGATTTGACAACAAAATGTTCTAATTTGTGATTCCGTAAATACACATTTTTGAAAATTATATTGCCTAATACCGGCATCATCATGGATACCTTCTACAGGTACAACATGTTGCCACACTTGGCCCTGATCCTACATCAGGATCCATTTGCACAGACCTCTGTTTGTGTGGAGTCCTGGTGACTTCAGTGATGTAGGATTAGGGTCCTAATGTCATACTTTTATTTTATACTTAGTCACGTGACATTAATAAATCTCCTCTGTATTTTTTCTCATTTAGCTAAATATCCATATTATATTTGAAGGAGATAAAGAATTTGATCGCAATGTGAAATTGTGGGGAGTAAGTATAATAACCTCAAATGTTTTGCTAAAACCTTTACTCAGTTTCACCCTCAGCCATAGCTTTTTCAGAATAGAATAGTTTTGTGTTTTTCTAAAACGACCACACTTCTGCAGGTCTGGATTATCAAGAGAAGGTCATTTGTGCAGGATTTACCAGTGTAAGCAGAATTGCGATATGAGTATTGCCGAAAATTTCTAGGGCCAGACCTTTCCAATTATAGTTGCATGTAATTGCATATGCCAAACTTGTGCATGCATACAGTAGCATGCATATTCTACATACATATGCATGCCAATTTCTCTCTTCATAGCTTAGAGGAGTGGTACTTAATAGGTGGACCACAGGTCAAATCTGGACTGCCAGCAGCTTTTGAATGGTTTACTTACAAAAATAACAACGATTATATTTTCTGTGGAGTTTGGACCTTGGCTATACCTTGACCAAGAAATTTGGATCTTGACAAAAAATAATTGACTACCCCGGCGTAGAGTGTAGGAAAGAGCTGAGGCTACACAACTTTTTCCCAGAACCCAGAGGAAACTGCACTTTAAAAGCTGATCTCTCCCTCCACGGGACCACGTCCTGGGGCCTTGGGGGCAACTGTTTTTTTACAGATTTACTCCATTTTTTATTTTTGCAAATATTTGGGGATGGAACAGTCCTAGGTAAACTCCATTCTATACTGTTGCCAGACGCAAACGTTTGGAGATTGCAAAACTCCTGTAATGCGTGCTGAATAGATAGTAATTGTTTACACATTTCCAACAATCTTATTCCTAAATTTAAGCGAAACATACTTGTTCTGTTCCAGGTAATTGATGTGAAGAGGAGTTATGTAAATATGACAGCTACCAAGATTGAGCTCACTATGAGGAAAGCAGAGCCGATGTTATGGGCAAACCTTGAACTACCAATACCTAAAACACAGCTAAAACAAAATGAAGATATTGCAGATCAAGAATGAAATCCTAAAGATATACAGACTGTTTCCTATCGTGAAAGTGATGACTTGCTACTGTAATGCATTTCCTTTTAAGACTTTATTTTATATAAGATCACTTTTTACAATACATCTTGCATTCCAAATCAGGAATGCACTCCATTATGTAAAACCTAGTGCTTGCCCTGATCTGGAATGCAAGATTTATTGTAAATTTATTGAAGCTCAGTCCACACTGTGCATTAACGTTTCAAACATCCTATTCAATCAAACTGGAGCTACCAGAGTAATTGATGTTAGACTACATACGGTTTGCTATATATCTTATTGTAAAAAGGATACAAGATATGAGTCTGAAGAATGATCAACATGATTCCAGTAATCTAGAATAAACAAATTTGGACATCCATAATAAATCCAGAAAGAAAGTAGGTGCTACTCGGATTTTTTCCTTTTGCCTTGTGAAAGTGACAATAATGGCTGCATATTCCACTTGTGCAGTGGTGAGGTCACTGGTTTTTGAAGGTCTCAGGTAGTTACTGGCTTTTTCACCATCTTGTTCGGATCTGCTCTGAGCAGTTTTAGATTACACTTGGTAAAAGCACTGGTGCGTTATCAACACTAGTACTATTACCAGTAAAAGTGCAACAGCAGAAGACTTGCCAAAAAATTCTATTGTAACTGGAGCCAAGGAGGGGAGGAGTTCATGAAAATTTCCCCCCATTAACACCCCCATTTTGATTTCTGAATTTTAAATAATCCTAAAACAAAAAGGAAATGGAGCAAGGTAGTGGTTTGATAGCTTAGCCTCCCAGCTCTGGAAACCTACACCTTAGAGACCATCTCAAAACCACTAAGCCAGTTAATGTAAGGGATTTTGCAAGGTCTCTAACATTTGTTAGCTACCACCCCAAAATGCTCAGAGTTGTTAATCTGTTTTAAAGAAGGTAAATATTGAAGCAGGAGAGGCTAGTGTAGACGGTATTTGATGTGTTGGCTAAGTTGTGTGAGGAAGATTAATGTTTCCATGCAGTATGCCTAAGTCTAGCTGTTGAGGGATAATTGTCTTTCTCTGAGTATTACATTCACTAAAGGAAAAGTTTTAAAAGAAAAACTAAAGTAACAAATCTTATAATGATATACCAGTTTCATGTAAACACACAAATTATCCTTATTTAAAAAAAAAAAAAACTTTTTAAAAGATGGTTATTTAAATGTTTTTATTTTAAATTCCTTTGGTTAGTACTTCCAGAAGAAAATTAACAGCATATTTTTGTTTTCAGTTGAAGGGTAGAGGCCTTGCTGCCAAAAACCTGGGATATTGTGAAAATATGTGACTGAGCTCTAGGCCATAGCTGATGCTGTAATGCTTCTCTCCCTGCCTGAAATTGCATCTATAAAAGTAAGTTCGGGGCTGCAATTAAAAAACAAAAACTAACTCTATAGATATGCAGATCACTGTTCATATCACAGTATGTGTAGGTCAATTTCTATCTGATTAAAACTTACCATAGAAAACTTTAAAGCCCCAATCCACTTTACAGACTCAGGCTGTACACTGGAGATGGAAGGTGTAATATACCAAGGGTCTCTGACAGGATCGTACTTGGTGTGGCTAGCTTCTCCTGCTGCCACAGCTACACTTCATGTCGGTATGTCAATTCAAGCTAGAAACTACACCTTCCAGCTCCAGGATAGACATATACCCCTCTCTCATGCAGGGACATAAGCAATTAATTGGGAGTGATATCACAAATTTTTGTGATATCTTGATGCATAGTTATTTTTCCATCCTGACAGAGCTGGAAGGGGAAGCCAAAATAATTTTTACAGTTGGCAAGATGGGAGTGTGTAATGGGTTTATGTATGCAATATGAATGAGAGAGACATCTTCAAAAGCTTAAGAATAAAGGTAGTTTAACTAATCTTGAGGGTTTTTCAGCTGGGCTTAATTTTTTTACCTGTGTAGACTTGAGTTCAGGGTTCCGTCTACAGCAATACTTAAAGACATAACTAATGCTGAAAAACGGATAGGAAATATAGAATAATGCTTATATATTTACAGAGAAACTGCCTTAGTGTTTGAGGTTGGGACTTTCAAAGGGGCTGAGGAAGTTAGTTGCTCAACTCCCATTGACTTAATGGGAATGTGATGACTGACTCCTTTAGGCCCCTTTGAAAACCCCAGCTCTAGGTGCTGCACAAAACTATACAGTTAAAACAAGGCATAGGTAAAAAGAAGTTAATGTAATACCATGTAAAATGCCTTAAAGTAGTAGTGTCCAGGCTTTCAAAAGTATATACATGAAAATAAATATATACTCTTTGAATGTGGAAACTTGTAGGAGCTCATCAGGCATTGTGTGTACACACAAGTGCATGCTTTTTTAAGTGTAATATTGTGGCATTACTTACTTCACTGGGGGGAGTATTCCAGAAACCTCAAGAGTAGAGGCAAGTATACAAGCTATGCTAGCCATTCCTCTGCAACTCTACCGTCTTTGTTGCTTTATGTGTTAGGAATAGCAGTTGTTGGAAGACATAAGTGGAACTCTGAACTTGGATACAGCAGGGACGAGCACTGTATAACTACCAAAATAAAATTCTGGTTTTGGGGGGCAAGTCAATGTGCATATATCTGTAATAGTCTTACACACATTCTGTTAATTTTCTTAAATCTTGAACTGAATACCTGGGATTTTTAAAAAATCTTTGCAGTTCACTGCAGTATTATTAGTTGATGCATCATGTAAAATCCATTTTAGGGAGCTTGTGTCAGCTAATAGACAGAATTGAGCCAAACTCCCACTGATTGGAGTGCAGAATTTGGGTCTAAGCAATTAGCCTCTTCAACCCAACCATGTTTTTTATACTATGTTCTGGTAATACACAGAATACGTTGGTGATAGTGCTTTCCTCAAGCCATTAGTTAGTAAATATTCCACCTCTGCTCCCCTTTTGCATTCAGTTAGCCTGATAATTAGACTCTGAAATACCACTAAGAGGAAAGTCAGGAGTTATTTCTTGTGTTCCATGACTTTAATAAATTGTAGATACTTCAGAGCTCAATAATGACAAAAATCAAAACTTTCCCATCAGTATAATAGTAAGAAATTAGGTTTTTTTAAAATATTTCTGTTTAAGGAAGTTGAAACAGTTTTTTCTTAAAATTATCTGAAGCTATAGCTTTTTTTCTTCTTCACCCAGCAACATACTAGACGGTTTTGAACAAATCTTGCCAATGCCCAGAAATTATCTTTACAACTCTGCAGATAGGTTGTGTCTTAGAGAAATAAAAAGATTTTGATCTGGTGGTTGCCTTTTTTTAGTGGAACTCTTAGTATGACACTGAACTCTGTCAGCAAATAGGAGGAAGGGAAGATGAATTGAGGTTATAATTACTATACTAAACTATTAGCTAGCACTTCAGAAAGATGTATTTAGAGGAAAAAAAACAAAGCTTGTAAGAGAGGTTGAAGAGGATTTATTTTCTAACAAATAGATTTTTTTATCATTAAATTATAATGAAATTGTAAATATCTGCCTAAAGTAAACCAAAATCAGCTTGTCTGAATGATTCCTGGCAGTCAAGATTGCCATATCTCATAGCTTCATTGTGCTACCTTTAACAGGTTGGTTTGCCTGCTGCAATCTGTGGAAATTAGTTTTATATTTTTATAATAAACAGAACTCTTACAAAACTATACTGTATTTATTGTATATTTATGTCACAGACTTGGCTATACAGTTGCTTGTAAAGCTGTTCACCTCAAAATTCTTGAAGTATGAAAATACCACTATAGTATAGACTTACCATTTCTCAAGTGAGATTTACATTTTTCCCTACTGTTTTGCCCGCCTAATATTGCATATGATTTCTGTAGTCTGTCGGATTTCAGAACTATTATTTTCAAGATCTGATTAGTGTTTTGAGCACTGGACCATTCAGTTACCATAACTTTTTGATTCTACAGAATATTACTGTAATCTTATAAAAAAAAGTACCCATCCATGGATGATGGGGGGGGGGGTTGTTTTTGGTTTTTTAACATTTGTATTAAGTCATTATTTCAGCAGTTTAGTACTGTTTTACTAGAAACTTTTTGCCTTGAAAAGACATCCACTTATTTTGTGTAATGACGTAATTCTTGTATTCTTAAACATGGCATGAGGATTGATATATACTGTAGCTGTTAAATTCATTGTTTATTTTCCATATTACTACCACAAATTGCACTTATCTACATTCAGAACAATGATCTTTTACATTAATGAAGTACTCTAGGTGTCTGGAACACTGTTTTAGAGTGGTAATATTTTCCCATTACAAAAAACATGTGCATTCCTGTTTTGTCCATGTTTTCTTCTGCATGGGTGTCTGATTTGTCCTATTCATTTAACTTGGTTATCTGAACTTTTTCTTGGTATGCTCATGTCTTCATGCTCTAGTTTTGAATAAATTCTTACTACATGCTAGTTATACTTGTCTGTTTCTGGTTACTTCCGTATTGAGGGAGAACTTTCCTTGGCTCTGCTGTACAGTGACAATATAAGGCATTTCCTAGGTACTCAAGTTCTGTTTCTACGGTGTGCTTCAATATGAAGACTAGCTCCTTTGTTGGAGTGTTTTTCTACCTGATTTTTTTTTTAAACTACCGAAAGTAAGCAATATTTTTCAAATTAAGACTGCTGTTACCAGCTTTTCAGTATGGGGAGTTAAGGCAGGTGGTCTCCCAAGGAATTTCAACTCAGCACCAACTTTTTGGAGTTGCAAACAATGAGGAATCAATATATGGGCTCTTCTCAAGGATACTGGAAGTACCCCTGCTATGATTCCAAGACTGACTGGAACACTATCAATACAAGGTTCTGCCATTTGGCCTTTTGACAGCATCTCAGGTGTTTTTCCAAAATGCTCACTGGAGTGGCAGCACACCTTCGCAAACGGAATAACAATTTTTCCCTATGTGAATGATTGCCCGTTAAAAACACTCACCCAGGCAGATGTCATGGATACTACACACACAATCACCCTCTTCTCACGATTGCAACTATAACTCAAAATACAAAAATCAACATTGACATCCGTGCAGAAACTGGACTTCATCAGAGTGCATCTCGACGCTCTAGAGGCCAAAGCATCACTGTCACCAACCAGATTCCTCACCATAGTCAATCTGACCTCCACTGTACTGAACAGCCCACAGATATCGGCACTGACCTGCCTCCAACTATTAGGCCACTAGGGGCAACCACATTTGTGGTGCGTCACATGCGTGGCTTTCAGGGCTGGTTAAGAACCATCTACATACCACACAAAGACAGCCTAAATAGACGCCTCATAATGCTGCTCAAAGTTAGACTTGCTGTGCTGGTCGAAGCAACCCAACAATGTGTTCGTGGGAGTCCCTTTCACAGACTCCACCTTCAATGATTTGCACAACCGATGCCTCCTTGATAGGCTGGAGGGCTCACCTGCATCATCACACAATTCAGGGCCGGAGGTCTCCCACCAAGACACTTAGACACACATCTCCTGGAACTGCATGCAGTTAACAATGCATGCTTGCACTTTCTGCCATTGATCAGAAACAAGACTATATGGGTAATGACAGACAACATTGCCTGCATGCTTTATATAAACCAACAGAGAGGGACAAGGTTACACTTCCTATGCACCGAAGCCATGAAACTATGGAACTGCTGTATCCGGCACAATGTCAGCGCTCAGCCTTATACCTTCCAGGATGTCCAAACAGCACAGTGGATACGGTGAGCAGGGAATTCTTCCAGGACCACAAGTGGGAGCTAAACAACACCGTCCTGCAAAACACATTCAAACATTGGGGTCACCTATGCATAAACCTCTTCACGACCTTCCACAACTGCAAATGCCCGCAGTTCTGCTCAAGACGAGGATTGGGCTCCCATTCCTTGGGCGATGCCTTTCTCCTCAAATGGGATGTGCCTCTGCTATACGTGTTTCCACCTATCCCCCTGCTATTGAGGGTAATACACAAAATAAGAGCCAACAAGGCCAAAGTCATCCTGACAGCCCCACATGGCTCAGACAAACTTGGTACTCGTACCTGTTGAGGATGGTGGTAGGTGCACAGTGTACTCTTCCACTCTTGCCGAATTGTCTCTCGCAAGATGCCAGAGGTTTACCATCCAAACCCAGAGAGACTTCACCTGAGAGTATGGCTCCTAAATGCCTCTAGCATGACAGACTGACCTTCTTGGAACAGGTGAAAAGACATAGTAGTAAACAGTAGGAGGACAACCACATGAAATACTTACCTGCATAAATAGAAGAGATTCACAATCTGGTGCCAAAACAAACTAGCCTGACCTGTTGTTGCCCCCTTATCAGTGGAATACATACTAGAACTAAAGAACTCCGGCCTATCCCTTAGCTCACTTAGAGTACACCTCACCACTGTTACTGCTTTTCACCACAAGGTGGATGGGATATTGATATTTGCCCATCCTACCACCAAACACTTTCGTAGGAGCATAAGAAATGTCTACTCTGAAATAGGAGTACCTACCCCACCTTGGGACTTGAACTTGGCACTACGCTGCCTTACTGGGGCCACATTTGAACCTTTAGCAATATGCTCTCTAACACATCTGTCAATGAAGGTGGCATTCTTAGTCACTATCATGTCCACCTGACAAGTGGGAGAGTTAGGAGCCCTCATGGTGCATCCACCATATACCATATTTTTCAAAGATAAGGTTACCCTAAGACCTCACCCTAAATTTTTACCTAAAGTATCCTCTTTCCACCTTAACCAACCAATCCAACTTCCCTCTTTCTTCTACAAACCTCATGGGAGCAAACATGGCGGAACTATCAGCAGTCTATTCATTGGATTGTTATCTCTCAGCATTTCAGTAGTTTAGTTAATCCGTTTTCTCTTAGTTGTAGAGCTTCTTTATTTTCTCTCCCCTACCCCTTAAAAAAACCCTTTTTATTTTTGCCTTTGTCTGGGTTTTTTCCCGAGAGACATGCCTCTTATGAAAGGAGTTCATTTCTGTAGTGGATAAGCATTCTCTCTGTATCTGCTGCCTCAGAGAAAACCACATTCCTGAAAAGTGTGGTTTCTACCAATAACTCAAGCCCAGATAGCGGAAGGACAGAGAACTGACACACAAACTCATCCTTATGGAGACGGCTCTTCAGCCTTCCCTGTACACATGCCAGGAGTCACCCAGATTGCGCAAATCTTCCCCACAACCCTCAACATCTAGGGACCATGGCCTGAAGAAAACAGCTGCAGACCCCTCACATACGGCTTCAAAAAAGAGAGCTGTTAGTCCTCGGAATGAGCCCAGAGCTAGCCAAAAAAGATCACTGGCACATTGTGTCATCGATACAGAGACAGTCCAAACATGGTAATCATAGCTTATGAGGGTCTGGAGCAGCAGGTACCATTGATGCACCTAAAGACCTGATGGGAATAGGCACCAAAACAATGGTACTGGCTGATAAAGAGAAGGACAAAGATCAAACCACCGATAAGATGCTGCCAGGACAAGCAGTACAATAGCACTGTCAACAGTGAGCACCCAGCCTTGCAGTCCTCAATATGGCCAAGATCCCTGATCCCCTCTGTGCCGACCCATCGACAATCACCATCAGCAGCGGTTCAGTCGGTACTGCAGGAATTCAGTCATTCAAGAGAACTTATGGTATCTGACATACTAGTCTCCCTTGCTCCCCTTACCATGGGAATCTTTACAGGCACTGTGTCACACACCTCCATTCTTCAGTGGTGAATCAGAAAGTAAGCCGGAGCAGGTCACCTCTCACCACTTTTCCCAAGCTCCTTATGGTGCCCACTATCAACTTGGGACCCTTCAGTCATACCCTCCGTCTGTTCCTTAATTTCCGTGGTACGGCCAACCATGGGCGCTGTCACTGGCACCTATCCTACCACCCCAGTGGCCCTACTGGGATCCCTGGGTGGCATACAGATTCCCCGCCTCCAAAGCATCCAGCAAGACTCACCATGAGCCCTTGAGGCATTCTCCCTCAGCCATGACATCTACAGCCTCCAAACTCCAGAGGAGATCATGGAGGAACAGAAGGGCAGCTTTAAGGAGGAAGTCACAACAAAGATAAGCTTTTCCTCTTGCCCAGACGAGGCAGTGCGGCCCTCTCCCATTATAAGCTCTTGGACACCTTGCCACTCCTCTTCCTGCAGAATAGCCCTCCCCATCAAGGAGGTTCTTCTGGACCCAGCCAAGCTTATGTGGCAAACCTTGGCATCAGTCACGCCTACCTGCAAAGGGGCTGATAAGAAATATTACATCCCATATAGGGATATGGAAAAAAATTTCCCATCCCCCCTCCTAATTCTATTGTGGATGCCATAAACTCCCATGCCAACACCAAATGAGATCCACTCCCTATGAGAGGGATTTGAAAATCCTTGACCTACTCGGGAGAAAGGCCTCTGCCACACTGCAATTCGGAATTGCAAACTATCAAGCTCTAACAGCAAAGTATGACTACGTCAAGTATCCCAAGCTTAACACTTTTATTGATCAGCTCCCAGAGTCCTGCGAACAGTTTCGGGCCATTATTAATGAACAACTCTTGACCAAGACAGTACTCCAATCAGCACTTGATGTAGCCAACACAGCAGCCCAGTTCATCTCTACAGTGGGGGTTAGGTGATGAGCATCCTGCTTGCACCTACCTGGCTTCTCTAAGGAAGTGCAGACTACTGTAGAAGGCCTTCCCTCTAGAGGCACCAAATTGTTTGTCAGGAAGACTGAGGCATCCCTCCACATGCTTAAACATGCCAGGGCTTCTCTCCGCTCATTAGGAATTTATACTCGACAAGAAAGAAAATGTAGTCCACAACCTCAGCATTTTCCACCTGAACACTACTCTGAGCCTCAGAGGAAAAAATCTAGATTACCTAAACATTAAACAATCAGACCTCCAGTCTTCCTTATCACAACCATCCACCTCAAAACATCAGTTTTTCCATATTGGTTGAGGCATTGACAGACCCCTCCCTTCAACACCAACTGCAGCTGACAGACCTGTCACACCTATTTGAGTACCGCTTTGCTTCGTTCCTCAAAAACTGGGAACAAATAAACACCCAACCAGTGGGTCCAGGAAGTCGTCATAATGCATACTGTGACAGGTTTGGTCACAGAGACCCCCTTGGGACTGTCACCTGACGTGCTGGAATTACCTGTGAGCCTGTTTTCCCTGCCAGCTTGGGACTCCAGAACCCTGCCTTGTTGAGCCAGACACGCTAGCCTGCTACAACACAGACCCAGGTCTGGTCCACGCCCCCAAAGCTGCAGACTTTAACCAAAAACTGCTCAACAGGTCACCTAGCTCTAGCACCCGGAGACCCAGTTCCCAATGGGATCCAAACCCCAAATAAATCCACTTTACTCTATAAAACTTATATAGGGTAAACTCATAAATTGTCCACCCTCTGTAACACTGATAGAGAGATATGCACAGCTGTTTGCTCTCCCAGGTATTAATCACTTACTCTGGGTTAATTAATAAGTGATTTTATTAAATATAAAAAGTAGGTTTTAAGTGGTTCGAAATAATAACAGACAGAATAAAGTAAGTCACCAAGCAAAATAAAACAAAAAAACGCAAGGCCTTAGGCATTAAAAACTGATTACAAGTAAAATCTCTCCCTCAGAGACGTTCCAATAAGCTTCTTTCACAGACTAGACTCCTTAGTGTGGGCCGAATCCGTTCCCCTGGTACAGTCCTTGTTAGTTCCAGCAGGCATCTTATGTGAAAAGCAGGGGCTTTCTCATGACTGGGACCACCCTTGTCCTGCTCTACCCCTTTTATAGCTTTGGCATAAGGTGGGAATACTTTGTCTCTCTGGGTCCCCACCCCTCCTTCTAAATGGAAAAGCACCAGGTTTAAGATGGATTTCAGTATCAGGTGACATGGTTACATGTCACTGTAAGATCTCATTTTTCATTACCCATGGCCTGGCTTGCACACACACATGTAGGCTTGCAGGTAAAGAGAGCCATTTACAGTCAATTGTTATAGTCAATGGGAGCCATCAAGATTCCACACCACCATTAATGGCCCACACTGCATAATTACAATAGGACCTTAGAGTTATACTTCATATTTCTAGTTTCAGATACAAGAATGATACATTCATACGAATAGGATGAATATAGTCAGTAGACTATAAGCTTTGTAATATCTTACAAGAGACCTTTTGCATAAAGCATATTCCAGTTACATCATATTCACACTTATAACCCTATTTCCATAAAACAGGAGTGCAAAGTCATAGATACTCCATCCACTTCACCTCCCGTCTTCTCTGTCCCTCTTCAAGAACCCTGCTCATGAGAGTTTGTTACAACAAGAAATAGATCTCTTTCATCTAGGAGCCATAGAACTGGTACCTCAGCATCTACGAGGCAAAGGTTTCTACTCTCGCTATTTCCTGGTAGCCAATAAAAAGGGAGGTGGGAGACCCATACTGGACCTCAGAGCACCGGAGACGTTTGTCAAAGCTCTAAAATTCAGGGTGGTCACACTAGCAGTAATCATTCCATCTTTGGAGGCAAGAGATTGGTTTTTGGCCCTGAACCTCCAGGATGCCTATTTCCACATATCAATTACACCTTCCCACAGACAATTTCTCAGATTTACCCTGGGCCATGACCATTACCAATACAGAATACTCCCCTTTGGCCTCTCAGCGACTCAGAGAGTATTCTCTAAGGTCCTCTCCATAGTGACGGCTCACCTACATTCCCAGGGGATCATGATCTACCCCTATCTGGACGATTGTCGTCTCAGAGCCCGCTCCTTCAGCGAGGCCCATTGGGTTACCCAAACTGCTGTAGACTTGTTCACAGAACTGGGTCTACAGATCAACGTTCAAAAATCAACATTCACCCCTGTTCAGGGCTTAGAGTTCATAGGAGCCAACCTAAACTTGTTACAGGCAAAGGTGCTCCTGCCACAACACAGAGTCCACAGCCTGGTTGTGCTCATAGAGACCGTACAAATCAGCCCTCAAATATCAGTCAGACACCGCTTCCAACTTCCCCAATTTGACTCCTTCGCTACTAAAAATCAGACTGTATTGTACCTGTGTCATTCTAATTGTCCTAGCATGACTGAGACAGCACTGCTTCTCCACACATCTGTCCCTTTTGGTGTAAGACGGGGGTGGGCAAACTTTTTGGCCTGAGGACCACATCGGGATAGGGAAATTGCATGCAGGGCCATGAATGTAGAGCTGGGGCAGGGGGTTGGGGTGCGGGAGGGAGTGCAGAGTGTGGGAGGGGGTGTGGTGTGCAGGAACGGGCTCAGGACAGGGTTGGGGTGCAGCAAGGAGCTCAGGGCAGGGGGTGGGGTGCAGCAGGGGGTTGGGGGCAGGGTGACCAGCTGTCCCAATTTTATAGGAATAGTCCCGATGTTGGGGTCCTTATATAGGCTCCTATTACCCCCCCACCCCGTCCCGATTTTTCACACTTGCTGTCTGGTCACCCTAGGTGCGGGGTATACAAGGGGTCTCAGGGCAGGGGCTTGGGTGGCAAGGTGCAGGAGGAGTTTGGGGTGCTGGCTCCAGCCCGGTGCCGCTTACCTGGAGCAACTCCGGTGTGGCAGCGGTGTGCAGCGGAGCTATGACAGGCTCCCTGCCTGCCCTATCCCCACACCACGCTGCTCCTAGAAGCGGCCAGCACTACGTCCCTGCGGCCCCTGGGGGAGGGAGGGGAAAGGGCTCTGTGTGCTACCCTATCCTGCGGGTACCTCCCCTGAAGCTCCCATTGGCCGCAGTTCCCCATTCCCGGCCAATGGGAGCTGCGGGGGGCGGTGCCTGGAGGCAAGGGCAGCGGAGCCCTCTGCTCCCCCCTCCCCCAGGAGCCGCAGGGACATGGTGCCGGCCGCTTCCAGGAGCGGCCCGGGGCCCACGGCACCATGGGGGTGGCAGTCCTGCGGGCCAGAGCCAAAGCCCTGATGGGCCGGATCCAGCCCGTGGGCCATAGTTTGCCCGCTCCTGGTGTAAGAGCTGATAACTGCTTCCATTGGACCGAGATCTAATTTCTCAAGACTATGCTGCCTGCTCTTTACAAATCTGCAAGAACTCCCATCTAATGACATGGATGCTCCATGGTTAGATCCTGTGGAGGAATTGTGTTCAAAAGAGGTTCAAGATCTGCTGTTGAATAGTAGAAAGCTATCTACTAGATTTTACCACCTTTCTAAGTGGAAGTGTTTCTTTATTTGGTCTCAGTCTGGAGTTTGAAGAATGATGGCAAATCTAGCATATTTTGGACTATCTTTTGTACCTAAAACAGCAAGATTTGACTGTTAGTTCCATCAATGTCCTTATCTCGGCCTTCCGAGATTTTTGAAAGGCTTGGAAAAACTGTATCCTTAGGTATAAGATCCTAAATTTGGTATTGTCTAAGCATGAGTCTTCCTTTTGAGTCTTTTGCTCTTTTCTGTATCTTTCAATAAAGGTAGCACTTTTTGTGGCCATCACTTGTGCTAGGAGGGTAGGTGAGCTGCAGGCCACGATGTCTGGCCCTTTTAATGCTGTTTTCTTTAAAGACAAAGTTTACCTGCATTCTCATCTGAAGTTTTGTCTCAAAACTGGTGTGTAGATTCGATATCAACCAAGCAGTTACCTACCTTCATTCTTTCCCAAACCACACAAATAAAAATGAGGAAAGGCTACACTCTGGGTGTCAAGAGAATGTTGATGTTCCACCTCAACAGGTCCAAGCAGTTCCATCTATCTTCCCAGCTCTTCGTAGCAATCACAGACAGGATGAAGGGGCTCCCAGTTTCTTCTCAGTGGATATCTTCTTGGACAGCCTCATGTATTCGCCTGTGCTACAATTTGGCTAATGTTATCCTGCCACACAGAGCAACACACTTGCAGCAAGATCACAAGTGGCTTTTGCAGCCTTCCTGATTAAAGTTCCTATCCTAGACACTTGTAAGGCACAGCTTGGTCTTCGGTGCACACATTTGCTCCCATTATGCCATCACTCGGCAAGCTAGAGATTGTGCCAGTTTTAGACAAGTTGTCCATCAGTTTTTGTTTAGATAGGCTCCGATCCCACCACCTGTTTTCATGGTGTGTGAGTCACCAAGAGTGGAATGCCCGTGTATAATCACTCGAAAGAACAACAGTTGTTAACCTGTTCAATAACTGTTTGAGATGTTGCGCATGTCCATTCCATGACCTGCCTGCCCATCCCCTCTGCATCAGAGTTTTTCCAGCAAGAAGGAATTGCAGGGAGATCAGGTGGGCTTCACCTGTCATACCTGCACACAGTGGTGCTTGACAGCAGAGGTTGCTTGATATTCATCAACAGGTACCCTGAGTGAAAAATTTCCAACAGCTGTGTTTAGGGCATGCACATGCCCAGAGTAGAAAGGACATGTGCAGCACATTTCAAAGAACAACAGTGACTGATCAGGTTAGTAACAGTTTTTGACTGGAAAAGTAAAGACATCCCCTTAACTTAGGGGGTATATGAAACATTTTAAAATTAACATTTTCTATGGGCTGCTCAGTATAAGTGACCATTCTGCATGATGTTTCCCTCCACTGTGTGTGTGCAGAGACACCAATGGAACCAGGAAGATGGCAGGAGACATACTGCCAGTTTGCTGGGGGGTTGTCGGAGCTGGCCAGGAAGAAGAAGAAGTTGCTAAACCAGCCATTTGCTGTAGGTAGAAGGTACCATGTCCTCCTCGCAAACTACTTAAAATCTATATTTGAAAAATTATTCCATCGTTAAATATCAAAATTACAGCCATTGTTATTCAAAGCTGAATCTCAGCATAGCTATACCTTTTACTTAATTGAAATATTTTAAGCCTAAAGTTATGTATTTTAGGACAGCTTTGGCTTTGATAAACACATTGTAAAGCATCAAAGTTATGGTGACTTTACGGCAAATATCATTTTGGTATAAAATGTTCCATAACCTAACAGCCAAAAATGTGATCTATATTTTTTTTCTAGAGAAACTGTAGTCATGTGTTTGTTTAGAAACAAAATGAGCCTTTCTGCTTTCAGGAGTTTCCTGTTTAGAGACTTTTTAATAGCATCTAATGCTTTTTAAATAAATTGAATGGTTTTTAATCAAATGATATTGTGCTTAATGGAGAAAACATTTTAACCAAAACTCTACATGTCCTTCATTACATTTCCTTTATGCCCACTTTTGTGACAGTAATTAACATTAAGGGCACCCACTAATGAAAATTACCTATAGTAAAAACACTTGGTTCAGAATTATTCGTTAATGATAATGGCACAAATTAAGAGGATGTCAGCACTTCCATTATGAGCTGCTGGCTTCAAAGGGTTTATAAATTGCAATGAAACACTCATTCCAGCCTGATATCTGCAGTATTAACCATTTAGGGAGGAGTGATATTAAAATGCTGTGGAAATAAAATAGCTATAGCCACTGGAATAATTTACCCAGAGTTGTGGTGGATTCTCCATCACTGACAGTTTTAAAATCAAGATTGAATGGCTTTCTAACAGCTATGCTGTAGGAATTATTTTGGGGAACTTCTATGACCTGTGTTAGGAGGTTGGACTAGATGATCACAAGGGTCCCTTCTGGCCTTGGAATCTATTAATCTATTTCCAAACTTTAAGTGGCAAAGATTTTCAGACATAATTACAGAAAGATACAATGGAGTCTGAGATAATGTACCAATGTTCAAGGTTAATACAGTAGAATGTAACTGCTCCAGAAGGGAATAGTCTAAAGTTAAAAAAAAAAACAAAGCAAAACAAAAACTTTAATCATATATTGTCAGGTTTACAAAACTATTAATAAAACTAAAACTCTTCCCTATCTTGCTTTCTATAGCTGTATAGCACTGCCACACTTAAATGCATTGCACATGCACCTTTTAATGTAATGATGCTACATTTTTTAATGTATGACCATAGGAGCACTGAAGTGGGGATGGGAAGGAGTCTGACATCCCACTCAAAGCAAGGAAATCCTGTCCAAATGTAAGCCTGCTCCATTGTGCTTAGGTATAAGGTATTGCAAATATCTCCAGACAGTAAAAAGAATCTGACCTACCTTAAATTTAGACACAGTGAATTAAAGTGACCACGTAATTGATGTCCTTTCCTTTGTTATCATTTCCTCCTCTTTTAGTCTTGTTATGTTTTAGATTGTGTGTCTTGTTTATAATAATAAGACTCACTTTCTCATGTCTTCCTCTCCACTCAGTGAAACACATTCTGATTTAAATATTAGTAAACCAAGGCTAGGTCTTCACTACCCACCGGATCAGAGGGTAGAGATCGATCTTTCGGAGATTGATTTATCGCGTCTTGTCTAGACGCGATAAATCGATCCCTGAAAGCGCTCCTCGGCAACTCCAGTACTCCAGCTTGCGAGAGGCGCAAGCGGAGTCAACCGGGGAGTGGCAGCGGTCAACTCCCTGGTGTGAGGACGGCCAGGTAAGTCGATCTAAGATATGCCGACTTCAGCTGCGCTATTCGCGTAGGTGAAGTTGCATATCTTAGATTGACCCCCCCCTCCTGCTAGTGTAGACCAGGGCCAAGTTAATTAGAGTGGGTTTTAATATCAAGAATGAATGGGACAAATTCATCAGTGTTGTAATCCACTGAAGTCAATGGAATTACACCAGGATCAATTTGATCTATTATTGTTTCTCCCAAAACCAAAGTTGTTGACCGACGTCCATACATCACTGCATTAGAAATATGCTAGTTTTGACTGTCTCCAATTCTCAGATAACACACAGGCTTCAACATCAGACTTTTTTCCTTGGGGCACTAGTAGCTGGTAGCAATTCTTTCCTGCCTATGACAGGATGCCTTCCTGACAATCTGCTGCCTATGGATTAAGGAAAAGGGTATTCTATCAGTATCCACAGTTCAAGGTCTGTGGCTCAGGTTTCACTCTAAAAATATGGCCTAGTTTAGAGATTATGAAAATGGCTGCATAAATAACACATCAGTAAGTCACTGTAACTGGGTGTGACTTTACATGCCTCTGGAGCTGAAGGAGCCGGGGGCAAGCAGGGAAAGCGCCTCTCAGTAGGATATCAGATAAAAGAGGGAGCCTGTTCTAGCCGACAGCCTCCTGTGAGCTGCTTTCCCCACTCCTCTCTCGCTTTCTGAGCTGTGTTTATTTAGAAGTATATAACTCCTCTCCGTAACACCACACAATAGATTCAGAAATAATCCGCCAAACCCTGCAAGAGAAATAATGAATTAGCCTCCTTCATTAAGGTGCCCAGAAAACCTATAGTTTTCAACCCTCACCAAGGAAATAGATGAGCCTTAGAGCATGGCCTGATGGTCAATGAATTCAGTCTCTCACACCCACAGGAAACATTTTAATGTAGACAATTCATCCTGGGAAAAATCCCCTGCCAACAACCCCCCCTTTTTAAAACCAGAGGATTAATAGGTCAGCAACCTACCTCCATGGATCAGCACTGGCAGTAGCACGTATAGACACAGGCTGTGTGGTACGCAGATACAAAACCACTTAGGGCATGTAAGTTTCACCTGCTTAAACTGACTTACTGATATAACTCACATTGCCTTTATGTGGCTTTGAGCCTGATCTCTTACTAGATTTACTGTTGTGTTGTTCCATTACTTTGATGGAGCTACTTTTGATTCTCACCTGTGTGAGATGGTAATGGTTTTTAGGGTTGAGGTGCAGTGGACTAACTTAATCACTGGTGAAATTCCTAGAGGCTTCTGTGACGTTGATACAAGAATAAATTATTGCTGAATGTGTTACCACTTACTAGCTGTTGTTCTGTGGGAGACAGAAATCGCTTCAATAAGGTTCAAAAGATGAAAAAGTACCAGCACCAAAGAGTTAAATAATGAAATGCTCCTACTTAATTTAAGTATTGTGTCTCATAGTTAAGGGGATCAACCAGAAAAATTGATCTGAATTAACTAAATATGTGAATTTGAAGTGATTTAGTGAAACCCCTGCAAGCTGCATGGAAACTTCTTAAAGACACCGTAATAGAAGCTCAACTAAAATGTATACCCCAAATTAAAAAAACATAGTAAGAGAACCAAAAAAGTGGCACCATGGCTAAACCACAAAGTAAAAGAAGCAGTGAGAGACAAAAAAGGCATCCCTTAAAAAGTGAAAGTTAAAGCTTAGTGAGGAAAATAGAAAAGAGTATAAACTCTGGCAAATGAAGTGTAAAAATATCATTAGGAAGGCCAAAAAAGAATTTGAAGAACAGCTAGCCAAAGACTCAAAAAGTAATAGCAAAAATATTTTTAAGTACAGCAGAAGCAGGAAGCCT
Organism: Chelydra serpentina; assembly: GCA_037349315.1. Taxonomy (NCBI): domain Eukaryota; kingdom Metazoa; phylum Chordata; order Testudines; family Chelydridae; genus Chelydra; species Chelydra serpentina. The sequence goes on along the minus strand of JBAIAC010000004.1, from coordinate 24,754,199 downwards.
GCTAAACAACCAGTGGGGCCACTGGATGATCGAGATGCTAAAGGAGCACTCAAGGACGATAAGGCCATTGCGGAGAAACTAAATGAATTCTTTGCATCGGTCCCCATGACTGAGGATGTGAGGGAGATTCCCCAACCTGAACCATTCCTTTTAGATGACAAATCTGAGGAACTGTCCCAGATTGAGGTGTCATTAGAGGAGATTTTGGAACAAATTGATAAACTAAACAGTAATAAGTCACCAGGACCAAATAGTATTCACGCAAGAGTTCTGAAGAAACTCAAATGTGAAATTGCAGAACTGCTAACTGTGGTTTGTAACCTATCATTTAAATCAGCTTCTGTACCAAATGACTGGAGGATAGCTAATGTGACACCAATTTTAAAAAGGGCTCCAGGGGTGATCCCGGCAATTACAGGCCTGTAAGCCTGGACTTCAGTACTGGGCAAACTGGTTGAAACTGTAGGAAAGAATAAAATTGTCAGACACATAGATGAACATAATTTGTCGGGGAAGAGTAAACGTGGTTTTTTGTGAAGTGAAATCATGCCTTATCAATCTACTAGAATTCTTTGAGGGGGTCAACAAGCATGTGGACAAGGGGGATCCAATGGATATAGTGTACTTAGATTTTCAGAAAGCCTTTGACAAGGTCCCTCACCAAAGCCTCTTAAGCAGATTAAGCTGTCATGGGATAAGAGGGAAGGTCCTCTAATGGATTGGTAAAAGATAGGAAACAAAGAGTAGGAATAAATAGTCAGTTTTCAGAATGGAGAGAGGTAAATAGCGGTGTCCCCCAGGGGTCTGTACTGGGACCAGTCCTATTCAACATATTCATAAATGATCTGGAAAAAGGGATACACTGTGAGGTGGCAACATTTTGCAGATGATGCAAAACTACTCAAGATAGTTAAGTCCCAAGAAAACTGCGAAGAGTTACAAAAGGATCTCACAAAACTGGGTGACTGGGCAACAAAATGGCAGATGAAATTCAATGTTGATAAATGCAAAGTAATGCATATTGGAAAACATAATCCCAACCATAGGGGCCAACTTCCGGCCCCGCCCGTGGGTGCTGTCACCCGGCGTCGGGGGCAGGGCCCCGCCTGACGCCGGGCCTCGCCCCCGACGCCGGGTGACGTTGCGGGGCTCCGCCCCCGACGCCGGGTGACGTTGCGGGGCCCCGACACCGATGCCATGTTGCCCAGCGTCGGGGGCGGGGCCCCCGCAACGTCTCCCAGTGCCTGGTAAGTTTCCCGCGGGTCCGGGGCGGGCGGGGAGTTGCCGGTGGGTGCAGAGCACCCACCAATTTTGCTCCGTGGGTGCTCCAGCCCCGGAGCACCCACGGAGTCGGCGCCTATGATCCCAACTATACATATAAAATGATGGAGTCTAAATTAGTTGTTACCACTCAAGAAAGAGATCTTGGAGTTTTTGTGGATAGTTCTCTGAAAACATCCATTCAATGTGCAGCGGCAGTCAAAAAGGTGAACAGAATCTTGGTAATCATTAAGAAAGGGATAGAGGGATAGCTCAGGCTCGGGGCTAAGGCAGGATCCGTACCTGCCCGGGCTCCGTGCTGCTCCTGGAAGCGGCGGCCCAGGTCTCCTAGGTGGCCAGGGACTGGGAGGCTCCACACGCTGCCCGCCCCCCACCCCAGAGTACTGGCTCCATAGCTCCCATTGGCCAGGAACTGTGACCAATGGGAGCTGCGGGGCTGGTGCCTGCAGGCATGGGGGGAGGGATAGCTCAGTGGTTTGAGCATTGGCCTGCTAAACCCAGGGTTGTGAGTTCAATCCTTGAGGGGGCCATTTGGGGATCTGGGGCAAAAATTGGGGATTGGTCCTGCTTTGAGCAGGGGGTTGGACTAGTGACCTACTAAGGTCCCTTCCAACCCTGATATTCTATGATAATAAGAGAAAATATATTGCCTCTATATATCCATGGTACACCCACATCTTGAATACTGCGTGCAGATGTGGTCACCCCATCTCAAAAAACATATATTGGAACTGGAAAAGGTTCAGAAAAGGGCAACAAAAATGATTAGGGGTATGGAATGGCTGCCATATGAGGAGAGATTAATAAGACTGGGACTTTTCAGCTTGGAAAAGAGATGACTGAGGAGGGATATGATAGAGGTCTATAAAATCATGACTGGTGTGGAGAAAGTAAATAAGGAAGTGTTATTTACTCCTTCTCATAACACAAGAACTAGGGGTCACCAAATGAAATTAATAAGCAGCAGGTTTAAAACAAACAAAAGGAAGTATTTTTTCACACAATGCAGTCAACCTGTGGAACTCTTTGCCAGAGGATGTTGGAAAAGGCCAAGACTATAACAGGGTTAAAAAAAGAACTAAAGTTCATGGCGGATAGGTCCATCAATGGTTATTAGCCAGGATGGGCAGTGATGGTGCCCTAGCCTCTGTTTGCCAGAAACTGCAAACGGGCAACAGAGGACGGATCACTTGATTACCTGTTCTGTTCATTCCCTCTGGGGCACCTGGCATTGGCCACTGTTGGAAGACAGGATACTAGGCTAGATGGACCTTTGGTCTGACCCAGTATGTTCTTAACTGCATTAAACCCTTGTGTGAACACATTCATTCAAGATAGCTCAGTCTCTAACCTGGTTCAAGATATGGCATTTCTTTTAAGGCTAAGAGTACAGATGGCAATTAAGTTACTTTTGCTAGAATTTTTTCTTATGTATGTTGACTCCTGTCCCCTTGGATCAGGACAAAAGCCACTAAAATAGCCACTAAATGGTTGATCGCTGTCAACCTGGGTTGGATTTGAGCCTGCCTTTTAGCATCCCCACCCACTCCATTAATAGTAAGGCTTTTTTCCTCCTGGTTTCCAGTGAAAATGAATTAAAAACTGACTGACCATTTTAAATGGCAAAGCTAAACTATTTGGCAGTGTTTCCCTGAAGTTATTTTTCTGCAAACCATCTAGCAAACCAAACATCAAGTTTCATCCAAATTTAATTTTGTCAAACTGCTTTATTGTCCCATGCTAGGCTTTAAACGCTGAGGATTGGATGCTGTTCAGCTACATGACCCACAGATTGCTTCCGACAGGTTGAATAAATGAATCAAAACATAGGCACTGTGTAAATGGAGTTGTGGAGGGCAGTGTAAGTGATACTTAATATTATCCATTAATATCGACAGCCTGACAGACCTCATAACCCTCATATGCAGCCAGAGCCACAGAAATGCAGCCACCTTTGGAAGTGAAGGTAGCAGTAAGCTGCCATATTGCACACCATGGGGAAGAGAGGGAATATTGGCTAAGTCACGGAGGAAAATCCCCACTCTTACAACATTTTTTTCTTTTTATATCCAGAATATGGTTTCTGAAAAGCGTTTGTTCCCTTTTTGTGTGGTCATTTCACTTTCTTCCTTCATCCCTGGAATTTAAAATAACTGTACGTTTCACATTAAAGTTTTTACTGGTAATATTAGAAGACAAAAATTGCGTGTCGTTTAGTCCTGTGGAAGTTGAAGGAGAAATGCTGAGCGTTCCATCCCTTCTGCTCAGAACAGTAATTAATAGCATTCTGGGAAAACACTTTCCACCTCTGCCATCAGACATCAGCTGGTGGGTGAGAGCATGGTATAAAATAGCTTTCCCAATTAAAGAGGGCAGGAAGAATAACAGCTGATGAGAGGAAAGTGATGGCATGTTACAAATGGAGCAGATAGCTCATTACAGGAGGGATGGTGATTCTCTACTGGCTCTTTTTCCTCTTAAAAACACCTGGGTAGTGATATTGCATAAGTCTGGGATTTTCAAAAGGAAAATTTCAAAAAGGGATTTTGATGCCTAACTCCCTCCATCCCCTTTGTAAATCTCAGCCTGAGGGTTTTCAAGACTTCTGCATAGAAACAGATTTTTTTTAGTACTTCATTAGATTATTAAAAATGGCATAAAAAGCATCTGGACCTACATTGTCAGCTCTTCACTGAATATGGGTGCGCAGCCTGGGACACCTAGAGCTGGAGTTTTCAGAGGAGGACAGCAATACCATTGAAGTAAGTTGGGATTGTGGGTGCTCACAATCTTTTATAATCACACCCACAATCAAAGACCATGGGTAGGAAGATAAAGCCTGATGATGCAGGGTATAAATCAATCTCTATAAAGAGATGACTGTGAGTTTCTTGTACCTTTCTCTGAAGTATGTGGTGCTGACCACTGTCAGAGACATGATACTGGACTAGATAAACCCTGGGTCTGATCCAGTACCGCAATTCCTATGCCCTAAATCATTGTCCACACTAGGAAAATTAGGTCATAGGTGTAGCCATAGTGGATCAGACTCAATGTACAAGCGGCCTCAGTGATGGAAGCTCTAGTGTGGACAGAGTTCAGGCATTCTTACCATGTTGTTTAATCTTGCTCAGAACACCATTAAGACACATGGTGTTAAACCCCTGAGCCCTGTCTGCATTTTGGCTTCCGCCTGCTACCGCTAACAAAGCTGCACCGGTGACAGGGTCTAGTTTCTCTAGTGCATATGTAGCTTGGGAGCTTGATTTTCAGAAGTTCCGGGAACCCAAAAACTGAGGTCCCCAAAATGAATGGATCCTTTGGAAAATGTAAGCCTTCTAACTGACATTTTTTCCAAAAAAAGGCAAAGTACTTTTTTTTCTTACTAGAGACTTTTTTTTTAAATGCAGCAGTGATGCCAGTCTCAGAGAACTAACACTGGTTCCTTAACCATCAGTCCCATAACGCCAACAGCGCTCACTAACTCCCATGGGACTTCTGTATGCAAAAGGCTGGTTATATTGCAACCCTAGTAAGTACTATGCACAAAGTGGAAATGGCATCACTCTAGTACATGGACTGCCATTTTTTTAAGAGTTAGCCATGTGTTCAAGCCTGCTGGTGCCTTGTTCCTATGCTACGTCCTTCAGAGTCCCTGCTGCAGCCTGCACGGTGAAGGCTGCAATGGAGATCTGCCTCTTTACTTCTTCCCAGGCTTTGCGCTGATCCGCTTTGTTTTCAATATCAAACATGGCATCGTAGATCCCTGGGAATGACTCTCCAGCGTACTTGTTGTGGCTGCTCGGAGCAAAAACAATGTGTCTGTGGGGAAAGAGAAAAAAGCCTTAGGCAGGAGGGAGGGATACGAGGGAGAACAAGGGGAGCTACTGAGACACAGCTGGGGGAAATCCCTGAGAGAAAGAACAAAAATTGTGCTCGAACTAGAGCTGGGGGTTTTTTAAAGTTAATTTTCAGTGAATTTAATATCATTTGACGTTTCCGTGAATTTTGATTTCATTTTTGGACCAAAATGAAAAACTTTTGGCTTCCCCCTTTCATGGGAAAGTGAAAAAATGTTTGCCCCAAGTTGAATTTCTCTGCTTAGATGAAATAGCAGTCGACTTTGAATGATGCAAAAACCTGAGCTGTCCAAAAAGTCACATTATCTGAAAAAAAAATAAACTGAGCAGCTCTAGCTGAAACCCTTGCAAGTACGGGGAAGGATTTAGTAGTGGGAAGGTGAACAGTTGCTTCCTGGAAGGCTGTTGTATCTGAGGAGGCCTGAACACTATTTAGCTTAGAAAGAGCTAAAGATTGGCTTTAGATTTCTGTGTGCCCTGGGATTGGAGGACTTTTGATTTGGCCAGAGGGCCACATCACTGGCACCCCTTTTCTCAGATAACTGGGTACTTCAATGGAACTGAGGCATTGGGGCAAAATGAGGTATAGCCATACACTTGACACCAAAGAGGGAAACTGCTCCATCACCGTAGTTTTATTACTATAAATTTTACAATGTACCCTCCTTGTAAGACAGAATAGCATTACTGCACTCAAGGGAAATCCTCCTAGGATATAAGCAAACCTTACTAGCTGACAAGAAGGATGGTCCAGTAGTTAGCACAGGAGTTGAGAAGACGTAGGTTCAATTTCTGCTTCACCATGAGTCCTGTGTGACCTTGGACAAGTCACTTAGCCTCTCTGTGTCTCAGTTTCCCAGCTGTAAAAACTGGGCAATTACAGCCCCTCCCTACCTCACAGAGATGTTGTGAGGATAAATGTGTTAAAGATTGTGAAATGCTTTGAAAATTCAGATACATTTAATATTACTAAAAATCAGGGCTGGCTCTGGCTTTCTTGCTGCCCCAGGCAAAAAAAAAAAAAAAAAAAAAAAGTGGCAGGAGCACCGCCGAAGCAAAAAAAACATGGCCAGAGCGGAATGTGCCACCCTAAGATTGGCCTGAATGCTGCCCCTTACAATGTGCCACCCCAAGCATGTGCTTCCTAGGCTGGTGCCTAGAGCCGGCCCTGCTATAAATACAGTTCTACACTCAACAGAAGCTCAATAGCCCAAATGTGTTGTTGAGCTACATAAAGGATGTAGATCACAACCTCAGCATCTTTCGGCACCCTCTCCTGCTCCCAAATCTGCTCCACAGTCAGGAGGGATGGAATCAGCAGAGGGATGTCCTTACACTGCTGTAACCAGCACAGTTATTTTCATCTTATCTCTTTAGCACTGTCCTAGTTACTGTTACTTATAACCAAGCACACTCGATGCCACACTCGATGCAGAAGGTGTTTACAAGAGGATCTCTATTTTAGGAAGCTGTTCACAATATGAAAACGTTCAACAGCCATAGCGCAATTGGTGCTTTTTAGTAATCTGTATAACTTGTTGCCTTACCTGTAAAATTTCCTGCCTGGTAAACCAAGAGGATCGATGAAAGCTCTTTCCACAAACATCAACTGATCATTCATGATTCGCACAGCAATTGGACTGCGGGGGATGAAGACAGAAGCATTTCACACAACAATGCATGAAAATGTATGAACTACATGGTTTTCTAATAGAGCTGATTAGGAATTTTTCAACATTGTTTTTTAGTCAGAAAAGCTGATTAGGTGAAACCAAAACTGCTCCTGGGAACATACTGGCTTTGATGAAACTTTCACGAAGAAAGGGTTCAGGCGAAGTATTGGTCAAAACCAGAGAGAGAGGGAGACACCTCCAAATCCCAGAATAGGCAATGGCTTTGTGGTTACGGCACTCATCTAGGATGTGGTAGACCTGGATTCAAGTTCCTGCTCCAAATTAGGCAGAGTAGGGACTTGAGCCCAGTTCTCTCACCTCCCAGGTGAGTGCCCTAACTACCACGCTATTGGCTTTTCATTGAAAAACTTTAAAAGTCTCAGTTTCATTCTGATGCAGAACAATACACATTTCCAAACTCTCAAAAATATTTCTGGGATAGGAAAACCATTGCCAGCCCCGTTCTAGTTTACAAAGCACTAAACAAATATTAGCTAGTTACTCCTTCCTATGCACCTGATTAGGCTGCCAAGTATCAAGATATAAATGAGTAAAATGACACACAGGCGTTACATGCGTTGCCCAGTGCTACAGAAGAAGATGGGCTCTAAACTGTGATTAGAATTCTAGAGTTCCTGGCTCGTCACCATGTGCTCCATTAGATCACATGGTCTTTCAAACTAGGACTGTTGATTCCAGAAGATGCTGCTTCAGACTGATTACTCTTCACACAAGGTTGAAGGATAAAAATGGCATGTTAGACTGGGGGAACTTCCCATTATATAAACAACAAAATGGGAGGCTGCCCTTTTAAGAACAACGGAAACCTGTGTTTTATTAAACAGTACTAGAAAGAAGCCACCAAAGAAAGAAGACACTAGCTTTTCATTGATAGCTGCTGCTTTACGTGAAAAATATGTTCATTACATTATCTAAGATTTTTCACTAAAATTATCACAAAGCTCATGCTGTTCATTGGTGAGTGCACCCAAGAAACAGAATGTGTTGAGGTCCAAATCCTGTAGTCCTCACTCGGGCAAAACTCCCATTGATTGCAAAGTGAGTTTTCGCTGACCACGGCCTGATTCAGGATTGCAGGACTTGGCCCTCAGCAAACAAAGTTGAGGAGCATGGAGGTGAATTTGTTTTTTTAACTTACTTATTCACATCAACCTCTTTAAGTCTTCTGTGAAAATCAGCAGCAGCTTCTGTGAAATTCGTCACAGCAGAAAAAAGGGGACCTAGAAATAGAAAGTCCTTTTTTACTTCAGCATCACACAAAGGGCCTTGAATAATAAACATTTCACTTATTGAGGAAAACCATGTATTTATTTTAGTTACTGACTTGACAAGAAATCCTTGGCTTCGCCATTTCTTCTGGATCTGACTTTTAAAGGGCTGCAGTGCCCTCTCGTAACATGGAAAACCTATTTTAACCATGGCAGCAGGGCTGAGGAAGAATGTCTAATAAAACTTATACAAAGAGGCATTAAAATAATATTTAATTTAAATATGCTGAGAACGATTCTTGGGGAACCTCTGGCAAAGAGAAAGTTCTGATATTCGGTGGATGGCGAGGAGGAAAACCCTGGATCTGCAATTTTAATTTTACTGCAGACTTTACATGAAGAAGCTTGCCATGTATCAACATTTCCAGCACTTCTGCCTGCCTGTGCAAGGATTGGACTGTTTTCACCTTAGGAGATTTCCACCCCACCCTTTGCTTGCTTTATGTGAGCTCTTTCCCCATCCATACCAAGACAGACTTGGTGTAGCGAGATCCCATGGGGGAGGAATCCTCCCAGCCAAGGCAAAGGATGGTGGTAGAGCCATTCTACAGCTTCTACTCAACACCAGGATTGTCTCCCATTATGTGGGAGCACAGGCCCATTGGATCATTGTAGTTGCAGAACCTCCCCCCCCCCCCCCCCGCAAGCTCGTCCCCACTCTTTCCCTGGCAACACATCCAAGCCCTCTTAGCGGCTACTGGCAAAAGTCCCTGTGGAACTGAGCTCTGTGGCATACAGGGCAGCCACAGCCCTAGGGGCAGGTTCTCCCTATGCAGCAGCACATCTGTCCTGGTTCCACTGCAGCCAGGGTGGACAGGACTTCGATAACGGCGTCTATTTCATTTCTACAGCTAATTTTCCTACCTCCCTCTCCCCTGCCACTCCCCCAAAAAATGGTTCTGGTTCATTGAGCAACAGGGGCTAACTTGCAAAAAGGGGAAACTTTAGAATCTTGCCAAAAATAGAAGTTCTGTAGGCAAAAGGGAAGCTTCGGAGTATTTCAAATTTAACCACAAGTTTCAGAAAGCCCTGGCTAATCTAAAGGAGCTCCCTCCCTGTAAAGCCACCTCCCCTCTGATTGTTTATATCAAGAGAGTTGAATCACTCCCCCTAAGGTCAAGTTTCTGTGCTTGGCTGCCTCTATGTACTGAATGGGAGTTGTGTGTACACCCAAGGACAGCGTTTAGCCATTGTTGACATTCTAGCCACCGTTTCGTAACAGCTCATGTTTCACAAGCAGAGGAGAGGGGCTGACCAGGGAAAAGGTCTCCTGAAAACATACATGTTTACTTATCACAAACAATGCCAATGTTGTTCACTCTACTTCTTTTTTTAAAAATCACAATATTTACAATATTTGTGTTTCTTTAAGCTCTACTTTCTGGAAACGTGATTATGAGAGAAATTTGTATTTTTTTTTAAAAAAGTTTCTAGCTCTCATTGTTGCAGAGGAAAACTTTAAAACCTGAACCCAAAAGGCAAATAAACTCAATTTATTATTTTTTTAAATAACGATTTTAAGCCAATCCCATGAGTTCACTGGGCCTGAGTTATGGTTTTTGAATGTTTGGCTTTGGCAATATTGCAATGCTATAACAAAGGGTAACAAAGCCATGTAAATGCATCATCCCAGAATACTATTGTGAGGCTAAGCCAGTGAGGGTTAAGCAACACAGCAGGCAGAGTGATCTAAAAGCAACTCTTAAGGACATATTAGAAGAGTTTTGAAATGGTAAACAGGGCCATTCCTTGTAGATAGACCCCTTGATATGTAGGTTTGTATTGTTAGAGGCTCACGAATAGATACTACAGTAGAACCTCAGAGTTACGAACACCTCGGGAATGGAGGATGTTCATAACTCTGAACAAAACATTATGGTTGTTCTTTCAAAAGTTTACAGCTTTGACTTAATACACTTTGAAACTTTACTATGCAGAAGAAAAATGCTGCTTCTAACAATCTTAATTTAAATGAAACAAACACTGAAACCATTTCCTTACCTTGTAAATCTTTTTTTAAACTTTCCATTTATTTTTAGTAGTTTACATTTAATGTAGTAACACAGTACTGTACTGTATTTGCTTCTCTCTCTCTCTTTTTTTTTTTTTTTGGATCTCTGCTGCTGCCTGATTGCATACTTCTGGTTCCAAATGCGGTGTGTGGTTGATCAGTCAGTTCATAACTTTGGTGTTCGTAACTCTGAGGTTCTACTATCATATTTGTCTGTGTTTATCTATATCTTGCTAGAAGTTTAACAATGTGATCTCATTAGCTTGTAGATGCTAAAATTTCGTTCCTGTCTCTAATGATATCATTAGTGTAGTCTATTGATTCAGAGATCAAAAGGGAATATTATCATTTAGATAGGACTTGTGGTGTAAAAATATATTATTATCCTCATTTCTCTTTGAAACTTGTAAATTCCACATAGTAAACTACCTGTGAACTGTTTGAATGATTATTGCCTCATGCTAATGAATGTAACTAGTTATGGGTATATGCCTAGGAAACAGAGATTAGCTTCAAAGCAACAGTATGCATTACCTATTGTTCAGCCAAGGAAGGCCTGCTGTGACCACAACTGGCTTCAAGCTATAAGGAAAGCCTGGGGCCTGACCCTTGCTATCTCAGATCTGCTTAAACTTTGAGAGGGAAAGTCTAAGCCCGCAAGACTGAGGTCTCCAGGTCTACTCTGAATTAACCCTGCAATTCTCGTGGAAGAATTTGAACAAACACTGCACATGGACTGTCTTTTAAATTGACTCCAAAAGGATTTTTACAAATCAGCAGCCTCACCATCATCTCTGCCATGAAACTGACCTGAGAACTTTATTCATATCTGTATGTATAATGATCTTTAACCATAGCAACTCTCTCTCCTTTCTTTTTATTAATCAATCTTAGATGTACAGTTAATAAGAACTGGCTGTAAGCGTGTATTTAGGCAAGATCTGAAATATTCATTGACCTGCTGGGCAATGTGTCCAGTCTCTTGGGATTGGTAGAACTTTATATATGGTGAACAAGGTCTTTAGTAACCCTCACTACATTAGACTTAGATGTCTGGGTGGGAGCCAAAGGCTGGATTGCTTAAAGGGAACTGTATTTTAGCTTCTTGGTAACAAGTAAGCTGTTTAGTTACTGGTTTGGTGAAAATAAACCACCAGCTTTGGGGATCGTCTCCCCTATTCTTTGCAGTTTGCCCTGATGGAGCAATCTCAGCGTGGCCCCTTCAGCAACCACGGTTACAACTGTGCATGAATTTTATTGCATAATATTGTGAAAACTATCTATAAATTAGGACTGTTAGATACTCTAGTATGATAGCGTAAAACAAAAGGAACAGTAAATAACCTTCAGTAGATTCCTAAAGCTGATCACAATTATTTTTGCTGCAGGTTCAGTGAAGACTCACAAGAATGATTAAAGGACTGGAAAACCTGCCTCACAGTAACAGACTCAAAGAACTCCACCTGTTCAGCTTATCAGAAAGAAGGGTAAGGAGTGACTTGATCTGTAAGGCCTGGTCTACACTAGGACTTTATGTCGAATTTAGCAGCGTTAACTCAATTTTACCCTGCACCCGTCCACATTACGAAGCTATTTATTTCGACATAAAGGGCTCTGTAATTCGATTTCTGTACTCCTCCCCGACGAGGGAAGTAGCGCTAAATTCAACATGGCCATGTCGAATTCGTGTTACTGTGGACGGAATTCGACGCTAATAGCTCCGGGAGCTATCCCACAGTGCACCACTCAGTGGACGCTCTGGACAGCAATCCGAGCTCGGATGCTCTGACCAGCCACTCAGGAAAAGCCCCGGGAAAATTTGAATTCCTTTTCCTGTCTGGCCAGTTTGAATCTCATTTCCTGTTTGGACATCATGGCGAGCTCAGCAGCACTGGCAACGATGCAGAGCTCTATAGCAGAGGTTTCCATGCAATCCCAGAATAGAAAGAGGGCTCCAGCATGGACTGATCGTGAAGTCTTGGATCTGATCGCTGTGTGGGGAGATGAATCCGTCCTATCCGAGCTCCGATCCAAAAGACGGAATGCAAAAATTTATGAAAAAATATCCAAGGCAATGACGGAGAGAGGATACAGCCAGGATGCAACGCAGTGCCGCGTGAAAATCAAGGAGCTGCGACAGGCATACCAGAAGACCAAAGAGTCCAACGGACGCGCCGGATTGCAGTCACACACATGCCGTTTTTACGAGGCACTGCATGCTATGCTCAGTGGTGCTGCCACCACTACACCGCCAGTGTCCGTGGACTCTGACGACGGGGTCCTATCTACAGCCACGTCGTCTGAAGTTTTTGCGGATGGTGAAGAAGAGGAAGGAGATGAGGAGGACGAGGCCGTCGACAGCGCTTTCACCGCTGATTTCCCCGACAGCCAGGATCTGTTCATCACCCTCACCGAGATCCCCTACGAACCCTCCCAAGGCAGCATCCTGGATCAGGAACCAGGCGAAGGATCATCAGGTCAGTGTTTTAAACATTTATTTGGAATAGAATAGGCATGGTGTGTTAGCAACCTGTTTTTATTGCTTAATTTGCCATAGGCGCTTTACTTTTGAGTCATTTCCAAGGCAACTACTCAAAAAGTCGGTCAATATGTATGGGGATAGAGGAGAAATCCCCATCGGAAATCTCCGCGAAGCTCTCCTGGAGGTACAGTGAAAGCTTTTGCATCAGGTTCCCAGGGAGAGCGGCCTTATTGTCTCCTCCATGGTAGGATACTTTTCCGCGCCATGCTAGCAGCAGGTACTCCGGTATCATCGCCTTGCACAGCATGGCTGCATACGGCCCCGGGGTTTGCTGGCATTCACGCAGCATGCGGTCTTTGTCTGTCTCCGTAATCCTCATCAGAGTGATATCAGTCATGGTGCCCTGGTTTGAATGACTGTTTTTTTTAGTATAGTAACTTCTTGATTTTTCCTTCAAAGAACAACACCCGGCGGTTTCCAGCCATGCGGGGGAGGAGGGAGCTGGGAGGCTAACCGTTGAAACTTAGCGGTGCGCATGCTGGGAGAGTTCCCAGGAGCGGCCACGCAGAGGGGTGGAAAGGGTAGGCGAGCCATTCAAACAGCGGTTCGCGGGCAGGGACCTTTCCCGGGACCTGCCACGCAGAGGATGGGGGTGGGTAACGGGTAGGCGAGCCATTCAAACAGAGCGGTTCACGGGCAGGGACATTTCCCGGGACCTGCCACGCAGAGGGTGGGGGTGGGTAACGGGCAGGCGAGCCGTTGTAGCTGAGCGGTTTTGCCAGCAGCAGGAACTGGCCACCGCCAGGAACTGTGCTTGAAACACGGGAGTACAGCACTGCTGTGAAGTAAGCTCTCAACAGTCCAAAGGCAATGGCTTACCATGGTCTCCAGAGAGCCAATTTCCAGTATCCAGCCCAGCCAGTGTGATCTGTACACCAGGATCCCAGGCACTCAGTATAAAGACATAATATTCGACCTTGTACTGAGTGCACATGTGATAGGTAGTTTGCATGGTCTTGTTCACAGGGAAAGAGTATAGGCATTGTTCGGGAAAATGTATCTTTCTGAGGAATTCACTCCCTTTCTCCCATCCCACAGCTGCGAGTGTCTCCCGCCCTACCTGTGGATCACCCTCCCAGAGGCTTGCGCAGATCAGGCGGCGCAAAAAGAGAACCCGGGACGACATGTTCTCAGAATTGATGGTCTGTTCCCGAAATGAGGCGGCACAGCGGAGAGAGGACGTCTCAAGGTCCGAGCGAGCAGTCAGCGAACGGGAGCAGAGGGCTGAAGCTCGCGAGGACAGGTGGCGGCAGGAAGACCAGCAGGCGACTCAAACGCTGCTTGGACTAATGAGGGAGCAAACGGACATGCTCCGGCGCCTTGTGGACGTACTGCAGGACCGGAGACGGGAGGAAAGAGCCCCTCTGTATGTGATTTCCAACCGCCCTCCCCCACCACAAAGTCCAATCCCCCCCCTCACCCAAAGTCACTAGAATGAGGGGAGGCAGGGGCCGTGGAAATAATCACTCCACCCCTGCGGACTGCTCCAGTAGCAGAAGGCTCTCATTCCCAAAAATTTAGATGGGAACTTCCCTCCAACCGCACCCCACCCCAGTCCCCACCCAAGTTTCATCTCAAAAGTTTGTTCTCCTTAATAAAAATTTTTGTTCTCTGAAGTGATGTTTCCTTGACTGTCTTTCACAGGACGGTTTGATTTGGGGGCAGAGGGTAAGGGGGTTTGTAATTTGAGACGATAGGCACCTGTACCAGGGTAGAGACGGGGGAAAGGTTCAACAGAAAGTCACACTCACATTGCATTCAGTAGGCACACTTGTCATTCTGGGAGGGGGTTTTCATGTTCTCTAGGGGGGTGGGGGGGGGGGCTCTGTGACTTTCTGGTGGGGGAGGGTGGCTGCAGATCTTTTGTAGCCGGCAATAGCCTGCATGACAGATCCATGCAGCAGGGGATCTGTGGCCGCAATCCACGGCCAAAAAGTCACACAGGCCCCACCACACACAGTTGCGAATAGGAGGAGTTGCAGGCTCCGTTGAAACAAGCAGTCCACCACTGTGGACTGCTCTGGGAGCAGGAGCCTGTCATTCCCCGAGTTTGGAAGCGTCCTTTCCAACACTCCACCCGCTCCCCAACTGCAGTAGGCGTCCCTGGTTAAACCCTTAACCGAGAAATCATTAATAAAGAAGACGGTTTTAATAAACAATGTTTCCTTTATTATACTTTTAAAGCGTTGAATGAAGGGGGGGAACGGGGTTGGTAACTGGAGAGGATAGGCACCATTAACTGGGTAAAGAAATGGGGGCAGGTTCAGCTTCTGTTTAAACAAGCGTAACAGTCACTGGTTACCCCGCTCGCTCTGGAAGCTAGCTTTCAAAGCTTCCTGATGCGCAGCGCGTCCCGCTGGGATCTTCTAATCGCCCTGGTGTCCGGCTGAGCGTAATCAGCAGCTAGGCGATTGGCCTCAACCTCCCACCCCACCATAAACATCTCCCCCTTGCTCTCACAGAGATTGTGGAGCACACAGCACGCTGCAATCACAATGAGGATATTGGTTTGGCTGAGATCAGAGCGAGTAAGTAAGCTTCGCCATCTCCCTTTGAGACGCCCAAAAGCACACTCCACCACCATTCTGCACTTGCTCAGCCGGTAGTTGAAGAGCTCCTTTTCAGTGTCCAGGGCGCCTGTGTATGGCTTCATGAGCCAGGGCATTAGCGGGTAGGCTGGGTCCCCGAGGATCACTATAGGCATCTCCACATCCCCAACAGTTATTTTGCGGTCCAGGAAGTAAATACCTTCCTGCAGCCGTCTAAACAGACCAGAGTTCCTGAAAACACGAGCGTCATGAACCTTGCCCGGCCATCTGACGTTGATGTTGGTAAAACGTCCTTTATGGTCCACTAGTGCTTGCAGCACCATAGAAAAATAGCCCTTACGGTTAATGTACTGGCTGCCCTGGTGGTCCGGTCCCAGGATAGGGATGTGTGTCCCATCAATAGCCCCGCCACAGTTTGGGAATCCCATAGCCGAAAAGCCATCTATGATCACCTGCACGTCTCCAAGGGTCACTACCTTTGAGAGCAGCAGGTCAACGATTGCATGGGCAACTTGCATCACAGCAACCCCCACGGTAGACTTGCCCACTCCAAACTGATTCGCGACTGACCGGTAGCTGTCAGGCGTTGCAAGCTTCCAGAGGGCTATGGCCACTCGCTTCTGGATAGTCAGGGCTGCTCTCATTCGGGTGTCCTGGAGCTTCAGGGCAGGGGAGAGCAACTCACAAAGTTCCAGGAAAGTGCCCTTACACATCCGAAAGTTTCTCAGCCACTGGGATTCATCCCAGACCTGTAGCACTACGCGGTCCCACCAGTCAGTGCTTGTTTCCCTTGCCCAGAATCGCCGTTCCACAGGATCAACGTGCCCTATTGCCACCATGATGTCTACGGGCCGGGGTCCCGTGCTTTGCGAGAGGTCTGTGCCCCTCTCAGAGTTCATGTCCTCTCGGAGCTTCCGTTGCCTCCTCACCCGATTTATCTGCATCTGCCTCTGGAAAAGGTGGACAATAAGGCGTGAGGTGTTGACAACGGACAGAACAGCAGCGATAATCGCGGAGGGCTCCATGCTTGCTGTCCTCTGGCGTCCGCGCTGTCAATCACCAGAAAAGGGCGCGAATTAATTGCCTGCCGGCGCTTTCACGGAGGGAGGGCGGGAGTGTGGGTCCAATGACGACATTTACCTATAACCACCCTCGACTCATTTTTGGCCCCAGAAGGCACTGGGGGCTACACCCAGAATTCCAATGGGCAGCAGGGACTGCGGGAACTGTGGGATAGCTACCCACAGTGCACCGCTTGCAATGTCGACACTTGCCCCGTTACTGTGGACTCACAAACTCGAATTAATGTCCTTGGTGTGGATTCGCACGCTCGACTTTGTAATATCGGTTTCACAAGTTCGGTTTAAGAAAAATCGAACTAGTCTCGTAGTGTAGACATACCCTTAGTGTCTACATTGGGAACAGAAATTTGGTAGTAGAAGGCTCTTCAGTCTAGCAAACAAAAGTAAAGCAAGATGCAATGACTGGAAGCTAAAGCTGGACAGGTTTACACTCGAAAGAAGGCACACATTTTAAACAATGAGAGTAATTAACCATTGGAACAGGGCTGTGGTGGATTTTCCATCACTGGAAACTTTTAAATTGAGACAGGATGTTTTTCTAATGGCTATGCTCTAGTTCAAACAGGAATTAATTCAGGAAAATGCCTTTTACAACATATTTTGGAAGCTTTATTTTTTATAATACATGTTTTAGATTAACTTTTAACATAAACATTCAAATAAGCAAACTGGCTCCATTTTTTATTTTTCAGCTACCTGAAGACATTTCCATATGCACTCATTCACTAGCTAAGACCCAGTTCCTGCCCCTCATCTTTGGACACCTAGGGTCTCAAAGGCATAGGACCAGTAGTGACAGAGTAAAAGGCCACTGGTGCTTTGTGGCCTGTGAGGAGGATTCCTTCTCTAATCCTGCAGAGAACTCCTGCCCAAGCTTGTGCTTTAATTTTTTTTACCTAAGGTATTACCATAGTATCTGAGCTTCTCACAGTCCTTTGTGTATTTATCCTCATGAGGTAGGGAAGTACTATTATCCCCATTTTCTGATGGACAGAGGCCAAGGCCCAGTTTTTTAAAGGTATTTAGGCACCTTGGCACAGATCTTCAGAGGTATATATAAAGGTATTCAGATATCTAAATTCCATTGATTTCAATAGAAGTTAAGCACCAAAATACCTGACCCTAAGTAATTTGTCCAAGGTCAAACACAGCAGAGGCTACAAGAGCAGGGATTTGAACCCATATGTTTCAAGTTCCAGGCTAGCATCCCAACCGCTAGACCACCCTTTCACTACTCAAGAGACTCTACCCTAAGTAAAGAATGAGGTAATATACAGTGTGACAGTGTTATAAGAAACATTTTGACAGTAACTTTTTAAATCTTCATTATACTGAGAAACTTCTTAGGGAGATCTTAAAATGAGTTGTTTTATTCTGCTACAAGGCACACTGAAACTCAAAGTCCAGTTTCATAGATGCAACAACCATATTTCTTCCCTTTCTGTACTTCTAATTGATGCACTCAGGACATATAAATGTTTAATGTCTGCATAGTCATTACTCACCAAATGACACTCCATATGTCTCTACCTGTTCTTCATGTTTCTTGGCCAAATTATAGATTCTATCTGTGTATTTTCTTAAGTCTTCTCCATAATCTTTGCAGTTGAAAGGAATGACCTGGGAGTCTGCCAGTTCATACACCAGTCCTCCTCGTAACTGGGCAATGGTAAGCTGTTTCACAAATGTGGGGTCATAAAATCGTTCTACTAATTCAAAGGTCTCGTAGACGGTGTGGTAAACTGGGTAATTGCTGAACTTGTCTGCTCTCTGAAAGAGAATAAACAATGTCTCAGATGTTCTAACTGAAGCCAGTTTGAGGGATGAAATTGGTCAGAAATGGCCAACAATAGATCACCACAACTTCCACATCATGATAGCTCTTTCCCAGACACAGATGAATTACTGTCCTTACTGCTGCTTGTGTGAGGCTCCTATGAGGTAAAAAGCAATCCAAATTCATGGGGTACTATGACAGAACAAAAGTGTGTAGCAATCCTTACTTTCGGTCTCTGGTGACCTCTTTCTGGCCCCATCCTGAGCTCCAATACCCACTGACTCATTGCAAAAAAGCAAAACAATCTGGTTGAGTATCACAAGTGCAAAACAGTAGTCCCGTTGGCTCTTGTGCAATTCAGCCACCACCTACAACTCTTCCCTCATTTCCTCCTCCTCATCTTGCCCCAGACAATAATCTTTCCATTCTCTATTTTTGTCTTCTTTCCTTGTACGCTCCACTTAGGGTGACCAGATGAGAAGACCCGAAAATCGGGACTTCCCGCCCGAAGTTGTTGAGAAAAAAAAAATGGAAGAAGACCAGAAATCGGGACAAAGGGTGTCCCGACCAACCATCGGTCGGGACTGGGACAAATGATGAAAAATCGGGACCGTCCCGATTTTATCGGGACGTCTGGTCACCCTAGCTCCACTGTATGCTTTCTTTCATCCAGCCTTCTATCCTTAGAATTATTTTCCACTTCTTAAGTGCCGAGTTGCCTTCCTCCTTGAAATGCATGCTCTCCCCCACCCACCCCCCAAAAAACAGCCTCCAATGCTGACCTCTTTCTAACATTGATCTCTTTATGGACAGTATCTCTTCCCAACTGCTCTTGAACTAACAGAATATTTTAAAACCATAGATTAGCGTCACAGGGCAGAGAACTAAGGCCTGATTGTCCACTCCATCCTGTGTAACCACTTACACTTGTGCTAGGTGTGTATTAAATAAAGCTACAGCTCTGATTTGGAAGCACTTCATACCCATCTTACACATTTTAAAATGGCTATGGATACTGAATGGTAGAGAATCAGGCCCCAAGCCTTCTGTGTTCTGTAAAGCACCAAGCAAACATATGGAGTTCGACAAATAATGATCCTAGAATCTTTAAAAGAACTTCATTAGGTTTGTTAGATATATATCTTCTGCATCTCAGCTTGATTTTTTTTCTCCAGAAAGGTTCAGTTTTACCAAATGTCTTCAGCCTGACCTATACTTAAAAAATTGTATTGACTTAACTATGTCTGTAAGGAGTGTGAATTTTTGCTGACGCATACATACCAGTATCTGTTTGGATCATTTTGCTTTACTGAATCAGGATAAGCTATACAGATATAAACCCTTTGGTAGCAGTGTAATTGTGCCTATACCTGGGGGAGAGAGCTAGAGAGAGTTGCAGCTTTCAGTATGCCCGTATGGTTAAAATGACAAAACTTTTAGACAAGGCCTCAGTCTTAAGTTCCAGTTGGTCCTGACATTGTAGGACCTTGACCGTTAGTGCTAATGAAACACTTGTAAACTGGTTTAAACATAAAACTGTAGATTAAAGGAAAAATTGGACAAACCTTTCCCTTACTGTGGTGGGTTACAAGTGTGGTTTTTCACTTATGAGGCAATGTGTCCCTAGAATGAAAGAAAATACTACATGTAAGGGGACAATGTGATGTGTGTGGGAATGACAACTGCGACCAGAAGCTGACTTAATCTACACTTCTTCATTCAGGGCCCTCTGTGTGTACATAGAGGTTTAGAATGGATACATCACCATCCTGGGTGAATTGTCCCACAAGTATTTTTCTTGTTTTCTTTTTGCTGACACAGACTAACACGGCTACTACACAGAAACCTGTCCTTCCAGTGTTTGTTTCTTCACAAATTCCAAAATTGCAGTTCTGTGCACACAGGACCAACACTTTGAAACAGTTTTAAAAAAAATACTGTTGAATATCCCAGCTGTAGAGTAACTGTTCTCAAAATAAAGCCAAACCTTGGTATCCGTTGTTTTCAGGAAATCTGGATGCCTTACCCTGTTCTTTGTATAACGGGCTCTGCCTGATGTGATTCCCAGCCGCTGAAAATAAGCTTCAAAATCACTGCCTGATCCCAGTTTGTTTATTCTACATGCAGGAAAGAAAAGGTATCAAAATGAGGCTACAGTTAGACCTAGTACGAATGTTTATGCAAGGTGTTGCTAGCAGAGTTTCCTAAGTATTGTGGACAAGGCTCCTGACAAGCAAGGTCATAACGATGAGGTAAAGCTATTAAGATGAAGAATGCATTGGAAAAGGATACACATTGAGCCTGATGGGAGAGTGCTCTAGAATAGCACCTGGGGCATCTTGGTGATCTCAAACATTAATAATCTACTGTTGACTGAAATCAGTTGGAAGACTATATAAAGATGTGTTTATATGTGGCAGACTGCTGTATAATCAAAGCCTTGCAAATAGTTTCCATTGCAGAAGAGGCTGTTGCTGGCGTTAATTTCAAGTGGATAATGCCATCTGCTGGGCAGATGCAGCAACACAGAGGAAAGAAAAATGAGAACAACTCACACAAATATATGGAGGAGGGGCAAAACATGACATTTCAGATCGGATTTGTTTATTTGTACATGTACATGCTTCTAGGAAATTAAATCTAATAAAGGCCAGCTCCTCAAATTGCTGTAGCTCCACTGAAGCCAATAAAACTATGTGTATCAGCCAAGGATTTGCTCAGGGAGCCTGATCCTAGCTCCTACTTAGGTGAGAAACCTCACTGAATTCATGTGAGCAGGGGCTACAAGATTGGGGCAACAGACTTTGGACACTTGAATCAAGTAACATTAGGGGCCAAATTCCATTTACCTTACTGACATGATTAGTCCCATCTTGTGAGTAAGGATTTAGTCTTGGCAGGCAGGAGCATGTAAACAACTGTATAGTTTCCACGGGGATGTTTTAATTTAGATAGCAACATTTACTGTAGATCACCTTGCATATTTAAAGGAATTTAAGTACACGTTTGTATATTTAGTAGGTCATGGCCTTTTATAGTTAACTGCATCAAAAAAGAATGAGCAGTACAAGAACAACCCTCCTTCTTAACTACTGTTGTAGTTTCTTTTAACAAAACCCTTGTTTATCCTAACTAGAATGCAGCACTAGATTGTCTTCCAAAGTGTTATTAACAGGACATTTAAACTTTTGTTTAGCAATTGGTTTGGCACAGGTACCGCCAATGTGGGTTTGTAAAAACATTTTCTAAAGTCATCGATACTGCTAGCTACTCACCTACTACCAAACAGTTTTGTATCATCACTCTCAACGGCAACAATGCTTGAAAAAACAACACACAGTGATGCATTTGAAACACTGACTAGGGGAAAGGGGGAAAAAAACCCATACAGTTTCATGAACTTGCCTGGGATGACTTTTACTTTCTGTTGAGGGGTCCTTTTCAAGCCAGCTCTCATAGAGAGACTTGCCTTCGTAACCCTCATCAGGGCTTGCAATCTGGGGAGGCAAAGCACATACTCGTAATGAAAGTGTCTCCGCTTCCAGTTGAACTTTATCAAGAGGAGATGCATACTGTTAATCTGCATTATTCTTGATCTCAAATGTTAACAAATATGTGGCTTTACAATGTCATTTACAACCCATGGGTCCCGATCCTGAGTACATCGCACACTTGGAACAACTCGAAGGAGCAGGGCTTCTTGACACCAGCCCAATGCTGGGGCTGGCCAGAGCACAGTCTAGTCACTGGTGTAAATTAGAGTGGTGCTGAGGGTTGCTCTGACTTATTCCCATTGGACTATGGCTCTTAGGGATGCTCTGAGTGGCATCCTGGGATTCCCGAACCACACTCCTTTCCCCTATGCTAGGAGCTGGGAGACAACAGCCCTAGCCCACTCAAGGTTCTCCCTAGCCAGGGACGATATTCTCCCCACACAGGTTGAGCCTGCATTATGGCTGCTTTGTGCTACTGGAGGAGTGGGAAGTAGATGCCCTGGAAGGCAGGACCTGGACCATAATAATTATTTATATAAGGGAAGTGCCTTGAAGTCTTGACTGAGATCAGGGCTCCATTGTGCATAGTAAGAGACAGTCCCTACCTCAAAGTATTTGGGATCTAAATAGACAAGACTGACAACGTCTGTGTTATTATCTCCATTATACAGAGGGGGAACTGTGGGATTTTATTTGATGACTTGCCTAAGGTCAAACAGGGTATCTGTGGCGGAGCTGTGAATTGAACCCAGGTCCCCAACCACCAGACTGTCCTTCAAGAACGAGGACTGAAGACAATCTTGTCCATTTCAACACCGATCCAAAACCAAAGTGATTTGACAAGCAAAGCTTGCAAAAGCAGCCTGAACTCGTTTACCTGGAAAGCTGGAGATTTCACAAACACAAGAACTACAAAGCTGGGAGTGAACTGTTGCAGAATACTGGAGGGGGTCACTTTCTGCACTGAATATCTATAGATAGCTATACATACACACTCCAAACTGAAAATCGTTAGGGTTCTGACCTCTGAGATTATGCCTGCAGCTAGCAGAAAAACAAGCTTGTGAAACAACTGCCTGGCTGCTATCATTACCCAAGCACTTTGGTCAGGTTTGGGGGCTAAACTCAAAATGAGGCCTCAGCAGGAGCAAGCTGAACTCTGCAGTGAAGTGCTTCATGATCCAGTACAGACTTTATCCTGACATTATCGGCCAAACCATTATCAGTGAAAGTAAAAACCATTTTTTGTCTTTTCCATAGCACAGGAACAGCTTAATATAACCTAATGTTTGCAGTGGCTTAAATCCAATCCTACGCACTCGCATACCTTCAGGGTTGATCTTACATAGTGCAGATGCAGAGTTTGGCCGATAGAAGCACAGGATAAAAAGGGACGAACAGGACAAGGGAACCCAATCCTGTATTAATGCAAGTGTTGCCATGTGGCTATTAAATGATTCCTGCCTTTCAGCAGGGTCAAAGAGAGAGGAGTGAGTAGCTAAGGATCTCAATTCCATGCTGAAGATCATGCTTAAGCCCATCCCTCCTCAGAAATCTCTACCCCATGCACCACACTCCTCCTTATAACTTGCTCTCTTGGTTGCAAGGGAGAGGGGCTAACGGGGCCTTAAGATTGATTTCAGCCAAGCATAGCCTCCACTCACATCTGCACTGAAGTGCAACAACCTACCACACCCTGCTGTGCTTGGGGGAGGGCGGGAGGGGGAAGGAGGGAGGTAAATTCAACTCTACACAGAGGCCCAACACCAGGCACAGGTTCCATTTCAACCCTTGATTTGAAGGATTAAGTGGGGACTGCAGTGGTGTAAAGGTTTTGCTGGTGGTACATTTTCTTGCTTCTCAATTATTTCCCCAAACCAATGACTTTTTAATTAGCATTTCAACACTAATGAACCTGCATCCCAATGGTCTACACTTTTGTGGAAAGCTTCCATTGGGTCCAATTTTCCAATCGCTACCGAACCGAAGTTGCTCCTTTACTGCTCAAAGGGAGCTACATTCACTATTATCGAAGGGACAGAGGATCTCTTGTCTCTCATTGAAATAAACGAGGTCACTATTTTAGATAAATTAAGATAAAAATAAATGCTTGGTATTTAAAAAAAAAGTATAAATTGAGCAACTTTTTGCAATCCTTAATTTCTAAGGATAACTAGGAGGTAGGTTGTCTGTGCATGTTCTCTGAATTTCACAGAATCATAAAAATGTAGGGCTGGAAGGGACCTCCGGAAATCAGCAAATCCAGCCCCTTGAGCTGATGCAGGGCCAAGTAAACCTAGCCCATCACCTTGGAAGCCTATTCCAAAGTTTAATTAACCTGTAGATAGAAAGTCAATCCTAATATGCAACCTAAATCTCCCTTGCTGAAGATTAAGCCCATTACTTCTTGTCCTACTTTCACTGGACATGGAGAACAGTTGAAGAACATATCTGAAGACTGTTATCAGATCTCCCCACTCAGTCTTCTTTTCTCAAGACTAAGCATGCCCAGTACATGTGAGTAACTCCTCACTTAACGTCCTCCCATTTAATGCTGTTTCAAAGTTACGTCGCTGCTCCATTAGGGAACATGCTCGTTTAAAGTTGTGTGATGCTCCCTTATAACATCGTTTGGCTGTCTGCTCTGTCCACTGCTTGAAGGATTCTGTGGAAGAGCAGCGACTTTACAAGGGAGCACTGCACAAGTTCCTCTTCTCCGCCTCCTCCCTAACCCTCCCTCCCAGCGCTTCCGCATCTCCGCTCCTCCCCGTCCCTCCCATAAAGTCCTAAGCGCCACCAAACAGCTGTTTGGTGGCAGGGAAGCACTGGGAGAGAGGGAGGGAAGGAGAGAGGGGGAGGAGCGGGGATGCGGCATGCTCCGGGGAGGAGGTGGAGTGGGGGTGGGAAGAGGTGGGCCTGGAGTGGAGCGGGGACAGGAAGAGGCGGGCCTGAAGCATCCCACGGCAAAGTCGGCACCTGTTCTTCTGGGGGGAAGCTGCCGCTGTTGCTGCATAAGGTGCTTCCTAGCATCCTTGCCTGCCTCATTGTCTGCAGCAGGCTGTGCCTGTGTGGGGTAAGCCAGAGGCACCTCCCAACTGCAGTACAGTACAGTACTGTACATTATATAATGCCTTTTGTCTGCCCCAAAAAATTTCCTTGGAATCTAACCCCCACACATTTACATTAAATCTTATGGGAAAATTGGATTTGTTTAATATCGTTTCATTTAAAGTTGCATTTTTCAGGAACATAACTACAACGTTAAGTGAGGAGTTACTGTATTTTTTATCTTTTCTGACAGGTCAGGCTTTTTAAATCTCATCACTTTTGTTGCTTTCCTTTGGACTGTCTCCAATTTGTCCACATCTTCCCTAAAGCCACGGTAAGAGCCACATGGGCAGCTGTGGCGAGCCACACTGCGGACCCTCCACCTGCCCGGGATGAGGGGGTTGAGAGCAACCCCTGACCTGTGTCCCCACCCTGTGCCCCCTCCCCCAGCCCAGGGCAGAAAGGTCTATGGCGCAGCTCCCCACAGCTCCCCATGCGGCTTTTACCGTGGCCAGGCTGCTGTGGGGATCCGTGGATCCTTCTTCCCTGGGGCGGGGGGCATGCAGGGCAGGCCAGGGGCATGGACTGGGGGTTGCTCTCGGCCCTCCCACCCCAGGCAGGTGGAGGGTCTGTGGTGCGGCGCCGCACAGCTGTCCAGGCTCCACAGCCGCCGGCCTGGCTGGGAGGGGCGGGGCCCCTGCTGAAAAGTGGGAGGGCCGTGGCTCCCTGGTCCCCCCTATTCCGGTGCCCCGGGTGTAACGCCTGGAATTGCATCCCGTGTCAGACATACGACATGTCTGTTAGAACTCCCCAGAGTAATATTAACCCTTTTCACAACTGCATCACACTGTTGGCTTATATTCAATTTGTGATTCATTATAACCCCCCGCAGATATTTTTGAGCAGTACTACTACCTACCCAGTTATAGAATCATAGAATATTAGAGACCTCAGGAGGTCATCTAGGCCAATCCCCTGCTCAAAGCAGGACCAACTCCAACTAAATCCAACTCCAACTAGTCCACCCCATTCTTGCTGCCTCCATGCCCTACTGCCTTCAGAGTTCTTCAAGATAGAGATATTGAGCCCTTAACTGTGAACTTTATCCTTTAATGCTAGCAAAGGAATGCACAGCCCAAAATTGCCAGTGAACTGAAAAATCCATTATTCACACAGCTCTACTCCTGGCCACTGGTGGACATTAATGAGCCTCTACCACTTTAAATGAAGATCTTAAAATACATCTGTAGGAAGAGGAGAAGTCATAAATGAGCATGTAGGGGAAAGTGCATCTGTGCATCTGGTTAGGTTTGGGTATAGGACTGTCTATGGCTCTTTGACCTGCATAGTTGTACTGGGCTCAAGCCCCATCCTTTGTTGATTTTCACCAGCCCTGCACTTAGAAGGATGAAGAAGTGAAAATGTGGCTCTCCACAAGCTACACAAGTTTTTGGCTAGTCCCTCCCTAAGGAATTTAGGAAAGTGAATAACTGCATTAGAAAATAAACAATCACTTCCAGGACATAAAAGACAACTGTTCTCCTTAGGGTCCGATGAACAGCTTTAGCTGCACTGGTGGAATAAATACATCAAGCATCATAATCTTCTGTATCCTCGAGAAGGATGAGGACGTTCTCCAGCTTACTTAGACAAAGCAAGAAGAAACTGAGAGAAACAGGAGATGAGCCATTAGATTACCTCGGGGATGGAGACAGCAGAACAGAACAAAAACTGGGGAAACTGCTCTTTGAATGAAGACAAAAAGCAGAGAGAGGAAAAGAATCAGAATAATGTTGTGTCTTTCATCTACAAACTAATAAAAAAACCAACCCCAGATCATTCTAAGACTGACTTCAAACAGCTCAGAGAATAGGCAGGGCTTTTCAATGACAATAAATGCATCCCCATGATAAATGAAGTAGTGGAAAACATGAATGAATATAACATAGTGCTGGAAATTCCCTGATACCGAGAGAGCATTCAATTACTGAGCACTCCTGAGGCCCTTCAGTGTTCTATGCTACACTTATGTATTATTCAAGCTCTTAACAGAGGGCCTGGGGGCTTTTTCCAAAAGAAGACCTGCTCAGGTCTCTCAAGCATCTGATGGTATTTAGATGGAAGTTATTTGGCTAAACACAGATGCCTACCTTAAGGTGTGATGTAAAATGGTGGAGGCACCACTAACAATACGAAAATAAGAAAGAAAAACTTGTAGCACCTTAGAGACTAACAAATTTATTTCAGCATAAGCTTTCATGGGTTAGTACCCACTTCATCGGATGCATGGAATGAAACATACAGTAGACAGATATTTATACAGTCAGAGAAACATGATAAGGTGGAGGTGCATAGACCAACCTTAAGAGGCTAATAAGTTGAGAGGAACCATAACAGCAGGGGAAGAAAAACCTTTGAAGTGATAAACAAGATGGTCACACAGGTGTGAATGACGATCGTTAACTTAAGGGAAATAGATTAAATTAACATAATGGCTGAGCCATTCCAAGTCCTTATTTAATCCTGAGGTAATGCAACCTAGTTTGCATATCAATTCGAGTTCAACAGTTTCTCTTTGAAGTCTGTTTTTGGAGTTAATCTGTCGCAACACTGCTACCCTCAGGTCTGTCACTGACCATCTTGTTTATCACTTCAAAGGTTTTTCTTCCCCTGCTGTTATGGTTCCTCTCAACTTATTAGCCTCTTAAGGTTGGTCTATGCACCTCCACCTTATCATGTTTCTCTGACTGTATAAATATCTGTCTACTGTATGTTTCATTCCATGCATCCGATGAAGTGGGTACTAACCCACGAAAGCTTATGCTGAAATAAATTTGTTAATCTCTAAGGTGCTACAAGTTTTTCTTTCTTATTTTCGTTTTGCTGACACAGACTAACACGGCTACTACACTGAAACCACTAACAATGTTTTTCACCCAAAGCATTTTCAGTCTGTTTCTCTTCGCAGATGGCTCCCTGGGTGAATGAGGAAAAGGAGTAATCCTAATCTGTTTCTTTCAGCAGTAAGTGTGTTTGCCTTTTCTTCATTGTGTGAAGTGTTACTGCTGTGCTGATGATTCCACAAACACTTCCCTTTCCTCCTCAAAAAAGAGAGAAAAAAAACAGGAAGAGTTGAAAAGGGAGGGCAACGTACAAGAAGGAAACACAAAGGCTAAGGCTACACTTGCAGCCGTACAGCACTGTGAGTTAAACCCGCCTTCGTACAGCTGAGTAGGGAAAGGGCTGCAGTCTGTCCACACTGGCAGCTGCCAGCGCACTGTCGTGGCCACATTTGAGGCATTTGCAACTGTATTGGGAGCGGTGCATTATGGGCAACTATCCCAGCATTCAAGTGGCTGCAACGTGCTTTTCAAATGGGAGGGGTGAGGTGGAGTGTGACAGGGAGCATGTGGGAAGAGAGAGTGGGTTTTTGGGGTATCCACAGACTGTCAGCTCATTATCTCCTAAGTTTACACACTCCCACCTTCCCCACCTCTCTCTCACTCATTGAAAGCAAACAGTTTTTTTTAGAGCAGATAAGCAGCCGCTCACCAAAACGGACCCCAACCCCTTCCCCTCCCGCTCCCTCCCCCCCCCCCCGGCCGCCACCTCTCTCTTCAAGCAAATGTTTGTTGCTGGCACTCCCCTGCCTGCCTCTCACTCATTCAAAGCAAACAGTAGCTGTGTTTGTTTTTTTGATAAGCAGCCCCCCAGAACAGAGCTCTGAACTCCAACCTGGAAGTGCCGTTTCAAAACAAAGGAAGCTTCCGGAGGTCAGTCGATGCGTACTCCCACGACTACATTACAGCAACAATGTCTCAGCCACTGCGCAACAGCTGTTATTCCTCTCGGGGAGGTGGAGTACCAGCAGCACTGTAGCCATGGAGATACAGCGCTGTACGTGCCTTTGCCAGTGTAGACAGTGAGCGAGGTATAGCGCTCTGGGAGGCTTTATTGTGCTGTAACTCGCAAGTGTAGCCAAGGCCAAAGTTGAAACAGTTGAAGAAGAAGAAGCACACAGCCTGGAAACCTTGTGCAGTACTTTATATACTTTGTATATAAAGGAGTATGATTTACGCTTGAGAACAACCCAGACTAGGAAGAGTTTCTCATAGCAGGGGACACTAGATATCTCAGTGGGGGTCAACTTTTTGTGTCTGTGCCAATAATTGACATCCACTGCAGGGACCAAAGAGTGGATGATCTCAGTCCAGTTCCTAGTGAACAGCTGTCCAGCAGAAATGTCAAAGAATGGAGATGGAAAGTGAATTAACCTATCTGCCTCTGGAGGTGGCTCAAGATGAGGCACTTTGGTGACTAAACTCCACTATTCACAAGCCCAGAATTCATACAAAAGACACTTGTATGGCAAGATAAAGCTTGCTCTATATATTTGAAAACTGTCAGTTCTCATTCTTAAATGAGTAGAAAGTATTCTCCTGAAGAGCCACATTTTATCTGCATTCAAAGAGAAGCAACATACTTTAATGTGCCTGCCATCTACAGTAACAGAAGATCTAATGAGCATTACTAAGAATGAAAGAGAAAAGGATAGCTATCTGGGACACCATTTGTACAAATTGGGTATATCTGACCCATTGGAAGAACAATTTAATCCTCTGATAAATACTGAGGCATTTTGGAAGGGGTTTGGGGTGAGAAGAGATTTAGGGGAATAAGATGAAGAGTAAGGAGAGCACCAAGCCAATTTGTCTTAAAACTTTTCCATTTTCGGGATTTCTTTTTAAATAACATTTTTAATTCCTTCCAGCTTCCTGTCCACTTATCCAATAACTTTGCTTTTAGTGGGTTGATTATCTTCTTCTTGGTGTTTTAAAAGTATACACAGTAATATAGTTTTGTTTGCTTTAGTAATACTCTTCATCCTTCATAGACCACTGAAGAGCAACTGTGGGCCTGGATCACGTCCTAATGAATGGAAGTTTTGCCATTGACATCAATGGGGGCAGGATCATTGCCGCTGCAGGCTACAAACTAATCTGCAGTAAATGTTGTGACGGGTTGGGGACACAGAGACCTGCTTGGTGCTGCCACCTGGTGTGCCAAGGCTACTTCTGCCCCTGCTTCCAGGCCTTTTCCAGCTTGGGACTCCCGAATCCTGTCTGTTTTGAGCCAGATTCCACTGATCTGCTGCAAACACAGACCCAGGTCCGAACCAAGTCCCCTCACCACTGTAAGGCCCCTGGAAGCGCTCTTGCCTTTGACACCCAGCTGCTCAACTCCAAGGAGGTTCAAACCCTTAATAAATCCGTTTTACCCTGTATAAAGCTTATACAGGGTAAACTCATAAATAGCTCGCCTTCTATTTCAAAGATAGAAATATATGCACAGCTGTTTGCCTTCCCCCAGGTAACAACTCAACTCCAGGAAACTTAATAAGTAAAAAGTGATTTTAATAAGTACAGAAAATAGGATTTAAGTGAGTTCAAGTAGTGACAGACAGAACAAAGTGAATTACTAAATAAAATAAAATAAAATAGAACACGCAGTTCTATGTCTAATCAAACTTCACACAGATATATAAAAACCTCACTAGGTCCAGTAAACAGGCTATCTTCCACTTAGCCTGGGTCCAGCAATCACTCACCCCCCTAATGTCTTTGTCCTTTGTTCAGTCTCTTTCGGGTGTGTCCTGGGGGTGGGGTGGGGTGGAGAGTCTCTCTCTTTAGCCAGCTGAAGACCAAATGGAAGGGTCTCCCCCGGGCTTTTATAGTCTTTTTCCCCTCCCTGTGTAACATCCTGTTACCATGGAGTTTTGGGATCACCTGGGCCAGTCACCCTTCTGCAACCAGCCTAACCAGTTGCATTCCAGACCCGCCCCAATGTGGATTGGGGTCTGCAACGTCTTTTGTCTGTTAAGTGCTCGCATTTAACAGGCACATTCTTTGCTCCAAAGATGATCCCATGCACTTACAAAGGCTATGTACAAAACCAGCAAATATAAAACCAATCTTCATAACTCCAACTACAACAATGATACACATGCATACAAACAGGAGGAATAAATTCAGTAGGTCATAACTTTCACAGAGATATGTTACATGGCACATGTAGCATAAAACATATTCTAGTTACATATATACATTTATAAGCATCTCCCCATAAAGTTTTATGGGGAACACCGTCACAAATGTATCAGAAAGTCATGTGTAGCAAACACTTCGCTTTTGTACCTCTTCTGTCAGATTATACACCAATTTGTAGAGAAGGGGGCTGCAGTCAACTCTTAAAGTGTAGTTGCCTGAAAACCAAACACAGACAGGGAAATCTTTTTTAAGTGGCTTTGACTCCCTGCTAATGGACCAAACCCTGCTGTTCTCACCTGGGCAAAGCTTTCATTGACTCCAAGAGGAGTTTTAGCTAAGTAAGGACTGCAGGTCTTGGCACAAAGCACTTACAAATACAGATTGTCTAGTTAGATTTACAATACATAAAGCACTTCTCCTAAACTCATCTTTGTCACAGATTCCAAATACAAACATTAAAATAAGACCTGCTGTTGAGCCTCAAGCTCCCCCCACCTCCCTCCCCGCAAAAAATTACACACACCCTCATCACACATACCAACCCCATTCAGTTCTTTCCCTAAAGACTGTGTGAACAGATGCACCCTGCAATGTGCCCTGAAAATCAGCAAATCTGTGCTATTTTGGATTGGGAAGGGGGAAAGCTCCAGTGTGGAAGTCCCCTCACAGAAGAAATCCTGCCAGCAGCTGCTTTTCTGCTATAATGAGGGATTTAGCTTCTGTCTTATAATGAATGTCTTTGCTGACCGCAACTATAGCAGTGAGACACTAGGAGAGAGACCAGCTCTCAAGTAAGCGATCCCCAGGCCATTTAGAGCTTTATATGTAAAAATTAAGACTCTAAACTTCACCCAGAAAACAGCAGTGCTCTGCAATCTGCATTGGCCGCCTGTCACTTGCTCTCCACAAAATGCACTGCCTAACAAGTGGGTGTCTGCTCCTGCATTCTGCACCACTGTTCGTTTGCAAGTTGATTTAAGTCAAGATAGAACACACTATAGCGAGCCAGTATTCAGGTGACAAAGGCATAGATTATGGCAGCAAGATCCACAGCCAAAAGAAACTGTTACTATCTTCTAACCAGAAAAAAGTGCAAAACGGCCTTCCTAGAAAATGTTAGATGATCATCTAACATCAGCTGAGAGAATCCAATAATACCCACAGACTGTAAATTCTAGCAACATATGCTGGGTATATAGGGATATATAAGTACTCTGCCATATCTGATAGTTTATGTTTTGTTAGAACTGTTAACAGATTTTGATAATATTTTAGAGCAGTGTTTTGTTTCTGGCTGAACAGATAAATGAAATTCACATTAAAACTAGTCAGACAATTACAGTAATGTAATAATGGAAAAGAACACTGGGTTACATTAGCTAGCATAGCCAAGGAGTTTGTATATTTAGCAATTGGAAATTAGATGCAATGCAACATTCGCAAAGAACACCATCCATTTTCTGTGCAAAAGGACAATGGATAAGATAAATGTGCTGTACTGTACTTGGCACAGTGCAGAATGTACTGTGATGTACTAAGTGATTCCTCCAAGGAACATAGATGCTATCCCACCATTGGGGATTCAAATGCTTGGTGTCAGGGGAAAGAGGGCTAATGTACTTAAAACAGTGCACTGAAGCGTGGCACCAGTTTTGTTTATTATAGGTTTCACAATGCTTTACTTTCATATTTCGCTTTGATACGTAAACAAAGGCATCACTGCATAATCAAGATTTGGAAGCAAATTGGCACTGCAACAGCATGCTGGCTTTAAATTGTCTCCGATAGATGTGTTACAATACACACTGCGAATATGAAGTAGGGATAAAGCTATTATTTCAGCAGCAAGATCTTCTGTAGGCGTGAAATATAGGCTAAAAGGCTGATCTACTTTTTACACAGCATGTAGGCTGTGTAATTGAAGAAACAGCTCTGTTTTCTGCCCCTGTCCCCAATTTGTACTGAGCATTTAGAAAGCAGGGCTGGGTTTTTGTGGTTTTTTGTTGTTGTTTCCAATCATTGTGTGATGAAGAGAATTCTCTGCTGACAAAAACAAAACCGAACTATTAAACATTCATGGTGAAACCTACTTCACTCATGCAAAGAAACCAGAGTAATTGGGTTTTACATAGACAAAGTGTAGACAGAATGTGGCACCCTCTAACAAACTGAGGCCACAGCACCCACTCTCCACTGGCTGCTACCCCGGGGATGGAATAGTAGCTGCAGCCCCAACAATAATCCTTGGTGTCACTGAACACTGGGATGTGATGGGGTATTGACTTCATCACCCTGACTTAGATCACGGGGCTGGAAATAAAGTCCAGGTTCTTACCAGCATTCCTGTGTGTCAGAACCTTAATACGCCCTCTGCAGCACCTGAGTGGTGGGGTAGGGCCAGCTGAACCATGCAGCTGTGGATCACTCCCCCTCCGGGCCACTCTCAACCTCCCCTTGTTGCTGGCATGGAAACCCCACCCCAGCGCACACAGCGCAGAGGCTGCCTTTGCAACAGCTCCATTGGCACATCTCTGCACAGACAGAACACTGAGCATAGCTCAGGGCCAGTGCAAGGAAGTTTTGCGCCCTAGGCGAAACTTCCTTGCACCAGCCCTGCACCCCCCCCCCACCCCGCCCAGCAAACGCCCCCCACCCGCCCGTGGGAGGTGGCTCCCCATCCAGCCTGCACTGGCTCCCCACCACCCCGCAGCGGCTAACCCCCCCTGCTCGCGGAAGCTCAGCCCCGCGGGCCGCAGCAGCCTCCCCCACGCCCGCGGCAAGCCGACCCCTGCCTCCGGCTCCACGCTCAGCTGCTGAGCCAACCGTGGAGCTGGGACACAGGAGGCAGCCGCGGCGAGCCGCCCTCCTCGCAAAACCCTGCTAAGCCCCAATGGCATGGCAACAGCCCTCGCCACAGCAGGGCTTCGCGAGGAAGCGGGCGGCTGCCTCCTGCCTCGAGCGTGGAGCCGGGAGGCAGAAGGCAGCTGCCCGCCGCCAAGGGCGGCGAAATGCCGCCCCCCAAATCCTGGTGCCCTAGGCAACTGCCTAGGGTCGCCTAGTGAAAGCGCCAGCCCTGCTCATGGCAGGGGTCTGTGGCAGCAGGGTGAACTCCATTGCCAGTGAACTCAAAGCTTAAAGCGATAACATGAGTTGTCTTGTGATACTACAATACACTGTACCATGAGACATTATACCAGAACTTCATTGAGTAAAAGGAGTCAGTCCGGTACAATGAACATTGTCTTCCATAAACT
This sequence comes from Chelydra serpentina, assembly GCA_037349315.1. Taxonomy (NCBI): domain Eukaryota; kingdom Metazoa; phylum Chordata; order Testudines; family Chelydridae; genus Chelydra; species Chelydra serpentina. The sequence continues at coordinate 24,720,292 of JBAIAC010000004.1, read as the reverse complement.
ACGTAGCAAACTGGATATCAAAGCAAATGTAGCAATGAAATAGATAAAAATCCAAGTTAAACTGCTGAACTCATTAAAATATCAATATTAACCCCTGACCTTTTCATGAGACATATTTAAGGTATATTTATATAATCACCTGCCTTTGGCGTAAAGATCTCGCCCTGAGTACATAGCTCATGATGGTGCTATTTGCTGTGGGAAAATAGTATGAGAACCGAGTTGGATTCTCTCTCCACTCTACTCTAAACTTGCCTCTGCCCCGTGCATTCTCAATATCCTGTTATGTACCTTGCATCACAAACCCTTGATGCAGTAATCAATATGCAGCAAAATATTAACCTACATCTAGGAAGCCAATAGACTTAAAAAAAATGATAAGACACACCTTCTATAGAAGAATCTGTGTTGATGTAAGCAACGGCCCGTTCCTGAAGAACTTTAGCATTCTCCTGTCGTTGTGAAAAGGGAAATATGTTTACTTTACTGATAACATGTGATCATGTGATGTTGCAACATTAATACTATAAAAAACAAAGGGGTTCTGGACCAGTCAAAGTGAGAGGTAGTATATAAAAGCCTAACTATATTAATGAATAAGATTGGCCAGTGGTCAGGGAGCATGAAATTCAGCTGTGCTAGCTGTGGTGGTTTTAAAGTTGATCTTCAAGCCATTCATTAAATATTTGAGGTGTCAGCTGCAGCTCCATCAGAAGGAAGGTGGGGTGCTGAGGCTATTGGTGGTATTATTCTAATTGCATGGTGTCACTACAGGCCAGAATTAAGCTTGTATGGGTGCCTTAATTGTGCATTTCCAAGGCTTGACTTGTCTGGATTTCTTTCAAGATTAAGATTAATTCTGAATTTTGTGGGTTTGCAACACTTGGTTTTGGGATAATTACAATATCCCTCTCTTGTGTCTTACCCTGAATTACTGATATGGGCTCTCAGCCTTAACTCCATTTTAACTAGAGATGTTGAAATTTGGAATTTCCATTCGATGGGAAACTCTTACATTCCTCTCCCCCCCACCCCCCAAATCTGAATTGGAATTAAAAGACAAAATGTTGAAGTTTCACCAAAAAAAAAATTTTTTTTCAAGTAAATCAGAATGTTTCATTCTGATTTTGACTATTTAAATGTCACTATTTTTATGTTACAAATTGGTAATTGGTTTTGAAATTTGTATTCTGGTTGTAAGTGGTGATTTGGTATTCTACTTGGTTTTATAATTGGTACTTGGCTTTGTCAATTGATATTCTAACTTTTTTTTGTAATCATTCTATTTGGTAATTTTCTATTGCAAAGTAGTATAATATACAAATGATATAAGAATCAAATGTAAAAATAAATATATGATAAAATAAATGATCTGATGGAGGATTTCCCAATGTTGTGTGTGTGTGTGTGTGTGTGTGTGAGAGAGAGAGAGAGAGAGAGAGAGAGAGAGAGAGAGAGAATGTTTGTATAAAAAGAGAAAGAAAGGAAAGGCCTGAGCATGTATATATATATCACTAGCCATTTGATTTGAATGAATCACTTCATTTATGAACAGATGTTTCCATAACTAGGGGTACTGAAACATTTTTAGATACTGTGTTCACAACCCTCACCTAATGAGCAAAGGGTTAATTTTCCCCAAGATTTAGTGGATGAAAGATTATCCAGGTAAATTGCTGCAGAGGACCTTTAATGTGAGCATTGACTAGCGTCTCTAGAGTCAGAGTCTAATCCAGGACTCAGATGGAGGAAATAGATGGCTCCAAAAAGAAGCTAAAAGGCAATGAGCTAGAGACACTGGGGCTAAAGTCTGAGAGGTTATTAGGGTCCAGAGATTCAGTATGACTCTGCCAGTGGGTGAACAATGGATAACTGGGTATTAAATTATTAAACCAAAAGTACCTTAGGACAATGAGTCACAAAAAAAAATTCCATTATACTCCTGCAGAAACAGACAGGCTTGATGAGAATTGGTGTTTTTTAAAATGTTTTACTTTCACTGGAGCTCAGTCCCGTTAGCTATGAGTTTTTATGCTTCTTACTGCTGGAGTTTAGCTGGGATAAATATTTACTCCCCAGAATGTAGTTTTCCTCAAGTCAATTGGTGTTACACTTTAATTTTGATTTTCTTGTTAGTGACCAAACTTCCTCTGCATTAAGCAGAATGGGCAGGCAAGTCTATTTCAGCTGTATATTGGAGAATGTACTTGTGAAAGAAGTTCCAGGGCAGTGAGAACCTCAAATTTGCCATCGAGTGGGAAAATAGGATTCCTTTAGACATTAGGAATAAACATTTTCCATCTTCATTTGTCATAGTATTTTGTAGTTTTTTGGTTTTGTTCCAATGTCAGCGCAGGGGGATGGACTAGATAACCTCTGGAGGTCCCTGCCAGCCACATATTTCTATGATTCTATGAATGTAGGCACATGAATTTAAATGCTATATAGCAGCATAAAATATAGTATAGTTTTTTAAATGAAAAGTTATTTTGAAACAAAAATCAAAATGTCTCTAAACATATTGTTTCCAAATGAAATGTCATCAAAATCAAAATTTTCCCTGCCCACCATTTTTTATTTCAACACACCAACATTTTCCAATGGAGAAAATGTTTCGCTCTAATTTGTCTGGCCCCTTCCCTTTGCAAAGGAGGGTTGATTTCTACAGGCAGAGGGCCCTGTGGATCACCAGCGCATGATCTGACTCTCAATTTGTGGAGGCCATTTTGTTTGTTGAAGAAAGAGATTTTCAAGCAGGACAGCAACTTACCATACTCTTCCTTAGTGTATTTGATTCAAAGCCGACAGTCCTGTAGTTTTTAAATCTTATGAGGAACCAGTGCACGCAGACCATCGTTATTAGTTAATTAGCATTTATATTAGGGCAGTGTCCAGGAGCCCCTATTAGGACCCTGTTGTGCTACAAACAACTGCGCCCTGATCCTACAATGGGCTCTGTATAGACAGACCCCCCCTGAATTTGCATGGAGTTCCATTAATTAATTTAAATGGGGTCTGTTCAGATAGACTCCATAGCAGGATTAGGGCCATATAGGCAGACATAGGCCCACACATGTGCATCAGTCATGCTTTTGTACTATCCTTTATTTACCTCAGCCCACTCTGTGGAACCTAATAGTCCAAATTCTTCTGCGTCCCAGCTAGCAAAAATAATAGTTCTTTTAGGTCTCCAACCTGTAATCACAGTTACATTTGACTTAAAGAGAAAAACTGTAATAGAGACTGCCGCAGTTGACTGAGTCATTTAAATAAAAATTAGTACATCACAGAAAACGATGTATAATATGTATCAGTGAAATTTTGTCACCCCAAATTCCGCAGATCAGCACATCCACTGCAATATTTTTATTGTAAAGGCAAAACTCTCAGAGCACATAACGTTACACAGGCAAGGAGAGCAGAACTTCAACCAACTCTCATCACATGTGATGTTAAGCTCATTGCAGATATATATGTTTAGGAGCTCCCCCAGTGCCTCACTCACATGCATGTGCACACACATAAGAAGTTGCAATGCCTATTATGTGATATTCAAGCTTAGGCATAGGGCAAACATCAAGTCTATGTATCTGCTTACTGGTAAATTCACTTAATTTCTCAGAATAGTGTTTTTCATAGCCCTTGTGTTTCACCTTCTCCATTTACAATGAATAAGTTACCTTCCATTGCCACTTTGCCGAAACTCCGAGCAACTTCTTGAAGAACAGCTGCGCCAGTGGTTGGATCAATCCCACCAAATACCCAGGAGTCTCTATGTCCTCCCAGAATAATATATCTGTCTGGAAACAAAGATACAGACTCAGTCTTTAATTCAGAATACAGTTGGGGTACTTATAATTCAGTCTTTCCCTATAATCTCATTCCCCACCTTTCTAAGCCACAATGAAAATTTATTTCAATGTTTTTAAAAAGCCCAGCCTATCAGCCTTACTAATCTTGTTGCAGTTTATAATCTGACACAAACATGCTTTTTAGTTTTTTTTTCCAGTGTACAACCTTTGTACCTCCATAGACTTGTTTTAAGAACCTTTTCGTCCCTTATCTTGGAACCATTGTTAGAATAAAATTACCCGGATCTGTCTGCTCAAGGATGATTTGAGCAATTTTAGACTCTGTGCTCTTGAAATGGAACCGAGATGCAGAATTCAAATCAGAACACAGAATCAAATACCAACCACCCCAAAGTCTGTATCCAGGGTTTCAATTTAGGTCACTATAAAGATACAAGCAGCTGAGAAATGTGGATCTAGAGTCTAGACCTTAGTTCATATCCTGAATCTCCAAAGTTCAGGATGTTGTGGGATCCAGCACTTTGTTCAGCTTATCACTAGTCCATTATACTTTGTGTTGCACTAGAATATGCTGGTGTAAGACTGTATGAATGATGTGCTAGAGACCCTATAGAAAATGAGATGTCTTGCACAAGGCTGTCCCAGTGAGCTGTTTATTGTAGCATTTTCATCTATGTACCACTTACAGATCTCTTGGGGGAACACTGTGATGGGAGGGACAAGATAACCTAGTAAGTCTTTTCCAGTTCCAAATTCTATCTGATTATCTCTGAAAAGTTAAACCTCATGCTACCTAAGAACATCTTCACTGAATGCAAAAAGCTCACCTGGTTCCTCCGCTCCACTGATAGTGCCAATAACATTGTAAATTCGTGTTATTTTGTTGTGACTGTGTACATGCATTCTGACCTTTCTGAAACAAAAGCAAAATTAAGTAATTATCCATGACTTGAGGAGGCATTTACTAGGGTTGGAACAGTGATAGATGAACCAATTTTAAACATGTTTTACAAATACAGTTAGAACAAGCCCTTGTACCTCTACAATAGCCATTGAACACCATAGTGGAATGCGGTTGGATTAGCACCCACAAAAGGGGGAGGGATAGTTTAGTGGTTTGAGCATTGGCCTACTAAACCTGGGGTTGTGAGTTCAATCCTTGAGGGGGCCGTTTAGGGATCTGGAGCAAAAAATCTGTCACGGACAGTACTTGGTCTTGCTAGTGAAGGCAGGGGACTGGACTCGATGACCTTTCAAGGTCCTTTCAGCTCTATGAGAGAGGCTACAACCCAACCCTTTTATAATAATATATGGAGATATACCTATCTCCATGTAGAGAGGATGAATTGTATTTCAATCCCCCATTTAGTTCCCCAAAATAAATGGAGCTTTTGCAGAGAAGAATGAATAAGGCCAAGGTAAGAAAAAATGTGTTTAGATATTTACGATTCTCTTGATGGGGACATTTAAGAAAGTTAATTAAAGGACAAGTTACCATTGTCAAACTATCAAGAAAACACTGATTGAAACTTAAAATATAAAAGTTGAGAACACAGTCCATGTGTACAATTTTATCTTTAAAGCTTTAAGATTATAATCCAGCAATACTGGTCAACCAATTCCCAGTGACTTGCTATGTGACCTTGGCTAACATCTCAACTTCACTATCTGTATAATAGGAATAATGAAACCATATCTCTGCAATAAACTGTTTTGCAATCTATTAATGAAATTACTTATACATGGCCAATCTGCTAAGCATGATTATCAGTTTACAGGATCTATACCAGAGCTGTACAAGTTCTTTATTTTTATTTGAAACTGAAGGATGACTTAAGAAAAATTCCACCAAACACACGAATTCCTAGACTTTCAAAGTTCTTTATGAAATTTGTCACAATGGTTTCAAAGGGAGTCATGTCAATAATATCTCCTTGCAATACTTTCAAAATGGGGTAGATTAACAGCAGGCCCACAGATCACGCTAAAAACAAAAAGTAATAACTGAAAGTATATTAAATTTTGACCCAAATGATTGGACAATATTTAATTATGGGAATATGTTTTTAAAAATCTCATAAGAACACGCAGCTTTTCTTTATAGAAATATGATGAGTAAGTCTGATTAAATGGTAACCAGAGAAACGGTCATTAAAATTGCATGAAACAACGGAATGGTGAAAACATTTGAATAAATTGAGTATTTCTCCAAGAACATTAAGACAGCAGATCAAAGTGATCAAGCTTTGCCAGACCATTAAAAAATCATTCGTTTATTAGGAACTCTGTAAAAGACAGGGAATATTCAGCCTTCTCTCTCTTTGTGAAACAAAACACACATTTGTCTGTCCTGGGCAAAAATCCAACAGGGTCTCATTTGAAGTTATGTTTTCAATGGTAAAGCTCTCTAGCTGTCAAAATCAACTAGTGGATTTTTGCCCAGAAGAGAAGCTAAACCCAAGACCTTGAGCCTGCAAAGAGTTAAAAATGTAATAATCCCACTGGACTCAATAGGACTATTCCTACCCATATAGTTTACTCTGGTGCACAAGTGATTGCAGGATCAGTGCCCTGAGTTTGTAGTATAGTGAAAACATGGGAGCTTCTCCAAGAATTGACTTAAAAGGACACTGTCAAGTAGGTTAGAGTGTCAAAAATCCTACGAATAAGTAAGTCCTCAAGAAATGTGATTAGCAACTTAATGCAAGTTCTGTTCATTTTAATATTATTTTTCCTCTCATTATACAGTTTATTGCTCTCCAGTGTGCTCAAAACATTTTGGATCAGATCCTCAAAGGTATTTAGGTGCCTAACTCCCACTGATTTCAATGGGAGGTAAGAGCCTAAATATCTTATGGATCTAGGCCTTTGTTCCTTTAGCAGGGGTACTATCCCCTTAAGGAATAGTCTGGCGCTTATAGCTGAAGCAAGTCTAGTACATTCAAGGATCCCTCTGCCCTAACCTGGGCTATTTAAACATGAGGAGGAAACTAGAAGGCATGTAGCTTCAGAGAGCAGAAATGATATACCTAATGAAATATTACTGTTAACTGATTTGACACAGTTGGATTTAAACATAGCAATAGCATGGACTCAGTGCATGTAGGGATATTGGCCACTGAGCTGGCAGATAAAGTGGCAAAAAACGATGTCAAACACCAGAAAGATGATTTAGAGATCCCTTTAAGAAAACTGGAATTTAAAAATCTAATTTAAAATGAGTTTAAGAGAGAAATGGCAGGAAATACAGGGAAAGAAACGGAGGGAAGAAGATTCCATGAAATATTCCCAAGAGTTGAAAATGGTGATATACTCCACGGCCCTGAGAGAAAGAGCAAAGTGGCTCTATTTAGAATTTTAACTGGCCATTGTGGCTTAGATAGTCATTTATTTCTAACAAACATAAAGATGGATTATGTGGGACATGCAAGATCCAGGCAACAATTGATTATCTCCTTTGGGAGTGTGAAGAGTGTATCATCAAAAGGGGGTATTTATATGAGGCCTTAAAATATCAAAATTCTCACTGCAATGCCTAGTAAGAGCATCAGGAAAAATGAGGCCCTATTAAAAAATAAAGCAATATTGCAATTCTTTAAAGAATACTGGAAAAGGTGAAAGACTGATTCTTGAATTAGCTGTGGTGTCCAGTGCTTGGCAGTCATAGACTCAACAAGTGAGTCTGCTTTGTCATAAAACGTAAGAAGGAGGAGGAGGAGGCAGCATGCAGATTGCAATGGTCGGTGATCTTTCTCTCAGGGTCTTGGGGATTAGCGTGACCTGGCCCAGATACTTTATTTGCTGACTCTCAGTTCAGGAGCTCTGAAGCAGGGCCCCGCAGTAAGGGCCTTATGAACTTTGTTAAGAGTCCTCCTTCCCTGAGACCTTCTTACAGGGGACATTTGTTTTATTAGTTTGTTTTGGCTTCCCCTTGCTTGGATCCTTTACAGTCCCCTTTATTTCAAGTGTCAAATTAGTTCTGTCAACATTTTTGTTTGTATGCTTTCTAAATCTTCAGTAAGTTTTAACACACACACACACACACACAAATCCAATTAAGACTTCAATTTTTTAAATTTAAACATGTCCTTGCTGTGTTGGAAAAAACATATCATTATGTCTTCCTGTACATGATCTTTCAAATCACCTCCTGTCCCACTGTCAATGGAATAGTGTCCCTTTGTCAGTCAATGACAGCCACTGCTTACATGGCACATTACCATAGTAATGCATTTTTTAGGTTCATTTAATGCAGTTTAGTGGCTGGAACCTAGGAGGAGGAAGCATCACCATGTGACCAGACAGCTCTCTGCAGACTATCAGCTCCATGGCCCATGGTTTGTGACCCTCTCTGCTAGTGCCAGAGAGCCAGAAAATGAAATTGACAAGGTTTGTTTCACTATACAAGCTGAGTGAAGTATAAAGAGCAAACACAGTATTGCAAACCCCAAGCATTCAAAAATCACGAGTCACAGCCCCAAAAATATTAATAGATTTTTAAAATTAGTATGTTTTGGGTTCTTTTTATTTGCCTTCTTGGGTTCATATTTCCAAGCTTTTCTTTGCCACCAGGAAGGCTAGAAACTTTGGAGAGCAGCTGATCTCTGGGCCCCAGCCATGCCCATACTCCATCACTCTAACTCCAAGGAATTCTCATAGAAGGCTTCCATGGAACTAGGGAAAAGGCGAAGGCAAGAGAGCCACTGCAGAAGTTGTGCTGCACTCTTCCACCACCATAGATTACCAATTTCTTGTCACCTTCATCTTCAGAAACAGAAGGGAAGAAAAGGGCCCAGAAAGAGAAAGGTTTTAAAACATTTGCTTTTCACATGACAATGGGAAAAAGTGAATAAAAAGGCTAGTTACTGTTGACCAATGTTAAATTTTGAAAATGTCAAGAAAATAATAAAATAATAATTGAGATATGCCTCTCTCATAGAACTGGAAGGACCTTGAAAGGTCATTGAGTCCAGTCCCCTGCCTTCACTAGCAGGACCAAGTACTGTCCCCTGACAGATTTTTGCCCCAGATCCCTAAATGGCCCCCTCAAGGATTGAACTCACAAACCTGGGTTTAGCAGGCTAATGCTCAAACCACTGAGCTATCTCTCCCCACTTTAATACAAAAATGTAATACAAGAGCTGAGAAGGGAGATATACATGGCCTTGTTCAATGCCTGTTGAAGTCAATGGCAGTGTTCTCATTGTCACTGAGCAGGCCCATTGTTTTAACATTTTATCTTTAAATCCTAAAGATTCTCATCCAATCATACTGCCCATTTCAGAGGGAAGTTAGTTTCTCCTCTAAGCTCTGAGATGTAATATTCCTCAGAATCCTACTCCGAAAGGTTTTGTTTGGTTTTGCAGTGTTCAATAAATAGGCAAAAATGCTCAAACAGACCTTATAGAATAGCTGCCTGCAAATCCAGGCCCAATGTTGTAAGACACATTGAGGTTTCCCCTCCAGCTATTGTCTGGTGCCGCAGGTCCTCCCAAGATGCTGTTAAGTGAAAACCAAGACAAACACAGTTGGCCAATTTGCTAAAAGTAGAAGTCTCCCCAGTGGAACAGCACACCTGAAAATGAGTGTGAGGCAGGATTACAAAGCTCTAAAAGATTGTGTTGCACAAACTGTATGCACAACCATTTATTGTTTGTTAAGAGGGCCTGTAAATTAGCATAAACTCTATTAAAAGTGCTTAGAAATTTTGTAAGCTAAAATGAGCGTAGAGTTAAAACAGAGAAACTAATAAAATAAACTCTTGGTCTTGTATCTCTTCTGTGGCAAATCTACAGAATGCACTTGTGCACCACTTTGTCTTTCAGTAAAAGACTCACAGCCAACAGTGATTTGTATTTCTGTAGCATATGTTGCTATTATTGTGTGTGTGTGTGTAAGTGTGTAACACACAAAAGCAATAAAAAGGCCATCAGTTTAACTATCTTTTAATGCAAAAAAGGCTTTTTGCAGTGTGCACACGAATACCGAAGCCAAGTACAAAGGATTGAATTTTACCTACCGTAATAATATTTCTGCATCATGGTATCCAATGGGATGAACTGGGATTTTGGGAATTCCCACTCCCTCATCAACTTCAGACCTGAAGGTGTATTCTGAGAAACCAAGAATATATTGGAATATCAAATTTTGCTGTCCTCATCAGCTTGCCCTTTAATTGGAGTTGTTTTTGTAACAATGAAGAGTCCCACAGTCACATCTAGGATCAACGTATACTGATCCCTCCAGTCATCCAGCATCTTGTCACACATCAGGGATTAGTCCCACTGACTCCAGTGGCTACTGCTAGTTTTAATGCAGAAATTTCACTCCATATAAACAGAAGTTTGCAGTGTTTTTCTACTTGGCATTTATGATCAGCAAAGAAATATACATCCAAGCAAGGTTATTACTCCTCTTTGACGGTAGGCTATAATCCAGTTTCAACTAGTCCTCTTGAGAAACATAGTTCCTTGCAAATCTCAATAAATCCTAACTCATTTCTACTGCATGGCCTATCCACGTCTTGATTTACAAGTGCTGTAAAGCTTGGATCATATGCAGAGAGATACTGCCTGGAAAATGTTTTTGCTTGAGGAAGGCCAGTTGGAATGATATGCAGGTAGAACCTACTCCACACTAGGAAAATAAACTCTTGCTAGAAATTCTCTTAAACAGCAAGTCTTTTTGCATGGATATGAAAAACAGTTTAATTGCTAGTGACGAGACCCTTTTCGATACCAGAAAGTGTCAGATGTTTAGAGCTACAAATGTGTCACTCACCTTTTGCTGGATAACCTGGTGTGAGAGGATCCCCTGCCCCATTCAGATTTAATACATTCCCACGCTGAACTCCACCTCCAGGAAGGTTCCAGCCACTTGGATAAGGATCTACTCCAGGGGCGCAGTAGTCAGCAGGGTCTGAATACAGAATAATCCCTTTGGCTCCAGCTAATATGGCATTTTTAACCTGTAAAATGATTTATTTTAAGAAATGTCAAAATGTTTGTATTTGGCTAAGACATTCCCGGGCTCTGCAACACGTCACCAATTGGGAGACACTTCAGAACTCTCATGTGGCAGGGCTGGAATCATTGACCCAAGGGAAGCGTACGTCAAAGTGCAGCATGATCTCAAGCACTGGGCATAAGACTGAATCAGGAGAGTTAGGTGCTGTTCCCAGCATAACCAGATTTGCTGTATGACCTTAGACACATCATTTAACCTCCATGACTCAGTTTCTCCAGCTGTCAAAACGGGATAATGACGCTTACCTCCTGCTTTGAGATCTATGGCTGAAAGAGGCAGTAGTGTTTACTGGTTGTATGGGCTATTAAATCGCCTAAACTAATCTCTTGCAAGCCCTTTCTGAGAAGTTTGCATTCATCTCAGTCAAAGTTTCAGTATGGGGGAGGGATAGCTCAGTGGTTTGAGCATTGGCCTGCTAAATTGGCCAGGATTGTAAATTCAATTCTTGAGGGGGCCATTTAGGGATCTGGGGCAAAAAATTGGGGATTGGTCCTGCTTTGAGCAGAGGGTTGGACTAGATGACCTCCTAAGGTCCCTTCCAACCCTGATATTCTATGATACTCCAATACAGCCATCTCACTTTACTGTTTTGCAAGTCCCTGTTAATACACATGATAAGCATATACTGCAGGCCTGGTTTTTGGATCAGAACTGGCTCCCGTCACTCACATGTTCTAGTTTACAGTAAAATATGCAATAAAATCTCTATTTGGAAGGAACTTCTGGCTTCTGAAGCAAGGGGTTAATGCTTAATCTGGCTCCCACTAACATCAATAACAACACTCCTATTGACGCCAATGTAAGGAGCCTCAGACCTTTAATTTACTAATCTAATTCTGATTTGAGAGAGAGAGGAAAAGAACAAAAAAAACCCACAACACTCACTTTGTTTCCTCTGAAGATTTTCCCATATCTGGCAATGACAATCTTTCCAGTACAATTAATTCCCATCTCTCGCTCTAGCTTGAAAAAATCTTCTGTACGGCCATAGTTCACGTACACCAGATCTGCCTATCCAGGGAAGCAAGGCCAGAAACTAGAAATTATACTGTCATAACCGTTATAAAATATCTGTTTTTAGAATCATACAACTTTATTTATTGAACATCTGTTATATAGTACCCAATATTTGCAATTCTACAGGCTTGATCCGGCTCCCAGTGAAATTAATGGCAAAACTCTCCCAAATTATTTTTTAGAAAGGCTTGTTTCATTGATGAACTCTCTATATAATCCCAAATTTAGAAGCATCCTCATTATCTGATGTTGAAAACTACAACACTAGATTGTTTTTCTTGGAAAGCATGTGCAAGCTGTTTATAGCATGAGTAAAGAAAAGAGCGCTATTCCTAACATGCTGCTGCAGAATAGGCAGACTTCCTATTTTACTTATTTTTCCCCACTCATGATGTGACGTGTGGTGAATGTTGTCTGGGATTAGCCATCATAGAAGAATCAATCAGATTAACTTTAGAGAGTGTGATCTTTCAGAACATGAGTGTGCTTCAGACTGATAACAAACAAGACGGTTTACTCTTAATGAATAGAGCAGATAAACTTCAGACTACTCCCCCTAGCCCATCTCTTAGGTTTTCCCATTAGAAGGGAACCATATAACGTATCACCCTGACATATCTTTCTAACTAGAAATAGTAATATCTGATTTGAGCAATTTTAGGGCATTTTTGTTAAATGGGTAACTTCTAGATTTTACTCTGTCCGGTATGTACTGTAGCTGTCCCTTAGGCTATAGCATAATGTACTTCAGAATTGTCACCTAACTGAGATCACTGTAAAAATATTTTAAGAAGTCAGAACAATACACCAATGGTAACTCTTTCCCAAAATATGATTTCAGCCATCAGGACTCATAAGAATTGTTTTCTTACCTCTGGCAATCCTTGTGCTGAAAAAGCATTATATGGTGGCACCACACCACTAACGTTTTCATATCCCACAGGGGGCGGCTCAAACAACGATGTATTGAAAATCTACCAAAAAAGCCAAGAAGAACAAACAGTTACTTTAGTAAAAGCTTTGGGTCAGATTCTTCCTCTGGGCAAGCTCAGTGAAGACTTGGCACAATTTGTGCACTACATTTAGTTATGAAGAACAGTGTGCCATTTTATATTTTAAAAATTAGCAAAAAAAGAAATCACGTATAACTTAAAGGGATACATAGTTAGAACTTCATAACTGAACAAGAGTAGGAAGATAGATAGATAGATAGATAGATAGATATTTTTGTAGGTGTAAGGCTTTATGAATCACTGCCTGAATCAAAACAGAGGAATAACTGAAGAGTGCTGAAAAGGGGTGATAATTATAGACACCTAGTTTGTCCCTATTATTATAGAAACTTTTTGTAATTTAGTGGTTACTCCCACTTAGACTATTGCTCATTTCCTACTACTTCAGTAGCTGACCTACTCTCTGATTAGGTACAGTACTACCCAAAATAGTCCCATATCTTTAGTGCCCATTCCACTCTTACTCATAGGCGACGACTTCGTGGGTGCTCCGGGGCTGGAGCACCCATGGGGAAAAATTGGTGGGTGCTGAGCACCCACCTGCAGCTCCCCACCAGCCCGCCCACTCCCCTCCGCCACACGCCCAACTCACCTTGGCTTCTGGGTTCCCGCCGGAGGCGCTTTTTTAAGTTTTCACGCGTTGCCGCCCGCCTGTCAGCTGTTCGGCTGGCGGCAAAGGGGGGGCCGCGGGGGAAACCGCAGCGGGGCGGCGCCTCGGGGAAGCGGTATGGGGAGGAGGCGGAGCCGACCGCCTCCTCCCCATACCCAACCCCCGAGGCACCGCCCCGCTGCGCTTTTCCCCGCCCCCTCCTTGCCGCCGGCCGAATAGCTGACAGGCGGGCGGCAACGCATGAAAGCTAAAAAAAGCGTCTCAAGCCGAGGTGAGTTGGGCACATGGCGGAGCGGGGGGTTGGCGGGGAGCTGCCGGTGGGTGCTCAGCACCCACCAATTTTTCCCTGTGGAGAGGAGGCGGGGGCGGGGATTTGGGAAAGGGGCGGGACTGGGTGGAGTTGGGGCAGGGCTGGGAGTGTTGTTGGGGGGGGCCGGGGCGTGAGCACCCACTGGCACGGACGAAAGTCGGCGCCTATGCTCTTACTCACACAGTAAGATACTACTCAGTGTGAGTAAGGGTGGCAGGATGGGCTTTACTTTGGATCTGATCATTATTATGTACAAGAAAATCAATAAAGACTTACAAATAATAACTAATATTACAAGGGGTTCTGCAAAGATTTTATTTGTTTGTTTATTTAAACAAAAAAAGTTGAGGAATTTTTCAGGATGGATTTTTTTGGAACTGGTTGTCCACCTGGCAGAACAGTGGGGTTTGCATGTGCACATACTAAGGTTGCAGAGTCAAGCACTGAAAAGTTAGGAACTACTAGATAACATGTAATTAAAGTCTGTATCATAATACATATGCATTATGGGGCTGAATTAAGGATACACATTTCCTAACTTTTCAGTGCTTGACTCTGCAACCATAATAATGTTTTTTTAATGTATTTTTTGTATGTGTAATTTCATAGCTGGGAGGGGATAGTGCTCCAGTGGCACACACTGTCCTGCCCATTCACCCCAAACTTCACCCCTTCTGCCCCTCACCCTCCAACCTACACCTGTCCTAGTCCTGCTTCTTTCTCACCCAGGGTACCTCATCCCAGTCCCATTCTCCTCACCTAGCCAGTCCCAGTTTCTACTCCGTAGGTTTCTCATTTCAATCCCCATTTCCATGCCAGCCACTTCTAGTCTCCCCCATTTCAACTTTCAATCCCAGTCTCCCTACACTCTCAGTTTTCCCTTCCCTAATTATCCCAGTCTCCTTGCCCAGTGCTTCTCCCACACCCCGGTTCCTTGTTTATGCTGCCTTCCCCTCCACCTCACTTGTTGCCGGTCCCAGTCTTCCTCACCACCAGCTCATCTCAGTCACCCCCACATTAGCTTCCAGTTTTCTCCACCCCCACACGCTTCTTTTCCCAATCTCCTCTCCCTGTCCTAGTCTGGCTCTTGTCCTCTCTGCATTCCATTCAAGTGGCTTTCTTTTTTCCACTGTCGGGATGTCAGCAGAGGGAGCCCTGTGAGCACAGGGGAGACAACTGCCCTACTCTTAGTCCCGGTGCCCAGCCTGCAGTACCCCAGAGTCTTGGAAACTCCTGCTCAGCCCTAGGCTGGAGCATGCTCAGTGCATACAGAATCTTCAGGGAATTTAGCTGTGAACCTCTACCAAGTAGCTATTGATCATATGCAAACCCCAGTTCTTCAGAGGTTTACAACTTGACCAAATTTGGATAGATTTTTCACAGGAATGACAAAAGGCACATCCTTGACACAAATGCAACCTCCCTGCCAAATTCCAAGTCTCTGCTCCAAAGCACGGGGGCTACAGATCTTCTTAGAAAAAAGGTCATCAGAATTTAACATGGGCAAAACAATATATTTTCCCCTAACCTTATTCTCAGAAACCGTTGGACTTGTTTGGCTGAAATTTAAAAAATTCAGCATGAGGCAGACATGCGGCATGGCAAATTTCAAATGGTTACAGTTTAGTCATGGTGTAAGTGACTGAAAAGAGGATCCCAGAATGGGAAGTGTTGGGCAACCTTAATAATGGCAGTGCTACCTGCCCCTCCTATAACAAATAAATTGGATAAACTAAGTTTTCACTTCATTTGCACAGTTACTTGATATTTCATATTCTTTCCAAATCTTAATTCTAGATGACTGATGTAGCTCCTGCATTGTATTATTGCATTCTGCAGAGAAGGTGGGCATGTAATGCATTCATGCATTATTATGTCTACTTCAGTGCACTAGGCACTTTGAGGGGGGAAGCCAGAAGAACTTGTCAAAACGATACCTGAAAACGCAGTGAAATATTGGTATTCGATCTTGGGGTGGGGATGGTTTCACCATACACAAAACCTGCTTTGTGCTTAGTTTGCTGCACAGCGAAACAAGGAGGGCGCAATAAGCCAGTAGATTCCTGTTGTGTGTTTGCAAGATGTAAGCAATCCCTCCCCACTGATCTGTCCTGGCAGAAACCATTTCTAAACATTAGTTTAGAGATTAGTCCAAGAGATTGGGTGACATAACCTAGCAGCAGTGGATTTTCCTTTTTAATATTCATTATTTAATATTCATCAGATTATAAAACACAATGAAGATGCACAGGGGTGAGTGGGGGCAGAACCTGACCCCGTTTCTTGAAAGCTCTTCTACATACAGTTGACTAAAATAAGATCACCTCATTCCCTTGATCATCAATAATTGAGACATAGTTGGGCTGAGTTTCATTTGGGTAGGAAAGGAGGACATCATAATGAACCAGCTCTGCTGAATCCAATCCAAATTCCTTCCACTGGGCTTGAACTTGTTTAGCAAGGTGAAGGTTCTGTTCTGTTCCTGCCAGGTGAGGAAACTTTGTAAACGAACTAAAATAAAACAAAGTCATGGGTCAGCAGAGAGTTCAGAAAAGCATTTGACAGAAGAGTCCAAGTAGGCTAATCTTCATAACCTGTGCAAGAAGTAAGTTGTTATAGTTAAGTCCTTTAGATGAAATGTTGAGCAGTACAACAACATAGTTACCAGAGCTGAGGCAGGATAACGTGCAAAGAGATCTTTCCTGAGGCCCTAAGATAAATCAGGTCAGATTTTCACTCTAACAGGGGTTAGAGTACTCTCCTGAGAAGGGGGAGACAGCCCGCTCAAATCCTTTCTCCCCTTCTGGCAGAGAGGAGGGAATTGAACCTGGGTGTCTCATATCCTAGGCGAGTGTGTTAATCACTGGGATAAAAGTTATAAGGTGGGTCGCACCGCCAGTAGCGTAGCTAGGGGGGAGAAGGGAGAGCAGCCGCTCCCCCACTGAGCATAAGCGGTGCCACAGGAGCTGACTTCCGGTGGCGCCGGTGGGGGCTGACATCTGGCGTCGGGGGCGGGGCCCCGCCCCCGACGCCGGGTGACATCGCGGGGTCCCGCCCCCAACGCCGGGTGACATCGCGGGGCCACGCCCCCAACGCCGGGTGACCCTGCAGGGCCCCGCCCCCGACGCCGGGTGACGTCACGGGGCCCCGCCTCCGACGCCGGGTGACGTCGCGGGGCCACGCCCCCGACGCCGGGTGACGTCGCGGGGCCACGCCCCCGACGCTAGGTGACGTCGCGGGGCCACGCCCCCGACGCCGGGTGACGTCGCGGGGCCACGCCCCCGACACCGGGTGACGTCGCGGGGCCATGCCCCCGACACAACGTTGGCCGGCGTCAGGGGCGGGGCCCCACAACATCGCCCGGTGCTCCGGTAAGCTAGGCGCGGGCCCGGGGATGGCGGGTGGCTGCCGGTGGGTGCGGAGCACCCACCAATTTTTCCCCGTGGGTGCTCCAGCCCCAGAGCACCCACGGAGTCGGCGCCTATGAGCAGCACCTTTTTTGTTCTCCGACTTCTTTTGCTCCTGTGCTGCAGCCGGAGTGGAGCATTTTTTTTTGCTCCCGGCGCCTTTTTTTGCTCCCGACGCTTTTTGCTCCCGGTGCCTTTTTTTAGCTCCACTCCCCCTGTGCTCTAAACCTGGCTATGCCACTGCGCACCACCACCTGCCAAATTTTGAATGCGGTTCCATTTGGGAGGCAGACACTAATCACACACCAACCAGATTGGGCTCTGCATGCAAATTAGGTGGACAAATGCATGTGTTCCCCCATTTGTGACTTGCTCTAAGGCAGGCCTGCACAACATACGGCCCGCGGGCCACATGCGGCCCGCGCATGCTCACCGTACGGCCTGCGGGGGGTGGAGCGGATCTGCCTGTGCAAAAGCGCCGGCCAGCCCAGCTCCAGGAAGGGTGGCTCCACCACGTCCCCCTGCTCTGGGAAGTAGGTGAGTGGCTGGTGGGTGGCGGGGACCGAGCGGGCGGGCAGGGCCGGCTCTGGCATGCCGCAGTCCCACTCCCCCGGCGGCAGGAGCACCGGGGGGAGGGCAGCATGCCCCGCTCTCCCCCGGCGGCAGGAGCACCAGGGGGATGGCAGCATGCCCCGCTGTCCCCCGGCGGCAGGAGCACCACGGGGAGGGCAGCATGCCCCGCTCTCCCCTGGCCGCAGGAGTGCCGGGGGGAGGGTGACATGCCCCGCTCTCCCCCGGCCGCAGGAGTGCCAGGGGGAGGGCGACATGCCCCGCTCTCCCCCGGCCGGAGAAGCACCGGGAGGAGGGATGCCCCGCTCTCCCCCGACCGGAGGAGAGCCCCGGGGAGGGCGGCATGCCCACCCACGGCCCCGCTCTCCCCCGGCGGGAGGAGCGGGCGGGCAGTGGTGGAGGGTCCGAGGCGAGCGGGGGTGGGGGTGGGGGAATGGCCGAGTGGGCGGGCAGTGGGGGGGGGCAGGCAGGGCGAGCAGTGAGCCATCAGGGGTTCTAGGGGCGGGCATGGGGGTTTCTGGTAGGGGAGGGAGGAGGTGAAAGGAGGCGAGTGGTGGGTGGGGGACTGACTAGGAGGGATGCAGCAAACCAGCGGGGGGCTAGGGGGTGAAGAGGGGTGTGATGGTGGGGCCGAGCGGGGAGGGGGCCGAGCGGGGAGGGGGCGGCGCTGGGTGTTTCCGCGGGGCCGGAGGGTTTCGGCCCTCAGCTGTTTTCTTTGGGGTAATATGGCCCTCACCGCTTTAGGAGTTGTGCAGGCCTGATCTAAGGCTTAGGTGGGAGACAGCTGGCCGAATGCCTAGAGGGAGGCAGCAGCGTGCATGCCTAGAGGCAGAAACTTAGGCACAGAGTGCATTTAGATGCCAACAGGTTTAGGTAGCAGTTTTGTGGATCATTGTGGAGACAAAACTGGGATTTAGGCACCTAAATCCAAGATATAGGTGCCCTAATCTGGGGTTTAGGTGCCTAAAGACCTTTAGGGATCTGGGGTTATAATTCCCAAACAAAAAACACATTAAATTAAGTTACATATCAGTAATTTAGGGTTATCTTCCCAGTTAGAAGACTGTGAAGTAAATAGGATAGAGACTAAATAATAATAATTTTGCTTTTGGCCTTGCTTTTAGTTTAATCAAGCTAAATAAGCAAGTAAGAGAATATAAGTGAAAGCACAAGGCTGCACCCCCTCTCCTTCCCCTCCTCCTTCCCGCCCCCCACAGTTGGTAGCCTTGAAGATAAGGGACTAATCAAGCAAGGGTTGCAATGGTTACCAAGTATCTGGAAGGGAGAGGAGGGTGTAAGGAGGAAACACAGAGTCTGCAAGAGAGTAACCATGACCAAAAGAAATACTGCTCCTTACCCCTCCCATCAGGTACAAAAGAGGTGGTCTTATCGCCCCCAGACTCAGGACCCTCCAAAATGGAACATGACCATATATTGGAAGGGGTAGTACCAGGGGAGGGGCACTACAAGTATAATTAAGTTTGTCAAGAAGACGTGGGGAGAAGAGGGAGCTTCCTCAGCATGAGAAGCTAGGGGTTAGGAGAAGAAGGGGGTTCTATCAGCGTAGAGAACTATAGTTGGGGGTGGGAAAAAGGAAAACTCTACCGGCATATAAAAATAGTCCAACTGGTGTGAAGGGTTTCGGAATATGCTTGCTTATTTAGCCACAATAAACTGACGAATTGCCTGCAAACTGGACTCTGAACTGTTATTTTCTGGCAAACTGTGTCTAGGAACTGACAGGGAGCTGGACCCCTGCCACACTCCCCCACCAAATAAAGCCAGAAACTTCGAAGTTAAAGTTAAACTTAAAAGAAATCCAATTATGGTAAGGTATAGAAAGGCACCGAAATAGCCTTAACTTAGCCCCCTAATGGCTCCATGCAATAACTGTACAATTATGGTTGCTGCATATTAATGCTTTTGGTCCCATATTAAAGTGATTTTTAAAGATACATAAGGGTTCACTTCATATGTTTTTTCTTGTTGTCTCACTCTCCTCCTTAGAGCAGTGATCTGTATTTCCTGGTTTTCTGAGGTTGAAGTTTTGCTTTTCCCACCTGTGGGGACAGATTGAATAGCTCGAGGGAACGAGAGTGTGATGTGGAAGCCTTAATTTTGTATTTCTTTTACAACATCATTAACATAGTCTTTGGATAGTGAATTAATGTAAAAATTTCTGCAGTTCCTGCTTTATAGTCTGATTTAGCAAAAATGTACAGAAGGTGTTCTGGCATCATGAAAGCAAGCAGACTAGATACTGATAATTCCCTGTGGCCCAGAGACTTCAGCATAATTACTGAGAAATTTCACAGTTTTCAGTGTGTACATTTCCTAGACTTTTGTATGCTCTCTGTCTCTCTCTCTCTCTCTAATTTATTGTGAGCAACAAAAAACAAGGCAAGGTCTATGTACTTTATGGGATCTAATTCATGTTAGAAGTGAAAACACTTAGGTTTAAAATAAATAAAATAAAACAAAATAGAAATCAAATTAGGCCTTGGCTACACTTGCAGATGTACAGCGCTGTTAGTTAAACCCGTGTTCGTACAGCTGAGTAGGGAAAGCGCTGCAGCCTGTCCACACTGGCAGCCGCCAGCGCAGTAACTACCACTGACGTGGCTACATTTGCGGCACTTGCAGCGGTTTTGGGAGAGGTGCATTCTGGGCGGGTATCCCACAGAACACCTCTTCCAATTCTGGCGCCGTGGGTTGTGGGAAGGGGGCGTGGGGTATGGTGCATTCTGGTCCTGTCCCAACGCCCCGTGATGCACCGCTTCGCATCCCAGCAATCCCTGTGTTTCCGGCCACAATTTGCGCCATCTTTCAACGGTTTCTTTGTAGCGTGATCTGTGCTCCGTTTCGGTCAGCGGGAAAATGGATCCCGACCTGGTGAGCAAAATACTGACGAGTCTCGCCAGCACGTCACGTTTGGCAGTCGAGCTGTTCCTTAAGATCCACAGTGACAGCGAGGAGTCCGGCGATGACGATGACGATGAAATTGTCACGCAAAACACGTACGACACTAACTTGCTTGTGGCATTCACGGACATGCTATGCACCGTGGAACGCCGCTTTTGGGCTCGGGAAACCAGCACAGAGTGGTGGGATCACATTGTCATGCAAGTCTGGGATGACGAGCAGTAATCCCAAAACATAAAAGATATCGTAACATCACAGACAATAAATACTTTTCCATGGGGCTAATGCTACAATTTATGGCTTTTGTGGCTGATATAATTATTTGAAAACCAAAAAGGATAAAGCTTACCGAAGAAACTGCTTGATATTTTCTGCTTTCATTTCAGCCACAAGTTTCTGTCTCACATTTTGATAGGCATCTGCTGAGTTAGTTGTTTTTTTAGTAGGTTTCATTAACCAGCCTGAAAAATATCATTAAAGTCTGATACTTACCAAGCCCTACAATGCCCAGTATTTGTGAACATGCTTAACTTTAAACACAAGTATCAGAGGGGTAGCCGTATTAGTCTGGATCTGTAGAAGCTACAAAGAGTCCTGTGGCACCTTATAGACTAACAGACGTATTGGAGCATAAACTTTCGTGGGTGAATACCCACTTCGTCGGATGCATGCATGCATCCGACGAAGTGGGTATTCACCCACGAAAGCTTATGCTCCAATACAGCATCCGACGAAGTGGGTATTCACCCACGAAAGCTTATGCTCCAATACAGCATCCGACGAAGTGGGTATTCACCCACGAAAGCTTATGCTCCAATACAGCATCCGACGAAGTGGGTATTCACCCACGAAAGCTTATGCTCCAATACAGCATCCGACAAAGTGGGTATTCACCCACGAAAGCTTATGCTCCAATACGTCTGTTAGTCTATAAGGTGCCACAGGACTCTTTGTAAAAGCTTTAAACACAAGTAATCTCATTAAAGTCAATGGAACTATTCACATGCTTACATTTTAGCAGATGCCTAAGTGTTTGCTGGACTGTGGCCTAAAATACAAAAGGAACTACAAAGTAAAATGTTTATTGTTACTGGATCATGATGCAGTGACAGGCCACTCCTATATTTATATGAGCACACATTGATAAATATAGAATATCATTTAACCAGATTCTTCCGTCAACAGTTTTAGACCTGTAACTTGAATGGAGAACTACCAGTTCACAATGAGAGGAGAATCAGACCCGTCAGTGGGTTCTAACCCACGAAAGCTTATGCTGAAATAAATGTGTTAGTCTCTAAGGTGCCACAAGTATTTCTTTCTTTCTTATTTTCTATTCACTGAACAGTGAGAGGGAATGACCCCTACCTGAATGAATCTGCTCAGGTATTTAATGTGAAGCATGTGCATGAGCATTTTCAGGATGAAAGTCTAGGATTCCATGAGCTCCCGCCAGCCCTGTAATAGTTATTAGGTGTTCAGTGGAGGAGGGCGGAGCAGGGGAAAGTTAAAAATATTTTCAAATACTGCATTGTCAAATACTATAATTCCTTGCACATTTTTGTGGTGTTGCTCCTCTGTAGCAGAAAACCCGCATAAATAGGGGAAATGACTTAAATGAAACTGACAATCCACAGCAGTGATTCAAGTGCACAGTGGAAAACTGAAAGAGACTCTTTCTCTCTAGCATCTTTCAATAATAGTCTTAAGTGTGTTCTGTAAAAAAGTTTCTTTTGAAAAAGGGCAGAAGTGTTGGGTTGGTTGGTTGGTTTGTTTGAGATTGACCACATCCTTTTAATGTTTAGCCTGATTAGTTTTAAGCATTTTAGGCCCTATATTGCAAGTGACTGTACAGTCAGACCTCTGCACCCACGCAAAGCCCCATTGGAGTAAATGAGGCTCCCATAGGAGTGCAGCAACCCACCTGTGAGCTGTCAATTGATAGTCCCTTATTTCAAAACCCAAAGGTCCTGAGTTACTCTGCCCTTAAACTCTATGATGGCAGCTAATGGAAGCCGCATCCCCACCTTTTACAATAAAACAGGGAGAAAAAGCACAACCCTCTGTAATTTCCAAACTGTTTTTCTTGAATCATCCTTGCTAAGAAGCTCAGCCAATTTGGCGATAAGCTTGGACATGCACACAAACCCTCGCCCCAATCATGCAGGTGGCTGGGAATGGAAGGACAGGACAACCTTTTCTGAAACCCTCTAAGGAAGGTGAGTATTTAGGAAGCCTCTAACAAGCAATAAAACCCACCCACCCACACTTTAAAGAGCAGACCTGATAAATGTTTGGGAGATGGAAATATTACCGAGGATTGTGTAGGGTAGGGGATGGTGTGCGAAGTGTTGCTATGTCTTGGGGAGTTGGGTGAGGAGGGATAGGTGCCTAGGCCCTAGGAGGTTGTGTGCCTGTGGGGGAGAAGCGGTGGCAGGTATTTGAAGGGGCAGAGGAGAAGGAGACTATGCACGAGGGTGGGGACAGAGGAGAGGAGTGAAGTGGGGTGTGTGTATGGAGAGGGATTGTGTGGAGAGTGTGTGAACAGTCTGTAAATCCCTGGCTGAGCTGTGGGTGGGTCCCACCTAGTCTCTGTCTCCCAGGCCGGCAGGGTCCCTGCGCGGGGCGCTCGGTACTCACCTCCCAGGAAGCCCAGCAGGAAGAGGGCCAGTAGCAGGGCGCAGCCCAGCCCCGTGCGCAGCGCGCCCTGCCTCCCGCCCATGGCTCCAGCCCCCAAACAGAGCGCGGAGCCGCCGCGGGTCTCCCTTCTCCCCGCGAGTGGCGCCCTGGCGGAGCGCTGCCCGAGCCCGTGTGTGAGGTGTCACGCGGGGGCCGCTGCCCGCTGGGCCCTTCCCCTTTGGCAGGGAGCAGCGCGGGTCCCGCCTTGGCCCCGCTGGCCGGAGCGGAGCTTGCCAAGCGGCAGGGAGCAGCGGCGGAGGCGCTCGGAGGAAATTCTCGTGTTTGCGTTGGGGGCTGTTTCTGTTACAAGGCTTAGCAGCGCCTTTTAGCCGAGACCCTCACGCTGCTCCCCACCAGCGGGGACGTAATCGCCCCCATTTTACAGGTGTGGAAACTGAGGCACGGCGAGTTTCTTTTTAAAATGATGCCCAAGGTTAGACTGGTGTCAGTGGCAGCAGCAGCGATGCAACCTGGGTCCCCTAAATCTCTGCCCCCTGGTCCCTTGTGAGACTTTGAGGCAAATGTTATCCTTGTAAGGACATTTAAGATAAAACAAGTGTTTTTCTTTTACACCCACAGACCCACCGAAAATAGTAGCAAGAAAATATCTATATTTAAAATGTACCCAGAGCGACACAAAGGATAACAGTTGTTGGACAATTTGTGAAAATTCTCTCCCCTGCTTTTATTTAAAAGTTACTCTTTCTATATTCATTTGCCATTTGTTATGATTGAATGGGCTGCAATAGGAGATTAGGTTGATGAAGTATATGTTGGAAGGGAAGAAAAGGCTGGAAAAGCATGAGGGACTGTTGCTGATTCTTTGTTGTTATTTATCGTCAAGTTGATACCAGGCTCCGTGATGAATAGTTGGACCAGCTCTAAATACAACTGAGTTCCACTGTCTCTGGGAATATTTACAAAACTAATCAAATTAAGCTGACTGTGAAACCAAAAGTTGCAAAATTGTTGCCCATAATCAGCAGCCTTGTATACCTTGTGTGACTGATTCCAAAGGCTCTTACAGGCAAATCTTGCAGTTCTTACTTAGCCAAATCTCCCATGAACTTCTTCCCATGGATTTGTACTCCTAAGTACAACATGCTGTGAGACAGGCCCAGGGATTCAGACATTTTGCCTAAGGTAAGTGGACAAGTTGCTAGTCAACTGCACATTTTCCTTTTAAAGTTTATTAGGACCCTGATCCTGAAGGTGGACTCCTACTTCCATGCAGAACCTCACTGAAGCCAAGGGGCACAAAGACCTGTCCACCTTGGATCCAACTATAGGATCAGGTTACAGGTTAAGGTTGAAGGTGTGAAAGCTTCCTGGGGACCCCTGAACGTGACCTCAGCTCTCCTTTCATCACCACACAGAAAGGATGAGCCCAGCAAGGAATGCTAAAAGAAATGGCTGTGCTCCAGGAGTCACTCCTTCCTCAAACACAGGTAGCTGAGCTGAAGACATTCAAAAACAGGTGGAAGATCTGGTTAATGTTTAGATCACTTCCCAAGGACTGGGCAGTGGCTTTTCAGAACAGACACTGATTACAATACAGTTATATCACTTGGGAATTCTGCTCTCACTCACATCTATGGCTTTATCTCCTTTGTCAGATTGTGCCTGGTTTTCTTGGACAAGTGAGAAGCATGTCGTTTTGTGATTACTGTTATTGTATTTAACCACTTGATGACAGCTTGCAAAGCTCTCACCGGAATTCAGAACAGAGAAACCTTCCACTCCAATAGCTCATTTGAGATGCCAGATGGCATTCCACCTACAGAAACGATAGCTGGGAACACATGGTGTATTATTAGCGTTTATTTAGCACCACAGGTGCATATGTGGCATTTAACAGACAGCAAACTGACAGATTTCTGCTTTTAGGCATTAACAGATGAAGTTAGACATAATACTGCATGTGATGATGAACAGTGGGGAGTGGGAGAAGAGGATGAGAATGAGAGTAGCAACAGTTAGAAAGTATGATATGATTTTATTGCTATATATGGGTCTGTTCATTGTCACAACCAGTACTAGGGATCAACAGTGGAAACTAAACCTAGGACCTCCAAGTGTAAAAGTAGCTCTACCACTTCAGCTACAGCCTTAATTCCTCTAGCAGAGAGCTACAGTAGACTCTTATCTGTGGACCAGCCACTAGAAGGCCACATGCACTTTAGCCATTTATTAGTGTAATATGTTAAAATATTGTCCTGTGTCTAGAATAAAAGGGTGGGGTGGAGGGTGTAAGGAGAGTCACACAACAAGCACGTATCTTTGTTTTTCCCAGTGGATCATTCTAGAACACCTACACACACACACACTCACCCACCCTCTCCCTCCCTATCACACTCCTCTCTCTGTTTGTCTTTCTTATTTTTCCCCTCATTTCTCTCCCTCTCTTATTTTCTCCCCTATACATATGCTGCTCCCCTCTCAGAAATAGAAAGCGTTTCTCTTCTGCTATATGTTGGAGGCCTGTGTCATTTTATTGATCTTATGTATGGTTGTGTTCCCTGTCTGCTTTAAGATGGTGCATATGCATGATGGATAGTCTTCTGGGGAGACAGGAGTTCTTGATAACACTTGACAGCATCCCATCTCTTGACTGTATTTTGTAAATTAATCCATCCAGTAAACACTGTTGTTTTTCTAAGTCACCACCACATTCTTTAATAGTTAGTCTCTAAGGTGCCACAAGGATTCCTCGTTGTTTTTATTCTTTAATACTACTGCTTAAAACAAAGGAAGCACTGAACAATGTTAGTTAAAGTTTCCCCATAACTGGTTAAATTTATACTTGGCTTCCTTCTGCCTTTTGACAGGTGCTTTTAAACACTAACTACAATTAAAATCATCTGCTGGTAACTGTGGGGGTACAAATCAATGCCTTGATTAACAAGCTTGTTGAGTTTGTCTTTGGGGATTTTGAGAAGCACAAATGTGCAATATTCAGCATCACAACACCTAAATTCCTTTGTGGATCCTGGCCGTAGGCAATTTTTATATTTAGAATTTTGCAGCCCTTTTAATGATTAAGAAATTGGTTTAATTTGTGATTTAACTCAGCTGTCCATCTTTGTTAATCAATCTGAGATGATGAACTTTTGCACTTTGACAACCAAAACTGTTATTCTGGTAAATAGAGCCTGACAATTTCTGAGAGTGAAATTCACCTCAGTGCAGAAGCCCAGTAAAAGGCCTTTAGGTTGTTTAAGTGAAAGGTAATTAGTACATAAGACTTGTACTGGACCCCTGTACTAGGGTGAATTTCACCCTTGGGCCTACATTCTGCAAATGGATCCATGTGGATGCATTCCTGTGTACACACAGATCCATTTTCAGGAAGCATTCCTTAGTAAACTGCCAGGAAAATCCATTTTGGCAGGATCCCCACCTAGGTAATACATCTCCTTGTTTGACTTTCAGTTTTTATAATCAGGGGACCGTAAATGTTACCACTGATATAAGGAAACTCACAAATATTAACAGACAAGTTTTGATAAGTGTTTGCTAATTATTTACATCCCTGGCATGGCCTGCTCTAACTAGATGGCTCCATTAACTGGTACAAATCAAACACTGAGCCTTGCCACACTTTTGCTTGGTTTATAAATGTCAAATGTTAGCCTCATTCTTTCCATTTAGACAGTAGTGCTGGAAAAGGAGGCACACTGTAGAAAGTTACTCAGTGCACTCACCACTAATTCCTCCACTTTCCTGGTTATTCCTAAACCTCACACATCACCACCACAACAGCATGTGTAAAGGAGCTTCCAAACAAAGGATGATTAAGACAACTAAGCACAAGCTGGCTGTGAAGGGAAGAGAAGCCATGGCTCTGCCCTTGTGTCCAACAATGCCACTGCCCACACTAGCCTGGATCTATCACTTATGGAAAGCAAAGACCGTGCTGTTGTTGTCTGCACTTTGTACAGTGATGCAAGCAAGAAGCAGTTTAGAGAGGTGGGACAGCTCTTTGTATACTCTCCCCCATATTTCCCTGGGAAACTTTGCAGGACTGGCCATAATCTGACCCTTTACTTTAAAAAAAATGTATTCAAGAACATCAGACAGATTAAGGAGTAAGTGTCATTTTCTGGTGCTAGCACTGCTGAGAGCATTAGAGAGAGCTGGGGGAAAACCCAGAAGAGAGAAAAAAAAATGCTCAGTAAATCACAGCTTTAGATAAAAATCAGATGTAGAAAAATCTGAAAACCAACTGGATGATGTAATGTGCCAGACCACTTCCATTATTTTTTTTAGCTGCAGTACCTGAGGGACTGATTTATGAGGAAAGACTAAGAGCTAAATATGTACAGCTGGGCCAAATGATGACTATAGGGCAGTGGTGGGCAACCTGCAGCCCGTCAGGGTAGTCGGCTGGTGGGCCGCGACACAATTTGTTTACATTGACCGTCCGCAGGCATGGCTGCCCGCAGCTTCCAGTGGCTGCGGTTCGCCGTTCCCGGCCAATGGGAGCTGTGGGAAGCAGTGGCCAGCATGTCCCTGGGGCCCACGCTGCTTCCCGCAGCTGCCATTGGCCGGGAACGGCGAACCACGGCCACTGGGAGCTGCGGGCAGCCATACCCGTGGACAGTCAATGTAAACAAACTGTCTCGCGGCCTGCCAGGCGCTTATCCTGACAGGCCGCAGGTTGCTCACCACTGCTATAGGGGATAATAACCATGTAACCAAAGGATGGAGAACATGAAGGAGGGAGAGGAATAGTTTAACAGTGACTGGGAGGTTTCTTCTTTAATCTTGTTTTTAAATGGCTTCAAGATGCTAAGAGAAAAGTAACATAGATGAGTCACCTGAGCGCTCAGCCCAGAACTCTCCATGATCACTACCTTTCCCCCATGCCATCTGTGACACCATTTTAAGGAGATATTCCCATCTCATTGTGTGACTGCTTGTGCAATGGGGGAGCTGTAGGGGCATCACCTAGAGTATATTTATACAATTCTGTAGAATATACTAGAAAGTTAACTGATATGTTAGAAAGTGTTGGAAATAAGGGTGACTGTTCTGTTTTACTGATAAAAGTACTACAAGATAATCATCAAAACAATCAGGCCAATCGATTAGTTTAATTACATTGCACTATGGTGAGACTACAAAAATTGTGATTTCTGCAATTTAACATGTTAAGTGGAAAGGAAATCAGGGTTTTTGTGTATGGAGTGGTGATGGTGGTGTTTTTAAACATGAGGTGGCTATTTGAAATGAATGTCTTTTAATTTAGTATCTCACTTGAACAATGATCTCAACTCCACTCTCTCCTAATAGAGTTTCAGAGGGATCATACTTTATTAATATTGTTAAATGTAATGGAAGTGAGTGAGGGAGACTGACTGGACTGCACTGTTTGCAAAGAACAAGGTTTTTTAAATAATCCTACTCATGTCAGTAAATGCTGTGTTTTTGAGGCCTCCACAGCTGTCAACTCCAGTCTTTCACTTTTGAGTATGTTGCTGATATGTTTACGCGAGGTCCGTCAGAGTCCCTGCTGCAGCCTGCACGGTGAAGGCTGCAATGGAGATCTGCCTCTTTACTTCTTCCCAGGCTTTGCGCTGATCTGCTTTGTTTTCAATATCAAACATGGCATCGTAGATCCCTGGGAATGACTCTCCAGCGTACTTGTTGTGGCTGCTCGGAGCAAAAACAATGTGTCTGTGGGGAAAGAGAAAAAAATACTGCACATTATGACAATAGAACAAATGTTTATTTTCTGAATAAATTCTCATCCAATGAATATATCAGCTGTCAAAGCAAATCCCTGGTATTGGGAATGCAAATAAATAGGATTCTTTTAGCAATGATGCCTACACTACATAAAGCAAAAAAACTAAAATTCCCATATCTCCCCCAGATATCTTCTAAGCACACCTACGAACACACTAAATTAGTCCATGTGCACGCCAGTGTCCTGGAGGAGTGGAGACACGGATTATAAATGTTTTTTTCTTTCCCAATGTTTTGATTAAAGGAAAAAACCAAACAACCGCAGTGTCTGGCAGCTGAAGAGTACTTTGAGTTATGAAGGCTGACGCTTAAGGCGTCAGTAAACTGGCCTTGACAGATATTTATTCAGGAGTTGTTAAAAGTACAAGGATTGTAAATCTTAATGTCTGTTTTCTCTTGCTAGACTGCTTTTTTCAGGAAAGGTGAATGTTCTGCATTATGCTGGAGTGGAAGAAGGATATAGAAGGTTCAACTAGTCTGCCCACAAAACAAGATTCAATGGTTCAGTTAAAATGTTAGAGACCAGCAAATCTATTTTCCTACTACTGCAGTGCTGCTCTTTCACAATATTTTGTACCACTATGATCAGCCTAAGGTTAACTGTTTCACATGTTAGGGCATCCTCCACTTTTTTTTTTTAGGAGCATGTTAGGGCTTGATTCTACACTGCTTTGAAGTTTTGGATTGGACTTTAATGGGAACAGGATCGAATGCTCACGACCTGATCCAAAGCCCACTGAAATCAGTAAAAATACTCCTGTTAACTTTAATGGCCTTTGGATCAGGCCCACATATAGTATCACTGAATTTTATCCTAATATTCAGACTAATTTTTCCCTTTCTTTTTCTTATCCCATTATTCTTATTTATGCCCCCTTTTCCCATGCTAAATACTACTTTTCCATTCTTGTTTACACTCTGCAGATACCTATAAATCACAAATGGTTGACATTTCTTAGCATTCTTAGGCAAAAAAAACCCAAACAAGTAAAGTTTATCGTAGATAATGTTTTCCTACCTGTAGAATGGCCTGCCAGGTAAACCAAGAGGATCAATAAAAGCCCTTTCTAAAAACATGAGCTGATCATTCAATGATCTTACAGCGATTTGGCTGAAAAGAAAGCAACAGAGGACCGTCTTAGCCTCAGAGTACTTTGAACATGTGCATCCTGTACTAAAACTTTCACAGCTTCAGATTTACAATACATATCTAAACACAGCTTGTAGAATTTAATGAGTGTAACACCTGTGAAGCCAATCACAGTTAAGTCAATGGACCTATGTTGATCTACCCTGAGGATCTGGCATATAATGTGGAGGTTCTGTAAGGCTGTTCTTAGTTGCTAAGGAACGTGCTGTAAGAAGGAATGGATAATTAAATACTTTCTCCCAAGCTGCTCCTTATGCCTGAAACTCTCCCACTGTCATGTTCAAGACTACCACTCCCTCTTCATACAGTTCTTTAATACTAAGTTCTTCCATGAAGCCTGTCAAAATCAAGCAACTTTGGTAAAAATGCATATATTTTTATATAAAAAATCTCTCAATTTAAAAAAAGGAACTTTGCAATGTTAGAATAATTTTTGGGCTGATTTGTGAATTGTGTTGCCTGAATTGTTCTGTGTGTTTGTTTAAATGTAAGTTTCTTGGAGCAGAGATTGTGCGTACCTGTGTGTTTTGTACAGCACCAAGCACTCTATTTATTATTTGTTAAGCATCAGTAATGTATTTACCAGTGGGACTGGAAACTGCTGAGCTTTGCAGTGGAATCACTAGGGCAAAATCTCAGCTACATTAGTATAAATTTGGAATAACTCCACTGTAGTCAGTTCCAAATTTACACCAGTATAAACAAAAGCAGAATTTGGTCACTGCTTAAGTTCAACTCAGATTCTGTTAATGTAATTGCTCTTGAACTGAGGTATCCCATTTGATATTGTGTTGCAACCTTCAACAACACATAGCAAAAATTCCATCTTTGCTATATGGAATGATTAAGGTTAATAATTAGTGTTCTGATCTTAAAAAAAAAGACACCAAGCATTTTTTTTTAAATGCTGAAACAAAGTTTAGAGTCCATTTGTTTCTACTGATATATTTCAGTGGTTAAGAAAAAAACCAAAACCCAACCAACCAGCTAAACAAAAACAATCCAGCCATTTACAAATGGTGAATCTTAAAGTGTAAGCCTTATAACTGATAACTAACAGAAATTCATGTTCTTAGAGTTAGGGAGAGGTGCTGCAAAAATCAAAATAAGAAAAGTAAGAAAGGAGAGAACTAAGAAAGCAGCAACATTTTTATGTGCAAATGAGATGTAAAAGAAACAGCTGACCAACTACACACAGTTTTAATGTTAGGACCAGATCCTCAGCGGTGCTTACATCAGCATGCTGCATTGAAATCAGCAGCCTTTTAGAAAAATATGTTGCATCTTTAGCACTGTGAGCAAGTCCTGGTACTAAAGAGATCATCACACAAATTCCTATAAATAAGTCAAATGCTGTTAATTTATTTAAATTCAGAATGTCCACCATTAAAAAGTGAACAGCTATCTATTCTGGATCTGCTTCTCATTTGCAGCAAGACCCCGTTTCACCACTCTGGCTGTGGGTCAGAAAATGAGACTGTGAGTGGCAGAAAGGGACATTAGTGTAAATGAGTATCTGGCACTCTAAATATAACAGAAGACTGGATAAACATTTGTGCTTTAATGGTGACCCAATTAACACCCTTAAAGGGACCCAAATGGTACAACCCTCACTCCCATTAGTGGACACTTGTTAATGAGATAGTTTATATAAATGCTCACAGCATGAGTGAGCTGCCCCATTAGGCCTGAAGAATTTAATTGTTTGTTTTGAGGGCTAAGGAATCTGTAGAACTTACTTATTGATGTCCACTTGCTGCAGTCTCCTGTGAAAGCCAATGGCAGCTTCTGTAAAATTCTTTGCAGCAGAAAAGAGAGAATCTGCAGAGATGGGGAAGGAAGAATTTAACCTTGAGTTCTGTTTAGCTTTTGCCAATGAAGCAACACGATCATGTTAATTCTCATAGAACAAAGGGCAAAATGAAGTGTGTGTGTACAGTTCAGACACTCAAACCGCGGAAATGCCCTATCACATGATTGCACATGCACGCTGAGAGCTGACAGAGCTTGCATGAAGACGCGGGAGGTGGTTAGTATGGTTTTGTTTTTAAGTGTTGGGTTATTTGAAGAATTATTTAAAAAAATAAATAAGGCCTGGTCCACACACAGATTTCGTACCAGTATAACTATACCAGAACCAGTCCGAGTGTGGACACAGTTATACCAGTATAAAGGTGCCTTATGCCAGTATAGCGTATTTCCCTTCTTGTACAGGTAAGTCATTTTGGCACTATAATGTATTCCTTGCATTTTTATCAGCAAGAGTTTAATTGGTGTGAAGCACTGCACTAGTTCTATTACCTGCACTCATTTGGCTTTCGGCATTATGGGCCACATTGT
Organism: Chelydra serpentina; assembly: GCA_037349315.1. Classification (NCBI taxonomy): domain Eukaryota; kingdom Metazoa; phylum Chordata; order Testudines; family Chelydridae; genus Chelydra; species Chelydra serpentina. Next base: position 24,687,685 of record JBAIAC010000004.1, on the reverse strand, counting down.
AGCTTGAGTAGTGTATATTTGTATCTCCAAACATTGCAGCCAGGAGGGGCATTGGCATATGGAAACTGCCTGCCCAGGTGGTGACTCCTTTTCTATCCCACAGAAATGCCAATCTATGAGTCTGCAGGGTGAAATCCTGGCTCCACTGAAGATAGGCAAAGGGCAATGCAGAGCAGGATTTAAGATTCCTTGGGCATGGTGCTCAGTTTAAGCCGGAGAGGGCTGCTGGTAATGTGGTTTTTTTTCCTGTGAGGGACCCTGAGTATTTCCAACCCTAAGAGTTCAAAAATCTTGAGTCAGCTCCCAAAATCATGAGATTTTAAAACCGATCATGAGGGTTTTTTTTTTTGAGCTATCAATTTTGTAATCACTTTGTTTTCTGGTGTTCGAGCTTTTAGGAGTAGCTTTTTCAAGCTTTTCTCAGCAACCATCAGGGCTAGAGACTTACTTTTTGTTTTAAATGAAAGTTGAGATTTCCCCCATTGTCATGTGACTACAGCAAATGGAGCTTTGAGAAAAACACCAAATATCATGAGACCCGTGATAAAAATCACAAGAGTTGACAACTCAATTTGGTAATTCATTCCCCCTGATTTGTTGAGATTAGCGCACAATTGTTGACCTTCAGGGCCACAATGCAAAGCCCATTTATTTCTCTGGACATCTGGCTATGGGTCATGACCTGGAGAGAATGGGGGTTTGTTTATTCATTTGCTGATTGTACGGTTGCATCTTGCAATGGGGACTGGGCCTTTTGTATTATAAGAGGTTTATTTTAACTGATATTCAAAGGCCTAGTGCAATTAGGCACGTGGTTTCTTTAAAAAAAAAAAATCAAAATAAAATCGTTATTTTAATTAGATCGTAAACTTCTTGGGGGCAGGGACTAGTTTTGTTCTGTTTGTGCAGCACCGAGCACAGTGGGGCCTTGGTTCATGACTGGGGATCCTACATGCTATCACAATACAAATAATGAATAATGATAAGAGGAAGAGTCTGGTGGAGGGTGGTACATACCAAACGACACACTGTACGTCGCCAGTTCCATTTGATGATTCTTTGACAAATTATAGATGACTTGAGCATAGTTCCTTAAAGCCTCTGCGTAATCTCTGCAGTCAAAGGGAAGGACCACAGAGTCGGCCAGTTCAAGTACCAGCCCTCCTCGTACTTGTGCCACTGTCAGGTGATTCTTAAAAGTCGGATCATAAAATCTCTCCACAATCTCATAGGTCTCATAGACACTATGGTAAACTGGGTAGCTACTGTATTTTTCCACTCTCTGAAAAAAAAAATGAATTAAAAAATGTGTTATTTATAATGCCGGTTTGGACAGCTCGACTATCCTGCAAAACATTCCCTCTTGTGTGCCTGGGTCACAGCAATCCTCTTTGTTTATATTTTCAATACTCCTCTTCATAGGGGCAGACCTTGCTTAATAGACTGTGACTTGTTATATTATTGTAATTGCGCAGGTCTCTCAATGTGGATACAGAAAGAATCCAAGCACTCATGGTTGTAAAAAAAATCACTTCAGCATTCAAAGCTTTCTTAGAGCAACTGGCCATAAGGAATTCTGTGTCACTACCCTGTCATTTACTTTGAACTAAATGCCTTTATGATTCGGTTGGTTCATGCCAAGGTCACAGTTATTATCATAGAATCATAGAATATCAGGGTTGGAAGGGACCTCAGGAGGTCATCTAGTCCAACCCCCTGTTCAAAGCAGGACCAACAACAACTAAATCATCCCAGCCAGGGCTTTGTCAAGCCTGACCTTAAAAACCTCTAAGGAAGGAGATCTGTCCACCTCCCTAGGTAACCCATTCCAGTTCTTCACCACCCTCCTAGTGAAAAAGTTTTTCCTAATATCCAACCTAAACCTCCCCCACTGCAACTTGAGACCATTGCTCCTTGTTCTGTCATCTGGTACCGCTGAGAACAGTCTAGATCCATCCTCTTTGGGACCCCCTTTCAGGTAGTTGAAAGCAGCTATCAAATCCCCCCTCACTCTTCTCTTCTGCAGACTAAATAATCCCAGTTCCCTCAGCCTCTCCTCATAAATCATGTGCTTCAGCCACCTAATCATTTTTGTTGCCCTCCACTGGACTCTTCCCAATTTTTCTACATCCTTCTTGTAGTGTGGGGCCCAAAACTGGACACAGTACTCCAGATGAGGCTTTACCAGTGTCAAATAGAGGGGAATGATCATGTCCCTCGATCTGCTGGCAATGCCCCTACTTATACAGCCCAAAATGCCATTAGCTTTCTTGGCAACAAGGGCACACTGTTGATTCATATCTAGCTTCTCGTCCACTGTAACCCCTGGGTCCTTTTCTGCAGAACTGCTGCCTACCCATTCGGTCCCTCGTCTGAATTATTGCGGTAAGAGCCAAGCACCCCAGTCCCGGAGCAGGATTCCATTGTGCTAGGCTCTGTACAAACAGAGAACAAAAAGGCAGTCCCAGCCCCAAAGAGCTTAAAATGGTTGAATCGCAGCTGATGGTATTCAGTAGGTTATGAGGGGCAGTGATGAGATTGTGTGATGACAGACTTACCCAGTTTTTGCTGTAACGTGCTCTGCCTGAAGCAATGCCAAGCCGCTGAAAAAAGACTTCAAAGTCATTGCCAGAACCCAGCTTATTTATTCTTTTGACAAGAAAAGGGAACAGATCTTGAGTAAAGTATCTAAGTACAATTTTTAGTATGTTTCAAAGCACTGTATTAATAAACTCCCCATTTCCGTCTCTCGCCTATTTCATCCCTTCCACCCCATTCCAGGGCATTCCCACCACACTCTTCCTCCAAACATCATTCCTGAGTCGTCTATCACCCACCATGTGCATCTCCTAGCAACTCTACTGTTCACAGTGGGCCAGACTCATCACATGGAACTCAGTGGAGTTAGTGCAGGGAAGAATTTGGCTCCAAATCCACTTCCTTATTCTTGCTCACTTAGGAGCCTCTCTGACATGGAATCTCTACTGAACCCTGGTCAATCCCTGCCTCTCATCTGAGGGGAACACAACAGCACAGAGCAGGAATCTACACAAGAGATGCTGAGAGGTCTAGGGGAATACACCCATCACCCAGCATCTCCTAGTCATGACTTAACAGGATCAACATTATATGTTATGAGGGGCAATCCCCGTAGATCTGAAGGGGGACAGTGCTACAAAAAGAAGCCCTGACCCTTTCTCACCCAGACAAAGCCTCTTCTTTAGGCTACAGAATCTAAGGCTTTCCATGTGGTTGGCAGTAAGGGTTAGGGGATGATGTGTTGGGCCAATCCACCTCCCTCTAACTTCTGCTTTTTCCATTTGAGAAGATATTTCTATCCCTACCCAGCTAGCTGCAGAGACCTTTACTGAGAAGATTATGTGGGGCTGTAGGGCTTGAGCCTTGCCTTTCAGACAGGCACAAAAAATGATGAAGTGAGAAAGAAGAAAAATTGTTGATGTGACCAGACTGAAGAAAACCGAACAAAACAAAACACCAGCTCCAAAAAATTCTGGCTAGTTTTACTTCCTCCAGGCACTGAATAAAATGCAGACTCCAAGGGCTGCTAAACCTACAGCATTAAGGGCCCACTGTTTCTTTTCACACACTAGTTATGCTTTCTCGGAAACGAGGCTAAAATGACAATAAAATGCTGCTTCCTACGTCTAACCATAGAACAATTACACTTAGGTCTGACTTCAACCCCAGATGGACTATGTTGTAATTGACACCGTACCCACAAATGTTTTGGAAGCAGATAATCCCATTTTAGCTGTGGTTTCCTAGGGAGTTAGACACATCCTGGAGCCTCTGAGGAATCGTGTGGCTAAAGCCCTGCTATACTGACAATTTACTCTGTCATATGTAATTCCTCCAGTTCCGAGTACGGGGACAGATCCACAGCTGGTTTAAATTGTCGCAAGTTCATGGATCTTTAACAATTACACCAGTTCTGGGGGTCTGCCTCACTATTTCTTTTAAGAGTTCAGCTTTCCATGTGGCTAGAAAGACAAAGAAAACCTATTTTGCAACCTGCAGTAACTTCTGCACATATCCTTTTCACTTACCTGGGGACATCTTTATATTCTGTTGATGGGTTTTTTTCATACCAGCTCTCATAAAGTGATTTGCCTTTAAACCCCTCGTCTGGGCTTGGTATCTAGAGAAATACATGTTAAAAAGAAAAAGACAGGGAGATACAATTGTAAGTGTTTTTAAGCAACAAATTCACAACCAGATATGACATAAAGTCAACTAGGTAGAACAATGACTAAGCCACTGACCCAGGTACCATGGGCAAATCACTCAGCCTTTCTGTGCTGCTTTCTACTAATTTGTAAAAAGGGTGTAATAATAGTTACCTATCTCACGACAGTGCAGTGAGTTTTAATTATTATTTGTGCTATGGTTTGTGGTGCTCAGATGAAAGGTGCTACAGATACACTTAAATAATAATAATTAAGGCTCATGTTATGCCTCTATTTTTAGTGTGTCCTCTGATTTACTCAGCAGTTTCAACAGCTATAGGTATATTTTTTCTGAAAGATTGCTAAGTTTTTATTTCTTTGTTTAAGGAATTACTCAACAATAATAACCCAGCACAGAAAAAGTATTTGCATTTACCTCTTTAGGTCAACATCAAGATTCTTCATGAAGTAATGTTGTGAAAGCATTTTGTCACGTATTAGCCCAGGATAGGGGTGGTGTAAGTCTAGTATTGCTCAGACAATACAAGTCTCTTCAGTTTGGGGCGTGGCCATGCTAGTCCAGTTGCACTGAGTGCTGGGGCTTATTTGCAGCCTCTCCTTGGCAGGGGAGCCCTTACTTGCTGCAAGTGGCTGTGCTGGCTGGCAGGTCACCGATCCATCCCTTCGGGCAGGCAGACAGAGGGCTCCTGCCTCCTAGCCAGTCATCCCCCAGTTGAGCCAAGCTCCCTTCTTTTCTCCCCACTCCAGACATGCATTGGCCGTAGGTCTAGTGGGGTGGGGCTAGCTGAACCCAAAGGTTTTATTTAACCCCTGCTGTGCCAAACACCGGTTTCTCTGCTCCCTCACACACGTTTTAAGGGAAAAACTCAACATAACCTTAACTATGGAGTCACTATTGACCCCTCCATAGTACCAGTATGTATGAAATGTGAATGGGTGACACTATTAAACTGAACTCTTGGTGGCCAAATTCTACTCTCATTACATCTGGTCAACCACACTGGTGTCTGTGGTGGCACTGAGGTAAATGAGAGTGGAATTTGACCATTGAGGCCTAACTATCTGATGATGCTCATGTCAGATTTTACTACAACCAACAGAAGCCCTGACAACCGTGCAGAATTTTGGCCTACGTCTCTTTGTATTAAGAACAGTTTCACATCAAGTACAATAACCAGCTCCTATCGGTAGTTACTGTTGCTACCTTAGTTGATATTTTAGTGTATCTTTACCTCTTTGGTCAAGCTGTACACCAGGCTGTACATCAGCGGAGTACAATCAACTCTCAGAGTGTAGTTTCCTGAAAGACAAGGTCAGCGTTTACAATAGAAAACCAAGTCTGCTCTGTGTCTTTGTGGAGGGAGGAGGCATGTCTGTAATAAGAGGAGACACCAGGAGGAAAAATCAGGATCTCCAAAGTAGATAGGGCTGCCAGCTGTAGGGTGCTCAGTGCATTCACACTGGCTTAGGATCTGGGCTGAATTGTGCTTCAGCTAGCACAACAGCCCAGGGGTCCTGCCTTATGCCCCCGTGCTGGCTACCCATATCCCAGATAGCCACACGGGAGGGGAAGCTGACTCTACAGAGCTACGGGAAGGGGTGGATAGTGGGTTGGTCCTTGATTCTACCCCCGTCTCTTCCTCCCCCCAACACCATGTGTCAGATAGTGCAGTTATATGCCCAGCAGAAGGGTAATTGTAACTCTGGGTCACTATCTCCCTCCCAAGCTGCTCCTGGGCCAACACAACAATGCACTTTTCCCAGGGCAAAGCAAGCACTGAGCATCAAGTGAAGTTGTCTCAATTTCATCTACCTCCCACCTGCCACTGCCACAGAAACACAAGTATACACCTTCAACTGAGGAATCAGCATTGATATAGGCCACTCCACGTGCTTGTAATAGTTTGGCATTTTCCTATGGTGGGGGAAAAAAAACAACAAGTTGATTAACTTTTCCCTTCAAAACAACACTGTAAATTTTAACCAGAATCTTGCAGCTTTCCAAACAACCACAATCCAGCCCATATGGTACTTTTGGGCCCACACATCAGTCTTGACTCCCAAAGCATGTGGACTGACTGACACACGAATCAGTTTCTTTCAGAGCAAGGTGAACTGCATACAAGAGTTTTTTGAATAAGTATTTAAAGGTGAGATTTGGGGCCCATTCCAACCAAACACAAGGTTTTGTTTAGTTAAATGGAGCAGATTCTCTGAACTACTATAGGTGGCCCTTCATGCGTTCTTTACAGTTAGGAACATACGAATGGCCATACTGGATCAAACCACCTAGATCAATATCTCATCATCTACACTGGCTATTAACAGCTGCTTCAGGGAAAGTGCAAGAAACACTACAATACACAGTTACGGGATAACCTGTCACCAAGGGAAATATCCTCCTAATCCCATTAGTCAGAGGTTTGCTTATGCCATAAATCTTACAGGTATTTATATGCCTTCCAAAATTCTTGCTGCTTTAATATTTACTATTACAGCTCTGCATCTGAATCTGCTAAACTTCTGGATTCAACAGCTTCATGTCGGAATGAGTTCCATAGGCTAACTGTGTGCTATATGAAAACAAGTCATTCTATTAGTTTTGAATTTCCCACCTTTCAATTTCATTGAATGTCCCCTTTTTGTTGTGTTATGAGACAGGGAGAACAGAAGTTCCCATTCTTCCTTTTCCAGATCATTCATTATTTTGTGAACTTTTGTGACTTATAATTATCATGTCATCCAAGAGAAAACAAGAAGATTTTGCAGTAAGGAAAATTGTGGATGATAAAACAGCCAGCCAGTCATACTTCACATGCTGAAAAGGAGCCTCAATGCAAGAATTATGGGCCTTCTTTGGAATGATTTGAGTTAGAACAGCCTTTAGCTTGACCTTGTGGGTGCTTTTAAAGTCAATGAACTTGTGTCTTCCTCTAAGTGGTTGTACAGAGACATGGCACCCTTGATTCTGAATATTATTAATGCAGATGGATTTATGACACTGGGTATTCACAATCTCAGTACGAATCAGAAAGTACCTAGGGCAGAAGTTACTCTTAATAGAGCAGCAACCAAAACAACAGACCTGATTCTGATCTTGTTTACTTCAGTGTAAATCTCAAGCAGCTCCATGGAAGTTAATGGAATTACACCTATTTAAATTGGTTTGAGAGGAGAATCAAGCCAAATATCTCCAATTGGCAGGGTCACTACCTGCAAGTATAGGTTGGTATATTCTCAGACACACTTTGTTTTGGGATACAGTTACAGTAACATTGTTACTTTGGTCATAATGTAGGTAGCACATGTAGCCTCTTCAGAGGAAATTCACACTCATTGCTAAAGCCGAGAATAATTTCCTGTATTCCTGGGGAAGGGTTATTACTAGGGCCCTACCAAATTCACAGCCATGAGAAAAGTGTCATGGACCGTGAAAACTGGTCTTTTGTGTGCTTTTACCTTACACTATACAGATTTCACGGGGGAGACTAGCATTTCTCAAATTGGTGGTGATGCAGGGGGGTCACAAGGTTATTTTAGAGGTATCACGGTATTGCCACCCTTACTTCTGCGCTGCCTTCAGAGCTGGGTGGCTGAAGAGTGGCGGCTGCTGGCCAGGAGCCCAGCTCTGAAGGCGCCGCCCCACCAGCAGCAACACAGAAGCAAGGGTGGCAATACCATACAATGCCACCCTTACTTCTCCGCTGCTGCTGGAGACAGCTCTGCCTTCAGAGCTGGGCTCCAGGCCAGCAGCCGCCGCTCTCCAGCTGCCCAGCTTTGAAGGCAGAGTCGCCGCCAACAGCCGTGCAGAAGTAAGGGTAGCAGTACCACAATCCCCCCTATAATAACCTTGTGACCCCACAACTCCTTTTTGGGTCAGGACCCCTACAATTACAACATCATGAAATTTCAAATTTAAATAGCTGAAATCATGAAATTTACTATTTTTAAAAATCCTATGACCATGACATTGACCAAAATGGACAGTGAATTTGGTAGGGCCCTGGTTATTACTTGAATGTTGCGGGACTGTTTTTTGGTATTTAGCAATACAACCTTGGACACTCATGTGTTTGTATGTATATGAACATGCTTCATTGGAGGAGGTTCCAAAAAGTGGGGGAAAGATCTACCATTGTGCAGAACTCTCTTAGATCACTTATTCTTGATTTACCTCAGCCCACTCTGTAGATCCTAGCAAGCCAAATTCCTCTGCATCCCAGCTTGCAAATATCATTGTTCTTCTGGGCCTCCATCCTACAATAATACAAGATTTAAAGCACCAGGAGAATTACTCCAGCGAAATACACTGTGAGTGTATATCAAACTGAAACTAAATCATATCATGAGTAACAACAGTTTGGGTCTCAGCTGCAAGAATGATGTGTGGTGCAAAAGGCACACTTGGGGAATCTACCCCAAAATCTTTTGTAATTTTACTCATAGTTTGCAGTATTATGCCTGATACAGACCTTTGTCTTTGCTCAGTACCTGAGGTGATTGACATTTTCCTAAATTCAACATTTTGGCAAATAACTGGGGAAGAACTTTTGCAAAAGTGTTTTGATTTTTTACAACCGGCTCCATTCAATACAGATATTAAATTACTGTCCTCTTTCATTTAAATATACATCTTAGTACTTGTTTCATGTCTAGCGCCAGAAAGGCTTTCCCTAACCCTCTTCCCAAACACCAACTCTCAAATACCGAGGAATCCCCTGTGTGGTTTTGATAGATCCACCTCTAAACAATGATCTTTCACTCTAAAAGGCTTTCCATGTGACTTGAAGCCATGGTAATCTGGAGCGGGGTATATTGCAATGTGTTTTTATCTGTGTTTACTTTATCCAAGTTCTCCTTCATGACACTCCTATTACTCCCGTTCCTGGTTGGCTTCACTAAACATTGTTTCCTATTATGTTTGGTAACTAGGCAGTGAAGGAAACAAAATTAACCTCTAACAAGTTTTAAATGCTATGGTTGGGCAAAGAAAGCTACTGTAGCACAGTGTTCCGGTTATGTCAGGACCTCTGTCTCCAGGTTTTCAGACTCAATAAAAGGAGACTCCATTTGTTCTGGCAGCTGATTTTTAATGGTGTTGATGTTCCTCACCACCCTTGAGTATAACTAGGAACCTTGTATTTTTAAAATTTGTTCTCCCATTCATTTTCCACTGTATATCCTGTACGTATTCCGGGTCCCATTCACTCTGGTTTAACACTAATGTACACTTAACTGATTTGGAAGCTATAAACGTTGTCTTCTCAGATTCTTGTTTACTCTCTTATGGCATAGTTCCATAGATTTTTAAGGCCAGATGGTTCTACTACATGATCTAGTCTGACCTCTTGTGTATCACAGACCGTAGAATTTTAACCAGTTACCCCATCTGTCATATTTACTTCCCCATCTTCCACACGCTGCCTGATTTTCTTCCCCAGATGAAGCTTCCCATACCCATCACTATCTTGGAAACCAAGGGTGTCATAACATCAATAATTTGATTAACTAATTATAGTGAAGATAACAGTGATTAGCAGCTGCAAAGCACTGTAAAGATGAAAACTGCTATACAAGAGTTCAGTAATTTCTATAATTAGATACTTTAATTCCTCGCCAAAGCATATTGACCACACTATGAATGAGAGAGTCACATAGGCCAAGATCCACAAAGGGACTTAGGCATTGCAACGTAGAGCATGTCTACCGGCTAACATCCCTGGTTTGTGTATCGTTCTGGGGCTTAGGCGGTAGATACAGATTCGGGCACCTAAAATGAGGCTGCAGTGTGCATGCTCAGTAGCAAAAACATAGGCCCTGAGGAAATTTAGGCACATACAGGGTTAGGCGGAAGCTGAGCCACAGTTTTGTGGATTCCAATGGTGCCTAAAAATGGGCCTTAGATGCCTATATATCTTCATGGATCGCACCTTTGTATACCATCATTATAGGGCCTTTGAAATATCTGTAATAGATAACTGAAGAGTTGACAGCAAATGCCAAATATGAGGGACTACGGCTTTGCTTCAGCAGAGCACTTAAGCTTGTACTTAACTGAGAGCAGAAATTTGACCCTTAGTTTAAGAAAAATCTGTAAACGGTTCTGTTTGCTTTCTTCTTTAGTCACATACCTTCCTTCTTTAGTTTCCCATAACTTCTCACAATCTCATGAACCACAGCTGCCCCGCTCTGAGGATCAATTCCACCAAAGACCCAGGAGTCACGGTGGCCTCCCAGGATGACGTATCTGTCTGGAGAAATTAATGAGGGGGAGTTATTTGGAGGATCTCTTTCCTGCAGTAATAGTGTCAATGGAGAGTAGCTATGTATTCTATGTAGGTTTGCAGGCAACGAATACATCACTTTAACAGTTTACTTCACATGTGGCAGAATGGCAGGAGCCACTGTAAATCTCTTTCGGAAAAAAATTACAGGAAAGTTTATTGCTGAACTGCAGCTGGTTTGTGGCTTATTTATATTAGCATCTGTAGAAGTTCTAAACTTAGTAGCACTTTAACCCCCAAAGTTGTTTATAATAGACACCATAACAATAATTACTTCCAATTGCAGTCTATGTTTTTAAAGTTGTTGCAATTATTAACCTCTTTTTTCTGACATGCATCATCTTCCAAAATATTCATCATTTGGGCTTTTGATTTTCTATGCTGTGTCTTTGCCTGAAGTTTAATCAAGTCACATGAACAAGCAAACAAAAACTGTACAAACCACGAAATCTAAAATAAAACTGCACACATTTAAAACCTGTATCAAAACCAATAACCTTCTGGGCTTCTATTTATCCTCATTATTTTGTTTCAAATCCCTCCTTAAAACTTTGCTATGACAGACACTCCATCATACACCTTGTTGTGCAGTTGATGGTCAAAAGTGGTCCAGTATTTATATTTTTACATCATGAGTGTTCTTAACTCAACAAGTTTTAAAGACACTGAAGTAGTATTTTCTTGCCCTAGGTGAAAGGTACATTACAATGAGGGTTAACCAAGTCATAATAGAAGGTGTAGTTGACATGATATGGCATCAAAGAAAGAATAAATCCTAATGTCTTGCTTGATGTTGTTACAATTGTGATTCAGCCCAGAAATGGCTGTATTGTGGTTGCGGATGAAGTGATCTTACCAGCCTCATTAAAAAAATCCATTAGAGAATGTACTTGCAATATTGCTTGCCTGGACGCAAATGTTTATATCTAGGTTATGTTCCCCTTGGAAAACCAGTTTTTATAGTGAAAGTGCTGACATAACCTAAACTGTATGAGTGCTGCTGAAGGAAATCCCCAATGTGTACAAACAGACGTGCTCACCAAGTAGAATATAGAGAAAACCCTCTTCCACGTCCTCTCTTTTTAATTACTATGCTTAATTAGGTGTATCTGCAGTTCACTGCATCCACAGATAATGTATAAGACAAATGGCTTTACCTGGTTCTGTTGCTCCTCTGATGGTACCAATCACGTTGTAAATTCTTGTCACTTTATTGCTACTGTGAACGTGCATTTTGACCTTTCTAATGCATTGGAAAGCAAATTTAAAGAGAGAACTCATCAGATTACTTCATAAAACATTATATGCTTTAAAAATGTATAAGATCTATATTGTTTATAGTGAGAGATTAAGGGCAGAGTTTTGCTCTCACTTAAACAAATGTAAATCTGGAAAAAGTCCAGTGAAGTTGCTCCAGCTTTATATTACTGAAATTGAGGACAGAATTTGGCACTGGAAAGTTACCTAATCACATTGTTGGTACATGATTTATACTGGTAAGATGCTATTTATACTGGTTGCTGCTATGATTTATACTGGCCACAGACTAAAAGCTCTGAACTTAAAATGATGTTCTGTTACTGGCTGTTTTTAAAGTTGGGAGAGAGAAAGTATTTATAAGTATTTTATAAATATTTTATTAAAAATATAGAGGTTGGTTCCTCTGTCACTTAGCCAATGTAACTCCGGGGTAACTCCACTGCAGAGAATGGATTCACAGGGGCGGGAGTCGGTGGGGCATCAGGCCCCAGACAATGTTCCCTCTAATTTTTAACAGGCTGTGTGTGCAAAAAATTTCTTCTGTGCAAATTGTTGTGCTTCTATGCAAATTTTTATGCGCAGGGTGTTTCGCCGTGTGCGCGGGGTTTAGGATCTGTGTGCGCGCACACACACGCACAGCTTAGAGGGAACAGTGGCCCGAGAACATCAGGAGACATTCTAAGTTGTATCACAAAAATGTCTTTTGGAGACTTGTGTACCAGCCAACCTACGGGGCAACATCTGACTCTCAGTGCAGTCCTGTATTTCTTTAATCTCTTTTTCCTGATGATTTGACTAGAGGAGGAGGAGGAGGTCAAGTGGTTCATCTGAGGTCATTACAATAGTTCAGCCTGAAGGAGAACTCCAAGATTAATGTGGCTTCTAGTCATTGGCTGTAATTCAGTAGATCATGTGGCCTCAGTCATAGCCACCTGAAGCAAAAATGAGGCCTTGTAATTTAAGGAATATCACATTAAATTAGAATTTTCAGAACAATGTAAACTTGAGATTAATATCTCTCTTATTTTATATGATGCAACAAATAGTCCCAAAGCTGAAGACAATTTAGCTCAAAATAAACATGACTGGAACCTTTATTGTGAGGCCTTCAACTCAGCCCTGATTGATCAGAGAGTTTGTTAAGATCTGGAAACCTTTCAAATGAATTTGGGCCAAGGATTGCTTGAACCTTGAACAATGTATGAATTTGCATCAAAACCAGGAGAAACTCAGCTGACGTTTTGCTTTGAGTTCACTTTAGCCAAGAAACAATGCCATATGCCCTGACACCAAGGAAAAACTTGCAATGACCCCCAAATGTCAAAACTTGCGGATCTCTAGTTCAAAGATTTCACCAACTGTTGTTATATTTCCCTATCTATTAAAACTTGCTTTATATAATGGAAAACTGACCTTGTAGAGTAACTGCTCACGAAACCAGGCCCAATGTTGTAAGACACATTCAGGCTTCCTTTCCAGCTGCTGTCTGGTGGGGCAGGTCCTCCCATGTTACTGTTATTACAAAAATCTGTTTTTTATTAATTATTATTTGTATAAGTGTAGTGCCGAGGAACCCTAGTCATGGAACACGCCTCTACTGTGCTAAGCGCTGTACAAACACTGAACAAAAACCTCCAGACCTTACCTCAAAAAGCTTACCATCTAACAAAAAATGTATTGAATAAGCTTCTAAAATGGCGGGGAATTGGATTGGATGATTCAAGTGATCTTTACTTGCACCACTGCCTATGGGCTAGATCCTGGTCTCAGTTACACCCTTGTAAATCCAGAGTGACTCCATGTATTTGCATCAGTGGAATGATGTCAGAATTGGATACACTAAGCTGATGCTTTGGCTATTCAATTTAAAGAGACATTTCAGTGATACACATGGACTTGTGACGAATGTAGTTTATTTAGCTTCAAAAGTGCTAGGGTCTTGAAAAAACAGAGACTAAGACCAGTCCTTATTCTAAATATGAACAATCGAAAGCCCCAAACTAAGTCAATAAAAATTAGTGCCTGCTTAGCTGTCTGTGTGAATAGATACCTTTGCAGCATCCAAGCCTATTTTGTTAATATTTATATATTTTGCTAAGTGCTTATAAGAACTGGGGTAACCTTCAGGGTCTATGAATGTCAGAAGGTGGCCATGATTCTGGCATTCTGGCCCCAAATCAGCATAAAACTTAAGTGTGTACTTTATTTTAAGCATCTGTATAAATTCATCCACATTCAGCAAAGCTATTAAGCATATACTTTATGCCCAGGAGCCTCTAGGATGAGATAATCTATGGAAAATGCATTTGTTTTATAAATAGGAAGAACTAGGCATTCTGATCTTTTAAGGTTTACATGAAAATAAGAACCAAATGTCTATTGAGGGTGTATGTTTCATTTATGTTTTTAAAACCTACTCTCTGGATATTTACAACTCAATTAAAGGCAAATTACTAGTTGTGCTACATTGCCAACTATTGCCTGGCTCATCCGAACATAAAAAGAAAGTTTCAAACTCACATCACTTTTTTATGAACTAAGCATAAAGTTTTGTGGGAAATTGATTTGGGACTACAGTATTCCTAAGCAGGCTGGCCTGAAATATGGCTTACACTGGGACCGTACCAGTGAAAGCTAGGCATAGACTGATTTTTAAACTTCATCCAAAGAGGGCCTAACCATGTCCTCCTATGCAGATAGACAGCTCATATTTGCTTCAGGGAAAGACATGCACATACAGCTAGGGGAAGAATTCAGCGCAGGAAGAATGCCTAAAATAAATGCAAAGACCAGTTATAAGCAAGTTATATGTAAACCCGAGACTGGTGATATCATGCACATTGTCTGGAATTGCCAAAAGTTTTGGATTTGTGTAGCATTTAACACTGTATCTCAGATGGCTTAAACAGATGTAAAGTCAAATATATTGGAGTTTCCCTGTCAGAAGCCAGGAATTGTATTATGTGTTACTTGAGAAAAGAAACTATATCAACAGATTAACGCCAACTGATGTACAAAGTAGGAAAGCAAAATGATAAATGTGTGGGATTTTCAAGAGCAGTTATGTGACTATGGAGCCTATGTCCCATTGAAAGTCAATGGACATGAAGTCACTTAGATATTTCTGAAAATTTTTTCAAAAGAGAAGGAAGTAAAAAAAAGGAGTTTATGGTGCTGATTCAAAACGTTGTTTTTTTTAAATGTCTTTTCATGCTTCCATTATGATACACCAAATACCCAAGAGTTACAACTGGATGTGAGGGAAAGGGGACGGGGAAGGGAGCACACAACTTTATAGTACCTCCAGGGCTCTAGAATTTTCATGTCAGCCTTGCCCATTATAACCCTAATGTTCTAATTTTTCAAATACTCTTGCCAAGGTATTTGTGAATGTGATCTTTGACCTTTTTGTTCTCAACACTGAACACTAGCTTATTTCTGGCTCAAATAAAGATTTCTGCAAGGGGGGGAGGGAGGCGAGAGAAAGAGAGAGAAAAAACACTTTTGTAGAGCAGGGAAATAGAAGAAAGAAAAAGACTGAAGAACTTGTACCAGCACACAGTGTCCCCTTCGTCACTGCTCACTAGAATGATCTCTGATGCACAACCAAGTTAGAAGCTATTGTTTTAAGATTACTGAGGCTTAGATTTCACAGATTAATTTTCATAAAGCTTGTAAGACAGACAGGTCCACAGACTTTTTTTTACATACACTGTAAGCTCTTTGGGGCATGGACATTGTCAGGGTTCCCTCCTCACTCTAAACTCTGGGGTAAAGATGTGGGGACCCGCATGAAGAGCTCCTAAGCTTAACTCTACCATCTTAGGTTAAAACCCCCAAGATACAAAATTCCCTGCACCCTAAGAAATGCTTCTCTCACTGCCACCATCAAGTGTTTTAAACAGGAATCCAGGAAAGGAAACCACTTGAAGCTTCCTCTCCCCCCCCCAAAATACCCTCTCAAGTCCGTACCCCCCTTTCCTGGGAAGCTTGAGAATAATCTCCTAACCAATTGGTTACACAGTGATCTAAGAAAAACCCACCCCCGGGGTTTTAACACCATAGAAAACAGTCAACTTCTTAAAAGAAGGATTTTATTAAAACAAAGAAGGTAAAATCAGCTCTGTAAAATCAGGATGGTAACTAATTTACAGGGTACTCAATTTCCAAACTCAGAGGGATTCCCCCTCTGGACAAAACCTTAAAGTTACAGAAAAAACAGGAATAACCCGTCCCTCTAACACAGGGAACACACACCAAACAAAATAAACAGAAATCTACTCGCTATGCTGACTAAACTTACTTTAGAAAAGTGAGGATTTGATGAAAAGATGACTGGTTCCTTCTGACTCCAAGATCACTCTGAGTCTGACAAAGACCCACACACAAAGCTTTCCCCCTCCCAAGATTTGAAAGTATCTTGTCCCCTTATTGGTCAGATGCCGGCCAGGTCAGGTGTCGGTCTGGTTACCTGCATTTCTTAAACCTTTACTGGTAAGAGGATTTTATCTGCATCAGACCCTCTCCCCCTTCCCTTTATATTTATGACAGACATTGTTCACCTTTATTGCCCTGATCCTAAATGTGCTTATGCACGAGTCACTTTATGTGAGTAGATCCATTGAATTCAACAGGGTTATTTATGTACATAAAGTTACTTGTGTGTGTTTGCAGGATTGGGGCTTGTTAGTACAATACATAGCACCATCAGACTCTGAGCACTATCATCAATATTAAATAATTAGGGCTGTCAAGCGAATAAAAAAACTAATTGCGATTCATTGCATGATTAAAAAATTAATTATGATTAATCGCATGATTAATTGCACTGTTAAACAATAATAGAATACCATTTATTTAAATATTTTTGGACGTTTTCTACATTTTCAAATATATTGATTTCAATTACAACACAGAATACAAAGTGTACAGTGCTCACTTTATAGTTTATTTTTTATTACAAATATTTGCACTTGTAAAAAACAAAAGAAACAAGAACTGTATGCAATCTCTTTATAATGAAAGTTGAACTTACAAATGTAGAAATATGTACAAAAAATAACTGCATTCAAAAATAAAACAATGTAAAACTTTAGAACCTACAAGTCCACTCAGTCCTACTTCAGCCAATCGCTCAGACAAACAAGTTTGGTTACAATTTGCAAGAGATAATGCTGCCCACGTGAAAGTGAGAACAGGCATTCACCTGGCACTGTTGTAGCTGGCATCGCAAGATATTTATGTGCCAGATGCGCTAAAGATTCATATGTCCCTTCATGCTTCAACCACCATTCCAGAAGACATGCATCCATGCTGATGACGGGTTCTGCTCGATAGCGATCCAAAGCAGTGCGGACCTACGCATGTTCATTTTCATCATCTGAATCAGATGCCACCAGCAGAAGGTTGATTTTCTTTTTTGATGGCTCGGGTTCTGTAGTTTCTGCATCTGAGTGTTGCTCTTTTAAGACATCTGAAAGTATGCTCCACACCTAGTCACTCTCAGATTTTGGAAGGCGCTTCAGATTCTTAAACCTTGGGTCGAGTGCTGTATCTATCCTTAGAAATCTCACGTTGGTACCTTCTTTGCATTTTGTCAAATCTACTGTGAAAATGTTCTGAAAGTGAACATGTGCTGGATCATCCTCCGAGACTGCCATAACATGAAATATATGGCAGAATGCAGGTAAAACAGAACAGGAGATATACAATTCTCCCCCAAGGAGTTCAGTCACAAATTTAATTAACACAATATTTTTTAACGAGGAGCATCAGCATGGAAGCATGTCCTCTGGAATGGTGGCCAAAGCATGAAGAGGCATATGAATGTTTAGCATATCTGGCATGTAAATACATTGCAACACTGGCTTCAAAAGTGTCATGTGAACGCTTGTTCTCACTTTCAGGTGACATTGTAAATAAGAAGCAGTCAGCAGTATCTCCTGTAAATGTAAACAAACTTGTTTGTCTAAGGGTCCATACTTACCGGCTGGTTCGGCGGCAAGCAATCGATCTTCTGGGATCGATTTATCGCGTCTTGTCTAGACGCAATAAATTGATCCCGGAAGTGCTCGCTGTCGACGCCGGTAATCCTGCTCCGCGAGAGGAGTAGGCGGAGTCGACGGGGGAGTAGGCGGAGTCCGCCTGCCGCGTGTGGACCCGCGGTAAGTACCTTTTAGTTCAAACTAAGATACTTCGACTTCAGCTACGTTATTCATGTGGCTGAAGTTGCGTATCTTAGTTCGAACTGGGGGGTTAGTGTGGACCAAGCCTTAGCAATTACCTGAACAAGAAGTAGGACTGAGTGGACTTATAGGCTCTAAAGTTTTACACTGTTTTGTTTTTGAGTGCAGTTATGTAACAAAAATACCCCTACATTTGTAAGTTACACTTTCACAATAAAGAGATTGCACTACAGTACTTGTATGAGGTGAACTGAAAAATACTATTTCTTTTGTTTATCATTTTTACAGTGCAAATATTTGTAATAAAAATAATAATATAAAGTGAGCACTATACGTTTTGTATTCTGTGTTGTAATAGAAATCAATATATTTGAAAATGTAGAAAAACATCCAAAAATATTTAATAAATTTCAGTTGGTATTCTATTGTTTAACAGTGCAATTAATCGGGATTAATAGCCCTATAAATAATGTAATATTAAATAGTAATAATAATACCACACATCCTACCAAAATCTAAAAGCAAAAGCTGATTTTTAAATTCACCCCAGCACCTAGCCGCAGGGCGAATGAATGAACGTCCTGGAGAATTATTTGACTAAACAAGGAATCGGATGGTCACTAGCTTTGACTGTGTAATTGCACACAGAGTATGACTAACCTGATAGGTTTAGTCGGGAAGCTAACAACAAATGAGTCTTGCCTTACAAGAAGGTGAGAATTTTGCTGAATGAATGAGAGATGCTAAATGAACACTGGGTCCAAGTTTTGGCTTGTTGGCATCATTTCACATTCAGCTGATTTAATACACTGTAAGAGAGTGCCTGTATCTAGCAATGTGGGGATGTCACACAGGTCCTTACCCATCCTCCAGACATGAGAGAGAAATGTTTCAGAGAGTGAATGGTTGACTCATTTGGGGGTGCCACATCCCAAAAGTAGGTGACTTGACAGCCCTGCTAATTATTACACTTTGATTACTTATTCAAATTAAGGTACATTTTATAGCTCCAGTAAAACATTTATTTATTTTGATGTATTTAAAATGCTCTGGGCACATACCCAACATACAATCTAATAAAATGCTTCTTTATGTTTTTTCCCTTGAGGTCCCCACAATATCAAACAAACTTCATCAGTAAATGTGCCAGAGGAACAGTATGAATTACTTTCTCTCCTTCTTTCAAATAGGTCCATGGAATTCACAAGACAGTCTTATGAAACTTCCCTTTGTCTTCTGTTTACTTACCGTAATAACTTTTCAGCATCATTGTAACCAATGGGATGGACTGGAAGTTTTGGAAGACCTACAGCCCTGGCTTCCTCATATCGATAGGTGTACTCTGGAGGTAGAAGACTGGTGTTTATTTTATCTGATTTTTAAGAGTGAGTCATACAACACGTAGCACGGCTCTACATAGAAGTCAGGAATAATTACTCTGCTGCGCTAAAAATGAGGCCCAGATTTCTACAAGAATGCTGTTCTCTACACGACCTACTGTTTCAGAGAGGCCTCAACTCACTCTCCTTGGATGTCCACACCCTGCATCCCCAGTCTGTTGTGTGTGCAAAAATTCCACATTTGGAAACCATCTCTGTATACAGTTCCTTTGTAGGATGGCTGAGAGGGTTCCTCCCACTCCCATGGGAGTGGGAGGAAACCTGGCTGGGAGTAAAGGGCAGACAGGGCTTTCTTGCAGAGAATATCATTGGATCTAGTGCAGGGATGGTGGCTGATCTCCTACTTTCTCCCCACTATCTTTTCCTGCTGCACTGAGAGGCACAACAGTAGGGACAGGAGGAGAGATGGCCACAAACAGCTCTACAGGGAAGTGTGGCCCCATCAAAGGGCCAAGTGGCTGAAAGGGAAACAGACCCAGCCTTGTAGAACTGCGGAGCTAATGATGCCCCCTCTCCACGGGGATTATGCAAGTGGACTTGGGCCACCCCAGTGTGCAGAAACGAAGGGGAAGAGACAGACTGTTTAATACATATATCTGTATAGACACACACACACACACACACATATATATATATATTACCCTAACAAAACATGGGCACGTTGCCCTGTGACAGCTGGCCCCAGTGAGCTAGGAGTTGTAGCAGCACAGAGGGTGTCCCCTCCCAGTCCAGTATTTGGGCTGTTGAACATTAGAGTCATAACCTCAGTGTTATTCCCCCATGCAGACTGTCCTCTCCAATGCTTTGAGTTTCAACAGCACAATGCTGCCCACGCTGAATCCTCTGACAGCTCCCTGCTCCCTCTTGTGGGTCCCAGGCAGCAGCACTCTGTGCAGGGGGAGCCCAAAGCTGCCCCCTCCATGCCATGGCAAGAACAGGTGGGTTTATATACATTGGCTCCAAAGGAATGAGGAACGTCCTGTCACCTCTCCCGCTCTTCCTGAGACCAGACCCCTTTGGGACCACCTGGCTCTCATCAGAGCATGGGCCATGGCAACGGCTTCTTCTCAACGCCACTCACCTTTTGCTGGATAACCTGGCGTGAGAGGATCCCCTGCCCCGTTCAGATTTAACACATTCCCACGCTGGGCTCCACCTCCGGGAAGGTTCCAGCCATTTGGAAAGGGATCTACTCCAGGGGCGCAGTAGTCAGCAGGGTCTGAATACAGAATAACCCCCATGGCACCAACCAGCTCAGCATTCTTCACCTAAAACACATATCCCGTGTCCTTACTCAGTCCTTGACAGCTTGACACCAGTGCCTGAATTCTCCAGGCCATGGTCCCACAGCGAGAGGCGGGTACCTGGCATTTCACAGAATAGACTCTTTGCACTGAGGGAACTGGTTAAAGCAGCATCCCCTTTTAGACTCCTCAATGGAGGGCTGAAAATGATGACAAGTCCTAGGACCCGAATCTCATTTACCACCATTCTGGTATTGTAAAGGGCTATAAATTACATTAACACCTACTTTAAGGCCCCTTGACACTACCCGAGTGGCTTAAAGGGATTTTAGTGTAAATAAGAAACTGGCCCATAAATATTCTCATGTCATGCAATTTCCTGGCAGCCAGTAGGTTTTGTATCCTGCTGAGAAACCTGATACAGCATGTGCATAAGGGACTTGGTGCTACTTAGAATCCTAGGCAGGAGATATGTGCAATAACATGGAAATACTGCTCACAGAGTACTACTGTACCAAGCGTAATTCTAGTTTGTTTCCTGTCACCCAGACAAAAACAAGCAGCTGATTACTGAAATAATCAGTGCACAATATAAACGTCTGACAAGTGTTAATACAACCTGAAATCTTAGTTGCTAAGTGAGAGATTTACACTGAATATCTCCTGGGGGGGAGTTTTCAGAATCGCAAACCATACGAGACAGAAAAAAATATTACTCTGGGATTTGAATCTGCCTTTTGTTTGAACATGTACATAAAGCCAAAGAGTAACTGTTTATCTTTAGGCTTACAGGGGCATCAGATCAGCTCTGTGCTGTTTTGACAAAGGGAAGTGTTTCTGGCAAACAAAATCAGTGTTTAACTCTGGCCCACAGATAGTGCTTTGAGATGCTACCAATCTCATTTTGGCTTCCTAATCTATTTTGCTGCAGATAAAACAGGTCAATATAGTAACGGATTGGCAAATAATCCTCAACCGAGGTTGTAAGATCCAGATATTTTAGTCAAAACTTACCATAGCCATGCCCAGGACATACAATATTTGCCTTCATCTTATATCCTATGGGACTGTATAAGCAAATTTAATATAATCAACCAGTGGAATTCACTGGACCAGATATATATTGTCTAATTTGTCAGTAGGAATGCAGCATTTCCAACAAGTACAACAAAAATACATTTGTGTTGCTCCTTTTAGTGACAATAAGTCCATGTCACTCTCAAGCCTTAGGAGTGCTGCATGCCACAGAGGAATGCTACAAAACATGGGAATCCTCTCTCTCATTTTCATGAGCCTTTCCCATCCAGATGGAGTCTAGAAACAATTCAGCAATATAGACTATTACTTATATTATCTTTCACTTATGAAAATGACACAAGTCAGTTGTCCCTTCAATGGGCAGAAAATATTCCTCAAGAGAATATCACAAATCTAGGTATCCCTATTAAAAGATTCAGCATTTGGATTGCTGGGTTAACTGAAAACTGTGTAAAATTACATGTAAGGTCTAATCCTATTCAAATTGAAGTCAACTGGATTTTTAAGAGAAATATGATCACAGACATATCCAGGCTTTCTATTGACCATGGGCCTGATTGAGGAAAGCATCCCTATTCAAGAAAGCTCTTAAACATGTGCTTAAAATTAAGCATATGCTCATGAATTTTCCTGAATCAGGGCCTAAAGTATTTGAGGAAATCCATAGATTATTTTTTTTAACTAAAAAACCCTCTGTTGGGCTAATCCCTGCCCAATTTGTGGAAATCTTTAAACAGAAACATGTTAGATTCATTTTAAAGAACAGTTGAATCTTTAAAAATGAGTAATTTTAAACAAATGCAATTATTTATACTGTCATAAATGTGCTTGTATATATCTCCTACTCAAGAAGCATCTTTGAGCATAGTTTGATAAACAACTCAATTATGCTAAGATTGCCAAGAGATTCTAAATATGGCCATCAGTTACGGAGAAGGCATATCTTAAGCACAAACTAAGAATATACATCAATTATAGAGTAGATACATTACCTTATTCCCTCTGAAGATTTTCCCATATCTGGCAATGACAATCTTTCCAGTACAGTTAATTCCCATCTCTCTCTCCAGTTTGAAAAAGTCTTCAGTACGGCCATAGTTCACGTACACCAACTCACCCTAGTAGATGAGAGGCACAGTGAGAAGAGGCTTGAGTTTCCATGTGCTTTCACCAGTGTAAATCATTGGGAACTCCAGTGAAGTCAACAGAGTAACACTGGAGTCAAACCACTGTAAGTGAGAGGAGAATCTGGCCCATTCTCTCATCGTTATTTCTACAGAATGTCTAGTACAGAATCCCCAATTTTATACGTCTCCATATTTGTCAGCCAATACAAAAATGCTGATTTGTGTGCATTCATAACTAGAGTGCTGTAATTATACCAATTAACGGCAGCCTGCTGGGTTTCCACAATCAGGGAAATTGTTTTACAGTGAAAGGATAAGCCAAGTTACTATATGAGTTAAAATATATTGTTAAAATCTTTTCATACAATTCTATAATTTTTAATTTTTATGAGTTCTTTGATTAAGCAAAGGTATTCACTGCATCATGCAGACAATCCCACTTTTTAAGAAATATGATCAGGAAAATTAAGTACAATAAAAAGAATCACTTAATTGAACACTCAGGCATCTCTGACACATTACTCAAAAATACATTTTAGGATGGGATTTCTTTATGAAAAATCCCAGCTTTACCTTTCAGTAACCCCACTGGGAGTCACACCAGAACTTGCTAGTAATAGAATGAAATCGCCAGTGTTTATAGCAATGTCACTTCAAAAACGCACACAATTATGCAAATGGTAAGAATTCAGTGTGGACTCTGTTCTAAAATCCTGCAAGACTCTTTCAATTTAATTGCAGGGCTCCTGGGTTTGGTAAATGTCCTCTACGCTACCTGCTTGCCTATTCAGTGTCTGATTCTGCCCGCCTTTCCTGACTGGGACTACTTGTGTAGTAAAATATTACGCAAGGTGAGTAAAGGCGGCAGAACTGGACCATCAGTGATGCTGATGGAGGTACTCCAGATTTACACCAATGTACAGAAGTGCAGAATTTGGCCTAATGTGTCCTCACATCACTGATTTGCCTGTTTTCCATTAAAGATTTCTATTTGATATCCTAAAAATGTAGAACACCCTTTTTATTTAGTACAAACACAGATGGATACCATAATAACAAAAGTGAAGCAGGCTTCCATAGGTCCTGATATCTGTTCTTAAAATCGAGGCGAGCAGGGCAGGATTAAGGCATAGGTATAATTGGCAGCTACTGGAGTCATATGATGATGTCAGAATTTCAGTTTTCATTTAAAAATGAAAAGAGGTCCGATTATCAGAAGATTAAATTGCATACCTCCACTGAAGACAACAGAGAGATTTACCGCCAGCTGCACATCGGGCCTTATGTTTCTATCCCTCGTGATTAAAAAGATTTTTTGAAAATGTGAGCCCAGAATAGCCAACGTAGTGGTGTCCACCTGAGTCTGCAGAGAGCCTGAAACCATAGCTCAAAGAGTCATAAACTAGCCTATTCATTTTAATGAATTCTAAACTCTGACCTGCTGCTCTTGGAGCACTCCCTCCAATACTATCCTCACAGAGGACTCTAGGTGTGTTTAGGTCCTCACTGCTGTCATTCCATCATAGTACTTGGGTGGGGGTAGCGGGGGGGACGGGACGTTGTTTGCAAGTGTCCCACATACAGAATCCCCGGGGGTTTTGGATTAGGTCTTTCAATTCTAATTTTCTCTGTGTGCTTTCAGACAGGCTTCGGTGGAGCTTTTATTATGTTTTCTGCTGGTCAGCATCAGCTCTGTTAGGGGTTTTAATATTTTTCTCTTATTCTCCCTACTGGGATTCAGTTAAATACACCAAGTAAAAAGTAAACAGGCTAATTTTCAGTACTATTTACATCTGGGATTATGCAAATTTCAGGGACAAACTCTGCTTCTGATGTAAATCTGAAGCTACTCCATTTAAATCAATGGATTTACATGTTTATTTACACTAGTGTATTTTGGACCTATAGCATGGAATTCGTTTAAATGGCTGATTTCTCTCTTCCCCACTTCTTTTTTTTAAGTTTCTGCTGTGAAGTGCTTTAGGGTTTCTTTGGGGGGAGGAGGGGTGGTTTTGTAATGGTCTCTGTTGAATTTATGATGCCACATGCTGTAATGAGTATTCCCTCACATTCCTAATGATGCTAACTGTGGATTTGAAGCAAGCACTTTTTAAAGAAAATCACTTTGGAACATTATACAATCAAACAGTTTCCTTGTGATAACCAGGAGTCAAGTCTAGTCTAACTGTGCTATGTTGCTTCCTGCTCATATGGGTGGGGGACTCAAATTGTTATGGGTGCAGCATATTTTCCAAATGGTTAGTGCTTTTTAAAAACATCCCACTGCTCTCATCCAACAGAAGTCTTGTTAAATACAGTTCTCATGTTAGACGTTTGGGAGCATGCAGGGTTCAAAGCAAAAAATCCACATGTGATTATACCCTAGTAAGACCTGTGTCTACTTGGACTCCTGGCCCCTTCAAAAGATAGCTATTTTTTCTATAAAATGAACTTCCATGTGTAACAAAACTAGGGCTTTCAGTAGCACCACTGGGAATCACACAGCGAGTGTAGATCCCTTCAGAACACTGTGATAATTTACACTGGAACTTGCGTGTAAAACTATGAAATCATCAGTGTTTATAGAGATGGCATGTCAAAAACGTGCAAAATTATGCAAATGGTGAGAACGCATTGTGGACTCTTCTAAAATTTTGCAAGACTCTTTAGATTTAATGGCAGAGCTCATGGGTTTGGCAGGTACCCTCTACCCTACTTGTTTGCCAATTCAGTGTTTGATTCTGCCAGCCTTTCCTGACTGGATTTTTTTGTCTGAATAACTACACCTACATTAGGGCTTTTGCCAGCATAGCTATTTCTGTAAGAGGTACAATCCCTTCCACCCCAGCCCACACTCCTATCTGACATAGCTATGCTGGAAAAACTTTTAAGCATAAACCAGGCCTAGCAGTGAATACTCAAGTAGGCCCAATTCTGCTGTCCTACTGAGGTAGGACATGACCTTGCTCGTGAATAGCCCTACTGATGAAAGATTAATTATTAGTAGCCTCTAATGGCCCAGAGATGAAAATGGCCTATTAGGTCATCTAACCCTCGCATGACTAGTATACTTCACAGCATATTTTTCAATGTTTTGTCCAGTTCAGTTTTAAATATCCCATGGGGGATTGTTCCACAATCCTAACTAGATCTTGCTGTTAGGAATTATTTTCCTGATGTTCAGCCTCAAGTTATCTTTTCTTAATTGATGAAATTACTCTTAGTTGTTAGCCCCTTTGTAGCACCCTGCATAACCTCTCCCAAGTGGTCAGTTTTACACCCTTTCAAATGTTTGTAGACAATTATCACCTATCAGATCTTTATAGGTTTTTCTATGGTGTCTGTCACTGTGGAATCTAAGCCCTAGCAATTAGAGACAGCATGATGTGTTTGCAAACAAAAGGTTTGTCTATGCTGGAAAAGTAAGTGGTATTTTAAAATGTACTAACATGTTCATAGAGTTATACATTTCAAAGCCAGAAGAGGACCACTGCATCATCTAGTCCAGGGGTCTCAAACACGTGGCCCGTGGGCCGCTATTTGCTGAGGCCCGCCATAGGCGCCGACTCCACTGGCAAACAAGCTCCAAACATTACTGAGTGTTTATATTTTATTAAAACCCCTCGTTGCATTACAGTTTTTAAAAAGTTAATAGATTGACTTTTAATAGAATACTATATTACTCTTCATTTTTTTCATTTTTGACTATACTTTTGTATCATTGTATGAAAAGGTTTCAGTGATGCGGCCCTCGGCCCAATTTACTAGTTCTCATGTGGCCCTCGTGGTGATTTGAGTTTGAGATCCCTGATCTAGTCTGAACTCCTGCATAATACAGCCATAGGTCTTCACCAAGTGGTTCCAGCATCAAACCCATATATTTAACTAGTGTTGCCAGCTTTTGTGATTTTATCTTGGTTCTTGGGATAGTTGGTGTGTTACTTAACACACCACCTCCCAGAGATAAGTGATTATGTAAAAAAAAAAAAAAATTAGCTTTCATTTTTTTCAAATAAGTTTCTAGCCCTCATGATTATGGAGAAAAGCTGGAGAATATGACCTGAATGCATTCAAAAGGCTCAAAAACCAGAAGCCAAATAAAAATAATTCCAATTTTTAAAAAAATCTTATGATTTTGAAACCAATCTCATATTTTCTTTTGCCACCTGACTCCTTTGCTGTTGATAATTAGAGCTTAGTGAATAATTGATTTGATTTGAACCAAAACGAGTTTTTTGACATTTTTCATTGAATTGAAACATTTTGAAATGAAAAAAAATCAAAATGAAATGTTTTAAAATATTCAAAATATTTCATTTCCACTTTTTAGAATTTTTTCCCAGAAGCTATTTGTTGAATTTGACCCAAACTCACAAAGAATTTCAGACTCCAAAATGGATTTTTCAGCAAAATTTCTATTCCTCCAAAATCTTCACCCAGTCTTATTGGCCACCCTGTTAACACCACTCAGAACCTAGTGCAAAGACAGTCATGTTTAAAAATGTAACTGGTCATGGCACTAAGTGATGCTTAGAAACGTAACACGTTTAAAAACACTACTCATTTTCCAAGAACAGATAACAGCAATCTCACCCCTTCCTTATGCCCATTGTATATACTTAAGTGTAGTAGCCGTGTTAGTCTGTGTCAGCAAAATGAAAATAAGAAAGAAAAACTTGTAGCACCTTAGAGACTAACAAATTTATTTCAGCATAAGCTTTCGTGGGTTAGTACCCACTTCATCGGATGCATCCGATGAAGTGGGTACTAACCCACGAAAGCTTATGCTGAAATAAATTTGTTAGTCTCTAAGGTGCTACAAGTTTTTCTTTCTTATTTTCATTTTGTATATACTTAAGTTTTTCTTTCCTTTTTTTCTTGTCTTCTACAGTACATCCTCTCTTCAGATCTCATAAGATGTAGGATGCTGTTACTTAAGGCAAATCTACATTACAAAATTAAGTCAACCTAAATTATGTTGATGTGCAGACACTGCAGTAAAACTGATTCAATTACATGTCCACACTATACTCCTTGTGTCCACGGTGCACCTCCTCACCAGGAGTGCTTGCACCAATTTAACTGCCAGTGTGGAGCACTGTGAGATGATTTCTGAACATCGATATAAACAACGCAGTGCCTACACTGACATTGTGTTTACCTAACTACATCGACTTAAGCGCTACACCTCTCGCAGAGGTGGAGTTATTAAGTCGATGTAGCGGGCGAGTTACATCAGTGGGAGCTACATCTTAGTGTAGACACTTACAGAGTTAGATCGACGTAAGATGCCTTACATCGACTTAACTCAGTAGTGTAGACCAGGCTTCAGTGGAGGCCTTTTCTAAGAGATGGTTCTTGCATCTAGACCTGAACATGGTCAGAAAAACTAAGAAGATGTTAGGCTGCATAAAGAATAGAATGATGAATAATACTGAGAATATTATAATGTCTTTATATAAAACAATGGTGTAGCCTCATCTGGTATACCGTATACAGTACTGACCACCCACATGGAAAAGGGGTTTTGCAGAACTGGATGGGCTTTAGAGATGAGTGATAAGAATGATCAAAGGTCTGAAAAAACTCTCCTGTGAAGACAGGGAACAGATTATGATAATTTACCTTAGAAAGGAGACAAATAAGAGGGAACCTGGCCTGGAGAAGGGAGATTGGGAACTTCTGTCCTTGTCTTGGAACACAAGAACAACGGGATGTTCAGTGACATTAAAAGGTGGGAAACTCAAGAAATAATTTTACACAAAATGTGTGATTAAACATGCATTGCCACATGAAGTCATTGAGATAAAGCATTTAACAAGATTTAAAATGGGAATATTTATATGGATAACGTGAATACCCAGAGTTATGATGAATAACAAAATTTGTGGAAAGGCTATTAAACCTCATGCTTTGGAGTTTAAGCCAATCTCTATTCAAAAGCAGGATGAGATTTACATGGGGGGGGGGGGGACAGATTACCCAACATCTGCCTACTACAAGGTTTTTGCACCTTCCTCTGAAGGATCTAGCACTGGCTACTGTCAGAGACAGGACACTGAAATAGATAGACTTAGGTCTGATCCCATACAGCAATTCCGATGATCTCCTTTGTTCCATAGCTGCAGTCTTGATACTGAACTCTGTTTTGTCTGCACACAAGAGCCTTATTATGAGCCAGTCTAGTTGTAATATCCCTGTAATGCACAGCTGCCTTAGAGGTCATGAATGGTGGTCTTTGAAGCAGCTTGCACTCATCCTGTTAAGTGCCTTGTGGACCGGGATCTTAGTCACTCCCGCAACAGATAGGCTGGCGGTGGAGCGCTCAGCACAGTGCTATGATTAAGGCCCTACCAAATTCACGGCCATGAAAAACATGTCACGGACTGTGAAATCTGGTGTCCCCCCTGTGAAATCTGGTCTTTTGTGTGTTTTTTACCCTACACGACACAGATTTCACAGGGGAGGCCAGCATTTCTCAAATTGGGGGTCCTAACCCAAAAGGGAGTTGCAGGGGAGTCACAAGGTTATTTTAGGACGGTTGTGGTATTGCCACCCTTACTTCCATGCTGCCTTCAGAGCTGGGTGGTGGGAGAGCGGCAGCTGCTGGGCAAGGCGGCGCCCCACCAGCAGCAGCAGAGACATAAGGGTGGCAAGACCATCCCATGCCACCCTTACTTCTGCGCTGCTCCTGGCGGTGGCTCTGCCTTCAGAGCTGGGCTCCTGGCCAGCAGCCGCCGCTCTCCAACTGCCCAGCTCTGAAGGCAGCGCCGCCACCAGCAGCAGCGCAGAAGTAAGGGTAGTAGTACCACAGCCTCCCTTACAATAACCTTGTGACCCCCCCCAACCCCCCCCCCTCCTTTTTGGGTCAGGACCCCTAGAGTTACAACACCATGACATTTCAGATTTAAATAGGTGAAATCATTAAATTTACGATTTTTAAAACCCTATGACCATGAAATCGACCAACATGGACCGTGAATTTGGTAGGGCTCTAGCTATTTTGTGTCCTTGCATGCATTTGTTAGCTAGGGGGAGTGCTGCTCCAATCTGCATGAGCTTTTGCTTCCTGGTGGAGGTTTGCAAAGAGCAAGTTGCCATCTTCTTCTTCAGCTGTGTGCATGGGGCCAAATTCACAAGTAGCATAAATTTGCTCATCAAAAATATTTTTATGTACCGTAGGTATGCATCAACCCTCATGGGGGTGGTCGTACTGTATCCAAAGAAGAGAGAATTCTCTCAGAAGCAAGGCAGTCACCCCAAGTGTGCCTTCAGTTCAGTAACATTATTTGAACATGCTCCCAAGAGCATGCCAGAGAAGTACAGCAAGCAGGATTTGACCCATAAATATAATGAGCTGATAATGGAGTGGGCATCCCTGGCTAAAATGTATCTCACAAGTGAAAAGGGGCTCTGTATCTTACGCGATAGTACCGATCAGATCTTACATTGCCCCTCCTAAAGGAGCCCACATAATGTCCATGATTGATACAGAAACTATTAGCAATAGTATTCAGACTAATGGGAAGGCCACTGGGCCTAGGCAAGGATGGTCTTGTGATTGGGGCACTGGACTGGGACTCACGAAACCTGGGTTTTAATTCTTGACAGTGACAGACTTCTGTGGGCCCTCAGGCAAGTCACTCCACTCTGTATATCAGTTCCCCACCTGTGAATGTGGATAATACTTCCTTTCTCCCACCCTCTTTGCCTTGTTTGCTTAGATTGTAAGGTCATTGGGACTGGGACTGTCTCTTACTATGTGCCTGGCACAACAGAGGCCTGATAGTGTTCGGGGTCCCTACGTCATACGATTATACAAATAATAAACAACAGGGTGGGGCAGTTGGCACTGATGTAGACCGTACTGTATCTGTTGTATGGAGAAACTAAAGACTTCAAGCTTCCAGGTCTGCTGACTTGGGACTTCTCACAAGCACTAAAACTAACTGTATGGGGGGGAAGAGGTAAAAGCATATAGTTAGTATAAAAAGAAAACCCAACATCTGGAATTTTCTGATATGTAATGGAGCAGCCCACTGGAGTACTTTATTGTTGATAGCACTAGCTAGATGTATGAAGATTTTGCCAACACTGTGACCACGAGTAAGGAACAATTAGCATCTGATTCTTTGAAGAGACAGCCTGGTGTCTCTCAGGCATCATTTTTTCTCTCTCAGATAACATTCATGTATTTAATTTTAATTAGTTTTTTGAAAAGGAGGCTTCAGCCTTTCAGATCTATTTGTATTGTTCCCCTACTTCCTATCACTTATTGTGGCTCACCAGAGACCAAATAAAACGACACAGTCATACTGTTTTTCTCAGGATACTATTTTATGACAGGAGGTCATAATCCAGGAGTGTTCCCATACACCATGCTCCAAATGTCCTGCTGCAGTTCTACAAAATCTCATTAACTGAAAATTCCCTGGTGAATAGAGTTTATCTGGTCTGATTTTCCAGCTACCTCTGAATATTATACCAAACTGTGAGCAGGATACCTTTAATTTTCAGGCCTTGAGCAGCCTACTACTAAACCGCAAAAAAATAGCCTGAATTAAATAGTCAAGGAAGGTATTGTGCACAAATAAATCTTTTCTAATCTTACAAATTGCTGACTAAATCCACTAATGAGCAGCAAGGCCATAACACAGGAAAACTCCTGCTCTACGCACCAGTTTTACAAGGAACCCTCTGTCCTTTGGAACCTCTGCAAAACAGGAGGTACCAAAAATAATACTCCACGGAATGTTCTAAAGTGCAAATGTCTGTTAACACAGGAGCGTTGGGATTTAACAAGAGCCAGCTTGTGCCTGATTCTTGCCCATGTGTGCAGGGTGGGGAAAAGACACAACAAACTTTCCCTAACTCCTCTTCTGCAGTGGGCAGCACAACTGACTGGATGCAGAGGGCATCATGACACACTATCCTTTGGGCTGGTCTACACTACCCGCCGATTCGGCGGGTAGCAATCGATTTTTCGGGGATCGATTTTTCACGTCTAGTGTAGACGTGATAAATCGATCCCCGATCGCTCTCCTTTCGACTCCAGTAATCCACCCCGATGAGAGATGGAAGCAGAGTCGACGGGGGAGCAGCGGCAGTTGACATTGCGGCGTCCTCTCGGCGAGGTAAGTCAAGCGAGGTATGTCGACTTCAGCTACGTTATTCACGTAGCTGAAGTTGCGTACCTTACATCGACCCCCACCCCTAGTGTAGACCTGGCCTAAGAGATGGTGCTATATGCACATTCCCCCCCATACACAATTACTTCCAGATCCATTTGGTATGGCCAGTGCCTTTAAGGAACCACTCACACTAAGACAAGGATAGCTTGCCTAGAATTTTTTGTAACCAAAACTTCCCACACCACATGGGGGTCTGATCCTGCATTCCTTATACTCCAGCCTCCGTCAATGGGAGTTCTGGGTGCATAGGAAATGAAGGATCCAGCCCATGATGAGTGTCAAATGATTTCTCATCATTCCTGGCAATGTGGTGCTTTCTAAGAATGACACGGCAGGGACAGTGGCACAAGATATTGCTGGGTTGGCACCGTGGCAGCATTCACAGAAATACTGATACTTTCAGAAGCAACACAGCAATAAGGCACCCACCGTTACTCCACAGATTGTGTGGCTGATTGAAGTATAACCACACAGACACCCATGAGTACCGAGCATGTCATCACCAGCTAATGTTTCATACAAGTGTATTTTGAAGGACTTGGGGTATGGGTTAAATACTCGTTGCTCATAATAGGGCTCATCTATACTGGCAAAATAAATCATGTTAGAAAAGTTATTAAACTCATATTGTTTAGCTAACATGATAGTAAAAAAAATGTTGACCTGAGAGGCCGTGGGGTAGATTTTTAGAGGCATAAAGGACACTTAAGCACTTAACTCTTATTGAATTTCAATGGGAGTTAAGCACTTATGTGCCACTTGACCCTCTGAATATCTACCTCCATGTCTACTTTAGGAAAAATATGTATTTTAACATGTGCTAGCAAGAACATGGTATTTTAATACATATTAGTCAGCTGTGCTTGCTGGTTCAGCTAACTTGTTTTGAAATATGGCTGTCCTTGTCTACACTAAGGACAAACTAACATTTAACACTGTGCTAGTTAACACATGTCAGTTAACACAATTTCTAACATGACGTATTTTCCCAAAATAGACAAGCCCATAAATTACAAAGTTTCTCCTTGGACAAAATCCTGTCCCCACTGAAGTCAATGGCAAATTCCCATTTACTTCAATGGGGCCAGGATCCCTTATGTTTATATGGCACATTGATATGGCCATCTTCTGAGATACTGAAGGTCAGAATTTCTATTGATGTCAATGGAAGCTGTGGGTGCACAACACCTTTGAAAACAATGTTATTTATTTAGATACCTAAATATGGTTTTAGGATTCTGACTTGTTACCCAAGATTGAAAACATTAAACTAAGTTTACAGTGATCACTGGGGTGGAATATAGCAGCCAACAACACTAAACATATTTTTTTTTTAAGAAGAGAGTCAAAAAAGGAACACCTCCAACTGAAGCTAGAAGGTGAAATTTAAGATGGCAAATATAATTCCCTAATTCAAAATTTTCCCAATACACAAGGGCTAACACTTTCTAGGGATGATGTGGTCTCATGGTATAGGGTAGGGTTGACAACCCTCCAGCATTGTCCAGGAGTCTTCAGGAATTAAAGATTAATCTTTTAAGATTATGTCATGTGATGAAACCTTCAGGAATACGTCCAACCAAAACTGGCAACCTAGCGTAGGGCTGGGAGCCTGGAATTTCAGAGTTCTAACCTCTTTACCTCTGGTACCCCTTGGGCTGAGAAGGCACTGTATGGTGGCACAACATCTGTAACAGCCTCATATCCTGGAGGGGGAGGCTCAAATAATGATGTATTGAAGATCTAGTTTGAAAGAAGAAAAAAGAGATATTATATTAGAAAGAGGCACAGTCCAAATGGGCATATTTCTCATATGGTTATGGTTTACATGAATCTTAGTTCTGCTGTCTAACCCCGGGCTCCTCCAGCCCAGCTACTGGGCATGCACTTCAGGTTGCAGTCTTAAGCCCTGATCTTGCAAAGAGAACTAAGTAAGTAGACCCAACCCTTGCACCAGCATGGAGCCCCAATAAAATATGCATTGGCACAGTGGCCCGCCCATGTTTTGCAAAGAGAGCCACATGCAACACAGGGTTAGACAACACAGTGGTAAAAAGGTCTAAGTTTTGTATATACCGCAGCTTCCACCAGCAAAGAAGCTGCACTGGTGGTGAACTACACATCCAGTTTTTGCTTGTGTAGATACAGCCTTAGTCCCACGCTCTAGCCCTAGACACACACTGCCACCCTTAGAACTGCAAAATTTGAACACAGCACAATTACCTCCACTGTAACTTTGTGAATAATGAAGCTGAACACAATGTTTTTTCTCCTTGTATTTGGCGTGGCAGTTTAAAATAAAACAGTAATAAGCAGCATTTATGTAGTACTTCTTCCATCCATAGACCTCAATACATTCTATAAATATGGGAAAGCGTTACCATCCCTAATATACAGTAGATTAAGGTCTCAGTCTTGGTCCAAAGCCTGTTGAAGTCAGTGACAGTCTCTTACCACTGACTTCAATGATCTTTGGATTGAGCCCAACGTGATTTTTATACAGTAAAACATTGGCAGAGTGAAGGATAGATTTCCCCTCCCCACACCCACTGTTTCTTATCCCAAGGTATATGAAAGTGAGTTTTTCCTCTCAGGGCTTGTCTACATGGGGAGCTAATCCTGATTAATTATCTATGTGGACACTCTTATTCTGAATGATCTTAATCTTATCTTAATCCACTTAATCCTTCAATGGACTAAAATAATTCAAAAGAAGGTACTCCTAATCCAGAATAAGAGCATCCACAGAGTGAGTTAATAAGGATTAACTATTCCACTTTAAATGCAATCCTACTCTGAGCCAAATTAACTTCCCTGTGTAGACAAAACCTGAGTTTCAAAACCTGATGTCTTCTTTACCTCATTTCCATGCTCATCAATAATTGAGATGTAGTTGGGATTCGTTTCATTAGGGTAGGACAACAGTACATCATAGTGAGCCAGCTCAACCGAATCCAATCCAAATTCCTTCCACTGGGCTTGGATTTGCTGTGCAAGGCGCAGGTTCTCATCTGTGCCTGCGAGATGAGGACGCCGTGTAAAATTACTGGGGAAAAGAAATGGGCATTTATTAGCAATCAGTACTAGAAACTGGACTTTGTATTAAAAGCGACCTTGATTTAACTGGAAACAAGTACATTTTAAACCATATAAAAAGCCATCAGAACTACCCAGAATAAACCAGCTACCCTGTCATTCCTGTACCTATGGTTTTAAGTCAGTTTTATAAACGTAGAAGTCAAAGACTTCAATTTCCCCTCAACTATTACTACCATCCCCTTCTGTGTTGCCTAGTGACTAGATCACTGCACTGAAATTCAGGAGACCTGGGTTCTATTCCCAGCTCTACCATTGGCCTGCTGGATAAGGCCTTCACTCTGTGACTCAGTTTCTCCATCTGTAAAACAGGGATAATGATACTGACCTCCTTTGTAAAGCACTTTGAGATCTACTGACAAGAACTAGATGTTATTATTATTCCCCTGTACTACAGCCGAACAAACACTGAAGAACCTGATTTACAAATTTACTGAAAATCTGATCTCTAAATTTGATTTGCTACTGTTCATGGGGCCATATGATATGCAATATTCATGACGGTCTTCCCAAGTCTTCATGAATTTTGACACAAATGATTATTTGTCCAAAAAAACCTCACACTGTAAACTGATTATTACTATTTGCCTCTTTAAAAAGATTCAGTCATCCAATCAGAGATAAAAAAAACAATACCTTGTGACTTAGGTGACCCACCGCACATCATGAAAAATGAGCAGTGAATAGACAGAGTGAAGAGTCTGCAAAAAGGTTGTGAGCAACCATAGTTAGAAAACATTATTTATGGAGACTACTGAGAATGGCTTTGTGGTTAGGGCACTGGAAAGAGACATTAGCTCTGCTACAGACTTCCTATATGAGCTTGGACAAGCCACTTAAACTCAGTTTTCTATCTGTATAATGGGAAAAACACTTCTATAGCTCACAGTGGGGCTGTGGGTACAAATTCATCTACTGTTTGTGAGGCACTCAGATACCATGGTGTGGAGTGTTGTCATAACCATACAGCTAAGGGTAGCCTAGAATTCCTCCTTACCTGTAAGGGGTTAAGAAACTCAAATAACCTGGTTGGCACCTGACCAAAAGGACCAATGGGAAAAGAAGATACTTTCAAATCTTGAGGGGGGAAGGTTTTGTTTGTGTGTTCTCTTGGGAAGCAGAGAAGCATCAGGTCAGAAAACTCCTTCTCCTATAAACCATCCTAAAAGTCTCTCATGTTACAAAAATTGTAAGTAAAAGCCAGGCAGAGCGTATTAGATTATCTTTTGTTTTTGCTTGTGAATTTTTCCTTTGCTGGAGGGAGGTCTATTCCTGTTTTTTGTAACTTTGAAACTAAGCCTAGAGGAAGTTCAGCTGTGTTTTTGAATCTTTCATTACCCTGTAAAGTTATTTTCCATCTTGATTTTACAGGGGTGATTTTTACCTTTTTAAAAAAAAATAAAATCCTTCTTTCAAGAACCTGACATTGTCCTAAGACCGAGGGATTTGGGTCTGTGATCACTTTGTAACCAATTGGTTAGGATATTATTCTCAAGCCTCCCCAGGAAAGGGAGTGTAAGGGCTTGGGGGGATATTTTGGGGGAAGAGGAACTCCAAGTGGTCCTTTCCCTGATTCTTTGTTAAATCACTTGGTGGTGGCAGTGTACGGTCCAAGGACAAAGGATTTGTGCCTTGGGGAAGTTTTAACCTAAGCTGGTAGAAATAAGCTTAGGGGGTTTCATGCGGGTCCCCACCTCTGTACCCTAGAGTTCAGAGTGGGGAGGGAACCTTGACAGGGGCTATATAAGTATCCAGATATTTATTTGGCCAGTATTTATAACAAATCCATTTGAAGAAATCACTATCAGCTTGATAGTGATTCACAAACAGAAACAAGGACTAATGCAAAATTTTCTAAAACATCTGAGCTAGGACCCTAAGTTCCATTTTCAAATGACTGAGGCCAAAATATTGAAGGTATTTAGGCACCTAAAATGCACATAGGTGCCTAGTGGGATTTTTCAAAAGCACCTAGATGTCTACCTCCCACTGATTTCACTGGAATTCGGTGCCTAGGCACTTTTGAAAATCCTGTCTGGACCTTTAGGGGCTTAAATATCTTTAAAAATCTGATCCTTAGGCGCCTACTCCGATTAACTTTCAATTAAATTTAGGAACATAACTCACTTTTGAAAATGGTACTTTACGTGCCTAAGAGACTTAGGCACTTCTGAAATTTTTACCCTAAGTAACAAGTTCAAACAGTTCTGCTCTCCTCACTGCTTTTGAAGATTGTTTCATGCTGCCTGCCTTTGGATGCAGACAAAGGACACGAGACCTCAGATCAGTCCACTAAACTGAAAGGACTGTAACTTTTCCTCCTGTCTTGCAAATGTTAAATGTTACTGATGTAACATCTGAATTAAATGTAGTGTTTTATTTAACCTTTACGAAAAGATGGTAGCATGGGAGGCTGCCTACCAATGTGCATATGTATTTAGTGCCTCCTTTGTTTTACATCACTGTAACAGGGTGGGACTCACCCCTGCGGCGCCTCCTGCTGGTTTCTCCAGGGAATTAGCTCACCAGCCTCTGGAGCGCCCTCTGCAGGCCAGTGATCCGCCTGTCCACGCTGGCCCCGTGTCCCTCCCAGGACCCGGTGCCCCTTTAACTGGGGTGCTGCCCCCTGGCAGTACCCCTAGATCTGGGTCTCCCCTCCCCAGGGGAACCCCCAACCCACTATCCCCACCTCGCCTCAGTCGTAGGCCACTGCCAGTCACCAGCTAGCCCCCGCGCCCTGGGGCAGACTGCAGTATAAGCCACTCATCACAGGCAAAGGGGGTTTGGACCTGCTGCCTCAGCCTACCCGTGGGTTGCCCCCGCAACCCCAGTACCTAAATGGGCCTAACCCTAGGCCACAGCCTGGGGCTTTCCTAGCCGGATCTCCCCAGCTCCTCAGGCCCTTCCCCAGCCCTGCTCCAATCTAGGTACTTGCTCAGGTACCTGCAGCCAGGTCCTTCTCCCTCTAAAGGCAGAGAGAGTGTCTTTGCTCCAGGCCCACTGCCCTCGTATAAGGGCCAGCTGGGCCCTGATTAAATTGGCCCCAGCTGTGGCTGCTTTGATCATCAGCCCAGCTTTCAGCCTCAGCCCTCTCCCAGGACTCTTTCCAACCCCTCCGGGCAGGAGCGGGGTTCCACCCCGCTACAATCACTTGATTAAATACTTACTTTTTGAATTACACTGATATTGCTTTTTGAAAATGCTAGATTACATACTTGTAAGTACATTCCATCTGCCACATTTAGGGTACCCTTGTGTACAGTAGCATCTGAGCCCAAACCTGGGGAGAATTCCTGATACTCTGGCGAAGATCAGTCAATGCAACTTTTTCAGAGAGCAGTTACTAGCCAAGCCCTAGAGTCACTATACTAGTCAGTAATGCAATATTATGTGAACTACAGAGTTATGATTGAGAACAACTTTGACCCTTGCTTCCTAGATCAATGAAAACAGAGTTGGCAAACTGAGCACTCTGGAAGACCTGTGTTCCTCCACTTTTACAAAGAGTGTTTGTGGATAACCCAACATTCCCTGAGTTAATATTAAGCACATGTCCTAAAACATGGTGTTGGGGCTACTGTTCTGGTGGAGGTGTCAACTCCTGGGTGACATGTAGAACTGAGGCCCTGACCACTTGTGGTCATTAAAGAGCCAGTGGCATTTTTCATTAGAGTTGGGAACTTTTAGCTCCCAGGCTCTTGGCTAAGATCCATTTCGAGTAATTAAATTATCCATCCTTATATTCCCTTTGCTGTTTTAATTGGATGTTGTGTTCATTTCCTGCACCAATCTGCTGTTCAGTATTACTATTGTGTAACTGCCATATTCTACCTCAGAACTGTATGTGTTTTGAAAGCTGAGGCAGCAATGTTTGCTGTGGGCACAGAGATGGGGAGTTCTGATGGCATAAATCAATCCTACCGCAAAAATGTTTAGCAACCATCTTACTTTGGTAATAACCAAATCCTGGGTTAAAATTTTATTTCCTATACAATCCTGGACCGTTAGCCTGAGTTTATTTAGTCCAGGGTCATTTCATAATTGCAATGCTTTGTGGCAAATGCATTTAACATTAAATCAGTGCAAATGCCATGATCTCATCAAGTGAGATTGTTTTTCTAAGAACATTTCCACCTAGGCACAACCATGTGTTTTTTAAAAGGTTGGGAGTTATATGTAAGGCAGAATCCCTAAATCACTGATACTTTTTACACTGAAAGTTAATTACTAGCAATAAACAGAGGTCTCTGGTCTGTTCCTGACTGGAATTAATAATAGCTTCTAACAAATGCTGGACTCCATTAAGAGACTACTAATAAATTTACCCAACCACATCATATAAATTACTAAATGTGTCTCAACTTTTCCCTAATTAGCGTTTCTAAAATAAATTATGGCAATTAAGGACTATTATGGGATGTTCTTTTTTAAAATCTATGCTTCTCCCTCCCCCACCTCCGCTCTTTTACCATTGTCTGAATTTTCAGGAGATTATTGGCTAGGCTTTAACACAAGGACAAGATTATTTAAAACATTATGGACCAGATCCTCAAATCTGCCTAAATACCACAGATGATCTGGGCCTACCCTCCTAGTTAACATGCTTTGGGATGGGTGAGTGGAATAAGCCTTTTGGATTAAATGTATCCTTAAGAAGGAACTTGAAGGTCTGAGAACCACAGATTTATTTTGTGGTAATTGGTCAGATTTTAAATTGACCAGCTGGTATCTACCCCATCTCCAGATGCCCATATAAATTATTCTCATCACAAAGGAGTAGAGTTTAGAGGCCCGCCAGAGAGGAGATTCCAGACATAGGGTCCACGTGGAAGGAGTTGCCAGAATAAGAGTGGCAGAAGAAAATGAAAAGGACATGTGATTTGGACATAGCAGATGGAAGTAGGAGACAAGAGCAGATAGGTAGGAGAGGCTAACCTGCAAATAGTCTGGAAGGCAAGGACCTGCTGCCTGGTTCTCCTCCCATTTACACTGGTGTAACTCTGCTAACTTCAGTAGAGTCACTCCTGATTTAGGTCCCCGATCCACTTGTATATCTCCCTTTGAAGTCAGAATATTGCCTGAAAATTGATGCAGGGTAAACACTCCCCTGCAAATGGAACCTGGCTGCAATGGGGAAGGCTGAGCTGTGATGGGGTGGCAGCCTTGACCTCTGAGTCCTCTTAAACTGTTCACCACCCCAGAGAAGCAGAGTGAGGGTTTGACCACACTGAAATCATTGGACCTTGCGACCACTGTTTTCCACAAAAGTTAAGAAGCAACAGGAGGAGCTGTGATGGGCTCCACTGTCAAACATGGCTCACATGGGTATTTTAGACACAGGCTATAACCCAAAGTCTGTTCACAAACCTAGTCATTGTACCAGTTGATCACAGATGAATTTTGTGGATAGATAAGTACAGACTTCACTTACTATAGAAACTGCTTGATGTTTTCAGCTTTCATTTCTGCCATAAATGCCTTCTTCACCTTTTCATGAGAACTAGTGGCTGTTACCTCATCAGTAGGTTTTGTAAACCAGCCTGCAAAATACAATGATCAGAGCACTAGGAAAACATTATTTCTATGGCCCATGACAATATCCTTCAGTATCACTTCAAGATTTTATCATGTCTTTTATTATTGGTTTTATTACACTAGTGTTTAGAGGACCCAACCAAGATCAAAGTCTGATGTGTGAGACATTGAACCAACACAAAGTAAGAGAGCTTATAGCCTGGATAGATAAGACAGACAGGGAATGGGGAAAAAGTGCAACCCTACTTGACTGTGGATTTTGAAGAGTTCCATCTACTGTCCCATAAACACCAGGCCACCAAATGACTAATCAACTCAGTACGTGTTGGTTCAATTAATCTCAGCAGAAAGACAGCATCTTTAGAAAGATGCACAGAAACAAAGGACGTGGGTAGCAAGTTCATGGAGTGACATGTAAATCTCTGAGACGTTGGGCTCTGCATATTCCGGACTTTTCTCCTATGAAACATCTGTTATTATAATGTCTCCTTAAACAAAAGTTAACTGTTGTAATGATTGTTTTGTTTCTGATATTTACAGGGCAAGGATTTGTAAACTTATTCAAACTTCCTAAATAATTATTTTTAAAAAATCAGTTAGAACAGTAAAGACCGAGGATGTGATCCACCAGGGACATCTGGTTATAGAAACTAGAATTCCAGTAGTTCTGAGTTCCATTTTTTAAAAGAACCCCCCTCCCCCCCCAGTTTTCTGAATGAATACGACAGAGATTACATCGGTACCTTCAAAATGTAGAAAGGGGAATATACACCATGGAAAAACCCTGCAGTGACAGAGAGATGGGGCTAGTTACTAGCACAACCTAATACATATGTCCATCTCTCTAGGCAGAAAATAAGGCTTTCTAGGGATACAAACCATGAATAAATGGCAAAAGAAACCCACCAAGATTAAAGGTAGGACTTTTGGGGCCTTTTCTTATACCTTTTTCCATTACTGCTCCCTTTTAACCTGTGGAACTGGGGGGGAAATGGAAGTCTCCTATGGAAAATGCTCAGTTCAGTGGTGGGGAAGATGAGGAGTTAAAAGAAAAACTTCCCTCCAAAGGAAAAAGCGTGTTCTCTCTAACAGCTGGTCTGTGGCTATTCATCTGGGGCTCTTTGTTTCAGTGCATTTATTTCATTCTTTCACTGTGTGTCTCTCTTCTACATTTTGTTCTGGCCCTGTCTCTGCTATTCCTCTCCCCGGCAAATGTGTAAAACAATCACACCTAAAACTCTCCATTTAAAACACCAATTCCCCCTTCCCCTGCGCGCTTGCTTGTGAGCTCAGTTGCTGCGAATCAGGGGCTGATACGGCTGTCATGGTCCGGGGTGTCGCACGAGTCGCTTTACCCTGCAGTGAGCGACTGCAAAGTGGAGTGGGTTTGATCTCCTAGAGCAGTGGTTTTCAAACTGCGGGTCGCGACCCAATACTGGGTCGCAGAATGTAAGGCACTGGGTCACGGCGGCTCTGGTCAGCACTGCCGACTGAGCCATTAAAAGTCCGATGACGGTGCTGCCTGGCTAAGGCAGGCTAGTCCCTATCTGTTCTGATACTGCGCTGCGCCCCAGAAGTGGCCAGCAGCAGGTCCGGCTGCTAGGTATGAGGGCCATGGGGCTCTACGTGCTGCCCCCGCCCTGAGCAGCGGATCCGCACTCCCATTGGCCAGGAATTGGCCAATGAGAGCTGGGGTGGTGATGCCTGTGGGTAGAGCTGTGCGGAGCCGCTTGTGCACCCCTGCCTAGGAGCCGGACCTGATGCTGGCTGCTTCCGGGTCGCAGCGCAGTCCACGGTGCCAGGACAGGCGGGAAGCCTGCCTCTGCACCCTGGCTGCGCAACTGACCAGGAGCCGCCGGCGGTAAGCCCGTGCCCCAACCCCACTGACCCAGCTGTGAGCCGCCCCCCCCCAAACCCGGAGCCCCTTCCTGCACCCCAAACCCCTCATCCCCGGCCCCACCCCAGAGCCTAAACCTCCATCCCAGAGCCCTGACCCCCTGCACCCCAATCCCCAGCCTTGAGTCCCCCCTCAAACCCAGAGCCCCTTCTTGCACCCCAAACCCCTCATCCCCGGCCCCACCCCAGAGCCTAAACCTCCATCCCAGAACCCTGACCCCCTGCACCCCAATCCCCAGCCTTGAGTCCCCCCTCAAACCCAGAGCCCCTTCCTGAACACCAAACCCCTCATCTCCGGCCCCACCCCAGAGACTGAACCCCCAGCCCAGAGCCCTGACCCCCCCGGTACTCCAACCCCCAGCTGAGCCCTAGGGTGAGCAGATGTCCCAATTTTATAGGGCAGTCCCGCTATTTAGTGCTTTTTTTCATATGGGCACCTATTACTCCCAACACTCTGTCCCGGTTTTTCATACAGGCTGTCTGGTCACCCTACCGAGCCCCCTCCCACACCCTGAACCCCTCACTCCCAGCCCCCCCCCGCACCCCAAACCCCTCCCCAGCCCCTCCCTCACCCCCAGCGGTTCCAACAAATGTTCTTCAACTGGGTCGCCAGAAAAAAAGTTTGACCACCACTGGCCCAGAGAAGCACAAACAAGGCGAAGCCGATCCAAAGGGGCTCACTCCCTGTGCGGGCCTGTAGGAAGCCCCCGCCCCCTTGATCCCGGCCGGAGCCCCCCACCCCAAAGCCCGGCTCCAGGCTCGCCCCGGCAGAGCAGCCCCGGCGGGCGAGCCCGCGGCACAGTACCGAGGAGGAAGCCGAGCAGGAGCAGCCCGGCCGCTGCCCCCAGGCTCAGGGCACAGACGCGACCCCTGCAGCCCCGCGGCGAGCTCCGCTCGGCGCCGCTCCGGAGCGCGGTCCACATGCTCGGCGCCGCCCGGCGATGCGGCCCGAAGCTGGGCGCTGCCGCTTGCCCCCGGCCCGCGCCGCGCCGGGGCGAAGTCCGGTTCGCTCCCGCAGGCAGGGACGGGAGATTCCGGGCTACGGCGCCTCCCTCAACCCAGCCCGGGCCCCGCCAACTCTCGCGGCCTGGCCGCGGCGCCCGCCCTGGGGCGCTTCCCTGGGAGGCGGCTCCGCAAGTCTCCGCTCTAGGGGAGCGGGAATTCGCAACGGGCTCAGATCTGCCCTTCCCCGACCCAAAGGCCCTGGGACCATCCGGATCCTGAGCCAGACTTTGCAGCTTCTGCCTCGGGAGACAGACATGCGGGAGAGGGAGAAGCAGTGGCCTCCCCAGGAATTGAAATGGGGGGGGGGGCGTCACTAAATTGGCATGTAACTAGTTCACAAAACTGGGGGGTGTTGGGGAAATTCAGGGGGGGGTGTGGGGAAATCACTGGGGAGAAGATGATCTGAATGGGGTTTGGGGCTGTCACTGTGTGAAGCTAGTGGGGGCGAGGGGCTCTTTCTACAGCTTCCTCTTTTTACATACCCCACTTCCCCTCCGTCTACCTGTTTTCTCACATCCCACTTGCTTCTGTCTGTCTGTCCACTCAGACAGGCTTCATTTCTGCCTCTAGATAAATTCCTGGATAGGTCCATCAGTGGCTGTTAGCCAGGATGGGCAGGGATGGTGTCCCTAGCCCCCAGGGTGTGCAAACTTTTTGGCCTGAGGGCCACCTCTGGTAATAGAAATTGTGTGGCGGGCCATGAATGCTCACGAAATTGGGGGTTGGGAGGTGCAGGCTCTGGGGTGGGGCTGGGGATGAGCGGTTTGGAGTGAAGGAGGGTGCTCTGGGCTGGGACCGAGAGGTTCAGAGGGTGGGAGGGGGATCAGGGCTGCAGCAGGGGGTTGGGGCATGGGGGGGATTAGGGGTGCAGGCTCTGGGTGGTGCTTACCTCAAGCAGCTCCCGGAAGCAGCGGCATGTCCCCCCTCTGGCTCCTACGTGGAGGCGCGGCCAGGCACCCCTGCAGCTCTCTGAAGCAGCAGCATGCCCCTTTCTGGCTCCTATACAGATGCATGGGGCAGCCAGAGGGCTCCGCACACTGCCCCCACCCCAAGAGCCGCCCCCCGCAGCTCCCATTGGCCAGGAACCACAGCCAATGGGAGCTGTGGGGGGCGGCGCTTGGGGTGAGGGCAGTGCGCGGAGCCTTGTGGCTGCCCCTACGCGTAGGAGCCGGAGCGGAGACATACCGCTGCTTCCAGGAGCCACGCGGAAAGCCCCCGACCCCGCTCCCCGGCTGGAGATCGAGGGCCAGATTAAAAATTCTGACAGGCTGGATGCGGCCCGTGGGCTGTAGTTTGCCCACCATGACCTAGCCTCTGTTTGCCAGAAGCTGGGAATGGACAACAGAGGATGGATCACTTGATGATTACCTGTTCTGTTCATTCCTTCTGGGGCA
This sequence comes from Chelydra serpentina, assembly GCA_037349315.1. Taxonomy (NCBI): domain Eukaryota; kingdom Metazoa; phylum Chordata; order Testudines; family Chelydridae; genus Chelydra; species Chelydra serpentina. The sequence continues at coordinate 24,642,822 of JBAIAC010000004.1, read as the reverse complement.
CCTGGCATTGGCCGCTGTCAGCAGACAGGATACTGGGCTAGATGGACCTTTGGTCTGACTCAGTACGGCCATTCTTATGTTCTCTTTGTTTTCTCATTGTAATAAATTTACTTACAGTATATTAATAGACTGTTACGTGCAGAGTCGTCCCTTGGGTATGGCGAATCGTGGCAACCGCCCCAGGCACCCTGCTTTGGGGGCTCCTGCGTTTCAATAAAATCATGAGGAGGTGGGCAGGGAGGCTAGCAGCAGGCAGGCGGGGGGCCAAGGAGGCCCCACCTACCAAAACCTACCACTCCCCCCAAGTGTCTCCTGTCCACCGGCAGGCCCCGCCAATTAGCGCCTCCCCCTCCCTCTCAGCGCCTACCGCCTGCCGCGGATCAGCTGTTTCATGGTGTCAGGAGGCTCTGGGTGGGAGGGGAGAGGAGTGAGGGCGCAGCATGCTCGGGGGAGGGGGTGGAACGAGGTTGGGCAGGGGCAGAATGAGGCGGGGCAGGGAGAGGCGAGGAGGGGGTGGGGCCTTGGGGGAAGGAGTGGAGTAGGAGTGAGGCCTGGTGGGAGCACGCCCAACAGATTAGAAACTCAGGGCCTATGTCCCGGGCCCCGCACCCCCTAGAGACGGCCCTGGTTATATGTCTCTGTGCAGTATGGAGTACCATACAGGGTATAGTCTCTGGTAAACAAAGGGGAATAAGCTGGGACTCAAGCTGTGTGGAAATCTGGGTAGTTGCAGCTGTGTTCCTTACTCAACACCTCATGTTTGGGAACTGTGATTTCAGATATCATGACATTCTCACCCTCATAGCTCCATTCTGTTTTAGAAGTATCCTCCATTGTCTGGCTTACTGAGCTCCAACCCTCAAGAAGAGGAAAGCTGTTTTACACTGCAACAGCTGCAGCCCAATGGACTGAGGACAGACCTGAGAGACAGCACTGCTGTGTTCTCTTCAGAGCTCTTCAAATCCAATATTAATTGTTTTGAAATCTTCCTCATTCCGTTCCACCATGTCCAGTTTGAGACATGTGGACACAGCCAATCCCTGGCAAAGGGGATCTTGCAGCCAGTTGTTTGGGAAATTTCCAGGAGGAACAGTTGTAGGGCTGTCACCCATCCCAACTTTCTGCGATAACTAGCACAAAACAGTAAAGCTTCGCTTGTTGTCATATTGCCAGGTTCTCAGGAGCTCTGCGTTTGGTCCTGTTCCGAGTGAACTCAGTGGGATCAGGCTTTCACTACCCTAAAGCCACAAGGATGCAAGTGCATTAAATATTCCCCTTACGCAGACCAGGGAGTTTCAATGGTCTAGCCAAGCAATTCCAGGTCATGTAAAGTGGGGTAATTTGATAGAGGAGAAGGCGGGTTGTGGATGTGGCCGGGGGTTATTAGGTCTGTGTGTTTTCTCAAATGATCTATAGGCCTATTTGGGGGTTCTGTGCTAATATTGCATTGAAGCTGTTTTATATCAAATTTTGTAATGAGTCTAGCGCCATAGACAGGTGCTGTGACCAAGTCTGAATAAACAAAATAAGTAGACCACAGGGGCATTATGAGCTTAATTCAATAATATTTGTCTTGCACTTTGAGGCTCGTAAGCAGAAGGTGTTATGTTAGAGCAGAAGTGTGATATATTACACTCAGGATTATAGAGGTCACATGTGAAACCATACAGATAGGTGGAACTGGCACAAGAATGAGGGAAATTAATATTTCTTCTCCACCTGTGATCTAGCGGAGAGCCTGTTACCAAAGAGGAGTCTCTACCAGCTATTTTACTTTGTTAGTGAAACATGGGGGTGGAGGCAGAATGACTTTTTTTCTTTTATTTTTTTCCAACTTGAGTAGTTTGAAGGGGAAAAAAAGCTGCTGTCTGTTAAGTTGCAGGAGACAGATAATCTCTTGTCTGGGATCATTCAGTCTGGTGTCACTGGCATGATACAGTTTTCCCTGGTACAAATAAAACCACTTCTAGTTAATTCTATTATTTGTTTATTTGTATTGCAGTAAAATCTAGGAGCCTAGTCATAGACTAGGACCCCCCTTGCACTAGGTGCTCCTCAGACAGATAATATAACATATATAGTGAATTAATTAATTAATTATAAGTCTGCAGTTTTCCTTTGCAGTGGCTGCAGAGTTTCTAGTTTAATCTCTGGTAGAGGTTGTGGCTGTGAGCATGTTACTGCATTAATTTACTCTGAATAAAGTTCATGAATCTTTGCTCAATGGGGGCTCTCTGATGGAGTGTACCACCCATTGGAGTTCCAGAGCTAAACTGGTGATGGTGACTAATGCAAGACACTCTAGAATTCCTCCACAGAAAGGCCAAGGTTAATAGAAAAGCCTGGGAAACCGCTGAAGCAGGTTAGCCTGCCTGCAACCTATTTAAGGAAGAGTAAAAGTATGTCTACACTGCATTTAAACAGCCCCTAAACTGAGCCCTGCAAGCCTGAGTCAGCTGGCACGGGCCAGTCCTGGGTGTCTAATTGTAGTGTAGACTGCTATTGTCTATTGACTGCTGTGTGTGGAGACAAGAGGTTGTTTTGGGAGCCTGGGAAGGTTAATTCTGCTCTAGGAAACAAGTCAACTGAAGAGGCTGTGAGTTTGTTGTTGTTGTCTATGTCTGAATTGTAGTTTCTGAAGTAGTTCCATTTACTTTTGTGGGCAACTTATGGAGTAAGGTACTACCATTAACCCGCAGTCAGGATCAGCAGCTAGCCCTGTATACCTGTGTATAAAAAGGCAAGTATTTTCTCATCTCCCAGGAGTGTTGTGAAGATTAAATTTACTTTGAAAATGTAAAGCACTATAAGTGCCACATATTATCCTAAAGAGCCCATTAATTAAACCTGACAATTCCTCCGGGAGATAGGTTATTGTCACATGCTTTATGGATGAGTTAACGGAGGTGTATAGAGATTGTGTCAATAGGACAGCAGGAAATGAATCGTAGAGGGACGCATACTCCGACCCTCCCTCAACCAAATTTGAGCCACCAACCTCCCATTTTGTATCTGTCCAACAGAAGGCACTGAAGCAACTTGGGGCTTTTTTTTTTGTAAGTGCAGTTTTTTTCGCTCCATATCCCTTTCCTCATGTATTTACAACCTAGGTTGTAAGCTCCTTGGGGCAGGGGCTAGATCTGCACACAGGACGTAAACTCATCATTGCAACACCTAGTGCTTAGGTGCCCTGCTGCCTAGTGGAATCCACAGCCCCAAGGAAGATGCCCAGGCTCCCATAGGAGAATTAGGTGGCTAAGATTGGGATTCTCTGAAGACAGCAAGCTGAGTTAGTCAATAGGAAATGCCAAGGAAAGGAGCAGGGCCTAAGCCCCACTCCTCAAAGGTAGTTGGTGCCTAACTCTGGGGTGAAGGGAGTCATGTCCCTCCACTTGGGGTTCGCAGCTATGAACCCTCTCCTGGAATTAGGAGACTAAATCAGGTCAGTCCTTTCTCTGCACTCCCAACCCCTAAAAAAAAGAGAGAGGCCCCACGCCATTATAGCGAGGACACTCAACTGGGATGGCGAAGACCTGTTTTCAAATCCAAGCTCTGCCTGATTTGGAGGAAGGACTTGAAGCTAGGTCTTCTCGTCCCAGGGGCTGTACAGACATTCTCCCTCTGCCCTAATGAATAGAGAATTATTTATACAGTGTGGAACAGCTTCAACAGGAAAGAGTGAGAGAGACCCTGACCAGAATACCCAAGGCGCTTGCCTGGACTATGGGTGACCCAAGTCTGAATCCTTGCTGAGTCTGATTTGGAGCGGGGACTTGATCCTGGGTCTCTCAGAGGAGTATCCTGGCTATTGGATGTAAACACACATACAGATTTTGTGTGGCTTAGGTCATGCAGGTGAAATAGGTGAGGGAACACCTAGGTTGTGAATCTAGGCATGAGCTAATTTGCCAAACAGCTTGGAAGTTTTGCACATGCCTACTGGCAGAAACATTGGCACCTACAGGACTTTACTGGTGGAAACAAGTGCCTATGGAATTTAGGTACCTATGGGGATAAGCGGCAGCTGAGTATGGGTTTGGGGGATCTCAGTGGCTCCTAAATGTTGGACTTAAGTGCCTAACGGCCACTTTAAGTGCCTAAGACCCTTTGTGGATTAGCATTTAGTGATTTAGGATTATAGTTCCCATTGGCTGCCAATGAGACTTAGGTGCCCAAGTCGCTTAAACACATCTGAAAATGTTGCCCCGTTTCTGTATTCTCTCTTTAAAGTGCCATGCACATCTCTGGCACTACAAGCAAATGTTAAATTGAATTAGTACATTTCTTCCAACAGAGCCTCTCTCAACCTGAAGAAGCAGGAATGCTGGTAATTTAGCCTGTGGTGCTATAAGGGGAGTTTTGTGTAATGATAAAAATCAACCTGGTCATTGACTTTCTGATTTTAATTTCGCTCCTACGTTTTTCAGTAGTCATATTTATTAGCCTTCCTCTACCCTCCACGGTGTGTGCTTGGGAGTGTGTGAAAACTTACATTGCAAGGCTCTAGTCTCAGCTGCAGAGATTTTACTTATATAAAATAAAGAAGATATGATAGCTTCTGCTGATCAATTTTACAGTAGCTACTACTCACTCATCTTCCTTCCAATTGCTTTTCCCCTTTGGATTATTTTTCCCTTAACAGGTTCATTCATTTCATTTTCTATCACTTTTTAAACAACACAGGTACTAGGCCCAATACTTCTCTCAGTGAAGTCAGTGGGAGGCTTGCAGTTGACTGCAATGATAGCCACAATGAACTGGCCACATAGAATTGTTCTTGCAAATAGCTTCAAAGACCCTTTCAACAGCTTCAGACCCCCAGCTCCTCTCCTTTTTAACTCTTATTTGCATTTGCATCACTACCCCCTGTTTAGCGAGTGATGTTCAATTTAGGGTGACGCCCTGAATTAGGGTTTGCTAAATACAGTTGTGCTGCCCTTTACTCATACAATAAGGATAACAACATTTCATTACCCTTGCATTCAATACATTTAAAACTTGTATTCAAACTAATGTTAAAAAAAATTATATAATACATAGATTGAGAAAAGAGTGTCTGTACATCTGGGTATAGTGCTTAGATTATCCACAAATACAAAGTTTGTTTTTAAAAGTCATATGATACATATAGTACATCATCAGCAATAACTCAAATTTAGGTGAATACATTTAAGAATATAGTTTAGATATTAGCATCCAAGTATTCAGGTACATCACTCATGAAAAGTTGTACAGAGATTTGGTTGTGGAAAGCAAAATATATCAATGAGTGAAGATTGTTCCTCAGTAATTGAGATTTTAGGGTAGGATGTCCATTTAGAAAACACAATCCATGAGGAAAGTATTTCAGTTACTTTCCTGACTGCGCTTCTCATATTCAAATGAGTCTTAACCCAAAACAGCCAAAATTGATCACTTTGGCACTGCAGGTCTATCTGCTGCTCCCCAAGCAGAGTAAGTGTGTCTATGAAAATACAGTCAACTCCTGAGGTCTTTTCCCCCAGTTCATCACTAGATGTCAGGGGAGAGCTCATTCAGACCCTGCTTACATATATATTAGCTAGGATGCTACCTGCATGATTAGTACCTTCATACGTGTTTGAACAAGTTCATCTGATAGCAAACATTTACCCACTTAAATCTTCCACTCAGAGTATCCACATCTTGAGCAGCTTTGCTTCATTAACTCAGAAGCACAGATCCCCCCTATCGAACTAAGGTACGCAACTTCAGCTACGTGAATAACGTAGCTGAAGTCGAAGTACCTTAGTTCGAATGAAAAAGCACTTACCCGGGATCCACACGCGGCGCGCAGGCTCCCCCGTCGACTCCGCCTACTCCGTTCGTCAAGCTGGAGTACCAGCGTCGACGGCGGAGCACTTCCTGGTTCGATTTATCGCGTCTTGACAAGACGCGATAAATCGAACCCAGAACATCGATCCGACGCGTTCGACGCGACGCGTAAGTATAGACCTAGGCATCGTGACCTTAAAATTGAAAACAAGTTAAAAATGTATGAAACTTTAAATTTTCATTTTATTTTGCTGTGTGATTGCAATGCAGTGTGAAATAGAATTTTTTTTATCACACCCTCTTTAATATTTCAAAGCAAAGATGACGCATCTCAGTGGAATTATATATGGTCAGCATGTTCAGAATGAATATTTGTTCCTTCGGTCTCACTCTTTCCTGAATTCAGGAACAGACTATAGATTGAGACTCTTAGTGTGGCTGTAGTCTGAAAAGTGACTATAAGTAATTATATTCAGCTCTTACTGTAGCACTCTTCACCATCTATCTTGAAACAGTATATCAAGGAGGGCAACTTTCTTATTCTTTATTGAGTCTGAGGCACAGAGTTACAGTGAATTGTCAAAGGTCTCAGAGAACGCCATTGGCAGAGCGAGGACTAGAACCCAGGTTTCTGATTTCCAGGCCTGTGTCTGGTCTGCAGGATCACAGAGACTCCTTCCTTGTTCGAGTGTCTGCTCCCCATATTTGCTGAATTGACTGAGAAACTAGTTTTTATGACTGTTGTCATAGAGACAGGACAGCTCCGGAAAAGTGAGCTGAATTCTGCTTGTCCTCATGCACTGACAACAATATTGCCAGCAAAGTTCCAACTGCTGGATCTTCGTTTCTGGAAGAGAGAGGTGACAGGGAGAAAGCTCAGCTTTCAGATTTTAGGATGAGTTTGCAGCAGTAGGATTTACAGGGAGAAAACATTCTTTTCCCTGAAAACTGAATACATTTGATAAGTAACTGAAGAAGAACAAGCTGATAGAGCCCCCTGATGTTACTGTATAGTTATGTCTCAGACAATCAAACTTCAAAGGATATAGGCCAGAGCCGTAACTAGGAATTTCTGTGCCCTAGGCAGGGACGCAGAAATTCCTAGGGGCTTACCCTCTGCCGAATTGCCGCTGAAGCCGCGGGACCAGAGGACCTCCCGCAGGCAAGTGGAAGCGGCTTTGGTGGCAATTCGGCGGAGGGTATTTTTAGCAGCTGCCAAAGCCGCCTCCGCTTACCTGCGGGAGGTCCTCCGGCGTCTTTGCAGAAGGCCCCTCCGCTGAATTGCCGCCGAAGCCGCAGGACCGGTGGACCTCCCGCAGGCAAGCGGAAGCGGCTTCGGCGGCTGCTATTAATACCCTCCGCCGAAGCCGCTTGCCTGCGGGAGGTCCTCCGGTCCCACGGCTTCGGCGGCAATTCGGCGGAGGGGACCTCCCGCAGGTAAGCGGAAGCGGCTTTGGTGGCGGGGGAGGGGGAGGAGGGGGCGCCCCTGCCAGCAGGCTTTTGCGCCCCTGCCAGCAGTGCACCCCGAGGCGAGTGCCTCAATGGCCTCGCCCTAGTTACGGCCCTGATATAGGCACATAATGGTACTTAACTAGTGGCCTGATCCCACACCCATTGAAACACGTGGCGAATTTACATGGACTTTACATGGTTCCATATATTTGTTAAGGATGGGTCCAGAATGGGAGCTCCAATCATCCTCCCAAATTCAGAGATGTTCCAGTCTGGATCCAAACTTCATGATTCAGAAACCTATCTAGAATGGACTGAACCTTCTGCAGGATTCCGAATGCTTCTGGGAAATTCATATCCAGATCTGTGCACTGGGGCCTATCCACTGCTGCACTGCTCCAATTTTATCCTGGTGTAACTCCACTCAAATCAAGGGAGTTGCAGTGGTATGAAACTGGACCAATGCAATGGTGAATCAGGCTCTTGGACTTCGTGGCGTTATGTAATAAGTGTGCTAGGTACAACCAGACAAACTTGCAGCCTCCTGGGTTTAAAAAAAAAAAGTAACTGAGAATCTGATTAAAAAAAAATAAAGGGAGAGCAGAATAAAAGAGGATCGAGTGCAGGTTAAGAAGGAAAACAAAGGGAAGGAAAAGATTAAATTTAAATCCTTTTAAAATAACTGTCACAAAACTTATGTGGTAGAAGAAAAACAACTTGCTCCTCCTGCCTTTGGGCAAGGCTAGAAGTTGGAGCCTGGGATTCCTCCTGGACAGTATCTAAAAGGCGAGTTCTGTAAATATCTGACAATAATGCTGCTACACAGGTAGAATCGGTGTATTAGACAAGAGGGAACAGAAATCCTCAGCTGCACAATCACACAGGCTGCTCTGTCCAGGAGTGGAAGGAAATCCTCTCTACTGACCCTTGAAAGGCATATCACTAAACCTCCACAGAGGTGAATCGAGCAATAAAACAGATTAATTGAAATGAGGCTCTGGGAGTTTGCAGGGTGACTAGAAATCAGTTCTTCTTCTGGGTCCACTTCTTCCCTTAATCATTGACAGATTAATCACTTCAGATGTAGATAGTTCCCTCCCTCTTCCTGCTAGAGAGGAGGCTGTTCACAGAAGAGAAAGGGGTGGGGGGATTCAGTAAGACAGCTGAAGTTACTGCTATCCATCTCTCTGCCTCCAAGTGAAAGTCAATGCAAACTAGCGACTATGCAGAGAGTCAAACTTTCCTGCTTTCCTTCTGTGATATTTTTTTTCTTTGAGAGGTTTAATGATGAAACAAAAGCCAGCCACTATTTACAGACGATGACCCTGGTGACCACCCTTTCTGTGAGTGCTGTCAGAGGGATGCAGGTAACATCCTCATTGCACCCAATCTTCATTCCAGAACGAGCTAGAGCTCTGAGGGCTGACTGGGCACGAGGTCCAGGAGTCTTGGTCCTATTTCCACCTATATCTCGCAGCTTGATGTGAAGGGCAGTAATGCCCAGCTCCTTGCACCTCTGGGCAACATCCTGGGCTGTCAACATAGCAGCATAGGGCGAAGACTCGTCTTTGTTGGCCTTCACCTTCATACCGCCAGTCACTCGGCAGATGGTTTCCTTGAGATATATATATCTCTAAATATATATAAATATATACATATAAAATATATATATTTAGAAGCTTTATTAGAAAAATAAGTCTAACCACGAAACAGTGAAAGATCATCCGCTAAGGCAGGCCAGAGGATGGTTGTGGGAGCAAAGCGAAGAGAAAAGCAGAAGTGAAGGACAGAGTGACATCATCTGGCCCACCACTCCCAGCGGGAAGAGCTGCAGCATCAGAGACATGACTGAGGTTTGGCCATCGGCCCCCCTCCCCTCCCCACCCCACTTTATCACGCCTCATCATGGATGCTCCGGTCCACGCAACCAGTAGCGTAGCCAGGGGAGGAATAGGGGGAGCGGCCGCTCCCCATGGGAGCAGAAGCAGCGCCTTAAAAAGGTGCCGCTTCTTTTTAAGCGCCGCTTCTTGCACTCACCCGGTGGCGCTCCGGGTCTTCGGCGGCATTTCGGCAGCAGGTACCACCGAAGACCCGGAGCAAGTGAGGACCCACCGCCGAAGTGCCGCCGAAGATCCAGAGCGCCGCCGGAGGCGCCGCCGGGTGAGTACAGGGGGAGCCTGGGGAGGCGCCTTTTTATAGCGCCGTTGCCCCTGTGCTCCGGACCTGCCTACGCTACTGCACGCAAGGAATGGATGGGTCCTAGACCCAGCTCTGTGTAGCTCTGCTTTAGACCAAGATGCTCTTAAGCATGTCAGCCACCTTCTCTGGCTCAGGGAACTTGAGCTTGCGAGGCGGCCCTTTCTTAATGCCGCTCCATAGCTCCACCGCTCAAAGCTGTTCCTGCGTGGTACTTTGTGTGTGTGTGTGTGTGTGTGTGTGTGTGTGTGTGTGTGTGTGTGTGTGTGTGTGTGTGTGTGTGTGTGAAAAACTGATCTTTATTTTCCAGAAATATACAAACTTATTCTCTCATTTCTCCATCTTCTTCTTCTTCTTCTACTCCTCTGATGTACAGGACATTGTTATGCAAGGCAGGCAAAATGGCTCAGAGCTACTATCCCATTTCACTTTCAAGTAGGAAATCACTGCCAAAGGAGTCCTTTCCAGGTGCTACTGTTGCTATGCAAGAGACATAAGGCTTGATCCAGCTCCCATTGAAGTCAATGGCTGAACTGATACTATGTTCAGTGATTGAGCCCAGGTGACAAGTATACATGGACAGCAGAAGGGGAGTCAGTGGGAATGGACACATTTAGAGATCATTAGAATGAAACAATTAGGAAGTTCTTTAGAGAAACAAAATGACTATTGGCAGCCTGAGAAACGGACATGGCATCTAGACAAGTCTCTCAGAAAAGACCATGCAGGCTCCTCTGAAATAGCCATGTCCTAGCTGGAGGGGTGCAGAAGAGTTTGACTAATATAGCAACTGAAACAAACTTCAGTGGCTGGTTTGAGTGCTTGGAAGAGTTACCCCAGTGTTGGCCTTACTACATATCCCCCCAAAAACCAATAAAGCATTTCTCAACATCTCGGAAGGCAAAAGTAAATCCGGTCTGTGACTTGATGGGATTTCTTCTTGTGGCAGTTCCAAGACAAACCATTTTAAGGTATTAGAGTTTTCTGTGTTGCTCTTGTTTAAAGGTGGCCGTCCACATTTTATCAAGGATTATACCTGTTTTAGAATGTATAGGGAATTTCATATTTCTATGCTATCTACATCCTCTTGCCTATTATTAATTTGTATTACAACGACGCCCTAGAGGCCCCAACTGAGATTAAGACCCTGTTGTGCTTGGTGCTGTAAAAACATATAGTAAGCGTCCCTGCTCCAAGGATCTTACTGTTCAGCCATGAAGAGAAGTAATTTAACATACTAGAATCTACTCCAAGTAGTGCATGTGCTGAGATGCCACCCAGATGCCTTTTGACGGGTCCATTAGAACAATTTGCCTAGAGGTGTGTTCAATGCTCCATTGCTGGCAGTCCAAGACAGGACTGGATATGTGTTTCACAAAGATGCTCTAGCTCAAACAGAAGTTATGAGCTGGATACAGAAAGTACCGGATTAGGTTCTTTCGCTTCTACTATGCAGGTGGAGGGGGTTAGATTAGATAAACATAATGGTCCCTTCTGGGATTAAAATCTATAAGGATTAACAATGCCTAGTAAAGTAGTAACTGCTTTTTATGCATAAAGTTATGAAAACTTCTTAAAGGGCTCCATCTAGCCAGGGTAAAGAAGTGTGTTGGAAAAGACCAATAGTCTTTGATAGGCCCACATACCAATTAGGGAGAAAATGAAAAACTTGTGTATTGAGACTTGGAATAATAACTGTAAATGAAACAGTGTATAACTACCCCTCTAAAAAACTCATAGAATTTAATAGCAATGATAGCTTTTTGAACCATCCCATAGAATTCACTACAGGAGTATATCTTTGCTATAGAATTCAGTGCAACAGTAGTAAACCCCAACATACCTACTACAACCAGCCCTGCTCATAATACCAGCACACAGCAACCTAAATGTCCACTTAATTTGTAAGCCCCACTGTCAACTAGGGCCTCTCTACTCACAGTCACTCTGTACTCCTGGCCCATAATACAGTGGCTGGTGGTATGTGGATTGCAGGATGGGTGTTGTGGCAAAAAAGGGTGGAGTGAGTTGAGAACAATTGGAGAAGTGATCATGTTTCTGGGAGCAACTGAAGGCATAAAATGAGAAAACATGAAATTCACTATTCACGATCAAAAGATTTGTAAATAAGAGATTTCTCTTATTTGTATATAGTACTTACATTTTACCACCAGATGGCATCAGTAGACTATCAACTAAACGGATCCCATTTATCTCCTGTTTAACCAATTTGACCCGAGAGAAGAGACGGAGCTTCTTTTCCTTCAAGGATCTATACAAAGAAAAATGCTACTGTAAAATGAACAGAGTGGGCCAGATCCTACCCTCCCTCATTTACACTGTCTACACTAGAGCTACTCCACTCTACCGCCTTGTCAGTGTAAAGCAATGTTACTGTAACGGACTTAAATCCAAAAGAGTAAAGACACTCGGAGTCGAGGTTGTGGTTGCATTCTTTGCACACTCTTTTTTGTACCTTTTAGGGGCCAGATCCTCAGCCGGTGCAAATTGACATAGCTCTGCATTCACTGAAGCTGGACTGACTTATACCAACCTAGAATCAGGGCCTAGCTTTACAGGAGTCTGTGATCAGTGTGAGCTGTGTTATATGCACCAACACAATCGGGTGTGTTGACAGTGGAAACCTCAATTTTTAATTTCTCTAATTTTGTGAGGTAATTGTTTGTATTTCTGGAAAGCCCAAAGGCCCCAACAGAGATGGGGTCTCATTGTGCGAGACATCCTACAAACTCAGCAGTCCCTGCCGTGAAGAGCTTACAATCTAAACAGACAAGACAGACTAAGGGTGGGTGAAGGAAAGCAAGCACAGAGCAGGGAAGCGACTTGCCCAAGGTCACATGGTAGGTCAGTGGCAGAATCAGGAATAGTGCACTAGACTAGACACTCCAGTTCTATCGACTAGGCTGCACTGCCTCAGTTGAACTTGGACCTTGAAAATTTTATTAAACAAAGAACATTTAGTCCCATTGTTTTCCTAAAATCTGAAAATATGCTGTAACTTCACTGCAGCAGGATATTAATATAGAAATTACTTGGCCGGGCAACCGCAACCGCAAGAATAACAAAGCCAGGGAGCGGAGTTTCCCCATGAGTCTGCAGATGTGCGATTTCTGCTTGGGTTTTGTTCTGCCTGTCTGCTCTGTTCTTCTGAGCAGGCAGGATGTTTGGAGCATACAGAAAAAAGCGAGGTTTTAATCCCCTACCTACTCCAAAGGATGGCAGTGTGGGAAAGCAATGCATCACAGACACAGATGCAAATTCAAATGAGCCCAAATTACCCAAAGTAAATGGAGAGCAACACCATTTGTGTTAATAGAGTGACTCTGGATTTACACTGGGGGAAATGTAAATCTAATTAGACTCCAATCAGCCTCAGCAGTGGCAGTCTAAGAACAGTTTCATTTCTTAAAAATAAAAAAGCTTCCAATAGAAGTCTGAGGCACTTCTCTCACTGGGCCTCATCCTAATTGACTTCAATGGGCTTTCAATCTGACCCATAGCCTGGCCTGTATTGTAGGGGGTTTTCTTCATCCGTGGATAAGCACATTAGTTTAGTTACAGGCTCATTCTGGAATCCTGGAAATGTGGACCTGGTGACTATGGACTGCTGGGGAATTGGATGTGGTGGTCATGGAAGGGTGGGAAGCAGTAAGTGTGGGCAATGAAGATTGTGAGTAGAGCATAGCCACATTCTTCTTCAGGCCCTGCTCATTATTGGCTGAGCGAAGCAAACCTCAGCTCGATGGCATTTTTCTGCTGGTCTGTATGTAATGCAGTAAGTTTCGAAAACAGCATCCGATCAATTAGCGCATTAGTGCGATCAGTTGACACTCTAATTCTCCACCCTCTCCCCAGTTTTACACAGCTAACACAATTGAAATCAATGGTTACACCACTGTAAACATGAAGTAACAGAATAGAAAAACAGGCCCTTGTGTCATGCACATTGTGTTGCATAAGATTCATTGAATGTTGGAACACCGTATGAAAAGCTGTTCCTTTTAATGTGACCCTTTATGACCTTTATTGGTGGATTTTAAATGTATACATATATAAATATATATATAAATTTTTATATACACACATGCACGCCACTAAGTAGAGCAGGTTGAAAACCAAAAAGAAATGTTTCAGGAAAATGGCAAAATTTTCAATTCAAAGTATTTGAAATAGATCCATGTTTATGGAGGGACTTAAAACATTTTTTGAGAATTAAGTTTTTTTGACATTTTTACCAATATCAGAAATATTTGTTTATGGAAAGTTTTCCCATAAATGAGAAGTGTCCGTGTCTTCAACAATGGTGTTTTTTTCAATTTTGTAGGGGTGGGGAGAGAAAGGACACTGTACTCTTTGCAAAATATTAGACTTTGACAATTTTTCATAAAATATTTTATTTGGGGGAAAAAGACCATCTTTTACCCACAAAACCTTCTTATTTAAATATGTGATCTAGTTCTTACCTGAACTCACTGGTTCAGAATATGGAAAACAATCTTAGTAATTCTGGGATAGCATCTTCTACCCTTACACTGAGGCCAGGTCTACACTCCACTGTGGGTGGGAAGTCAACCTACGATACGCAACTTCAGCTTCGCGACTAGTGTAGCTGAAGTCGGCATATTGTAGGTTGGCTTACCTGGTCGTGAGGACGGCGGCGAGTCGACTGCTGCTGCTTCCCTGTTGACTCCGCTTCTGCCTCTCGCGGTGGTGGAGTTCAGGAGTCGACGGGGAGTGCATTCGGGGATTGATTTATCGCGTCTAGACGAGACACGATAAATTGATCCCCAATAGATCGATCACTACCTGCTGATCCGGCAGGTAGTGAAGACGTACCCTGAGAAGTGTCCTACTCCATGAGCTGTTTCACTGAAATCAATGGTGTTTCTCAACTTTGTGTTAAAGATGTTCCAAACTAGGGCCATTTTTTCAATTGTCAGAGCATTAAAAAAATTCCATTAACCTGTAACTTCTTACTTTTTTTACTTTGTCTCTTTAATTATTACTCTATTTATTTGAGTTATGATAAGTCTTAGGGTCCACAATCATGGATATTGTAGTAGGCGCCGTACAAACACGTAATGAACCCTGCCCCCAAGAACCTATATTCTAAATGAGTTTAGTTCGACTGAAAGGTTTTTTGACAACCACGAAGACTGCAGTTTTCTACGGAACAGGTTCAGCACCAGTAATAGAGGTGCAAACTTCTGCAGCCAGCTCCACCCCCCCCCGTGTTCTAACCTGAAGGGGCATTGGTAAGGGATGGAATACATTGACAGACATCAGTAATGGGGATAAATGTGGTATAAAAGCCTAGAACAAATTATTTTCCTTTTAATTTTTTTTTAAATTGGGCAAAATTTGGGATCCCTCTCTGAAATGTCACGTGCCCAATTTAATCCAAGATCAAATGAATTTTCTCAAATGAATATAGGTATGCTTTTGTGTATGTTGCAGTGGAAATCCTGATTGATGCTACACTGGCAAAGAGAGGACTATGAGAAACTAAGGTTTAAGAGAATACTAAATAAGCTGCATGTATCAACAGATATCAAATACATTTGGATTAAATGATACTCAGGAGCCTCCACGTCTCCATGGCAGCTCTGGTGGATATGACGGGCAGAACAAAATCAATGGATAAAATATTACCTTGTTTTAAGAACAGCTTCCCTCTGAGAACAAGTGAATTAATAAAATGCAGTAAGACACCACACAGGACATTTGGGGCCACCCCTTGCCTGGTAGAGATCAGTGCAGTCACATTGACATCGAGAGCTGATTTACACCAACTCAGGCTCTGTTTAAAATGCTTCTATTAGGATGAAGATGTGAAATTCTCTGCTGATTGGTTTGAGAGCAACAGATGTCTCACCGTTTTAGATCTCATTTTAATTGGTAGCAATGGAACTTAATCAATCTAGCCCAGTAAAGAATTTGGCCCTATTTCTATGGCCTACATGGTATGGATTCATTACAGACGAATAATAAACAATTGGATGTGAAAACCTATGCACATCTAATGCTTGGGAATGTGTGTTGCCTAATGTAAAGGAGAGGGTTATGTCATGTAGGTGCAAGAGCTGGTGGTGAAAAGTTGAAATTTGTTTCTGTCTTTTCAACCGGCTCTAATAATGACAGGCCACTCATGAGAGAATGTGCCCGATAGTGGGCAGAGAGAATAAGGTGTTCCTGCTAGTTCTAGCTAAGGCCCCTGTCCTACAACTCTTTCTCCCTGTGTCTACATGGAGCTCTGACTCTGCGCTCGGGTGGATCATATTTTGAGCTACAGGATCAATCAGCATTCTCACCCCAGGTCATTAAACTATTTAGTAACTGTGCCGGTTCTCTACAGCCCATGGATTTATTACAGTCCCTCCAAGGAGTATAGAATGGAGCTGTGCTTGGCCAGATTCATGCTGTAACCTGGTGATGAGGGAAAAGCAGCAGCCTGAAAAGGGTTAAATCCCTGCCTACCACATGGCTGGGGTGGGTGTAAAAGGAAGAGGAAGCTGGCTGCAGGGGCATGGGGTTCTAGAAAAAGGGTCTCCTCTTTGCCCCTGGCTGAGTGAGACAGGAAAGCTTCTGTGGATTGCAACCAACATCTTCAATTGAGTTGTTTATTATTTATAACACAGGGCACAAACAAGACAACAATAAAATGCCCTGAGGAAAGAGCCTTGAAAAGGACTTGGGTGCAGAGTTTGCTTCTCCTAACCTTGGCTGTTGAAACCATTACAGTGCCAGGGATGATCAATTAGTAACTGTCTAAGATTTTCTGCATTTCCAGAAAACGGAAAAATGTAAATTTATAACATGTGGAGGGGTAAAATCCACCCCCATACTTTGAAATAACATTAGTATTCATAACATAAAACTGTGATTCTAGTGAAGATAGTATCACACTGGCGAAGTGGTGGAAAAGAATATATATATGTGTGAAATATATATTTTAATCATCTGCCACATATATATATGTATGAATGAATATCTCTTTTCTTTGATGTATAGCCCTCTAATGGCAGTTCCATTACAGACTTCTTTCACTTGCATTAGTCAGATATGCAGGACAGGAGCTGAGCATGATATGCTGCTATTACTATAGAGGAACTGAAATTATGCAGCACACCAGGAACACTAAATCATTTCCCTAAGTGATCACTCCTCCTTGCTTATTCATGGCTGGTTGCAAAGCCAAAGCTGAAAAGAAGATTACCATATGATGCTACAGTACATGCTCCTTCTATACATAGGCAATGTCCTCTCAGTTGCTTAAGTGTGTTTTGCCATTGTACATCATTAAATTTTGGGGAAAAATCACTCCTGTGATATTTGTTGTAGCTGATCGTTTGCCTGGCTGCTGAGATATTATATAGTCCTAAAAGGACACAGGACATGTTGGTGGGGGATGATCTACAACTGTTAGCAGTAGTGCTCAGGCAGAAAATTGCTTCAAAAGGACCGTTTGAACTTTGTCCATGTCTGCTATTTTGGGGCCTGATCTTGCCACCCTGGCTCATATGAGCAGCCCTGTGTGCTTCCTTGGGTTACTCATGTGACTAAAGTTTTCAGGATTGGATCCTTGTGCATGGTGTGGTGGGAGACTGCTGGGTTGTGGGAACATCGGACACTGCAATAGAGGAGCTCAATTGGTTATTTTTACCAGATGTTAGATGGAATTTCTTTGTATTATGTTCTTGCATATTGATGGTTTGTTTTTTTAATAATATGAGGTCAGGCTGTTTCTGTGGGAGAAGATTTCTGTTTATCTTCCAGATGAGTAACATGTTAGTGCTATCATTGGAATACCACATTAAAATGGCTCTGGTTTTAAACCAGCACTAATAGACTTTCCACATTATGTGCTGCTACATATTACATACGTAATTCTCAGCTGTTACATCAGCAACAGGGAGGGAGCATTGTTACTGGATAGAGCAGAATCAGAGTCATTGGTCAAGGATATCCAAAGTAAGTAGTGATTTGGGTGCACTATTTGAGACACTGCAAAAGGCTTGATTTTCAGACAGTGCTGAGTATTTGCCCTCTGAAAATCAGGCCCTTTTACAGCGTCTTGTGATAGGTATCTAAAATCATGCTAAATCTTGGCCCTCACTCCTTGGTCTGTCCCCAGCTCTGACACTGACTTGCTGTGTGAACCTGACTGTCACTTGGCTTATTTTGTTAACACCAGAATGGGTATAATATCTAATTATCTCAGAGGGGTATGGAGAGTGAATGAGCATTTGTAAAACAATTTGAGCGTTTTTCTTCAGCTGAAAAATCACAATATAACGGTAACAATTAAATGGGCCTGATTCTCCATCACACCAGAGTAACATCATTGATTTTAACCAAGATAAAAGCCTCGTATCTTCAAAGAAAGCTACGGTGAGAAAGATCACATGCACTCTCGATGGTTTCAGAAGAATCTATTGCTTCCCATGAAGTTCTCTTACTAAATCCCATACAATTAACTGATTTAGTTTTCCCCAGTTATAAACTGGACCTGGCAAGCAGCCCTTATATACATTTACAGTCCATAACATCAGCTAAACCAATAATTAATGCAACAAGGCAACCCCATGTCAACAAAAATAAATAAGAAACCAGCCCCGTTCTGTAGAGACTGGCTGAATAGGCAATCACTGCAGTGTACCCTGAAGCTTGGGTTTTGTCAGACCCAAGGATAAGTCTGAGTTAAGGACCCTTTGCTGAGGGGCTAGATTCTAGCAGCAGGCCAAGCAGCACTGAGTCATGTCGTGAGGTCTTTGCGGATATGCCAACTCTCACAAATGTATCACGAGAGATGTGATTTCTAAGTAAGGGTAAGCCTCACTCATGTTCTCGCGATAGAATTCTCAAATCCCGGGGTTTTTTTTTTCTACTGTTGTGATTTGCATGAAGCTTCTCATTGAGGCGCCTCCAGAGGCAACACCTCTAGTTTGCACCAGGGACTGTCATGCTTCCTTTGGCACTTTGTGCCCGCTCCCAGCAGCACCACATGCTCCATCATGTGACGAGCGCCGGCCCGTTGCTCCCAGCGCTGAGGGGAGCTGCAGTCTTATTTTAGGTCACTATTTTTCAGCCGAAACTATTTGCCAGATCTAACCTCCATTTGCAAATAGTTTCAGTGCCCCCCAAAATACATGTTTTGGTGAATTTACTATTTGCCTAATAATAAATAGTAATATTAATTCACCCAGTTCTAATTGGAATAGCTTCCAGTGCTTTGTATTTTCAGTTTCTTTTGTTTTTTTGCAGTATAGACGTACCCTCTATGACCTGGATAGGCAAGGGTTAACTAAGCAACATCGGTGTAGCGGGAGCCAGGTGTGCTTTCATTAATAGATCCCTAGAGTAGCTGTCTGGCCAGAACAGGGTTAATATAAAAGCATCCATACTGCAGAAGCATCTAGTTTAGTTAGCCAGTCGAGATGTCCAGAAGCGTATGTTTGCCTAGGGTCCAGAGATGGGTTAAAATTTGGCCCTGTCTACAGCCTGGGGTGTGACTCACATGCTGGGATCATTGAGGTTTCATCTCACCAAAAGAATTCCTGTCATTCTCGGGGCCTCAGACATTGGGGTCACCTTGGTCTTTCCTGTTCTCTGCCTTGGGTATGCAATAGTTTAGTCTCTTGAGGAAGTAAATGCTTCGGTCGTAAGTCTTTGGACTTAATAAAGAGATACCTTGGTGACATTTAATGGTGTGCAATATACAGGAGGCACATTCCACATAAAATCAATAGCTTGCATGGAGTTTCTGGAACAGCTTCCCCTTTGGGGTCCAAACTCTGTTTGGCAGTGGTTATTTACATGTTAAAAAAATTATTTTTTCTCTTTTTGGAGAGGGAAGGGTGTTGGCTGGTAGGGGTCTAGGGAAGCAGGAGATGGTGTCAGTGTTGTAAGTCATTCTTATGGTAGAAAGGCTTTTTAGCAGGTTTTGCAGTGTTCCCTAAAGATGGTCAGACTCGGGATTTGCCTGATCTCTGGATTTCTTCTCTCTCCAGTTTTTCCCCCATTCTGCCCCTTGGAGAAATGAAATAGCTGATTTTGATAGCCTTCATGCAACCGTCCAAGGTAACTTCTACTCAAAACTAAAGGGCTGAGTGACTGTCTGAGATTCATGTAGGCTGACCAGACAGCAAGTGTGAAAAATCAGGACAGGGGTGGGGGGCAATAGGAGCCTATATAAGAAAAAGACCCCAAAATCGGGACTGTCCTTATAAAATCAGGACATCTGGTCATCCTAGATTCATGATGCTGGTTGAAACGCTCACTCACTGTGTAGGGTTTCTTTCTCTGTAATAAAAACCTTGTCAACTCTTGCATTATATATGGATTTTCCTCAATCCTGCTCTATACTAGATAGCTGGGTTTTTAAAAAGTCTTCATCTTATTGCTTACTGTACTCTTTACATCCTTATTTAACCACAGTGGTCTCTTTGACCCTTTCTCTGGTCAAAATTAAGCAAATTACATTTGGGTGTCTTTCTCTCTATTACTAGTAAGTCAGTGAACGGACATGGTTTTGATCGTTAGAAATCTGGTTTAGCTCCCAGTTTTAAATCAGGTTGGGTCTTTTTATAGCAATGGCTATCTACACTGGACATGTTCAACTCTACTGCCAATATTTACTTATTGAACTATGTGTTCTAATGGTTAGGGCAGGAGACTGGGAATCAGGAACTCCGAGAGCCTGACTATCCTTCCTAAGTGTTCCAAAACAGGAAAACATGAACTCTGTCTTGTCATCCCACCAAATCCTGTAACAACTAAGGACTGTGGCTTTGATGAAGGTTCGTGTTCCACATTTAACATGATATTTTTGTCGTATGCATTTCTTCTGGTGCTTTCAAATGTGAGTTTTGGATGAAGATTTGTATCCCTTTAAATCTGAATTGATTCACCCACTGGAGCCAAAACCCTCTTATTTGTGCATCAGCCTCATCCACACTGAAAGTATGGCTTTGGGAATAGTGATATTAAGCTGGATACTCTTTCTAAAGTAGTAGGACTTCATACTGTCACCAGGACGAAACACAGACAGGTGACAGAGGAATTTTCAAAAATGACTAAGCAATATCTATGCTGTTGAAAATCCTACTAGACACTTAGCTGCATCTTTAGGTACCTACATACCTTTGAAAATCTGGTCCTAAGAGAGTTGCCCAAGGTCCACCAGAAAGTCTGTGGCAGAGTAGGGAGTTGAATCTATGTTTACCAAGTCCTTGACTAGTGACTGAACCACCGGACCACCCTTCCTCTCATGTACCTATGCAGATTCATCCAGACTTTCATGAGGGTAGGGTGACCAGATAGCAAGTGTGAAAAATCGGGATAGGAGGTGGGGGGGGGGTAATAGGTGCCTATGTAAGAAAAAGCTCCAAAAATCAGGACTGTCCCTATAAAATTGGGACATCTGGTCACCCTACATGAGGGTGAACAGTGACTCCAAAGCGGGGGCTTGAAAATTAGGCAGAATTGTAAGGCTCTGTCTAAATAATACAATCCAGCCCTTATTGACTGGTGACAGTGATTTGTGTTGTACAAAATAGGATGTGGTCCTTGCCAAAGGAACTTGCGATCTAAGCCCTGAAATACTATAGTTCCAACAAAAACAATGCACCAGATAACCAGAACTGGATTGATCAGAAAGGTAGTTTAAATAAAATGGATAGTCAATAATCCTGAATAAACAAGACTTCTAACAGTCTTAAGGCTGATCAAATTTAGCACCTAAACCTTTGACAAGAGTCCTTATTAAGTGTATAAAATCAAATGTCAAGAAAACTTTTTTTTTTGGGTTCAGTAGTTTGACCATATATGAAAGTGAAAAGCCTGTTCATTAGGATAGTTTTGTGTAAGCACATTTTCCGGTGCCCAACAATTACTTGTTCTTGCCAGCCTGTCACTTGTACAATACGAAGATATACCTTCTTGGGGTCCTTGAGCTGATGATGGCAATATCATTGCAGGTTGTATTTCTTCATGGTTATCTGCACAATAGACGCTGTCATCTTTCCACGTTAGTCAGGCAATGAGGAATATGCTTTTCTGGTCATTATATGTATTAAACCCATATTGGGCAGGTTGTTAACTTCACCATTCATTGATCAAGCAATAATACAACATATTATATCATCCCGCTGGCTACCTTACCCTGGAAAATCAATCATTAGCTGTCTAAATTGGTACTTTTCCAAAGGAAAGATCTACAGTAGGCCTTAAATGGCTTGCTTTCCCTTCTTGGTTGGACATTGTTACTAGGTTGTTAGCTATCAGTTCTGAATTCACTGCTCAGTTTTGCTGGCTTCAGAATAGACGGGACATGTGATGCTTTTGTGGGTTATGTTCCTCCATTATACCTGAAGTTATGATCCTCATTACCGGGAACGGAGGGCTGCAGATAAACCTGTTTCCTGGGTCGCCTCTCCATATTTTCTGTAAAGGCGTCATTCCTCTGCACTGCTGCAAAGAGGCAGTTGGGCTTAAATTGACAGCGTCAGAAACTAATCCTAATTTGCAGTTGTCATCCAAGGGTCTTGAGCTACTTCTAAACGCTAATTAGGGCAGACACAAAACACTATTGTGAAGCAGGTACATGTGGTCAAATGTTTGGCTGCGTATGTGCATTCTCTTTGCTTGCTGCACTGGCTCTGGCCAGATAGCCCGTATGGCAGGCTCCAATCGAACTATCCCATAACCATAGACCTGTTCAGTAGCGAAGGCACTCGGTCAGGTTTATTGCCAATGAAGCACGGGGCTAATGGCCCGGCTCAATAGTTACAGGTACACTAACACATGTATGCCCATGACAATGGACCAGCTCAGTCACTGGCGGGACTTTCCACTGCCCCCTAGGCCAGACAAAGGGTTAAAGCGAGGTATCCCAACATTTATAGACTGAGACAAAGAAACTGGGATAAACAATTTACGTATCACCGTATGCATTTCCCTTATGCATTTCCCTCCCCTTGCACTTTCCTCCCGATGTTTCAGACAAAATATCCCTATTCCTCACTTTTGTCAGACTATTTTATCGTGTGCTAGGGTGAGGTATTCTGTGCTGGCCTGCTGGCATGTGTTTACATACTCAATGTGTTTTAGCAATGCTAGCAATACCGGTGCCAAGTTTGTGTACCGGATTCTGACTTGCAGGCAAGCCGGCAGGGCTTGACTGTTGCTCATAGCTTTTGCTGACTTTGGTTCAGGCCTCAGGCCTTGCACCAGGCCCATGCTTCAGGCTCTCTCTTTCTACTACATTAAGTAGAAATATTAGAGCAGATTTACATTTCCTATAACAAATTCTAATTCAGATGAAATTTGGCAGTTTGGGATTTAGATGAGGAATTACAACATCATTATTTAAAAAGAAAATAAGAAAGAAAGAAATACTTGTGGCACCTTAGAGACTAACAAATTTATTTCAGCATAAGCTTTCGTTGGTTAGAACTCACTTCATCGGATGCATGGAATGGAACATACAGTGGACAGATATTTATACGGTCAGAAAAACATGATATCCTGTTTCTCTGACTGTATAAATATCTGTCCACTGTATGTTCCATTCCATTATATCATGTTTCTCTGACTGTATAAATATCTGTCCACTGTATGTTCCATTCCATGCATCCGATGAAGTGGGTTCTAACCCACGAAAGCTTATGCTGAAATACATTTGTTAGTCTCTAAGGTGCCACAAGTATTTCTTTCTTTCTTATTTTCTTTTTGCTGACACAGACTAACACGGCTACTACACTGTAACATCATTATTTGTATTCCCGTAGTACCTAGGAGCACTAGCCATGCACCATGACCCCTTTGTGCTAGGCGCTGTACAAAGAGAACAAATGATGGTCCCTGCCCCATGAAGCTTCGGTAAGATGAGATAAAGCTTGATTAGATAAACAGCTGGGAGAGTACAAGGAAACAATGAGACAATATTGGTCAGCATGATAGGGTGGTCTCAGCATACCTGTGGACTAACCCCTGTCAAGCTTTTTGTAGGCATGATGGCAAAGGAGAGTTTTTAGGAGGATAATGAGGTCGCTTTGCAGATGTTTATGAGGAGTTTCTCCCAAGCGTGAGGGCAGCATGAGAAAAAGCACAATGGTGCTCATTTGAAAATGTAACAAATAGACAATGGAGGCTGGTGTCATTGGTCAATCAGAGGAGTCAACATCTCTATAGTGAATGAGAGATGATAGCTAGAGTGGGGATTGCAAGATAATTGCTTATGTAGCTGGAAAGCATGTATTATTCTGTCAAAGACATACAGTTGGGATATATTTTAAAATCTGTTGTACCCAGAATTTAGACAGGGAAGATTAGCATGGAGGTAAAATGGTTGAAAGGAAAATCTAAGGCCTAAATAAAAGTTGTATTGCTTAAATATTCTGGTATAGTTTAAGTGGTACACTCCCCTCCTCCCTCCAGTGGGGATGCAGGTATACAGGTATAAAGGTGCTTTGTACTGGTATAACTTATTTTTGTATGGGAAGGGGAAGAAGCTATACATTTATATATACACCGTATAAATACATTTATTATCTGCATAATTGCTTCCATCCGAGGGGTTGTGTTGGTATGGCCATTTGGTAGAAAACAAATCACACCCCTAACCAACATGGTTATACCAATACAAAAACGAGGTGTAGACCAGTCTTACTTTTGTGAATGACATTCTGCTCAATTGGTCATCTCCAATAATTATCCATGAATGTACAGGGAAAGTGAGGCACAGAGAGATTAAATGGCTTTGGGTCACACAGCTGGTTAGTAGCAGAACTGGGAATGAAACCCAGCCCCATGTTCTAATGGTCAGATAAGGCTCCCTCTCCAAATGCCCTGGAATGCCCAGTCTGATAACAACAAAAACCTAATTCTGGGGGTACCCATTAGCGCGCTAAGGCCCCAAGGGGCTGACAAGACGAAGCGTTGATCATGGTAGATATTAGTGCAGTATATTTTTCCTGACTTAGTAACATTCTGCACTCGTGATTCTCCATGCCCTCCGAGCAGAGATGGCCACAGGGAACTCTTGTGTCTCCTGAACTTAGGAACTGCTTAGGACCAACACAAATTATGGACCTTACCCTAGTGGAGGATCAGGCCTAGCAGAGCTCTGCTCCACCATAGCCCTGCCACATCCCTCTCCATTCCCTTATGCCATTGGAGAGGTTGCTGGGGTGGAATGTGGCAGAACTGCACAGGAGGAATCCTCCCCTGACCTTCTCCAGCCACCGTGTCCTACGTTTGCAGCACAAAATAGCTTTCGTGGACAGAAGAATCCATCCCATTGTCAGGATATATAACATTTGCTGAGTGAGAGTGTTATGTGTGATTACTAGAAATATGTGGATAAGGCTTGTGTTCCAAGTTCTGGAACAAAACCTACAAACAAATAGTTTTTTTGAGTTAAGATAAGTATCAGAATGAGTAGGATGTACAGTACTGTGTGCCTTAAGAGTTTCCTGCTTCATGCTTCCAGCATCTGAGTACATCTCGGTACCAGTCTACTCAAAAACTGCCTTGCTTTGTACATGGAGTAACAGTTTTTCAGGTACTAGCTACTGCTAGATATACCATTATATAACAGAAGCACTTGTCATGACTCCGTGGCAAGGCCATGTTGAGTTTTTTCATATATAAGTGCATGTATATGAACCTGCAAGCCAAATGGGATGTCCAGAAGAAAGTAATGTCACATACTGATAAGACAGCAGCTGCATTCACCAGCTGAAACATGATTTAGTGATTGAAAATCTACAAATTAAAGACCAAACTATGAATCTTCAGCTCTTATGGATGTGAAAGCTGGAAATCCACCAAAAGGTACAGACAGACATCAAAATGCCTTTGAAAGTAAATGCCTTAAAAATACATCTGACGAAGCAGACTGTAGTCCACAAAAGCTTATGCTGAAATAAATGTGTTAGTCTCTAAGGTGCCACAAGTATTCCTTTTCTTATTTTCTTTTTAAAAATACGAGTTATTAAATGGAATGAATTCATAACAAACACTGAGGTTCAGCAGATAATTCCACAACCTCTTATCTCTAAAATTATTCAGAAAAGAAGATGGAAATAGCTGGGACATGTGCTAAGGATGAAGTCGGAGCATCTGCCATTGCAGCTGGAGGAACAGGCCATAGGGGTCAACTGAAAGAATCCTCCTGTCAGTGCTTAGAGAGGGAAAGCTTATAGGACTTAAGAACACGAAAGACACACAAAGAATGGCCTAAGATAGACAGGGATGGTGGAACCTTGTTCGTGCCCTAAGTGGCATTGGACAGTGCAGGAAGGATTCAGATTCACATGTATGTAATGCATGCACAAGCATTGACTGCACTCCATCAGTCCAACGAGCTGTCGTGCTGAGGTTCATTAAAGCACAGATGGCCCAGAAGGCTGTTAATCACTGTCAGACAACTGCATCAGTTTATGACTGGATTTTAAATATGAGGCTCTGGCCCACCGTGATCTTGAATTCTAAATTATTGGGGCCAGATTCTGCCCTGACTTCACCACATGGCATCCCACTGACTTCAGCAGAGTTACGTGGGATGTAAGTTAAAACAGAGTTTGGTCCTTAGATGTGGAAGATATAAACTAAGGTCGGGACAGGTGCAATTGGCTGTCATTCAGATTGAAAAGACTGTTATCTCAGTCAGCTGGGATGCTGTGCTGTAAGCTTGCCTTTGATAGACAGGATGATTGATCATTTATTTGTGAATTAATTAAAACCAAAATGTTTGTGGTTTACCGTCCACTGTAGGGTTACTGCAGAACCTCTTCTTGTTGGCATTGATTCAGAATTCCCTCTAGCATAAACAATATATATGTCATAGTGGGCAGTGTTATACCAGATTTATCCTCTGTGCCTGGGGGGGAAATAAGTTTCATAACCCTCAAGAGGGCTTAATCTCTTATGAGTCATGGGTCCCTCCCTTCCTGAGGTAAAACTAATACTGCACATTTACATACAGGAGATTGTACCATTTATTTGACAGGGGGAAATCTTTTTAGAGACTATTTACTCTTTGGGGGTGGGGATTTAGTGCTTGCATGGAAAAAACAGCTAACATGAGTCCAACAGTGTAGGGTACAGGAGAAGATAAAGTTGTCTAATACATTTGAGAAACCTCTGGAATACATGTGTATGTAAGGTGATGGGAAAAGATTGCATGATGCAATATTGCATTTGAGAATTAATTCATTAACCATGTTTATTATGGGAGTGCCTAAGGGCCAACCAAGAATGAGGCTCCATTGGGCTCTGCCAACACAGAGTAGCGGACGGTCCCAGCTCCCAAAGAATTTACAATCTAAATTGACAAGGCAGGCAAAGGGTGGGAGAATGGGTCTAATACACAAGGAGAGGAATCACAGTGATGGTGGCAAACGTTATCTTAGTTCCATGGTATTTTTGGTGGGAGGGTGGGTTCGGATAGGAGGGGATTATCTTCTTCTTTTGTATGGCAAGAGAGGTGATTAGCGATGTTCAGAGAAATTTCACATTGCTAATCATATCGCGAGATCGACAAATTGATGTCCAGCAGCCTTTAGAGGACTTCCGTTGTGTTAATCAATCACATGTAACAGGAGCACCAGGTGAAATCATCTAAATTAAAAGAAAAGGGAAGGGGGGAGGAGCAGGTGTAGAGTGAGACTGTGAGGGAGGAGAAAGGAGCATCAGCCACCCAGCAGAGGGCAGATCAAGACAAGTCACAACTGTAGCAAGTGCTCTGAATATCCAGATGTCCCTGCTTTGTCTGCTTCTGCTCCTCTACTGACTGGAGTCTCTCACTGGCTTCTCTGCAGTTTTCTTCCAAGGCCACATGGCAATGGGAAGGAGGGGAGGTACCACCTGGGTTCTAGTGCTTTTAAAGTGGAGGGGTTCTAAAGGGCCGGATTTAGGGGCAGGAGACCCAGGCAACTGCCTGAGGTGCCAGGCATTGGGGGCACCCCCAATTGGGGCTTGCTTGGGGTCCTGTTTTTGTTATTAGTGACAAAAGGGAAAATAGAATGTTTGAAGTAACATGTTCCAGGTATTCCATATGTGGATTCATTTTTCACTAACCTCCTAGAATGTTCTGGAACTTTGTAGAATCTCGCAAAACTGTCCAGATTTTCTGAGAACTACATTTTCTTCAAACCTCCTAGAATGTTGTCAGCCATGCCTTCACAGGTATATAAGGGATGGGGCATTGCCAATCAGTCAGTGAGATATAAGAATGAAGTGAAGTGAGAGCCGAGCTGCGATATTGTGAACCTTGTTTTATTGTAGAAGCGACAAAGAGTCTTGTCGCTTCTACAGATCCAGACTAACATGGCTACCCCTCTGATACTTGTTTTATTGTGTAATTGTGAAAGTGTACTTGTGTTTTAAGACTTGAAGAGTGTTAGTAGCGACTAATAAAGGGCATATTTAATGAGACACCAGAGATACCTGTAGTGGGAAGAGAGCCTGAGACATAAGCCCTTGTATTAGAGGCCTGATATGAGGCAGGACCTGCTCACAGAATGTGGCAAGAACAGGGCTGATATTGCAGAAATACACATTCCTAAGAAGTGCTAGTCACAAAGGACTCACGCAAACACATCCCGATATTAAGTGGTACCAGAACATCCCAATATCAAGGATGGTACGAAAACATTCCCCAAGGATAACAGGAACACACTGACCCTTCTTAAAAGATAAGGTCAGGATGACAGTATGTAACTTGTTTACATGAGGGTATAAAGATGTATCTTAGAGGTAGTATCTTTGGCCAGTCTAAGGAGTAATGGAAAGTCCCGCCACTGACTGAGCTGTGTCCATTGTTACGAGCATACATATTTTAGTATCCTTGTAGAGTCTGCCAGGTGCTATTACTGTGCTTCGTCAACAGTAAACCTGGACGGGTGCCTTTGCTGAAAAATGAGTCTGTGGATTTATTGGACAGTTTAACTGAGGTCTTCTATTTCCTCTATCTGTGCAGAGCTGGGAAAGCACACTGAATGAACACACACACAGCCAACATCTGACCACAATACCTATCAAACCCCTATCTATGCAACAACATAAAAGAAATATTGTTACTTCTTTTGCCATGCTTAACACACAATGTTTGATGACTTTCTAAGCCCTGGTCTACACTACGAGTTTAGGTCGAATTTATTAGCGTTATTTCGATTGATCCGTGCACCCGTCCTCACGACGAAGCCCTTACCATCGACTTCTAGGGCTCTTAAAATCGATCTCGCCACTCCACCCCCAACGAGAGAATTAGCGCTTAAAGCGATATTGCCGAATCGATGTAGGCTAGTGAGGACGCAATTCGACAGTATCGGCCTCCTAAATCTATCCCACGGTGCAACAGCTGACCGCTCTAGACAGCGATCTGAGCTCGAATGCTCCTCCCAGGTAGACAGGAAAAGCCCCGCGAACTTTTGAATTTCATTTCCTGTTTGGCCAGCGTGGTGAGCTGCAGGTGAGTGCAGATCTCATCAGCAGAGGTGACCATGATGGAGTCCCAGAACCGAAGACGAGCTCCAGCATGGACCGAGTGTGAGGTACTCGATCTGATCGCTGTTTGGGGAGACGAAACCGTGCTAGCAGAGCTAGGGTCCAAAAGAAGAAACGCCAAGACATACGCCAAAGTCTCCAAGGGTATGCAGGACAGAGGCTACAACAGGGACGCGCAACAGTGCCGCGTGAAAATTAAGGAGCTCAGGCAAGCCTACCAAAAAACCAGAGATGCAAACAACCGCTCTGGGTCAGAGCCCCAGACATGCCGCTTCTATGATGAGCTGCATGCCATTCTAGGAGGTGCAGCCAGCACAGACCCTCCCATGTGGTTTGACTCCGTATGTGGATCATCAGAACCCACAGAGGACCCTGATGATGATAATGATGCTGAAAACAGCACACAGACCCAGCAAGGAAGCGGAGAAGCCCTTTTCCCCGACAGCCAGGAACTCTTTCTCACCCTGGAGCCAGTACAGTTCGAACCCTCCCAAGGCGTGCTCGATGCAGGAGAAGGGACCTCTGGTGAGTGTACCTCTGTTTAATTAATAAATGTTTTATAAGCAAGCGTGTTTAATGATTAATTCGTGGTCAGTACAGCCACAGCTACTGGAAAAGTCTGTTAACATGTTCGGGGATGGAGCAGAAATCCTCCGGGGACATCTCCAGAAAGATCTCCTGGATGTGCTCCCAAAGCCTGTGCATGAGGTTTCTGGGGAGGGCAGCCTTATCCTGTGCTCCGTGGTAACACACTCTACCACGCCAGGCAAGCAGCACGTAGTCTGGAATCAGTGCTTTGCAAAGCATGGCGGCGTACGGTCCCGGTTTTTGCTGGCATTCAAGCAACATCCTTTCTTTATCTGTGTGTGTTATCCTCAGAAGAGTGATATCATTCATGGGAACCTGGTTGAAATAGGGGAATTTTAGTACGGTGGGAATCCAGAAGGGCTCCGTCCCTGCTGGGCTGTTTACCTGTGGCTGAACGGAAATCTTCCCCGTTGGGACCCACGCGGTGGGGGGAGGGGGCATAGCAAACATTTTGCTTTGTTGTGTGTGTGTGTGGGGGGGGGGGGTTGATTAGGTTCTCCCTGCATGTTAACCCGAAAACCGCCGCCCCACCTAACTTTTCAATTGCTAACCTATTTGTTTTAAATTGCCAGCCCACGGGATGTTTGTTATGGGAAATGAGGGGGTTGCTGTTTGAAAACATTCCCGCCTGTTGTGAAGCTTAAAGAAGCCTATAGAGTGTCTTACCATGGCTGTCTGCAAGCCGAATTCTGTTGCCCGCCGGACCTGCTTGTGTGATCTCTCACAGCAAACCGGCAGACCCTCAATATAAGAGGGCCAGTGCAACCTTGGACAAAATGCACATGTGATATGTAATGTTTTGTTCAAACAAAATGTGTCTTTTACATTTGTCTCCCGTTTGCTTCCTCCCACAGCTACAAATGTTTCAACGCCACCCCTTTCATCACCATCCCAGAGGCTAGCGAAGATAAGAAGTAAAAAGAAAAGGAGTCGAGACGATATGTTCTCAGAACTCATGGAATCCTCCCACTCTGAGGCTGCCCAGCAGAATGCGTGGAGGCAGACACTGTCTGAGTCCAGGAAGGCAGAATTTGATCGCGCGGACAAGTGGCGTGCTGAGGACAATGACTGGCGGGCTGAAGAGAGACAGCGGCGGGATGAAGAGAGTAGGTGGCGTCAGCGTGCAGAGAGAAGGCAGGATGCAATTCTGAGGCTACTGGAGGATCAAACGGAAATCCTCCGGCTTCTGGCTGAGGACAGGCGTAGGGTTCAGGAAAGGCCGCCTGAGCCCAGACCGCCGCTACAGCCCCTGTGTAACCAACAGCCCTCCTTCCCGAGTCCCATAACCTCATCCCCGAGACGCCCAAGAACGCGTTTGGGTGGCCTCCGTGCTCCCAGCCACTCAAGCCAAGAGAACAGTCCAAGCAAGAAAGGGCTGGCATTCAATAAGTTTTAAAGTGCTGTGTGTCCTTGTCCTTCCCTCATCCCCTCCTCCACCACCCATCCTGGTGCTTCCCTTCCTCCACCACCTATCCCGGGAGATAGGTGTCAGTTACCACCATAGTCCCCCCTCTGTGTTTTACAAATTAATAAAGAATGCATGATTTTTAAACAAGAATTACTTTATTTCCTCTGCAAGCGGTGATCGAGGGGGGGAGGGCAGGGCGGTTTGGGTAAAGGGAAGTAGAGCGAATGAAGGGGCGGGGCTTTTCATTACTGGGGAAAAACAGAACTTTCACACAGCATCCTGGCCATTCATGAAACTTGTTTTCAAAGCTTCCCTGATGCGCAACGCACCCTGCTGTACTCTTGTAATAGCCCTGGTGTCTGGCTGCGCATAACCAGCGGCCAGGCGATTTGCCTCCACCTCCCACCCTGCCATAAACGTCTCCCCCTTACTCTCACAGATATTGTGGAGCGCACAGCAAGCAGTAATAATAATGGGAATATTGTTTTCGCTGAGATCTAACCTAGTTAATAAACTTCTCCAGCGAGCTTTTAAACGGCCAAATGCACACTCCACCACCATTCTGCACTTGCTCAGCCTATAGTTGAAATGGTCCTGACTACTGTCCAGGCTACCTGTGTATGGCTTCATGAGCCATGGCATTAAGGGGTAGGCTGGGTCCCCAAGGATAACTATGGGCATCTCAACATCCCCAACGGTTATTTTCTGGTCTGGGAAGAAAGTCCCTTTTTGCAGCAGCTGAAACAGACCAGAGTTCCTGAAGATGCGAGCGTCATGTACCTTTCCCGGCCATCCCACGTTGATGTTGGTGAAACGCCCCTTGTGATCCACCAGTGCTTGCAGCACTATTGAAAAGTAACCCTTTCGGTTTATGTACTCGCTGGCTTGGTGGTCCGGTGCCAAGATAGGGATATGGGTTCCGTCTATCGCCCCTCCACAGTTCGGGAAGCCCATTGCTGCAAAGCCATCCAGTATGAGCTGCACATTTCCCAGACGCACAACCCTTGGTACAAGCAGCTTGGTGATCGCCCTGGCTACTTGCATGACAACAGCCGCCACTGTAGATTTTCCCACTCCGAATTGATTCGCGACTGACCGGTAGCTGTGTGGCGTTGCAAGCTTCCACAGGGCTATCGCCAGTCGCTTCTCTACTGTGAGGGCGGCTCTCATCTTGGTGTTCTGGCGCTTCAGGGCAGGGGAAAGCAACTCACAAAGTTCCATGAAAGTGCCCTTACGCATGCGAAAGTTTCGCAGCCACTGGGAATCATCCCAGACCTGCAGCACTATGTGGTCCCACCAGTCTGTGCTTGTTTCCCGGGCCCAGAATCGGCGTTCCACTGTATCAACGAGCCCCATTACCACCATGATGTCCACCTTGCGGGGGGGCCTTTTGAGGTCTGTCTCCATGTCCTCATCACTCTCCTCAGGCTGATGCTGTCTCGTCCTCGCCTCCTGTTGCTCTAGCAGTTCCCGGTTCTCGGTCTCCATATACTCCTGGACAATGCGCGTGGTGTTCATAACGGCCATAACAGTTGCGGTGATCTGATCGTGCTCCATGCTTCCCCCGGTACGCTGTTTGCAGGACAGCAGAGTGGGAGCAGAAGCGGCGGGTGGATAACAATGGTGGCAGCAATATGGCGCCCGCACGAAAAAAGGCGCAAAAGGATTTTTCGCTCCCCCCTCAGGTGCTTTCACGGAGGGAGGGGGGAGCAAGGGTTAGGCTCATTTCCTTCTAGCTGCAGATAGTACAATATGCCGTGAGCAGGGGTTAGGCGCCTTTCCTTCCAGCTGCAGATGGTACAATAAGCTCTACTGACCCCCTCAAGGATTGAACTCGCAACCCCGGGTTTAGCGGGTCAACGCTCATACCGCTGAGCTATCCCTCTGCCCGTGTTCCAGGCAGTGCTGAATCTCCCTTAAAGAAAACGTAAAAAAGCGCCCCCGGCCAGCCACACCAAAGGCCGCCGGCCAGGAGCACTGTAATGTCAAGCATATTGTACGATCTGCAGCTAAAAGGCAAGGAGCTTCTCCTGTATGGTCCCGCGACCACAACCATTTATGGCATAGTGCACGATCTGCAGCTAGAAGGCAAGGAGCTTATGCTGTGCAGTCCCGCGACTACCAGCCTCAGGCGGAATGGCCCCCTCAAGGATTGAACTCGCAACCCCGGGTTTAGCGGGCCAACGCTCAGAACGCTGAGCTATCCCTCTGCCCGTATTATACCGTGACTGAATCTCCAGTAGACCTAATGTGAAGGCGTACGCTGGAGATGTACGGTAATTGTGAGCTGAGCAGCCTTCTGTAGCCTACATGGAAAGCACGCAGACAAGGCGCGAAAAAGATTGCTTTCAAGGAGGGAGGGAGGGACGTTTGATGGCCTGATGACATGTACCCAGAACCACCAGCGACATTTTTTTCTGCCCCATCAGGCTTTGGGATCGCAACCCAGAATTCTAATGGGCGGCGGAGACTGCGGGAACTGTGGGATAGCTACCCGCAATGCAATGCTTCGAAGGTCGATTCTAATCTCGCAACTGTGGACACAGACAATCGACCTCATGGTCTTAACGCTCTTTAGTGGGGACAAACACAATCGATTCCATTAATTCGGGTTTTAATATATCGACTTCTATAATTTCGACCTAGTTCTGTAGTGTAGACGTACCCTAAGGGCTGGTCTACACTAACCCCCCAATTCGAACTAAGATACGCAACTTCAGCTACGTGAATAACGTAGCTGAAGTCGAACTATCTTAGTTCGAATGAAAAGGTACTTACCCGGGGTCCACATGCGGCACGCAGGCTCCCCCGTCGACTCCACCTACTCCGTTCATGGAGCAGGATTACAAGCGTTGACGGGGGAGCACTTCCTGGTTCGATTTATCGTGTCTAGACAAGACGCGATAAATTGAACCCAGAAGATCGATTGGACTCCTCCAACAAGACGCGTGAGTATAGACGTACCCTAAGACTGTGGAACAGACTTTTGCTCTCCCTAATATTGTCTGTTTCCCCCTGTAGAAAATAAAATATGCCCCTGAAGAAGCCTTCAGGAGCTCAGTATAGGAAGTAAAAAAGCTCAATTGCAATCTAGTTTGCAACAAGGGGCAAATTTGATGGAAAAATATCTGAAACAGAACAACATATACCAGGCTTGAGGCAGTAGCGATTGTCCCAGTGCAGAAGAAATTGAGGAGCGAAGCGTAAATGATGTAAGCCCTATTACTAAGGAACTAGCCAATTTACCTGAAGATAAGGAATGGAAATGTAAGGAAAGTGGTGGGAAATTGTCCAGATTTTCTGGTGGTGTAAAGGAGAGTGATGATAAAGAAGAATGTAGCTCACATGAGACGGAGTATAATGACAAAGAAAAATCTGGTTTACGTGAAAAGGAGAGAAACGATAAAGAAGAATCAGATGACAGAAACAGCAGTGAGAAAAATTGCACACCACAAATCAATTAATCAGATCCTGCTTTATGGCCGGTGATCCTAAACTCTGCTGATATTGATCATACAATTTTGAATGGGCTGGCCAAAATGGAGGATATGACATTTCCAGTAAATGAACAGAAGTGACACTTCCCAAAGTCACACTGCAACAGGGTGCTCGAGAATGTTGAGAAACTGAATCGGCATTGGCTAGTTTACTCGAAAACAACTGACAAAGTGTTCTGTTTTTGCTGCACAATATTTGACAAGAATGCTAAGTCGTTGCTTGCGCTTTTGAGGTACAATTACTGGCATAACTCGGGTGATGCTCTGAATCAACATGAATCAGCATGAAAAGTCACATGGCCATTTTACGGCCTACTCCAAATTGATGGAAGTTGAGTCCCGGCTCAAACAGAATATTACCCTTTTCCTTGCAAAGAATAATTTGGCTTTCCAGGGGTCGTCCGATAAGTCGTTCACTGAACATAATGGTAATTTCCTTGGTTTGGTAGAGCTCCTGGGGAAATACAACAATGTCATGCGTGAGCCCCTTTGTCGAGTAATTCATAAAGAAGCTATGGGCCATTACTGCAGTAAAACAATTCAAAACGTATTGATTGACCCTATGGCAAGGAAGGTACTCAATATCATATTGACACGGCTCAGCAAAGCAAAGTACTATGCCATAATAATGGACTGCATTCCCAACATTAGTCACAGTAAAAATGTGTAATTTACAGTAAGATGTGTTGATGACAAGGATGGCTGTATCCAAGGAAAGGAACACTTTATCTGTTTCCAGTCTGTGAACAACTCTTCTGGAAAAGGCCTAACAGAAATGTTTATGAACGTTTTGAATGAGAATAAAATAAAGCTTCAGGAGTGCCACAACCAAGACTACGACAATGGCATGAACATGAAGGGAAGAAACAGTAGCGTCCAGGCAAGGATCCTTGCGCTGAATCCAAGAGCTTTCTTTGTGCCCTTTTGGCTGCCATTCCCTCAAGCTGGTTGTGTCAGATGCAGCATCATCTTCTTTAGATTCAGTATCTCTCTTCCGAGTTCTGCAAAGGATATACGTCCCGTTTTCAGCATCAATTATGAGGTGGAAGAGCCTCACAGACAATGTTACAAATCTGACCATGAAGCCGCTCAGTGACACTTGCTGGGAGAGCTGCATTGACTGCAAGGCCAGTGAGATACCAAGTGACTGAGGTTTATGATGCCCTGATGAAACGGGCACAATCGAGTAAAGTCAAGGCCAGAATCCGACACAAGGTGCAAAGCCTGGCAAACCAGCTCACTGACTTCAAATTTCTGATCTCAATTGTGGTTTGGCACGATATCTTGTTCCAACTAAATGTTGTAAGCAAAGCATTGCAAACTCAGAGGATGGACATCGTGACTGCTACTACTTTGATGAGAAGCTTCGTTGATTTCATTGTGGCCTACAAAGTTAATGGATTTGAAGGTGCCACCACTGTTACCAAAGAAACAGTGGAAAACTTAGGAGTTGAGCCTGTCTTCAGGGAAACTCGTATTCATCAGAAGAAGAGACAGTTTTGTTACGAGGGCCGAGATGAGGTGAGGGAAGCTCAGAAGACAAATTTAAGAGTGAGATTTCTGCTCACTCATTGACACTGCTCAAGTGTCCATCAAAGAAAGGTTTGGACAATTGAAGCACCATAAAAAGACCGGGATGGGGAGGGGGTTGTATGACCTTAGTAAGCTGCTGGCAGAAAGGAAAATACTTTTGAACAACTGTATGGACCTTCACCAGATGCTGATACATGGGGAATGTTTGGACATCAATGATAAAGACCTCTATGTTGAACTGTACAACATCCATCACATTTTGCCACATGGGAAGCACTCTCCACTTCATTCACAATGCAGAGCTGAAGGACACTTTTCCTAATGTGTGGATAGCTTTGAGGATTCTGCTCATGCTGCTGGTAACAGCCGCGAGTGGTGAGCACAGGTTTTCGAAGCTCAGGTTCATTAAAACATATCTTTGATCGACAATGGCTGAAGAGAGACTGACATCGCTTGCTATTTTATCTCTTGAAAATGCCATTGGCCAGTCTTTGGATCTCTCTGACACTTCAGTTTGTGAGTGCAAAGGCAAAAAAAGTGACCTTTTGAACTAAAGGACTAGGGTTAACATTCTAAGGCTGTCACCTACTGTAATCCTGGTCTACCCAATGTCGGTGCACAGTTCAATTTCTTCATGTTAGTACATTTCAGTTATTCTTAAAATTAAAAAGTTTCTCTACGCTTAGAGGAAACAATTTTTATTTGCTTATAGATGGCATGAATAAAGACAGATTTACAGATCCTAGCGTGCAAATTTATTGTCTTATATGACAGGGATAAATCATGCATGCAAATCATACATCAAAGTCATGAAATGCGGTACAAATGCAATAAAAAACAAGGTATTCAAAGCTTTAAGCAGTGGGGGGGGCACTATTTGGTCTGGGGCCGGTCTTGGGGTTCTTGATCTAAGTGGGTGGTGAGCAGAGAGGTGGCTCTGGGTAGGACCCATTTCCCCCACCAGTCCCTGCTTTGGCTGCTTCTGGTTGTGAAGCAGTATGTGATCATATGTTTGAAGATTTTTGAAATGTATCTCTACAGGGGAGCAGAGTTAAAATTGTACGTGTAAACTTTAGCATGGCTGGATTTGAATGTCTGACCATTTACACACTTAACTGTATATTACTATATATATTGTGGCAGAGCTCCGACCTTCTCCCCGTGGGTCCCGTGCTTCCAGGAGATTTATGCTAGCCTCAGAGGCTCACTGCTGCGACCCTCCACATCGCCCTTCTCTCTCTAGGGCCAGGGTTGCAGTCAACTGAGCCCTTTTCATCATAGGCCAGCAAGGAGGTTGGTGAGAGAACTCCCACAGTCTCTGTTGTCTCTACGGGCTTATTTCAGAACAGTTTAGCCTCCTGTCCTCATAGGGGCCTGTCTTCCCCTCCCAGGAGGTGTTTCTGTAGTGACAGGTTGCGGGGAACCCGGGCCCACCCTCTACTCAGGGTTCTGGCCCAGGGACTGTAAGGGTCTCAGTCTACGGCGGGGTGGTGGGGCGCCAGCCCACCTCGCTGTGCTCGGTCGATTATCTTGGGGAATCGGCAGTCTCGGACCCGAGCTCCTCGGGTCGGGTCCGGTGCGGTAGCGGCTAAGCCCTGGCCCCTGGTCAGGGCGGGCAACAAACAGCCCAGAGCTCAGACCCTCAAGCAGGGGCTGAGCAAACAGTAAGTCAATAAGCCCTGGCCCTGGGGCAGGGCGGGGCAGCTAACAGTTCAGAGCTCAGACCCTCAAGCAGGGGCTGAGCAAACAGTAAGTCAATAAGCCCTGGCCCTGGGGCAGGGCGGGGCAGCTAATAGTTCAGGGCTCAGACCCTCAAGCAGGGGCTGAGCAAACAGTAAGTCAACAAGCCCTGGCCCTGGGGCAGGGCGGGGCAGCTAACAGTTCAGAGCTCAGACCCTCAAGCAGGGGCTGAGCAAACAGTAAGTCAATAAGCCCTGGCCCTGGGGCAGGGCGGGGCAGCTAACAGTTCAGGGCTCAGACCCTCAAGCAGGGGCTGAGCAAACAGTAAGTCAACAAGCCCTGGCCCTGGGGCAGGGCGGGGCAGCTAACAGTTCAGAGCTCAGACCCTCAAGCAGGGGCTGAGCAAACAGTAAGTCAATAAGCCCTGGCCCTGGGGCAGGGCGGGGCAGCTAACAGTTCAGGGCTCAGACCCTCAAGCAGGGGCTGAGTAAACAGTAAGTCAACAAGCCCTGGCCCTGGGGCAGGGCGGGGCAGCTAACAGTTCAGAGCTCAGACCCTCAAGCAGGGGCTGAGCAAACAGTAAGTCAATAAGCCCTGGCCCTGGGGCAGGGCGGGGCAGCTAACAGTTCAGGGCTCAGACCCTCAAGCAGGGGCTGAGCAAACAGTAAGTCAACAAGCCCTGGCCCTGGGGCAGGGCGGGGCAGCTAACAGTTCAGGGCTCAGACCCTCAAGCAGGGGCTGAGCAAACCCAGGTCCTGGTTCTGGGGAACCTGGGAGAGGGGGAGACTGCCACCCACACCTTGGGTGGCAGGGGGGACGCAGGCCCACCCACTCCACTGCGTCCCGGCCCGGGGCCCTAACAGCGGCAAAGGATCCGCCGCTGGGTCAGTGGGGATCCTGGCCGCAACACACTGACATGGGCTCTGGCCACGGTGCAGCCAGACTGGGGTCGGCTGTCCCCGGGCCACTTCCTAACTCCCCCTCGGGCGGTACCTGAGTCCAGGGGGTGTCCTCGGCGGGTTCTAGCCCCATGGGCTCCTCGTCCGACTCGCGGTCACTCGGCAGGTCCGGCAGCTCTTCTGGAAAGTGGCCGCTTGGCAGGTCTGGCCACTCCTCTGGAGAGGGGCCGCTCGGCGGGCCCGGCCACTCCTCTGGAGAGGGGCCGCTCGGCGGGCCCGGCCAGTCCAGGCGAGTACCTGGGGCCACAGGGGTTTCCCAGTCCCGAGGTAAGCCGGCTGCGTCTGGTCTCCCTGCTGGCTGGGTTTCTAGTGAGCTCCGCAGGCCCGCCTTTATACTTCCGGGTCGCTCCCTCCTACTTCCGGGTCGCGCCATTCTACTTCCAGGTCGCGGCCCGTCTCTGGGTGGAGCGGGCCCTGAGCCTCCTGGCCCCGCCCACTCTGGCCACTGGGCTGGTGTTTCACTCTGCGGGGAGGTGGGGCGCCAGCCCGCCTCGCTACACACCCCCCTCCTCAAGGCTGGTTCCCGTTCATCGGGGCCAGACCAGTCCAAATCCCCCAAGCGGGAGAAGAAGTCGGCGTTGACGTGGTCCTTACCTGCCCTATGGCGGACAGTAAAAGCATAGGGCAGCAGCGTCAGGTACCAGCGTGTCAGCCTCATGTTGTTATTCTTCATCTTGGCCAGCCACTGAAGGGCGGCATGATCGGTGACTAGCAGAAACGGGGCTCCGAGGAGGTAGTAACGCAATGCATCACAGGCCCATTTCACCGCCAGGGCCTCTTTTTCGATTACTGCGTAGTTCCGTTCACGGGGAAACAATTTCCGACTTAGGTAGAGGATGGGATGTTCTTCTCCATCCACTTCCTGGGACAGGACAGCCCCCAGTCCCACCTCTGAGGCGTCCGTCTGGAGAATGAACTCGCGATGGAAGTCCGGACTATAGAGAACGGGCTCCCGACAGAGACTGGCTTTGAGCTCCTGGAAAGCGTCCTCACACTCCGAGGTCCACACTATCCGGCGGGGGCTGTCCTTCGTCAAGAGTCCCGTCAAAGGGGTTGCGATAGAGGCGAACTGAGGGATGAACCGTCGATAGTATCCGGCAAGTCCCAAAAACTGACGCACTTGTCGCTTTGTCGTGGGGGCCGGGCAGGCCGTCAAGGCCTGGACCTTTCCCACCAGGGGTCTCACTTGTCCTCTCCCGATGGTGTACCCCAGATAGGTGGTTTCCTGCCATCCAAGGCGGCACTTCTTGGGATTGGCCGTCAACCCGGCGGCCCGGAGGGACCTCAAAACCGCCGCTACCCGCTCCAGGTGGTCCTCCCACTGACTACTGTACACCACCACGTCGTCAAGATAAGCCGCGGCGTAATCTCGATGGGGTTGGAGGAGGCGGTCCATTAGTCTTTGGAACGTTGCAGGGGCCCCATGGAGGCCGAAGGGCATCCGAGTGAACTGGTAGAGGCCGGTCGGTGTGGCAAAGGCGGTCTTCTCCCTGGAGGCGGGGTCGAGGGGAATCTGCCAATACCCTTTGCTCAGGTCGAGGGTAGTGATGAACCGGGCCTCTCCTAACCGGCCCAGCAACTCGTCCACCCGGGGCATCGGGTACGCATCAAACTTGGAGACGGCGTTGACGCGTCGAAAGTCGATGCAAAACCGCCGCGTGCCATCAGGTTTGGGGACCAGCACTACGGGGCTGCGCCATTCGCTCTGCGAGGGCTCGATAACCCCCAGGTCCAGCATGGCCTGCACTTCCTCCTCAATAATTTGCCGCATGTGATAAGGCACTGGCCGGGTCGCCTCTCTGATCACCACCCCCGGTTCCGTCTGGATGGTGTGCTGGACGAGGGTCGTGTATCCGGGCTGGACCGTAAAGGTTCGCGGGAACGCCCAGAGGAGGCACTGGGTCTGCTTGAGCTGTTCCTCTGTCAGGGTCTCCCCGAGCTGAGGGCTTACGGGGTCCTCCGGAAGGGTGGCCCGGGGGCCCAGTTCGGGCTCCGGCGGGGAAGGGTTGATAAAGAGTCCCTCCCGCTCCCGCCACGGTTTTAGGAGGTTAACATGATACCGCTGCGTCCTCCGGCGCCGGTCGGGCTGGTGGATCTCGTAGGTGACGGGCCCAACCTTCCGGGCTACCTCATACGGCCCTTGCCACCGGGCCAGTAATTTTGATTCGCTGGAGGGCAAGAGGAGCAGAACCCGATCGCCGGGTTGGAAGTCGCGGACTCGTGCGCCGCGGTTATACATCTGGGCCTGAGCTTCTTGTGCGGCCTTCAGATTCTCCCTAGCTAGAGCCCCGGCTTGCGTAAGGTGCTCCTGGAGCTGGAAGACATATTTCAAGAGACCCTGGGTCGGAGACGGGGCTTGCTCCCAGGTTTCGCGCATCAGGTCTAGTAGCCCCCGGGGGCGGCGCCCATATAGCAGCTCAAACGGGGAAAACTTGGTGGACGACTGGGGTACTTCTCGGACCGCCAAGAGCAGCGGTGGGAGTAGCTGGTCCCACCGGCGTAGCTCTTCTGGGGGGAACTTCCGTAACATGGCCTTCAGGGTGCGGTTGAACCGTTCGACCAAACCGTCCGTTTGCGGGTGGTAGACCGACGTACGTAGCTGTTTAATCCCCAGGAGTTCGCACACCTGCTGCAGCAGCCGGGACGTAAAGTTGGTCCCCTGATCCGTGAGGATCTCCCGGGGCAGGCCTACCCGAGCAAAGACCTTCACCAGTTCCCCCGCGATGGTTCGGGCGGTGATGCTCCGGAGTGGTATTGCCTCTGGGAACCGGGTAGCGTAGTCCACCATCACCAGGATGTATTGGAACCCGGCCGAACTTTTTTGAAGGGGCCCCACCAGGTCCATAGCCACCCGTTCGAACGGTGTTTCGACGAGGGGCATAGGGATCAGGGGGGCCTTAGGTGTCTGCGGCGGGGCAGCCAACTGGCACTCTGGACATGACTGGCAGTAGCTCCTCACCTCTTGGTGTATACCTGGCCAGAAAAACCGCATCAGTATGCGGGCCAGGGTCTTTTCGTGGCCCAAATGCCCAGCTGCGGGAATATCATGGGCGAGCTTCATCACCGCTCGTCGGTGACACCGGGGCACGAGCAGTTGGGTTCGGGATTCCCCGGTATGCCGGTCCCGCTCGATCCGGTACAGGCGGTCCTGGCGCAGCTCGAAGTGGGGCCACTGTGTCGCCCGCTG
Source organism: Chelydra serpentina (assembly GCA_037349315.1). NCBI lineage: Eukaryota > Metazoa > Chordata > Testudines > Chelydridae > Chelydra > Chelydra serpentina. The sequence continues at coordinate 24,600,996 of JBAIAC010000004.1, read as the reverse complement.
GGGGTCAGTTATGGCTCCATCGATGGCTGCCAGCTGCTCATACGCATGGCTGAGCGCAGGATCCGCCCGTTGATCACGGCAGAAATCCGTATGCAGCTGGGGGCCATCCGCGGCGTCCCGCGGAGAGTCTTCGGGTTCCTCCCTTGGTCTAGTATAGTCTGGTGCCTCACCGCCTTCTGACTGGACCTCGGGAGGATCTCCTTCCAGGGCTGGGGTCGCCGCCGGACCCGCCTCGGTGTTCGCCCGGAGGACTTCAGGGAACTCCGGCCAGTCTCGCCCTAGGATCACTGGATAGGCTAGCCGAGGAGCCAGACCGACCACCATCAGTCGTGTCACCCCATCCACGGTTAGCCGGACTCGGGCGCTGGGGTATGGCCTTACGTCCCCGTGGATGCACTGCAGACGAATCGTCCCCAGGCCTGGATCAGTCTGTAGGCCGAGGTTTTGCCGCACTAAGGTCTGGCCACAGCCTGAATCAATCAGGGCCAGAGTTGGGCGCTCCCCGACAACCACTGGCACTGTGATCTTGGCGGCTTGGGGCCGCCGGGCACGGGCATCTCCCGCACAGACCTGGCCAAAGCTGCAGTCCATCTCGGTGCAGTCCCGCTGCAAGTGGCCATGCCTCCCGCAGGAGAAACATGGTCCGAGCTCCGGTCGTCCCGGCCGGGGCGGGGTTCTGGTCGGGTCCTTTGGGAGGCTTCGGTTGGCCCCCCGGGGTAAGCGCCGAGGTATCGGGGCTTGTCGGACCGGGCCCGCGGTCATCCGGGGTTGGGGCTCGGTGTCCCGCCAGGACTTTCGCGGTTCGCCCCGGATGGGGTCCCTCTTCTCTGGAGTGGGGCGCCCCGGTACCGGCGGGGCAGCTCGGGTAGTTGGCCCCACGGGGGCCTCGGCCGCGAGGAAATCCTCCATCAAGGTGATGGCAGCGGCGACTGTCACTGGCCGATGACGGAGGACCCACGCCTTCCCTCGTGGTGGGAGTATATGGGTGAACTGCTCTAGAAGGATCTGTTCCAGGATTTCCCCTGGGGTCCGCCGCTCGGGCTGTAGCCATCGTTTGCATGCCTCCCGAAGCTCCTGAGCCACCACCCGGGGTCGGGCTCCCGTAGGATAGGCTAGGGTCCGGAACCGCTGGCGAAAGGTCTCGGGACTAATGTCCAAGGCATCCAGGATGGCCGCCTTTACTTGGGTGTAGTCATGGGCCTCCTCCGCGGACAGGCCCCGATACACCGTTTGGGCAGTCCCGGTCAGATACGGGGCCAGGAGGGTCGCCCATTGGTCTGGGGCCCACCCAGCGACTAGCGCCACCCTCTCAAAGGTCACTAGGAAGGCCTCGGGGTCGTCGGTGGGGCCCATCTTGGTCAATCGGACTGGGGGGGCCGCGCTGGGTGACCCGGTGGCCCCCGCTGACTGGGGCTCTGCAGAGCGGGGTAGCATCGTTGCCAGTTGCTGCAGGCATTGTTGCTGATGCTCCCGGTTCTGGCGCCCCAGTTCCACAAGCAGCTGCTGTTGTTGAGTGCTGAGCTGCTGGACCAGCTGCTGCTGCTGCTGGAGCTGGGCGGCAGCCTGCTGCTGCTGCTGCTGGAGCTGGGTAGCCTGCTGCTGTTGTTGGCTCTCGGCCAAGAACTTAATAAGCTTCTCCATGTCCATTTTGGTCAGGCACGCTCTCCCTCGGGTCCCTTCTCACAGGGTTAAGGGGATCGATGCCCACATTCTCCACCACGTGTAAGAGTCTCGGTCTACGGCGGGGTGGTGGGGCGCCAGCCCGCCTCGCTGTGCTCGGTCGATTATCTTGGGGAATCGGCAGTCTCGGACCCGAGCTCCTCGGGTCGGGTCCGGTGCGGTAGCGGCTAAGCCCTGGCCCCTGGTCAGGGCGGGCAACAAACAGCCCAGAGCTCAGACCCTCAAGCAGGGGCTGAGCAAACAGTAAGTCAATAAGCCCTGGCCCTGGGGCAGGGCGGGGCAGCTAATAGTTCAGGGCTCAGACCCTCAAGCAGGGGCTGAGCAAACAGTAAGTCAACAAGCCCTGGCCCTGGGGCAGGGCGGGGCAGCTAACAGTTCAGGGCTCAGACCCTCAAGCAGGGGCTGAGCAAACAGTAAGTCAATAAGCCCTGGCCCTGGGGCAGGGCGGGGCAGCTAACAGTTCAGGGCTCAGACCCTCAAGCAGGGGCTGAGCAAACAGTAAGTCAACAAGCCCTGGCCCTGGGGCAGGGCGGGGCAGCTAACAGTTCAGAGCTCAGACCCTCAAGCAGGGGCTGAGCAAACAGTAAGTCAATAAGCCCTGGCCCTGGGGCAGGGCGGGGCAGCTAACAGTTCAGGGCTCAGACCCTCAAGCAGGGGCTGAGCAAACAGTAAGTCAATGAGCCCTGGCCCTGGGGCAGGGCGGGGCAGCTAATAGTTCAGGGCTCAGACCCTCAAGCAGGGGCTGAGCAAACCCAGGTCCTGGTTCTGGGGAACCTGGGAGAGGGGGAGACTGCCACCCACACCTTGGGTGGCAGGGGGGACGCAGGCCCACCCACTCCACTGCGTCCCGGCCCGGGGCCCTAACAGCGGCAAAGGATCCGCCGCTGGGTCAGTGGGGATCCTGGCCGCAACACACTGACATGGGCTCTGGCCCCGGTGCAGCCAGACTGGGGTCGGCTGTCCCCGGGCCACTTCCTAACTCCCCCTCGGGCGGTACCTGAGTCCAGGGGGTGTCCTCGGCGGGTTCTAGCCCCATGGGCTCCTCGTCCGACTCGCGGTCACTCGGCAGGTCCGGCAGCTCTTCTGGAAAGTGGCTGCTTGGCAGGTCTGGCCACTCCTCTGGAGAGGGGCTGCTCGGCGGGCCCGGCCACTCCTCTGGAGAGGGGCCGCTCGGCGGGCCCGGCCACTCCTCTGGAGAGGGGCCGCTCGGCGGGCCCGGCCAGTCCAGGCGAGTACCTGGGGCCACAGGGGTTTCCCAGTCCCGAGGTAAGCCGGCTGCGTCTGGTCTCCCTGCTGGCTGGGTTTCTAGTGAGCTCCGCAGGCCCGCCTTTATACTTCCGGGTCGCTCCCTCCTACTTCCGGGTCGCGCCATTCTACTTCCAGGTCGCGGCCCGTCTCTGGGTGGAGCGGGCCCTGAGCCTCCTGGCCCCGCCCACTCTGGCCACTGGGCTGGTGTTTCACTCTGCGGGGAGGTGGGGCGCCAGCCCGCCTCGCTACAGGGACCCTAATGGCACCAGCTGTTGCCAGCCGACCTTTCACTGCCAGAGTTGCTACATTTCCCTGGGCCACTTCCCCACAGCTCTCCCGCTTCTCCCTTCTTCACCCTTATCTTAGGACTCCCTTTCCAGTGGCTTGAGGGTGTCTTCATTACCCAGCCCTTCAGCCGCACTTCTTCTCCCCTTGCTCCCTGGCTCTCCCCAGCCTGACCGGAGTGAGCCCTTTTATAGTATCAAAGGGATCTTAAATAGAGTCAGGTGTTCACATTAGCTTAATGGCTTCAGCTGACTCTTTGCAGGTTAATTGGAGTCAGGTGTTCTCATTAGCCTAATGGCTTCAACTGACTCTTTGCAGGCTAATTGGACTCATGTGTCCACCCTAGCCTGGAGCAGCCCCCGCTCTGGTCACTCAGGGAACAGAAAACTGGTTATCCAGTGGCCAGTATATCTGCCTTCTACTACTCTGCCGTACCCACTGTTCTTTATTACGTATGCATATGAAACTTTATTCGCGTGCCCATAGGCAACTAGACCTCACTTCATATAGTCATATATTTGGTTTCTCTAGCAAATAATTACCTCCTGAAAATATGATGGAACATTTATGCCTTTAATACCAGAGTGACAGTACTGCCTGAGGCCTGCTTTAATATAGATGCTTCTCTACTGCTGTTTGTAAAGGTTTGATTGCGGTTAGATCAATGTGTTTTCTGCTTTATTTCTTTTAACTCAGTTAGAGGACTTGCTGAGGTTACTTATGTGGAAATGGTTTACAATAATTACCCCTCAGCTCAAAGATTCTTTCTAGTTCCTTCTTTCAAAACACTAGAAAGGATTATCCTTTTATTGTGTTAATCGGTCTTGGTTAATCTTTGTCTGCTCCTACTCCGGTTACCTACTATAGTTTCCCTTAATTCCAATGAAAACCTATCAGCATTCACAGTCACTCCTTAACATTCTCTTAGAAAGTGTGTTGAAGTACGGCTGATGAATTCCCAACACCAGCTGTTCTTTCCAACTGCTGCTGGATAAATGAGAACCATATACAAATAGGTTGCACAGTGATCATCATGAACCAGCAACATCTGGTCCATTTGCAGGTGCCCCATGATGCCTCCATGTATCATATTAAACTGAAACTTTCTGCACTGAATGACAAGGTAATTAAGGCATGTATTTTGTATCAGGAAAAAATAGTTGAAACCAGGGCTTCCATTATTAGATGAAGGGAGGTGACTGAAAGTAAATGAGTTTATTTTGCTGTTGTTTCAGACGCAAATTTGAGATAATTCGGATCTGGCCAATTGGAGCTTACCTCTCTGTTTTTGTGCAAAGGAAAGCATTTTGCTTTGGCGAATGATGTACCTTCGAATGTTTTGATTTGATGACTACTGGCATTGCAGTCACAACTGATAATCTCCTACTGTAAATTTGTGGAAAGTCTTAGACTTTCCAAAACTCGTCCTGTCTCTGAATTTAGGCCAGGCTTAACCATTGTAAACTTGGAATAATGACACTGATATCCCTGGATTTACACTGGTATATGGAGAGACGAATTTGAACCCGTATACATGATATACTCTTGATGAAAAGGTTAAGGACTGGTTATTCTGTCTGACAAGAATACAATGAAATCCAATTCTTACTTGTTTCTTCTGGAGGATTTGGTTTGCAGAACTTTATCTGTCAGTTAATGTTGTTCTAATCTGGGTGGTAATACCAACAGACAAGTTGCTTGTTACAGCTGTATACTGTAGTGATCTTACTCTGGGCCAGATTATAATGCCCTTACTCATGCCAGATTATAATGCCCTTACTCATGTTGAATAGTATCTTGCCCCATGAGTAGTGGCATTCAAATCAATGGGACTACTTGTACAGTAAGGTACTACACATTGTGAGTTAGGAGATCACAGTCTAGCCCTCTGCAAACTGTAGAAGCCCAAGTCTTCTCTTGGTTACATGGATACAGTTCCTATCAGGGGCGGCTCTATGTTTTGTGCCGCCCCAAGCACGGCAGTCAGGCAGCCGTTGGCGGCGTTTCTGCGGGAGGTCGCCAGTCCCGCGGATTTGGCGGCGTTCCTGCGGGCACTCCACCAGACCTCCTGCAGAAATGCTGCCGAAGGCTGCCCGACTGCCGCCCTCGCAGCTACCAGCCGGCCACCCCCCTGCGGCTTGCTGCCCCAGGCAAGCACTTGCTGCTCCGGCTGTGCCAGAGAGAGAGTCTGGGGTTGATGCAAAGTAAAAGGGTAATAGGTGATTCATGGTGATATAGACAATTTCTGTATTTGGCGAAGGCATAAGAGTGTGTTGTGCTGGTGTGTGTTACAGTTCTGGGCTGTCAGGCTGGGGTGAAACGAACAGGCAGCTCCTTACACAATGGGTTACTTACTCAATTAGGGTTGGTTGCTGCCATGGTATATGTGGCAGCTGTAGATATCACCCACTTTCCTTATAATGCCTCTTCTGATGCTACGTCTTTGAACAAGTCTGGGATGCAGACCTACAGGAATGTTCAGACTTGCTTTTGACTTAAGACCCATCTTTCCTGCCTCCCTGTTCTGGGTTTGAACTGATGGTGTAGAGGTGAAAGGTTCTGTGTCCTATTAGCAGTCTCTGGAGTGAAAAGGAAATTTTGTATCCAGTACCTGAGGGCAACTTTTTAAGAGTAGACTCTAGTTTTGGGGTGCTTCTGTTTATGGGATGCTCCAGGCACTTTAGACTGATTTCAAGAGGTGATGTGCTCTCACAGCTTCTGTTGACTTCAAGTAGAGTTACTGACATTCATCAACTCTGAAAAGCAGGCACTCAAAGTTGCACACTGCTCTTGCTAATTTTGGCCTTGGATTCTAAGACCTTGATCTTACAAACGCTCACTTGGCATTCTCATTTACTACAGTGTTACTACTTAGGAGTAATTTTAAACACACACGTAAGTGTTTGAGGGATCACGGCATAATGGCCCAAGCTTGCTCCCACTGAACATGATAGAAGATTCTCCATCATCTTCAGTAGGAGCAGACCCTCATGTATAGTAAACACTTGCTTAAAAAAGTATGTCCTCTTTTTTATTCAGCAATAATATTTTGTTTCAATGTACTTGACGCATGAAGACCTAGACCAGGAAAATATGTAGGTGTGAATTACCAGAGGGTTTCTGCAGTTTAGCACTAGGGAAACATTCTCTTATGTTTGCTTGTTTCTAAATTATTTCTGGATAATTAAGCAATTAATGAAGCAAAAGTTCTAGACAGTTTTTACCTAATTACCTTTGTAATGTCTCTATTTGCAAACTGCATGGAGAATGTTTCATCTTCCTGTCAGCAAAACCAAAATCTTCCTGCTTTTACACTCCACAAATGCAGTCACTGAATTGTTTTCTTCCTTTATGTTTATCATCATTATCCTGGAAAATCCCAAAGGGACATGGCCTCCTTGCAGTTTGAGTGCCACCCGGATCGATCCCGGGCTAGGTCATTAAGGTGGTCTGGCTGGATATTTAGTTTCTCTCAATCACTGGCAAGCTTGTTCTTCCCCTGAAGCTTTTGGCATCCACATGTAAGCAGAGTCAGAATGAGCTCTACCCTGACATCTGGTTGTAAATTGTGGCAAGTTGTGGAAAAGAACTTCAGGGGCTGATCTTTTTTGCATAGGCACACCTGTCCCACCTCGCATGAGCCCACAACAGCCCAAATGGTCACTTTGGATGTTGTGGGATCCCCAGTTTCTCTGTTATCGGGGCAGGAAGAATAAACTGTTATTATCCTGATTATGTGAATGAAGGACAGTGGAACTGTACTTGGCCTTTTTTTATGATGGAGGGACTCGCCATCAACTAAGCAGCACTCGCTAGGCAAGGGACATGGGTTCCAAAACCCAGTAAATAGAGAGAGGTTGGGGTCAGGTATTAGTACCTGCTGGTGTGGGCCCTTTGTGAGGGCCTGAAACACCAATTGCACCTCCTCCTCTCTCCACTGTGGAATATCAGAGCTAATTTTGATTCCTTAGGAATCTAGTTACAGGTGCTGAGCTGAATTCACTTTGGGCCAATGGTGCACCAACACTGAGGCTCCCCCTACTACAAGCTGACATCACTAAAGAGCTAAAATTACTAAGAGCTGAAATCAAGGAGGCATGCAGCAAACTGAAAGCAAAAAGGCAAGACAATGAATTGCAGACTTACAGAATCTTTCAAATTCATAATTAAAATAAAGCATTGGGTTCATAGGAGCCGACTTCTGTCGGCTCCCCTGGGTGCGTCGGGGGCGGGGCCCCGCAACGTCGCCCAGTGTCGGGGGCGGGGCCCTGCAGCGTCGGTCGGGGGCGGGGCCCCGCAACGTCGGCCGGCATCGGAGGGCCAATTTTTCCCCGTGGTTATGATTGGGTTACACATTCTTATATCAGGTAATCATCCTGTAACGATCTTAACATTTAGAATGTAAACTCTGTAAAATGGTTAAATGTATGATATTCCGTGTCTCTTTTGACCGTGGGATGCATCTTTATTGATGACTGATCTATTTTAATGAGTTTTTTTCATAATTAAAAATGTTAATTTCTTTTATACATCGCTTTTCATCCATAGATCCTGGAGCACTTTGTAAAAGTGTCATTTTATAGATGATAAAATGGATGCGCAGAGGGGATGAGTGATATGCACAAGCTCATGCAGGAGGCTAGTGTCAAAGCTGCAAATAGAAACAAGATCTCCTAGCTCCATGCCGCCTCCCTATATGAGATCATGGCCATACACCTTCCCCCTTGCCTGAATCATACTCTGCTTTCACACAAGGCTTTCCACATGGCAGAGGTTTTCAAACTGTGGGCTGCTCCCCTTTAGGGGTGCGCAGAGGAATGCTTGAGGGTGGGGAGCAAGTGGCGACACAAGGGGGTGCTCATGGGGGGGGAGCGCCACCTTCACTGCCAACTCACCTCAGCAGGTGAGTTTTTCTCAGTGTTGGGGGTGGCAACCAAAAATTGTAACTCAAAGCGGGGGCTCAGCTCAGAAAGTTTGAAAACTGCTGCCTTACAGAGTAATATCATATGCTTAACACGAACTTCAATTGGAAACCCAGAACTTTACCCAGTGAATCTTAAGTCATGCATATATTCTTAGTAGGACCTGGTTCTCTTCATGTCACTCCTGCTCTGCTCCTGCTGCAGGGTGAATGATTGTCTTGTGGTTTAAAAGCATAGGAGTGAGAGGCAGAATACCAGGGCTCTCGCCCTGGCTCTTATGCAGCTCATTTTATCTTTGTGCCTCCGTTTCAGCAACTTGCAGGATCAGGCTTTATGTGAGACCTGGCTTAATGCTATGAGATCAAAAAATGTAAAAAGGGGCTGATGAATGTAAGAATTGCGCAGTGGTGTTAGAGTGCTATTCTGTGTCCTTAGCAGCCAGGATTCAATTCCTGTTCCACCAGACTTCCTGTGTGATCTTGGGCAACTCACTTAGGGCTGGTCTACATTAACCCCCCAATTCGAACTAAGATACGCAACTTCAGCTACGTGAATAACGTAGCTGAAGTTGAACTATCTTAGTTCGAATGAAAACATACTTACCCGGGGTCCACACGCGGCACGCAGGCTCCCCCGTCGACTCCGCCTACTCCGTTTGTCGAGCTGGATTACCAGCATCGACGGGGGAGCACTTCCTGGTTCGATTTCTCGCGTCTAGACAAGACGCGATAAATCAAACCCAGAACATCGATCCGACGCCTCCGATCCAGCCGGTAAGTGTAGACCTACCCTTAGTCTCTGTGCCTCTGTCAGATGAGGATGATAGTTACTTCCCTATCTCACAGGGGTGTTGTTTAGGATACATATATCAAACATTGTGGAATACTTTGCTTCTATGGGAATGGAGAGCCATAGTTGTACCTAGATTGTATTTACCACTACAATGTTGCAAGCTCTCATGATTTTATCCTGAGTTGAATGATATTTGGTGTTTTTCCTGATGTCCCAACTCCTGGTGTCAAATGATTATGTGAACATCTTTGTTTTCATTTTTTAAAGATGTTTCTCGCCTTTATGGTTGCAGAGAAAAGCTTGAAAACACAACCAGTGTGTGCCTTGGAAGCTCAAAAAAACTACAGAAGGCAAACAAAAAGGGCTCCAGATTAATCATTTAATCAAAAATCTCATTATTTTTAAGCCAATCTTATGAGATTTGGGGATCTAACTCATGATTATTTAATGTTTTGGGTTTTCACTACTCTATTTATTGCAAAGAACCTAAAAAATGTTTGTAAATTGTGTTTTAAAGTGGCATAAATTCTTTAAGAAGCGAAATAAAGAACTTAATAATTTTGCTAAAATGTGAAAATAGCACACTATGGAGCACTGTAATGTTAAAATTAAACCTTGCTACATGCTATAGAAATAGCCAGATTTGGATCCGTATTCATCAGATGTCTTGGAGGAGTTTGGATCCATTCTGCAATGTGCACATGAGCTGACTACTGTGGAATTAGCCCCCTGGTGAAAAGCCATATTTTACTTCAACATGTGTTAAAAAGTGAGAGAATTAGTTTTCTTGCCCAGATTTATCTTAGAAATTCTGCAGTCTGATGAGATGCAACCCACTCAGGGGGAGGAGAACTTTTTGATCTGCAATAATTACTTATTAACTTGGTTGAATTAACCAGAAAAACTGAGACGCTGCTGAGTTTCCACATACAATAGAGCAAGTGACAGTTTGATCCCTGAAGCTCAAATTGGGATGTGCTCTCCTCTGAGTCAGAGTGCATCTATCTGGAACTCATTTGTGAGTCACATGGAACATCTGGGGCCTGATTCTCCTCTCCCATCAGTGTAAGTTTGGGAGTCATTCAACTGAGCCCAATGGGGAAACCTCCTTAGAAGACTGGTAAGAAGGGAGATGAGTAGCATGACAAGATAGAGAAGCCACAGCCTGTAACGGGTTGAGAGGTCCCCTCTGGTCACGTGGTTGCTTAGGACAGAATGTAAATGGAAGGGGAAACTGGGTTAAAGGGGCATAATGGGTAAGGTCTACCTTCTCATCTCCAGGCTGGCTAAAGCAAGGAAAGCCTCTGGGGAATTATTGCCCTGTGAGGAAAGAACCTTAAAAGGACTGAGGCATGGAACCTGTAGTGTATTGTAAACTGTGTTAAAATTACAAGCTGTCACTTCAAATATAAGGGGTTTCTTGGTCCTGCTTACAGGCTAGGGGGATTCTGTAGAAAAGTGTTCAATCTGAGTCAGTCTGCAAAGATCCAGCCTAGAACAAGGTGAGTCGTGCCTCTCTGCTTTAAGGAGCAGCCTGCTTTGTCTCTGTCTGTTTTTGGTTCTTTGTGTGTTAAGGTTCTGGATTTTAATAAAGTAGTGTTATCTTGCAACCTTTCAGAAAGAGTATTTAGGTTTTTCTTTAACATCTCTGTTTGTATGCTGTAAAACATAACATAATCTTATTTCCATTCCCTGGCTGATGAAACCACCTATCAGTTTACATTAGGACTGTAAACTTTTTTTTTTTTTGGTCCGCCACAAGGATTGTAAGCTTTGTGGGGCAGGCACAGTGCTTTTGTTATGTAATTGTTAATCATGTAATATGATGGATATTATCCAGCCCGGGGGACCTTAAGAGCTAATGCATCATATTACAAAGATAGGAGAACTGGGCTGAATAAGGTGTTGTCTTTGACAGCCATGTACTCTCAAAAATTGAAATGTACAAGGGCTGGAACCGATCAAAATCGAAAACCACATTCATATATTGTGTGGTTGTATGAAAAACCATTATGAGTGTATGTCACATGTCCGGGCAAAGGATAAAAACAACACTGCAATGAAATGCATTATTACTGCCTGTGTTTATGTTAAAGTGAAATAAATAAATGAGTCTTAATGAAAATGATATTACACTTTCTAGATATAAAGGATATATCATCACAAGGCCACTTGAGGTTTGGTCTCCCTTTCCACAAGTGCAACTTGAACCTGCATTTCTGCATATAACCCAGGCTTATACAGTGTAGTGCTCTGTCTCCCATTGATTCCTGGACTAGGGGTAGATGGGGAAACAAGAATTTTGTTTTGCAAAAAACCCCTGAGATTTTTGAATCTGGTTTTCATTCTGCATCAGGTTCAATCGCTGATCAGGGTCAATCGCTGCTGCTGCTAATTCCCACAGGGGTATTTTGTTAAATGCACACACAAAGAAATGCAGATCCAAATCAGACAGTTTGCACCTCTACCTGATTTGTGGCCACAATCAGAAAGCCAATTTCGAATAAAGATCTTGGAAAGATCTTGTTGAATCAATATAAAATAAAATGGACACCCTGCCTAATTTTTTTTAATCTAGGGTAACTAAATGCAAACACTGTATATTATTTTTTGTCCAAACTGATATGGACAGAAGACATCACCAGCACTCTAAGTGCTAATGATTGCCATAGTAAGCTCTCACCCGCTACAGAGAGGCAACATTAAGTCTATATTCTACTCACATCATTATTAAGCCCTATGACACTGAACTGACACAATGGTCTCATTTACATTGATGTAAATCTAGAGTAACTCTATTGAGTTACACCATAGTAACTGAGAACAGAATTTGGACATATAAATATTTTTCCTACTTATACAGAACAGGTGTTTTCTCTAGTGCTTCTGCATGATTACATTTGAAGACAATGGAAATTAATTAGACAGTTATGTGCTGAAATTCATGGCTATTATGCAGAATGGCCCCCTGCTAACACACATTCACTTGCTCTGTCAATTTCCTTCACTCATGAGGAGTCTTGAAATCAAAGAGTCAAAACATTAAATTATACTTTCCATGAAGTACTATTGTTGCTGCTGGCTTGGTGCCAATTAAATCAAGCTGTACACATAAATAGTGCCAAGGGGGCTTTGTTGTTGTTGCTATAATTAATGTAATCTATTAACTGGGAGTCACAATATGGATAACAGTATAAATACTCCAATACTATGCTAGGCTTTTTTTTGTGAACCTCATATTTCGAACAATCTTGAGAAACCTAGGTGATGTTCTCTAATCCCACATGTAGGTCCTGTACTACATCTGCTTTCCATCCTACAAGAAGAAGAGCTCTGTGTTAGCTCAAAAGTTTGTCTCTTTCAGCAACAGAAGTGAGTCCAATAAAAGCCATTACCTCACCCACCTTGTCTCTCTAGTATCCTGGGACCAACACAGCTACAGCAGCATTACAAACTGCAATGCTATGTTATCTACAGTACACACTCTTGTTTTACTGCTACCAACTGTAAGAGATGGGATTTATAGAGGCTTACACATAAGACAGTTTGTTTCAGTGGAAATCGCTATTGAGCATTGTCTCTTACTTAAGCTATAGAGAATGAAGACTACAGCATTACAAATGTATAGGGAGTTTAAAGAGGATAACAGTACTTCACTGTGTGTCTCCAAAATGTTGAGCAGAATCACTTCCTTTCCCGAGACAAAGATTGCTTTCTTCTAGCTTGAGCTGCTCTCTATGCTCTTTCCTGCACCTACTATCTCCTCTCCTGCCTCACTCGCCAATGCTAGCACAATGACACTTGATTTCTAGTGATGCTACTGGGAGAGAGAGTAATATCCCATTCCTTGCTGTGCAGCACCAACCCGTATCTGGCGAATATGCTGTTATGGAAATGAAACTCCTGGGACAAATAAGTGTGCACAGTAAATGCATGCACCAAGCATTAATAATGGTGGAAATGGTGCACCTGAGCATGCCTTCTCTAATGAAACTGGGTGAAATTCTGGCCCCACTGAAGTCAATGGGAGTTTTGTCATGGCTTTTGTCAAGATTTTATCCGTTATGAAAAGGGGGCTTAGGATGGGTTCTGCAAGTGCTTAGCACATCCCTACCTTGCCATTATAGAATGCACCTTCTTGTCACAACGTAGCACTGAGATTTCAATAGAGTTACAGAGCAGAGAGTTGGGTCTTGTGTGTGATATATACCGTGGATATCTCTGGTCCCAAATTACTGTGAATATATGCATTCTCTCTCTCTCTCATATGTTCCTACATACAGGAATTACAAGGTAAAATTCTGTGCAGGAAGATGGACAATATGTATTATATTGATTCCTTCTGAACATTGACTTAATAGAGCTTTGAAACTTTAGTATGCATAAGAAAAATTCTGCTTTCCCTTTATTTTTTAGTAGTTTATGTTTAACACAGCACTGTACTGTATTTGCTGTTTTTCCCCTCTGTTGCTGCTGCCTGATTGTGTACTTCCGGTTCCAAATGAGGTGTGTGGTTGACCGGTCAGTTCGTAACATTGGTGTTCATAACTCTGAGGTTCTACTGCAGGCCAAACATATCCCTGTTGTAACTCCATTGTGTTTGTGGCAACAAGAATGAATTTGGACCAATGAGAAAAAAGAGAATGACAAAACAGGGAGAAAATTGGGTAGAGCTAGTTTGATAGGGTCTGTTTTCTAGGGCTCTCCAACATTCAGAAACATTTGTGTCAACACTCATGTGTCTCACTCATGGAGGCACAAGTTGTTCACAGAGTTTTTATGCTGCATCCACTTTTACCAGCATCTTTGGGTAATTATCCATCAAAAGAAGACTGTGTCACTTGTTTTTTCTCAAGTTGTTATTTAAATGTTTTTTTTAAAATGCAATAAAATCCCAACGCCACCATGCCACATTTACATAGCCCCTTTGATCTAAATATTTTGAAGCACTTTACAGATATTAAATAATCCAACCTCGGTTCCCCCAGTAAAAATGGTATTTTACATTCTTTACAGAGAGGTAAACTGAGTTAAGTGACTCACTCAAGGCCACAAAGCCAGGAAGAGAGCCTATTAGTTCTGGTTCCCAAGCTTTGCTCAATCACTATTTCCCTGTCACTAAACAGCCTATCTAAAGACTAACAGCAGATGAAGAGCTGGCAAGATCTGCAGAGCTTGTGTTATCAGTCAGGCAAATGGGCTCTAAACGTCATGCAGACTACTGATATACTGCCCACTCAGGACTGCAGATTGCCCATTAAGGATAGCTAATCGGATAATGATTTAAGATATGTGTTTATGGATAGAGCGGAGCACTGAAGTCGGTGCTGTTCCCACTGTGGATTAATATCACGCACAATATTTTTTCTCAGCAAGAGCTCTGAGAACTGGCTGAGAAATGCCAGCTGAAACCCCTCAGTCAGATCTGGACAGCTGTACACATGCCACTGCTGAGTCATCTGCAATAACACACTCTGTATTAGCGGCTTTCTGTCGTGTGAGTAGTGCAGGGGCTGCATTGAAAGGCTGTAGCATCATTATCTTGATTTTCCACTTCCTTCACCACTTCTCATGCTTCTGCATTTTCTCCTTCATGCTACACAGTGCTACCGAATGCCAATGAGAATATTTTGTTCAATGCCAGTTTGCCAATTTTAAGTAACTTAGTCATGGAACCAAATATTCATATCAAATTCTTTTAAACAGTGCGTGGTCCAAACCAACTCCCTCTATCCAGGCAGTCTTGAACTTTACAATTTAGATCAAGCCAGAACTTCATGGTTCTAGTCCATATCTAGATTAGATTTTAGACAAAAGCAGTGGGAGGATGGTATGTAGGGTTTGTAATGATATGGTAGGTAATGAATGCAACATATGGTTGACTTGAGTTCATTTACATCTTAAACTCATATTTTCAGTGATTAAAAACTTAGTCTGGGCATTTTGAGGAAAGCAGCAGTTCATGCCATATAATGACCAAGCAATGAAAGATGTTCTCTAATTATACCACATATGGTTTTCTTGCATATTGAGTTAGATGTGCTTTGCAAACATTACTTTATTTATTATTACAGTAATGTCTAGATGATCAGGATCCCATTGTGCTAGGCACTATGCAAATGTGTAGTGAGAGATGATCCCTGCCCCCAAAGAGCTTACTGTCTAAATATACAAGATGGACAAAGGATCGAGAAATGGGATGCATTAACAGGAGTGTTGTATGTAAGACATAGAAGGTAATTGTTCCGCTCTACTTGGCAGTGGTGAAGCCACAGCTGGATTATTGTGTCCAATTCTGTGCCACTGCACTTTAAGACAAATGAGGACAAATTGGAGAGTCCAGAGGAGAGCTACAAAAATGATAAAAGGTTTAGCAAACCTGATGTATGTGGAAAGGGTAAATAAACTGGGCATGTTTAGTCTTGAGAAAAGGAGACTCAGAGGGGACCTGATAACAGTCTTTGAATATGTTGAGTGATGTTATAAAGAGAAAAGTGATCATTTGTTCTCTATGTCCATTGAAGGTAGGACAAGAATTAATGAGTTTAATTTGCAGTAAGGAACATTTAGGTTAGACATTAGGAATATCTTTCTATTTATAAGGATAGCTAAGCTCTGGAATATGCTTCCAAGGGAGGTTGTGGAATCCTCATCGTTAGAGGTTTTTAAAAACAGTTTGGACAAACACCTGTCAGGATGGTCTAGGTTTACTTGGTCCTGCCTCAGTGCACATCCCTCCACCCGCGCCGCTTCCTGCAGCCCCATTGGCCTGGGGCAGCGAACCGCGGCCAGTGGGAGCTGCGATCG
This sequence comes from Chelydra serpentina, assembly GCA_037349315.1. Lineage (NCBI taxonomy): Eukaryota > Metazoa > Chordata > Testudines > Chelydridae > Chelydra > Chelydra serpentina. The sequence continues at coordinate 24,585,262 of JBAIAC010000004.1, read as the reverse complement.
GCTGAACTTGCGGATGGGGCAGGTAAACAAACCAGCCCGGCCCACCAGGGGGCTTACCCTGGTGGGCCACGTGCCAAAGGTTGCCAATCCCTGATCTAGACCAGAAGTTCTCAAACTGTGGTCCGAGAACTCCATTCAGGTGGACTGAGGAAAGTTTATTATGTTTTTTTTATAAAGCGCTCTTATCCAAAGCACTTTACAATAGTTAGCTAACGGTACAAACAATATTTGGAAAGATCATTAAGTGGTCTGCCGAGACCCTCAGCACTTTTCAGTTAGACTACAAAAACAATCAAGGAACCTCACTTTATTTTCATTTACATCCTATTAATAATATAGGAAGAGGATGAAGAAAAAAGAATGAGAAACAGGGAGGGGATCGTCAGGGGAGATAAGAAAGAATGTTCTTTTTCTTGGCTGGGTCCCGTGGGGGACCCCAAAAATGAAGCTGAGCATAGGGCCCCACTAACTCTAAATCTGCCACTGCTCAAGTCCCTTCTAGCCGTTTGCGGTTCTATGGAAATACAAAGAGAGGATTGTCAAATGTCACGTTAGCTCCACAAATATTTTAATATGCTTTGTTTTAAAATAATGAATCCTCAAAATGCTCCTGTGAGGAAGCTAAGCAAACACTACGATAGCCCTTCTCCAGACTGGAAAACAGAGGCATGGAAGTGAAGTGATTTGCCCAAATCAATAGGAAGTCAGAGTGAGGATTTTGAACTAGAATGGGGTGAAATGTTTCAGACAAATAGTTTATGCACTGAAAAATGCAGTTTTGGTCGATCCAAAACTATTCATGAATTTGGTACGTGTATTTCTGATCATTCACAAAATGGTGATGCTTCCCTACCTCCTCCTCCCCCCGACTCATAGTCCTTAGCCCCAGGGGTAGGGCACGCACCAGGGCTGTAGCAGAGGCAGGTTTGAATCCCTGTTCTAGAGCTGACACAAAAAGAACTTTTCTGATTCACCAAACATTTTTTAAAAATTCAATTTCGGTTCAGCCCAAACCAACTTTTTTTCAAAAATTTTTGGAACTGCCATTCAACTGAAAAAATTATTATTCGCCCAGCTTTGCTTGGAACACAGGAGTTCCTGCTTCCCAGCCCTGTGCTGACATCACTAAGAACAACCCTTTCTGTTTGCATATCATCTTTTAAAAAACCGGTCTTTTTATTATTTTGTTTAAGCTAATATCTGAACACTTGGGCTTTTGTTTGTTTTAAAGTATAGGTATGTTTTCAACATGGGGCTTATTTATGATGTCCGGTTTTTTGAAAGTGCGGAGGACTGAGAAAATATGCAGTGGGGCTAATGATAATATTCAGCCCAGAGATGCACCTGCTGGTCTTGCCCTACTACTTCACAACACTAAACACTCATGTTTCACTTTGGTAGTTTGCCTCCAGAAATCCCATCTCTGAGAACCAAACAGCTCAGGTCTGCCACTTAGGCAACTCTTTCAGAAAATGGTTTGTTTTTTTCTTTTCTTAAAACAAAGTCTACAGATGTTTGAGCAATGCTCTGTTTTAATGTGACGCTTCAAGTTTCTTTATGGATGATGTGACAATAGGAATGGTCATTACATCATATGTTCTAAATACATTAGTGAAAGGACTGATTTGCCTCACATGCATAACAAGGCTCAGATTCCCTCCCTGGGGTTTGGTGATTTCATTATCAATCCAAGAGAGCGGTGTTCCAGGAGTGTAATGTTAGCAGAACCGCCAACATTTTACAGCCTGATTTTCAGAGCACCGGCAGCTTTCATTGTCATTGACTTCAACGGGAGTTGAGTGCTCAGCACATCTGCAAGTCAGGGCATTAGTGTATGCAGATGTTTGGTGATTTTAATAATATCTCTTCTATCATAGTGGTAAATTAACAAAATATTGCCCCTTAAAAATCTGTGTTAGGGCTAAATTTTGCTCTTGCTTAATCCAGTGGGCAGTGGAATTACTCCACACAAAGTCAAAGAGTCATTGATATAACTGAGGGCAGAATATGGCCCATAGAATAAATAGTTCTTTTGAAGCATCTATTTAAAAATTACAACCCAACTCTCTTCTGAATGCTGCGAGAGGTGCTCAAATAATCTCAAATCCAAAATCAAAATCTCAAACAGAACTGCCAAGTGTCCCTTGATTGAATGCAGAATCATAAATGAGCCCAGATGCACTCAGTGTTGGACCCAGGTGCACTCAGGAAGTTTGGGAATTTTAATGAACCGTTTGACGTACATCGTCTGAGATTTGACACGGGAATCTGAAAGCAGGTGCAATGAGGTTTGTCTGACTGTGAGCACTTCTCCTAGATGTACTGCAAACCATTTGATTTTTCTGAATGCATTTGCCAGGGATAAAACTTTCAAAAATGCCTAGGTCCCTTTTTCAGAAGTGACCCAGGCACTTCAGACACACTAGGTCCCGTTGACTTTCAATGAGACTTAGGTTCCTAAGTGATTATGTCACTTCTGAAAATGGGATTTAGGATCCTAGATCACTTAGTAATTTGAGATTTGTACTTTATATCTAGTGCTAGGAGAACATAATGACTAAAATGGACTTCAAGATATTATTGGAAGAACTAGGAATATAAGGAAAAATGAAAGGAAAAATGGCTACTGTGTGTATCCAGTTATATGTAAACAGAGTGGAAGAAAGATTCCAAGCCTCCTTACTGCTCGCTTTATTTGGCCTATGGACAATGGCCTTCTTTCCCATTCTTTCTTGAATTATTTTTTCCACTATGTACTCTCTTGATCACACTGCACTCATGTAGTTTTCTGATTAGCACTCAGAACATAACAACAGCAGATAAGTGCATAGAGCCAGATCATGAGCTGTAGTAAATCAGCATAGCTTCATTAACCTCAGTGGCGTTATGCTGATTTATTCCATCTGAGAATCTAGCCCACAAACACTTGCTGATAAAGAGCCTGTGAGAAGCTTCCATGATTATGGCAATATTAGCAGTTACACTAATTTTAGCTTCTGTACTGACATCATCAGGTCTCCAATGGGAATGTTACCTCTGTTAGGTCTGCCGGGATTAGCCATTATTAGTACTGGTCAGATTTTCTCCATACCTTGCCTTCTACTCAGAAGACTGGAATTACTGGTCCTCAGAAATGATGGACCACACTGTGGAATGAAAAAGATACACAATGTGAGAAAGAATTGCTGCACCAGAAACAAAGCCACTATATCCATTTCATGAGTACCCAATTCCATTTCAAGGGCCACCACTCAATTTTCGGCGGATTTGAGCAGGCCTGCTAAATTGGGGATGGAATCATAGAATCTCAGGGTTGGAAGGGACCTCAGAAGGTGATCTAGTCCAACCCCCTGCTCAAAGCAGGACCAACCCCAACTAAATCATCCCAGCCAGGGCTTTGTCAAGCCTGACCTTAAAAACCTCTAAGGAAGGAGATTCCACCACCTCCATAGGTAACCCATTTCAGTTCTTCACCACCCTACTAGTGAAAAAGGTTTTCCTAATATCCAACCTAAACCTCCCCCTCTGCAACTTGAGACCATTACTCCTTGTTCTGTCATCTTCTACCACTGAGAACAGTCTAGATCCATCCTCTTTGGAACCCCCTTTCAGGTAGTTGAAAGCAGCTATCAAATCCCCCCTCATTCTTCTCTTCTGCAGGCTAAACAGTCCCAGTTCCCTCAGCCTCTCCTCATAAGTCATGTGCTCCAGCCCCCTAATCATTTTTGTTGCCCTCCGCTGGACTCTTTCCAATTTATCCACATCCTTCTTGTAGTGTGGGGCCCAAAACTGGACACAGTACTCCAAATGAGGCCTCACCAGTGCCGAATAGAGGGGAATGATCACGTCCCTCGATCTGCTGGAAATGCCCCTACTTATACAACCCAAAATGCCGTTAGCCTTCTTGGCAACAAGGGCACACTGTTGACTCATATTCGGCTTTTCGTCCACCGTAACCCCTAGGTCCTTTTCTTCAGAACTGCTACCCAGCTATTCGGTCCCTAGTCTGTAGCAGTGCATGGGATTCTTCCGTCCTAAGTGCAGGACTCTGCACTTGTCCTTGTTGAAATGTATTTGTTGCTACTTGTTGAAGCTATTATGTTGTTTTCAAACCAGTTAATATCTGGTATCTATCAATAATAAAAGAGAAAGACACTTAATTTCTGAATACGTAGATTAGCTTCTCCCTGCAGAGAGATTCATGATGGATTTAGTGGGATGCCAAATGCCTTCTTTTCTTGAGTTAGATAAACTTAAATTGAACTACAGACTCACAGATGACAGGTCAGATCTCTGAAGGACACATGGCTTTTGGTCCTTCAGCTAGTCTGAGAATATTGAGGGTTGTTTTTTAATTGAGTTTTTTTGTTAATACCTTCCAATGTTTCTATTTTAAGATGAAGCATGGAATTATCTTTATAAGGTTACTTAAAAGGGTCTGTAAATTATCACGAGTTTGAGACATATTTTAGCTTCATTTGTTAGGGTTTTGTTCCCCCCCCCCCCGATAATATTTAGAGTCCCAATCTAAAAATAAAATAAATAAGGCTAAAAGGGACAAAAATAGAAGCTTGTTCACTTACAAAGTTGTACACCAAAAGTAATGAGTTCTACCTTCAGAGGATTCTGTAAAAGTCTGGGAATAGGCAGGAAGAAGGCAAAGAGATTTGGAAAAATTAGAGTTTGTACTTTGTTTTATTACCTTATTCCAAATTTCGTTTTTTGTCTGTATGGTTCTTCTCAAAGGAAGAAAGAAATGTGAAGAAAATTACAAACTGTAAGAAAATGGTAGAAAGAAAAATATCACTTTCCTTTTACATTTTTTAAATATCATGGGATGCTACCAATTGAGAACCCTAAAGAAGAGCCCCTAAAAAAGGATTCCCAGATGAATATACCGATGCCCTATGCATTATAGATTTAAAAATTTGATTCTACAATATTTACATCTTGATCCTTCATTGAAATCCAGTAACTGACGTTATAGATTACAGATGGTTGGAAAAATGGGTTTTTCTTCTATGGAAAATGGTGACCTTTTTTGGCTCAAAATCAAAAATTTATTTTCAGAAATGTGGCTGCAGTGCCTCATGGGAGTTGAAGTTTTGATACCTCATTCTCTTCTGTGGCCAGACTACATCTCCCATGATCCACCAGTCTCCCCTCTTGCTGAGACACCCAGACGTATCATGGGAGTCTGTGGCCATGGTACTTCATAACAAATGTAGTCCAGCTGGGGAATTGGGCCCAAAGAGGGGAATGTGGGCATGAGGCATCTGAATTATACCCCCCAGAAGACACCAGAAGGAAATGGTGGCATTCCTTCCTCAGAAGGAAATGGTGACATTTCCAAATCAATTCTTTTCAGCTTTCAGCCAGAGCCTCCAAATGTTTGGGGTTTTGCACTTTTCAACAAAATGTTGAAACTTCCCATGGAAGGCAGACACATTTCACCAATAAAAAAAATATTTTAGTTGAAACCCCAATTTTTCTGTCTAAATAATTTTGGTAGAAAATTTTCAACCAGCCCAAATGTAGATTCTTACAGTGCAACAACAACCCATAATAATTACTGGATAATCTCAAATGAACAAATAATAACGCTTTCTATGGGTGAAATCTCCCCTTTTGCAGAAGGTGCAGCACTCAAAGGGAATTCAGTAGTGCATGTGCCTTGGGTAGGTGTTAAGCATAAGAATGAATTTTCCCTGTAAGATACATTTAATGATAGACCAGCCCCAATCAATATTGCATTTTCCTCCAAAAAACCTATTCAGTGTAATTGCACAATAACTGGTAGATTGTATTGATAACTGGAGGCAGGAAGCTTTCTAAAATAAACTATTAATGGGAGCATAGGAATTGACACACCTGATCAGACCCAAGGTCCATCTAATCCAGTATCCTTTCTGACAACAGCCAGCACCAGATGCCTCAGAGGAAGGCATAAGAAGCCTGCAGTAGGCAGGTAAGGGATAATCTGTTCCCACATTGGGTCTCATCCTGGTCGCTAATAATTAGAGAGTAGCTTGAACCCTGAAGCACAAGGTTTAATATCTTATTGAAAATTTTTATAATTAATTATAATCCATCGATGTTCTTGTTATTCATATAAATCTCCAATTGCTTTTTGAATATTGCTAAGCTCTTGGCCTCAGCAACTTCCTGTGGCAATGAGTTCCACAGTATAATTACACATTGTGTGAAAGCCAAAGCCAGTATAAATACATTGTGTATTTCCTTTTATCAGTTTTGAATTTGTCATCTTTTAATTTAATAGTTGAAAATACTCCTAAGAGGGTAAACTATTTTCAGATATTTGTAACCAAAATCTGAAGAGTGGAAGAATGTACAACTGTAGTCTCTGGGTATATCAGATCATAAGTATGTTATATTATTTGTACGGTGGTAGCACCTAGGCACTCCTGTTATGGACCAGAACTGCAAAATGCCAGCTGCTGTACAAACACAGAACCAAAAAACAATCTGTGCCCTAAAAAGCTTACTCAATTTGATGACCAAATTCAAATCAACAACTAAATCTTGGCACTTAAACTCATTAGAACAAAAAAAATTCAGAAAACTTGTAAAAACTGAAAAAAAACATTATCAGTAATGTCAAGGACTCAAAGCTATGTTAAGGGGTGGACTATATAGCTATGCCTCGAGACGGGGGGAGAAAAAAACATTAAGGGATCAGAAACCAAAAAGACCTGGGAAGAGTTAGTCTCTAAGGTTCCACAAGTACTCCTGTTCTTTTTACGGATACAGACTAACACGGCTGCAACTCTGAAACCTGATACTAAACATAGAAACCATTTCTTCTCTATATCAAAGAATAAAAGTGAACAACTCAGATATGCTAAACAATGATATTTTGAATACAGCAACAAAGGCAGAAGGGTCCTGGTTTATTAAAAGGAAGCAAGTGATCTATAGAATGGTAAAAATAAAAATCATTTAAAATTCATGAAGACAGTAAGTAAATTACTGAAGCGTTTTGCTACATTTTACCAGATACTTTGTGCCGAACAGGAAGAGCCAGATAAGAGTAATGAACTTGTGAAATTCTTGACTAGCCTCAGAAACATTCCAATGTTAAATGAAGCACAAATAGAATAGCTTAATACCAGCAAGGTGCAAAGGGGTCTGTTTTAAATTCAAATGTGTCAGTTTCTACCTGAAAATATTTTTTTAGGAGAGTCTAAGGTAGCTTTATTATCTTCAGTCACAACAGGCACTGGCCTAAGTGTGAGCACTTGGCTTTTGTGGCTGTACCCATCACGAGTAGGGTCAGTTGCCCCTTTTTCCAATGCGATCACCCTCTGCCAAGCAATAAGAGATGTCCAGGGCATTGCAGGTTGGCTTCCCAATAGAAGAGAAATTGGTGATGCACAGATTGAGTATATTCTAAGTACATCTAGTTTTTATTTACACACATACAAATACACACACATTCCCAGTCCTGGCACAGGTGTGGTCCAAAAGCATGCAGGGAAATCCCTTATTTCAGGAATCTCAGCCCCAAACCATTGCCTGATTCTCAGGGAGCAACTCAGCATCAAGAATTGACTCCAATCAGAGACTTAGTCAGAGACTCTTGCTGATCGCACACGTCCCACTACACAGAATGCTGTACAACCAAAATCTAGCCTCACCATGAACATTTCTTCCGAAACTAACAACTTGCTCACACACTAAGAAAAAGAACTTGGAAGACTGTGTAACAGCTCCAGCTGGTGACTCCCTCCATAAAGGGTCACTCCTGGGGGAAGTCCCAAGGCGTCTCATCCCTTCTCCGAGCACCCACACCAGTAGCTTGAGCAGTAGAACTGGAAACTAAAATCTTTTCAGGATCCTGCCATTTGGTGCTTCATTGACATGATAGGGTCATAGAGAGAAAACTAAAAGAGACCAATCGCTGTTAGCTCTCAGACATGTTGGCTCACCTCAAAGAATACATTCTCACAAGCAACATCATGGCAAGCACAGCTACAGGAAAACAAATTGAAGGAGCTCCACTCTTGGGACAATTTCTTCTTCTAGTCACTAATAGGTTTGCTTGACATTTTTTCATCCAAATTTTTTCCCACCAAAAATGGGAAAAACACTTTTTCTGAAATATGTTGTTGTTAATTTTTTTTTCAGAAAAAATATTAGAAAAGAAAATTTTGTTTCCAAAGAGCAGAATTCCTATTTCGTTTCCATTAAGGCTATGTCTACACTGGTGCGTGTATGCGAGTGCTAGCCTATGTTAATGCTGGCTCATGCCAGCCAAACCTGCCTTGAGAGTCCCCATTGGTTTGCTTTGCTGAACACATAGAATGCTGTGTACATTTGTCTTCCCACTTGCTGTTCTAGGTAGGCGAGGTTAGTGCTACCTCTTCAGAGGTCATATCCTAGTGTTCTGTGCATTACATGGAGACACTCTAGGAACAGCTTTGTGGTGTGTTGTTGATACTGTTCCCTGCCTTCACACATTGGCTGTTGACACCTCCGTATCACGTTGTCCCTCACTTTTAACCCTGCAAAGGTGGGTTGAAGTCATGGATCAATTGGATGATGTGGTCCTGCTCCGTATTTCAGGACAAATGTTTATGCCATGGACTAGTGCTCAGCAAACACTGGATGGCATTTCAGCAGCATTTTCTGACACATCAAAGTCAGTCAGCCTGGAGGGAGAAAGAAAATTCATTTATCACAGAGTGGGACAGATACGTTGAACGCTGCTACTGTAATGGAATCTGTTTTGATTTACTGTAGCTTCTGGTGCAGAAGAACTAGCACGGATGTAGTGGGATCACATCATCCTGGAGAGCTGGGATGACCAGCAGTGGCTGCAGAACTCCTGCATGAGGAAACAAACCTTCATGGAGCTATGTGAAATGCTTGCACCAAGCCTCCAGTGTCGGAACACTCGATTTAGGGAAGCCAGGCCAGTTCAGAAGTGGGTTGCTATTGCTTTGTGAAAGCTGGCTACACCAGATAGCTTGCAGGTCTGTTACAAATCACCTGGAGTTGTGATTGTGGAGGTTTGTGAGACAATTAACACTGGTTTGGCATAAGAAACATACCTGAACTAATAACCGGTTTTCAGAGGATGGGGTTCCCGAACTGTGCAGGGGTCATCAATGGCTCTCATGTGTCCATAGTTTGTCTGCTGCAAGGGCTGAGTGTAAGAATCTGCAGAGCAGGAACCTGGAATTATGGGGCTTCTGTACAGCTAATGCTGCCACATCACCAGTGGAGGCTTAGGCTAGACTCCCACTGGAGACCATGTTAGGCTGGGCTTAGCAGGAAGTACCACCCAGCAGGACTTGAGTGGCGGCCCCTTGCAGCCCACTGATTGGCTGGCACCAGTACTTAAACCAGAAAGCCATGATGGGAAGCTGTCTGAGCAACAATGCAGACTGCCTGACTGTCTCTGCTCCAGACCCTGCTCGCAATAGATCCTAGACTCTGGCTTCTGACCCTGGTTTGTCCTTGGTTTTGCTCTTTGATTGTTGTCTGTAACCTGGCGCCTAGCCCTGATCTCCTAGTAACCTGACCTTGCCTGTCTCCTGATGCCTGACTCTGTTTGCTCTCCAGCCTGTCTTGGACTCTAACCTTCTGGTATGTGACATGGCCTGACCCCCGACTCCTGGTCTTTCCACCCTTGTCCCCATCATGACCGTGAGCATGTGAACCACAAAGCCTTCATTACCATCATTCTGCAAGGCTTGGTGGATCACAGAGAGATTCATGACTACCTATCAGGAGCACGGGAAAGCCAGGGTGCGGAGGGGATCAGGCTGTACTTGAAGGGTGAAGCAGGGACTTTACTCCCCAGAGATGATATTGTGATGAAAGGTGTATCTGTGCCAACTTTTATATTTTATTATGCCCAGCTTACTCATGAAACCATACCTCTGCATTGGTAGTCCTGGAAAAAGAAAAGTCACTTTCAAGCTCAGTAGCTGCAGGAGGGTGGTGGATTGTACATTTGGCCGGTTCAAGTCTCATTGGCATTGGCATCCAGCAGCGTTTGTAGGCAATGTGAAGAGCTCTCTTTATATGTGCAATGCTAAGCACAGATAAACATTTGTGAAGGTAAAGGTGAGTATTTCCATGACAAGTAGGCTCAGGACACTTTGATTTGCAAACTCTGTACAGTGGCTGGCGGACATCAGCTATGCTGAAAAGTAGGATGTGTTCCAGCACAGAAAACATACGCACAACTTTCCCAATCCCTGATGTGTATCACTAAGGGCTACTCTACACTAGAGTCACTACAGCAGTCCAGCTAGACCGATGTAGCTGCATCGCTGTCATGCTGTTAGTGCTACATTACACTAGGTCAGTGTAACTTACGTCACTTGGGGGCTGGCTTTTTCATACCTCTGAGTGACTTAAGTTATACCAAAGCAAGTGCTAGTGTGTGTACAAGCCCTAAAATATTTCTGAACTTTGGGGGAGATTTCCACAATCATCCCAGCAAAACTTTCTACACCATTCAATGACATAGGGTAGAAAACTTGAATCTCATTCTACAACCAAGGATGGTTCACCGTACACAGGACAGAAAAGACACACGCGGTGAAATACATTTTACTGAAATGGTGAGGTACATGGTCAAATGTGTTTTGTTGAAAAAGAAGGTGTAATACAAACAAGTAGAAGAACCTCTGTGTGCCACACAGGGCTGGTCTACACTAGCCCTGAAGTTCGAAGTAAGATACGCGACTTCAGCTACGTAAATAACGTAGCTGAAGTCGAAGTATCTTATTTCGAACTTCAAAGTACTCACCCCTGGTCCACATGGTGGCGCGCAGGCTCCCCCGTCGACTCTGCCTGCTCCGTTCATGGAGCAGGATTACCAGCGTCGACGGGGGAGCACTTCCTAGTTCGATTTATCGTGTCTAGACAAGACGCGATAAATCAAACCCAGAAGATCGATCCGATGCGTCCGACAGAGCTGGTAAGTGTAGACTAGCCCTTAATCTTAACAGGCAGAGGATATCACAGTACCACACAAACACACAGATGTCCCAGTGTCAGCAAAATATTTTCCAAGGCAGCATATTAAAAAAACAACAAAACAATTTCACAAGCAGTTTTCTGTACACTGTGTCAGAAGTCAAGAATTTGAGAACTTTTATGTTGCTTCATTTCCAAAGGAGAAAAATATCAATTGAGAATTGCACTGAAATGTTAACCTCTTTGAATAATTAACCTCCTACTCAGTTGGGAGAACGGTGAGGCAGGATGGCTCTGGGAGTCACACAGGAGTTTCTCTGAGAAGGGACTGCAGAGGCCGGTAATTGTGGATTTCCTAGCACATCTGCAGGCCCAGCTTTGTCTTCCTGCCTGGTCAGGGGGCTGTTTGGTTGCAGAGCTACCAGTGTCGCTGCAATATGGCCTGCAAATGAAGGAGGAGAAAGAGGAGACTCATGAGCTGGTCCTGGAGTCTTAGCAGGCAGATACTGCATCCTGTTGCACACCAGTCCAATTAGCCATTACATAAAAGTGTGTTTCCATTTTCTATGTGGCCTTTCCTCTTCCAGGTCCACAAACCTCTTCTGCTGCTGCAGAACCTGCTCTTCTTGCCCTCAGGAATTTAAACCGCTCCTGCTCTATCGCAGGATATCGCAGGAGTTCTCTGCTCTATCGCAGCAAACATGGCCTTTCTATGTCGTCTTCTGCCCTCTCTGGGGTTCTGCTCGTGTCCTTTTGGTGGGATGGTTTCGCTCTCAGGAGTTGAAGGTACTGCCAATTGAATAAGAAAGAGAGCATTATATTTTGGGCCTTGGGAAAATCTAAGGACTTTCTCCAACAATCTAAAGACTTTTTTTTTTTTGGCCATAAGTTGGGAATGGGTGAGAGGGGATGGATTCATAGATTCATAGATTCTAGGGCTGGAAGGGACCTTGAGAGGTCATCGAGTCCAGCCCCCTGCCCTCATGGCAGGACCAATTACTGTCTAGACCATCCCTGATAGACATTTATCTAACCTACTCTTAAATATCTCCAGAGATGGAGATTCCACAACCGCCCTGGGCAGTTTATTCCAGTGTTTAATCACCCTGACAGTTAGGAACTTTTTCCTAATGTCCAACCTAAACCTCCCTTGCTGCAGTTTAAGCCCATTGCTTCTTGTTCTATCCTCAGATGCTAAGATGAACAAATTTTCTCCCTCCTCCTCATGACACCCTTTTAGATACCTGAAGACCGCTATCATGTCCCCCCTAAGGGCTGGTCTACACTAACCCCATAATTCGAACTAAGATACGCAACTTCAGCTACGTGAATAACGTAGCTGAAGTCGAACTATCTTAGTTCGAATGAAAAAGCACTTACCCGGGGTCCACACGCGGCGCGCAGGCTCCCCCGTCGACTCCGCCTACTCCGTTCGTCGAGGTGGATTACCAGCGTCGACGGCGGAGCACTTCCTGGTTCGATTTATCGCGTCTAGACAAGACGCGATAAATTGAACCCAGAACATCGATCCCGCGCCTCCGACCGGACGCGTAAGTATAGACGTACCCTCAGTCTTCTTTTTTCCAAACTAAATAAACCCAATTCCTTCAGCCTTCCTTCATAGGTCATGTTTTCTAGACCCTTAGTCATTCTTGTTGCTCTTCTCTGGACCCTCTCCAATTTCTCCACATCTTTCTTGAAATGCGGTGCCCAGAACTGGACACAATACTCCAGTTGAGGCCTAACCAGCGCAGAGTAGAGCGGAAGAATGACTTCTCGTGTCTTGCTCACCACACACCTGTTAATGCAGCCCAGAATCATGGATCACATGATGATTGCCTGTTCTGTTCATTCCCTCTGGGCACCTGGCATTGGCCACAGTCGGTAGACAGGATACTGGGATAGATGGACCCTTGGTCTGACCCAGTATGGCCGCTCTTATGTTAACATAACTTTGCTTTAGAAAGCCACAATTTTGATACTTTAAATATTGTGGAGATGGGTTGCGTTCCTTAAATCTGTGCCCTGGTCCATTCTAAGGCTCCTCATGAGATGCAAACACATTGCATTTTTAACACATTTAAATGTTCACCATATCATCAGGAAGTGGAAGTGCTGGGGTGAGGGGTGAAGGGTGGTAATTCCTTCCTGGGGCTCTGTTACCAGTTATATATTTTCCCTATAAGGCTGATCTACCTTTGGAGGATGCAATGTTATTTCAGCAAAATGAAAATAAGAAAGAAAAACTTGTAGCACCTTAGAGACTAACAAATTTATTTCAGCATAAGCTTTCGTGGGTTAGTACCCACTTCATCGGATGGTACTAACCCACGAAAGCTTATGCTGAAATAAATTTGTTAGTCTCTAAGATGCTACAAGTTTTTCTTTCTTATTTTCATTTTGCTGACACAGACTAACACGGCTACTACACTTAAACCTAATGTTATTTCAAGTACCTGAATGGAAAACAGAAGTGGCTGTTCAATCCCGTGGTGGGGATCCCCCAATCTGTGCCGGGAAGATGTTTGTGAGAATGGTCTCCTCACTACGTATTAATGAATGGAGAGTTTTGCTGAGTTGTAAAGGTGCCCAAACAGTTTTGCCCTCCCATTGACCCTCAAGGACCACTTACAGGTCACGCTGAATGAAAATTTGCTCAATCAGGCTTCCAGGACTAGAAGAAAATTAGAATGGAAATCAACATAATTTTGTGCTTGTGTAACACTGGTAGACCCCGGTTGGCAGGCGGGATCGAACCTGGGACCTCTAGAGCTAAATGCATGAGCCTCTACTGCATGATCTAAAAGCCATGGCTGTTAGCTAAGGCTGTAGAGCAGATTCATTAATCTCTAAGTGGTCTTGGTGCCACTAGATGGGGCAGAACACCACATCCAGAAGGTGTGTGGGTTACACTAGGATGGGGAGCTTTCATCCAAGAGGAGACTTGACCCACACACATCCCCCACACATCCCCGAGAGCCCCGCCTGGGTGCCTGACTGACCACTGTAAAAAATGGAGAGGAAAGGGGTAAGAGACTGCAAATTTTCTGGGTCCCAGGACAGTTAGTATAGCACTGCCACCCTTTCTGTTCCACAGTGAGATTGGACTGTAACTGCCCTTCTCCACGTGGTCCCAGAAGCCTGCCTGGCTGCCAGGAAGGAAAAGGAATAGAAGGTTGAGACATTGCCACTTTGCTAACTTTCCCCTGACCCAGAATTGCAGTGGAAATCTTTCCCTCAGCCAGCTCTAAAGGTTCAGATCTAAGTCACGCACCTGAGACTCTTGCTGCCTGACAGGTGGCTGAGAAAGGGACAGACACAGGGTCACACCATTGTTGTTGGGTTTTTTCCCCCCACAGTGTTTACATAATGTGGTCTGCAAGGCAAGCCACATACCCTGTAATTGTGGTTCTTCAGAAATGTTTGAGAAACCTATCTTGCTGGAGGACCATTTTGGGGCCAGGTGTAGCAGAGGCTGACACGAGGGGAGACGTTGGGGGAGGTTTGTAGGGGCATGGGGTGGGACAGTGGTGTGGCTTCAGCACTGTACTACACAGAGACAGAGCAATGCATGGCCTATTATCCAGGGAAGAAAAAATGTGCACATACATTCAAATGCCTTTGGTTTAGAAAGTTGACATTTGCCACCAACACAAGGCGGGAGTTTGGGGGCAGGGCAGAGGTAGGCTGTTCTAGTTTACCAGTGTAGGGTTCTGGTCCCTGTCAAGATACCAGTCCCTTTTCACGGTTCTCACTGAGAGCTTCTTCAACCTGCACCTCTGGGAGGAATCACCTCTTCTTTACCTTCTGGGAGTTTGATGTTCCCGCTGCCTCTTCACCCTCACCCTCATCACGGTCCTGTCGGACGGTCAGCCCGGCTGGGTTCAGCAGGGAAGAGTGAGCCACGGCAGGCTCAGTACTGGGTGCCTATGAGAGCATATGGTCCAGCTCCATGTGGCATGAGCCCTCCTGGACCGAGTGGTAGCCTCATGGGCTTTCCTTCGGTGCTTCGTCCGTTCCCTGCACTGAACAGCAGTCTGGTGAATGCCCGACTCCTCCAGTTTCCCTCAGTGTCATGGTACATGTGGATGTTCCTGCTGCTGCAGCCAAAATCATGCCGGATGCTGTATTCTACCCAGATGTTTATTGAAACTCAGGTATGCTCTGGGGGGCCAGCTAGCTGCCCTCAGAGCTGTAGCCTTTTTCATCTGTCACAGATTGAACTTTCCAGGCTGGAGCAGAATGCTACTGAGATGTGGTCAGTGCAGCACACAGATACCATGCGTACGGGGGAGAGGGACCTTTATAGACTGTCTGAAGGTCAGGAAGAAATGGGTACAGTACACTGTAGCAATGGGAATGAAGAACTACTGAAACTCGAGACTACCCACTCCTCTCCCCCATCCACACAGCAAAGTGGGCCAGGTATGGGGCCAGCCACAGCTAACATGTGCATTTACCCACACTTCAGTGAGCTACCTAGTAGTGCTTCAGGGGATTGAGTGTGAACAATAGGGGGGCAACTGCACTCCTAGACATGTGTAGAGTGCCTGGTGGGACATACCTTTACTTTCCCCTCTTCTCTTCACCACTAGAAAAGGGGAGACAAAAGAAAAAGTGAGACAAAAACTCCTTTTACTTTTTCCTTCTTCTCCTTCCCCCCTGCCCTGGAAAAGGAAGGGTGAATGTAAAAATGTAGGAATTGCAGGGGATGGGGAATTCAAAACAAAAAAACTCTTCAAAAGGGAAAGAGATTTTTTATTTCATCTTACACTTTTTTTCCATTGAAAAATGGAGGGAAAAGTTGAAAAAATTGAACAAAATGAGCAAGTAGCTTTCTTCAAAAACTTCTGGGGGGCGCGGGAACCGATCAGCTCTGCTCAATGTGTATATCTTTTCTCCTTATGCTTCCTCTCAGTGGGAACATTTAGAACTGGTTAAAGTGCTTAGAACATGTTTCAGTTTGGGCCAATGTCTCCAAATCCCCTCCACGTCCTTCATTTTCCTTTCCTAACCACCCTCTTAAAAAAATACTCTTTAAAAAGAACTGCAGGTAGAGGAAAGAATGAGAAATGGCATCTGACATTCAATAGGTTTCCAGGTATTAGGCCTATATTTTCAAAAGCGACTAGTGATTTTTTGGGGGGCCCCTCAGTTTCCTAGGTGCCAAACCTGACCACTGTAAGGGTCCTGATTCCAGAGGACAGGTGCTCAGCACTCTCTGAAAGTCAGAGTCCCTTAAGATGTTCCTTCCTGGACACTCAGAAACTGAGTCAACAAAAATCATTAGTTACGTCTAAAAACATTTTTTTTTAAAATTAGACCTGAATATTTAGTGAAGATCAGCAAAAGAATAGAACTATATCACAAATATGAAGTGAAACGGCTGTAATAACAATCTGCTGCATTTTTCATGCAGGCATCTCAAAAAGTATTTCATAACCATTAATTAAGCCTCCCAGCACTCTTGCCAGATGACTGAGGCACAGGGAAACTAAGTGTCTTGGCCAAGGTCACACAACAAGTCTGCGGCGAGACCCAGGAGTCTCTGCATTCCAACAGCTACATTCTCTGCTGGTGTAAGAAGCAACAATGCTGTTGATGAATAGGATTTGGCATGATGTCCCCTGTTCTATCCTCTATAAATTGCACCTGTCTAATCTTTGGTAAATGTAAAGTTTTTCTTAGGTCTGACTTTCTTCATTTGAAATTTGACATCTTTGGGTCACAATGTTGTGCTGTTGTCATTGTTTGCTTGGTTTAAGTCATGTAGAAAGAGCTTGCAGATCAAGCATGAAAAACCTTTTCTTCCCCACACCTTAGGGAGCAGGTTTGTTCTTTGATCTGGCTATAGTCTGTTGTAGATTTTTCATTAGTGACCTCTCACCTTGCAGTGTTCCTTCCAAAGAGTCTGCTATTACTTACTGCAGATATATTTAACTGAAGCTGTGTCCCTCAGCAATGGTAAGTCTTAACAGAGTGTTATCAATGGATATTTTTATTAGGTTTAAAATGTTTTATGAATTGGTACGAAAACATTGACATCTTCCTTCAGTAAGTTGACAGAGATGATAGTGAGTTCAGTGTATAGATTTTGGATCAGATATGAGCTGAGAGAGAATTGTTCCCTTATCAACAATGAGCTATTTGCCTGAGCAAAATTATTCTAGCAATGTTTTGATATATGCTACTAGATCTTGTAATTCCTTCTGTGAATAGCTTGTTTTAGTAATCGACACTATAGTAACACCTGGCAATGCTTGTTTGTGCCAGAGCAGTCAGCAGACAATGGACAAGGAACGGGAAAAGAGGAAAAGGCATTTGGGGAGTTGGAGGTGCCATTCAAAAATTTGTCAGTGCTACAGTGTGAATTAAAAACAGGAATCTTGCCAAGGAAAAGATTTTCTTTAGAGACTTAATTAGTTGACATGGCTTGGTTCTCTTCTCCCCATGTGAAATAGCTGCCAATGGATGTCTTGAATGAACAGAGCACTTAACTATTTGGTTTTGTTCGCACCATATGCCACTGTCTGTAAATCCAAAATCCTTCACAGCCTAATTCTCTGTTTACAGTTGTTGTTCTTTCCATACAGCTTCAGCTGCAGCATTAACCAACCGGGAAACAGTCGAGAAATGGATTTTTCTTTCATCTTGTCCTGAGAGATTCAGGTTAGAAATGGCTTCTACTGTGTTTGAACCTCAGAAAGGAAGCGGCTGAAACTCAAAGCAAGAGCTGTACATAAAGTTATGGAGTTGGATTTTCAAGCTACTTTCTATTATGCGGAGTCTATGCTATATGGCATGTTTTGTCATTATGATGTCATTTGATGAGGCTAACAGTAATATTAGATGAGAATGCCCGCCATGATTTGCCACTGTGTTATCCCAGTGAGATCAACAGAGTGACACTGGTGTAAAAATGGAATAAAACGGTAGTGAATCAGGCTCTTTTCTATGGGTTTGAAGTCAGTCCATAATGGAGTGGTATGTATTTATTTTTATTTACTTAGAGCCCTGGTGGGGGCAACTTATTTTAAATCTATGCGCCTTAACATACAATGAATGTATTTAAATTTAGTCTCAGCAGCATTAAAATCTGTTCCACAGGAACTCAGCCAGCTAAGTTAAGTGCACTTACCCCCTTTTGTTATCTCGGAAGTACACCCTCAGCCTTCTCCAGAGACCATACCACGCAGATGTCTTTCACAGCTTGCCCTGAAAGTCACCAAATGTGGGCTCTTTCAGACCAAGTAGGGGTGCAAGTTGCAGTCTTGGAGTCCTCCCAGAGAAAGTCCTGCCAGCTGCCCCCTCTCTTTTATAACAAGGGGGATCCAGCTGAGGTGCCCATGCTGATTGCAGGTGTGTCAGGATGGCACAGGGAGAGCAGTGGCCCTTGGGTAGGCCAGCCCCAGGCTATTCCAGGCTTGTCATAACCAACCACTGGAACGGCACCCAGGGGCCAACAGGCAGTAGAGACACTTGAACCCCGGCTCCCTCATCCCCAGTGAGTGCCTGGCCCACCAGGCTGTTGGGCATTCTGGGACAGGGCGTTTTCTCTGGCCAGAAATTCCATCCTGGGCCCAAGACCCCTCCTGACAAAGCGTTTGGCTAAACCAACCCTTCCTTGTGAAAAGTTTAATGTCTGACAAATTGGCATATTGCAAGGAAAAACTGTTTTGTAGAAAAATTCCCTCTGAAAGTGAATGCCAGTCCCATTCTCGGCAGATCTGTGCCCTCTGTTTGCTTTCTCTGTCACTTTTTAAACTTCCAGAGCCAACACGGGTTCTGGACAGTGAGCTGGGGTCTCTTCTCTTCTTGTACACCAAGAGAATTATGTACGGTAGAACCCCAGAGTTAGAAACACCAGAGTTATGAACTGGCCAATTAACCACACACCTCATTTGGAACCAGAAGTCTGCAATCAGGCAGCAGAGACCCCCCCCAAAAAAGTAAATATTATACAGTACTGTGTTAAACGTAAACCACTAAACAAATAAAGGGAAAGTAAAAAATGTTTTGACAAGGTAAGGAAAGGGATTCTATGCTTGTTTTGTTTAAATTAAGATGGTTACAAGCAGTATTTTTCTTCTGCATAGTAAAGAAGCTATATTAAGTCAATGTTCAGTTATAAACTTTTGAAAGAACAACCATAACATTTTGTTCAGCGTTACCAACACTTCAGACTTACTAACAACCTCCATTTTTGAGGTGTTCGTAGCTCTGAGGTTCTACTGTACTGAGCTCCGGTTACAGTGTAAAGGCACTGGGGTTCCACAGGTGTCATTAAGGGGCTAATTTGGCCTGTAGAATGTTTAATACTCTGTCATGGACATTCAGCGTGATTCTGGTCAAGACACATAGCCTTTCTCTCTGTTTCACCTCCCATCCCTTGTCTGTTTAGCAGTAATGTTTGTGTTTTGTGTTGTAATTTGTGTTTTGCTCTGTGTTTGTACAGCCAAAGATAATGGGGTCCCATAATACAAATAATATTTTGCTTAGCAACTACCACTGAGGAGATTCCACCATTGGACTTAAGGGGTGCACAATTTAAAACTTCTGAGGGATCTCAGCCCACAGTGTCTTCCTCTTAATTATGCAGCCAAAATTTCCTTAACTACAGTAGATGTGGTAGACCATATATTATCTGCCCAGCAAAAAGCTGCCTGCTTGTTCCTTCTAACAGTGGATTAGTTCATTACCTAGGAATTATCCTGTACTTTTTTCAGTTTAGAGTAGTCCCTTGCACATTCATTTCATTTTATTGTGAGTTTTTCCTTATAATTATGCAGTTGCTTCACTGAATGTAGGGAATGAGTCCCTCCAGTCTTTATTTATATAACACTTAAAGACTTGACAATTTATTATTATTACACAGAAGGTATTTTAAGTGTGTGAACAGTGCTCAATGTAATTAAAAATTGATTTTAGGAAAGTATGAATTGCTAATTATACATATAAATTACCGTGGCCCACAGATTCTCTTCCCCCAAAACAGTATGGGAGGGGAAACTAATGTACAACAGGGAGAATCTTCTATCCCACAACTCCCAGTTTCATGAGACCCAGGGACAGGGCTTAGTAAGACAATGAAGGGTTACCCAAACCTGTGGAACATAACCAGTAACGTGGAGGGATTCTCCCTCTGCACTTCACTGCATTAATCCGTTCCCACCTGTACAGCACAAGTAACCATGCTGTATTGGTCACCAATCTCTAGCTGTGCTCTATGATGCTTTAGAGGAGAGTCAGAGAGTATGTCTACACAACAACTGCAGGTGTAATTTCTGGCTTGTGTACATGTATATGCACTAATTCTACTTGAACTAGCACGCTAAAAATGTCAGTGTGTCCACGGCAGCATAGGCGGTGGTTGGAGCTAGCTGCCCATGTATGTGCCCCAGGGATTGGGGGGACTGTACTCAGGCAGGTTGCCCAAACTTCTGCCCTTGCCACCACAGCCACACTGCTACTTTTAGCATGGTAGCGTGAGCAGAGCTAGCATGTGTATGTCTACGTGAGCTGTGAATCATGCCTCCCAGCTGCTGTGCAGACATACCAAGAGAGCGTTCAATAGAAGTCAGTGCCAGCATGGGCTTTTCTACAGACTTTTATCTACCAGTCAACCCCAGTTTTGATGCAGAACACTGACTCTTTTTCTGCACGGCATGTCTTTTGTAGAGTGGGGGAAGAGAGCAACATAGTGCTATAGGATGGACACAGAAGAAATAATTCCTTGCGGATCCCTTCTGTGCCACTGTTTTTCCTGTGGATTTTCTTTTTGGGGCGAACACGTGGGACCCAATCCCGAAGTGCTAACTCAAGGAAAGACTTTCACTGGAATGTCTTTCTAACCAAACCATCTGAGAACAAAAGTGCAGAGTAATGCCAGTGGATCAATCAATACTTAACTTGGCTTCTTTCCAGCATAAGCTGCAGAGAAGTAAAGACACATGTTCTTGATCCTAGCAGAGTGTGTGGACCCAAACCCAAAATATCAAAATTTTGTGGCTTCCTGGCTCCCAGTCTATGTCTTCTGGTCCACCCTTCATCCCAGCCCCTGGCCAGAGGGGGAACAAGGAAAGCACACAACAGCCAAGAGTTAAGGTTTCCTTATCCTGAGCCTGATATGTCATATTTGATTCCTAAATGTCACATATTCTCCATTTTTGTGCTCTGTATTATCCTTTATATACCTCTTTTTGGTCTGGTCTTTTTCCACCAGTATATCTATGTTAATTAAGGGTGTGATATTTATTTATTTATGTATCTATTAGTGACATAGTTCCTCTTGTGTAGACACAGTTATACTGATACAAAGTGCTTTGTACCTGAACAGCTTATTTCCCTTCCTGTTCAGGAATCAGCTATACTGGTATAAGAACATATATACCAATCCAATTTATATCAGTATAACTGCATCCACCCTAGGGCGGTTGTATCACTTTCACTATACCAGGAATTCTTGTGTATGGACCTATGCTTTGTATAAAAGGGTACTGCTTTGGAATCATAGTGATATTGTTCCCAGCACTCCGGATGCTGTGTCTAACCTATCAAATGCTGTTTTAGTCCATTTAGCATAGCCATTTGCATATCCTGACAATAATATAGCATGTTCATCCTTTAATGATGCATGGTGCTAACAGATGATCAAAGATTTTTGGAGAGCGACTAATATCTTTCCCTGGATAATGAACTAACCATCAGTGTTAAAAACTGAAGCAGCATATGTAAATATACTTGACCCGTACTTCCTTTTGATTTTTTTTTATTGTTGGTGGAACATATTGAATTTTAGTAATACCATGCTGTTGGGTTTTTCTCTTCTGCTGAATATGCATGCACATAAGTGTAAAATTTCAGTCATTTTAAATGTAAATTTTTGATTTTTTTTTGTTATATAAATTCATGAACCAGAACACTTGGGTGCATAAAATAGATAAGAATGAGGAAGAGACAAAATTCAATATCACATTTTTGGTGCTTTGCAGATGGCAAGATTTCTACATAAGCCCTGTGGCCTGAAGCTCAAGAGGGCAAGGGTCTCTGCTCCCATTTGTTGGTGAGCGGGTGGAAGGGTAGGCACAGAGCTGCTTCATCTGCATACGTTACTTATCTAGCCATAGAGAAGCTCCAGAGGGGAAGGGTCTCTTTACCACAATCTATTAGTGAACAGTGAGTGTCAAGAACTGGGCCATGGACGGTCACGTTCAGTGGTTAGAGCCATAGGCAGTTGGGCCTGAGTCGTTGAGCCAGAGTCGGTAGGTGGGGTCCAGAGTCAAGGGTCACACCAAGGTCAATAGCTATTAACTGGAGCCAAGGGTCAGGCCAGAATCAATAGTCGGGGCTGTAGCCAAGGGTCAAGGCAGAGTCAATAGCCAGCAACCAGAGGGCGGGGTGAGGAGGCAGGAACCAGGAACAAGGTACCAGGAACAAGGCACCAGGAACAAGGCGGGGGTCTGTCTCAGCAGCAGGTCAGGGATCTGCCTTGTTGCACAGATGAGTAGTAGACCTGGGCCAAACAGATGTCATGGAAGGGGCAGCTGGTCATCTCTACCATGGGCAGCACTTCCTGCAATGATTGGTCTCCCAGAATAGATGGTGCATTGATGTGCCCAGGCTGCTTGGTAGCAGTGTAGTAGCTCTGTGTAGCAAGACTGGACGACTGAGGACTTTGCTGTGAGAGCTTTTGCAGTGATGCAACACAGGGCTCTTCATCAAAGCCACAGAGGACAGCAGCAGCCCTGAGTGAACTCTGAGGAGGCTCCTCCTGCCCAGCCACTAAATAAACCTGAAGTTACTATAGCTGAGTGGGTAGTGGAGCCGCAGGACAGGAGCAGGCAGTGCTTCCCAAGGGCCTGCAGACAGGCCTGCTAGAGTGACCCTCACAAGTCTGGGACTATGCTACCAAACCTCGAGTGGGGTTTACTGAATGGGAGAGAGAGGAGTCACGTGGTAAAGGGACATTCACTTATTGGATGTTCACACCAAAGCGTGGGAAACAGCATTGATTGTCTACTGCCAAAGTTACCACGGGGGAGTTTATCTTTCAGATAGAAATATTGTTGCTGTGTTTTCCAAGCTGATGCTCTATTCTTTCTCCTAATAGCATTTCCCTCGTTTCATATGCAGACTTGGTGCTTACGAGTGGGAAAGATCTGTGTATTCGCTAAGATCTAGCTGCCTATTCATTCAGTTAAACAGATCATGGGAAAAATCTGTAATAGTGCATTCTGTTGCCTCCCAAAACTTTACAGATTAATCACTTGGGCAGTTGATTTCCTTCTTACCACTGTTTTGTTTATTAAATCCCTGATCTGTCAAGGTACTTACATATGTACTTAATTTGAAGCACCGTTGATTAACAGTGTGTAACTCAGTGGAACACTTCAAATGCTTCAAGTTTAACTACCTGGCTTACCTAGAATCTACAGGCTACTTTATTTTCTCTCAAGATATTTTAGTAAAGGTCTTATAAGATGTATTTACATTTCTAAGACAAGTATTGTATTCTCAGAAGGCATGGTGGTAATGAGCCTTCTGCAAGGAAACATTCTGTAGATTGTATCACCTGAAGTAACTGTTATGTTGTAAGCAGATATGAATGGGGCAGCTATAATTTCTTTTCAAACAATATATAGTAAAACTTGATGTACAAATTGCAAGGGAAATAGATTTTTTTAAATTGTCAATCAACCATCTATAGTCTGTTATCTTCTCTTGCTATATATTTTTTTTAACGGCATGGTAGGCAGTGGCTATACCACCACAACAAACCATTATGTATAATACAATTACACAATTCTTAAATCTAGTTTTTTAATAATTTTACTGCAAGAAGATCAACTATCCATTTGAAAACCCCAGGCTATTAACATGCAACTGTGGTTATATCCTCACATATTTTCCCTAGAAAGTCACCTAACTTAACTATGTTTAATAAAGTATTAGCCAGTAAGCACAATAAAAAGTGTGCGTGAGAGAGCGAACATGAGAGGTTTTGGGGGGTTTTTTAAAATAAGTTTGAAAGTTATTAACCATGACAAGAACACCGAGGCACAGTTTTGGTGACAAGGTATTCTTTGGAAGGAAGGTATCACTAGCAGAAATTACCACTCTTTCAATTAGTGTGAATGAACTTGTGAGAGCCATCTAAAAAAAAGAGGTAAAGGCTTGAACAGGGAGTAACACCAAGTGGTGATCGCTGCAGCTCAGGGCTGAGGGTCACTGATAGAGTAGGTTGAAGAAGTACTTCAAGGCTCTTTTTACTTATTTGTCTAGGTGTTTAGATGATTGCCGTGACACTGCATTCCATATTCTTCATAGTGATATTGTTATGATATGATTATAGCATAATTATGATGTATTTTATGCAAGATATGTCATGTGTGTTGTCATTGGAAAAGCTATGATTTGCTGAATATGATTATCCTATGTCTATGCATGTATCATTTTTGTATCTGAAGTTATGAATATTGACTATGTATCTGAATTTCAAATGTAGTTAGACCTGGGTAACGCCCACTAGGCAAGATACTTTCAGTCTAGATAGCTTGTTGGGAAGGGCCTACTCAGGGCAATGACCCATTAGGGAAAGCAATAGGCCTTAGGAGAACCTTATCTCCCACCTGGTGAGTCTTCCTGAGAACGCTCCAGACAGCCTGTAAGTAATGGCTACTATGACTCTACAAGGACATGTGATCAGACCACATGTCTCTGGACTCCATCTTGGGATGTCAGTATTTTTCCACAGACTGGTCTGGGAACCAAGCTTTGGAACAAAGGGTTCCCACCATATGCGAAAGCTATATAAGGCAGGGAGTGACATCATTTGTGGTTCTTCACTCCCCACACAAGAAGACTCCTGGAAACACTTGAGGAACAAAGACTGAACTGGGGGAAGTGCTGGATCCAGGCTAAAGGGAGTTCTAGCCTGTGAATGAAACACCTGCGGATTCCAAGCTGTAAAGCAAGTGCAGCTTACCCTTAAGAATCTGCAGCCTGCTTGTACCATCTCTTATGAATTGGCAGATTCTCATCCTATCCACTCTATTTAGTATATTAAGCTTAGTTTGCATTTTTTGTTTATTTGCTAGGTACTCTGCTTTGATCTGTTTTCTATCACTTAGAATAATTTAAAATCTATCTTTTGTACTTAATAAACTTGTTTTTGCTTTATATAAACTAGTGAGTTGGAGTGAAGTGTATGGGAATCTTAGCTCAAGGGTCAAAGGCTATTGCATATTCCTCTCCACATTGAGGGAGGAGGAGAACTTTATGAACTTATGCTGTACAGTTCCCTGTGCAGTGCAAGACAGTACAATTTTGGGCTTATACTCCAGAGGCGGTGCGTGCCTGGGGAGCTGGGAGTTGCCTTGGCTGTAGCCTTCCTATGCAGGGGCTGGAGGGCTTTGCAAGTTGTCACAACAGTACAGTGTAAGAGGGAGTCCAGGCTGGTGGGTCAGGGGGCTCAGTGGTACCCCAGTTCCAGGTGGCACCCCAGGGGAATCCATCACAGTTGCCATCACTATAGTGTCTGATTTTTGCATTATATCATGATCATTCATGGGTTGATCCTTGTTACACCCAAATGAAGTAGGGAAGCAGGAAATGCACCATCCTAAGAAATGCACCAGTTGTGTGACAGGAAGGGTGGTACAAAGGTTTGGGTGCTTGTCTAGGCCACAGGAGACCTATGCTTATTTCCCTGCTCCACTGTGGAGTCCATGCATGATCTTGAACACATCACAGTGGGGATACTAGCACTGACCTACCTCAGAGGGTTCTTGTCAGGATAACCATATTAAAACTCTGAAGGGCTCAGATACTACAGAAAGGGGGGCAATATTAATACCTTAGAAGAAGTAATGTCCCCATTTTACAGATAAAGGAACCCAAGGCATAGAGAACTTAGCAGACTTGCCCAAAATCACACAGGAACTCTGTGGCAGAGCCAGGAATTGAACCCAAGTCTTACTCCAGTGCTTCAGTTGTAACAGTGTCACTATTCCCCATCCTGTTCATAAAGATTTTCATACTCTGGAAACATCAGCCTTGTACCTTTTTCCAGCACTAAAATCATTCCATTGGTGGGGGTGGAGGAAGGGCAAATGTCAACAATAATGAATACCCAAGTCCTCACTCCTTTGAATGTTCCTTGGGGCCCTCCTCTGGACTGGGTCCAATGAATATGTATTGTTTCAGTGGAATTCTATTTGAGCGTCAGGAAAAAATGCATAAAACTTTACTGCTGCTTTGGGAAGTAGATGGTGTGCATGGCATTGAGCATGCATCTAACCTGTCATTAGCTCAGTTACGAGGCCCGAGTAATTGCCCAGTGAAATCATGTAAGTGGACTCAGAGTGAATTAAGTACCTAACTAAATAGTTTTAATCTGAATATGAACAGACCTCTCCAGACACCACTTACCATAATGCTCACACACTCTTTTGTTTTTGTCCAGATCACTAAAATAGACCACTCTCTTTTGTGGGGTTACTTAATGGAATTCTTGGTGTTCAAAAGCTTTTGATCTATTAATAAAATATAATAATCTGTTCCCCCATCTCCCTCCCCAACCACCTCCACAAAAATCCTCAGTCATGTCCATCTAATGCTGAGACCTAAAGCCATCTTTCATCGATTCTGATGTAGCAACTTAGTCTTATTCATGTATTGCTCCCCCACTGCAAATCTTAACACTTCAGACAAGTAATTTATATAACATGTTGTATATACAGGTGTAGTGATACAGAGTAGCCTCCCTCCAAGCCTGAGACCGAGGGACCATTACACTCCCCCGAACCAGCCCCACTCCCCATGCTGGAAGTGCAGGGGCAGGACAGGGAGTATAACAAAGGGGTCCTACAGTTCAGTTGTGGCTGAGCCAGGGAAGGAGGCAGACATCTTGAGCCCTCTGCAGGACTCTGTTACCAGGCACCGAGCTGTGCCATGCCCTGCCACCAGAGGAGACCAAGAGCGGAGAGGAGTTACTGGGACTGCCCTTGGCTGTCTACCTCGAAGCAACTGAGGATTCGCTGACTATGAAGCCAGGCTGGTGGAGGGTGGTAGGAAGTAGCCCAGGAGAACCAGACTTTGGTCAGGTTATGCTGCCAGGAAATGGGGCAGCTGAGTTTGGCTTGACCACCGATCCAGTGGTGGGGCTACCTGCCACTAACAGAGCCCTGGCTGGGACCTGGTCGAGTAGGGTGGGCTCAGGTCTCACTACCCTTTCCCCTTTGCCGCCAACCCCACAGATGGGGATTGGTCACACACTTGCTGTAGGCCCTCAGGACCAGACTGTGACTGCTGTCTGTCCTAGCTAGGAGGCTAGGCTAAAGACTACTGACTGTTCTGCCCCACCCTGGGGGTGGAGGGCAGAGCCACGGAGACTGAGGGACCCTTACACTAGGTAATCAACAAATACTGAAGGCTGGAGCCTGGCTGACCATGTGTTGGTGTGGGTGGAGAGGGAGCAAGGAGTCTTCTCCCTCCATCATTTGTGCCCCAGTGCCAAAGTAGGTCATGATTGTGGTGAGGCCATGCATTGAAGCTACTGCTGCCAATGGCATTAGTCTCCCCAAAGCAATGGTGGGAAGCTGGAATATAAACTTACTCCTTTTTGTACTGGTCAGTAGAGCTGGGCCAATGTGTGTATTAGCACATGCTTTATCCTTCAAAAGGGTGGAACACACAGGGCCGGCACTTTCACTTGGTGCCAGGATTTGGGGGGTGGCATTTCGCCGCCCTTGGCGGCGGGCAGCTGCCTCCTGCCTCGTGGCTCCACGCTCGAGCCAGGAGGCAGGAGGCAGCCGCCCGCTTCCTCGCGAAGCCCTGCTGTGGCGAGGGCTGTTGCCATGCCGCTGGGGCTCAGCAGGGCTTTGCAAGGAAACAGGCGGCTTGCAGCGGCTGCCTCCCGGCTCCACGCTCAGCCGCTGAGCGTGGAGCTGGGAACAGGGGCGGTGCCACGGGTGGGCGGGGAGGCTGCTGAGGCCTGTGGGCAGGGGGCGGAGCTGCCGCGAGCAGAGGGTTAGCCGCCGCTGGGGGGTGGGGAGCCGGCTGCCGTGGGCAGGGGGTTGAGTTGCTGCGGCCCGCGGGAAGGGGGCTGAGCTGCTGCGGGCGGGGGGGATGGGGAGCCGGCTGCCGCGGGGGTGGAGGGGGCATTGCGTTAGCTGGGCGGGGGGAGGGGGTAGGGGGCGCGCAGGGCTGGTGCAAGGAAATGTTGCCTATGGCGCAAAACTTCCTTGCACCGGCCCTGGGCACACACTTCCCCAGAGCTTCTGAAAGAATTCCTGGTAAATCAGCCAGAATTCTTCAGAGACCTTCCATTACCCCTGTCGGCCTAGTTCCCCACCCCACAGAACAAGGCCAGTGCCTTACAGTCACAATCTGACCCCAGATTCTTTTAAAATCAATAATGCCAATTTAAACATGGATTTTTCTGATGTTGACTGGGAGTGTCTGAGGCTCTGTGCACCGTAGGCCAATACCGCCAGTATTTTTTCCCAAATAAGCATGTTCTGGAATCCCATTGGCTTGAGCGTGTTTGGTGAGCTTGTCTAACGTTTAAAGCATTTTGGGAGTTGCTCCAAGTATGAGCACTGGCATGATTTTCAAAGATGTTGAACACATGCAGATTCTATTGACCTGAACTGGGGTTACTCAACAACTCTGAAGATAAGAAACTTCTCGTACTCTGCTTGAATTTGAATTTAGTAGCCTAACCTTGGGTGTGATCATTTTCTCCCCTTGTTTGTGCAAAGACAAAACAAATTAAAATTGGAATAAAAGAGAGCACAGGGGTAAAAAAAAAAACAGCAATAGGCTAAAGGTTTAAAGTTCCTGGTTGGGCCCTGGGCTTTGGCAAGACATTTATCCTAACCATTTTAAAAATAGAATGGGATTATATGATGAGGTTGCCTGTGATAGCAGGGGAGTGAACTTGATCACCAAGTACCAAGAGGAAGACAAGCAGGAATGTATGTGTTGCTTCACTGTAGGCTGGAGTATGTTTCAGGCCAGGTACCTGTCAAGGAGAGAAGAAGCGAACAATCCAGTGTTCCTAACTTTCAATGATTCCTTAAGACTTCTGTTGTTGTCAGGTGCCAGGATTTAAACTCATACTTCCCCTAAATAGTAACAAGTCCCCACACTTCTTTAACCTCACTGAAATTTCTCCTCTGGTTTTGATGATCAGGACTATTTCCTGTGTATACTTAAACTTCAGAAACGAGGTAGATTATGCCTCTCTCATGCATTATTATTGTACTTAAGTTGCTTGTAGGACCCCCAATCATGGACCAAGACCACATTGTGCTAGATGTTGTGAAAACACAGAACAAAAAGACTGTTCCAGCCCCAAAGAGCTTACGGTACCTACTTGCACAAGCTCGTTTGCTTTATGGATTTCTCCTTTATCTGTTCCGTAACTGGAAGAATACAGCTTCTAGTACTTACTTACATATACAGCCTTCATAGGGCCAAATTCACTGCTGGCTTAAGCTGACCCAGCTCCATTGACTGCAGATTCACGAAGGCCAGTGGTGATTTTGCCCCAAGTCCTCTTTATATAATGGATGGAAATTGATTTCCCTCCTCTTCATATTCTGCATATGCAACGTGTGCCCTTTGATAGGTCACACAAGAGTGAGCAATGGTACCAACATCAGATAATATGAAAATATTTTCAGGCATCAGAGGTAGCAACAGTATCATGAACAAACTGTGCTGGGGCAGGCAAAGATTCACTAAATGTGGCATGAATAATAACATACTTAGCAGTTACAGCATTTTTCACCCTCAGAACTCAAGTTGAGTTTAAATGTCATCAGTCTCATTTTGACAGAGAGAAACCAAGGCACAGAGAGATGAAATAATGTGTTTACGGTCTCATGGAGAGTTAACGGCAGATCTGGGCATATACC
Organism: Chelydra serpentina; assembly: GCA_037349315.1. Lineage (NCBI taxonomy): Eukaryota > Metazoa > Chordata > Testudines > Chelydridae > Chelydra > Chelydra serpentina. The sequence goes on along the minus strand of JBAIAC010000004.1, from coordinate 24,555,383 downwards.
ATGCCCTCTGTGTGCCAAGCCCAGTGGTCTGTCCACCAGGCTTTGCTGCCTTGTGCTACTGTCAATCCCTGTTACAAACTGCTAGAACTTCCTTCTTTGAAATACTGTAAAGGTAGTAAAACTTAAGCAAGACAAAGTTAAAGTCCTCCACACCCACACAAAATAGGGTGACCAGATAGCAAATGTGAACAATTAGGACAGGGGGTAGGAGGTAATAGGTGCCTATATAAGAAAAAGTCCCAAATATCGGGGCTGTCCCGATAAAATCGGGACATCTGGTCACCCTAACACAAAATGCCCTTTGCCTATAGTTAAAATCAGCTCACAAGTAACTGAGTGATACTGATGATATCAGAGGCTGTTCAAGTATTTTGTTGATAAATACTCTGAGGTCAAGTACAAATACCCATCTGGCTGCCAAGAGAAATCATATTATATGCCCATATAAGTCAAATATTAATGAACAGGGACATCTTTACTGAAAGGAAAGTTGAATCTCACTTTTTTCATACACATTTTTTTTGTCTTCAATTATTTTAGTATTTAAAAGATATTACAGAGTTTGAGAATTTACTTCAGGAAAAATACTATATGTGCCTACATTAAAATATACAATATTGATCTGATCCAGCCTTCCTTGTGTAAGCAGGCTCTGAATGAACTCCTCCCTGACAGCTAGTTGGGAGGGGGAGAGCCTTCAGGAGCAAACTGTATTTACATGAACACACCTACTCTGTTTAGATATCCAGCAGATAGAGTACTATATGACTCAAAGTGATCAACTTTGGCTGGTGTTGGGTTACAAATCCCTTTAGTACTGAATGCAGGGGTAGTGAAATGCTGTTATCAATGCTGTTGTCTTTAGTTTATGAATAAAGGGGAGCAGAACTGTGCTTAAGCTGTCCCAAAATGAGGGGGTCACCCTCAGCTGAAAGGACCTTGTTAAGCCAGAGGCTCAAATGCCAGACCCCTGTAAAAGTAAGAGGGGTGGGGACAAGTGTCACAGCTGGGAGGCATGGACTCTCCCTAAGGGTCCCCAATCTGGTGTAACCTGTTCCTCTCCACTGTTCAAAGATAGAACTAAATAGGCTCCATTAGAAGCCTTTGTTGCTTCAAATGAGAGCTGAAATCACTTGTGGTGGGGTTGTGTTTCTGCCCAGCCTGCTCTAAGCTGACAATCACTAAGAGGCTGACCTACAGAGGTCATAGGAGAGAGGCAGGTGGCAGCAGAAGGTAACTGACAGTTGGCCAATGGGAGTGGTGAGCAGTCAACCGGCGGCAGCTGAACAAGCAGTTGGCTGGCAGGAGCAGAGTGACTGCTGGCGGGCCGGCCATCGGAGAGGAACCACAGCTGGCAGAACCCCAATAAGTGCTCAGATGACAGAGCAAGCAAGGTGCCTTCTTCCTCAGGTGGGAGGTGAACTCACACAGATGCACTTTTGAACCCTGGGCCCTGACAGACCAAGGACAACCACTGAGAACGAGGGATGGTGATGGAGCAGAGAGGGGCACAGAAAAGGAACTTTTGGTTGTAGAACTCAAGAACACGAGGCAGAAGACTCTGCCCCATGCACTCTGGGGTGGGTGTCCTGCTCAGAGTTTTATGATTATGAATACTGCTTGCGGCATTTTCTCTAATTAATGCCGGATGACTTCCCTCCTTTCATTAAATGTTTCTTTGCTACACTCAGACTCTGTGCTTGTGAGTGGGGAAGTATTGCCTCTCACAGGAGCGGTGTGTAATTTTCCCAAGTTACTGGATGGGGGCTCGAGCCGGTTCTGTGTTGTATTGCTGAAAAGGAACCCCTAGATATTGAACCTGGCTCTGGTTGCTGCCGGCTCCACCTGACAGAAGGGTTACACTTGCACACCCTAAACTCTCAACGACTTGGGCTTGGTGCAGAAGAAATGAAGGACGGAGCCTAAAATTTAATGTTATTTTTATAATTGCATAGTTCAGGTTTCTGGTTCTCCCCAGGGAGAGTAATCTGCACCAGCTACATACCTGGGGTAGATTCTTGCCCCTCTGCCCTGGCTCAGCTATTCTGGCTTATGTGTTGTGGACTGAGAAATGGAAACCAGGCCTACCCCCATCCGTCCCCTCCCCAACATGTATGCACAAGAGATTGGTAGCAGGCCCCTGGAGCACATGCCACTTATGATACAGGTAGCACAGGAAGGGGACTAAGTCAGAAACTTCCACCCCCTTCCTCGTCTGCATACTCATACAGAGGGGTAAGTGACAATCTCTCTTCCTAATTATATAATTAACAATAAGTCTACAGTTGAGTGAAAATAATTATATATAAGCTTGCATTCATTCAGATTCATAGTCCTCCTGTGCGGTATTTGTGCTTTTAATCTATCACAGTATGAATTATGCAATCCTAAATGTAGCTATTGTTCTCCTATTTCTAAAGACTCTTCATCCTTACATCTCTTCAGCACAGCTGTTCCCTTTTTGAAGCTGCTGCAAAGCAGCACTTTTCTTCCCTTTTGTGACTTCCCAGGGATGTTATACAGTCTTTCTGGGAAAAGCACTTTAAGATATAATGTGTAGGCTTGTTTAACTGCTCTATACATCTGTGCTGGAAGGAAACATTCATCCATTATGTTTTATAGCCTTCTGGGTGATTTACCTCAGTAAAGCAATGGTCACTGCGATTGTTAAACTGGTATAACCTAGAAACTTGAAATGAAACATAAAGCTCTGCCATTAAATGTAGACATCTGACTTCGTTACTGGAGAAGAGAATGTGCTGTGAGATGTTTGTGATTTCAGGGTAACTTTTTCAAATGCTGTATACAGTATTGTTGTAGCCGTGTCAGTCCCAGGATATTTTCTCTCACCTACAGAAGTTGGCCCAATAAAAAATATTACTTCAGCCACATGTCTCTCTAATTTTCAAATGCTGGCACTTAATCACAAATAATTGTGTGTGCAAAACTTCTATTAGAGCAAACAAAACTGTTACATGCCCCTACAAGTATCTGATTGCATGTGCACCTATCCTTTCTGCAAGTGCAAAGGTAGGTTTGGATGCACAAGGACCTGTGAGCAAATCTATTCTGCAAACACAACTTGAGCACCAAGGCCCAAATTATGTTGTCAGTTATATTGTAGTAATCCAGTGAAATGTACTAACATGGTGAATTTTATTCTGAATTATGCCAATGTAAATGACAGCAGAATTTAGCTCCAAGTTTGTAAAACTTTTCCCTAAAATTCCTACCTGCATTATATCTGTAAAGAGCAGCACAGAAGGAGCCATTTGCATGGCACAACAAGAAGTTTTGTTGGCTCTACAAAAGTCAGGACTCGAGCGGATCAGAAATCTTCCACTGAATTCTTTCGACAGAAAATATGGTTGCTGCAAAACTGAAATTTCTCTTTTTGGCGTGGGTCAACCTTTCTTCTACCCTGCTGGTGTTCACAGCCAAAACAATGGAGACAGGTCATGTGAGTGAGTGCATATGCATCAGTGGGATAAGAAGGGGGGGATATTTATTGCTTCACTGTAGGCTAGGGTATGTTTCATTTCAAGCCAGGAACCTTTCAAAGAGGGCAGAAGAGAAGCAATAAGTCCAGTGATGGGAGAGAGAGGAGCCCTATGGTGGCAGGAAAGATGCTACCTGCTGAATCAAGTTGTTCTAGTGACTATTTCTGCTGAGAGTGGTGTGTAGCCTCCGCCAAAGTCACACTAAAGTGGGCTGCAGTTAATGTGCTGGGCTGACGTTTGCTGCTGAAGGTGGCGGATATACTGGCAGAGACTGCTTGCAGAAGTGGAAGAGGGACATTGATTGGGACAGGTGGCTGGTGCTGGGGGGGCAAATGAATGAGGATTTGGTGGGGTTGCTGCCCCGAAGATTGGGATTCTGATCAGGAGCCTCAACAAGGAATGATGAGGAAAATTGGTTTAAGGTTTGAGGCTCTGGAGAAAAGGGGATCAATGATGAAGGGGCTGGATCCTGACTGGTGCTTTGGTGGCTTGGGGTGGCTACCTGGGGAAATGGGAGTGCAAGACACAAAGAATATAAACAGTGACAAACTGAAACAGATGAACTTGTTAGAACAGAAGTGTCAGATCAATGTACAGGTCCTTTCCATAGGTGCTGGAACTAGGGCTGCCGCAGCACTCCCTGGCTTGAAGTGGTTTCCATCCTTTACAGAGTTTAGAGTTTGGTTCAATGGCTCTCAGCACCCCCACTATACAAAGTGTTCCTGCACCCCGGTCCTTTCTTTTATTTTTTTTCCATGTTAAACGTTTTATTCACTTTCTTTAAAAGAATGAAATTAAATGAAAATCTATTCCAATTGAGAATTTAACAAAAGCAAGGCCATTGAAAAGTAAAAGTCCCTCAGCAGCGTGAACTGGCCTTATCGCTCATCCTGCCTCAAGTATTCTGGATAACTTCTCATGCTGGTAAATGTACGCTTTGGTGCAGTTGTTTTTAAGTAGCTAATACTCCTGTGGGAAAGCTAACATGAGAATTTTCTAACTCTTGTGTATTTAAACTCTCAATATTCCCACTGTTAACATGGGGGGGGGAGGAGGGTTGTTGTATTGCATCTACTTCTTCTTAGCATATGCACAGTGTGCCTCAAGTGTATTCATCACCCAATTTGTCCGCTGGTTGGATCGTTAGCTTCCCTGACTCGAGCTGGGTACTGACAGGGAGTGTGATGTGAACACTGACAGGGAGTGTGATGTGCCATTGGCTCTACTAATGGATTAATCAAATTCTCGGATGAATTGCTAGAGTAGGTTCATAGCCAGCTGACTTCTTAGAACTAGCCAGCTCAGGCTGATATCTTAGAACTAGCCAAGTAATGCAAAAGTCCTGTGAGGTCATCGCTTCCAATGACTGAACATTCTATGCTGTGTTACTGTTCTGGGCACATCCTCTCCTTCCTTAGGTACATGTAGGCCCCCTCCAGACAGGCAAATATTTTTTTAAAAAACTCAACAACTTGGTCCAGAAGAAGGGAACAAAAACAAACAAAATATTATATCTAGCCAGGAAAAAATAACTCAGAGTGCGTATCAATCCAGTCTATTTATCTCTATTGGAGTGGCTGGTGGTTGTTTTTCTTCTGCTCTTTGGCTATTTCTTCTCAAGAAGCTTGAATTCCAAAACATCCTGAAATACAAACTGTGCTACTAATAATATCTAAGCAACCTAAAGTCCTTAGCTACTGCTACTTACACTGCTAATATTAATATTCAGAATTCATTGTACCAGTTCACATTCACTTATGCTGGAGCTGTCCTCTGAATTACTGGATGACCGCTAGTTTAAATCACATTTAATGCTAAATATTAATGGTTTGATGATGGTGAGTAGTGAGAAAGCTCTCCACAGTCTGAATGCGGAATCCCCCCTTACTTTAGTGATGATTACCATTAAAAAGGCAACATGTCCTTGAGGCCCATCGCTTCCCCCCGGCTCCCATTGGCCGGGAACGGTGAACCGCGGCCACTGGGACCTGCGGGGGGCTGTGCTTGTGGAGGTCAACATCAACAAAATGCCTCGTGTCCCACAATCAGATTACCCTGATGGGCTGCATGCGGCTGCGTGCCACAGGTTGCCCACCACTGAGTTAGAGCCAGTTTAGGATCAGATCCAACCCCCTTCCTTTCAAGCCCATTTCCAATGTCATCTATATTTGAAGTCTAAGGTGACAGCAACTCATACACCCATAGCGAAAGGTTTTTGAAGCAGAACCTCTTGATATTCTGAACCAACCATCCCCTCTAAGTTTGTTCCTTGCACGGCTTTTCTTTTACTCTGTCTAAATGAGATACTCTTTGTTTTCTCTTGATCTCTTTTGGCTGTTGCAAGAACCTTGATTATGTGCATCTTTGTGGATTTCTATAATGGCATGGTAATTATTTTCATGCATTCTGTGAATTGGTGCTTACATTTTAATGTTTTGTTGAACTAGCCATAGCTAGTTCATTTTTCATAAGTAACAGGTAGTTCTTCCTTTCATTATTCCCAGGGCTCTTCTCTTCCAGTACTTTCTGTTTATCATTATCCTCAGTATCTTTCTTAGCATTCTCACATTCTTTCAAATGACCTTTCTGCTATTTCTCTTTAGCTGTGGTTAAATACCAGTTCTGTTTCTATAATAATTCTTCTTTCCCTTTCTCCCATTCTGCCTTTCGGTTAGCTTTGTGCTCTGCAGTCATGTGACCTGAGTCTTTGACATAGTTGCCTCTACCTGCCTGGCAATCAAATGTTTTTCTGATATCTTCTTACAAATGATTTCTTCAGGCTCTTTCAGGGAATCCCTGATGGATTCTTCCTTCTCCTACAATACATCTTCTTGATTGTTTCAGTATAAGTTTCCATATCTTGCTTCTCAGATACCCTTTCACATCACTTTTTCTTTCTGAAGCTTCATTTCTTTTCTTCTCCCTGTTTTTTGTATTGTATTTTCCAATAGGTCATATTGTGCCATCAGTTATGAAATAGGATTCTTCCCTGGAATAAATGGGAAGTTCAATGGCACTGTATAGCCCAGTGTTGTTTTTTTAGCTAAGATCATTATATTTTCAACTTGCTGGTTGATATAAGCTACTCTTTCTTTTGCCCACTGGCCATTTGCAATTACCATAGTGATCACATGTTTCTTTGAGTTCAGCCTTCATTTTGTTCAAAGTAGAAAACCTTTCTTTAGGTCTTTGCTTCCAGTTGTTTCTTGGGCTTTTCTTTGAGTAAAGCTCTTGCAGTTCTTCCTCAAAATCTTCTAGTGAACACTTTCTCTGCAACCACAATACAGCTTTCCTGCATCACCATCTTCTCTTTTGTCTATCTCATTTATCTCTTAGCTGGGAAAAGGATATCTGAAAGATAGAGTTTTTGTTTATCCTTTTCTGGTATTTTCTTCTTACAGAGTTCACTGTTGATTTTATTAGTTACTAATTTTCTTTTACATCTGCCAATGTCTTCTCATTTTGACCAAACCCTGTCAGTTGTCTTTGTTTGATTATACATTTTATTCCTGGGGGGAATTCTGCACCAAAAAATTAAAAATTCTGCACACAATATTTTAAAATTCTGCAAATTTTGTCAACATAATGCCACATAATCACACAAGTTTCATTTATTTTGGTAGTTTATTTCAAAATATCTGTCAGAAAGTATGTCTGTAACAACAATACAGACACACAAAATTTCACCCGGGAGTAAAGAGTTAAAGAAACCCCTATGACAACCCAGTTCCTGTTTCTCTGCCCCCTTCCCTCCACAGAGCCTAGTTGGGGTGGGGGGAAGGGAGCAGACACCCACAACCCCTCCCACCCAGAGCCGACCTGCTTCAAGTGTCTAAACTGCATTATTATTTTCATTACAGAATCCCCTGTAGGACCCAACCAAGTTCAGAGCTCCATTGTGCTAGACACTGTTCATTCATATATTGATGCTTTTGTGCTCTTTGACCCACTTCGCTGCATTCCAGATCATTTATACATCACAAAAGTGCCTCACATGGTGGCTTAAAACCTCTCTCCCATCACTATTCTCTCAAGTATGTTTGGAGAGCCAGGTGACTCCAGAAATGTGTGGCATGATTGTCTGCATTGCAGCTCCCCCAACTTTCTCCAGTAGCTGCATGTACACTTGGCTACAGAAGGCTCTCAGCCACAAAATTAAGATCTAAGTGTGAACAGCACAAATTTCAGAGGTATTTGGATCCCAAGATTTTTGTTTGGTCCACTATAGACATAGAAATTGACACAAAATTCAGGTCTGGATCCTGGATTGGGCTCCATAAGCCATACATCCTTAGCTTCAGGAGTGTTTGAATATGATTTAGGCTAAGCTCTATTTCTTTCCTGAACATTTCTCAACTAGATACCTTAATGCAGTTTGTGATAGTGCCCATTTGCAGGAGTTTTGGACCCCAAATTATGTTCCACTTTAAGTCGGTGTAAATCTAAAGTAACTCCAGTGAGTTCCAAGAACTTACCCTAGGTTTACACCAGTGTAGCTGAGAGCAGAATTTGGTCTTGAGCATTTTCATCAGAAATAACAATAATGTTATTTCTTAAGGGTAAAGCATTTTATTTTGTACTTAATTTATTTAATTTAAAATTTTAATTTATTTATTTTAAACTAACATTTGTAACTAAATAAAGAGGCGATTGGATTATTAGCGATTTTAAAAGTATTTTTTTTATAACTGTACAAATAATACAGTCAAAAAAGGCACAATGGTTGTCAAATGGCTAAATTCTGCTCATTATCTATTTGAATTACAGACCCCCATTGTGCTTGGTGATGTACAAACAGAACAAAAGCACTTCCAATCTAAATATAAAAAAAGAGACAACAGATGAACACAGACAGGGGAGGACAAGAAACAATGAGACAATATTGGTAAGCCTGATAGGCAATAGTCACAACATACCTATTGCCTAACTGTTGTCAAGTTTTATAGGCATTACAGCAGAGTTATTTGGAGGAGAATAATGAGGCAGCTTTGTGGATGTTTACAGGGAGCTCCTCCTCCTCAAGCATGAGGGGCAGCATGGGAGAAAACATGAAGATGCTTGTTTGAAAATTTAACAAGTGGGTGATGCAGGCTGGCCTCAGGGGTCAATCAGAGGCAGGAGTCAACATCTCTATAGTGAATGAGAGATGATGATAGGTTGGGTGTGGATAGGCCATGAAGAGCTTTGAAAGTGAAAACAAACATTTTCATACTTAAGATGAGATCTGAATTAAAAACCCTTGGTAAACCCTGCTCTTTTACACTGACACAACTGCACAGTACCTGTGTAATTGGGATCTTGTCTACACTTAACATTTAGTTTGACAAAGCTATGGTACCCAGGAGTGTGAAAAATCCATACCCCTGAGTGCCAGAGCCATGCCAACCTAACTCCCAGTGTAGATGCAGCTAAGTCAATGGAAGAATGCTTCTGTGGACCTAACTACCATTGCTCTTGCAGGCGGTGTTCCTATAGTGATGGAAAAACCTCTCCTGTCATTGCACACTGAGTCTACACCGGTGGTTCTCAATTGTGGTCCACCGCTTCTTCAGGGAAAGCCCCTGGCGTGCTGGACCGGTTTGTTTACCTACCGTGTCCGCAGGTTCAGCCGGTTGCGGCTCCCACTAGCCGCGGTTCGCTGCTCCAGGCCAATAGGGGCTGTGGGACGCAGCGCGGGCTGAGGGATGTGCTGTCCGCCATGTCCTGCAGCCCCCATTGGCCTGGAGAGGTGAACCGCGGCCAGTGGGAGGTGTGACCGGCCAAACCTGCGGATGCGGCAGATAAACACACTGGCCGGGCGCGCCAGGGGCTTTCCCTGAAGAAGCGGTGGACCACAGTTGAGAACCACCGGTCTACACTATAGGGTTATGCTGCATAGGTATGGCACCATTTGTAAAATAGGGATAACAACGCAGATGTCCTTATGTAGTGCTTTGAGATCTACTGATGAAAAGCGCTATATAAAAACTAGGTATTACTATTATTTTATTACTTGCTTCTTTCCAGATACAATATGTTTAGAACATCTTTGTTTTCTACTTGTCTGCGTTTCTTTGTGTGTATAGTGAGACTGAATACTCTGGTTCACTTTACAATATCCAGACTCAGTTAGATCAAGGACTGGATTATGACCCTGTTAACTCAGTGAAAATCCACAGAAACACCACTGAAATTATTCAAGTTCTACAGTTGTGTAAATAAGACCAGTCTGGGACCTTAAATGACCAAGTCACATACACATTCCAGTGAAACCATCCCTCTCCAATTCCTGGGCGTTTCGTCCTCTGTTTCTGTTCTCTCTCAGGTACATATAGACCCTCTACAATCACACAAATATTAAAAACTCAGCAACTTGGTCCGTAAAAACAAAAATATTAAACTTAGCCAAGATAGCAAAGAAATTAGTCTGCTCTAATCCAGTGTCTGTTTATCTCAATTGGAAGGGCTGTTGATAGTTTATTTTCTTTTTGTTTTTTGGCTGCTGCTTCTTCTCAAGGACCTTGAATTCAAAAAATTGCTGAAATCTAAACTATGGTAGTAATAAACATCCTAAAGCCCATAATTATGACTACTTCAAATAATACATAAATAGACAAACTGATTAACTTTCCTCTAGATTTCTGGTGCTGTTCAGCTTTTCCCCTCACTTTTTATGCTTTATTTTACCACTATTTAATGCTTTTACTTAGCCAAAAAGACAAAGAAAAACTAACTTACTTTGAACTGAGGTACCTCTTAGTGCTATTTTTTCCACATTCACTTTTGATGAGACTCTTTGCCTTTAAAGTCTCTTGTAACTTTGTAGCAGTATCTTTCATCTGCTCAACTGTAAGGTTCAGATCCTCAAAGGTCCTTAGCCTCCTATTTGCCACTGATTTCAGTGGAATGAAGGAGCCTAAATATCTTTGAGTTTCTGGGCCAAAGTTTTAAGCCCTGAGGCAGGGGCAGGGGCGTTTGGTGAAACTTCCCCTAGGGGAGGCGAGCTACTTGTCCTGCCTCTTTTGCCCACAGCCCCACCCCCACAGACTCACCACTCACCTCTTCATACCCCCCCCCCGAGATTCCCCTCCACTCACCTCCTTCCCCTCCCACCTGCCACTCGCCCACCTGCTGCTCGCCTCCTCACCCCCCCACCAGACCCTTTTCCTGCCCGCCACAAGACCCCAACCACCACCTGCTGCTGCGCAGCTGGCTCACCATTTGCCCCCCCCCACCACCTCTACTCCATGACACCCTCTCCCTAGCCCAATGACTGTTTTAGTATTTCTTGCAAAGCGGAATAGCTTCAGCAGGAGAGAGTCACCCTAGACTCTCCCATAGCCCAGTGCACTCACCTGGGAGGTGGGAGACTGGGTCTGCAAGTAATTGCTCCTCTTAGGCAGACTGAGGATGTGAACCTGGGTTGAGGTGAGCTGGGGTATTGTATGAAAGGGAGAGGGGGGCACTACCATCTTGTGAGAAAGAGCCAACCTGCTTTGGTAACCTAACTCCAGGTGAGAATTCATGGCACTTAATCCTAGTTAATCCAATTGGGGTTAGATACCTATGTCCCTGATGGGGCAGGGCATAGGCTCCACCTCTCTCAACAACATTTTCTGTTGGCTAGCTTCCCAGCTTTTGTGGGTCCCATTGTTAAGCACCTAACTCTCCCCATGCATTGTATAAGGAGCCTGGGCACCTAACTTGGGGCTGTGGATTCCACGAGGCAGCAGGCAGTTGAAGTTAGGCATTGCAATGCTGAGCCTAAGTCCCCTTTGTGGCTCTAGCCGCAAGTGACTTGCCCATGGTTACACAGGAAGTCTGTGGCAGAGAAGAGAATTGAAGTGCTGTTTCCTGAGGAGTAGACTAGTGCCCACTGTACCATTCTTCTAAAGCATGCTTTGTTTTTTTCCAAACTTCAAGGCTTCCTACCTTTTCCGCTGGCTTTGACCAACATGCTTTAGCAAGTTAATTGTCTTCTCTGAAGGTGTCTCCCTGAAACCAACTTAGTCTGCTTTTAAAGATGCTGGAGTTAGGTAATCTTACAATTCATTCTTAACATTAATTCAATTCCCTATTGAATATACATTGTAGACAGATTAATTGATCTGTCACAGGTAGTGACAGGGATGCTTCATGTTTCCTTAGATGCAAAACAGCCTTTCAAGTTTAAGATAGTTAATGCTGGTCTCTTGCTTTAAAATTCTCCCTTTAGCCTTAAAGCAGTAAGAATTTAATTTTGTTCATGCTACTACATCAACAGATTCCTAGAGCTCTAATCATTCTAATAGGGTGCACAGATTTAGCTGATAAATGAGTTCTCTCCTGTATATCTGAGATCTTTTTGAAACCATCACAGCCTGCTAAATTATTGAAATTCAGAACCAGAGTTATTAGTCACTTTATCCTTTGTTGTCATATAACCAGCAATTTTTCTTCTTTTGATGGAGGCTCCTCAAGTTTAATTTTATCTAATTCTACCCTCAAGGGTTTTTGAATTTTCAACTAATTCCTTAATCAATATTTCAAGTAAGAACATATAACAAACAGTAGTCTCCTTGGTTAGATAATCATTCATTTATCTTTGGGGGGAGGGAGAAAAATGAATTCTAGCCTAAACCTGACAAGTGGGGTCAATATAAATCTTTGAACCCATGGAAGATCTATTATTTTGATTCAGTGTAAGCCACCATTTTGCTAAAAGCCTAATCCAGGTTATAAAACTAAAGCAATTAAAAACATACGGTCTGAAAGAATCATACCATTAGAACATCCCTTTACCTTTTAAGAATTCTCTTGAAAAAATGTAGGAAACTTTGCTCATTACTCAGGATTATTGCTGTGGTTCTTTACGAGGCATTATTTTAGCCCTTCCTGTTCATGAACAACTGCATTTGGGAATGCATGAAAGCCTTTGTAAAAGACACATGGCAAATAGCAGTTCCTGTGTTTGACCCATTACTACAAAATACATATAATAATGTTTGATCACAAATGGAATATTATGGGTATATTATCTGAATTTCTGATAGAATTTACAATACAAAAAAGGCCAGTTTGAAGCTACATGAAAAATTGGTTCTTGTAAAGATTTTCAAATGATCTTTATTTCTGGTGGATTGCTGGCTGTTCATAATAAAATGATAGTGTTATTTCTACTTTTCCCCGAGGAAAAATGATATACCCTAATGGAAGGACAGTGATCTGATATATGTATTAAAGAATGGAGGCTTATTAGAAAGCTGCAACCCTCACCAGGAAAAGTGGCATAAAGGAAAAAGAAGAAGAAAAAGAGAAGGAATGGAGGCTTATTAGAAAGCTTCCATACTTGTTTCAGTTTTCTTTTCTAGGTACTTACAGCGCCAGTCACTGTAACTTTCAAATGATCACCAACCAACAACACCAACTTTGACTCCCTCAGGGAACTGATGGGCAAGGTCCCCTGGGAGAATAACATGAGGGGGAAAGGAGTCGAGGAAAGCTGGCTGTATTTTAAAGAAACCTTATTGAGGTTGCAGGAACAAACCATCCCGATGTGTAGAAAGAAAAGTAAATATGGCAGGCGACCAGCTTGGCTTAACAGTGAAATCCTTGCTCGTCTTAAACACAAAAAAGCAGCTTACAAGAAGTGGAAGATTGGACAAATGACCAGGGAGGAGTATAAAAATATTGCTCAGGCATGCAGGAGTGAAATTAGGAAGGCCAAATCACACTTGGAGTTGCAGCTAGCTGGAGATGTTAGGAGTAACAAGAAGGGTTTCTTCAGGTATGTTAGCAACAAGAAGAAAGTCAAGGAACGTGTGGGCCCCTTGCTGAATGAGGGAGGGAACCTTGTGACAGAGGATGTGGAGAAAGCTAGTGTACTCAATGCTTTCTTTGCCTCTGTCTTCACAGACAAGGGCAGCTCCCAGACGGCTGCACTCCGCAGCACGGTATGGGGAGGAGGTGACCAGCCCTCTGTGGAGAAAGAAGTAGTTCGGGACTATTTAGAAAAGCTGGATGAACACAAGTCCATGGGGCCGGATGCACTGCATCCGAGGGTGCTAAAGAGTTGGCCGATGTGATTGCAGAGCCATTGGCCATTATCTTTGACAAATCATGGCAATCGGGGGAGGTCCCGGATGACTGGAAAAAAGCTAATGTAGTGCCCATCTTTAAAAAAGGGAAGAAGGAAGATCCGGGGAACTACAGGCCAGTCAGTCTCACCTCAATCCCTGGAAAAATCATAGAACAGGTCCTCAAGGAATCAATTCTGAACCACTTAAAGGAGGGGAAAGTGATCAGGAACAGTCAGCATGGATTCACCAAGGGCAAGTCATGCCTGACTAACCTAATTGCCTTCTATGATGAGATAACTGGCTCTGTGGATGAGGGGAAAGCAGTGGATGTGCTATTTCTTGACTTTAGCAAAGCTTTTGATACAGTCTCGCACAGTGTTCTTGCCAGCAAGTTAAAGAAGTATGGGCTGGATGAATGGACGGTAAGGTGGATAGAAAACTGGCTGGATGGTCGTGCTCAACGGGTAGTGATCAATGGCTCCATGTCTAGTTGGCAGCCAGTATCAAGTGGAGTGCCCCAAGGGTCGGTGCTGGGGCCGGTTTTGTTCAACATCTTCATCAACGACCTGGAGGATGGTGTGGACTGTACCCTTAGCAAGTTTGCAGATGACACTAAACTGGGAGGAGTGGTTGATACGCTGGAGGGTAGGGATAGGATACAGAGGGACCTAGACAAATTAGAGGATTGGGCCAAAAGAAATCTGATGAGGTTCAACAAGGACAAGTGCAGAGTCCTGCACTTAGGACGGAAGAATCCCATGCACTGCTACAGACTAGGGACCGAATGGCTGGGCAGCAGTTCTGCAGAAAAGGACCTAGGGGTTACAGTGGACGAAAAGCTGAATATGAGTCAACAGTGTGCCCTTGTTGCCAAGAAGGCTAACGGCATTTTGGGCTGTATAAGTAGGGGCATTTCCAGCAGATCGAGGCACGTGATTATTCCCCTCTATTCGGCACTGGTGAGGCCTCATTTGGAGTACTGTGTCCAGTTTTGGGCCCCACGCTACAAAAAGGATGTGGATAAATTGGAAAGAGTCCAACGGAGGGCAACAAAAATGATTAGGGGGCTGGAGCACATGACTTATGAGGAGAGGCTGAGGGAACTGGGATTGTTTAGCCTGCAGAAGAGAAGAGTGAGGGGGGATTTGATAGCTGCTTTCAACTACCTAAAAGGGGGTTCCAAAGAGGATGGATCTAGACTGTTCTCAGTGGTAGAAGATGACAGAACAAGGAGTAATGGTCTCAAGTTGCAGAGGGGGAGGTTTAGGTTGGATATTAGGAAAAACTTTTTCACTAGTAGGGTGGTGAAGCACTGGAATGGGTTACCTAGGGAGGTGGTGGAATCTCCTTCCTTAGAGGTTTTTAAGGTCAGGCTTGACAAAGCCCTGGCTGGGATGATCTAGTTGGGGTTGGTCCTGCTTTGAGCAGGGGGTTGGACTAGATGACCTCCTGAGGTCCCTTCCAACCCTGAGATTCTATGATTCTATGAATACTTCCCTGCCTCACAACAGCACCATGAGATATAGAAATATTGCAGATCGAGAAATAAGCACAGAGAGAGAAAGAGACTTACCCAGTCTCCAAATGTGTCGCAGGACAAGAACATAACCCAGATCTCATGAGTCTCAATCTGGTGCCTTATTCATAAGACTGTCCTTCCTTTCTATCATTGTCAGTTTCAGTGGATACTAGTAAAAGCACTATTACTAGCAGTTATGATGTTCTAATGTTTGAAAAGTAGCACATGAGCCCAAATGGCTGCAATGATGCACACAAACAACTCCAGTGGCAGCCCTGAGACCTCCAACAGATTTGGAAAATTCGCCTGAAATATTTTTTTGAAAGTTGATAAATATGCATCTCAAGACCATTTTCTATATGAGCTTAGCTTTATTATCTCTGAAATTGAACCAATAAAAAAGAAAACTTCAGGCTAAAATAACCCAGGGAGCTAATATTTGCTGTCTCCAACCCATCAAATCTTTCTAGGAAACTTCTTGTAACACTTCGAGTTTCTTCATTTTGTATCTCAATGAAACACCATAAAGATAGTTCTTAATGTAGCATACTAGTTAAATAGAAAATAATCTCTGAAAACAATGTTGCAAAATTTTATTGTGGTGTTTCGGGTTTTTGTTTTTTTACTGGACGGTGGGGGAAATGCAATATATACCTTAGTTATTTGCCCTTTCTTCAACATTTTGTTTATATTGTACAATAATGAAGCATATGAAATGTCTAGTTAAATTAGTCACATTTTCTACGCTTCAGTAAACATGTTCTTGGGGAAACACTTTAAGTTGGCCTGGCAAGTGAATTTTCAAAGTAACCCAAGAGACAGAAAGGTGACAGTTATAATTGCACATAATATATACTGTTCATTCCTTTATTTACACCTCTCGATCTGTTTTCACTTGCTTTTAGAACGTAGGTGGTGATAAATGAGTTGTTTAAATCCACCGTGGAATAATGTTCCAACTACCAAGTGCTATTTTTTCCCCAAAAAATTCAGGAACTTTGCACACACAGGTTGTTTTCCCATTCTTTGTTCTCATAAAAGGAACATTCAGTCAGCAATCAGCATTCTTTAGGATACATGGGTATTTAGTTTCTTTCAGTAACATGAGCTATAAATAACAGTTGTTCATTGCTATAGGGAAGAAAAAAGAAAAAATGAAGCTGTACTCCAGATCAAACATTATCTTGGCATACATCAGGCAATTGTGAGTTTCATAACTACAACCTGCAGCATATTTAAAGACTGTACAGTACAATATATAAGCACTTAAGAATCAAATATTTTTCCACCTATGACTATAATATCTCTGTGTAGACATGGTAATATACTTATCTGACAAAAAGCAATCACCCCGGCAACAGCAACCACCCAGCAACTTTATTCTCCACAGCACTGGATAGTTTTGTACAAAAAGTAGCCTTTATACTTTTTTTACAGTTAAATGCCGAGGATTTTGACAAATAAAGTATTAATGTAAAATCAGAGCTCCTGTTAAACATTTTGAAATTGAGCATGATGCTGCTGATAGGTATCTGCACAAGGAAAATGAATTAATAAAAATTCAAAATGTTACTTGGCCTTTTTCTGTTCTGTGATTTTATTTTGAATGTTTATGTCAGGGCACTCATTGGCATGCCAAATGCGCACCCTTACCAATAATAAATAAAATATCACATATTCACGCAAAGTCATAGAATTTAAGGCCAGAAGGGACCGCCACATCAGACCTTCTGTATATCACAGGCCACCAACACCACTCAGCACCCACCCACCTAAACCCAGCAACCAAAATTAGATCAAAGTATTACAGCCCACAAGAGACTAGGCTATTATGTGCCACGGGGGGACTGAGGTGCACCAGTGCCTGAGACCCCACAATGGCAGGGAGGGAAATGATTAAGTGAGATATAACCTGATAAACCTGGCACGTAACCTGCATCAACACGCAGCAGAGGAAGGCAAAAACCCTCCAAGATCACAGCCAATCTGACCTGGGGGAAAATTCCTTCCCAGACCCACAGAGGGTGGTCAGTTAGACTCCAAGCATGTGACCACGATCCATCCTGCCAAGAACCTCAGAGAGAACATGCTTGGTCCGAGCTCTGGCACACCCTGTCTGGTGTCCCATCTCTAGATGTAGCTATCCCCGATGCTTCAGAAGAAATAGATTAAAAACAAAACAAAACAAAAAAAGACCCCAAACCAACCAATCACCACCACCACCAAACCAGAATACATTGAAGTGGGGAGGGGAATCCTTTCTTGAAACCTGCAGGTGGCTGGCTGAAACCCTGAAGCATGAGCAGGGCTGGATTTACACCTTACGCGCCCCTAGGCACAGCATTTTCAGTGCCCCTCCCCCCGTCTACAGCTGACCTTCATGTTTTCTGTAAAAAATGAAACTTTTAACCCGCTTTTCCCTAGAACACCAGCGCCCCTAGGCACGTGCCTACGGTGCCTAATTGGAAATCCAGCCCTGAGCATGAGCTTTTAGGAACATAAGATGTGACCCAGATGTGAGCCCCAAGCTGCTGAGCTTTGTCCCCCTGCCATTGCAAGCAATCCTGTTGTATAATCACACTAATAAATTTGTCCAGCTCTCTCTGAAACCTAATTAAGTTGTTTGCCCCCCACAGCTCCTACCGGGAGGCTGTTCCGGTACCTCATTCCACTGATGGTTAGAAACTTTCATCTAATTTCGATCCTAAATTTGTTCATGTCCAGTTTATATCACTTGTTCTTGTGCCCACATTGTTCTTTAGCTTAGATAGCACTTCACCCTGCCGGGTATTTATCCCTCTAATATATTTATAGAGTGCAAACATATCCCTTCTCCACCCTCTTTTTGATAGGCTAAACAAGCCAAGGTCTTCTACTCTGGACCTGCAAGATAACAGCAACGAGGCCTCATGATTTAAGACATATGATGATCGCTGCTGCAAGCCACTCTAGCAGTGGTATGTGGTGTTTCCCCTCTATTTCCTGGCTCACTAAAGTATAATAGCCTAGTGCTGCTGGTAGCTAATGAAGTTACTCCTTTATCTAACATGGTAGATGTCTGTACTATGGTGCTGAAGTCCTCCAATTCAAACCCTGTGGAGGTAGAAAGGTTATATTTGCAGTGCAGGAGCAAATGCCTCCAATCCTCCCACCCACTTGTGCAGCAATGGACAACATAGAGTATGGAGTCAACGAGCGGTTTCTTTCTCTCTCACATCAGATATTGGCTACGCCCAGGAGGAAGCACACCAGATTTATGAAGGATCGATAGAAAATAGAAAATCCTATGTTCCTAACAGGCTATGGAAGGATGTTTTGCTATCCAATCATATTCAGAAATGTATTTCTCACTGATCCAGAACTTACTCAGATGTTTGGTCCATTAAAGACCTGAGGGTAACATACTGTTTAGAGCACTAAATGCTTTAGAACTGAATGACGATTGTGTGAGCTTTCTGAGGCAGAGGGCCCAATTCTTCTTCCACTTGAGTTGGTGGAGTTTTTATAAGTGACACCAGGGCAAAGGGAAATAGAATTATAATGTTTAATTGGAAACAAGTGAATCACGTGGTGTTTTTAACTAGAATGCATCTTTGAGATCAGCAAGATATGTCAATGCTTTCTTATGGTGTTAGGGATCTACGAGATAGAATATTAACTTATTACTAGGTGTGCTAAGATTTGGAACAAAATGAAGCTGAGCAGTTCTTGGAAATTTGATTAAAGCCTCTTTTTTTTTAATGCCTTCTACCTAACCCTCTGTTTAGAAGAGGGACACTAGAGTGTTTAGGGCCCTAGCCTGGGAATTCAGAGACCCAAATTCAATTCCCTGCTCCTCCACAGACTTCCTGTGTGACGGTGGGCAAGTCATTTAGTCTCTCAATCCCCAAAACTGTAAAATGGGGATGATAATTAAGGCTATGTTTAGTCATGAGTATTATTAGTAAAAGTCATGGACAGGTCATGGACAGTAAACAAAAATTCACAGCTCATGACCTGTCCATGATTTGTACTATATACCCCTGACTAAATCTTGGGGGTGGGAGGGGGGAACGGCCGGGGGGGCATGGGTGCTCGGGATGCGGCCCAGGAGGCACCATGAGTGCTGGGGGTGGTGGCCTGGGAGCGGCGCGGGTGCTCAGGGCAGCCCAAGACCCCTGCTGATGCTGGGGGGCGGGAAGCGGGGGGCTGGCAAGGCTGGCAGGCTCCCTACCCGGCTCCGCACCTCCTCAGAAGCAGTGACATCCCTCAGCTTCTAGGCGGAGGCATGGCCAGGCAGCTCTGTGCGCTGCCTCTGCCATGAGCGCCGGCTCCGCAGCTCCCATTGGCCGGGAACCATGGCCAATGGGAGCTGTGGGGGCGGTGCCTGTAGGTGGAGGTAGCGTGCAGAGCCCCCTGGCCGCACCTCCATCTGGGAGCCGAGGGACATGCCGGCTGCTTCCAGGGAGCTCCTCCAAGGTGAGGGCTGCCCAGAGTCCTCACCCTCTCCCACGCTCCAACCCCCAGCCCTGAGCCCCCCACCCGAATTCCTGCTGCTGGTGTGGGAGGAGGGCGCAGTGGCCTGAGACTGCCCCAGCAGTGGCCAGTGCGGCTGGCCCAGGGGCTGCCTGAGTTGCTCAGGCGGCACCCAGGCTAGCCACACAGGCTGCTGCAGAAGTCCCGGAGGTCCCAGAAAGTCACAGAATCTGTGACCTCCGTGACAAACTCACAGCCTTAATGATAATAGTACTTCCCTACATAATGGAGGTGTTGTGAGGATAAACTCATTAATAACGGTGAGGAGATACTATGTGCTGGTAGGCCTAAAAATAGATAACTCCTTGATAGCCAGATTGAATAGTTCTTCCAAGATGTCAGGAACAAAAGGCAGAGGACAATAAACTCCAGCAAGACTCACTATAGATAATTTGATCTGGTGACCCAATACAATTCCTATTTGAGGTATCCATCTCTTTAAATATAAAGTCTGTATTGTTCTGTGTGTACAGATGATCAATAGCTCCAGAGTTCAGGGTCTGTAAATGTCCAACTGTGTCTAGAGGCCTGCCTTTACGATTGCTTTTCAGATAGAATTGAAAGCATTATTAAGGTTGTTCCTCACACCCATCTTGGATATAAAGCAAAGTAACATTTGAAAATGAGACATTTAGGTAAGAAAAACATGTTCAGCTAAATAACATGACCAGCTAGTGAAAGATCTTCCTTTGTTTGGGCACCTCTTAATACTGCTGGTATTAACTTTGAATAAATAAACTCATATATTTACACATTTAGGAGATACCAAAACCCCAGCTGTCCAGCACTCCTTGAAGATATTGGGGCTTTTGCCTACAGATGAACTGTAGAATTGGGCTAAATTATTTAATTCCTTTTAGGAGCAACTTAATTCCAGGAAAGAATAAGGGGTTTTGGTTCCTTCAAAGAGCTGACTATGAATAAATAATACAGAATGTTTTTCTACCCATTCCCTCACTCTCATTCACATACCCTTAATCAGTGAGAAAATGTTAACATGTTTGAATAAGGGGAATTGGGAGGGATGGAACAAACTTGTCAGGAATGCAACTAGCAAATTTTGCATTGTACAAAGTCATTACAAAATGTTACCTCTCATTGACCTTTGATTTTGATCATCCTTACACATTGGACACTTGAAAGTGAGATTTGTTTAACCCTTTCACAGCTGCCAGAATGTGCATTTATGGTTTCCTAATAGTATGTCAGGTTATACTGAGGTATAGTACATTAAGAAAGCACTAGCCAAAAATATTTGCTCAAAAGCACCTGGTATGTCATTCAGCACTTGGGTGATTTAAGGCATTTTGAATTTTGTGTGTGAGTGAGAGAGCAGGAGAGGGAAAGAAGCTATTGTAGGGAAAGTCTTTTTATAACATTGAAGTGCAAAAATACTAAGGAGTGCCTGCTGCCATACTAAAGGGCCAGCATAATGGAAAATAAATGTCATTCATCTATTCTAGATTACCGATTGTTCATGTCTGAGATGAAGAATGAGCAATAGAAGAGAAATTCCTACTTTGGAAATGAGGGCAATATTTTTTCCAGGCCATCCATCTCTAATCCTAGAGATTTTCCCCAAAATGAGATGAAAATCAGGAATACTACACAATAACTTTGAGAATCTGAGCTGAAGATATTATGATGTTGTTTGCTAGTAGTTGTTCTTGGGGTGATCTTTAGGGTCAGTAGGCAATCACGTAGAAGTTAGAACTGCCATATGTAAAGGTGATAGTAGTGAGCTTTTCAGTCAGATGCCATGAGGAGAAGGCAAAAGAGAATGTTTTGGAGCCATAAGATTCCCTGGCATAGAAAGACAACAGTGTGATCTTTCAAAGACTGTGGGAATTTAATAGTTGTCTGAACATCCAGACAAAAGCCCAACCTATAATATATAAGAAGTTAAAGGTTATGTCAAAAGATAATTTCTCTCAAACTGGCAAGAAGGTATTAGATGAGACCTATGATCCAGCTGTCACGATACTGTTAAAGTGATCCATTAAACAGTTCCCATAACTCACCCAAAGTGGTAACTGCCTTTCATCGGTTTGTCGAGTTTATAAGATGCTTTGGGATTCATCTGGATTCAAAACACTACAAACAGTAAAATGTAAGTCATGTATCTCAACATGAACGAGACATCAAATTTCCCCTGGAGAGGGTTTGGCAATAACCCACGAAATGGATTGAAAATAGCTGACATTTGCCCAAATTTTTACACCCAGTTATACTGCAAAAGAATGGCTTGTTTTGAACGAGATGTTTCACCAATGTCTCATCATCTGTTACGTGTAAACTACATATCCACAAGTAAATCATAAACCTACAAAGAGAGTTTGAAATGGAAATTCTCATATTGGCAGCTTTCCATGTCAGGGTGGATTCTAATGCCTATAGTTAAAGTGCTGGGGGCGGGGGAAAGAGGGAAGATGAGAACTGTTGAACAAATTTTGTTCTCCATTACACTGATGTAATTCCATTGACATTGGCAGTGTTGTCCAAGTTTACCCCTGCGAAAGGCCCTGACTCAGTAGCGCAGCCAGGTCCGGAGCACATAAAAAGCGGCGCTATAAAAAGGCGCCTCCCCCTATACTCACCCGGTGGCGCTCCGGGTCTTCGGCACGGGTCCTCACTCACTCCGGGTCTTCGGTGGTACCCGCCGCCGAAATGCTGCCAAAGACCCGGAGCGCCGCCGGGTGAGTGCAAGAAGCGGAAAAGGCACCGCTTCCTTTTTAAGGCGCCGCTTCTGCTCACAGGTGGAGCGGCCGCTCCCCCTGTTCCCCCCCTGGCTACACTACTGCCCTGACTCAGCAAGCAGTTATGCTGGTTGCCCTTGGTTCCTGTTAATGTGCATGGAGGATAAGTTGAAGGTCCTTGGCATGTTGCAGTACCTGAAATTGTAAACACATTAGGCCCTAATGATTAGGGCAAGGACATATGTTGCTCGGTTGTACGAAGAGATATGTATATTCACACTGCTAATAATTGCTTCTATTTATTATTATTATTTTTTGCAAAAGTGTTGGACTCGGTATGATAAAGGATATGATTAAGAAATTGGAACAATAATAGGGATCTTTCTCCAGACGTGCAATCAGCATGTAATTGAAAGAAGGATTTGACAGTATTAAAGTCAGACTAAAATTTCTGGAGAGGAATCAAGTGAGCTGGTTTGGGGGACTGGTAATGGGCAATGGAATCTTTAATGTCTAGATTGCTGGTTTCAGTGCAGCCCGGGTGGGTAATGATCAAAACTTGTTAAGTTGGTCAGTGGCCAACATGACATGAGTTGGAGTTTTTTGTAACAATTCCTAGATTTATTCATCTCCCAAAATCACTACCTTGGCACTGTTTTGAAGCCCTGTTGTAATCTCAGCAGCAAGGCTAAAGACGATAGGAAATGGGAACAGAGACAGAATAATAATACCACATTGCACCAGATGGAATGGACATCCTGTGAAGTGATCCCTTCTAGGTCAGCAACGAAGCACAGGATGGGACAGTGTGCTGATGCTTATACAAGTGTTGCCATGCTGGACCGGTTTTCTGGATAAATACAAGACTTAAGGTAAAATCCTGACCCCACTGAAGTCAATGGCAAACTCTTATTTACTTCAATAGGGCCAAGATTTCACATGTAATCTCCGGGGCTCTTGGTTGGGATGCTTCATGATCACTATTTTAAACTATTTGAAAATGAGATTCAGTGGTATAGCAGATGGGACTAGGGTCCTTAAGCAACTTGAATAAGTAGAGGGTCTGGCTAATTCAGGCCAGATCCCATCACCCTTACTCATGTTGAGTAGTACTCTTTCATTGGGATTATGCCTAGAGGTAAGATACTACACACACAAGAATCACAGAATCTGGCTATTAAGCATATTGTAAGAGGAGTTTTGAAATGTGACAATATACAGTTGGTCCAATAAAAGATATTACCTCACCCACCTTGTCTTTAGGGATGAAATCCTGCCTCTAGTGAAAATCAATGGGAGTTTTGCCATTTATTTCAGTGTACCAGGATTTTACTCTCACATAAAATTGGAAAGCTTCTTGGGGTCAGAAGAGACTTTCTAGGAAATGTAAGACAGAAAACTTCAGAGCAGCACGGTCATGACACTTCTTGTCGGCACATTCTGTTTTCCCTTTTCTCTTTTAATTTTAGTTTTTCCCCATGATGTTTGCAGCTTCTAACTTCCACTTTTGAGTGGTTTCTTGATGAGGGCTAAAAGTCAGCTTTAGTCCATTTAGTCACAAGTTAGTTTCCTCCCGTCCTCTGCCTCTGCCATTCCAATTTAATTTTGGCATTGTTTCTGTCTTGTTAATTCTGTAGTAGTGATGTGCACAGCAGCTTGGCTGAGATTAATAAGGAAGAACTTGCCAACTTCTTAGATCTGGGGTTCTGACACTTGTAGCATTGTTGATCCCTGAGAGTAAAGCTTTTCCAGGAATTGGGCAATTATAAATGCTTAATCGATGTGGTATCTACCAGAGTAATCACTGTCCCCGCCCTACCCACCACCCCTCCACACACCTGTTTAATCTAGTCCTTTGTAAAGGTCTGTAAATGTCTAAAAACAGCCTTCAGTTGCACGTTGTATAGTATTCTTTTAGGACTTCACAGCTGGGGCTGGACCGGGCTGGATTAGTACATGAATACAGACCTCTCTAGGACACCTAGATATGTCTACAGTGCAATAAAATACCCGTGGCTGGCCTGTGTCATCTGACTCGGACTCATGGGACTTGGGCTGAGTTATAAAATTGCAATGTAGATGGGCCTGGGTTCGGGCCCATGCCCAAATGTCTATACTGCAGAGCCCCACAGTCTGAGGCCCAATTGATACAGGCCAGCTGCAGGTGTTTAATTGCACTGTAGACATACCCCTAGGTTCTGCTTTCTGAGCTGGCACTGAATGAATGCCCTGTGTTGCTAGAGATGCAGTCTTTTGGAGATATAAAACAGAGTCCTGATAATTAAAAATCCCATGGAACTTTTGCAAGAGCAGAAGTGTTAATCCCAGTGGCCTAGCTAAATTCCATTTTTGGAAATTACGTTCTACTGATCTAAAATACTGGCAGCAATTCCACTTGGTTTCTCCACTTTCTTTCCTAAAATGTTGTGTAACATTGCTGTGCACGGTTAAAGAGCTGCCTCGTTCTACCTTAGAGGTGGCTGCATTGTGGGTGAAGTTAATTCCTGTGTAGGCCTTACCTACTCCATGGGGTTTCTCTCGGGCTTAATTAGTTAATGTTTTTGTGAAAGCTCTTTTGGATCCTTAGAATAAAAAGACCCTCCTATGTATCTACTATATAGCAAAGTATTCTTATCTAAAGGGTTTTTTTCTAATCTAGTAGGATCCCGTAGGGGTGTGTTCTCATCCCAAACTATTTAATATCTTTATTAACAATCCGGAAGAAAATAAAAATCATTACTGGTGTCATTTGCAGCTGACACAACAATTGGTGGAATGGTAAATAATGATGGTGAAAGGTCAGTTATACAGACCAGTCTGGATCACTTGGTAAGTAAGATTCATTTGAGCAATGTGTTTTAATACACTCAAATGCAAGGAACAAACAAATACATCTAGGAACAAAAAATGTAGGTCACACTTACAAAAAGGAGGAATTATATCCTGGAATGCAGTGACACTGAAAAGGATTTAAGGGTCATGGTAGATAACCAACTGAACATGATGTCCCAGGGTAATGTTGTAGCTAGGGTGACCAGATGCGAGGACTTATCCCCTCCCACCAGACTTGTTGAGCAAAAAAAACACCAAAAACCTCTCTTGTGCCGCCAGACTTGTTGAGAAAAAAAAAACTTTCCCGCCGGAACAGAAGAAGCCCGGATAAATGGCATCCCGACCATACATAGGTCGGGACGCGGGACAAAAGAAGAAAAATCGGGACGGTTTTACACCCTAGTTGTAGCTAAGATTCCAAATGTAACAACTGGATGAAGGGGAATATCAGGTAGATGTAAGGAGATGATATTGCCTCCATTTAAGAAGTAGTGATGCCATTACAAAAATACTGAATCCAACTCAGTATCCCACTTCAAAAAGGATGTTGAAAAATTGGAAAGGAGTCAGAAAAGAACTATAAGAATGATTTGAGGTCTGGAAAACATGATCTTTAGTAGGAAACTTATGAAGTTCAAGCTATTTCATTTATCAAGAGAAGATTAGGATGTGACTTGATTATGGTCTACAAGTACCTAAATGGGGAAGAGACTTCTGATAGTAGAGAGCTCTTTAATCTAGCAGAAAAACGACTAACAAAATCCAGTGGTTGAAAGTTGAAGCTAGACAAATTCTGACTGGAAATAAGGCACACATTTTAACAGTGAGGGTAATTAACCATTGGAACAACTTGCCTATCGAAGTGGTGGATTCCCCATCACTTAAAGTATTTAAATAAAGATTTAGATATCTTTCTAAAGATATGTTCTATCTCAAACAGAAGTTGTTGGCTCAGTACAGAAATTATGGGAGAGTTTCTTTGTCCTCTGTTATGAAGGAGGTCAGCCTATACGATCCTTTTGGTCCCATATGGCCTTAAAAAATTATGAATTATTACATTTACTATATACAACTAAATTCGAATCTGCTTTTACCTATTGTACTGTACTGTTCTGCAAGGCTCTGATCCTACTTACATTGAAGTCAATGGAAAAACTTCAGGGGAAGTTGGATTGGGCCTTCAGCCTTTTAAGAGCTATAAGACTTTGCCATCTTAATTTTCTTCTCACTGTGTGGGTCATTGTGTAAAGAACCTACAAACCCAAGGCAAGTTTTACAATCAGCAGGACAAAGGAATGCAAGTAATACTTTTCACCGGTGTGTCATGGAATGCACTCCCGCTGTATTTATTATAGACACTTTCCCTGCATGTGCTGCTTACTTGCATTCCATTATATTAATCAGCGTTACTGCTGTGCGCTGGAGTTGGCGTTTAGTCTTTTCTTGTTTAAAGTAGGAATGTGTGGGAGGTTATGTGAGGACATAATGCTACATGACCTTATGCTATATTTTGTGATACTTATAGCATGGAATTTAACAGTGAAACTGGGCTCAGTGGTTTGGAGGGCTATTAACAGAAGCGAAACTTATACTGTTAATGTCATTGCTAAATTTAACAAATACTTTCTCTAATGGCTTGTTACTGGCTTTGCTATTTCTATAAGAATCAAGAACCAGCTCTTCAGTTAGTGCAAACCGTTGTTGCCCCACTGAAGTCAATGATTTACATTTGTGGAGGCTCTAGCTCCAGATCTTCAGAAGCACCTATCACGTCAGACCCTAGGGAGACCGTAGGGTCAGTCAGGGAGCCATTCCTAACAGAGTTTAGCGTACGGTATGCAGCAGATGAAAAGATCCAGTTTCAAAAAATAAAAGAAATGATACAAAATGAAATGCCCTAAAGGACAGGTGCCCTTTGTGTAGGATATTCCTCTTACACAGCACTGAAAATAGTGATATAAGTATTGAACATCGTTCTAACCTTGTGACGTGATACTGAACCACACACTATAGTTATGAAAAAATAAGACAAACAGCATATAGCTTAATTTTAATCAGAATATTTTTAACAAATACAGGAAATCATGCATGGGCAAGTTCTTCTGTTTTATTTTTACATTGCTCCAACACTTGCAGTGTTACTGCTTGAATCTATTAATTGTTTTTTCAAGGGAGAGCAAAAAACTTGAAGTGAGGGGTTAGATGACGAGGGACATCTTTAGCTCTGCATAAAGCTGTATAATAACAGAGTGCTTTTTTGAACAAAGTCCAAGTAACTAGCTGTCATTGTTACTTTGCTATTTTTAGAGTGTAGTAGTAGTAGAGGGGAAGTGTGGCCTATTTGCTTGGGATGTGGACGACTAGCGTTCTATTCCCTGCTTTACCACATACTACCTGTGTGATCTTGGGCAAGTCATGTAAGGCAGAATTTTCAAAAGTGTCTACGTGATTTAGGAGCCGAAGCCCCATTAAAAGTCAATGAAACTTAGGCTCTTAAGTCATCGAGGCCTAGAGACACAAAGATATTTAGGCTCCTAACATCCACTGATTTCAATGGACATTGAGAACCTAAATAGCTTTGTGGATCTGGGCCGTAGGTGCTTTCGAAAAGTTTACCATTAGTCTCCCTGTACCGTCCCAATCTGTAACAGCAGTTCCCTACGTCAAGAGGTGTTGTGAGGCTAAATATGCTAAAGACTGTGTGGTGCTCAGGTACTTTGGTGAGGGGGCTCATGAGTAGCACAGAGAGAGAGTAAAATAACAGTAGACTTGGATGGTGGATTTAGGTTTAGTGTTGCTAATCTAGAAGAAACAGTCTCATCAGAGGGTATTTGAAGGAAGAGTACTGCATTGAATACACAATGCTCCAACCAGTGTATTCCAACCAACACAACTACAGTTAGACAACGGATGAGATGGAATAATATGAAAACTGAAGAAGAGCTAGTATGCGTTTAGGACAGTGTGGTGAGGATGAGTGAGCGTCAGCTTCAAATACATGTCACAAAATATATTAAATAAAGAGCTAAATATATAACAAAATATATTAAATAAAACACCGCTCTTATTCCCTAAATTAACTTTGAGAGGCCTCATTAGCACTCATTTACTTATTTATTTCACTTTATACCCTGTATTATAGTTTCATAGAGTTTTAGGCCAGAAGGGATGATTAAATTATCTGATCTGACTTCCTGTATATAACAAGCCATTAAATGTCACCCAGTTACTCCTACACTGAGCCCAATAATTTGGTGCACTTGGAGCCTATTTCCGATCCTCCGTCCGCTCACGCATCCAGACAGAGTTCCTCTGGGCGGCATCCACTGGCTCCCTGGACGCCTTTGAGGAGTAGTGGGCGCTGTCTGGGGTTCTCTGCTCAGTACCCCCGTCAGGTTCCCTTTGTTTAGCCCTGTGACCTCACTCCCATTCCTGTTATCTTTTTAGTTGACCCCCGCAATTATTTGGAATCCCAGACTTGTGGATCCACCCCTTAGGCTTGGGGGGAGGGGTGGGGGGGAAGGCCCTTTAGCAGTGGGCGGGCTTCTGCCCACCCACTTCCTGTATCCCAACAGGACTTACAAAGAATTTAAAACATGTGCTAAAGTATATCTAGCTGATTAAATAAAAAATATCAAGACCTTTCTCTGCTTCCCCACTTAACCCTTCAATCCCCGTTCAGGAAAAGCTTGTCATAGTAGCTGGGCTCTGCACAAGCACTCGCAAATTCAGATTGTCTGAAGAAGGAGAGAGAGCAAACTTGAGTCAAGGGTTCTCAGCTGAAAATGGCCTGCCAGCCTGCCTCCTCTCAAATTTTTGGGATGTTAGCTCACGTGCCTCAGCTGTTCCCAACGATTTGGTAGATATGTGGAGAGAGGAAGTTTGTAATTCAGCTAAGACCCAAACAGTGCTTAATTTGTGCCAGGGCTTGCCAGAGTTGAGCCCCGGCACCTCTAGGATTAGCAGTTCACAGCCACGGCACCTCTACGCTTGCTGCATCAGTTATGAATGTAAAAAATTTGCTTGAGCCCCGGCACCTAATTGCTCGAGCCCCGGCACCTCTTTCATTACAAATTAAGCACTGGACCCAAACTATTAAGGGCTGAAGTGAACTCCTGGAAATGAGATGGTGGCCAGTACAGTCACTGAAACATGTGTCTTCTGTTCCATATGAGGAAGAGTATGCAATAAGTGGGCAGTCAAGTTCTGCATCAACTACATTTCCCGGGACATCTCCAAGAAGAACCCGCAGTGTAACTATTCTTAAGTCTGCAATAACACAGGTCAAATTATGTGTTGTTTTATGCCTATGGTGGTAGTCATTAAGGCCTCAACCACGCCCTATTGTGCTAGGCGATGTACATCCTGCAAATTTTATTTTCAATTCAGAACATTTCCCAGATGTTCAACCTCTGAAATGATTGTGCAGGGCAAATGTTATCCATTGGCTCTCTTTATAAATTGCTTCAGTTTTTCTATACATTCCGACAGAAATGAGGGGAGAGAAAAAAAAGAAGAAAGAACCAGGTAGTTAAACAGTAACATCTTTTTTCTGATGTCATCACTGCTCTGGCCTCAGATGATAGTTCTGATCAGTTTCAAAATTCAAGGTATGGTGTTTTTTTTTTGCTTGCTTCCAGTATTCTGAGCAATAGCACTGTTCAGCATAGCTGCCATCCTGAGCCCTGCTCTTCGGGGACCTCAATTTAAGAATTAAGCAGCTGCCAAAATCATTCAGCATTCTGAGTCTGGGCTCATATCACAGCCAAAGAAGCAGCAGCAGGCTCAGCACCCATTGCACTGGGAGGGACCACCAACGAGCTGCCAGAGCAGCTGTACTGGAGAGTGTTGGGTGTGGTTCCCCCCTCAATCACTTGACTCCAGTGCCCCATTCCTCATGGGGAAGGCTCTCCCACAACCTGCAAACGGAGGAGGAGAGAGATGGGACAGGGCTTCTCCCAACCTGCCATGGGCCAGGCACACAACTCTAGCGACCAATTCCCCCCTCTACGGGCAACATGTAGGACAGGTTTTCCCCCAATTCTAAGGGCAAGAGTGGAAAAGAGCCAGGTTGGGCTAGGCTTCCTCTCATAAAATCCCGATCGCCCTACTTCACTCAGGAAAAATAGCCTTCTGTCGCTCAAAAAACAGCCGTGTGTGTGAATGCTGAAGGTTCTGTGTTCAAGCTCTGCTGGTGACACCCGTGGGGTGATACTACAGCTGACTGATTTTTGAAAAAACCTTGTAAAGAAAACAAAACATACTTAAAGAACTATGTTAAAAGAATGATATTTAGGTTGCAAAGTCAAGCCCTCAAAAGTAAGGAAATTCCAGATTTACAGTTGCCCATGAAGTGCTTAATTCCGCTCCCTTGTCTGTGTGCACTGTGGCAACAGTCTTTAATTACACGATCACATCCTGTTTTTTCCACAGGGCCCCGTGTCCTTCAGTGCACAGGATGGACATTCAGGATGGACAGAAATACGGTCATGCCAACAATGGTAAACCTGGCATTTCCTAATTTTCAAGTGCTTCATTCTTTGAACAGTTTTTTTCAACGTATAATGTACTTTTGTTCGCTAATGTACAACTGGGCACTGAAAATGGGGGGCACTTTTGAGAACCTGAACTCAGCAAGAGTGCAATGAAGGGGGGAGGAAGCAGGGGGCCAAGGCCCAACCCTTCATCCCTGATCGGAGCTGGGTGGTAAAGGCAAAGCCCTTTCCCTGCTGGCACGATGGAGGGGCAGCGGGGCCAAATTTTAGTGGCATTGCAGCCTGGCCCGTGGGGTCACAGCCCTGCTCAGGTTTGCATGTGTGTGTGTGTATATAAGGTGTTACAACCACATCAAGCCTCCTAGAGCCCAGATCCTCAAAGGTCTTCAAGCTTTGAATTCCAGGCATTGGGCTACACTGAGCCTTTACCACCATCGCCATGGAGCAGTGGTGCTGACATGCATCATCCAGCGAGGAACACGAGCCCCTCCATCACCCCCATCTCACTTTGACAACCTGCATAAGGCTCGCCCCATTCCCAGCAAATTGCACCCGCTCTGCCTCTCCCAGCGTTTCCCCTGCCTTTTCCACTGTCAGGCAGTGCAGCTCCATCTCCCTGACCAACTGGCTCATGCACCCTGTGCCCGGAGCTGCCCCTCGCTGCCCTTCTCCTGCCCAGGGCTGGCGCACCCACTAGGCGACCCTAGGCGGTCGCCTAGGGCGCCAAGATTTGGGGGGCAGCCACCCCTGGGCCAGCCACCGCGAGCCGCCCCGCTGGGGAAGCCAGGGGGCAGCCGCCACGAGCCGCCCCCCACTCAGCTTCCGAGGCCTGCAGGTGGTGAGGGGGCTGAGTGCCCGCGGGCGGGGGCATTGCGGGGGTCATGGGGGGGGGGGGCGCAGGGTTGGTGCAAGGATGTTTCGCCTAGGGCGCGAAACTTCCTTGCACCAGCCTTGCTCCTGCCCCACACCCTCCAGCCCTTCGCCGTCCTCTGGCTGCTCGCAGGCCCGCTGCCCACATTCTGCCCCCCACCCCCGCAATTCGGGAGCAGGGCCTGCGGGCAAGTCCGGGCAGATCCAGGGCGGGGGCTTCAGCAGAGGCAACTGAGCACGCTGAGTGCGAGCCAGCCCCGGCCGGGCCCCCGGGGGCCAGAGCAGCGCGGGGAGGGAGCGCGAGGGGGCGGCGGCCGGAAGGCGGGGAGGGGGGAGCGGCAGGACTGAGCAGCAGCAGCGGCGGCCGCAGCGGCAGGACCGGCTCAGCGGCTGCCCCTGGCCTGAAGCCCCGCCAGAGGCGCGGGGCTCGCACCATGGCGCCGTGCGGGAGCAGCTGGCTGGCCAATGAGGGGGGCAAGCACCTCTGCCTGGTAGGAGGCTGCGGAGCTCGCCGGGCCCCGCCGCGAAGTTCGCCCGGAGAAACTTCGAGCTCGGAGCCGCTGGCGGGGCCCGCGCCCGGCCAGGGCTCCGCGTGCCTGGCGCTGCCGCACGTGTGTGCGGGGAGCCGGGCAGGGCAGTGCGCGCGCGTGGGGACCCTACATGCCCTGCACGGCTCGGTGTGCGCGTGGGCACGCGCGCAGCCCTGCCTGAAATGTGCTTTACACGCGCGTGTGCGTCGCACGGTCCCGTGGTCGCTGGGTCCCGTCTGCACGCGCGTGTCTGGGTGGCTGATGTGCATGGTGTGTGTACTAGGGAATTGTGTGTATAACTGCAGATGTCTCTGTGTGTTGTATGTGTATATATAGGCACGTGTGTGCTATATGAGCATAGGTGCTGGGACTAGGGATGCTGCTGCCCCTGGTTTGAAGTGGTTTTCATCATATATATATATGTGTATATATGTGTGTGTGTGTATATATATACACACACACAGGGGTTTATAGCTTGGTTCAGTGACTCTCAGCACCTGCACTACAAAAATTGTTTCAGCGCCCCTATAAATAAGGCATAATGAATGTGTGTGTATCTATGCCTGGTGCATGTGGGTTTGATCTATGTTATAGCCTCTCTGGAGGGTTGGGGCAGAAAAAGCATGGATCTCATTTGAAAATGTGCGTTTCCTTGCTTAGGTCTCATAATTTGTCTTTTCCTTCATTATTTATTTATTCGTTGACTCTTTAATAGCAGCATTTAACTCCATAAGTTTTGATAGACAGTTTGCATGCAAGATGCTACATAAGCTTGTAGAGGACTGAACCTTGAATGCAAACTTTTGGGAGGCTGACTGAGAACAAAAAGTTTTACAGCCAGCAGGGGCTGTTTTTGTAATGTTCCGCTCGTTTTTTCATTCAGCTGCAAAATCCTTAGGGAGCTCATTGCGTGTGTGCTGTATGACGGAAAGAAATACTGAGAAGTTCTGGACTGTACATGTGCCTTTCGCTTACATGCATTCTTTCTTGTTGTCTTGTTCGTTTTAGCTTTTCTGGCTCTCCCTGAATGTGTGGCTCTTCTGGAAAACCTTCCTGCTGTATTACCATGGGCCGCAGTACTACTACTTACATCAGATGCTGGGTGTAAGTGAACCTTTTTCCACGGCAGTGGTGTGGGGAGTTGGGGGGAGAAATGCTTTGCTGAGGGAACAATTGGGCTGCTTAGTAGCCCTTGAAGGTGGGGGGCAATGGAGGATCAATAAGAAATTTACTGTGAGATTGTTGACATTTTTATGGGGTTAGCAAGTTGATAGTGTTGAGAACAATCTCTGTGTTGGAGTGAATAAAGGGTAAGGAGCCAGTCAAGTGGCTAGAAAAGCCAACTGCAGGCACGCTTAAAAGATCTGACACTGTAAACATGATCACAGATGACTGGGGCTTTAGTTTTTAGTCATCATAATGTTAGCAAGCTCATGGGCTTGTTCCGGTGAGCTTTTATGCCA
Organism: Chelydra serpentina; assembly: GCA_037349315.1. Lineage (NCBI taxonomy): Eukaryota > Metazoa > Chordata > Testudines > Chelydridae > Chelydra > Chelydra serpentina. Next base: position 24,521,926 of record JBAIAC010000004.1, on the reverse strand, counting down.
GTTCTCATGATGTATATTTCTTAGGGGAGTTGTTTTATCAACTATCTTAGTCTTTCTGCCTCTGAATCTCATTTTCATGCTTCCGGTGTGCTTGGTTAATAAATAATTACAAGCCGCATCATTTTTGCCTTAATTTCTGGCTATCAGTGTGAAAAAGATGGTATCTACTGGTATAATGCTGACATCTCCACTTTGCCTTAGCAATGATGACCCACAAGAAATAGTTTCTAGGTGGGGAGATGTAGGTTTTTTTTTCTCTTGAAGTTATCAGTATCTCCTGAGTAGGTACAATTAGCTTGCATTGTAAACTGTCCAGAGGGAATGGGCAAAGGGGAAAAAATATAATGAGGACAATCTGGCCCTTGGTCTGTCTATGTCTTAGTCCCCCATCTGTAAAATGGGTATGAATACTTCCCTAGCTCACAAGGGTGTTGTGAGCACAAACGTATTAAAGGTAGTGAGGGGCACAGATACGGAGCTAATAAATAGGACCTTAGATACATCTGTTAGTCAGAGGCTGATGAGAAAGAAGTAGTTCCTGGTTCTGATTCAGGAACACTACTTGAGTAAGAGTCCCAGCATTCTCTCAGTAACTGGGGATGGAGTGGTGCTTGTTATTTGCCTGTGACTACTAAATTTAATCCTTTGTCCATATATAATATGACCCAGGGCCAGATTTTCTTCATAATATTTTTCCCCTTTGCACATTCCCTCTGGACAGTTTATAATGCAAGCTATATAATCTCTCTCTCTCTCTCTCTCTCTCTCTCTGTGTATCTATCTATCTATATATCTATATCTATAAAGCCACCGTGCTTACAGCTACATTAAACTGAGTAAATAAAAATCTATATTTTTAAGCAGAGGAAAAAAAGGATGGGAAATAATTCCTTAACTGCTGAATAATGCTCCCCCCCCCCCTTTTTTTTTTTTGCCCATCTGTTTTTGGATAACTCTAAAATGGCCAACTAGTCATTAATGGAAGAAATTACCTTCTGGGCATGAGACCATACTGGAGAAATTGCATCCCCAAAAGGAACTTGTTCGGGGAGTATTACATAACTGAAAATGGAAGTGAAAAGAGAAGTGCTATTTCATCCTTTAGCTATACTGGTACTGCTGCACATGGCATTTTACAATATATTATGTTGATATCTTCTTTATTTCTTGCTTGGAATATGTTCCAGATGATACAATGGCTTAAGATCTCATTTGCTGCTGCTTTATCATGATAAAGACTTTGCTATTTGAGGCCAAGTTCTCCCTGCAAATTTCTCGTGCAACTCCACTGAAGTCTGTTTTTCCCACTACAGTCTGGAGGGAATTAGGCATCTTGAAGCTTTGTTTGCTTTAACGTACTATTTTGTATTTAATTGCCTTGTAGCCAAGGGATGTCAGATGTGTTTACTAGTCTGCTTCCAGTAGGTGTTTCGTGTAGCAAAAATTGTTACTAGAAGCTTTAATTTTTTCCTTTGTTATTTAAGCTCCTCTCCTGTATTGGGATTTCACAATATTGTTTGGGGCCTGGTCTACACTAGGGGCGGGGATCAATGTAAGGTTCGCAACTTCAGCTACATGAATAATGTAGCTGAAGTTGATGTACTTCTAGCGACTTACCGCGCCGTGATGCTGCAGGGTCGACTGCCGCCGCTCCCCTGTCGACTCCGCTTCCACCTCTCACCGGGTTGGATTACCGGAGTCGACAGCTGAGCGATCAGGGATCGATTTACCGCGTCTACACTAGATGCGAAAAATCGATCCCCGAAAGATCGATTGCTACCTGCCGATTCGGCGGGTAGTGTAGACCTGCCCTAAGGCTTTAACCCATGTGTCCAATTGTCAGCATAGTCCATGTCTGATTTGGAGGCAATTTGCTGCCTATTATATTGTTCTGTCTGCCTTCTCTTTCTGCCATTCTGGTGTTTAATCCTTTTCCCTCTCTTCTGAGACTCAACAATTCAATAATGCCATTTAGGGTTATTATCTGTTAAGGGCTAACAAAGAGCTCATTCGTTGTACTGTACAGATCTTTAACATTCATTGTTTGCTTTTTTAATTCTTTTCCACTCAAGTGGCAGTGCTCCCATCTAGGGTGTCTATATGAACATTTTTTTGGGAGATCTCTCGTTCTGCTACCTCAGATGGAGCTTCATTCATAGTAGCAACATTGGGAGCATTAATGCACACAGGGCTCAAGTAGCCGCTAGCATTTTTACCACTGTCTTCTAGAACTGTGGTAACAATGTCGGAGTCCTGTCTACATTACCATTGGAGCTTAGATAATAGGGTGGTGAGCACAGAGTAAGTACTTATATAGGAGAGAATAGGTGCAGTGATATCTGTGCAATGGAGGGATATTTTCCCTAGTAGTCTAGCATAGACAAGGCCTTAGAATGAACAGACACATTAAACCTCAACAAGCTAACTTTACTTTCAACCAGTTTTGCCTGGGTTGATTAACTCCCCGAGACTGAGATGAGTACAGTGTGTTTCCTGATCGTTATTGATGTTTACATTATAGTCTACGTGATAAGGTATGCACCTATGACAAAGGAGGATGAATTAAACAGAAATATGGAAAAAAGGGGTGGGCAGAAGGGGGAAATCCCAGAAATAGCAGCACTTCTCAATAAACTGTGACCCAGACAGGATTAGAGATCCAAACATCTCAAAAGGGAAGCCTCTTTGGGCCTGATCCTGCAACCTGCGTCCTTTGAGGTGCTGAGCACCCTTCTCCCACAACTGACTCCGTGGGAATTTAGGGCACGCAATACCTGGCAGGATCATTCTTTCACAGTCTTCTGGTAAAGAGTGTTTAATGGGGTCCCATTCTTCAGAAAGGGATTATGTTCCTTCAAAGAGAGCGTGATATAAAATGCCCACATACCCAGAAGGACAAGAAATGTGTGTGTCACACAGGAGTGCTGACAAGAGGCTGATCTTTATTGTCCAGCTTCATGTCACCTGCTCTGGGTCAGGGCACTGTTACATCTTCCCTGTTTTTGAAAAATAAAATGCAAATAAAATCCTATATCAGACCAACCCCCCAAATTGATATGGCTAGGTAATAAAACACAGAGCTATCTAGGCAGGAGATCAGTGTAGGCTCTGATGGCTTCTGTTACACTTCAGATAATGACTTATTTTGCTCAGGTAGTTTGTGTCATTGTCTTCAGCTGAGTTACAGAGCTCATATGGTACATGCAAGTAACATATATAATGTGTACATGCACTGGATATGAAGAAAGAAACAGACAAAAAACCAAAAACAGTCTCAGAGGAGTGGCCTGGATTAATGGGTTCCGGTGGCGTGGAAAGAAAATTACTCATACAGTTAGCCACAGGAATTTAGAGCTTCAGTATTGTTATGAAGACCATTCCCCTATGTTGAGGAAGGGACTAAATCTGCTGCGGATGTTTGCTTTCTTCTGCCCCTCCCGTATTTTGCATTGCATCAGATTCTGATCTCAGTTACACCAGTGTAAACTTAGAGTAACTCTGTTGATTTTAGTAGTGACTCCAGATTTACCCCAGTATAAGTGAGATTAGAGTCTGGTCCCTAATTTATGTATTTATATATCTATATTAGATATAGATATAGATGTATCTGTAAATATATGACCACGTGTCAAACATTTAAAAACTGTCTGACTCCAGTGTGCCCCCAATGACTTGACATAACTTTAAAAGAATTGCAATTAATTGAGGATGGGATTACATAGCTCTCTGCCTCCAAAGTGCCCTCTTTTAGGAACAAGTACAAGCTAAAATGAAGTGCTAAAATGTTCTGGTAGATTTTTTTCCTCCCACTTCCATTTTCTGGAAATAAATACATCCAGCCAGAAAAGCTGTTTTTGCCAGAGTTCCAGCCAAATTTGGCTGACTCTAGGGGTATGAATAAGTTTTCTTTAAAAAGCACCTGATCTTAACCAAGATCAATCTGAAAACTTTTCTTTCATCCCAGATTGTAAGGTGTATGACATTTGCATGTACTCTGATCAGGAATAAGGAAAAAATACATAGTACAAACAAAAGGCAAATGAGTAAAAATTAAGTAAAGTGTGCAGGGGAGCTTCCCTCACCCACAGAGATCCTATAAATAATTTTGACTCAGAGAAATTGAGGCATGGATAGAAGTTCACTGATGGACTCTTAAGGTACGTCTATACTTACCTCCGGGTTCGGCGGCGAGCAATCGATCTTCTGGGATCGATTTATCGCGTCTTGTGTAGACGCGATAAATTGATCCCGGAAGTGCTCGCCGTCGACACCGGTACTCGTGCTCTGCGAGAGGAGTATGCGGAGTCGACGGGGGAGCCTGCCTGCCGCGTGTGGACCCACAGTAAGTACCTTGTAGTTCGAACTAAGATACTTCGACTTCAGCTACGTTATTTACGTAGCTGAAGTTGCGTATCTTAGTTCGAACCGGGGGGTTAGTGTGGACCAGCCCTTAGTCTTGGTCCTTTTATTTTGTGCTTCAAGATGAGTTTAACATGTGAAATAATACCCTACTCATTGAGGTTTTACCTGTGATCTCCTTTCTAATGCATCCCCTGAACTTAATATTAGGTTTCAGTGCCTGCAATTGTGACATTAATTTTCATCTTAGTGTTGTTGATAACTTTGCCTGAGAACTTTAGGCATTGTGTGGTTTATATTAATGATAAATAGTTTTAGTCTCTTCTCATGCTAATGCTGAAATATCCTGCTTAATCCAAGAAAAGCATATTTCCTCCATGACAGCATTCCTCCAGCATCTCTTGCAGCAGCACCCAGAGAACCAGGAACCAGCTGTGGCTCCCTGGTTCCTTTGCTTCAGCTCAGGTTAGAGCAGCCTGGGGACTGCCCTGATGACATATGCCAGCTGGCAGTGGTCCCCATGGGACCCTATGTTGCTGGGGATAGCTGGAGAGCAGTGCACTCCACCCATTCCTGCTCCCCACTCAGACATATCTATACATATTCTCTCCTCCCTCACCCCCATACACTTCCCTGGCTTGTACTGGCTTTGTGCTTGCCTAGAGAGAAAGGCAAGCACATTCAGTGTATTGGATGCTAGCTTGTACCTCTGGTTTCAATTCCCTGCTCTAGCACAGACTTCCTGTGTGATTTTGGGTAGTCATTTCAGATACTTCTACATTGCAAAAAAACACCCCGCGGTGGCGAGTCTCTGAGCCCAGGTCAACTGTCTTGGGTTTGTGGGGCTCGTGCTGCAGGGCTGAAAATAGCAGTGGAGACATTTCCACTTGGGCTTGAGCCTGGGCTCTGAGACCTTTCCCCCTCACTGGGTCTCCAGCTCAAGTGGGAATGTCTACACTCCCACTGCTATTTTTAGCACCGTAGCAGGAGTCCCGTGAGTCTGAGTCAGTTGACCCAGGCTCCGAGACTCACTGCCGAGAGTTTTTTTTTCTTTTTTGCAGCATAGATGTACCCTTAGTTGCACCCTCAGTTCCTCATCTGTAAAATGGGGATGAGAGAACCTCCCTATCTCACAGGTTTATTGTGAGGAAAAATACATTAGAAGTTTGTGAAGTGCTCAGATATGATGATAATGGAGGGGCGGTTAAGTACCGAGAGAGACAGAGGACTCCTAGCAGCAGCTGGTGGTTTGGCTTCCTCCTTTTGCTCTGCATGAAACAATTTAATGTGCTACTTATGTGAAGTAATATCTTCTCTTTCTAGACCATGCCAGCCTGCCAGGGGACAAGAGAGGATTGTATGCCTACTATTTTATAGTTAACAGGGATATGTTCCCCTGTTAAGATTTGCCTTGGAGCAAGAATCCTCTCTTCCTCTATCATTGTTTAAAAGTCCAAAGGTCCACTCTTTTGAGCCATTTGTTACTACATGATAGTTTTAAAGTCGCCCAGGTAGCTCAAACGAAGCTGAGAGACCATTTAGGGATCACTTGGAAAGAATGAGTTACTTGGTGACTTTTTTGAGCTCTGGGATGTTTATCAAGAGAAGCTTTAGCTCTCCAATTTATTTCTGGACCTTCCGTAAACTGTGGTTCTAGACATTACTCATTGTGTTGCTTTATCCATAGTTTTCCAACAGCTCATGAGCATGTCACAAGCACATTGCCCAATTTGATTTCTGCTCAGTAAAAGCTTACACAAAGCATTATTGAAACCACGGGACATTTTCCATCAAAATACTTGAATCACACTTCTTTGGAAGGGTCCTGCTTTTTTCGAGAAGTTGTTTCACATTTTGTTTGTAATGATGTTGGTGGAAATGAACCTGAATTAATATGAGGGTAGTGTATTATAGGTGAGCATTTATTAAATAACACTAAGACAAAATACAAATAATGATTGCTGGCCCATTTAGATGGCAACCTGATTCCAGCAGAGGGCGCTTCTTAATTTTTCATACAAAGGCAGGCTGATTCTCATCCTCCTCCACTCCTGCCTGTCCTCTATCACTCTCCCACATAATGTACCTAGGCAGTTCAGTACACAGAGACTAGGGGCCTTTTTCTCATTTCATTTGCACTGTTATAACTCCATCACTTTCCGTGTTGCCTTCCAGATTTACACCAGAGTCAGTGGAGAATTCTTAGGGGGTGGTCATGTGGGGGGAACATCTTGGGGTGTCAGGTATCAGAGGGGTAGCCATGTTAGTCTGGATCTGTTGCATCTGAAGAAGTGGGTATTCACCCATGAAAGCTTATGCTCCAATACGTCTGTTAGTCTATAAGGTACCACAGGACTCTTTGTCGCATCTTGGGATGTGTGTGAAGTTATGGGATAGCTGGACATGTGTACTCATGAGTGAGAGGAGTTATATCCTACTGTGGAGAACATATAGGGCAGCAAATGGGGGAGGTGTCTCATAGGGACAATGAGCTACTAGTGGCCTACTTACTATCTCTGTAAGTAAGGGAAACCTGCAGCCTTCTCCGTAGACATCCCCTATAGCACAGACTTGTTTATACCCCAGCTGTACTTTGACATAATACTGCTGATCATAAGGAATTGGGTGACAGTTGGTTTAACATATTTCACTTTCCTCTGGGTTGACAGAAATATATTCCAAAGACTGTTGTGTGCCAGTGGGCAGAAGGAATAATACTTTTTTTGTGGCAGTTGTGATAAACTCTTTGCTATGAGCAGATAATAATTGCTATTAAAGAAAAAAAAAGGCCCACTTTTTCAGCAGGACAGAAATGCACAAGAGTTGCCGCTAGGGTATGTACAAAAAGCAGAGCACAGTCACAAGTGGGGCCCAGAATCTTTGTGGTCAGTTGGTGCCAATACAGTGTGCAAAGAGCCTGCTGCTTCTCTCAGTCATGCTGGTGTAACTGAGCTGAAGCCAGCGGAGTCATACTAGTGTAACACTAGTGTAAGTGAATTCTGAATCTGGCCCAATAACTTTCTATGAGTTACTTCTGGGAAGAGAGGGATGTGTGAAAATCTGTGTGTGACAGGATCCCCGGGGTTCAACTTGGGACCGTGGGACTACTATGCCCCCTTTACTTCATGTTCTGGGTTGTCTCTCACAATACCTTACTAGTGGCAAGCAGTAAACCCCTCCAATACAACCGCATGTGGAGTCCCATGCCCAGCTAGATTGCATGAATGCTCCCAGAGCCACTCATGGATCACACAGAGAAAGCAACTAGCCAAATCCCCGAGCTCCCAGTCCTGCACCCTAGGAATATACCATTTTGCACTGCTCAAGACCTTTTCTTGAGAAGTGCAAGGTTGTTAATTGAGTCACCACTTCATCAATGTAAAGTGGATATACACCAGCCTTTGTGACTTGAGCAGATTTACCAAGCAGTTCAGTCAAACTCACTCGTAATGATAAACATTAAAATAAATTTATTGATTACAAAATATAGATTTTAAGTGGTTATAAGTGATAGTCAAAAAGTCAGAGGTAGTTACCAATATAAAATAAAATATAAGCACACAGTCTAAACTCTCAACCCTATTAGACTGGACTGCAGCCATCAACCTCAGTTGACTCGTCAAGCTGAATACCCACTTTAAGAGGACTAGCTTTGATATCTTCTATAACTTGCTGCAAGATATCCTGGCTCATCTCATGAATTCTAGAACGAATCAAGTCATTTGACAAGGGAACCTGCTGAAGCTTCTTTTGTGCATCTGATCCCAATACTATTTTTACCATTTCCAATGCACAAGGTTTAACTAATTCCTCAGCTATTGTATGAGGCTTCTTTTCCTTGGCACACAAATATGCAACTTGATAGGATGCTTGTAACAAGGGCTTCTGAAGCGGCACAAACCAAACATCCTCAAGGTTCCGCTACGATCAGATCATGCCCTCGTGGACTTCAGCGTATCAATGTCATGTCCAGCAGCTGCACCACCATGCTGTTTATTGAAGTGTTCAGACAGCTTTGATGGTTTGAGCTTGGCGTTTGAAAATAACGAGCTGCACAGTACACATTGCGGTCATTGATTTCCATCCTTCTCTGTCGTACAAGTGAACCCGTAATGAACATAGTCGTTCCATTTGCGTTTCTTCGACATGGCAAGGGTTACTGAAATGAAAAAATATATAAATGGAGATGGGGGGGCCTATACACTTTTAAATGCATATTAAAGTATGTAAAATAGTTTTATGTTGTTATTCACCACAAATAATAGTACAGTAGGCACACAAAAATATGTAAGTACTACCCAGAGATGTTGCGGAGTTTTGCTGTGGAAGTAAACTAACTGACGTGTTAACAGTTAGCGGCTAACTGAATTCAAACAAAGCCGCGGCGCTGCCACATCATCATCTGCGCATGCAACAAGAAATACCCCGCAACATGGCAGTACACTGTATTTTGTAGTGAGATAATTTCACTATAGTTAGCTTAAAAACTTGAAAATAATTTTTTTGTTTGTATATTACAGTAATTGTTAATAAATGGAATGTTAATAAATACATAGGTCTGATGAAACAAAGTAGTTGTACTTACATGCCTGTGCTTAATTTGTGTTTTCTATGATTTACCTTCTAAAAAAATCTGGCATGTCTCACACCCCCAGAAAGGGCATCTAGCACCCCCAGGGGGTGCGTGCACCCCAGGTTAAGAACCACTAGTGTAGAGGATAAGTTAATGAGTAACTGCCCATGTCAGAAATTGGCCAAGAAACCAGGGTTATGACCTCTGCCTTTATAAAATGTGCCTGGGATCTTTAATGACTATAACGGGTTTAGATCTTAGTTTTATGCCTCATCAGGCAGACAGTGCCTCCTCTAATGTTATAGTGGACGTAGTCTTGGTAGACATGTACCTGTGTGAATTCTAAATGAGAAGTGTATGTTAATTATTTTATTTGAGAGTGTATGTGTATGTATATGTAATATTAGAGCTGGTGGAAAAATTGTATTTTCCACAAAAAAAGTTTAGAAAGAAGTGACAAATTTTCATTTTTTGCCAAAACACTCCACAGGTGGTTTTTTTTTTTTTTTTTAATTTTTCAACTAACTGTAAACTGACCTTCCTCTCCTGGTTTTTCCCTCTCTCTTTTTTCTTCCCTTTTTCCCCCTTTCCTTTCTTTTTCCCCCCTAAAGGAAGTGAGAGAAACCTGAAATTGTTTTGATTACCTTTGAGGTTACATGTTACAAAAATAGTTATGTTTTATTTTTTTTGAAAAAGGACAAAAATTTCAATCAGACATAACCTATAAATTGATACTATATTTTTATTTTTTATTTTTTAAAAATACACATACATAAAACTTATGCAAAAATGACACGTCTTTTAACATGTATACTTTTAAAATTCATTTGTGTGTGTCTGCGAGATGTTGTATTTCTACAGAAGTCCCTTAGGAGTAAAAATTCTTTATCTACTGACAGTCTAACTACATCTTTTGTAAAAGCTAACAGAAAAATGCAAATTCAAACTAATAACTGGGATTGCTGCTGCAAATTGCTAATTTTGTGAATTAGCAAATGAATGAGCAAACACAATATAATAAGACAACAAAATACAGGGTTAAGGCATCACAAGGTGTACTTTGCTCATTTATTTGAGGTGTGGTTTAGGTTTAATTACTTAGGATCCAAGTGGACCGGTAAATGTTATGTAGCATGTTTTATACAAGCTTTAGTGAGTGGAGTTCCAGCTATCAACTCCCCACTGCTGATTTGGGTCCAAGTTAGGGAATGTGCTTATTAGCACCGTGTGACTTGGTAAGGACCTACTGTGAGTCTATTCCAGCTGTCTCTGAAACTGCACAATTATTTCCATTTTAGCTGAATTAATGTATGACATTGTTCTTTGGCTCATTTGTCACAAAGTCATTAAATTTTAGTTAAATGGCTAATGAGGATCTTCATGCTGTTTAATCCTTTTCTCCTCTTTAGCTATGGCTGTTTAACCCCTCTGGTCGGTTAGAGGGTGGTTGCTCCGTTGACATTCGTGTTGCTTTTGATTTATTCCATTCCATGTACTTGTGAGCATTGCTTAGGGTGGCAATTCTTTCCAAGTGAGATGTCACCTTTTGACATAAAATGAGGCCAGTCCAATTCCTACTGAAGTCAAAGTGAGTCTTTCCATTGACTTTGTTGGTAGTTAGATCTGGCCCACGATTAAGTCAACAAATCCTCATAGTAGATTTTCTCTCTTCTTTTACATAGCTAGGTTTGAACTATAGCTATAGTTACTTATGGGGCTGAGTCCTGCCCCTTATAAAAACTTTCCAGATTCTTCTGCTTTCAGAGGCAACAGCTGGACATCTCCAAGCTCCTCTAGGGAGGAACAAAGACTTATTTTAATTACTCTACAGTAGGGTGACCAGATGTCCTGATTTTTATAGGGACAGTCCCGATATTTGGGGCTTTCTCTTATCTAAGCACCGATTATCCCCCACCCCCGTCCTGATTTTTCACACTTGCTGTCTGGTCACCCTACTCTACAGGGTCTTCAGAACTGTTTCTTTGGGACAAATGTAGTTCATTTTGACATTAAGGATGTAATATATCTTTTGTTACAATCTATCATAGCCCCTCCTCCCCCCATAACCATAGTACCTGAGCCCCTCATAGTCATTAGTGCATTTATCCCCATAACTCCCCTGTCAGTTAGGGAAGTACTATTATTTATTTATAGGAGTAACTGAGGCACAAAGAGCCCAAGGGTCACATAGGAAACCTGTGGTAGAGCAGGGATTTGAATCTGGGTCTCCCAAGTCCTAGCCTAGCACCCTACCCACTGGACCATACTAGCGCTCTATAATCTGACTCTTGCTGTATTTGTTCAGCTAGGATTGTGCATTAGCAGAGCTTCAGCATCTGTCCTCAACCTGAACTGCAGCATGGTCCTTTTACCGATGTGCCGTATTCTCCTCGCCTTCCTCCGAGGATCTCAGAAGGTAAACAACATTTAGAATACAATCGGTTAACAAGGACCATGCACACAGACAGATTCCTACGAAATATTAGAAAGGTTACAGTACACACGTATTTAGTTATTTTTCGTTTGCTTGGCTGTTTATAGTGCTGGTCTGCAGATAGGTATCCTAGATGTGCAAGGTAGATGCATTGTGTGTGGAGCCGGCTCCGGATCCCTTTGAAGCCAAGGAAAGTATTCATATTGACTTGGCTGGTAGCTGAGTAGACCCCCGTGCTAAGAACATTTCTTGCTTTGTTAAGTAAGGTCATCTTGTGCCTGTGTGCACAAGGAGACTGAGCGCAAGTGAAGCCTTACCCACTTTTTCCTCTCTTGCTCAATAGCTGGTGTGTGCTTTGAATATCAGGACTATTTGCTCCTACCTTAACACAGAGAAAAGTGGGCTGCGGGCTGTGGCCCCACCCCAAGCCATGCAGCGAGGAAATGCAGAGCACCAAGAGTAGAAAAGTGGACATATCTCCCTTATTCTGCAGCTCTACGCTGCCTCCAGCGTGAGCTATTGGACATGATTGAATCCCAAATAAATAACATATTGGGCATCCTGGAAAGAGAAATCTGACAAGCTAAAGAAGGTTTGGTCTCTCTAAATATCCAGTAAACCGTAATTTCCATGGGTTGTGACACATTAGTTACTTGTGACAAAAATCTAAGTAACGCTATTCAAGTAATACAGACTTACTGGATGCCTGAGGCACTTTTGGGATGGTTGCAAATTGAAGGTAACTGTTGTCCTTATCTTGTGTCCTCTGTCTTGTGCCTGACAATGATATGAGATGAACAAATGCACAGTGTAAACAAATACCTTGTCCTGTGTTATTGGTCATTTACATTAAAAAAGTTCATTCACATTTAGTGTATAGACTCTAAGTGTATGATTCGAAGGCAAGAAGGGGCCATTATGCTGATCTAGTCTTATCTCCTGAATAACACACAGCAAACAACATCTTCAGTAACTTCTGCATCAAGCCCAGGGAGTTACCCTATTGTCTCTAATCCTGTTCCTACTAAATGTAGGTGTTGTGATAAAATAGCGTTAAGCCTCGTATAGAAGTTAATTTGACCAAGAAATCACATCTAGAATATCAATTACTTTTAACTTTATTTTCCATTGCTTCATTTTAGAAGAGAGATTGTTTGAATTCTTTTTTTACTAGGTTGCCAGCAGGAAAACAAGAAGGCTGTTGGATAAAAGTAAAACTTTCCATGTAACATGTGGTGTTACTATATGTGTCTTTTCGGGTAAGATTTTATTGTGCTGAGCACTAGCTCATGTGGGAAGCATATTAAACAATACAAGTCACTTGTGGCTTTTCTTGTGCCATACGTTTTGGGGTAGTTTTTCTCTGTGTTTCTTTGTTTAGATGCATGAATGTTTTCTCAGACATTTTTGAAACCTGGGATCTAAATCTGAGTGGAAAGACTTTCCTTAAAAGTTATAGGTTCTGAAGTGTCAGTTCTTATTTCATATATGAAATCAAATAAAAAGCTGCCATCCTAACTGATTTCAGACCACATGTAGTCAATTTAATTGAAGAGGCATGGATGTTAGAGATGAAAAGACCTATTGCAAACATGTGGGCAATACAGGTAAATATCACAAAATATTGCCACTTTCAGTGAAGTGTTAACATAGCTTTGACACAGTTCTTTGATTCAGTCTCCCAATCAGAGAATTATAATGGGAAAATAAATTACAGTACTTTAAAAGGTTCAAAAAGGCTGATATGAAAATACTACTCAATCTGTCCAACTCACTTAGTACAAAAATAGCATATGGTGTCTTAGGACTGATCTTGTTTCCCCTAAAGTGAATGGGAGTTTTCCAATTGACTTCAGTCAGAGCGGGATCAGTTCCATAAAGAAGCTTCTTATATAAAATCTGCAGGTCAGTAAATGTAATGTTCCAAATATGCAAAGGAAAATGATAATCAGGTCGTTTATATATAAAGGATAGGAGTAGGACAGACTAAATTATAATGATGGAATTAGCCTAGTAAATCACTTGGGACCCAGATCTACAAACTCATATATGTAAGAACAGGGATCCACCTACGCATATGAGCTATCAGGATTAGGGGCTTCACATAATCTTCAAAATGCAGTTTAGTGAACTGAGATTTGTTCTGTTTTTATAGCCTTACATGTTGCCGCACACCTGGTGAATGTCCTTAACTTCTCTGTGAACTACACTGAAGAATTTTTGGCACTCAATGCAGCAAACTACCGCGATGAGGTGGGCAATCTGTTTTTATATTTTCCTTGAAATAGTTGTAACTTGTATGGTGCCTTATAGTTTCCATGAGTAATCTGTACAGTGGTGCTTGACTTGTATACTGTGAAAATGCAGTATCGTGTTGATTTTTTTCTTCCTTTCGATGGCTAGCGTACTAGGATTGGAGTCAGGAGACCTGGGTATGCCACTGACTCAAGGTGTGACCTTGAGCAAGTTACTTCACTTATTTATTTATATTTTATTAATCCCCCCTCCCCCCAAAATAAGGGTAGAAAAAGACAAAAAGACCAAAAAAGTGAAGGGAGGGAAAGGAAAGAAAGGGAAGGGAAAGGAGAGCAACAGCTTGGTTTCTATCTGCTAGGAATTAAAGATTTCTAAAAGGTTAGACCACATCTTTGCCAATTTGTCTTGGGGTCCCTCTTCTCCAAAATGTTACCTGCTCTTTAGCTGCCAGGACAACCAAAATGCTGAATCAAGCTTCTGTCCCTGGAGACAGGCTGTTTTTCCTTTTATGTAACATGAATTGTTTGGCTACAAGCACTGCTCTAGAGAACCAAGCTTTCCATGGAGGTGGAAAGTTTCCAGGATGGTGGTTTAATTTTTAAGGTGGAATCAATTATCATGTTAATCCTCCTGCTGACTTCTAACCAAAAGGATTGCGAATTCCCAAACATGTGAGCCAGTGTGGTTCTGGGAGACCCACATCTCCAGCAGCAGTCTCCACCACTGCCTTACTGTGTGCCCTTTGGCAAATCACTTCACTGTTCTTTGTCTTAGTTTACTGCCCTCACTGATGCTGGGCAGGCCTTGTTGAATCATTTATGCTGCTATCATTGGCCTTGTCATTAAACCTTATAAAATGGGAGAGGCCGGAGAATAGATGCTGCATTTGCAGCATTGTGCAGACAGTGTAATGTGACATATGGATTGAAGGATGACAAGATTTGGGCCAATCTTGCTCTCATTCAAGTCAATGGCTAAATTGCTGTTGGCTTGAATGGGAACAGTATCAGATACTTTTATTGTGGCTTTAGTTGTCTGCCTGAATTAGGCTGGAAGCTGCATTCTGCTTGCAAAATGCCGTACTCAGCTGACTTTTCTATCTCTGATGTATCCCCCTTAAGTCATATCAGAATGTAGGGCCCAAAGTCATTTGGGGGAAAGACTCTGGCCTTAGGAAGTCTTAAAGTCTTCTCCTGCCTTTGCACTGCCTACAGGAATAATGCTTCCACAGGCTTCCCCACTGTGCATTGCTCCCTAACTCTTCTTTGGGTTGTAGGCTTTGCCAGAAGTGGTGGGGGGTATAAGTATCATTTAGTGCTTACGAGGTCAGCATTAACTTATGCTCACAGAGTCCTTCTGAAGTTGAGTGGATGATCCTCATTGACCTGGTCTTCACTAAAAAAAAAAAAAAAAAAAAGGTGTGTTCTTAACTTGAATTAATGAACCTGAGGGAAAATCCCGGTGGAGGCAAGGCAGCTAGAAGTTTTCACATGAGTTAACAGGTGTTAACATGAGTTAACAAGATGAGGCTCCTCCTATGGAGGAGCCTCATCTTCAACTCAACCGGCTAATTCATATAAAAACTACTAACTGCCTTGCCTCCACTAGGATTTTATCTCGAGGTAGTTAACTCGAGTTAAGAACACACTTCTTCCCCCCCCCTCCCCCGGTGAAGACAAGGCCATAGAGGGGGTTCCACAGGATGAAGGGCATTGTGGAAGCATGCTGTCGAGTTCGCACTCCGCCCTTTCCCCTCCACTCAGATCTACTGCTCTTTCCCCACCAACCTCCCACAAGGAGTGGAGAGAAGCGTTTGGCCTGATATTGTGAACTCTTTGAGGTAGCCATGTTAAGCTCAGTCCTGCTCCCAGGGAAGTCTGTGACAAAACTCCAGTTGACTTCAATGAGAGCAACATAGTTGCTCCTTGTCTTTATATTCAGCTTTAAAATCTCATCCCTCTCCTACAACTGTTCAGTAGCTAGGGAAAGTTTTTTTGTAAAATGATTATCTATGAAAGCAGAGAGGTGTCTGATTGTCTCATTACTCTGCTTTCTTATTCAGTGTGCATTTGGTTTTTGCAGGGTTGGCAAAAGGTTGTTTACATTGATGGAGTGTAGTTGTCATTGTTCTCTATTACCAGTTACACAGTCCACTTTTACAGCCTGGTTTAGGGATTGACTGTCATAGTGAGACATGTGGAATTTATGAGCAGTTTCTTATATTGAGAAATATAAAATGACAAATAGCAACTGATTTTTGTTTGTTTTTGTGTCTATTTTTCAGGACCCCAGGAAACTCCTTTTCACTACTGGTAAGTTGATGATGTTCTGTGCAGAGCTGATAAGCTGATTAGTTAGTTTAGATTTCATACTGCAATCAAACCAGAAATATATTGTCAGCTAGACAATGGTCTCATTTCTGTGCAGTGGGATTTACCTCCCTGTCTCTAGGGGCAGAGCTGGGATCACAGTGTTCCTAAGTGTCCTAAAGGTATTTCACTGTATCCACATAACAACATACAAATGATCGTAGGGACCTGTCCTGCTCCTGTTCCAGTCAAAACGAAAACTTCCATTGACTTCAGCGAGAGAAGGATGAGGCCTTTAGCTTTTGGAGAAGAGAGAAAATAAATCAAAGGTTGGACCCTCTAGAGCAGTGGTTTTCAACCTGTGGTCCTTGGACACCTGGGGGTCCACAGACTATGTCTAAGATTTCCAAAGGGGCCCGTAGCTCCATTTGAATATTTTAGGGGTCTGCAAATGAAAAAAAATGAAAACCACTGCTGTAGAGCCTCATCTCATGGAGCAGCATTGATGGAGACAAGGAGTAATGGGTGATGGCTAGTCCAGTTTGTTACTCCAAGTTAATACAGGCTGCTCGATAGATCTCTCCTAATATTTAGAAGAGGAGTGAGTCTCTGAAGGAGGCAAACTGAAGGGGTAGGGTGTAGCCTGAGCCCAACTTTAGGGGCTTTTTGTTGTTACAGGACAATTGACCCACTTCATCTGCTTACCTGTTCTTTATGGACAGCCCAGTCCTGCAAGGTTTAGCACTTGCAAGGTATTGAAGAGCTGCAACTTCCCTGCCTGACTTCAGTGAGAGTTGAGGGTGTTCAGTCCCTCAGAGGCAAGATTAACCCTAAACGACGGGAAGGCTGCTGCCTCACAGACTGTCCATGGATGGCTGCAGGGAGAATCTCACTATTTAAAAAAGAAAACTGTGATCTAATTGAGGCTTCATGCTCCAGACAAAATATTTAGTTTCTGTGTTGGTATTATACAAATTTGCCATTTGTTACATCAAGCACATGACAAGCTGAACCTAGGTTTGCTTAGCTGGTAGTCAGGAAGGAGGAGTTATAGAAATCCTTGGAGTGGTGTGAGCAAAGTCTTCAGTGCTGTTCTTCTGCAGGTGAGTCAGTGGAACATAGTTTCAAACAGAGATTCTGCATAATATTAAAACCAAATTTCTGTATTATCCAATGTTAGAAAAAGAAATGTAACCAAAACACAGACTGGGTGTCTCAGCTGGTTTATGGCAGGATCGCTTCAACTTTAGAATGATTAAACTGCAACATGGAAACGCAAGCAACTATACTCTTAAAAATAAATGAGCAAAGAGGTTTTAGCTGCATGCCTATGGCTGGGAACAATGTACTCCCATTACGGAATGGATTCCCTGGGCCTGACACAGGCACTCCTCACTCAGATACAACTCCCATTGGCACCCACGGGGTCTGATTTTCTACTGTGTTTCACCTTGTGTACCCTTGTTCAGAATGAAGACAGAATGTTGCTATTCTGATTTGGTAGGGGTTGGTACAAGACAGCATAGAAACAAGCCAAAAAAAGGTTTCATTTGAAAGGACTACAGGATGGGGTCCCATGTCTCTCGCTCCTCTTGCACTTACTGGAATTAGAAGTCTATAGAAACACAGTTTTTAAAGGTTCTAAGCCAAATCCAGACAAGGTGTCAGCAGGTGCAGCTTCTGTAGAAAATCAGTGATAATCTAAATGGTGGTGTAAGTCTGTTGGCTAACTGGCATAGACTCATAGACTTTATGGCCAGAAGGGACCAGCATGCAGGCCTCAGAACCTCACCCACTCACTCCTGTAATAGACCCATACATAATCTCTGGTTGAGTTAGTGAAGTCCTCAAATCATGATTTAAAGACTTCAAGTTACAGAGAGTCCACCATTTACACCAGTTTAAACCTGCAGTTGACCCGGGCCCCATGCTGCAGAGGAAGGTGAAAACCCCTGAGGGTCTCTGCTAATCTGACCTGGGGGAAAATTCCTTCCAGACCCCAAATATGTCAGTCATTTGGACCCATTTCAGCAAGACCCAATAGCCAGACACCTGGGAAAGAATTCTCTGTATTAATTCAGAGCCCTCCCCATCTAGTATCCCATCACTAACCATTGGGGATATTTGCTGTTAGCAGTCGCAGATCGGCTACATGCCGTTGTAGGCAGTTTCATCATACCATCCCCTCCATAAACTTACCACGCTCTGATGATTAGATATCTTCGTCTAATTTCAAGCCTAAATTTGTTGATGACCAGTTTATATCCATTTATTCTTGTGTCCACATTGGCATTTAAATACCAGGGAGGGAGGGAGGGGAGTTATCTCTCTGTTGTTTATCAGCCTTCCTTTGATAAAAGCCGTGCAGTTGGCATTGGTGTGGCATTCAGTGGGTATTCAAGGTGCGGGTTGTTCACAGACTAAGGAGGAAGAAGAGGGAGGGTGCATCAAACCCAACATCTAATAGGAGGCACTATTAGTATAAGTAGCACTGCCTTGGATCGGGGAGAGGGCCTGTGTGCACATTGTATACAGCCCACAGCCTCTCCATGAATGACCCTGCTTCTGCGGATACCTTGAGAGCTGTGTGGATCTTGGGGAATGCACTATATTAGGGTGAGAGCCTGCAAGGTGGAACCCATCTCTCCCTAAGGGAGCAAGGGGAAAACCTTGTGTCATTTTCATTCCCCTTCATTTCTCAGTGTATTCACTCATAAGGGATGTTTTGGCCTGACTCTCTAGGTCAGTAATTTAATAGCATCCTTCTTTCAGTCCATTGTGCCCAAATGTTGAAGTCCTGCCCCATTGAAGTGAGAATCAGACCTTCCATTTTCTTCACTGAGGCCAGGTTTTCATTTATGCTCCCCAGCCTAGAGAGATCAAAACCATGCAGGGGAATTGCATATCCTACAGTGTAAGAATTAATACTTGGCACAGGTGGTTTGAGACTTAAAGTGTGGGGGTTTAATATTTTTTTTTTTAGTATAATTTTAAAATTTTAAGAGTTTAACTTGTAAAAAAAAATAGCAGACGCATTCAGGTGAGAATGCAGCAACCATTTCAAATCGCCATTATTGTTGTTGTTTGAATTGTGGTAGTGCCTAGAGGTCCCAACCAGGATTGGGGCCCCGTAGTTATTAGGTGCTGTACAAACACATTGGTAGACACTGTCCTCACCTTGAAGAGTGTACAATCTAATTTGAGACAGGAGGCAACAAGTGAAACGACAAGAGAATGGAAGGAAGGAAGAACAGGGGTAGCAGCATTAAGAGTACAGGGGAGCATAGGTAGCTATTGTACAAACGAATAGTTCCCATTCATCTTAATTTTAAATAAAATGAGGTATCCCTGACTAACCATTAGTTATTATTATTGCCATAGTGCTTAGGAGCCCTAGCCATTGACTAGTCCCCATGGTGCTAGGTGCTGAACAAACACAGAACAAAGACTGTCCTTGCCCCAAGGAGCTGACAATCAGATTGGGTGGTTGATTTCTTGAAGGCAACACAGCAGAAATGGGACTTGAGGAGGGATTTGAAGGCAGAGGATGATGATGACTTTACGGATTAATCCAGTGAGGACACTCCGTGATGAGGGGCAGTGTACTAGGAAGTGTGAAGATGCTTGTGGGAGAAACAGATGGATGTTGAAGGTTGTCATCACTAAAGGAGTATCAGGAATGGTGTGTGTGGAGGGGAGGGGGTGAAGGGAAAATAAATAAAAGCAGATAAGTAGGGAGGAGACAGAGTTGAGAAGGGGTTTGTAGAACAAAGAATCTTGAATTTGATGCAGAAGAGAAGAAGAAGTGAGTTTGTGGATTTGAAGAATGGGCTGACATGACTGGAATGAAGGCTTAGGAAGTTGATTTTAGCAGCTGTGTTTTGAGTGGAGTGGAGGGGTAATGGGAGGAGGAGGGGATAACTCTTCAGTCATGCACAGATTGAAAATCTATATTTAAACAGAATACATGAAGAGAAAGGAGACAAATTGTATTGTAACTCTCCTTGTTTTTTCTAAGATCCAGGGTGAAATCCTGGACCTACTGAAGTCCATGGCAAAACTTCCATTGATCGTGGAGCCAGGATTTCATCCTAAGATTTTCAGAAATGAGTACTGATTTTTGGGTGTCTCAATTTTTGGGTCCCTAACTTTAGGCACATTAAAGTAGTCCGGTTTTCTGGTGCTCAGTATTTTCTAAGTCTCAAGTCTCAAACGGAGCACTAAAAAATTGACAAAAACAATTTTTGACAAAATACAAAAACCTGTAGGAGAACACTTCAATCTCCCTGGACACACAGTAGCAGATGTAAAGGTAGCCATCCTGCAGCAAAAAAACTTCAGGACCAGACTTCAAAGAGAAACTGCTGAGCTTCAGTTCATTTGCAAATTTGACACCATCAGCTCAGGACTAAACAAAGACGATGAATGGCTAGCCAACTACAAAAGCAGTTTCTCCTCCCTTGGTGTTCACACCTCAACTGCTAAAAGAGGGCCTCATCCTCCCTGATTGAACTAACCTTGTTATCTCTAACCTGACTCTTCCTTGCATATTTATACCTACCCCTGGACATTTCCAGTGCATGCATCTGAAGAAGTGGGTATTCACCCACGAAAGTTTATGCTTCAATACGTCTGTTAGTCTATAAGGTGCTACAGGACTCTTTGTCACTTCAGAAATTGAGATACTCAAAACCACTCGTCATTTCTGAAAATTTTGGCCTACACTCGTAAGCAAATATGGCTTGATCCTGCCCCATTATAACCAATGGAAGCTTTGCCATTGACTTCAGTGGAAGCAGGATCAAGCTCTTAGGCTAGGTCTACACTAACCCCCCCTATCGAACTAAGATACGCAACTTCAGCTACGTTAATAACGTAGCTGAAGTCGAAGTATCTTAGTTCGAACTTACCTGTGGTCCAGACGCGGCGCGCAGGCTCCCCCGTCGACTCCGCCTACTCCGCTCGTCGAGCTGGATTACCAGCGTCGACGGCGGAGCACTTCCTGGTTCAATTTATCGCGTCTTGACAAGACGCGATAAATCGAACCCAGAACATCGATCCCGCGCCTCCGACGCGACGGGTAAGTATAGACATACCCTTAGACCATAATCTTGCAAAGACTTAAGCACATGCTTAAACTTACACACCGTGAGTGGTCCCACTGGCTTTATGTAACATTAGACATGTGGCTTTGCAGGCCTGGGTCCTTACATGTTAAAACCCTGAATGGTTTGCTTTTTTCAAGAGGTAAAATATTCACATGTGACTCTTCATGGCTTTTAAGTGTTTGCTCATTATACATAATCCTTAGGCCACCAACTTTGAAATCAGACGCCAGCATTAATGTAGGCAATTTAAAGTCTTTATCCTATCACTCTGGAATGCTGACTGCAGCTCATCCTCGCAGGTTTTGTTCTACAGTCAACAACTTCAAACATTATACTATGTCATAAAGACTAATTGCAGCATTTTTCCCATTTCCTCATTTGGGTCTGCAAATGATTTTAACAACAGCTGGCATTGCAATTGATTTGCTTGAAATTCTCTTTCTGAGACCAATGTTTTAATTGTGCTGTTTTGGAGAGCTGTACATTTAAAAAAATATAACACTCAAAATGAAAATGGAAATGTTCTGCAAGTAACATTTGAAAGAGATTTCAGAAGCTATTATAAAACCAGCCTTTACAGAAAACTGAAAGCCTGTGCTGTTAGAAAGATACCTGCTGAGATTGAGCTGGTTCATGGTGCAAAGGGGGTACAAAAGAAGTAGCGAACGGTAAATTGTGAATTTTAGATGTATCTGTATACACACGGACTAATGCAAGGAAGAAAACATATTTTCCCCTCTCCAGATGGGGAAATTCTCTGAAACTATGTTCATTTGGAAAATTGGCTCCTAGAAATAAATAAATTACACAAATCAAATAAATCATTTTGATCAATACATGTTTTGTGTTCCTAATACAGACCAGCCCTTTAAATGGTCATAAAAGATGAGTATACCTTTTCCTAATACAATTTTAAATCTGTGTGTGTTTATGTTGCAGTTCCAGGACTGACTGGAGTCCTGATGGTGTTAGTTTTATTCCTAATGTGCACAGCTTCTACATATGCTATCAGGTAAGACTTAATCTGATTGTTACGTTGAACATCACAGTCTGAGGAATCATATTCTGCTGCAGATTAGAAGGAATACAGAGCAACTACAATGATATGTAACAGGCAGGGCCGGCTCCAGGCACCACCCAAGGAAGCAGGTGCTTGAGGTGGCACATCTGAAGGGGTGGCATTCCGGCCATTCCTGGGGTGACAGATTTCAAGGGCCTTTTTTTTTCTTTGCTTCGGCGGCAAAAAAGCTAGAGCCGGCTCTGGTAACAGGCATTATATAAATGAAAGGAAACTATCAAAATCTTGTTCCATTTGTTGCACTAACTTGTGGGTGAACTAGCTTTGGAATCAGTATTTGTACAGTAAATATGCAAGTTGGTGATGTTTTCAGAGCCCAGCTTTATTTAAGGGAGATGGTCAACTTGAAATCTAGACAATTTTACTCTCCCCTGTCACTGTGTGAAAGATCCACACAAGCAACACAGGAAACTGACTGTACAGTGGTACCAGTGAAACTAATTGTACACAGAGTGCTGTCAAATGTGCAAAGTAAATAAACTGCTGGAAAAATCAGAGGTTAATGTAGATTTTCTTCATCCTTTCTTGGGTGTTACTTGTAACAATAAATTGATAAAATATTTCAGATACAAATGTGCCATTTAGTTGACTTAGTGTCTTTTTAAGGGGATATTAAGAATTCTGGGTACTATATTTCATAACTGAACACAATAAATTCTTGGTCACAGCCTCAGGTAACATTATTAATGGAGATGATAGTCTAGAGAGAAAACGAGCAGGGAACTGTATCCCCTTTTCAGTGCAGAGTCCTTGTGAACACCCGTGGCTTAATGCTGTGTGGTGCCTGCTCTGAGGAGGACACCCTGCAGGATCGAGTTTGGTAGCCTTCATAGCCTTAGGCCCTGATCCTGCAAACACATGCATAACTTTTGCTCACAAAGCAGTCCTTATCAAGTACCCACTTGAGTAGATTAATATTTTTGCAGGATCAAGAATCAAGTGTTTGCAGAATTGGGGTTTTAGATCCCAATTCAACAAGGTACTTACAGATGTGCCTAACTCAAAGCATGAGAGATTAGTCCCAGTTATGTCAGTTAGGTATATGTAAATTACATTGCTGAACCAGCATGTCTTAGCTAGCTATTATTATTATTATTATTATTATTTTATTATTGTTAGGCCCTGATTGAGGAAACAATTGAGTATGTACTTAAGAACCTTTCCTGAACATGGATGCTTTCCTGAATCAGGACCTTAGTGAAGAATTGGCAGCCCCAGATGGAGCTACAAAAGCACTGAATTTGAGCAGAATTAGACTGCAGTGCTGCTAGACTCAAGATAAGATCTCAGAATAATTGGGCAGGATGTGAGCTATACTAAAGGCTTTGCCTCCAAAGCCAAACTCATTTCATAAAAGGTGGAAACATTAAATGATCACTTCATACTGATACAGCTCTGCAGGGCTTTTCCAAAAGCAAAAGTCTGTTTTCTCCAAGACCAACATAAATTAGAAAATAACAGCAGCATTTGTTTAAATAAAAAAAGAGAGCGAGAGATGCAATGCAAATATTCTTGGAAATAATGAACAGTTTTAAATTTTTATCATAGTAATTTTCTGATCCAGGCAACAAAGTTTTCCCTGTTTCCAAGACTGTACTAGTTATACCCCGTTTTGACTACTGCAACCTCCTGCCCCTCAGTCTCCCCTCCCTAAAACTCCACTCCCATCAAAAACTCATTTTCCTCTTTTAGTGTTCCGACAATGTCTCTTCTAGTTTCATTACAGTGGCATCTCCTCTTCTGTATAAAGATCAAGCTTCTTTTCTTCAAGCATTCCACAGCTCTGCAGCCACCTATCGTGTCTAAGCCCGTTTCTCCTTCTGTAATCCAGTCTGCTTCGTCATGTCCTCTCTGTCTTCTCCTGAAAACTCTTTCCACTTCCTTTCATGCTGTCTCTATATTTTCAAGAAGTAAAGGCTTGATACAAATGTGAGGTGAAATGGACAAGCAGTTTCTGACATACGGATTTTAGAACAATTGAATACACTTCTTGAAAAATCTTCTTAATTTTTTTAAAATGTTTTTCTTCCATGCAATAGCTCAGCACCAGCTTGTGTAGCAACTCTCCATTTTTCATTCAAGAGCCTGCTAGGAGGGAGGTTGAATTATTATAAAATGTAATAAAACATACAGAAAAATGCTGAAATGTGATCCAATTACAAGATAAATTTATTCCAGGGCCTTTCCCATGAACTCGGTCACTAAAATATAGGGCTTCCTAAATAAGCTGCAAACTACCCACACACAAGCTATCTTCTCAATCACATATAACAATAGTCATTCACATTATTATCCTTATAAACCATCACATACACATTCCCTTCCAATGCAAATCTACAGCTACCCACATACCAAGGCCAATTTCCAAAAGTAGGAATTAAATACCCAATTTGAACTCAGGTTTTCAAGATTTCTAGGAAATTAGATTTTGATAAATGTCTATTTTGAAGTAGATAAGAAGCAGTCCGATGTGTTTTAAATAGAAAGCAAAAAAGTTCTGATTTAGTAAAAAGAAATAATGTTTATTTTTAGGCAAAGTGCCAGATATAAGCTGTCTAGGTAAAAGGAGACAAAGACATTTCAGAAAGGGACATAGTGTATGTTTGAAATGTCTTAATAATAGCTTCTTAAATTATATAGTCAGAGTTAAGGTTGTGTTTGATTAAATTTTTGATTTGTATTGAGGGTGGGGATAAGGGTTTGTATTGGAAGAGAATCATCATAGAATCATAGAATCTCAGGGTTGGAAGGGACCTCAGGAGGTCATCTAGTCCAACCCCCTGCTCAAAGCAGGACCAACCCCAACTAAATCATCCCAGCCAGGGCTTTGTCTAGCCTGACCTTAAAAACCTCTAAGGAAGGAGATTCCACCACCTCCATAGGTAACCCATTCCAGTGCTTCACCACCCTACTAGTGAAAAAGTTTTTCCTAATATCCAACCTAAACCTCCCGCTCTGTAACTTGAGACCTTGTTCTGTCATCTTCTACTACTGAGAACAGTCTAGATCCATCCTCTTTGGAACCCCCTTTTAGGTAGTTGAAAGCAGCTATCAAATCCCCCCTCATTCTTCTCTTCTGCAGGCTAAACAATCCCAGTTCCCTCAGCCTCTCCTCATAAGTCATGTGCTCCAGCCCCCTAATCATTTTTGTTGCCTTCCGCTGGACTCTTTCCAATTTATCCACATCCTTCTTGTAGTGTGGGGCCCAAAACTGGACACAGTACTCCAAATGAGGCCTCACCAGTGCCGAATAGAGGGGAATGATCACGTCCCTCGATCTGCTGGAAATGCCCCTACTTATACAGCCCAAAATGCCGTTAGCCTTCTTGGCAACAAGGGCACACTGTTGACTCATATTCAGCTTTTCGTCCACTGTAACCCCTAGGTCCTTTTCTGCAGAACCGCTACCCAGCCATTCGGTCCCTAGTCTATAGCAGTGCATGGAATTCTTCCTTCCTAAGTGCAGGACTCTGCACTTGTCCTTGTTGAACCTCATCAGATTTCTTTTGGCCCAATCCTCTAATTTGTCTCGGTCCCTCTGTATCCTATCCCTACCATCCAGCGTATCAACCACTCCTCCCAGTTTAGTGTCATCTGCAAACTTGCTAAGGGTGCAGTTCACACCATCTTCCAGATCGTTAATGAAGATATTGAACAAAACCGGCCCCAGCACCGACCCTTGGGGCACTCCGCTTGATACCAGCTGCCAACTAGACATGGAACCATTGATCACTACCCGTTGAGCACGACCATCCAGCCAGTTTTCTATCCACCTTACCGTCCATTCATCCAGCCCATACTTCTTTAACTTGCTGGCAAGAACACTGTGGGAGACTGTATCAAAAGCTTTGCTAAAGTCAAGAAATAGCACATCCACTGCTTTCCCCTCATCCACAGAGCCAGTTATCTCATCATAGAAGGCAATTAGGTTAGTCAGGCATGACTTTCCCTTGGTGAATCCATGCTGACTGTTCCTGATCACTTTCCCCTCCTTTAAGTGGTTCAGAATTGATTCCTTGAGGACCTGTTCCATGATTTTTCCAGGGACTGAGGTGAGACTGACTGGCCTGTAGTTCCCCGGATCTTCCTTCTTCCCTTTTTTAAAGATTGGCACTACATTAGCTTTTTTCCAGTCATCCGGAACCTCCCCCGATTGCCATGATTTGTCAAAGATAATGGCCAATGGCTCTGCAATCACATTGGCCAACTCCTTTAGCACCCTCGGATGCAGTGCATTCGGCCCCATGGGCTTGTGGTCGTCCAGCTTTTCTAAATAGTCCCGAACTACTTCTTTCTCCACAGAGGGCTGGTCACCTCCTCCCCATACCGTGCTGCGGAGTGCAGCCGCCTGGGAGCTGACCTTGTCTGTGACGACAGAGGCAAAAAAAGCATTGAGTACGCTAGCTTTCTCCACATCCTCTGTCACTAGGTTCCCTCCCTCATTCAGCAAGGGGCCCACATTTTCCTTGACTTTCTTCTTGTTGCTCACATACCTGAAGAAACCCTTCTTGTTACTCCTAACATCGCCGGCTAGCTGCAACTCCAAGTGTGATTTGGCCTTCCTAATTTCACTCCTGCATGCCTGAACAATAATTTTATACTCCTCCCTGGTCATTTGTCCAATCTTCCACTTCTTGTAAGCTGCTTTTTTGTGTTTAAGACGAGCAAGGATTTCACTGTTAAGCCAAGCTGGTCGCCTGCCATATTTACTTTTCTTTCTACACATCGGGATGGTTTGTTCCTGCAACCTCAATAAGGATTCTTTAAAATACAGCCAGCTTTCCTCGACTCCTTTCCCCCTCATGTTATTCTCCCAGGGGACCTTGCCCATCAGTTCCCTGAGGGAGTGAAAGTCTGCTTTTCTGAAGTCCAGGCTTTGTATTCTACTGCTCTCCTTTCTTCCTTGTGTGAGGATCCTGAACTCGACCATCTCATGGTCACTGCCTCCCAGGTTCCCATCCACTATTGCTTCCTCTACTATTTCTTCCCTGTTTGTGAGCAGCAGGTCAAGAAGAGCTTTTCCCCTAGTTGGTTCCTCCAGCAATTGCACCAGGAAATTGTCCCCTACACTTTCCAAAAACTTCCTGGATTGTCTGTGGACCGCTGTATTGCTCTCCCAGCAGATATCGGGGTGATTAAAGTCACCCATGAGAACCAGGGCCTGTGATCTAGTAACTTCTGTTAGTTGCTGGAAGAAAGCCTCGTCCACCTCATCCCCCTGGTCTGGTGGTCTGTAGCAGACTCCCACCACGACATTACCCTTGTTGCTCACACTTCTCAATTTAATCCAGAGACTCTCAGGTTTTTCTGCAGTTTCATACTGGAGCTCTGAGCAGTCATACTGCTCTCCTACATACAACGCAACTCCCCCATCTTTTCTGCCCTGCCTATCCTTCCTGAACAGTTTATATCCATCCATGACAGTACTCCAATCATGTGAGTTATCCCACCAAGTCTCTGTTATTGCAATTACATCATAATTCCTTGACTGTGCCAGGACATCCAGTTCTCCCTGCTTGTTCCCCAGGCTTCTTGCATTTGTGTATAGGCATTTAAGATAACTCACCGATTGTCCTGCTGTCCCAGTATGGGGCAGGAGCCCTCCCCTCTTGCACTCACCTACTTGTGCTTCCTCCTGGTATCCCACTTCCCCACTTACCTCGGGGCTTTGGTCTCCTTCCCCCGGTGAACCTAGTTTAAAGCCCCCCTCACTAGGTTAGCCAGCCTGCTTGCAAAGATGCTCTTCCCTCTCTTCGTCAGGTGGAGCCCGTCTCTGCCTAGCACTCCTTCTTCTTGGAACACCATCCCATGGTCAAAGAATCCAAACCCTTCTCTCCGACACCATCTGCGTAGCCATTCGTTGACTTCCACGATTCGACGGTCTCTACCCCGGCCTTTTCCTGCCACAGGGAGGATAGACGAGAACACCACTTGCGCCTCAAACTCCTTTATCCTTCTTCTCAGAGCCACGTAGTCTGCAGTGATATGCTCAAGGTTATTCTTGGCAGTATCATTGGTGCCCACGTGGAGAAGCAGGAAGTGGTAGCGATCTGAGGGCTTGATGAGTCTCGGCAGTCTCTCCGTCACATCACAAATCCTAGCCCCTGGCAAGCAGCACACCTCTCGGTTTTCCCGGTCAGGTTGGCAGATAGATGACTCAGTCTCCCTGAGGAGAGAGTCCCCGACCACCACCACCCTCCTCCTCCTCTTGGGAGTGGTGGTCGTGGAACCCCCATCCCTAGGACGGTGCATCTCATGCCTTCCAATCGGTGGAGTCTCCTTCTGCTCTGTTCCCTCAGATGTATCATTCACTCCACTCGCTGCACTGGTACCTGTGGAGAGAACATGAAAACGGTTGCTCATCTGAATCAGCGTTTCTGGCACATGGACTTGTCTCGTACTCTTTCCTCTTCTGGAGGTCACATGCCACCAATTATCCTCACTGGCCTTCTGTCCCCGCTGCGTAGCCTGCTCTGAAACTTCAGAACACTGTGCCCGCTGAAGCCTATCCTGACGTTTATCAAGGAATTCCTCATTTTCTCTTATGGAACACAGGGTTGATACTTGTTTCTCCAGACCTTGAATCTTCTCCTCCAATATGGAGATCAGCTTGCACTTTGTACAAACAAAGTCGCTTCTATCCTGTGGAAGAAAGACAAACATGGCACATCCTGTGCAGGTCACGACAGCGGATCGCTCAGCATCCATAGTCTCTTCCTTCTAAGAGTTTCCTCACTTGTGGCAGAAGCTACTCAGGGAAACCTGCAAGAGGGATGCCGCGGTAGGCTCACTCCAGGCGAACTCCCAGGCAAACTCCTCCTGTTCGCTGCTCATCTGGTTCGCATACTGTTCAAACAGGCAATCAAACAATCAAGCACACGGTCAAACTGCCAAACTGTCCCCTCAACAGACACTCAGATACTCACCAGCGCAGTCCCCCTAAGGCAGCACTCAGCGTACCTCCGCTCAGACAGACCCCAGGCAAACTCCTCCTGTTCGCTGCTCTGCTGGTTCGCTGCTGACTGTCTTTTTATAAGAGTCAGGCCCAGCTGGAACAAAGCACTCCCAATTCACACTGTTCAAACAGGCAATCAAAGAATCAAGCACACGGTCAAACTGTCCCCTCAACAGACACTCAGATACTCACCAGCGCAGTCCCCCTAAGGCAGAATATGTTGTGCTGCTGTGTAGGGTTGGAATGTGTTGGGTATTTGTGAAGATAGGTAGCTTATGGGTGAATATTTTCTTAACTAGTGAGTTCCTAGGTTTTTTGAGTGATGATTGTATTCATGGAGAAAGGAATAAAGTTAAGTGACAGTTCACAGAGTTTTTATGTGGGGAGAATTTCCCTAGTTTTTAAAATCATCAATAGAAGGAAGTCCTTCTTCCCCTTTGTCCTGCACTTATGTGGCGCTGCTTGTTCCCTGCAATTTACCTTTATGTGCCCTGGATTCCAGAACACCCTCTCTGTATGTCAACTCTAACTCCTAAAGTATCTTCATACTTTCCTCCCCTGTTGCCCTTTGCCCCAGTTCCCTGCGTGTGCACCCGAGCTACCCGCATCTCCTTCAATCCTTCTCCTCTCTCCCTCGACTCTCTGACTACCTCCCCTCCACACTCCTTGTTACCCGCTTCCCATTACACCCATTTGTATTTAAAATGCTTAATAGCTACTTTCAATATTTTAAAATATAAATGTCTACAAGAGCATCAGGGCAAATGGTGTGGCCTGAGGGAGCCAGTGTTGGTGGCAGAACTGTGGTTATAGGCTGAATTTTGGGGCCAGGGAGCCATTATGGCAGCAGGGGTAGTAGGGAAGAAGGCTGTGTAGACACCTGGGAAAACAGGCTAGTCTCGATACCTTAGTTCCCTGCATGCACTCCTAGTCCCTGCTCTGCTTCCCTCCCTTCCATGCCTACCAGTCCCCTGTCCTTCTTTCCAACAACTCAATGTGGACAAATGTGTGTGTATATTTTTTACATAACTGAATTGGATTTTGGACCATAGCTGAATTGGACTTTGATTTTTCTATGTTTATAATTTTCATCTAGATACACAGAGCTGCTTGTAATTAGCAATGACTGAGTGTAATATCTGAGAATGGCATTAAACCACAGTTTATTCTTTGCAGGCTTTCGAACTATGATATCTTCTGGTACACACACAACCTTTTCTTTGTCTTCTACGTGCTGCTGCTGGTGCACGTTTCCAGGTATGTAACAAAATAAACTGTCCCTGTTTCTTAAGCACAACGAGGAGGGAACAGCTCACAAAGAAGGGCATTGAGGCAGGGAGCTAAGTGGCATCTTCCTGACATGACCTTGTGTTGGTCAGTATTTCACAGTGGCAATTGCTCAGGTGACGCTTGTGTTGTGATTGGAGCATCATTTGGTACAGCAGATGAGAACACAGCAGGGTCAAAACCTGAACCAAACCCCACTCCTTGCCCATTCCACCAAGTTCTCGTGGTAACTAAAATAAATGTTGTTTAGCTCTGCCCCCAGAACCATCCTGGCTGGCTGCTGGCAAAGGGTCAAGTGAGGTCATTCTCTTCTCTTGATCTCTCCTTTCTCCCCATCCCCATTGCTGTAACCACAACAGTTATTTCTCTCTCCCCAACCATTTTAAACAACCATTCTGTGGCCACACAAGTAAATGACCACACAAGTGTTACGAGCGGGGCTTGGGCAGTCCATCCTAATGGCCAGAGCCAGAGTCCAGGTAGACCAGGATCAGAATCTGGTCAGGATCAGAATCCAGGATCAGAATCTGAGTGATAGCTGGAGTTTGGGACTGGGGCCGGGGTTTAGTACTGTTGCCAGTTGAAAGGGAGGGAGCCAGCATTCAAAGGGCAAAGCTGGGGTCTGTAGCCAGAGTCAGAGTTAGAATCATAGAATCATAGAATCTCAGGGTTGGAAGGGACCTCAGGAGGTCATCTAGTCCAACCCCCTGCTCAAAGCAGGACCAACCCCAACTAGATCATCCCAGCCAGGGCTTTGTCAAGCCTGACCTTAAAAACCTCTAAGGAAGGAGATTCCACCACCTCCCTAGGTAACCCATTCCAGTGCTTCACCACCCTACTAGTGAAAAAGTTTTTCCTAATATCCAACCTAAACCTCCCCCTCTGCAACTTGAGACCATTACTCCTTGTTCTGTCATCTTCTACCACTGAGAACAGTCTAGATCCATCCTCTTTGGAACCCCCTTTTAGGTAGTTGAAAGCAGCTATCAAATCCCCCCTCACTCTTCTCTTCTGCAGGCTAAACAATCCCAGTTCCCTCAGCCTCTCCTCATAAGTCATGTGCTCCAGCCCCCTAATCATTTTTGTTGCCCTCCGTTGGACTCTTTCCAATTTATCCACATCCTTCTTGTAGTGTGGGGCCCAAAACTGGACACAGTACTCCAAATGAGGCCTCACCAGTGCCGAATAGAGGGGAATAATCACGTCCCTCGATCTGCTGGAAATGCCCCTACTTATACAGCCCAAAATGCCGTTAGCCTGCTTGGCAACAAGGGCACACTGTTGACTCATATTCAGCTTTTCGTCCACTGTAACCCCTAGGTCCTTTTCTGCAGAACTGCTGCCCCGCCATTCGGTCCCTAGTCTGTAGCAGTGCATGGGATTCTTCCGTCCTAAGTGCAGGACTCTGAGCAGTCATACTGCTCTCCTACATACAACGCAACTTCCCCACTTACCTCGGGGCTTTGGTCTCCTTCCCCTGGTAAACCTAGTTTAAAGCCCTCCTCACCAGTTCAAGCACTGAAGGCCAGGATCAAAGCCACACTCAGAGTCAGGGGTCAAAGCCGGTGTCAAAGTCCAAGAACCAAAGCAAGGGCTGGGGTCAGAGTTCAAGTGTGGACGCTGAGGGTCCAATCTGGAGCCGAGGGTCTGAGAGTGATCAGAGAGGCGGATCCAGCACAGTGGCTGGCAGGGAAGTCCACCTCATTGCACAGATGCTTCCTGGAACTCCTCCTGGGCTTAAATACTATCCCTGGACCAATCGGGGCCATGAGGGAAGCTGTCAGTCCAGCCTTCTGTGGTGATACTTCCTGTGGTTTTATCTCCACGGGAAGTATGTGGTGATGCCTACAGGTTTCCCATTGCTGCCAGGTAGTGGTGTGGAGGTGTCACCTGCCCTGCAGACCCAGGTTCTGGTTCCATCCCCACAGAACCTCACAAGGTGCAAGACTGTGGAGTTTGACCAGATCCTTAGGTGGTGTAAATCAGCACAGCTGCATTTCAGTTGAAGCATCTGCATCATTGACAAACCTGGAATTACCATTGACACCATTGACTTCCCTTGAATTACTCCTGAATTAGTCTGATGTGAGATGAGAAAGAGACAAGCTTTCAAGCTACACAGAGCTCTTTTTCAGGTCTGGGAAAGGTACTCACAGCTAAATACATATAGGAATTCCACTGGTGTGAGAAACTGAGGACCTTTCCCAGACCTGAAGAAGAGCTCTATGTATCTCGAAAGCTTGTCTGCTTCACCTACAGAAGTTGGTCCAATAAAAGATGTTACCTCACCCATCTTGTCTCTCTTTGTAGGGTCTGAAGGTAAACAATGAGTAGCTGTTGGATTTTACAAGCTGTTAAATAGAGCACTGTAAACTTGAAATCTAGAGAATTTTTTAAAAAAGAGTTCCAAGTATCAGGTTCTTATATTGGACCATGATTCCTAATGTTTCCATGTTTTTTGTTTTGTTTTAAAGGTTCTGACCTGCCCCTTTACTGTTGCTATATGAAAGACCCAACAGGGGAATCTGACAAACTAAGGCACCCATCTCGCACTGAATAAAAGGCAGGTGTTTCCCTGTGCAGACCCCTGTTCTTGCAGGACTGGAGCCTGTCTGGCAATACAGGGGAATTGGTGACAATGACTCTGCACAAAGTGCTGTCTCACACACACACTCTCATGAGGTGCCGCCTGCAGCTCTATAGGCAGCCCAAGTTCCATTATGGATTAGAGTGTGTATAATGAGTAGGGAGCAGTGGTGTGTGGGGGGACCATTGCTAGGGACCACATCAGGGTTTTTTTGGGGTCACATTCATTATGGATCCTCTGTTTAAAGCACTGGCATCTGGAGGGAAGACTGTCAGCATGACTCCAAAGGAGCTGAGCTGTCAAGGAGCAGGGGAATGGGCAAGGGGTCCCAGGGTGTCTAAGGGTACGTCTGTACTTAGCCGCTGCTTCGGCGGCGAGCAATCGATCTTCTGGGATCGATTTATCGCGTCTTGTCTAGACGCGATAAATCGAACCAGGAAGTGCTCGCCGTCGACGCCAGTAATCCTACTCCGCGAACGGAGTAGGCGGAGTCGACGGGGGAGCCTGCGCGCCGCGTGTGGACCCCCGGTAAGTACCTTTTCATTCGAACTAAGATACTTCGACTTCAGCTACGTTATTCACGTAGCTGAAGTTGCGTATCTTAGTTCGAATTGGGGGGTTAGTGTAGACCAGCCCTAAGATTTGCTCATTCTTCAGAGGACAAACTTCTTCCCACCACTGGAATGATTTGGGGAAGATTCTGCAAGGGGATTTTCTTAGGATATATCCCATGCCCTTTACGTCCAGATTCTCTGCTGGGGGTATTTCCTGATTCTATTCTATGTTTATTGTTATACTGCCCGGGTCACTACAGTATCTGAGCACCTCCCAGTAGCATGTTAAGTGACACGACTAACATCTGTCATGTATGCTTTGTTGTTTCTTTCATCCTCACCCCAGGGGGATAAGAGAACTAGCCTTAGTAATTAATGCATGTACTGTTGTGGTACTTTTTGCAACAAGACCTGAAAAGCATTTCAGTGACTTAATGTACAGATGCCGCAAACTTTAAGTTGGCTTTGGTATTAAGCCAACAATAGCAAAAAGTCAGTAGAAAACACAAACCAGATGCTTTCACTACATTATTCTACAAACAAGGATTACTAAAACACTTGGAACCAGCTCTTCTGCTGGTGTCAATTATGCTAGCTACACTGAAGTCAAAAGAGCTACACCAATTTGCACCAGCTGAGGCGCTGACCCTGGTGATATTGCTGTAGTTGTCAAAGGATTTAGACATCTCCTACAGGGTGAAGAATTCCTAAGATTCTACCCATACATTGTCCTTGATCAGATCCAGAACTACCAGAGCTTAACCCATCCTGGGACACCAGAGAGAGGATGCCCAGATAATCCTCAAAAATCCTCAAACATAAACCATATGTCATTGCAGCTAACTCAACTTCAGTAGGAATAAATATTAAGTAATTAATTAAATTAATGTATTAAAGTTAAGCACATGCTTAAATGCTTTGCTGGAATGGTGTCTTCACGGCAAACACTTTATTAAATACTGGCTGGTGTTCTGAAATCTGGGACACGTTTGTAAGTTTTATTTTCCTGTGCTTCAAATATATTCTTCATCGGAGATTGTTTGGAGGAGGGGATAGACGTGACTAATGTGGTACTACTGGATTTATCAAAGAGCGCATAGCTTTCTCAGTGGCTGTAGCTATGGTAATAGCTTTTATAGTTTATCAAAGAATCAGTGCCTTTGGACAATGATTCATGATTGTGTGTTGCTTTTAGTAGATAAATATCTTGTGTATTGGACACAACATGTGGCAAAAAGTATAATGTTCAAAGATCAGGGTTAGTCTTTCATTTATATAATGTGGTTGTGGATGTATTGTAGCTTGACTGTTTAAGATTCCATTTTCAGTGAAAGCTGTGGCTACGCTACATGAAAGCAAAAACGCTATTATCAAAATGAGGTTTTTATAATCCTGACATGACATGAGAGGTGACCAAATTATAAATAATATATGTCTGTATGTAAAGTTTTAAAGGGTGGGGGGAGGGAAGGATTTGTCTGTACAGAGATGTAATTCTACAGCACAGCAGCCTGCCACACACTAAGTGGCCATATAAACCCTGCTACTGAGCACCAGATGTTCCGAAGTGCATTTTGAAGTGCACTACAGAACTTTTAGTGTGCTGCAGTAGGGTCCCCATGGCCATTTAATGGGTGGTCTTCACAGCTGAGAATGTGAGGGAGATTCCCCAACCTGAGCCATTCTTTTTAGGTGACAGATCTGAGGAACTGTCTCAGATTGAGGTATCATTAGAGGAGATTTTGGAACAAATTGATAAATTAAACGGCAATAAGTCACCAGGACCAGATGGTATTCACTCAAGAGTTCTGAAGGAACTCAAATGTGAAATTAGAGAACTACTAACTGTAGTTTGTAACCTATCATTTAAATCTGCTTCTGTACCAGATGAGTGTAGGATAGCTAATGCGATGTCCATTTTTAAAAAGGCTCCAGAGGTGATCCTGGTAATTACAGGCCTGCAAACCTGACTTCAGTGCTGGGCAAACTGGTTGAAACCATAATCAAGAACAATATTGTCATATAGATGAACATAATTTGTTGAGGAAGAGTCAACATGGTTTTAGTAAAGGGAAATCATGCCTCACCAATCTACTAGAATTCTTTGAGGGGGTCAACAAGCATATGGACCATGGGGATCCAGTGGATATAGTGTACTTAGATTTTCACAAAGCCTATGACAAGGTCCATCACCAAAGGCTCTTACGAAAAGTAAGCTGCCACGGGATAAGAGGGAAGGTGCTCTCATGGATTGGTAACTGGTTAAAAGATAGGAAACAAAGGGTAGGTATAAATGGTCAGTTTTCAGATGGAGAGAGGTAAATAGTGGTGTCCCTGAGGGGTCTGTTCTGGGACCAGTCCATATTCATAAATGATCTGGAAAAAGGGGTAAACAGTGAGGTGGCAAAATTTGCAGCTGATACAAAATTACTAAAGATAGTTAAGACCCAGGCAGACTGCGAAGAGCTACAAAATGATCTCTCAAAACTGGGTGACTGGGCAACAAAATGGCAGATGAAATTTAATGTTAATAAATGCAAAGTAATGCACATTGGAAAGCATAATCCTAACTATACATATAAAATGTTGAGGTCTAAATTAGGTGTTACCACTCAAGAAAGAGATCTTGGAGTCATTGTGGATAGTTCTCTGAAAACATCCACTCAATGTGCAGCGGCAGTCAAAAAAAGTGAACAGAATGCTGAGAATAATTAAGAAAGGGATAGATAATAGGACAGAAAATATCATGTTCCCTCTATATAAATCTGTGGTACACCCACATCTTGAATACTGTGTGCAAAGGTGGTCGCCCCATCTCAAAAAAGATATATTGGAATTGGAAAAGGTTCAGAAAAGGGCAACAAAAATGATTAACAGTATGGAACAGCTTCCGTATGAGGAGAGATCATAAGACTGGGACTTTTCAGTTTGGAAAAGAGACAGCTAAGGGGAGATATGATTGAAGTCTATAAAATCATGACTGGTGTAGAGAAAGTAGATAAGGAAGTGTTGTTTACTACTTCTCATAACACAAGAACTAGGGATCACCAAATGAAATTAATAGGCAGGAGGTTTAAAACAAACAAAAGGAAGTATTTATTCACACAATGCACAGTCAACCTGTGGAACTCCTTGCCAGAGGATGTTGTGAAGGCCAAGACCATAACAGGGTTAAAAAAAGAACTAGATAAATTCATGGGGGATAGGTCCATCAATGACTGTTAGTCAGGATGGGCAGGAATGGTGTCCCTGGCCTCTGCCAGAAGCTGCGAATGGGCGACAGGGGATGGATCACTTGATTACCTGGATACTGAGCTAGATGGACCTTTGGTCTGGCCAAGTAGGGCCATTCTTATGTTTTTATGTGGCAGGCTGGTGAGCAGTAGATTTACATCCCAGCTTGCTGTGCACTGCTTTGCTCTATAGAGAAGTTTGAGGAATAGTCTATGAGAAGAAGAGTAGCCTTCTTCCTAAGGAGACACAGGATTTCTGGGTTCAATTCCCAGCTCTGCTGCAGATATCCTGGGTCTTCTGAGGGAAATCTGGTAATCTGTCTGTGCCTTAGTTCTCCATTTTACAGAATCCTTCCTTTTTTGTCCCACCTTTTTGCCTGTCTTGTCTGTTTAGATTTTAAGTAGTCAAAATAGCCAAATTAGTTTAATGAACATTTTCAAATTTGTTGTCTTTTTGAAGTACTTGAAACCAACCATTTAAAAAAAAAATTGTGATTCCTTTTGCATTTCTTTTGTTCCAAATTTTTATTTCAAATGTTATCAAAATAGTTAAAAACAATTTTCATTTACCCAAGACTGGGTTTTTTGGGAAATAAGATTGTATTTACTGAACAGCGCTGTTTTTGATAAACATAAAATTTTGATTATTGAAAACATTTTAGGAACGGTTAAGAATTGAAAAAAAAAAGGTATGAAATCTTTTGAGAAAAACAAAAAAATTAAATAATGTCAACAATTTTTTACAAATTGGAAAAAGGGCGTCTTGTGACAGACACATTTCAACCAGCTTTAGTTTTAATCTCTTCAGGGCTATTGCTATTTTATGATGTGTTTGTACAGTGCCTAGGTCAATAGGGCTCTGATCTTTTTGAGGGCGTCTTTAGCACTACCATAAATAATAATGACACTGGCATTTGGAATGTATTTCACAGCTAAGTACAGCCTGCTGTCAAGAGAGGCAGTGTGGACAAGTGGCTACTGCACTTAACTGGGACTCAGGAGAACTGAGTTTTATGCTCAGCTCTCCTATTGTTCTGCTGGGAGACCTTGAGCAAATCACATCATCTGCCTCACTTTCCCCATCAGTAAAATAGGTACAATGATACTGACCTCTTTTGTAAAGTGCTTTGAGATCTATGGATGAAAGGCACAGTATAAGAGCTAGATATTTTTATTGTTGTTATTAATGAGATAATAACATTGAATAGTTAGAAGTGTAGTGAAATTGCAGGTCACTGTAGGAGCTTCTAAATTCACAGCATAGCACTAAAGATGCCACCCTGGCAATGGCACCTGTTGTTCAAAATGTTGCCAACCATGACTAGTAGGCTTCAATCAGTGAATTCACTTTCTCTCCCATAATTATTAGTTCACTTGTAGAAATCGCAAAACCAGTAATTTGTCATGTGAACCATCAGCTCATCTTGCAATCCTGAAACACTGATCGCCCCAAAGATCTAGTTAACCCAGTGTTATTTTTTGGTTTTGCAACTTTTTAAAAATTAGTTAGAAATAACACCTAGAGACACTCTATTATGGGTGCCTTATAAATGATTCAGTTACCTTGTGCCAAGTGGTAGATGAGTTCATGCATGGCAAAGTGAAGTGCAACCATTAAAGGGCTTGTGTGTGACAATTTGTAATGGACAAATATGAAAAGTGTGTTTTAATATTACTATCCCACTTTGGGTATCACCTGTGTTAGAGGTGACAGAGCAGGCCTGCACAACTCGTAAAGTGACGAGGGCCATATTACTGAAAAGAAAACAGCTGAGGGCCGAAACCCCCCGGCCCGGCGGAAACACTCCTCCCCCACAGCACCACCTGCCCCGCGGAAACAACCCCTCCTTCCCCAGAGCTGGGGTGTGGAAGTCTGTAGAGGGTGAAAGAAACAGCACGCATAGGGTGACCAGATCACAGCAGTAAAATAGGACCCGCCCCCTCCCCGCTTGGCCCCACCATCACACCCCTCTTCACCCCCTCAGGGGTCACTATATTACTGCACACAACAGTCAGTCAATGCAGCTGTAGATAAATCTCTGCATTATGCATTTTTGTATAACTTTTATATGACTTTATATTGAACCTTGGCTTTCCCCACCCTGCCGCTTGCCTGCTCATCCCCCCCGCGGGCCACACAGTGAGCCCACCTACTCACCCTTCCGCGGGCTGCACA
This sequence comes from Chelydra serpentina, assembly GCA_037349315.1. NCBI lineage: Eukaryota > Metazoa > Chordata > Testudines > Chelydridae > Chelydra > Chelydra serpentina. The sequence goes on along the minus strand of JBAIAC010000004.1, from coordinate 24,483,017 downwards.
GTGAGCCCACGTGGGCCGCATGCGGCCCCTGGGCCGCATGTTGTGCAGGCTGTGACAAAAGTATATGAAACTTATCTATCTAGCCCATTACCATGATATCTGAGCATGCAGGGGGAAGCCATAGTTGGGCTTCCAACGCTCTGGTGGGGTGAGTAGCTTATGCTGCTATCTTATCTGTCTGAAGTGCTTCTGTGTGCACCAATCACCAGTGTATCAGAGTGCCTCACTATCACTAAAGCCAAAGAGATAAATGTGTTAGTCTCTAAGGTGCCACAAGTACTCCTTGTTCTTTTTGCGGATACAGACTAACAAGGCTGCTACTCTGAAACTTGCCACTATGTTTAATTTATTTATCCTTGCAACGCCATGTGAGGTACAGCAGTGCCATTATCCCCATGTAACAGATGGGGGATGTAACAGTGGGGGAACTGAAGGAATAGGATCTAAATGACTTGGCTAAGGTCATATAAGACATCTGTAGTGAAGCAGGGAACTGAATCCTGGTCTCCCAAGGTCCCAGTTTGTGCCCTAACCATTGGACCATGTTGGCAGCATGTATCCTGTCAGGAGAGCAACGTTGGGTTGGGAAGGTTGCCACCACCACCATGCTTCCCTTCACTCCTGTGAACCAAACAGCCCCAGGATGGCTGCGGTGTGGGTGGGGCATCGATTACATGTTTCAAAGGTGGAACTAGGAGCATCGCTCACCAAATTTTACCCAGCACTCAGGAGGTATAATGCTACAAACAGACAGGTATAATGCTATAGGCGTTTTGCTCAGGCATTGTTGCACAAGCCATAAACCTCCTCCTCTCCCCAGCAAAGCCGTGCCTCTTAAAAGGTATAATTTAGCCGTTTATATTTCTACCATCCCAGTTCATAAATTTGATATAATTCAAGCCCAAATTCTTTGGGTGGCAAAGGAAGGCGTCAGCAGAACAAGAAGTTATATTACTTAGCTCATTACCTCCTTAATGATTCACATAGTGTCTGGAGGAATCCTAGTTTTCCTTTAGTATTTTTCCTCTTTCTGTTCTCCAGCTGTGTCTGTAAAATCCCGTGCACGTTCATGTTAATATAACTGTAACTCTCACCTGAGAAACATGCACAGCTCCAGAAGTATAATTTGTAAGGTTGGATCCCTGCTTTTTGTAGAAGTGTGGAACGTCGTTGCTGCGGCAATGCTGTCAAAGCTGCTAAGCTGTTACAGTTGCTCAGTGCTTCTGTCCTTGGAGCTCCAGTGTTATCAGCACTAGCAGAGAGCACAGCTTGCTTATTCAGCAGACCTCAATGTTACTCAGAGAGAAAGACCACAGGCACAGTTTGGTGACAAAGGCACTCAGCCAGATTTATTGCCCTCAAGGCACAGTCCTAACGACTCGCACAACTTGGACAAATACATTAACACATGAGTGCCCTGTGGCAAGGAGCAGTTCAGTCAGTTGCGGGAGTCTCTGCTGTCTCCTTGGCCTCACAAAGGGCTAAGGCAAGGTACCTCGACATTTACAGACTAAACAAACAACTGGGATTAACAAGTTACACATTGCCTTACGTGTTTCATGGCATCTGTTTGTTAACTCCCCTTGTACCCGGTTCTTAATATTTTAGACAAAACATCTCTATTATTCTGTTAAATCATCTTATACTAGATTGTGATGTGCGTGTACTAACCTTCTGAAATATATATCCTAGAATATCAGGGTTGGAAGGTCATCTAGTCCAACCCCCTGCTCAAAGCAGGACCAGTCCCCAATTTTTGCCCCAGATCCCTAAATGGTCCCCTCAAGGATTGAACTCATAACCCTGGGTTTAGTAGGCCAATGCTCAAACCACTGAGCTATCCCTCCTCCTCCCCAGTGTACCTTATACACTAGCAGCAACTTTGTCAAGTTTATGTACCGAACAGTGAACTTGTGAGCATCAGCTTGAATACATGGCCTGACTTCGGTTCACAGCCTCTGGTTCAGGCCTCAGGCCCAATGCTCCAGGCTCTCTCTCTGTGCTGCACCTTAGATAGAGGACTGTAATATGATTCACTCGCCGCAAGAGCTCTTCTTCCTGGCCTGGCATGGCATAGTGGCTTTCGTCGCATATGGTGGCCCCTGCCGATAGTCAATCCATGGCTTCGATAGTCTCTCTTCCCATAATTCACAGTGCTCCCTGTTTGCGATTTGGCCCTCCAGCTAAATCACTATATAGTGTAGTCGTCCCCCACCGCCCCAGGGTATCAAAGTCTCAGCAGACCAGATGTCTGGGTGGCACCTCCAACAATGCTGTGCCATTTCCCAGTGACTGGTAGGGGAACTCAGCTTCCCCCCCCCCGCCCTTATTGTTTCCCTGGGCTTCTTTCTACCCAGGCTTCTCAGGCTTTCTTTCCCCACGACTCCTCGGGAGTTGATCCTGCTTCCAGGGCCAGGATCCCAGGGCTTATTCTGCCCCCTGGGTTTCCTCCTCCCCACCTCTCTGCTCTCAGCAGAGAGTGACTACAGACTCTCTCCTTGTTGCCTCCTGCTACTAAAGACTTCCTCTCTTTAAATTCCTTACCCAGCTTCTCTCCAAGCTGAGCATCACCAGCAATTAGTATTTATAAATCCTTCGGCCTCCCTTCAAGTGCAACTATGAAGATTAATTGGCCCCTTTGGGGGCCTCCTTAACCCTATACGGGGCAGTGTGGGGTGAACACCCCATCATAATGACTTTTTTCATTTGACAAGTGGATTTTCAAAAGTACGGTGTTGCTCATGTATGATGCTGTCATGCACAAACATGAAATACGCTGAACGATAGGAATACTCCCTGCAGTTTATAATTCTGCAGTATTGTTAGGCCACTTGTGTTTAAGATTGCATTAAAACGAGGGCTTGTGTAACACACAGAGTGTGGCTGAAAATAGCTTTGGTGTAATTGAATTGCAAATGCAACTATTTAATTTCTCTCCGAGGCCCCCACAATTTCTCCTACCCTCATGTAGTATCAGGAGTGCCAGGTGGGTTGCAGAACCTCCATGCTAGTGACAAAGGGATCTATTGTTGGAACGCATCAAGCTAATTCAAACTTCTGAAGGTAAAACAAAGTAAAAATGCTTGTGGAATATCAGCCTTTAATCAGCTTTGTGATGGCCTATAAAATCCTCTACAAATTGAGAGAAGTCGGTTGATTTTGATTGCCGTTTCAGTGTCTTGTTTGTTTGTTGTTTCCTATAGAGGAGTGCTTAAATACCAGACAAACCTAGAGGAACACCCTCCTGGCTGCTTTCATCCTAACACAACTCTCCAAGAGGATATTCCCGTGCCAGGGCCTTTTGAAGAGCCCTTTCCTGAATACGCTCCTGACCCTTTCCCAGCAGAACCAGAGCCATTTGTACAAAATAACTTTGTGAGAATTTGCACTGAGGAACCCAAGTTCCAGTCGCACTTCCCAGAGGTCTGTATGATCCGATGTTTCAGCTTTTACAGGCAATACCAAGTCTTTCAGTCAGCCACAACCACTAATTATTACTTACCTGGACCAGAAGTTTTAATAATGGAAAATATTAAAACCTTATCAGGCATTATCCCCCTCTGCCACCCCAGCTTCACAGCCTGAGTTCCAGCCTGAGTCACAATGTCTACACAGCTATTTTTAGGGCAGCAGCGTCAGCCCGGCTAGCCCATGTCTGTCAAACCAGCCTGGGAGGCTGGCTGCCGCAGTCTGTGTAGGCACACACTGTGTGACCATTGGCAAGTCCCTTAATCTCCCTGTGGCCAAATCCCATCTGTAAAATGGGACTAAGAATGCTTCCTATCTCCCACCCTTTGTCTATTTAGACTGTGAGGGTGGGATTCACAAAATTACTTAGATACGTAAACCCAAGATGTAGGCACCTAGTTTGTGCTCCACTGCAATCCACAAAAGTCCTGCTGAACACCGTAGGCGCCTAAATTCACTCAGTGGCTAAGTTTTTTTGCAGTAAACGTTCCCTCAGCACCTGTGTTTCTGCCTCTGGGTTCTTCTGGTTCCCTCTAGATGTCTGGGCACCTATCTCCTGCCTAAGCCCCAGAGCAATTCACAGCCAGAGAAGGTAGGCAGACGAACACCTATGTTGTGTGCCAGGCCCAGTTGAATAGGTGAGCTCAAAGGCCACCTACTGGAGCAGGCCGCTCAGGCAAGTTCACACAAAACAGTTGGGGTGAGGAAGGGATGGAGAACTTCCTTTATAACTTTTAATCTAGTGGTGAGGGTATTCACTTGGGATGTGAGAAACCCGTGGTTCAAGCTCTGCCTGATGAGGAGAAGGGATCTGAACAAGGATCTACCACCTCTAAAATGCTCTAATTGCTGGGCTATGGGACATGCTGATGTGGGAATCTCTCCTATTGAAGTTGTTCCACTTTAATTAAATAACTGAATAATTCAATATTAATAGGGCCAGAGAAGGTTGATTCTGTAGCCTAGTGATTAGGGCAGTCGTCTCCTCCTCCTCCATTGGGACTTCTTGCAAAGTAACGGGTAGTGATCAATGGCTCCATGTCTATTTGGCAGCCTGATATCAAGCGGAGTGCCCCAAGGGTCGGTCCTGGGGCCGGTTTTGCTCAATATCTTCATTCATGATCTAGAGGATGGTGTGGATTGCATCCTCAGCAAGTTTGCAGATGACACTAAACTGGGAGGAGTGGTACATACACTGGATGGTAGGGATAGGATACAGAGGGACCTAGACAAATTAGAGGATTGGGCCAAAAGAAATCTGATGAGGTTCAACAAGGACAAGTGCAGAGTCTTGCACTTAGGACAGAAGAATCCCATGCACTGCTACAGACTAGGTACCGAGCGGCTAGGTGGCAGTTCTGCAGAAACGGACCTAGGGGTTACAGTGGACGAGAAGCTGAATATGAGTCAACAGTGTGCCCTTGTTGCCAAGAAGGCTAATGGCATTTTGGGCTGTATAAGTAGGAGCATTGGCAGCAGATCGAGTGACGTGATCATTCCCCTCTATTCGGCATTGGTGAGGCCTCATCTGGAGTACTGTGTCCAGTTTTGGGCCCCACACTACAAGAAGGATGTGGAAAAAATGGAAAGAGTCCAGCGGAGGACAACAAAAATGATTAGGGGGCTGAAGCACATGATTTATGAGGAGAGGCTGAGGGAACTGGGATTGTTTAGTCTGCAAATGAGAAGAATGCGGGGGGATTTGATAGCAGCCTTCAGCTACTTGAAAGGGGGTTCCAAAGAGGATGGATCTAGACTGTTCTCAGTGGTAGAAGATGACAGAACAAGGAGTAATGGTCTCAAGTTGCAGTGGGGGAGGTTTAGGTTGGATATTAGGAAAAACTTTTTCACTAGTAGGGCGGTGAAGCACTGGAATGGGTTACCTAGGGAGGTGGTGGAATCTCCTTCCTTAGAGGTAGTTAAGGTCCGGCTTGACAAAGCCTTGGCTGGGATGATTTAGTTGGGTTTGGTCCTGCTTTGAGCAGGGGGTTGGACTAGATGACCTCCTGAGGTCCCTTCCAACCCTGATATTCTATGATTCTAAAGCTGTATCTACATTTATGGCAGCAAGTAAGAGTACAGACATTGCATGCTCAGCTAGCATGGTGAGATACGGCTTAGGCGAGTAGAGTAGTGTAGAGTGTCCTACCTGCCTGAACCCCGAGGATATATACTCCACACGGCTCTCTACATGCCCATGCAGTGCCTCCCGTGACTACCCTGCTATTTGTAGCAGTGTAGTGTCCTACTGCCTCATTGGAGCCTTTCAATGTGACATGTAGAATCACAGAACCATAAGGTTAAATGCGAGGGTCATCTAGTCTAATCCCCACATTTTGACCTACACACCACAGTGGCACGTGTGGACACAGCCGGCCTTTGACTGCGGCCTGTGGCTACATGTGTAGTACCTGTATTTCAGATGCAGCATAAGTGTAGACATTAATCAACATAAGGAAGGTAGAACTAGGCTGAATAAGGAGTCGTGTTATTTTGAAATAAAAAAAGAGAAACATTCCGTGGAGTAATAGTTTTGTTTTTCTTCTGCAGACTTGGCTTTGGATTTCTGGGCCTTTGTGCTTATATTGTGCAGAAAGGCTCTACCGCTATATCCGCAGTTATAAACCAGTCACGATAACTTCAGTGATAAGCCATCCCTCTAATGTCCTTGAACTACGAATGAGGAAAGAAAACTTTAAAGCAAGGCCTGGTCAGGTGCGTTGACTCACAGCACATAAGACTACAGCTTCTCTTATACAAGGGTTGAGGGATGTTTTTAACTTTGGGGTATTGTTAGTCGCAGCCATAACCGAATGTTTTGAACATATCTTTTTTACCATTCATTTTTCTCTGGGTGATTTATTTCAGTACATTATTCTGCACTGTCCAAGAGTGTCGGCATTAGAAAGCCATCCATTTACACTCACAATGGTAAGAAATCCATTTACTTTGAGTTACTGCATTTGTAGTAGTTTCCCATTTATTTATTTTTGTTGAGTGAGTGTTCTCTCTCATTCACAGTGAAAATTCCTTGAATAAGAGGTTACGGTTCATTGAAGAGGCTACCTGTGAATATAAAGTGATTGTTATGTCTCTCAGCACTTTATGTGTATTTAATTCTATCTACTGTTGAGAAAATGAAAATAGGAACCTATTTTCTAACTTCCATTAGTGGGAAATAATAATAATAATAAAAAATCCATTCTATTTTGCTCATTCAAATATAAACAAAATAGCACTGAAGATCTTTTATGTGGAATTAGGCACAAACTTTCATTTTGTCTGGTTGATGAAATAAACTTAAACAAAGAGAGTGCATCAGTTTCTTTTAGTTTAGTCCATACGTAAGTTTTGTTTCCAGTCTTCTGCTATGTTTGTGATTTGTTGTGAAGTTTAACAGTGATGTAGGACCAGTGAGATGGTACAGTTGGAGAGAATGGGCATATTTCATCTTTTTATGACTGATTTACCCCATTGTAAGTGTGAAAAGGGCCGAATCAAACCCATTTCATTTAAATATTAAATAGAAAATATCTTTTGATTGTTCTCCCTGTATTGAAGTTGACAGAAATAAAAACTAGTAGGATTCATTACTAAACTTTGCACAGTGCCTGCAAGTTGTAAAGCACTATATACATGCTAGTTCTATTACAGTGATGGCACCCATTGCAAGAAGCAAATCTCAAGATTGGGTGAGACAGATACAGTTTCTCAGTCAATGTAAATAATTCATTTATATTCAAATACAGTGTTATGTATTTTCAGCTGAGTACAAATATCTAGTTAATAGATTAGTTTAGATCTGTAGCAGAAGAGATGGTAAAGTAACTTTCTCTTATGTACAATGCATTCTGTACTGAAGTAGGGTGATATTAACAGCCTATAGGATAGGTCCATCAATGTCTTATTAGCCAAGATGGTCAGGGATGCAACCCCATGGGCAGGGAGTCCCTAAGCCTGTAACTGCCAGATGCTGGGACTGGACGAGAGGGGATGGATCAGTCGACAGTTGCCCTGTTCTGTTCATTCCCTTGGAATCATCTGGCACTGGCCCCTGTCAGAAGACAGGATACTGAGCTAGATGGACCATTGGTCTAACCCAGTATGGCCGTTCTTATGTAACATAGTATATACTGCTTTAAATATTCCTTCATATTAAACTGCTGTTTTGACATTAGCTCTGATTTTTATTGCCCCAAATGTATCTCAGTAGCACTTTAATTACACTAGAGTAGCTGCTATTACTGGGTGGTTTATTGCAGAATAAGGACTTGAAACATCTAGACTTATAATAGTCTCCTCTGTCCAGCTTAGGCAGGGGACAGTAGTTTCCAGATGTCTTTCTAGGTCATCGTTCTGCCTTGGGCTGCTTCTTTGCTTAGAAAGCTTTTTTCACTGCAATATAATGCTAGACATGGGACGAGGCTTAAGGATATATAGGCAATCTCTTGACTCAGTAATTTTTTTCCCCTGCTCCTGTCTGACCTACTTGTAGGTACCAAGCATTAATGATTTCAGTGTGAGTTTTGCTAACTTTTCTTATTCTTTTACATCATCATCATCATCATCATAATCTCTTCTTGTTGTTATTTTATAATGTGCATGGCGCTTAATAGACAAGTAAAAGTGATAGACCTGGGAGCTTACAATGTAAGTACTGGACATACTGCAGCAAGCAATGCTCTTTAAAAAACAACAACCCCCAAAATGGTTTAATATGTTGCTGCTTGGATTAATGCCGGGTATTAAGGCTGGGGTGGAAGCCCAATACCTGCTCCCATTGAAGCCTCTGGCAAAACTCCCACCTGTCTCTGTTGCAGCCAGAGTGTCCCAGCCAAGTGAGATGGTAAAGAGGTGGAATAATTTGTGCAATTTAATAATTCTCTCCTCCCCCCCAGTGGAAGGGGTAAGGCGTGAAACTCGTACGTGGATTTGGAGAGGCAAAATCCATATCACAACCTAGGGCTCAGAACTGCTCCCCTGCCTACCTCTACTGTGGTTGCTGTTTTACCTTCTAAGCTGGATCAGCAGTCAAAGGCTTCAGTGCCACTTCTGCAGCCTGTTAAAAATCACTGGATCCATGCAGTCGTTGACCCTGTGGATCTTCCTCCAGCCTGCCCCAATGACTGAATCATTTTGCTACTTGAAAACACATTGTTCTTGTCTAATATGAAAAGTCCATTTATTTTGATCCATGCTTTTGTTTTGTCTTGCTCAAAATTTCAAGTTTCCATAGGGGTGAGGAAGAGGCGGCACAGCTTCTGCAGTCCCCTGGAGGAATCCTGCTGGCTGGCTCAGCAAATTATTTTGGGAGCTCCCAGGTAGCTCACAATAGAATAGAAGTTGCACCATCCTTGAATAGGGTACATCATCCTCCCCATTGGCTCTGAGCTACCTTTGTACAACTTTTGTCAATATGCTCTCTATTAAGCAGATTTAAGAATATTTATTTCCCTAGGTCCCTTTCGGAGCATCGAACAGTCACTCCGAAAGTGCTGTTTGGTGTGGCATTCAAAAACTCTTCTACTTGGAGCCCTGTGTGCCCAATTTCCTTACTTTAGATGAGTATTTTCTATCACTTTTCAGAACAAAACCCCAGTGGAGTAAAACAAAATAAACATGGATTCTTTCCTTTACTGCAGCCTGTGTGCCAAGGCTTCTGAAATCCCACAGGGCCTTGTCCAGAGCTCATTCAGGTCAATGGGAATTAGTTTAGATCTGTAGCAGAAGAGATGGTAAAGTAACTTTCTCTTATGTAGGGTTTTACAATCTTTTGGGTCAGGGCGACAGGCTCCCTATGCACTTTAATCGAGGGCTTGCCTAATAAGGTAACAAAAATGTTCAAGGCATTTTACATTTTTTTGTTGGCAAGGAGATATATTTTTTAAATTGTATATCACTTACTTTTAGTTAGGATATGAGATGTTCCTCTGTCTGTGTTACACAGATTAATCTCGTGAGTCCTATATTTCTGTGTAAATATATATTTTTGGTCAAGATTTTCAAAAGGGGCTAGTAATTTTTGGATGTCTCCATTTTTGGTTGCCTAATTTGAAATTCTTTAAAGGGACCTGATTTTCAGAGGGCTGATGCTCAGAATACTATGAAAATCAGGCCCATTTAAGGTGTCGCAAGTTGGGAACCTCAGAACTGAGGCACCCAAAATCAGTAGTCATGCCTGGAAATCGTGCCTTTAGTCTCCAGAACATCTCTCTACATGTGCTCAGCAGTTTCTCTGTGATTGGGAGGGTGGAATTTACACATTCTGTCATGCAGTTTAATGCTTAATGCCTGGAGCCATCTCTTAAGGCTCTTCAGTAATAGCAAACATCAACAGTTATGTTTATTTCAAACACAGTAGTGCTGGTGCTGTAAAAGTTCAGTTCAGATTTCCAAAGCATTGCTTTCACTCTTTTTTGGTACCATCGGATCAAAATTCTCCTCACCTTTATTTCCCCCTTCCAAAAAAAATTGCACATTTATGGGGCTGATCCTCTCATTTACACCAGTTTTAAAATGGTTCAACTCCACTGTTGTCAGCAAAGTTGCTCCTGATTTTAACTACGCGAGTGAGAGGCGATATCAGGGCCAATAGTTTATATGAAAAGTTTTGTAGAAATCTTTGTCTTTTGTTTCTTTCAATCTCAGTTCTAGATCTTCCACTCATGGGTATTGAATTTCCTCATTTTATAGATGCTTAACCACAAAGATGATTATTTGCTAACAGCATGAAACCACAATCCTCGTAATTTTTGGTTGCACATGTTTCCTTTTTCCTGATGAATGACTTCAGAAGAGGGATTCCCATTTATAATATTCATTGCAATATTAGAAGAGAAGTAGCTTTTTATGTAATATGTTGGCATCACTTCTTGTGTTGGCACATGGTGCTTGGCTCTATGCCTTGAGGCATACAGCCTTGCATTTTGCAAATGTAAAGAGCTGTAGAAGATACAGGGTCCTTTCATGTGGTCTTAGTTAAACCGACTAATGAATCAAAGCAAGCCGCAATCTTTTACAAGCTATAATATGTAGCTTGGCTAATAAATAAACTTTCATCTACCCTAAATATCATTAAATATATTGTATGGGGTAGCTATGCTAATTTACTTATGGTGACTTCCTTGTAGAGGTGCGATGTAGCTTATTTTTACAGGACTAAAAAAAATGTGCATCATTTTGTTATGTCTCCACATGGAATGTTGACTGTGTTAAGCTTTATCCTGCGCCAGGATCAGTCACTGACAACCAAATTTCAGTTGTGGATCTGAGCTAAAGGTTGGAGTGATTCAGATCTGAGGTTTTGATTCAGACTATTATAGAGGTGTAAGCCAGTGACAATGAGAAGGCAGGACTGCTGTTGGCATTGCAGACTTTTAGCCACCACCCCTTCCTCCCCAGCATCACAGTTTCATTCTGCCATTCTCAGAGAAAGCAGAAGGAGCTGTTTTCTCTCAGTCCTTTCTAGAGTGTGCTTAGCTCCAATGAACAAGTTCCAATCTTAACATGGCTGAAATATCAGAGGAGACACAGAAGAAATCTCCTTTCTTTGAGGCACTGAAATCCAGTGGTGCTGAGGTACTGTGACATCAGATCTCTCTTGACTGTAGAGCTCTGTACTGCCATTTCCAGCAGTCATGGAGACCACAATAAATCGTAGCCCACTATTTTCAAGTTCCTCAGTGAGAGAGGAACAACTGTCTGAGGCCCAAGTACCTCTAGTGCGTGTGGAAGTCGACTTCCACATGCGCGTAGGTCAATCATCATCTGTCTGTGACTTCACGCATGGAGATTTCATCCTTTCTCCGTCATTTCCTCATAACCCAACTGTGACTGGTTCCCCCTGGGGTGCTACCTGGAACTGGGGTTCCACTGTTCCCTCTGACACACCAGCCCAGGCTCCCTCTCTCACTGTGCTGCTGTGACAAGCTGTAGACCACTCCCAGTCCTCCACTCCCACCAGCATTCGTACAGGCAGGGACACACCCAACTGCAGTTACATGCAAGCTGACCAGCCACTGCATGAACCAACAATAGAGAGGCTACAGCCAAGATATCTCCACCTTCCCTGCCTAGGACCCCAGAGCTGTATCGCCCGGCCCTGGTCGAAACTCCGACCAATATGAATTTATTACCTGGTTCGCTCCTCCCTCAATGTGGAGAGGAATATGCAACAAATTGTGTTAACCAAGCTGAGATTTTCCCCCAAACACTTCACTCAAAGGTACACTGGTTTAGATAAAGCAAAAACAAGTTTATTAGCAAACAGATCAAAGCAGATTGATTACCCAGTAAATAAAGAAAACCGCAAACTAAGCCTAAAATACTAGAAAGATTGGCTATGAATTAGGAATTTCTCACTCTGACTGATGATACAAGCAGGTTTGCAGATTCTCAAGGCACAAGCTGCACTTTCTTTGCAGCTTGGGCTCCCCACCCCCGTTCCAAGTCCTTTTCTTTCAGTGCTTTCCTCATGTGTTGAGTCGTGGGGGAGCGAAGAACACCAGATGATGTCACTCCCTGGCTTATATATTTTTTCCATATGGCGGGAACCCTTTGTTTCAAATTTGGTTCCCAGACCAGTTTGTGAAATAATACGGGTACCCAAAATGGAGGTCAGAGTCATATGGTCTGGTCACATGTCCTTGCAGAGTCATGGCAGCCATTATTTACAAGCAGGCTGAAATGTTTACAGGAAGGATAAGCTATTGCACATCCCATTGTCTTTGATGATGAGCCATTAGCACTGTCTGGCTTCTTCATTGTTGTACCTGAAAGGCTGGCTGTGGGTGTTTTCCAGAGTAAGCCCATTTGAAATACAGATCCATAGTCAATATTTATAACTTCAGATACAAAAATGATACATATTCAGTAAATCATAACTTTTCCAATCACACCTTATATGATCCATCTTGTACAAAATGCATCATAATTTTGCCATAATCACATCATAATAATATTACTATGACGGATATTGGGTGTAGTGTCACACCAACCTTCTGTTGTTGGCATTAGTTGAAGCATGTGCCACGCACCATAAATCCTCCAAAACTGACTTGTAGCTAATATTAAAAATCCACATGCTGTTAAGATATAAAAGCTCACTGTTAAGACTTCTTTAGTTCAACCTACTCAGGTCAGAGTGACTCTAGCTTCTTCTCTTTTTGTGAATAACATGGTAATGCTAGCCTGTTCACTTTTTGTGAATAGCATTTCTATGTTGGACTTAGTATAAATCAGCTCCAAAGTGCTGGCCAGGGTCTCATTAGTGATTGCAAATGGTTTACAGCCTCCACTACTGAGCATGGTTATAACTGGGCCTGACTTTTCAGATGAATATGTCTTATGGTGGAGTGTCCTTCAATGAGTCTGTTTGCACGTATAGTAAATGCATAGATTCCAAGATACTGTCACGTTCCGAGACACACTGGCAGCTCATATAGGGTAGTCTACACTATGGTGAGAAGTGTGATTGCAGCATGTGTAGACATATCCGAGTCAGCTTTAATTTAGCTAGCTTGAATAGCAATAGGAGTGAAGCCAGGGCAGAGTGGGCTAGCCACTGAGGTACTTACCCAGGGTCCTGAGCGGGGTTGGACAGCCCCTGCTCCCACAACTTCACTGTTATGGTTATTCAAGTTAGCTAGATCAAAGCTATCTCAGATACATCTACTGCAGTTCCATTTATGACTGCAGGGTAGACATACCCAAAGACACCTCAGTCGCTTGATTCAAGACCTGGCCTACACATCCATCACTCCAGTTGCTATCTCCATGAAATATAGCTAATGGGGACAGATACCATCATAGTGGCTCCCGCACAGCCAAAAAGAATTTCCCGGCCCGTTACTACAACTGTTTTTAGAGAGGCGGAGACATCTTCCCCAGTTCCTGTGGCTTCAGTTCCAACGACTAGCTTTGCATTATGTCCTCTAGGTTCTCATCCAGTAGGTATGAGATCAACTCCCCAGCAGTAAGGAGGTTCTAAGTAGGACATAGACCAGGGATCGGCAACCTTTGGCACGCGGCCCCTCAGGGAAATCCGCTGGCGGGCTGGGACGGTTTGTTTACCTGCCGTGTCTGCACATTCGGCCGATCGCAGCTCCCACTGGCCGCGATTCGCCGTTCCAGGCCAATGGGGGCAGCGAGAAGTCGTGCGGGCAGAGGGATGTGCTGGCTGCCGCTCCCTGCCATAAACCATTCTGAAATTTAATATTTTCATGTAGTATTATAGTATGCTATCTATCCCTGTCTGTTGACTGAGTGTTTGATCACAAATTTACTTCTAAATGCTATTGCTGTTGCAGCTGGACAAGTCTGGAAACAATGTATGGGTGGGCTCCAAAAAGTTCAGCAATTTCATTGGTGCTTTTATCTGTTTATTGTGTTGCATTAGCCAAAACTCAGTATTTATGTAATAACACAGTGATTTTCAACCAGTGGGTCTGTGGACCGTTGGGGGTCTGCAGACTATGTCTAAGTGGTCCGCAAAAGGTTGTCGATACCCTAGAACAGTGGTTTTCAACCTGTGGTCTGTGGACTCACTATGTCTAAGATTTCCAAAGGGGTCTGCACCTCCATTTGAAAATTTGTAAGGGTCCGCAAATGAAAAAAGGTTGAAAACTACTGTATTAATGTGAAGCAAATCACTGTGGTAGTATTTGCAGTTAAAAACCTTTAGACCTTGCCTTTTTAGAATGACAGTTTCTATCTGAGCAGATAAATTGAGGAACTCATTTAAACTTGAGTTCTTTATTCATGTACAATGTTGGATAGATCCAATCCATGGCTCTCTGCATGTACCAGGGTTTCCTTTGTATTATGTAGACTTGTTTCCATGGGTAATAAGGCATGTTTTTATATAGAGATACTCAAAATGTCAGCACAAAATCCAAACATGTATAAAGGAATGAGCAGAGGTAGTTGTCAAACCTTGTTTGATCAGACATATTCAAAATATAAAATTCTATAAAGAAGTGATAGTTAATGAAGCTGAGATAGAGAATTACCTGAAATAGTTTACTTGTGTACATGAAAAATTTTAATATTGCTTCTAGGTGTCTCCAGGCTATTGTTTATTTATGCATTTTCCATCCTCATGAGCTTCTCCTCTGCACTCTGATCTTCCCCCCCCTTTTTTTTACTTCCCACTTTAACTCAGAAATATGTAAGTTCAGTTGACCTAAGGGTTTAAAAAGCCTGACAAATTTAACTTAGGCATGCGTGGGTTGAGAACTAGTGCTCTGAAGCTTTCGAGTCCGTGCCTGACACCTTGTTAGAGTGATCTGAACAAATGAAAATGTGAACATTATTTAAACTAATATAAACAAGAACGTGGAAGCAAATGCTTCCTTTTGCTTTAGTGAGGCAGGTTTTTATTTTACAAATCTGTGGATTGAAGTCAATGGGAAGTCTGCCATTGACTTCAGTGGAATTTTAACAGTCCCCCAATGAAGTCTGATTCTCAGCCCAGGGCTACACTGGGGGGGGGAAGGGGGGGGTCGATCTACGATACGCAGCTTCAGCTACGTGAATAACGTAGCTGAAGTCGGCGTATCATAATCAACTTACCTGGCCGTGAGGACGGCGGCGAGTCGATCGCTGCCGCTCCCACGTCGACTCTGCTTCCGCCTTTCGATGAGGTGGATTTCCGGAGCGGACGGGGAGCGCTTTCGGGGATCGATTAATCACGTCTAAATGAGACGCGAAAAATCGATCCCTGATAGATCGATTGCTACCCGCCGATCCGGCGGGTAGTGAAGACAAGCCCTCAGTGTCTTTCAAGCAAGTACTATCGTACTATGCAAAGAACAAAACTGGTAAGTGTTGGAGATGCCTATATGCTGTACGGTAAACTCAAGAAACAAATTATGTACAACAGGAAAAGCCCAAGGGCTGGATTCTGAGATACCTAAAATTTTTAAGTTGTTGGAAGTTTGCCCTTGTGAAAACTAGGTAAGGACCTCAGGAAGTGGCCTAATGCTAGCAGATTAATACAAGAAAAAAACAAATATAAAAGTGAGCGTTTTTTAATTAGCTTTGTTAAGTTTCTAATCCTTTTGCATATGGTAAACTTGGTTTTATGAGATGATCTACAGAACACTGAGGGAGATTTAGATATTGTGACGTATATTGCTGGCAAACTAATGCAAGTCCCAGGGGCTTGTCTGCTTTTCATACAAATAGAAAACATAACAGCTGCGTGGAAAAGAATTTAAGTGCAACAAAAATAGTGTAGATTAACCTTTCTCTTGCTCATTGTGCGCTGCCTTACATCCATTTGCTTTTAGATTTTTGTTTTATGCATCCAGTTTATCTAAACAAAAAAACTCTACACACGTAGACTTATATTTTATATATTTACAAATATCCACCTATAACAGCTATAAGAGCTGAGATCTTTTAGGGTTTGCTACATAGTCATTGGGATTTTCTTTTGCAGATAGCTCCTGCTTTGCCAAGACAAAATTTTTGGGAGTTCTAAATATGTATTCTTAGCATACCCATTCTGGCCCCGATCTTCACAGGTATTTAGGCTGATTTCAGTGGAAATTAGGAGCCCAGCCAACTTTTAGGATCTGGACTTCTGAGCCTTGCAGGTTAGAGGAGAGCCGAAGAAATGGCTAGCTAATGAAGTTGGGAGTGTGGAGGTGTTTTTTAACGGGAATAAAACTCTTCCATATTTTGGTCAGCTTAGAAAGATACGGCCAGATAATGGCAATTAATTGCTGCTCCATGTTGGGGGGTGGTGCAAATCTTCTTCACTCCAGCCAGAGCTCCTCTCCCATCTCACTACCACATGGGGTAAAAGAGAAAACTGCCCCCCTGCGTCACCCTTCAGCAAGAGGCATCATGGACGTCACAAAACTTCCATGGATCTGAGTTTCATGTGTGGGTGCTGGACAGTGTTAGTGGCTAGATGATCTAGACTAGATGATCTAGTAGACCCTTCTGTGCTTAAACTCTGACTGGCCTCCACCCTTTCGGGATGACTTGTGCTCTAGGAGGTGTCAGCAGGAAGTAGTCCCTACACTCAAAGTGCAGAGACTGTGCTTGTACCAGACTCTGCATGTGGGTGGTTCCTTATGCTTGCCTCCTCGGACATCCACGCATTGACCGGCCACGCTCTGGTTCACAATCTGGAAAAAAAATGACTGTATGTTGTGCATTGAACTCTGATTTCACTCGGTCCCTTGCTACTTTCAGTGTTTCATTGTGGAAGGACACAGTTTCACACCTGACTATGACACCTCCCTGGTTGTGAGGAGACATGGCCATTCTGACCACTCCTCTTGGCAGAGTTGAATTGAGTACGTTCCTCAATCAACTGCCGTTTAGAAGTATTGGTAAACTGTGCACTTGGAGTAGGGGGGGATGGAAGGTCTGGAGGGGAGAGAGAGCCTAGAAAAATCATTTGTTTCAGTTTGCGTGGTAGTGCTATAGTCCATAAATATTTTAATTCTGGTTCCATAATGGTCTCGTGACCTGAGACATCACTCTGTAGCTCCACAATTCACTTCTTTTGACCTTCTGAGAGTTCCTCTCCAAATTTGTAGTCAGATATGTAGTTGCTTTTCTCTCTTCATTGGGTGTTTCTACTGGTTGCTACAAACGTTTTTAACATGGCCGAAAGGCATGGAAAGGGTGCAGTTACACAGCTGATTATGGATCTGCTGGTCTCTGCCAGGCAGTGGCTGATGTTGGAGGCAGTATGGAGTGGTGGAACCCCAAAAGGAGCTCCCAGGGCTCTCGGGAATCCCATTCAGTGCACCCCTATTAGTAGAGCCAGCCATCCTCTCTCCCACTTCTGTTCTATTCGGTGTCTGATATTGCTGCCATCACTGTGGTATCCTTCCTGCCCCCTTTGAGGTGGCTAGCACCACAGAAAGCACTAGCAGATAGTTCTTGTGCTCAGGGACTGCTGTTGTGCGCGGCCCCGGTGTAGGGGCAAAATTGCATGTATAGGAAGATGCTTTTGGCATACTGCTCACCTTCCTCATCCAGGCTAGTGTGCGACAAGGTGGCTGCTTCCAGGGCACCCCCTTGTGTCCTCAAGGTGTCCCTGAAAGCAGCCCCTGCCTTTGTTTCCCTCTTCCAGAGTCCCCAGTAACTCCACACAAGCTGTCTGAATATAAATAGCTCTTTATAGGGTTAATTTCTGGCAACAGTTTCACAACCCTCTAATTCTGAATTCCCCAGTATCATTCAAACAGTACGTTCAATTTTTCAAGTCCTGACAGTCCACCAGTTCAGCTTCAGCGACTCTCACCACAATCCAACTCTTGACTACAACTCCAGTGTCTCTTACCATGTCTCCCCCCTCAGGTACAGCTCCCACGTGTTTTATCATGCCTCACCCCAGTCCTCTAGCTGGGGTGTTTTTCCACCCTATTTTACTCCTATGTTTTGTTCTAGCTGTCACCTGGAGATATCAGCAGGCTCATCCCTCCGTCATCCCTCCGTCATTCCTCCATCATTCACCGGCCTTCAGGTCTCTCTGGCCCTCTGGCTTCTGCTCTTCTATTCAGACAGTCAGCAGGCATCTCCCTCTGCTGCTCTTAGCTTTCAGCCCTCTTCAGCCCTCTCTGGCTGTGGTTCTCTGCCCTAGGAAGTTTGTAGGTGACCCCCTGACTGCCTCCCTGCCTTCTGCTTTCGCCAGCCTGATTTGGCTCCGCTGCTCAGCCTGTGAACTCCCACCACTGCATCTTTCAGGAGTATCCCTTCCCTGAATCGCTCAGCCCAATTCTGCTCTTCTTTTGAGCTCTTTCTACTTCTCTTGAAACACTCACACAGCCCCAGCCTTTCTGGGTCCCCTCTTCCTTTTGGGCTGTGTCATAAAACTCCCAGGGGCCTTCCTCATTTCACCAAACTAGGATACATCTGGACTGGAACAGGAGAGCTGGGCTCAAATTCGTTTAAGCGCCAGACATAGTTTTAACCAGTGTTTCTGAACTAGAGGGTTTTTGTCCCAAAATACAATTGGGAGGGTGGAGGTAGTTGAAAATTTTATTACTATCTAAAGCAAAGAAAATCTTGCTTCCTCATTCTCCACACATCTTTATCCTTCAAGGTCAAGTATTATTTGCCAGCCTCTTGAAACACATACAGATAAATTATATGATAAGTGATGCTTCTTGTACTCTTACTGTTATAGTACATGTAAGGGGAAAGGGGTTGCAAAAATATGTAACCTTGAATAAGGTTGAAAAACACTGATCTGGACAATAGAAGTCTATCGTAGTGGTAAATCTGTAGCAGTAAAACTTTGTGGAGCTTAGCCTGTTCATCCTTTACTTACCACAGAAGCGAAGATCCTGTTATTTATTATTTATTGAATATGATCAAAATTTCCCAAAGTAGCCTCTGAAAATCACCCGTTAGATATCTCAGCCTAGGGTGACAAAGACCGAGGCACCCAAAATCAGAGATGCCGAGCACTCTTTGGCCTTTGTTGGAGTTTTGGATACTTAGCACCTCTGAAGATTGGTCTCTGGGTGTCTCAAGTATGGCAGCTAAAAAATTGAGGCATTCAGAATAAGAGACTACTTTGGAAAGTGTTGGCCTATTGACATTTCTAAGACATCTACAATTGTTGTACATTGGCATTTTCCTTCAGAGAAAACAAAGAAACAAAAAGTTGGATAAATTCAGGCTCAAAATAAGGTGCAGATTTTTAACAGTGAAGGTGACTAGCCAATGAAAGAATTACACAGGGATGTGGTGAAGTCTCCATTATTTAAAGTCTTAAATCAAGATTGGATATCTTTTTAAAAGCCAAACAGAAGATATGAACTTGATGCAGGTATCATGGAGTGAGGTTCTGTGACCTGTGTTATACAGGAGGTAAGAAGATGGTGTTACTTAGTCCTGCCTTGAGTGCAGAGGACTGGACTAGAAGACTTCTTGAGGTCCCTTCCAGTCCTACGAGTCTATGATCATACTGGTCCCTTCTGGCCTTAAAATGTAGAATCTAGGCACCTTTTGTGACTTTATTGTAGGGTGTTTTCCTTCCCTAGCTGGGTTACAGGTGTTTTGGGTCAGAAAGAGGACAAGGGAATGGAAAGCGAAAGAACTCTTTGGGGCATGATGCTGCTGTTAGGCAGCCCTAAGGGAGAGACAAGGCGGGTGAGGTAATATCTTTTACTGGACCACCTTCTGTTGGTGAGAGACAAGCTTTTTGGCTACATAGAGCTCTAAGGGAGGCAGCCCTGCTGTGAGTTCTCTGGCTGCCTCAGAGGAATGTTAGATTTAAAGACAATAGGTCTCACCTGGTTCATTCAGACACCCCTGTTGCAACATCATGTTCTGTGATTAGGGTTGTCCCCTATACAACCAAATTCTAATGTCTGCAGAGACTTCTCAGTTTCAATAAGTCACTCATAAGGCCAAATTCCCAATATGGAGAGAGTTTAAACCAAGCCAGATTTGCAAAGTAGCCCACAATAGAAATAAATTGAGCCACCTTGAAGACTCTTCCCATACAGCTCATTCTTTCAGACACAAACATGTCTTAAAAAAACCCCCAACAACTGTACAAGCACCTTTTTCTGACATCTGTCTTTTAAACTGTGTGATTCATTAGTTAAAACTGGGGTAGCCTGATTTAACATGGTTCATTTTCCATGAGTCAGACCTAAGACTAGCTGTTCTGTATTGGCTGTATTCTTTATATAGCATGCCTGTATTTGTCATCATACAGGATACATTGTTTTGGGAATATTTAGATCAGTTTTCTGTGAAAACCAGACAAACTATGGCTCACTGAACTTTTGAAGCCCAAATTCTTTTTGCAGCTGATTGGCAAAGTTGAAAATCCACCCCCACCTCCCCCGCGAGGGGGAAAAAAAATCTAGCTCAGTTGGGTTTAGTTCTGTCATTTTCTCATGTACATTAACTCTTAAGTGCTTTTCTGTCTGAGTTGCATAACTGATCTGACTGGTTCCAGGTCACAAACTTGGACAATACAGCAAAGGTTTACAACAGAGCAGTTTTATCCTTGGAGGCAATCACCATGACAATGAACCAGCTACAGGAGTGCATGGTGTTTACAGTGCCTGCCAGGATGTCTGCAAATTCCAGCTTAGAATCCTATTGCGGCTCTTTCCCAAAGTGAAATAGCCTCTTAGAAGGAATTTCTCTCTGCTTGTTCATTGGTGTGAATCCAGCTCTGCCATGACCTTCCTTTTAGCTGTCGAAATGGGGACAGGGCTCCTTTTCATTCCTCTGCCAGCCATAGCACACAGCATAGCTGTCGTTGCCAATAAACGACTAGCCCTGTTCCCACTTCTGCCTGCAGAGGGCCCCTGGGCAGTAGATTCAGAGCAGTTCCATTTCATGAGGGGGCAGAATGCAGGGGGGCCTCTCCATAGGAGGCACATACCTTGCATTCGTGGAGTTCAGTTCAGCAAGGGATTCTTCTTGCACAGCCATTTAGGGTGGGTGGTTTGGAGAGGTTTGAGATCTGGAACTTAGGAGGCCGGTGCTCATGTCCTGTCATGTGACCTCTGAGCCTCTGTTTCCTCTGGGATGATGATGAACTTCCTACAGTGCTGTCTGGTGCATCCACCAGCCAGTGACCCCTCCACGGTAATAGTATAGCCAGAAACATATGCCAAAGGCTACCAAATCCATAGTGAACCACCACAGAGAGCAAATTTGTAGGCAAGGGCCATCTACTGAACATGCCCCTGGTTGTAGGGAGAGTTCTAAGCTGGGAATGGGTACAGCACCCTGAGGACCTTAAATACTGTAGGTTATACAATTTACAGGACCTATCTGTTTTCATTTCCTGTCTGTTGTGCTCTCACACATATGGGACCAGATTCTCCATTGCTCTGCACCTTGTGTAGTCACTTACATTGGTGTAAAGTGGATGTAAACTGTTATAGGGTGACCAGATGTCCCGATTTTATAGGCACAGTCCCGATTTTTGGGTCTTTTTCTTATATAGACTCCTATTATCCCCCACCCCCGTCCCGATTTTTCACACTTGCTGTCTGGCCACCCTAAACTGTTACTGCTCTGATTTAGTAGCATTTTACACTTTCTTTGCACTAGAGAAACTGGTCCATAATTTTTTGATGCCAATAAATAAAATGAAGTATATTTCTAGTATGTATTAGTAAGTAGTAATAAATTACATTTGGATCAGTTAAATTAAGAATATTATTCATATTCTTTCTGTTGCTGATTGAAATAAACGACATCTGCAGATGAGTGCTAATCCATATGTTGGTTTATGAACACAGAGTCTTCCAGGGATTGTCACAAATCCACATGATGTCCCTCGAGTGCTAGATTTTTGCATTTGTATCATGGAGTCAGGTGAAAATCACATATAAGCAGACAACTCCCTATTAAACATGTGTCTGTGAAGGCTCAGAAATAGTAGGATTTTTTCCCAGCAAAGGGTGCAGAATAAATTATATTCCATAAATTTGCTCCAGTTATAGGATGGCAAATCCAGTGTTACAAATGGCAGAATGCAAAACAAACAAAATGGGTGTGTGAGAGGGGGGGCACATTCTACATCTCACTTATCATTAAGCCTCTTAGCAGGAAATCTGCCATTTCAAATACAGAAGACTTTTTTTTATCTCTGAGGTTATAAGGCCATGTTCTCAAGTGATGTAAATCAGCATAGCTCCATCAAAGTCAATAGAACTGTTCCAATTGACACCTTTGGAGGATGGCTGAATACCTACAGATGAACATTTTAGCAAAAATTGCTGGTAGATCTTATAACATGTTAAATATTCAACTTTTTTGAGATATGCATGTTTGATTTGAGCACGGAATAAGATGAGCATGGCTTCATGTAATCAGTTTATTTGCAACAATAAATTTGCATAATTTATCTAGCATTTTAATCAGGTTGGTACATCAAATAAAGTTCATTCACAGCTCTCTTGTACAGAAATATTCCATTTAACATTGTCCAAGTTCTTTTTTCGCTATAACAGTCCTCGAATATTGTTAGGAAATAACCCTACCTTCTCAAATTGTCCTGAATAGACTTGTTTTCCTGAATCAGGGATTAGAGGTACTCTATTTGGGACACCAGAGATGCCAAAGAGCATAGGCTTACATTTCAGATTTTTAGGCATGTGTGCATTTACTGTAATTGTGTGCAGAGACCTGTCAATGGCATGTGTTATTTAGACATGCCAAGGCTTGCATATTTTCATGCCTACACTTCTGAATGACAAGATGGCTGCGGCTGGCTTGGGTCAGCTGACTTGGGCTCGGTGCTAGAAATTGCTATGTAGATGTTTGGGCTCTAGCCCAACGCCGAATGTCTAAACAGCAATTTTTCAGGCTTGGAACCCGAGCCTTGGGTGAGCCTTGTTTTTTATCTCTGTCTAGACATACTCTCGGAGGTCAGATATGGGGTGATTGTATTATAAAAAGCCTTTGCCCATGGATGATGTGGTGTTTTTGTCTTTTATCGTTTTTGTGTCTGGGTTCATTTGAGAGCATAGTGATTGTCTGGTTTCACCCACATAGTTGTTATTGGGGCATTTTGTGTCCTGGATGAGGTACACCACATGCTGTGATAGGCATGTGTAGGACCCATTGATCTTGAAAGGTGGGTTGTTGGGGGGGGTGTTGATTATTGCAGCGGTGGAGAGATGTCTGCAGGTTTTGCATCTGTTGTTCTGGCAGAGTCTGGTGCTGCTTTGAGTTGGTGGGTCCTGGTCTGTGTGGAGCTTGTTTCTGATGATGAACATCAGTCTCTAATGTCCACCCAAGCACTCGTTTGTCTGGCAGTCTGGGAAATGCCAGGGTTCTCAAGTTCAGCTGATCTCAGAGGAACAGAGCATGTGAATCTACTATTTATAGAATAAAAATATAACTAGGGCTTTAAAAACTAGGCTCTATGTATCCTACATGATGGGTTTCTTTCCTCTATGAAGATTTAATAGCATGATAAGGTTTGGTAGAGTCCTCCAAGGGACCCTTAGGCCTGTGGTGTCAGAAGATACTTCCTAAAATATGAGAAGAAATAAGTCCTGATGTTACGGGATTATTGTTCAGAGTACTGCAGAAGGGAATTATTCTCATAAGTCATGTAAAGGACAATGGGCTTGAACCTGCACCCACCTGAGTCGAGGGGAGTTTTGCCATTAACACTGGATGGGGGGAGGTTTTAGCAGGAGAGAAAGGATAGTCTTTTTTCGCATTGGGCATTGACAGTGACTGGGCAGGGTTGGGCCGGCGGGGTGGGGGGGGAGGAGGGGGGGAGTTGCTTCTTGCCTGTGGCTCCTCAGTTAAAAGTGAAAATTCATCTGTCTTAAATATTCATTAAAATAACTTGTTTCTTCCTTTTTTTAAAAATCTGGTTGGGTACTTCTGCATTTCTCTAGAAAGCTATGCTTTGTGATGGTTGGGCTGCAGGAGAGCAACTGGCACCTCCTGCGGGCGCTGGGCGTGAGATTCGGGGGAGCTGGGCTCTAGGGTGGTACCTCCAGTGGGCACCGGGCACAAACTTGTCTTGTAGAAAAGGTGCTGAACTGGAATTCCCAACATCTGGATTGAGCAAATCATTGCATCTCCCTGGGTAGATAAATTTACCCCCAGAGCAGAGATCCAGCACAAAACCCACCTCAAGACTTAAGCTCTGCATCAGGGTTGTACTGGAGACCTGCTGGCAAACAGCTGGGCAAGGGTTCTGCATGCTCCATGTGGGCTTCAGAAAAGCTGCTTTAGGAGCAGGCTAGGCGCTGCAAACTTTACCTTTGCATGGATAAAGTGGCCCATTGTTCTGTGCTAGTGATTGCAGACCATAGGCTGTCTGGCCAGTATTGGCCAGGCAAACATGCCCATCAGTGGCAAGTGGGTGAGTGTTTGTTTGAATGTGTACGCCTGCGTTCTAGCACTATCTGAATGTTAACATAGCTAACAACATATACTAATATATAACTATTTTTTAAACTGTATAGTTCTTTTCAGGGGTTTCATACATCTTTTTGGAATTTTGATGTTTGAGCAAAGTCTCTTTATTCCAAAGGGGTTCAGGTTCCATGGTGGTGAATGCAGTCTAAGATTTTGAACAGGATTGGATGGAATAGAAGGTGTGATTGCTACCCAGAACTTCGTAGTTGCAGTTGGCAGGGATATGTGAAGACTTTCCTTTGATTTTGCTTCATCTGGCTTCATGCTCCTTGAGTTCTGCTGGTTTGGGGAGGAAATCATAAGGAGCAGTTCTGTTTTGTATGGTTTCCTTCTGATACCCCAAATTGTCTCAAGATCATAAACCTTAACAAAACTATGGCCTGAATTTGGGGTTTGTTCAAAAAACAAAAAGCAACTCCCTGAATCCACAAATACATTAAAATTGAATCAGATATTCTTCAATCCTTCATTTTAAGCACTGGAATAAATTGCCTAGGGAGGTTGTGGAATCTCCATCATTGGTGATTTTTAAGAGCAGGTTGGACAAACACCTGTCAGGGATGGTCTAGATCAGTGGTCCCCAACCTTTTGTGGCCAAGAGCACATTCGTGTTTTCAGAAGAGTGTGGCGGGCGCCAACAATTTTTCAAGACTTATTTTGTATTTGTACATTAAATAATATGAAAACCATCATATTTAATATACATAATATATGAATCCATAAGATAAAAAAGGTAATTTTACATGTAAAAGGTATTAATTAAATTATTCAGCAATTATTCTTTCACCTTACCCTGTGAATTTGCTCTTTTTTATTTACCTTTTTTGGGGGGGGTGCAGTTCTGGGCAGCGGAGAGGGAAGCCGCAGCCCCGCGCCTGCCGGGGACAGAGAACACCGGTGCCTGCAGCCCCGGAGTTGTCTGTCTCCGGCAGGCGCGGGCCCGTGGGGCAGCGCCAAAGAAAGCCGCGGCCCCGCGCCTGCCGGGGATAGAACACCAGCACCAATATGAAACCATCCTCTTTTGCTGCTGGTTGCAGTTTACGCCACCTAAACGCGACCTTTTTGGCTACTGCTCAGGACTTGCTGCCGACTTGGTCCAGGGGTTGCGAATTTGGATGGGTGGGGTTTTGTGGTCGGTAAGGGGTTAAGAAACTCCAGTAACCTGAACAAAAATATTTAGCACCCAGTCACAAAAATTAACCCAGCCTTGTTTGGGGCGCAGGCTCTGGGATGGAGTTTGGGTGCAGGAAGGGTGCAGGCTATGGGGAGTTTGGGTGACGGGTGCGGGCTCTGACCTGGGGCAGGGGATTGGGGTGCAGGAGGGGGTGCGGTCATGGGGGCTCTGGGAGGGAGTTTAGCACCTCAGCACATTATAGAAGAGAAAGGAGCTGCAGTGACGTCATATAGACAGAGAAACTGAGAGAAGACTCTTTCACATACTCCAAACCTGTGAGGCAGAGTTGGAGGGAGGGAGTGTCTGTACAGTATTTCCCAGCACTCAGGCTCCAGCTGGAGCAGTAACGTAGCCCCACAGCACTTGTATACAATAGAGAGGCGCTGCGGTGTCTAAGCATTGACAGTGTAGGAATTGGGAGGCCTGTGCCTTTAAGAACCCGGCCCCAGGAACCCGCCCTCTGCTCCGGTGCTGACATGCAGCGTCTGGTAAAGAGCACTGAAAAAGCCTCTGCCACCCCCCCACCCCGATATTTGCGAGCACAGCAGGTGGCTGATCCCGCGGGGTCACTGTTCCCCCCTCTCCCCCTCCCTAAACGAGGCTTTTGTCCCCGCACAGGGTCTGGCAACGTCTCCCCCCCCGGACTTAACCTCGGCTCCCACCCCCACCCCCGATTTTCCCCCTTCAGCCCCTCTTCTGCCGCTACCTAGAGTAGCTTGATCCCCCCTGGCCAGTAAATTTCTGCCCCCTGCTCAAACCCTGACACCCCCCCCCCCACTGCAATGTGCCCCCCTTAATCCTTTTAAACCCCTCCAAAGAGGAGGCAGCAAATTGTAAGTAGAAGTAAGGGCAGAGAGAGGGCAGTGGCAACAGCGAAGGTTACTGCGCATGCTCAGTTCAGGTGAGCATGCCCAGTGCAACCAAAGTTGCTAATTGGGAGAAGTCGCTTCTTGTGTCGCTGCACCTGCAGCCTGCAGCCCCGGAGTTCTCTGTCCCCGGCAGGCGCGGGGCTGCGGCTTCTCTCCGCGCTGCCCTGGCCTGCGGGGACAGAGAACACCGGCGCCCGCAGCCCCAGAGTTCTCTGTCCCCGGCAGGCCAGGGCAGCATGGAGAGAAGCCGCAGCTCCGCGCCTGCCGGGGACAGAGATCACCGGCGCCCGCAGCCCGGCCTGCCGGGGACAGAGAACTCCGGGGCTGCGGGCGCCGGTGTTCTCTGTCCCCGGCAGGCACGGGGCTGCGGCTTCTCTCCATGCTGCCCCGGCCTGCGGGGACAGAGAACACCGGCGCCCGCAGCCCGGCCTGCCGGGGACAGAGAACTCTGGGGCTGCGGGCGCCTGTGTTCTCTGTCCCCGGCAGGCGCGGGGCTGCGGCTTCTCTCCATGCTGCCCTGGCCTGCCGGGGACAGAGAACTCTGGGGCTGCGGGCGCCGGTGTTCTCTGTCCCCGCAGGCCGGGGCAGCACAGAGAGAAGCCGCAGCCCCGCGCCTGCCGGGGATAGAGATCACCGGCGCAGGCGCCCATAAATGCCCCGGTGGGCGCCATGGCGCCCGCGGGCACCGCGTTGGGGACCATTGGTCTAGATAATACTTAGTCCTGCCTCGAGTGCAGGAAACTGGGCTAGATGACCTCTCGAGGGCCCTTCCAGTTCTATGATTCTATGATTTTGAAAGACTCTCCCAGCTCTCATGACATTTTTCATCTCTAAAACGCTTCACAGATATTAATTTAATTTATCCCTGTGACAGCCTTGAGATGTTGGAAGGTATTATTGTCCCCATTCTGAAGATGGGACAGCAGAGCTGCAGAGATCTATCTCAGGTACTCCCAATAATGTAGTATCTGAGCACTTTTTAAAGGATGTCTTTTTACCTCTCACTGCTTCTTTTACTTTATTGTTTAGGCACTGTGGCTCTTTTTTAGTTCTCTTACTATGTTTTTTAATTTGGGGTATACATTTAAGTTGAGCCTCTATTGTGGTGTCTTTAAAAAGTTTCCATGCAGCTTGCAGGGATTTCACTTTTGGTGCTGTACCTTTTAATTTCTGTTTAACTAACTTTCTCATTTTTGTGTAGTCCCCCTTTCTGAAATTAAATGCTACAGTTTTGGGCTGCTGTGGTGTTTTCTCCACCACAGGGGTGTTACATTTAATTATATTATGGTCACTGTTACCAAGGGGTTCAGCTATGTCCACCTCTTGGACCAGATCCTGTTCTCCACATAGGACTAAATCAAGAATTGCTTCTCCTCTTGTGGGCTCCAAGAAGCAGTCATTTAAGGTGTCAAGAAACTTTATGTCTGCATCCCATCCTGAGATGACATGTACCCAGTCAGCATGGGGATAGTTGAAATCCCCCAGTATTATTGACTTTTTTATTTTAATAGCCTCTCTAATCTCCCTGAGTATTTCACAGTCACTATCACCATCCTAGTCAGGTGGTTGGTAATATATCCCTACTGCTAATTCTTATTATTACAGCATGGAATTACTATCCATAGAGATTCTTTGGTACAGTTTGGTTCATTTAAGATTTTTACTTCATTTGATTCTACGCTTTCTTTCACATATAGTGCCACTCCCCCACCAGCACAACCTGTTCTGTCTTCCAATATATTTTATACCCTAGTATTAATGTGTCCCATTGATTATCTTCATTCCACCAAGTTTCTGTAATGCCTATTTATAGCAATATCCTCATTTAATATGAGGCATTCTAGTTCACCCATCTTATTATTTAGACTCCTAGCACTGGTATATAAGCACTTTAAAAACTTGTCACTTTTAGTCGTTTGCCTTTACATGATGTAATTGAATGGGACTTTTTTTCATTTGACTGTTTCTCATCAGATCCTACCTGTGTTTTATCATCTTCCATCCTCTCCTCCTTACTAGGACAAAGAGACACTCTCCATTAATAGATCCTCCCCTAAGGAATGTCTTTGTCCGAACCACATGCTCCTCCACACCTGTCGGCTTTGCCTCAGCCCTTAGTTTAAAAACTGCCCTACAACCTTTTTAATTTTAAGTGCCAGCAATCTGATTCCACTTTGGTTTAGGTGGAGCCCATCCTTCCTGTATAGGCTCCCTCTTTCCCAAAGGTTTCCCCAGTTCCTAATAAATCTAAACCCCTCCTCCCTACACCATCGTCTCATCCATGCATTGAGACTCTGCAGTTCTGCCTGTCTAACTGGCCCAGCGCATGGAACTGGGAGTATCTCAGACAATGCTACCATGGAGGTCCTGGACTTCAGTCTCTTACCTAGCAGCCTAAATTTGGCCTCCAGGACCTTCTTCCCTATGTCATTGGTACCTACATGTACCATGACAACCGGCTCCTCCCCAACACTACTCATAAGCCTACCTAGATGTCTCGAGAGATCCACAACCTTTGCACCAGGCAGGCAAGTCACCACACGGTTCTCCCGGTCATCGCATACCCAGCTATCTTTGTTTCCAATGATCGAATTGCCCATTACTAATACCTGTATCTTTCTAATAACTGGAGTTCCATCCCCCGGAGAGGTATCCTCAGTGCGATAGGATACCACAACATCATCTGGAAGGAGGGTCCCAACTATGAGATCGTTTCCCTCTGCTCCAGTTGGATGTTCTCCTTCCCTGAGACTTTCGTCCTCCTCAACAGCACAGAGGCTGTCAGAGCAGGGTTGGGACCGTTCTACAGATCCCCGGAAAGTCTCATCTATGTACTTCTCTGTTTCCCTTAGCTCCTCCCGTTCAGCCACTCTGGTCTCCAAAGCCCGTACACAGTCTCTGAAGGCCAGAAGCTCCTTGCACTAAATGCACACACATGCCACCCGCCCGTAGGGCAGGTAAATCATACATGCTGCATTGGGTGCAATAAACTGGAAAACCCCCACTCTGTTGCTGGACTTTGGCCACTGATTTCAGAGTCACACTGTAAATGTGTGGTGGAGCAGGGACTTGGACACAGGTCTCCCCAGACCTATGCTAGTCCTCTAACTACTGGATAATCCTTCCTCTCTAGAAAAGTTGTGACTTTCCCAAGTCCATGCACTCAGTCAGAGTCAGATTTAGGGGAAGGCTTCAGGAGTTCCTGGGTTCCAACCCTCCCCTCAGATCCACACCTATCTCTAAAGCTTAGAAAAATAAGATAAGGAAGAGTCCCTTATCCTTTGCTTTCTCTGCTGGCTCTGGTCTGCGTGAAAGTTAGTATATTTGGATCCATCATTAATTGCTGAAGAGGAAAGTGTTAAGGGGTAGTAGTGCCGCTGTGTCTTCAAAGGAAACCGAGAGTGTTGATTTTAAGTAGGAAAAAGAATATTCTTTCCTAAAGGGATAGCTGCTTATTTCTTCTTTGTGTTTAAAATCATAATAGCCCTGCAAGTCATTCTGTTGACAAGTCTCAACTCTTTCTAGCTAGCAAGGAGTTACAGATTAGAAGGGCTGGATCCTCAGTCCTGCTGCACCCCTTTTGTGCTGCTTTGGCAGTTCAAAGGGACTGTGCGGGCATAGGCGCCGACTCCGTGGGTGCTCCGGGGCTGGAGCACCCCCGGGGAAAAATTGGTGGGTGCAGAGCACCCACCGGCAGCTCCCCGCCATTCCCGGAGCCCGCGCACAGCTCCCCGCCAGTCCCGGGACCTTACCTCAGCACCGGGAGATGTTGCAGGGCCCCGCCCCCGACGCTGGGCGACGTTGCGTCGGTGTCGGGGGCGGGGCCCCGCAATGTCACCCGGCGTTGAGGGCGGGGCCCGGCGTCGGGGGCGGGGCCCGGCGTCAGCCCCCACCGGCGCAACAGGAAGTCGGCGCCTATGTGTGTGGGTAACTTAAATAGCTTGGTGCAGGGGGAATCCTCAGGTGGCATCTGTCCAGAGTAAGCAGCTGTGCGGCCTCCAGAGTAGGGGCATGGCTGAAGTGCAGTATTGCCTATTCTTTTGATTGTATCCTGCATCCCATGATAGCTGGTGTTTTTCTTAAAGTCTGACCTCCTGGAGTCATTTGAATACAAGAGGCTCTCAGCTTTCATGAAAACAAAAAAAGAGTAAATGTTTAGCCCCCATGGTTAAGCTTGAAAATGTGAACCCTAAAAGTTGAAAAGCCAGAAGGGAACTAAAAAGAACTCCCAATGTGTGATTTGGGGGCCTGGCTAGTGATTTTTGAATGCTTGGGGTTGGCAACACTGAGCATTGCTGCACTCCTGCGATCCTCAGTTACCATAACTGTCCCTTGTGAGCCATCGTAGCTAGGCGCAATTTAGGGGAGTGGCTATTCTAAATCACATCCAAGGTGGATACATCCCAGGCCTGTTCCATGATCACGATGAGAGATAAGAATGTTTGGAGCCTTAGCCATTCTGTTCTAGGCTTTCTGCATTTTACTGAAGTTGCAATTGCTTTATAATAAAAGGTCAGCTCCTCCTCTGGTATAACTCACTGGAGCTACTCTCATTTACACCAGCTAAGACTCTGGCCTCAAAATTGTGCTTAAATCTCAGTTTATTTAATTATTTTTCAGAAATGTTCCTTAACTTATTTAATTTTTTCAGTGTCCTACAGATACCAAAGCAACATTTGGGGTCCATCTTAAAATAGTGGGAGACTGGACAGGTATGTAGAAACGAACTTTCCTCTTTAGGCACAAATACCTTCACTTGAAATTTTAGCCCCTGAAGGCTTGAATACAATGATCACACTTTGATTATGAAGATTTCTCACTAGAAGCCATTCATATTTATTTTTCAAAAGTTGCTTTTATTGCTTTATCAATGCCACCGCTGACATTTTCAGATGTGTATTTCTTTAGATAACACATTTTTTTAGTACTAACAGATGTTCTGATTGTCAGCTAATTATTAGTAATGTGCCTCAGTCTCTATGCTTTTTACAATAGCTTGCTGCCTCTGTGCCAAGTGTAGTGGTGCCTGCAGAAATGCTGAAATGTGCACTCCCTAGATAAGGGGATTTTAATACCAGCAGTTTGGTTGGCTGCCAGGTTAATTAACACCTATGGCACACTGAGATTACAGGTTGCTTTCATGTTCTCCTCTGCTCTTCCGTTGCTCTGTCAATGTTCTCCAGACCGCAGGTGTCAACCCGGATTCCATGCAGAGGAGAATTCTAATTTGCTGCTCGATGTGACAGCTGTTTACTTAGGTGACAGTTGTCATTGGTGTCTGATGGCTGATTTTTTCCAGCGTTGCATTTTCTGTCTCAGCAGGAAGCTGGCTCATTTGTTTTTTTGTAGAGGAATGTCTTCTATATTCACTTACTCTGATTCATCAATGTGGGGTGGGGTGGGCTTGTTACCTACCACTTCTCGCCAGGACCAGAGAGCTGCTCACAGAACAAACAAGGTGGGGAGGTGTTAACTAACTGATCTTTCTTGAGGGGATGGGAACTTCAGCAGGTGCAACTGGCTGCCTGGTTTTAGTAGACATGGTTTTGTATATTATACTCCTTTTCCCCCTGCCTAGTGTTTGTGTTATCAGTTTAGATTGTAAGATCTCTGGGGCAGAGACTCTGTTCTGCTCTGTGTCTGGACAGTGCCTAGCACAGTGGGACCCCATTCTCAGTTGGTCCTTAGGCTCTACCATAATAAGCCTGGTCAATAAATAATAATAATAATAATAGATAGTTGTACTTTCTTTCAGATCTGTGTCCTCAGCTTGAATTCCTGTTATTTCCAGCTCTCTTCCTGTATCCCATCATTACATTTCAAATAATTTACACCCGATACCATTGAGGGCTGTATTGCAGAGAGATCAGTTAAACGTGTAAATTAAAGGGATGCAGTGGTGCAGATATATGGTGAATCAGAGACGCTCTGGTTAGTTCAGATTTCCCACGTCCCTGCAGCCATCTAAGTGGTACGTAAGGCCTGGTCTGCCCTTAAAACTTTTACCAGCAGAGCTGTGATGGTTAGGGCTGAGATTTTTTTTTGCTGATATAGCTATGGCGGTAAAAGCCCTAGTGTACACGCAGGAATAAAGCACTGTTGGACCAGTATCTACCAGGAGAGGAGGGGGATGTTGCCCTAGGCAACTCACCATCTGTAAAATGGGGATAATAGCACTTCCTACCTCACAGGGGTGTTGGGAGGACAAGTGCATTGAAGATTGGGAGGTGCTCGGATATAATGGTGCTGGGAGCCTTAAAAGTACCTCAGATAGATTTGCCACATTAGCTATGCCAGCATAGTTAAAGTGCAAAACTTTTCAGTGTAGACAAAGCCTTATAGTCTCTCAGATTCAGTAGGTAAACATTAGCTGATTAACACCTGCTTCTCTGATATCTGGCTGCTGACCCTGTTTGCCTCCAGGCCTGGGAAGTTGGTTAGTTGAATGTTTACAGAAGTCCTTTAAAAAAATTTTTTTTGGCTTAATATTTGTTGTCAGCTTTGTCGCCTATTATGCTCCTTTCTCTTGCTGCTCCTTCAAGTACCGTTGCTAGTTGTGCTTTAAAGCTGACATTTCAACTAGCACCCTCTGAAGGGAATTGAGAAGCCATAGGCCATGATGATCTGTCCAGCAATACAGCAGCAACAAAAGTAAAACACCACACTGTAGCAAACAATGTGTTTCGCTCATTAACTGTACTTCAGGTCTTTAGACAGAAAGTGATATTGATAGCATTGAAATAGACATTCTCTTCTGCAGTTCTGCAAGATGTTGTGGAAAATAAATACACAGCACACAGAAGAGTTAAGGTGAACTGTATATTTTTCAAAAATCCAGTAAAAAGACTGCAATATATTACAATGTCTGCTAGGACAAACTGGTTAGGGTTATATTAAAAGCATTGGTTTTGTACTGTGCCTTAATTTTTACTCTGTAATGATATCATTCTACTATCAGACTGTTTATCACGTTAAAGATGTTTGCAAGATGGATCCAATGGGTCACAACACAATATTACAGGGACAGTATAATAGCACTGTGTTGGCCTTCAATTGACTTTGACACTCTTACTATCCTGTACATTACTATATTGGCCCAGGAAGCAGTAGATGTGTGACTTTGGTCTGCTTGGTTTGGAGATGAGGATAAATATTGTAGTGAGATTCCTCAGCTTTAGATATTGACCATCCTGGTTTGAATCAGATACAGTATGTTCTTTATCATTGTTGCCAACTCTTGCCATACTTGGTGTTTTTCTTAAAGCTCCAGCTGCTGGAGTCGAGTGGTTTCAAGAAAATCCCAGCTTTCATTTAAACAGGAAAAAAATAAATCTCCGTTCCTCATGGATGTGAGAAAAGTCTGAAAACATGAACTGAAAATGCACACTGGAGGCTTCAAATCCAGAAACCAAATAAAGTTTCATGATTTTTAAGCCAATCTTGTGATGTTTCGGAATCTGATTCTTGCTATTTGAGCTGAAAAACTGGCTTAAACAGACAGCTGGGGATTTCCTGGGATGGAGAATCCTCATGTAGTGATGACGTCGTGGCTTCATGGGCTCCGTGTTAACCCCTCACAGCTCTGAGTATAGAAGGTATTCCTGGGGGCAAGTTGTGACGTGCTGTGAGCCATTTCAGCCAGATAAAATTTAGTGGTAAATGCAGGAACTGGAAAGAGAGTGATATTTCATTTTCAGAAACCTAAGGGATGCAATTAAAACTGTTGAGATAGCCGACCATGTAATCAATAGTCACCACAACCCTAATTGAGTTTGGTTCAGAGTGGAGTGAGAGAAAGAGAGCGAGAGAGAGAGAGAGAGAAAGAGAGAGAGAGAGGATGTGGCGTTTGAGTGAAAGAGGTGACAAACTTTTCTCATTATCTTCGTAAGTTATTGATTGCTGCTGAGTTTCTTTTAAAATATCCAATTGTTAGTAAACAAATAAAGGATAAATACAGTGATCAAGGTTCCCTCAAGATCACTTCTGTTTTGGGTCTATTTCATTTCATGCTAGTATGCTTTAATAATGTTCCTCTTCTGTTACATTAGATTTTGCGAGTAAAAGCAGCAAGAGAGATGATACCATGTTCAGAGCTGTACAGTCAGTCACGCCAGCAGAATTAAATCTCAATTTAACGTTCCAGAAACAGCAACAGTGGGACTCGGTTAGGCACACCAAGGCTTTAGGCTTAACGATCCGATTTTCAGACTAATAACTCCCACATTATTGATGAAGCCTTCTGATCTTGCAGTTTAATAGGGACCTGATTCTGCAACCCTTACCCGCAGCCCCACTGAATTCGATGCTTCCATGTGTTAGAGTTGCAGAAATGAGCCATAAAGAGCTTTGATTTTATTTTATTTTATAACTAAATAGAGCTAGGCAAAGAAACTGATTTGTCAGTTTGGTGCAGTTCTGAAAAATTAAAAAAAAAATCAGTTAGTTCGAACCAAAACTGAAATTGTGGGACTTTTCAGTGAAACAGGTCCGTTTTGGGGTCTTTTCCAGAGTAGAGATTCAAACCTAGGTCTCCCACATCCCACACGATGCTCAGATCACTTGGCTGAAAGTTATAAAGATGGGTGGGAGCCGCAGCAGCACCTCCTCGTCCAGCTGTTTTATGAATGGCCAAAACTATTTGTGGCCAATTCACAAATAGTTTCAGGTTGACTGAAGCTGTGTTTTTTGGCAAACAAACTATTTGTCTGAAATTTTTTTCCCAGCTCTAAAACTGAATATTCGTAATAAAAACATAAAAATGAGATAGCTGTGTCATTAGCCAAAGATTGCCATAAGTAATATAAGTTTTACTCTTTAGAGCCATTAATGTTAATTGATTGATTTATTATTGTAAATAGATTAAAATAAACCATTAACAAAGGAGACAGGAACAAATTTCGCTTACTGGCTAGACACTGAAAGCCACAGCGCTCTTTTTACGAAAGGAAAGTTGATGACAGCCGGTTTACATTTGTGAATTTTTTTACTCTTAACCTGGATGATTTTGCTTAAACTGATCTCCATCTGATTTGGTATAAAACACCCTGTTATTTGAGTCAGCTTTGCTTGGAGTAGTCTGTTTCCTAATTTAAAGGAAACAGTCAAGATTGTTCGACTTCAAAATTAGCCTATAGCAACAGCCTTCCTATAATAAAAGTCCTATTTTGACAATTCCTCTTATGCCCAAGCCTCCATTTTTTGCACTTCCCAAACTCTCAATGATTTCTTTAAAAAATAAAAAAATAAAGAGGCGATAACATGACCATTAGCCATTAGCGATTATCTTCGAAAAGTCATGGAAGATGGGAGAGATTCCAGAGGACTAGAAAAGGGCAAATATAGTGCCAATCTATAAAAGGGGAAATAAGGATAACCCAGGGAATTACAGGTCAGTCATCTTAACTTCAGTACCCAGAAAGATAATGAAGCAAATAATAAAGTAATCAGTTTGCAAACACATAGAAGATAATAAGGTGATACGTAACAGCGTGGATTTGTCAAGAACAAGTCAAACCAACCTAACAGCTTTCTTCGACAGGGTAACAAGCCTTGTGGATGCGGGGGAAGCGGTAGATGTGGTATATGTTGACTTTAGTAAGGGTTTTGATGCTGCCTTGTATGACCTTCTCATAAACAAACTATGGAAATACAACATAGATGGAGCTACTGTAAAGTGGGTGCATAACTGGTTGGAAAACCGTTCCCAGAGAGACGCTATCAGTGGTTCACAGTCAAGCTGGAAGGGCATATCGAATGGGGTCCCACAGGGATCAGGTCTGCGGAGTCTATGATTCTGAGTGAATGATTTAGGTTTTTCTTACGTTTCAGTATATTACGTGTAGGAGACGACGAATAATCTTGTAGTTAAGACACTGAACTGCGACTTGAATTTTCTGATCTGCTTCATCTTGTCTGACTTGGACACTTTATCTCTCTGTGCTTCTGTTTCCCATTTTGTAAATCAGGGACAGTAATATTTCACAGGTGTGTGGTAGTTGATTTTTTTTTCAATTACTTGTGGCATCCACAACTTGCTGGCTGTTGTCCACATGTGCTCAGATAGTGTCTGCCACAAAGAACTTGTAAGACTATTTAAAACAGTCTAACGACTGTTGGATGGCAGTGCATGCATTGTGTATGTATGGCACATTAATTTGCAAGTATCAAAGAGATCCAGTTTCTCAGATAATTGGAATAGGAGTTACCCTTATTACTTGGTCTTCAAAACAATTATGCTGCTTAAACTTTGCAAATATAGTAAGAGAGAGAAGGCCATTAGTAGCGTTTGCTACACTTTACTAAAGAAGATCATTAGAATATAAAGGTCCAAGTCCAGGTAATCCTGTGGATTTCTAAGCAGAGGTCCACCTTTTGCACGGTCACCTCTCTCTGTAATCATTACCATTATCCTGTATGATACATTATGGGTTATTGAAGAAGACAAGGTCTCTGTCCTGGGATTTTCTATGCTAAATTAGACAGATTTTAATGTCTCTGATTCAGAAATGTTCAGTGGTGTTCCATCCTCCATGTGCCAGCTTTCCCTAGAGGGGGCATGAGTGCTTTAAACCATGAATTTACAGTGCCTGGCTGAACTTTCCAGTCCTGTGTGTATCTTTAAGAACCTTAGGTGCTTGTGGATTTCCAGGGAGACATGGAGGTGCCATCTGTTGATGCATGACAACATGTCCCTGAACACAGTGGTGCATCCCCCTAGACATGTAAAATTTGAAAAATTCAAAAAAAAATTACATCAACTATAGTAATAAATAGCTTCATAGATTTTAAAACCAAAAAGGACTACTGCAATTGTCTGCTCAAACCTGCACAACACAGGGCACAGAATTTCACCCAGTAAATCCTATACTGGAGTGAACACAATCCAGTCCAATAATTGGTGGTTGAACTAGAGTATCCCATTAAAAGCCTTGCATCTTATTTCTAATTTGAATTGTTGTGACTTCATCTTCCAGCGAACGGATCTTGTTATTCCTTCGTCTGCTAGATTAAAAAGCACCGTAAAGTCAGATATCTTCTACATGTGTGTAGGCACATATAAACTGTCATCAGCTCACATCTGAACCTTTTCTTTGATTAAAAAAAATAGATTGAGCTCCTAAATTGTCATAATAAATCATGTGTTAAAACATCAGATCATTCTAGCTGCTCTTCTCTGCATGCTCTCCAGCTTTTCAACATCTTTTTAAAAAGTGCACACTAGAACTAGACGCGTTGTTCCAGTAGTGGTATCACCAATGCTATACACAGTAATATCCTGGTCAGTATTCTTTATTTCTGCATCCTAGGATTGTGTTAACTTCTTTTTGCCACAACAGCCTGCTAAGAGCTCACATTCAACTGGTTACCTGCAAAGACCATTCCTCCTCCCAAGTTATAACAAGCACCACCGATCAACTGACATGGCTGCTAAAATAAAAAACTGTAAACACCTCAAGCCATTAGGGTGTAGGGCACGGCTCGAGAAATGACATTAGAGGTGATGAAGCCTAGAATCAAAAGCATAATTTTGTGACATCTGGCCAACTAGCAATTTTCTGTACATGTCAAGGCAGATGCACTCAGTACAGGCAAGGTGCCATCAGTGAAGACTTACTTTTCAGGGTTGATGGTTACATATTTTAGATGGTCCTGATTATATGACAAATGATTTGGTGGTCTCAGACCATTGTAGAGTGAACAGGTGTTAGCATAACTAAACTTTTCACTAACTGCACTCTTGACAGAGTTGAAGTATTGAATAGTCATGAACCCTGAATTATCTTCTCCCCAGTAGATGTAGTCACTCCAGATCAGCTCTGAGGGTACGTCTATACTACCCGCCTGATTTGGCGGGTAGCAATCGATCTTCTGGGATCGTTTTATTGCGTCTTGTCTAGACGCGATAAATCGATCCCGGAAGTGCTCACCGTCGACACCGGTACTCCTGTTCTGCGTGAGGAGTAAGCGGAGTCGACGGGGGAGCCTGCCTGCTGCGTCTGCACCCGCGGTAAGTGCTTTTTAGTTCGAACTAAGATACTTCGACTTCAGCTACGTTATTCACGTAGCTGAAGTTGCGTATCTTAGTTCGATTCCCCCCCTAGTGTGGACCAGCCCTGAGACATTGGCAGGGCTGTGTGGAGATAGAGGCATTTCTCTGTTGCTGTCCATGCTGTACCCATTCTGTGAATAATAATAAAAAAGGCTTCAGTCTTTGTGGCTATCAGTCCAGTAACTTCTGCGAGCACCAAATTCACCAGACTATTGCATCAACTTGTGGAATTTCAGATGAGCAAAATGGGACACAGTTTTCTGGTTGAATTTCTAGTGCATGAGCAAAAAATGACAGTTGTAATATGATGAACATGGCACCCCTTAATGAGGCAGGAGATTATTAACTATTATCTAATATTTAGCTGGTGATTAATAGTACAAGAAAATACAATCATGTGAGAGATTTCAACAGAATGGCGATTGCTTATCAAAAATGTGAATGGCATTGCAGCCTTGTATGCTATGCATGGCAATGAAAGGCTTGATGGTCACGCTAAGCAGAGGAGGGTGTACTGGGACTGTAATTAGCAAGAGCTTGGCACAGCCGCCATGAAATGCAACATCTGACAAGCCATTGTTCACCATGCTTTTCATTTCACTGACATTACATATACGCCAGCCTCCTTCAGCTATTCCTGCTTTCATTTTGAACCTCACTTCTTGGTAACGGTGAGGTAAAAAAGGATATCATGTGACTTTTGGCTTATGTAATGTGTGACATTTTTTACTAAATTGGTCCAGGATACACTATATGGAAATCATCTTTCATATTATTTGTTGCAATGCTGGTTATTCAGCAGAAACATCAATATTTGCGCTACTGGGAAAATGACTTTTTTTCTGCCGAAAACTTTAATTAAAACCAGGAAAATTGTTTGTTTACATTCTCACAGATTTATTTTGGTGAGCGTTGGGGGACCAAAAATTTGACTACCAAAATATTTTGCTTGAAAATGAAAATATTTTGATTTGGAAATACTGCCGTGTTGCCTCAGGGCAGTTGTAGTTCGGCTGCCTGAAGCTTCCATTCTGTTATAGGCCAGCCTCCCAGATCAGACTACATTTCCCTGATGACCATAGTCTCCCCTCTTGGAGAGGAGAGGCAAAGCATCATGGGAGTCCCCGGCCATCCTGCATCATGGGAGTTGTAGTCTGAATGGGAATCCTGGCCCATAGATGAGACTAAGGACTTGAGGCAGTGCAATAGTGTAGCCAAATTGAAATATTTTGGGTTTTGGCTGAAATATTTTGGTTTTTGAGTGTTTGGGTTTTTAG
The DNA here is from genome assembly GCA_037349315.1 of Chelydra serpentina. Taxonomy (NCBI): domain Eukaryota; kingdom Metazoa; phylum Chordata; order Testudines; family Chelydridae; genus Chelydra; species Chelydra serpentina. The sequence continues at coordinate 24,443,285 of JBAIAC010000004.1, read as the reverse complement.
AACAAAAATTGTAATTTTCATCAGAAAGGGGACACTTGTGAAAAATTTTGTTTTGTCAAAAGCCCAATTAGCTATCCAAATACATCTCCCATGTATTTCAGCTAGTGCTGTCCCCACTTCGGAAAATCATCAGTGCACTTTCAGTAATTAGCAGGGAGCCTGTTCTGTGTTTGGAAGCAGGTGTACTTAAACACAGCGGGAGTTTGCTTGGCTATTTCTGACCCAGTTGGAACCAAAAAAAAATATTAAGCAGGGCATTGTGCATATGGAATAGTGCATAACCACCCTCCCTGGGGGAGCATCATAAAGGATTGTGCCTCAGGAAAAACATCCTGCTGTGTGCATGCATGGTGGGGAGAAAGGAACTGAGTTTGATAGGGTTTTTGGAGAGGGACTGAGCATATGCTTCCCATAACAATGGAGTGGTGGAAAGGAGTTTTAGCAAGCGTTTGACTGGCTGCGTACTTGTGAAATGATTACTTTAATACTGCTGGGATTTTATTGTGTTATCAATAATAGCTAGAGCTTGTAGAGCCTTGATAGGCATCTTTATATTATTTTGAATCTGAACAAATAAGTGGGTGGCTTGCAGTCTCATGTCAATAAACAGAATTTAGTATCCTCCCCTAACATGGACTGAATATTTTCCCTTATGTGTTTTGTGTAAGATATAAATGCCATTTCCTCAGGGAAAATTCCACATACACTCCCACACACATTTTTCAAAAACAACCAGAGATACTCTGTTTCCTTCAGTGACTACCACTGGACTACTGACTGCATAGTCAATTCTCCCAAGGATTTCAGTTATGTACAAGTATTACTCAAGTGCTGCTTCAGCTCAACAATGATGGGCTTTTTAAAAAGTGAAATAATAATGTGAAGAATAATGATTTATTCAAATGTGTACTATTTAATGTCTGTATTCAGTGAAATGTTTTTTTTTAGGGTAATTGCGCCCCATAATTGAATAGCATGGGTATCTAATTTTGCAAATTTTAATTTCCTAGTAATTCAGTGGACAATAAACCAACTGTTTAGCACTTCATTCATTACCTTTTGCCATTTCTGTTTGCAGCAGACTTGACGTCTCTTCTCGGGCGTGTTGTGTTGCTTGATTTATAATGGCGAGTGGATTCTTTGTCGCGGGGAAGGGATAGCTCAGTGGTTTGAGCATTGGCCTGCTAAACCCAGGGTTGTGAGTTCAATCCTTGAGGGGACCATTTAGGGATCTGGGGCAAAAATTGGGGATTGGTCCTGCTTTGAGCAGGGGGTTGGACTAGATGATCTCCTAAGGTCCCTTCCAACCCTGATATTCTATGATTTAGATATTTTTAATGATCTGTGGAAGATACTCAGATAGGCGCCATACGAGATTCTAGATCTATAGATGGATGGAATCTAGATATAAGCTAGATAGGTAGAAAGTAAGTGACTTGAGGAATTGCAAAACATTCATGTTGGAAAAGTACATTGCTACGCACCTTTCCCAAGGATTGTAAAAGGAACTGTGTTCTAAATAACATTTAACCAACTGGGTTTTAATCTGAAAAATGTTTCAGCAAAATTCACTAATGTAATACTGCAGAGTAACATTTACAGCATAGTCTTGTTCCCATTCAAGTCAATGAAAATGTTTGCTGTTGACTTGAGTAGGAGCAGACTTTGTACCATGTCAAAAACTACTGTATTTAGTATTCCTGTTATGTTCCTAGAACCATGAAAATTAAAGATGGAAAAGGTTATCTAGGAGCAAAGCCCATAGTCTTTACTAAAACAAAACTCCCACTGAATTAGTACAAGGACTTCGGGATCTATAGACTGTGAATATAGAAAAAATAAGTTAAATATTAGTTTCTTCATGAGGTTGATGGATTTCCACTCCATACGTCTAAATGCAGTGCCTTGCATGGTGTCAAGTAGCAGAGGGGTAGCCGTGTTAATCTGGATCTGTAGAAGCGACAAAGAGTCCTGTGGCACCTTATAGACTAACAGACGTATCCATCAACCTCATGAAGAAACTTGCACAAGTACAGACAGATATCATCTTTCTCTCCAAATGCAAACGGATGGACATCATACCAAATGGACTGAAGGTGAAAAATCCATTGCTATCTATATACTGCACGGACTACAGTGAAAGATTATGCCATACACTATCAAAGAAACTGAGGAACCACCTGATCAGCATCCAATACAGCAAACAGGAAAACATCAAAAAGGAGCTCTCCAACCTGGAGACTTTCATAAATAACCAACCTTCCACTCAAACGGATTTTACTAAAATAAGACAGGAGATCTACATTAAACACTTCACCACTCTACAAAGGAAAAAGGACTGTAAGCTGTCTAAAATCCTACCTGCCACATGGGGCCACAACAGTGGTACCCCCAATTCACCCAGCAATATTATCAACCTATGCAGCTACACACTCAGCCCGGCAGAAGAGTCTGTCCTATCTCGGGGACTCTCTTTTTGCCCCACCACTCCCACAAACATGATTCAGTTCTGCGGTGATCTGGCCTACTTTTGCCGTCTCCGACTCAAAGAATACTTTCAAGATAACACTGAACAGTGCACAGATACACAGATACCCTCCCACCAACAGCACAAGAAGAAGAACTTCACATGGTCTCCTCCTGAGGGTCGAAATGACAGTCTGGACCTATACATAGAATGCTTCCGCCGACGTGCACAGGTAGAAATTGTGGAAAAACAACGTCGCCTGCCTCCTAACCGAAGTCGTGCAGAACGCAATGCCATCCACAGCCTCAGAAACAACCCTGACATAATCAAAGAGGCTGATAAAGGAGGTGCTTTTGTCATCATGAACAGGTCTGACTACCAAAAGGAGGCTGCCAGACAGCTCTCCAATACCAAATTCTACAGGCCACTCTCCTCAGATTCCACTGAGGAATACACTAAGAAACTGCACCATCTACTCAGGACATTCCCTACTCTAACACAGGAACAAATCAACATACCCTTAGAGCCCCGACCGGGGGTTATTCTGCCTCCTACCCAAGATCCACAAACCTGGAAATCCTGGACGCCCCATCATCTCGGGCATTGGCACTCTCACTGAAGAACTGTCCGGATATGTGGACTCTCTACTCAGACCCTACGCCACCAGCACTCCCAGCTATCTCTGTGACACCACTGATTTCCTGAGAAAACTACAATGCATCGGTGATCTCCCAGAAAGCACCATCCTAGCCACCATGGATGTAGTGGCTCTCTACACAAACATCCCACACACAGATGGGATACAAGCTGTCAGGAACAGTATCCCTGATGATGCCACAGCACAACTGGTTGCTGAGCTCTGTGACTTCATCTTCACGCACAATTATTTCAAATTTGGTGACAATATATACCTCCAGACCAGTGGCACCGCTATGGGCACCCGCATGGCCCCACAATATGCCAACATTTTTATGGCTGACCTGGAACAACGCTTCCTCAGCTCTCGTCCACTCACGCCCCTTCTCTACCTATGCTACATTGATGACATCTTCATCATCTGGACCCATGGGAAGGAAACTCTGGAACAATTCCACAACGATTTCAACAGCTTCCACCCCACCATCAGCCTCAGCCTGGACCAGTCTACACGGGAAGTCCACTTCCTAGACACCACGGTGCAAATAAGCGATGGTCACATTAACACTACCCTATACCGAAAACCCACCGACCGCTATGCCTACCTACATGCCTCCAGCTTCCATCCCGGACACACCACACAATCCATTGTCTACAGCCAAGCACTGAGGTACAACCGTATTTGCTCCAACCCCTCTGACAGAGACCAACACCTACAAGATCTTCACCAAGCATTCTCAAAACTACGATACCCGCATGAGGAAATAAGAAAACAGATCAACAGGGCCAGACGTGTACCCAGAAGCCTCCTGCTGCAAGACAAACTGAAGAAAGAAACCAACAGAACTCCACTGGCCATCACTTACAGTCCTCAGCTAAAACCTCTCCAACGGATCATCAGTGATCTACAACCCATCCTGAACAACGATCCCTCACTTTCACAGGCCTTGGGAGGCAGGCCAGTCCCCGCCCACAGACAACCCGCCAACCTGAAGCATATTCTCACCAGCACCTACACACCGCACCATAATAACTCTAACTCAGGAACCAATCCATGCAACAAACCTCAATGCCAACTCTGCCCACATATCTACACCAGGGACACCATCACAGGACCTAACCAGATCAGCCACACCATCACCGGTTCATTCACCTGCACGTCCACCAATGTAATATATGCCATCATGTGCCAGCAATGCCCCTCTGCTATGTACATCGGCCAAACTGGACAGTCCTTACGCAAAAGGATAAATGGACACAAATCAGATATTAGGAATGGCAATATACAAAAACCTGTAGGAGAGCACTTCAATCTCCCTGGACACACAATAGCAGATTTAAAGGTAGCCATCCTGCAGCAAAAAAACTTCAGGACCAGACTTCAAAGAGAAACTGCTCAGCTTCAGTTCATTTGCAAATTTGGCACCATCAGCTCAGGACTAAACAAAGACTATGAATGGCTAGCCAACTACAAAAGTAGTTTCTCCTTCCTTGGTGTTCACACCTCAACTGCTAAAAGAGGGTCTCATCCTTCCTGATTGAACTAACCTCGTTATATCTAGCCTGACTCTTCCATGCATATTTATATCTGCCCCTGGACATTTCCACTGCATGCATCTGAAGAAGTGGGTATTCACCCACGAAAGCTTATGCTCCAATACGTCTGTTAGTCTATAAGGTGCCACAGGACTCTTTGTCGCTTCTACAGATCAAGACTAACACGGCTACCCCTCTGATATAAGATTAGTGTGTAAACTGTAGTCTAACCTTCGGATATTGGCTGGCTAAAGTTATCAGCAATAACTTCTTTAGCTCAGATTTAAGACATAATAGCAGAAATGTACATAGAATGAGATGAAAACAATAGTTAGATTTATTACTTGACATATTATATGCTTTACTTTGTGTTATGCATCCAAATGAAATAGAGAGAAACTAGTATATCATGTCTTGTTTCATTTGCTCATCGTTCAAATGATCGCCTTCACACAGGGTTTTGGTATTGTACTTCATGAGATGGGATAGGAGGTGGAGCTTCAGATGTGGTGAGGTCTTGGGAAAAGTCAGGCATTTCTTCCTGTGATCATCCCCAACCGACTATTAAAGTTTATTCAGAAAACAGGAACTTCATTAGGATCCAGCTGAGCTCTGATTACTTTACAGTGCCCTGTGTTTTCAGTACAGCCATGGTGGGGGAAGCTTTTGCAGTTAAACTTGTAAGTATTCTGAAAAAGTCAGAGTTGAAAGCACAATGGGAGTGATTCATTATATATATGAGGTATAATTAATTATACTGTATATATAATGTATAATGAATACAAATGTATGCTTTTGTTCCTTTATTCAACCCTTGTTTCTATTGACTTTTATTCCATTTGGTTAGATAAATATATGGCTACACAGGGATTGGAGGCCCTGGAAAGGCATTGGGAAGGGTATATAGTGGTATTGTTTTTTCCATATGTTGTGGCTGAGAATTCTATCTACCTTCCATGCTTATATGGTCCCATATATCATAGTATACAAGCACCTCACAATCTTTTTGTCTTTATCCTCACACTTTCCCTGGGAGGTGGGGAGGTGCTATTATCCCCATTTTACAGCTGAGGTGCAGAGAGACCAAGGGCCTGTCTACACTGCATTTTAAAACCCGCAACAGTGAGTCTCAGAGGCTGGGTCTACAGACTCAGGCTTGTGGGGCTCGCACTATGGTGCTAAAAGCAGATATGTAGATGTTCAGCTCAAGTTAATGCTTGGGCTGTAAAGCCAAGGGAGTGGGATGAGCTTCAGAGCACGAGCTCCTGCCCCAGCCACAGCCTCTACCCTGCTGTATTTAGTGCCATAGCACAAGCCTGGTGAGCTTGAGTCTGTTGATCCAGGCTCTGAGATTCACTGTTCCAGTGTAGATATACCCTAAGGGCTGGTCCACACTAGGGTGGGGGGGAGGGATCGATCTAAGATATGCAACTTCAGCTACGTGAATAACGTAGCTGAAGTTGAATATCTTAGATCGATTTCAAAAGGTACTTACCCCGGTCCACACCGCAGCAGGCAGGCTCCCCCGTCGACAGCGCTTCCTCCGCTCGCAGAGCTGGAGTTCCGGAGTCGACGGGGAGCGGCTCTGGGATCGATTTATCGCGTCTAGACGAGACGTGATAAATCGATCCCAGAACATCGATAGCTACCCGCCGAATAGGGTGGGTAGTGTAGACGTAGCCTAAGTGACTTGCCCAGGGCCACACAGGAAGGGTGTCTTAAAGTCCTAGGCTAGTGCCCTCACCATTGGACCATCCTTCTTTCATTCTGTTGTTCCTTCTTGTGTGAACTTGCTTGCTTCTGAAGTTTTTGAAAACTCATTTGTAAAAAATGTAGCCACCATGAGTAAGAAACAGGACAGAACAAGGAAACTCTGAGTTAAAATGACATATTTTCCACTCCATAAAGCTCAGTCCACTGCATTTGTTTCATGAGTGGAATTCTGCGTGATTACAAAAATTACAAAGGGATGGGATATTTAATAACACTTTGCACCAATATTTATATAGTGTGGTTAGATGTTCGGCTGCGTTTGTGTGTTCTTTCTGTGTTCTCTCTGTGTGCTGTCCCAGCTCTGCCACAGCCGACCTTGAGCGAACCTCCCAATGACCACAAGATCCGTGAAGGTACGAAGGACACCAGGCCAGGTTTATTGTCAATGAAGCACGGTACTGGTATCCGGATCACTAATACATGTATGCTCGTAACAATGGACCAGCTCAGTGAATGGCAGGACTTTCCGTCCCTCCCAAGGCTAGACAAAGACATTCCCTCTGAGATACATCTTTATACCCCGATACAAACAAGTTACGTACTACCCCTCTGACATAGTTAGTTACTGCCCCCTGACGTGGCTAGTTATTAGCCATCACCTTGTGCATGTTGGTTCAATCAAAATATCTTTATTATTACATACTGTCATCCTGACCTTATCTTTTAGGAGGGGTCAGTGTGTTTTTAAATTAAAGTGTGTTCCTGTTATCCTTGGGGAATTTTTTTGTACCATTCTTGATATCGGGATATGTTTTCATGAGAACCCTGTGACTAGCACTTCTTAGGAATGTGTATTTCTGCAGTATCAGCCCTGTTCTTGCCAGATTCTGTGAGCAGGTCCTGCGTCTTGCTCACAGCTTGTCTTTGCTTTATATCAGTAAAGCTTTGACTACTACTTTAGCCCAGGCCTCAGGCCTCTGATACAAGGGCTTATGTCTCAGGCTCTCTTCCTACTACATATAGTATCTGTCTCTCTCTTCCCTCCCCTGCCCTGCTACCTAGGTTTGTGTAGGTGGAGCCCATTAATACTACTTTAGTGTTTTATTGGAATGGAATGTGAACACACTTTGTGCAGGGGATGGTTAATTGTATGGTTTGGGGATGTAAGGAGCTGCAGAATACCAAAAAAAAATAGTGGATAAAGGGGATGATGCATACAATGGCCTTTTAACAGCCTCAAAACACCCTTTGGATATCTGAGAAATTACAGCTGGAAAAGGCCATGAGTCCAACCCTGCAAGTGCAAGATTATTCCCTCCCATTCTAGTGCTTTGTCCACTCTAATTTTAAATGTCTCAAGCCATTATATAGTAGTTAGTTGTGTATTTCTCTTGAGTGCCATAATGAATGTGTATTTGAAAACTTCGTGAAATGATCCAGTACTTAAGGTCTAAAATAAGACCAAATGTGAATGGACAGGCCAGCTGGTACTTTGCAAAAGATCACAGTCATGGGGTGATGTTTCTGCTGGTGATGGATGCAAAGTTTCAGCCTGGGATGGAATTCATTCCAGTATTTTGTTGCTGCTACTTGAATGTGCTAAATGAAAAGTGGGGCAGCTGCTGCTCACTTGGACAAATATGTATAAAAATATCTTACACTTCCGAGCATCTTGATGGATCTGGTTAGTAATCATAGAATCATAGAATCTCAGGGTTGGAAGGGACCTCAGGAGGTCATCTAGTCCAACCCCCTGCTCAAAGCAGGACCAACCCCAACTAGATCATCCCAGCCAGGGCTTTGTCAAGCCTGACCTTAAAAACCTCCAAGGAAGGAGACTCCACCACCTCCCTAGGTAACCCATTCCAGTGCTTCACCACCCTACTAGTGAAAAAGTTTTTCCTAATATCCAACCTAAACCTCCCCCTCTGCAACTTGAGACCATTACTCCTTGTTCTGTCATCTTCTACCACTGAGAACAGTCTAGATCCATCCTCTTTGGAACCCCCTTTTAGGTAGTTGAAAGCAGCTATCAAATCCCCCCTCATTCTTCTCTTCTGCAGGCTAAACAATCCCAGTTCCCTCAGCCTCTCCTCATAAGTCATGTGCTCCAGCCCCCTAATCATTTTTGTTGCCCTCCGTTGGACTCTTTCCAATTTATCCACATCCTTTTTGTAGTTTTAATGTTTTTTAGTGTGTGTATATATATATAGTGTTTGATTTTTACACACATACTCACTGAAGCCATGGCCACATGCTGGTCTCAGTGCATCAATGTTTAATTTATAATGAAATGAATAACTAAACCAGTAGCCTGATTCCAGTGTTAGACTGTACCCCCTCCCCCCCAGGTTTACAAGGACTGGAGAGAGCACAAGGAGAATTCCCCCAAATTCCCCTACACCCAATTCTGAACAGGTACAATGGGAGCCCTTTATTGTGGGTGCACAGACTTTTCAGGGCAAGCACCAATGTCCGGGCTTAAAACATTTTACATAAAAATATTAGGTATGTTTTAATGAAAGTATAACTCTATTTTTTGTTTTACTATTTTTATATTCATTCTAAGCACTCTTAGCCTTGTAGCACTTTATATGAACTTGTGTTGTGGAGCTGGCTGCACCTTCCCAAGGGAAATAGGTATAACGGGCAGTATGTCTGAAAGGAAGGACGGTCCTTGTGGTTAAGGAACTGGATTGGAACTCGGAAGATCTGGGAATAGTTCCCAGCTCTGCCATGGGCTTTCTTTGTCACTTTGGTCACTTAATCTTTTGGTGACTCACTTTCCCTTCTATAAAATGAGACTTCTAATACTCCCTCTTTGCCACCTTTGTGTGTCTTGTCTGTTAAGACTGTAAGGTCTTTCGGGCAGGAGCTGTCTTTTAGTATGTGTTTGTACAGTCCCTAGCACAATGGGACACACATTTCAGTTGGGGCCTATCTATGCGACTGTAATTAAAATAATTAGGGCTGATAGAAAATATTCCATCAAAAGTGTTTTACGATGGAAATTAGGCTTTTGACAAAACAATTTCTTTTTCATGAAAAGTGTTTTGTCATCAAAATACTTTGGCCCAAAGTCAAAAGACTTTGAATGAAAACTTTTGGGTTTCAAGTTTTCACCAAAAATCATTAAAACTTCTGTGGGGAGAATATTTTTTCGGACCAGCTCTACAGATATACCCAGTTCATTCTGTTGTATGAGTGAGATACTGGAGAGGTGACTGGGGGGTGTGTCATAAATATAAAGGAAAGGGGGAGAGAATCGAATGCAGTGCTATAAAATCCTCTTACCAGTAAAGGGTTAAGAAATGCAGGTAGCCAGACTGACACCTGACCTGGCTGGCATCTGACCAATGGGGGGACAAGATACTTTCAAATCTTGGGAGGGGGAAAGCTTTGTGTGTGGCTTTGTCTAAGTCAGAGTAATCTTAAAAGACAGAAAAAACCTACAGAAAACCAGTCTCCTCACCAAACCTCACTTTTCTAAAGTAAGTGTAGTCAGCACTGCGAGTAAATTTCTGTTTATTTTGCTTGGTGATAACATTCCCTGTGGGAGAGGGAAGGGTTATTCCTGTTTTTCTGTAACTTTAAGGTTTTGTCCAGGGGGGGGGGGGGGATCTCTCTAAGTTTAAAAATTGAGTGCCCTGTAATTAGTTACCATCCTAATTTTACAGAGATAATTTTACCTTCTTTTTTTAAATAAAATCCTTCTTTTAAGAAGCTGACTGTTTTCTATGGTGTTAAAACCCGGGGGGGTGTTAAATCACTGTGTAACCAATTGGTTGGGAAATTGTTCTCAAGCTTCCCAGGAAAGGGGGTGTACGGCTTGAGCGGGTATTTTGGGGGGGAGGGAAGTTCAAGTGATTCCTTTCCTGGATTCCTGTTAGACACTTGATGGTGGCAGCGAAAAAAGCATTTCTCAGGGTGCAGGAAATTTTGTACCTTGGGGGTTTTAACCTAAGCTGGTAAAAATAAGCTTAGGGGCTCTTAATGCGGGTCCCCACGTCTTTACCCTAAAGTTTAGAGTGGGGAGGGACCCCTGACAGGGTGTGTGTGTGAAGGTCAGCATTCTTAAATGTGTGACCTAAATACAGGACGTATTAAGAACATGAGAAAGAAAGTGGGGGAGGGATAGCCTGCTAAACCCAGGGTTGTGAGTTCAATCCTTGAGGGGGCCATTTAGGGATTTGGGGCCAAAAAATCTGTCAGGGGACAGTACTTGGTCCTGCTAGTGAAGCAGGGGACTGGACTCGATGACCTTTCAAGGTCCTTCCAGTTCTAGGAGATAAGGCATATCTCCATTATCCTTATCCAATTGTGTACAAATCATAGCAGTTAGGGATGATAAAAATGGTTTCCTATGTGTTAGTAATAGCAAAAGGAATTTGTTTCAGGGATTTCATGGTTTGTGCTCTAACCACTTATGAATGTTCTATCTCAGTGAGTCTCTTCCCCACATCTCAATCTTATCTAGAATATTTGTAATACAGACTTTCTTCAAGAGGAGATGCATGTTCAGCATTTCCTTAACTTCAGAAACTTTCAGACATTAGTAAGTCACAGGACAAAAACAAACAGTGGACACGGCACTCTTGTGACCTCTTATTGCTCAGCATAGTTGCCATTTTAAGCCCTTAACTGGCAAAAACATCATCTTAAACCCTTCTTACTTTTTTTTAAATAGGGCACTGAGGAAGTGCTTATGACAGTACTTCTACATTTGCAAGGCTCAGAGACTAAACCTGAGTGAAGGGTCTGGACTTCATTTTAAAGCACTCAACGGTTTTATGAAAGCTGACTTAGCAAAAAAAAAATTATTGCAAGATGGTAAACAGCAGCTTAAGGACCTATTCATAACAACAAGTGGGATGTATAAAAACAGGGTGAATTTACATAAAACTAAGCAGGTGTTTTAAGTTTGAAGTCGATGATGGCTGCAAACGCCCATGTAGCTCAGGGTAGAATTGAGACCCGTGTCTCAGAGGAAAGCAGAAGTGCTATAGATAATTACAGAAGCATAATTACAAATATTCCAAGCTATGAGTGCATCCCTATGGGGAGAACTTTGGAGTGAGCTAAGCATTTGGACCGCAATGTTCTATTCTGCATCGCTGACAAAGGGAAGCATTTCACTCATTTTACAGTCGCTTTCTAATTACATTTCTGTTCATTCTTATTAACATTGATTTTAAAAAAAACCTGGTAATTGTACAGATATGCTTAAGCAGCCCCATATCCTGTAAAAAGCAATTAACTTCAGTTGTAATGTTAATCTGGTCCAGTGCACACAATGTTCCCATTAAGAGTTCAGGGACATCTGAAGCTCTCAAAAAAAGGCAGGAGGCTTAGGTATAGAGGGGAACAACACCTTTAAACTGTATTTGTGCACTATTCTGACTTAATGGATCTATTGTCAACATACTTTTTAGTAACAGAAATAGGATCCTCTGCCTTCACTAGCATAGATAATGTATTGTTATTAATTCCTATGTATTTAATAAACTGGGGGACACAGGAATGGGAGTCAGGAGACCTGGATTTTTATTCCACCTCTGTCACAGATGAACTATGTGACCTTGGGCAATCACTTATGGCATGATCTTCTGAAGTGTTGAATTAATGGGAGCTGAATGTGCTTAGCACCTCTGAAAAATCAGGTCTTATCTCTCTTTGTCATACTGTGCCCATCTATAAAACGGAGATAATAATGCACATCTACCTCCCGGGAAATTTTGTGCAATGTAATTGTTATTCACTTTGAGATCCTTGGCTGATAAATATTAGCGAGATGCAAGGTATCATCATGCTATGATTTCCATGTAAGCCGCTTTGCATCACTAATGGCAATTTTTGGAATAAGGAAACATGACTTGGTAGACAGTTTGGAATGCTCTTATTATGCCATATTTTCCAGTCATTACCATTTAGTATTGTTACAGATGACTGTATCACACAATCCTATTTGAGAACGTCATGGATGGTGATATAATTAAAAAGGAAAATGTCATTTGAAATGCACCAGTCTGTCTAGGTAAATTGTTAGTTACTAGAAGACAGGGTAATTAAAATTTTTATAAAGTATGCTCTTCTCCACTATATACAATAATTCCATGGAAGTGAATGGAATTGCATGAGTGTAACCAAGAGCTCGTGGTCTTTTGCAAATGTGAGGCCAAAGCAGAATAGGACATGTCTTTTCAGAGCTGCTGTGTACTCAGAACTGCATTAGAAGTCAGTGGGAGCTGTAGGTGCTTAGTAGGGATAGAAAGGGGTTTTGGTAGGTGTCTATCTTGGTGAGATCCTGTTGAATTGATTATTTTAATGCTGCTGAGATTTGATTGGTGGTATTAATGGTGTGTTAGGGTGCCTAGAGCCTCGGATAGGTATCTTTTTAGGATAAAGATAAACACAGTAAAATAAACACACAACTCCTTGCCCCAAAGAACTTAGTCTAATTTAGACATACATGGATGGGAAGGAGGGGAGAGAGAGAGTGACATCAATAGTATTTCTTTTTTCTATGAATAATTTTCAGGAGCTGGCGGTTGTACATGCTTGAGGAGATTGTAAGATGCATGCATGGTTGTGTGAGAAGGTATTCCTAGCCCACTGGCATGGAAGGGGGAGCAAAACCTATAGTTAGAGGAGGATACAAAGACCCAACCACACTGGGAAACTGGTTGTAGTTTGAAATGGTTTTCTTGAACTGAGCTGGAAAGCAGACTCCAGTAAGAGAGCTGTGCCGGCTGGTTCCTGCCAGTGTGATTTGGCCACATCCTCCTTAGCATTGGCCAGCACAGTCAGGTTAGTTGAAACCATTCTCAAGATCACCTTTTCAAATGCAGCACTGCAATACAGCCAGGTGGCAGGCATCAGTAAAAGAGGGGCATAGGAAAAAGAGAGAGAGAGAGAGTAGGGGAAGATGAGAACAGAGATGTAGCCTGTCTTTTGGTCTGGGATGTGTCACCTAGGCTGTGGCCTGTTTCAGACTGATTATATAGACCTCTACAGATTAGTACCAATAACTTGAATTGCATTGGGAAAGAGATGGGAAGCCCATGCAGTTTGCAGAGCATAGGCCTAATGTGCTCACTCTCCATTTCACGGATTAGATGGACTGCTGCATTCTGTACTGGCTGAAGCTTCAATGGGTGTTAGGCCACGTCCATAGAGCACATTGTAGGGTACCAGCCTAGAGGCAGGAAGGTCCTGGAGAGATGTGGTACAATCAGCATTATCAAGTCACTGCCCTTCTCTGAGAAGCCAAGAACAGACAGGTCAAAAAATAATTGAAAACGGCAAGCTTCTTTGACAAGGGAATGAGCAGAAGCAGCCCCCACCAATTCCTGGCACTGATTTCCCCTTCCAGTCAGACTAACCTCCATCTTTACAGGATTGTGCTTCAGTCGAGTCAGTCTCCTCCAGATCCCTGTCTCAACCAGGCACAGGGAAAACAAAGAACCTGTGCCGTCAGGATCGGACATAAAGGAGCCAAAGAGATGTAGTAGTGTATGGATGACGTACTCATATTCAGCTGGTGGAATGACAGAATGGAACCTCTGAGAAACTACATGTGAGGATATTGATGGATGAGAAGTGACTCTTTGAGACCTCTTAGGCTGGAAGAAATGAAGCTACTGTCCCCATCTACCTTGCCAGATCCTGCAAGCTTGTCAGAAATGTGTTCAGTACATTTTGGCCAGCTACATCAAAGGCTGTTGACAGATCGAATCAAATCAACTTAGACATTTAACCTTTAGAATTGACCCCTTCACGAAAGTGGCAGGATCTTTTCCAAATTAGAATATAATCACGATAATACCTAAAACTAGAGTAGAGACTGGTATCATCAGTTGGGACTTATAGGTGCTACTGGGTTGGAATACAAAAAAAATAACCAATAGTAAGTACAAAAGCATTATTATTATTATAATAAAATGTAATAGAGAAGAGTGATTTCTAGTGTTTTCAGCGGTTTTCAGTGTATTAGTGAAAGTGTTTTGATTATGAATTATCTAGCTTTTGTACTTCAGTTAAAACAACACCATAGAAGAGAATGTATGTCGAATACTGCTTGCTTACTCATGGGGCGAACTTTTACAATGTGAAGTCACAACCTGAGATCTATTTTTTTTCCCCTTTGACAGAAAGATTTCGAGATTTACTGCTTCTCCATTCAAGTCAGGACACAGAGATTCTACCCAACTTTCAGCAAAGGAATTACCCCAAGTAAGTAAATTGCCTCCTCAGGAGAACCAGTCTTTGTGGATTCGTAGTGAGGGAGAGAAGCATGTATAGCACTATAAATGCTTTCAGCATAAACTCCTAAGGCAGAGCCGTCAGGGAGCCTCCCATAGAATAAGCCTTGTGCTCTTCACGGCTGTGGCAGGAAGAAACAGACATATCTTGCCAGTGCACCCGGCTGTCATAGAGGAGTCAGTGGCAGAGTGTGGATGATAAGCTGCACGGATCAGTGTCTGGTGGAGCTTCATTTCGCTTGACATTGTGTGTCGACATAGGCAGATGTTTTGTCACACTAATCCCTGCTCTTGTCTTGTGGGATTCCATCATTTGTGCTGACAGACTCATTTGGATTTTAACAAGCTAGCCTATGGAATCATGCGAGTGCTAAAAACAGTTTGACTGCCCTTGTTAGGGACGCGTGGGCTTCCAAACCAAAGGAACAGCCATGCGTGCTACAGAGCAGGCAGTACAGCATCCCCTCATGTTATGCTTCTCTATTATAAAAGCAATACCCTAAGTGATGTGGGGGAGTTAAGAGATTACCCCCATTAGAAAGTTTGTCTTTCAGCCTGTAAATCCATTCAAAGTTTTTAATGTGCCTTATCTCCCTTTAACATTGCTCCCGACCAAAATCTCATACGGTGCAATAATGTGTCATTTTACTGAGTGTCTTGAACAATAATGCTTTGAGCAGGGGGTTGGACTAGATGACCTCCTGAGGTCTCTTCCAACCCTAATCTATGGTTCTAATGCTATTCCTACAAAGCTAAAGAAAAGCAGAGTTAGATAATAAATAACATTTTTGCCGACTTAATTAAAACAAAGAGCAAAAAAGAGAAATTGAGTCACATGAAAAAGGAAGGAAGGCGCTTTCGGCAGAGGGTTATGAGTCAGTGAGGTGGAAAGACATGGGAAGGCTGTTCCAGATGGCAGGAGCTGCGGAAGTGAAGGTTCTCTCCCGAGCCGTGGCCAGATTGCGTGGAGGAATGGCAAGAAGGCCAGCGTTAGATGAACAGAGGGAGCAGGGTTGGGGAGGAGAGGTACGTGAGAACAGCTGGAGCAAGTCCAAGAGTAGTTTTGAAAACAAGCAGGCGATTTTTTAACTGAATCCTGAAATGAATGGGAAGCTGTTTGCTTTGAGAATGTAATTCTTGTGTACTGTAAATTAAGATTTAAAGTTTAATTCAAAATGGGATTAAAGTGCACTATGGAATTTTCATGTGCGGCAGCAGGGTCCACACTGGTAGTTAATGTGTGGCAGTCTAGTGCAAGGTAGATTTACACCCAGCTTGCTGCACACTAGAACTTTGTATAGGCAAGCCCTTATTTTTCTAGAACATGCAATAATTAAAGAGTTAGATGTTCATGACTTGCTGAAAACAAGGCATGTCCCATGGACACAAAAAACTTAAAATACCTAGGGTAAAATCATGGCTCTGCTGAAGTTGATGGAAAGCCATTGACTTTCTGAAAGCCAGTATTTCATTGCCAATATCTACTTGTTTTGTGGGTTTGTGCTGCAGACCATCATCAGAGTGTCTGAGTGCTTCCATGTAAAATAGATGGGCATAGCAATATTCCTAGTAACCTTTATGGAGGCTCTACCTGTGTTCCCTTTTTGTAGTATAGACACTGTTTGGGCTGTGGTCAGTTTTTAGTTTTGGTTTGTTGCTTCGTTGCACTCTTGAAAGTTTTGCCCATAGTTCTCTTTACCTTGCCCTTCCCTTTTTGGTTTCACAGACACATTCTCTTCCCCGGTGTAATTTGCTTGGTTCTAATGATAGCAGTGATAACACCGGTAGACTGATTCAATTATGTTCGTATTCTATAAGGAATTATGCACTGAGGAATAAACAAAGACATAAGTGTTTTTATTTTTTTCAGTCATGGTCTCTGACTATGTAACGGTGTAAAAACAGTAAGATTTATGGCTGGTATTCCTGAAGGTACAGTATACTTGTACTGTAACTAATGACTAGGTCTGCGGAGATGCTGAGCATCTGCAGTTCTTTGCTGAAGTCAGTGAGAACTGCAGGTCATCAGCCTCTCTGAAAATCATACAGTAAATTCTTTTCACCAGAATCTCATGCTGTTTATATTACTGAGCCGTAATGCTGTTTTAAATTGTAATGTTCCTGCATTATAGTACAACAGTATGATTGGCTGAACATGTACCATTGCTTGACAAGAATGACTGATCCTAACACATGGAATCAGCCAAGGTTTGACAGCTAATTAAAAAAATTCTTTACAGATGTTTTCATAAGTAATTGACTGCCGCTTATAATGTAATTAATCAGTACAAAATTATTTGCTTGTTACCGACATGAGTCATTGGCTGCAGTTCATTTACAAACTGGTTGGTGACTATTGATGCATCCTGATTTCTCTGGGAGTTCTGGTAGAAGCATATGTTTGAGCTCAGCAATATGGGGAACCTAGTCAGCCTCATAATATAGGCCGTACCCTCATTCCCCTTTCACCTTTTTCCTATTCTGTGCTGATTTCCACCGTATGAATAGTTAATGGAAGTTGAGACCATATAAAGCCAGATCCTGTAAATCTGCACCTCTGCATTGACTTCAGTTGAACAACACTTCTTTGCATTAGCTGAGGATCTGGCCCATAAATTCATCTTAATATGAAGGTATCATGGGATCTAGGCAGTTTGCAGAGCTTATAGAGAGAGAGAGCCTGGAAACAAGGCAAGGTAGAATAGAGGAAAAAATTGTGACTAGCTTAGCTAAGTAATGTCCAGTGGTGGGAGGGTGAACGTGAGACCAGCCGACAAATATTTGATGGGTGTAACCACCAAAGAAAGAGAATGGGAACTAAAGATCCCTAGCACCTCTCACTAGCTCCTTGGTACCTCATAATCTCAGGTTCTCACTTTACTAATTTAATGAGTTTATGAATGCTGAGCTTGTCAAGTCACCTGTCTGTGGCAGTGAAAAAGGAGAAGAGAGAAAGGAAGGTTGTCCATCTGTTCCAGATTTTACTAAGAGTCATAGTTACTTATTACAGTAGTGCGTAGGGTCCAACCAAGAATGTTGCCCCATTGTGCCAGGCACTATGCAAACACAGAGTAGTACACGGTCCCTGCCCCTTCAACGCTACCCACCTCACAGCTTGTTCTGCTCCTTCTTCAGCAATATCAGAGGGGTAGCCGTGTTAGTCTGGATCTGTAGAAGCGACAAAGGGTCCTGTGGCACCTTATAGACTAACAGAGGTATTGAAGCATAAGCTTTCGTGGGTCAATACCCACTTCTTCGGATGCAAGCAGTGGAAATGTCCAGGGGCCATGTGAGGCATCTTTCGTTTGGACAAGGGCCCATGGAATAGGAAAGAGGCACTCAGATTAGGGATTGGTGGGGTGGGAAGGACAGATACAAGGAGCAGACCTCAGGTAGAAGAAGTAGGATTGGATGGTATGAGGTAAAAAAACAACCATGTGAGCATCCCCAAACTGGGGAGCAGCATGATGGAGTGAGAATGAGAGACTGCAACAGGAATGTCGTTGCTCCAGAGTCCAGTAGGGCTGGAGTTAGATCTACGAAGCAGCTTTCCTGCAGGAAGTAGCCAAAATTAATTTTTACAGTTTCTAATGGTGACCAATGGCAGCATCAACAGGTTTTGAAATGGGCTGCAGGCACTGATCTTGGAATGGAAATGAAAATCAATTTCATGTTAGCAGCCGTCTATACGTGCATTAAGTTTTGTATTGTTGCTTTGAATTGGGCAATAATACAACATACACACAGGTCAAAAACCTCAAATAGTACTTAAAACCCTACAATAGACAAATGCTTGTTGTATTGACTTCGGACATTTTGGATGTTTGATGTTACCGTCCTTTAAACTTTGGCAATGCTTATACAGTCTGTCATTTCCCTCTGCAGTAAAATAATTTGTAAACTTGTTGGTGATAACTATGGTTTCATATGGTATTCTGATCCCTAATGTGAATGGGAGGTACCAAAGTTGGTACTTTTTTCACACAATACACAATTAACCTGTGGAACTCATTGCCAAATGATATTGAGATCAAGAGTTTAGCAGGATTCAGACAGGAATCACATTTTTATATGGATATCCAGAAGTGTTATAGTAAATATTAAAGAAATAAGCATTTTTGAAAGGGATATAAACCTTCATGCTTCAGGGCTTAATTCTATTCTGTTCTGTTCTTACACCGCATTCACCACTGTAGTATCTGAGCAACTTACAATAGTGCATTAAGCAATGTGACTAACATCTGTCATTGTTCGTTCTCTCATCCTCTCCTCAGGTGGAGCAGTCTGTGGGGTATTTTATTTTAGAATTTTTTTAATAATAACAATATATAAATCACCTGGATCACCTGGATCGATCGGACTTCAGCTGTCGTTAAGACTGCGCCGATCACAACACGTCTGCCATTCTTCTCGCACTCTTGCCTTTCTTCTCCACGTTCGTCCGAAACGTTTAACGATGTCATCTTCCCATCTTCTTGGAGGCCGACCGGGGGGGTCTTTAATAACTGCTGCAAAATCCTACCTCAGCGCCTCAATGTGGTGCAGCGGTGACCCTGGCCGTCTGACAGCTATGGTAGCGGGGCGTATGCCCTGGTAGGTTTTACCATGCTACAAAGGTGTCGGACTATCCAATCCAGGGAGGAGGGTTGCTCTCTCAGAGGAAAGAGCTCTTTTCCTTCTCCTTAGAGGTTGAAGGCTAGCTAAGCTTGAGGAGGTACGCATGCCTGCCCACCTAGCCAGTGGGATGGCTTGACGTTAACGGCTAAAACAACACGAGTAAATGCACATTCTACGGTGGCGGAGCGGAAATTGAGCGACAAGAGGTTGCTAAAAAATATATAAATACACTCACATTACTCTGTGTTTGTTAGAAAAGGCAAAGAAATGCATTGAGTTTGAGCATGGAAGGGGCTGATCTGATCCATTCTTTTAATTTGTAAAGAAGACAAATGTGATCTAGAGTAACTGAGAGACAATACATTCGGAAATCATCTCACCCTTGATGGCACTATTTCTAAAATCATTTCTGAGACCAGAAATGCACTTTGATGCTGTGCTGGGTCTCACAGGAGATCTGTCAATGGAGTCAAAGGCAAAGTGTTCCCAGTTCAGAAATATGCATCATTCTTGCTTCATAAAATCTACCTGGAAATATTTTTAACATGTTAAAAACTTCAGTATGTGTGAACAGTGCCAGACCGATCTCTCTGGAACCTGGAATCCTGTACCTCAGAGTGAGTGTAGCATAGACTAGTGTCACTGCAAACTTCCCCTGTTACCCCACCAGTATGACTCGTATCTGACCTAGAAGGAAAAACTCTATGATTGAGAAGGTAATTTTCATTTATTGTCCATTCAATCCATGGCAGTTCTGCTGCAGATGTCAAACTCTGCAAACTGCCTAGATCCCATGATACCTTCATATTAAGATGAATTTATGGGCCAGATCCTCAGCTAATGCAAAGAAGTGTTGGTTCCCAAATGTGCTGGTGATTTTCCAGTGAAGACACTTGTCCCTTAGTATCAGTATTTTGAATAAGAAGGGTCTTGTCACGTAGGTAACTGAATATCCACTTGGTGGTAACAACTTCTGAGCACTTCTGACCTGTGCTGAATTTTAACCACTTACAGAGGATGTAGAGAGATGGTCTAGGTATAATCAATGCTGCCTCAGTGCAAGGTAGGCACGGGAATATGGACTAGATGACTTCTTGAGGTTCCGTTCCAGCCCTACATTTTTATTATTGTTCCTGTGAGTAAATACAAGGAAGAGTTAGGTACAGAAGCCCACCTCATCTCTCCCCTACTCTTCATATTACACAAGAACCAGCAGATTATAATGAGAATTAAAATTTGAGCAGCATTTGTGAACCTTCTATAGAATCAGTCACACATCAATTCTACCTGAAAATTATTTATGTAGCAAAGCTCTTTATAAACATAATGAAGGCCATAATCAGCTCATATTAATAAGGCAACATTACCTTTTTCTAAATAGCATGCGCAGAATTTACCATATCAGTGGAAATGGAACACAACTTGTTAATAAAAGGGCTTCTTATTATGGAAATCCTTGCTACAGTTACATAGCACTGCTTGTTGCTTTGGGAAAATCCTTGCTCTCTTTAATGACACTGTTTTATCCATATTACTAATGATTTTATCAAGGTAATTATTCTCTGTGATTTTGCTGTTGCAATTAAAGTAAAATAAAACTAGAAGCCACAAAACTTTGTACTGCAGACAACAGCTGGACAGTTAGCAGCTGGAAAACATTGTAAGCAGCTTAGAACAGGAAAAGCCAGTCAAAATAGGTGCCAAATCCATTCTGAGTGTTGCTGAAACTGTTCTGTGAGGAGAATTGGAGACTAAAGTAGGTAAACCCCAAACACAAAAGCCATTAGAATAAAGGATCTTTAATGAGCAGTTGCGCTGGCACAATATACTGGATGGTGTTTAGAGTCCCTGATTATTCCCTTCCTGTGGAAGCATTTTAAGGGATAAAAATGTGGCAGAGAGGAAGAAACTTGTAAACTGCAGCACAGGTTTAGTGGGCACTAATGTAGCCTTATGTTGTTTGTTCTAATCACATAATTACTGGTAATAGTCTCTTCACCTAACAGAAAGCACTGCACCTGTGAAATGAGGCTGTCTTTGTACTCACTACAGTAGAAGCTAATGAGATTGTTTTCCCCCCAACTTAATGACAAAAGCTCCACAGAAGCTGGGAATGGGTGACAGAGGATGGATCATTTGATGATTACCTGTTCTGTTTGTTCCCTCTGGGGCACCTGGCATTGTCCACTGTCAGAAGACAGGATACTGGGCTAGATGGACCTTTGGTCTCACCCAGTATGGCTGTTCTTATGTTCTTAACCAAAAGGAAAAAATATTAAAATAATATGCTTTGTTTTTAGAAACCAACAGGCTTCATGTGACATTTTGGTTTATGACTTTATTTTCCATTCCTGTCGAGGTATCTTATGTCCTATACGGAGTCCAACAACATTTGCATACAGTACTGAGATTTATTTAGTGCCAAACTCTGCCTGGCCTTCATATGGGTGTATATTATGGGAAATTCCCCACTCCTTTGTCAGCCCCTGTAAGCACCTTATTACATGCACTGTGTCTTAAAGCTCTGTACTCCTGGGGGAATTCTGCACCTAAAAATTATGCGCACAATATTTTAATATTCTGCATATTTTATTGTCAAAATAACACAATATAACCACGCCAGTTTCAATTATTTTTGTAATTTATTTCAAAATACCTGTCAGCGAGTATGTCTGTACAGTCAGGGGTAACAGAAGAGCTGAGGGAGAGGGTAGTAATTGTGGGAAGGAGCCTGGGAGCGAACCTGGAGGGTTGTCGGGTGCGGGTTTGAACAGGGTTTATTTTGAGGTGAGGGATTGTTAGGGAGTTGGGGAGCCTCCCCCATGCGGGCCCTGGCTGACCCTTAGCCTCTCCCATTCAGCCAGGCACATCTGCCCTGTTCCCATCTATCCCTGCATCCCTACTCCCCATTCAGCCAGGCATAGCTGCACATGTCCCCATGTGTCCTTGTATGCTCCTCCCCCTGTCCCTATGTGGCCCTGCACCCCCGACTCCCATTCAGCCCCTGGCTCAATATTGTCACCCCACTAGCTCCTGTGCCCCCACCCCAGTCTGTCCCCCCACTTGCCCTTCTGAATCCCAACTTGTGTGACACCCCCCTCCCTCCAACAGCTCTGTGTGTCCCACTCTGTCCATTCCCCCATATCCCATGGCTCCTCACCTGGTCCTGCAGGCAGGGCGCTATGAGGAAGCAGCCTCTGCACCTTCCCTTCTTTGGGGCTGGCTGCTCCAGCCCATGAGCCACCTGCCCTCTCTTCTGGTGTCACATCAGCCCCTGGTGGCAAAAGGTGTAATTGCAGCATGACCCCTCTTGCAGCTTTCCTTCGCCTCCCATCAGAATCAATTATTCTGCAGACGGAAAAAAAATCTGTGGGGGAAATTAATTCTGCTCTTGTGCAATGATGCAGAATTCCCCCAGGAGTAGCTCTTAGGAAATATTGCTGTAGGTGATTTGGAAGCTAAACTCTTGAGAGTTTAAGCTATAATTGCCCCTCCTTTCACAGTAGTTGCTTGTGAAACACTTTATTTCTGAATTATCCTCATATCGCTCCTGTTTAGCAGAGTTCTGCAGCTCCTAGGACAGTCATTTAAAGCTGTTAACTTCTCTCAGGGCCCTCCCATACAGAATTTGAAATGTCTCCAGTTATTTTAAAGATTTTGTGCAAAATAAACACATTGAAATTGCCTGGTGGAAAGCTCAAAATCTATAACATTTTCTCTGCAGAAATTTTTATATGGTTAAGGAAAATGGAGAAATGGATGTGGTCAGTGGCAATTTTGCAGCACATGGGCTGTCAGTTTGGACTTCCTGCAGAGTGAGGTACAGTTAAGGATGTCAGAATTGGACTCTCTGTATTTCTACACCATGTGAGAGTAAACAAATTTAAACCACGATGTGTATTTTTAACTTGTATGAGGGAGTGAATCTTCTTGCTGAAACAACATTATCTTTCTGGATGCGTCATAAAACTGATGTTCTTGCTATTTGTGGATTATAAAGGCTCAGTGATGCTGTGGGAGCCTGAAAATCTACCATGGAACTCTCCCATCATTGCAAAGACTTCCAGAGACTCCAGCTATAAGGGATCGGGGCTGGGATTAGTTAGAGTGAATTCCTACATTAATAGAGCCTACAGGAAAAGTGACACACAGAGCATCTGTTTACTTTGTTCAAACCCAGGAATTGGGAACTAGATTAATCCTGGGATAAGAGACATTCTTGCAGAGCTGTGAATTGAACCCAGAAGTCCTAAGTTTCAGTCCAGTGCCTTAATCACAAAACCAGCCTTTCTGTATTGTTACTGTCTATGGCTAAAATGCTATCACATCATACTAGAAGAATCTATAAATAAAGTCTCAAAACCCATTAGTTAAAGGCTGACAATGGCTAAGTTATTCAATGTCTCTGTCTCTGTTCCTGTCTGGGCAGGGAGAGCAGGTGCTACCATATTAATGGATCACAGCTGACCGGAAAAGTATATTAAGGCATTGGCCAAAATATTTTTGCTATCTTTACATGAAAGGAAGACAAAGAGGAAGCTTTCCTTACATAGAGCAATCATTCTGAGTTGGCCTCTGGGTTGACCCTATTTTGGTCAAAGGAGGCATGTATGTGAAAGTTGGCCCCAGTTCACGTGGCCTCGAACTTGGCAGTGAACTTAAGAAGAAAAAAAGTTTTGTAGTTTTGAGTTGAGTCCAGCTGGTTTGGAAGGGAGAAGAGTGATGCTCCATTTCATGCTAACCTTGACAAAAAGACAGAAGTGTGGGTTTGTGTGTCATCACCCGTTAAGCATTTAATGGGGAAGATGACTGAATTTGAAGGAACAGTTCTATTTTGTGTGGTGAAACCAATTTTAATTAGCTTGTTTAGCAAACAGGGCCCTCATTGTTCACTAGGGGTCTCTGGGTGCTGCAGTTATATTTCAAAAAATAATGGTATCCTATAGGTATTGATTGACATGGAGTGGATGCCTGCCCTGTGCTGTGTTGATGCGCAAGGGGGTGTAGGAGAGGATCATCTTTGCCCTGCACAAGTAGCAGCAGCATATTAGGCTATTGTACCTGCCTGATCTTTGTGTCCTCAATGGAAAGTAGTTTCTGGGTCAGGGTGTCTGCTAGCCCTCCAAGCTGGCTAGCACATGTGCTCCCATTAGCATCAAGCACTAGCCAGCAGAATGCTGCTCAGCATCTGGTTCCTACTCAGAAGGGCAACAAAGTGCATCTGAGTCAAGGCACTGTTCCCTACCTCTCCCCATATAATTGGGCCCTGAGCCAGTCACATTCCTATGGCACCGAGCTTTCTCTCTGCTCCCTTTCAGTGTGCCAGCCAAGGCAGGATTTTTCTCTTTGTTCATGTGGCTTTTGTTTTCACATTATTAACCTAATCGAACTAACTGCCTTGTTAATAGCTGGATTCTTGAGATTCACGTGGATGTTTGGCATCATAATCCCCATTTTTGAAACTGCTGTCCTTATTGGACCAGATCCTCAGCTATATGCAATCACTGCACTGCACACCTTGAGGAGGTGGTGCACATGTGTGGTTGTATCCGCTATACATCAGCAGAGGATACCTCTTACGGTGGGTAATCCCCCATTTGTAGGTAATTAGGTTGGCTCTGCAGTCTGACTCTGCTACCACTGCAAAGTAGTTGTATTGCACCGGAATGTTTGGGCCCTTAAATCTAATGTTTTGTGCTGTACATGTAAAGCCTTTAGTGTGAGGGAAGGCATCTTGCTTTGATGAGTAAACGAACCTCAACACCAACGTTTTGTTACTTACCGGTTTTACTTCTGTTTTTAGAATTGATAGCTATTCCTTCTGTTATATCCATTTTATGTTGTCCAAGAAAATGATTCTTTTCATTGAAATATTTGAGAGCTATTTCCCCAAACTGGTGGATAGTTATCTCTTCCCTATTGAGCAACTTTTGTGGATGCAACACTCAAGAGACATTGCTTCTGAAAAAGAAAATAATTTAGGTTCGGGGATCAATTTATCACGTCTAGACGAGACACGATAAATCGATCCCCGATAGATCGATCACTACCCGCCGATCCGGCAGGTAGGGAAGACTACCCTGAGTGACTTGCCCAAGGTCACAGAGGAAGTTTGTGGCAGAGCAGGGAATTGAACCTGGGTCTCCTCAGGCTTGGATTTAGTGCTGCAATCACTGAACCATCTTTCCTCTCTGTGGCAGAGGCCTATCTTTGTGTTAAATGTTTGCACAGTGCCTAGTGCAATGAGGCCCTGGTCTATGTTTGGGGACCCTTAGGTGCTGCCACAATAGAAATAATAGTAATAGCATTAGTAATGCATGTTGATGCCTTGGCAAAGAGGTAATGTACGTAACAATTAGGGAAAAGGTAAATACGATCTCAGATTCTACAAAGGGACAGTGACAAAATGATTAACCTGGTAGTCTGTCATTATTTAAAGTATTTTATTATTATTATTTATTTGTATTACTGTCATGACTAGGAGCCTGAGCCATGGACCAGGACCCCATTGTGATATGCACTGTAAAAAGAGAGAACAAAAAGACAGTCCCAAAAAGCTTATGATCTAAGTAAAATATTTGAACTAATATTTGAAATAGCAAGGGGATCCCACAGAAGAGAAAGGAATAGGAGGGACATATGGTGCCCCCTCTCTGTTTGCAGTCCTTGTGTGCTACTATTAGGATAATAATTATTTATTTATAGCTCATTTTATTAAGTACAATTTTGTTGACCGGGGTGCATAAAAATGTATTTGTAATTTTAAAAAAATCCAAATTTCTTTTATTGAAATCAGATTTATTTTTAATTTAAGTTAAATTAAATATATTTTTAAATAGACTTATTTTAAATTAAATGTGAAATTGGCAATCTATGTTAAGGCCTAAACTTATTGTAATCTGTTAAAATCCTTTAAATTAAATACAAAAATATTAAGTGGTATACATTTGCTGCCGAGTTTGAAAGTCAAACCACTGAACTGGTGGAAGTCACTGGCTAAGCATCTGGAACCAGAGTTTGTTGAAGTGTGAAGCCAGCTTTTGACAGCAGTAGCCTCTTCCTCTGCAGTTACAGAGGGAATATTTTCTTTATTTCAGTTAATTCAACTAGTTCACTACAATGACCAGCTCATTCAAAGTTACAAAACCAACTGGGAGTTAAAAAAAGCAGGAAAGCTTGTTTTCTTTTTCTAATTTATGGGCAAACTATGTGTGAGGGAATGAGATCTACTAGTTTCTAAAATCTTGAAGGACGTAGTGACCAGAAGTAATCAGTTCACTTCACTAACTACAGATAACATTTCCTTTATTTAATTAATCAGTTAATTTTAAATACAAAGCATGTTTTGATGAACTTTTTTATGTTTCCAGCACATTTAAGGTAGTTTTAGGCCAGGTCTACACTAGGACTTTATGTCGAATTTAGCAGCGTTAACTCGATTTAATCCCTCACCCGTCCACATTAGGAAGCAGTTTATTTCGACATTAAGGGCTCTTTGAATCGATTTCTGTACTCCACCCTGACGAGGGGAGTAGCGCCAAATTCGAAATGGCCATGCCGAAAGCGAGGTACTGTGGACGGAATTCGACGCTAATAGCTCCGGGAGCTATCCCACAGTGCACCACTCAGTGGACGCTCAGGGCAGTAATCTGTACTCGGATGCTCTGACCTGCCACTCAGAGAAATCCCCGGGAAAATTTGAATCCCTTTTCCTGTGTGGCCATTTTGAATCCCATGTCCTCTTTGGACATCGTGGCGAGCTCAGCAGCACTGGCAACGATGCAGAGCTCTACAGCAGTGGTTTCAATGCCATCGCAGAATAGAAAGAGGGCTCCAGCATGGAGTGATCGTGAAGTTTTGGATCTGATCGCTGTGTGGGGCGACGAATCAATCCTAGCCGAGCTCCGTTCCAAAAGACGGAATGCAAAGATTTACGAAAAAATTTCCCAGGCTATGACGGAGAGAGGATACGGCCGCGATGCTATGCAGTGCCGCGTGAAAATCAAGGAGCTGCGGCAGGCGTACCAAAAGACCAAGGAGTCGAACGGACGCTCCGGGTCGCAGCCACACACTTGCCGATTTTACAAGGCACTGCATGCCATGCTCGGTGGTGCAGCAACAACTACCCCACCACTGTCCGTGGACTCCGACAACGGGGTCCATTCTACGGCCACGTCGGAGGAGGTTTTCGCGGACGGCGAAGAAGAGGAAGGAGGGGAGGAGGACGAGGCACTACACAGCGGTCGCACTCGTGATTTCCCCGACAGCTAGGAACTATTCCTCACCCTGACTGAGCTGCCCTACGAACACTCCCAAGGCAGCATTCCTGACCAGGAATCAGGCGAAGGATCATCAGGTCAGTGTGTTAGACATTTATTTGCAATACAATAGGTATGGTGTGTTAGCACTGTGTAACTGTGGCTTAATTGGCCTTATGCGCTTCACCTTGGAGTCGCTTTCCCATGCAACTATTCGAAAAGTCTGTCAATATGTATGGGGATAGAGGAGTAATCCCCATCTGAGAGCTCCGCGAAGCTCTCCTGGAGGTACAGTGAGAGCTTGTTTAGCACGTTCACTGGGAGAGCGGCCTTATTGTCTCCTCCATGGTAGGATACTTTCCCGCGCCATGCAAGCTGCAGGTACTCTGGTATCATTGCCTTGCATAGCATGGCAGCATACGGCCCCGGGGTTTGCTTGCATTGACGCAGCATGCAGTATTTCTCTGTCTCTGTAATCCTCATCAGAGTGATATCAGTCATGGGGTCCTGGTTTGAGTGAGTGGTATAATTAGTATAGTGAATGCTTCCTTTTCCCTTTAAAGAAAGACACCCGGCTGTTTACGTTAACGCGTGGTGGTAGGGAGTCGGGAGCCAAACCATTACTACTTAGCGGTGCGCGGGTAGGGACAGTGCCGGGGACCGGCCACGCGAGGCCGGGGAAAGGGTACGCGAGCCGTTAAGACACAGCGGGTCTCGGGCAATATTGGTTCCCGGGAGCCCCCACGGGAAGGGGGGGGGAGGGGTAGGCCAGCCGTTCAAACACAGCGGTTCGCGGGCGATCTTGGTTCCCGGGAGCTGCCACGCGAAGGGAGGTGGGAAAGGGTAGGCGAGCCGTTCATGCTGAGCGGTTCGCGGGCATTTTTGGTTCCCGGGAGCGGCCACGCGGAGGGGGGGGAGGGGTAGGCGAGCCGTTCCTGATGAGCGGTTTGCGGGCACTTTAGGTTACCGGGAGCGGCCACGCGGAGGGGGGGGAAGGGTAGGTGAGCCGTTCCTGATGAGCGGTTCGCGGGCACTTAACGGTCCCGGGAGCGACCACGCGGAGTGGGGAGGGTTAGGAAAGCCGCTGTAGATTAGCGGTTTGGCCAGCAGCGGTTCCTGCCCGCCGCCAGGAACAGTGAGTGAGACATGGGAGTAGAGCACTGCTGTGAAGCAATCTCTCAGCAGTCCTAACTCATCACCTTACCATGGTCTTCAGAGAGGTGATTTTCACTGTACGGCAAGGCTTCTGGGATCCGTATACCGGGACCCCAGACACTCAGCCTTAAGGCATAGTATTTGACCTTGTAGTACGTTTACATGTGATAGGCACTGTGTTTGGTCCTATTCACGGTGAAAGAGTATGGTCATTGTTCTGGAAAAAGTATCTTTCTGAGGAATTCACTCCCTTTCCCTCATCCCGCAGCTGCGAGTGTCTCCCGCCCTACCCGTGCTTCTCCCTCCCATGGGCTACTCCAGATAAGGCGGCGAAAAAAGAGAACCCGGGACGACATGTTCTCTGAATTAATGATGTTGTCACAGAGGGAGGCGGCACAGCGGAGAGAGGACCTCGCACGGTACGAGCGAGCAGCCAGGGAACGGGAGCAGAGGGCTGAAGCGCGCGAGGACAGGTGGCGGCAGGAAGATCAGCAGGCGACCCAAACAATGCTGGGACTAATGAGGGAGCAAACCGAGACGCTCCGGCGCCTGGTGGATGTTCTCCAGGACAGGAGACAGGAGGAAAGAGCACCTCTATATGTTCTTTCCAACCGCCCTCCCCCGCCACAAAGTCCAGTGGTTTACTCTCCAAAAGTCACTAGGACAAGGGGAGGCAGGGTGCGTGGAAATATTTACTCCACCCCTGCAGACTGCTCCAGTAGCAGAAGGCTGCCATTGCCAAAACCTTAGATTTTTCCTTCCCCTCCCTCCAGCCGCACCCCTCAACACCTCCCTTCCCAGGTTCCATGTTAAGTTAATGTTCTATTTAATAAAACTGGTTTTTTGGTTCACTGATGTTTCCCAGAGTGTCTTAAAGGGGACCGTTTGTTTCTCTGGTTATTGGTTAACGGGTTTGTAAGTGCAGAGGACCGAAGCACAACCAAGGGTGCAGACAGGGTAACAGATGAAGTGACAGGCACACTTTAAAATTGCATGCAGTAAGCACACCTTTCATTCTGTGTGTAGGTTTCCAGGTTCTCTACGTGGGGTTGGTGGTTGGGTGGTTCGCTGTCTGCTGGGGGAGGGTGGCCGCTGATCTTTAGCGGCTGGCAATAGCCTGCTGGATAGATCAATGCACCGGGGGATCCGTAGCCGATATTCACAACGAAAAAGTCACAGAGACCCCACCACACACACATGCGATTAGGAGAGGTTAATGGTCCCGTTAAACAAGCAGTCCAGCACTTAGGACTGCTCTGTGGGCAGGATCATGTCATTCCCCTTTG
This sequence comes from Chelydra serpentina, assembly GCA_037349315.1. NCBI lineage: Eukaryota > Metazoa > Chordata > Testudines > Chelydridae > Chelydra > Chelydra serpentina. The sequence continues at coordinate 24,413,356 of JBAIAC010000004.1, read as the reverse complement.
AAGGGTACTTTCCCACACTCCACCCGCTCCCCAACCGCGGTATGCGTCCACGATTAAAACCTTAACCGACAAACCAGTACCGGAGACGGTCCAAATAAAAAAGTTTCCTTTATTGTGCCTTTAAATCGTTGATCGAAGGAGGGGGAAGAGGGTTGGTAATGGGAGAGAATGGGCAACGGAACCTGTGTAAAGAAACAGGGGAAGGTTCAGTATCTGTTTACGGAAGTGTAACAGTCACTGGTTACCCTGCTCTGTCTGGAAGTGAGCTTTCAAAGCTTCTCGGATGCGCAGCGCGTCCCGCTGTGATCTTCTAATTGCCCTGGTGTCTGGCTGAGCGTAATCTGCTGCCAGGCGATTTGCCTCAACCTCCCAGCCCACCATAAACGTCTCCCCCTTGATCTCACAGAGATTGTGGAGCACACAGCATGCTGCAATCACAATGGGGATATTTGTAGGGCAGAGGTCGGAGCGAGTCAGTAAGCTTCGCCATCTGCCTTTGAGACGGCCAAAGGCACACTCCACCATCATTCTGCACTTGCTCAGGCGGTAATTGAAGAGCTCCTTTTTAGTGTCCAGGGCTCCCGTGTATGGCTTCATGAGCCATGGCATTAGCGGGTAGGCAGGGTCCCCCAGGATCACTGTTGGCATCTCCACCTCCCCAACAGTGATTTTGCGGTCCGGGAAATAAACCCCCTGTTGCAGCCGTCTAAACAGACCAGTGTTTTTGAAAACTCGAGCATCATGAACCTTGCCTGGCCACCCAACATTGATGTTCGTAAAACGTCCTTTGTGGTCCACTAATGCTTGCAGTACGATAGAAAAATAGCCCTTTCGGTTAATGTACTGGCTGCCCTGGTGCTCCGGTCCCAGGATAGGGATGTGTGTCCCATCTATGGCCCCACCGCAGTTTGGGAATCCCATCGCAGCGAAGCCATCTATGATCGCCTGCACGTCTCCAAGGGTCACTACTTTTGGGAGCAGCAGGTCAACGATAGCATGGGCTACCTGCATCACAGCAACCCCCACGGTAGACTTGCCCACTCCAAATTGGTTCGCTACTGACCGGTAGCTGTCAGGGGTTGCAAGCTTCCACAGGGCTATGGCCACTCGCTTCTGGATAGTCAGGGCTGCTCGCATCCGGGTGTCCTGGCGCTTCAGGGCAGGGGACAGCAACTCACAAAGTTCCAGGAAAGTGCCCTTACGCATCCGAAAGTTTCGCAGCCACTGGGACTCATCCCAGACCTGCACCACTATGCGGTCCCACCAGTCAGTGCTTGTTTCCCTTGCCCAGAATCGCCGTTCCACAGGATCAACGTGACCCATTGCCACCATGATGTCTAGGGGCCGGGGTCCAGCGCTTTGCGAGAGGTCCATGCCCCTCTCAGAGTTCAAGTACTCCCGGAGCTTCCGTTGCCTCCTCTCCCGATTTCTCTGCATCTGAGTCTTGAAAAGGTGCGCTATAAGGCGCGAGGAGTTGGCAACGGACAGAACGTCAGCGATAATCGCGGAGGGCTCTATGCTCACTGTCCTGTGGCGTACGAGCTATCAGCCACAGGAAAAGGGCGCGAATTCATTACCCGCCGGCGCTTTCACGTAGGGAAGGCGGAAGTGTGGGTCGAGTGACGAAATTTACGTATAACAACCCTTGACACAATTTCGGTCCCACAAGGCACTGGGGGCTACACCCAGAATTCCAGTGGGCAGCGGGGACTGCGGGAACTGTGGGATAGCTACCCACAGTGCACCGCTTGCAATGTCGACGCTTGCCCCCTTACTGTGGACTCTGAAATTCGAATTAAGATCCCTGATGTGGATTCGAACAATCGACCTGGCAATATCGGGTTACCAAGTTCGGTTACACAAAAATCGAACTTGTCTCGTAGTGTAGACATACCCTAGTTAGTTAATTAACTAACTAAAATGAATAAACTTGCTGTTTTAGTCTTTCTTAATTGAATTTGAAATTCCATCCAAACAGTGTGGCACAAATCACAAATTAAAAAAAATAACCATAATCTAGTAAATAAGAAATGCATCTTTAACCATTTTCTAAAATAAAAAAGTAAGCATCTGTATGAATGTAAGTTAAGCAATATAACTAAAAAAATGTGTATAGATATAGTGTATCCTCATGGTTAACAAACACCAAATTAAATGAAAAGGCTATGTTTCATTGCAAATAAACATGTTTTAGTGGCTACCAACTAATGAGATTTAGCCTTTCTTTAGGAAAATAACTAAAAATGTAGAAATGCAAAACACGATTAAAACTGATCATTTAAATCAACATTTCCTGCTTGTTGAATTTAAATAATCAGTGATGGAGTGCATCTCCTGGAGGAAGAATACATGTGTTTGCAGGTTGTAGCTAGGCAGAGAAGGATAACCCTTTTTGCTGCCAATATCCCCTTGATATTGAACTGTAGCATCTTTGAGAACTGGCCCCAGAGCTAGTGCTTGTGACGCTGGCCCTGAAAGGTGCCCCTTCAAAGGACATCTTTCAGGCTGATTTTACTTGGAACACGAGCCTGCATTCTGCATTTTGTCTGCTTTCATTTCACTTTGCACCACTCGCAGAGGACACCATGATAGTACATATGCCCTGTCAAATTTTCTGCAAATCAAGGCAACTGCTAAGAAACCAATCCATAGAGGCCGTCGCCGACAGTATATCCCGGGCTGGTCATCAGAGGAGAGTAAGCTCTATCAGAAGTTATGATTCACTGGTAACAAATAGGAGGCCATTAATAAGATCAAGGAACTCATTCAACTGCTGGTTGAAACCAGGTGTAATCAATGGAAAGAGACAATGGCAGTGACATTCTAGCCAGAAAGCCTGGCAGACCATCAAAAGACTTTCTGGAGACACCATCCTCAGCAAAAAGGAGTTTTCAGTCACCACAAAAGCTCTTACATCCCACCCCAAGGCCGTACACAGAACTTGGGTAAGTCCTTCAGCTGTGCAGTCAAAACTAATGTTAGAGATTTTGCAGGCTTCTGTGCAGATTCAAAGCTGAGGTTCCTTTTTCAGATAAAGATCTGTAATGTGCCATAGAACTTATGAAAACAGGAAAGGCTTCTGGCCTGGATTATATCCATATAGAGTCCCTACTTTCACGTAGGCCCAAAAGCCAAAAGCTGGTTGCTTTAGTTCTTTAATTGATATTTCTAGGACAACTGCATCCCCAAGAAAACTACTGGAAGATTCCAAGAGCTGTTGATCCAAAAATCCTGCACAAAGCAAAGGTCATAGCCATTCTGAAACCATGAACACTGCTAGGAGATCCCAAGAGCTATCCACCCCTCTCTCTCCTTTGTGTCACACACAAAGGAGATACTGATCTGGAGATACTGATTCTGATGTGCATCAACAAGGTTATTAAACCACAATTACCCTTTATTCAGGTTCACTTCAGATGGGGGAAGTCCACCCAAGATCAAGTTATTCACCACAACTTTCCATCTGTACAGTCGCCTGGCCGATCAACCCCTTGTGTTGAAGATCGTCCACTCCCTTTCCAGACAGTTGTCACTTATTTAAGAGTCAAAACTGGATTGTATCTAAATCTATCTACAAGATTTAAAGAAAAAGGATCACCCTCCTGCACTGCCTTGATCCAGAAGCTAGCAGGAACCTTTTGATAAGCAGAGGCAAATATACTACAAGCCTCAGCCCTGGCACTGGTATTTGCTACAGCAAAGTTTTTGCAGCAGTTTGGGCCAGAAGTCAGCATATGCATCTCATTGATTCGGAGCTGAATACAGCCACCTCTCTCATTAGCAGTTGTCTTATATGTGTTGGCTCATATAGCTTCCCCAAAACTTCCATGAAATGCCATCACCCTTAAAACTGCATGGAGGACTGTGACGGATGAAAACAGCCTTCTGCACACAAGGCTGACAATGGTTCCAATAGGTGCAAATAAGCAATTCACACTTTCCACAAGTTCAGCTCGCCTCCAAAATAAAATGCCTGCACCTCCAATTCTTGCTGACTTGCCATATCGAACTTCACAAAATCCTTTTGCAGCACCCATTCGTGCATTCATGTCCAGTGCCGCTGGTCCACTGCCAGTCTCGGATGAACAATGACATATCAGGGCTGGCAGCTGTGTTCTTGCAGACGGACAACACCTCTGGGAGAGAGAGAGAGACACACACACACACATTCTGACGAACTTCAGAAACCCTAACTTACACCCACCAGTTTGAAACCTGGGGCACAGATCCTGGACTAGGCTTAACAGGCTGCTGACTGGAACAGCCAGAGTGTCTGCTACAATGCAGAAATCTGGCTTACCCCAGTCTTCTCAGGTGACTGTGGGGCAGTGATGCAGGTGGTCAAACATGTGGTAAAGGAGTGCACAATTAGAAGATTGGAGGGTGGACGACATCACCTGCTCCCCCTCAATGATGCCACAGTTAGATGGTTGAACAATCTAGATATCAGGTTGTGACACATACAAAAAGAAGATTTAAATCATGATTAAAATTGGTGATTTAAATCACTACATTCTGTGGTGAACAAAGGTCATATGGTAGATAAAAGTGCTTGATAAAGTAACTTGAAAATCACCTACAGCCAAATCTTAGTCCCAATGAAATCAATGAGATTTTTCCCACTAACTTCTTTGAATCCAGAATTTGAACTACAGAAAATTTAGAAAAGTACTGCATAAATAAGAGTTCTTTAGTCTGGATTTTAAAAAAGTGGCTGACAGATTGCAAGCAATAAGTTTTTAATCAGACTGTTTCAAATGGAATGAAATATCAAATATGCAGCAATCCATCTTGGGACCTGTTCCTTTCAATATATTAAATATTGAATGACAAGGAGGGAAATGTAAATGTCATATTCATTAAAACCTCAGGTGATATCAGGCCAGGAAGGATAGTAAATTCCAGAGCAATTGGTTTGAAACGGCAGAATGATCTGGCAAGCTTAAAGAGGTTAGTGGAAGTAAAAAGGAGATGAGCTTTAATATGCATACATGTCCAATAATACACCTGGAGCAAAATAATCAAAGAATAGAAAGGGAGACAACTACTCAAAAAACAGTAATATAGAAAAATGAGCTAGGCTAGTACTTTACACTGTAGAGTGGCTTCTGTCAAGGGATCACAAAGCACGTCACAAACATTAATGAAGCCTCACAACACCAAGATATGAGAAGTATTGTTATCCCATTCCCCAGGTTGGGAAGAGTTAAATGTCTTCCTCAAATTGTCACAGTGAATTAGTGCGAGAGGTGGGGACCCTGATCTCCTTTTTCCCTGGCCTCTGCTCAGTCCACTGGACCATAAAAAGGGGAGATGAGCTCATATGCCGGGCCGAATCCTGCAAATAGTTACCTCATCCATCCTTATTCCTTCATGGCTTCACATTGAGGAAGGATATGACATCACTGTGATGACAGTAATTGCACAGGATCAGGCCTTCATTTGGTTCAGTTTCTTATAGTAACATTATCCTATGAGAGTGTTTCTCAGCTGGTGGTGGTGACCCCCCAGGTGATGAAGGGCAATCTCGAGGGTCAGAAGGCTTTGAAAATTGTATTGCAGTGTAAAGCAAAGAAAATCTCACTTCCCCACTCTCTGCACACCCTTCCCCTTCAAGGTCAGATGTTCTCTGTCAACTTCTTGAAAACACAAACATATCATTATTTGTCCCTTACTTTTACAGTAAATATAAAGGGGTCCTGAATATTTTTGGCTTTAAAAGGGCTCAACAACCTGAAAAGATTGAGAAACTCTATCCTAGGACATGCAGACTGTACTACTTACGACTAATGGTGTCGTTATATACAGCCTTAGCAAGACTGAGGTTGGAATGCTGCGTAATGGGCCCTTCACCATTGGGGGGCGGGGGGAAAGTTGGAGGATATTCAGAGAAGGGCAACTAAGGGTAGGTCTATACTTACGCGTCCGGTCGGAGGCGCGGGATCGATGTTCTGGGTTCGATTTATCGCGTCTTGTCTAGACGCGATAAATCGAACCAGGAAGTGCTCCGCCCTCGACGCTGGTAATCCAGCTCGACGAACGGAGTAGGCGGAGTCGACGGGGGAGCCTGCGCGCCGCGTGTGGACACCGGGTAAGTGCTTTTTCATTCGAACTAAGATAGTTCGACTTCAGCTACGTTATTCACGTAGCTGAAGTCGCGTATCTTAGTTCGAATTTCGGGGCTAGTGTAGACCAGCCCTAAGACATCAAGTAGCTACTCAGAGCTGGAATAATTGGATGTAGTGGAATTCTCTGGTAGCACCATCAGCTTTTATGCATGGACTGCTCTGTGGGTTCATCCCTCGGCCCATGTCACCTCCAAAGACTCCCACTACAGGCCCAGTAGATCTTGCTCCTCTTGCCGTCTTATTTACTGGTGTTGATCCTCAGCTCTGGTGTCAGGGGCAAGGCTAGCTTGCTCCTAGTGTTGCTCCTGCTCCAGTCCCAGTCCCAACCCCAGCCAGTACCTGTTCCTGCCCCAGCCCTGTACTGGCTTCGGACCCCCGGCTATGCCTCCTGACTGTGACTCCAGTTAACCCTTCAGCTTTGGCTTTTGAAAGCCAGCTCTGACTCTAAGCTACACCTTCTGACTGTGACCTTGATTTACCCCCCAGCTCTGAGATTCGGCTTCTGTCCCTCCGCCACTGAACATTGCTTTTCTCTTGGACTCTGCCCTGCTGGACCCAGCTCTGACCAGTAGGTTGAACGGTCATTTCGACCACTAGGCCTGACTACCCACAGCCTGATACCCTACATCTGGTTCACTGCAGCTTTCAGTGCATATGGATCCCATCCATTTTTGTCTTGCTTGTTTTGCATCTTCCTCTCCGGGCAAGAGGCTATCAGCAAGATACTGAAACTATGGGACTGAAGTAGTCTGACTACTGATGGAACAGCTGGAGGCCCTTCGCCTTTACCTCCCACTAACATGCAGAGCTCAGTTCCCATCTGCTCACAGTGGTCTTCGGAGGAGGTCCTACAGCTTCTCTGGCACTTAGGCTCAGAGAGAGTCTTCTGCCTTCTGTAGCGCCTCAAGCCTACTGGATTTCTAACCTCTTTGGCTGTTCCCCCTATTGTCCCCCCAGTGAGACTGACTATCAGGGAAACCTTCTCTGCTCTGGGTAGGTCAGTTCAGGAGAGAATCTTTCTGTCAAAAGACCCTGGTTGTGAGAGAGAATTTCTTGCTATGAGTCAACAAGGGAGTTTCTCCAGAGGGACGATGGCTTTTTGCCTTAATTAGTCTCTGTGATGGGGCCTGCTTACCCCGCACTAGCCCAGACAGGGTTGAGCCCATATTATTGACAGCAAAAGTCTCCCTTCCCTGGCAAGACTGGGCATGCTCCAAATGTTCTAGTTGTATAAAGGGAGGGAGCTCAGCTCATCCGGGGACGGGGGGGGGAGACCGCAGGGGAAGGACCTGCCTGGGGAGCTCCTGCAGAGGATCAGCCACAGCCGCTGACTGCACCAGGAACTGAAGCCTTTCACGGCCCGCCTGGACCCCGGTGATGGGAAGAGCCCCTGATGACGACCGGCCCTGCTGACCATGAAGGACCCGACAGCTCCTGGGATACCCCAATGCAGACTCTGGTAGGGAGTGACCCAGGGAGGGCGTCGGAGTGGTACCTCCCGCCCCGAGGAAACTCAGCGTGTTTCAGCAGGACCCTCCCTCCCCCCCCTTCCCCCCGCTGAGTCAGGGGCGAGACGCTACACCACTGTTCGGGCCGTTAGGCCACGCTGCCCTGCACCAAAGGGAGGTGCTATAGACTCTGGCCCCTAGGCCACACTGCCCTGAACCAAAGGGTGGCATTACAGACTCTGGCCGCTAGGCCGCGCTACCCTGCACCAAGGGGAGGTGCTATAGACCCTGACCTCTAGGCCACGTGGCCCTGCACTGAAGGGTTGTCTCAGAGACTGTGACCGGTAGGCCGCGCTGCCCTGACCCTAGGGACGTGGACCGTCACAGTCTCCTTTACTTACCCAGTTCACCTTCAGTGTGTGGAAATGATTTATGGATACCTTTCTTTGTAGTTTATTACATACTGTGTAGCAAAGGATTTCTGCTTAGCTATGCTATATGTTAAGAGCCCCTTGTCTTTTTGGCCCCGTTACAAGTCAGTTATGCTTGCATTCAAGGATTTTAGTTCATTTTGATTTGCCCTGTTCTAAGAGCCTAATTCACTGGAGAACTTACCATATAAACCAGCCTATTCTCTTTATCTTTCTTTCTATCCCTTTCACTTTGAAATTACACCTGCTGCATAGTCAGAGGAGCCTGGAATGGCTGAGCTTAGCCTAGTTTTTGGCATTTCTGTTTTTGCCACATGTATTGGGATAAAACACGTTTTATATCAACTCACTCCTCCAGTGCTCATGAAGTTTTCTTTGTCCTCCACCTTCCTTCTTGCAGATATTTAATCGGGATTTTACACACCTACATCTGTCTGTCAGGCTAAGCCTTAAAGTCTGCGAGGATGATGTTAGCTCCTCTTAATCATGTCCCTCGAGTGGATCTTGGGGCCTAGTCGAGAGATCCTTTAAGCACGGTGGGCAGTTAGCTAGCTGTATGCTTTACCTCTCTCCCCTCTACTAATCCAAAATTCTTCCACAATGATTAGTGTAGCTCTCCTCCTCATCCTGAGTCTTACTGCTTGCTACTCCTATTTAGTGCAAAGCTTGCATTGTAAAATGGGAGACGATTATACATATGAGAAGAGGAAATTACCTACCAGCACTGTTCCCTCTAAGCTGTGCGCGTGTGCGTGCGCACACAGATCCTAAACCCCGCGCACACGGTGAAACACCGTGCGCACAAAAATTTGCATAGAAGAAATGTTTTCATAGAATCATAGAATATCAGGGTTGGAAGGGACCTTAGTAGGTCATCTAGTCCAACCCCCTGCTCAAAGCAGGACCAATCCCCAATTTTTGCCCCAGATCCCCAAATGGCCCCCTCAAGGATTGAACTCACAACCCTGGGTTTAGCAGGCCAATGCTCAAACCACTGAGCTATCCCTCCCCCCCAATTTTTTTTTTTTTTTTTTTTTTTTTTTTTTGCGCACACGGCCTGTCAAAAATTAGAGGGAACATTGCCTACCAGTAATTCTGTTTGTCATAGTCTTCCTCTTCCAGCATCCTACCCACCCACCTATCCTTGGATTGGTCTCTTGAGTGGTTAGATTTCTACCTATCATGTAGCCTTTCCTTCTTGATTGGTAGTTCTCCACTTCTGCAGCAACTCAGCATTTCAGGATTTCAAAAGAAAACTAAGTAGCACTAATCAAAAAATGGTGATCAAGTAATGTTTTTGATGAAAAATAGGAAAATTATGATATCTTCCCCACTTCCTACCCTCCTCCCGCCCCTCCCCCCCCTTACTTTTGGACAACCTCATAGAGCTGGTTGCAAATTTTTTGTTGTAAATTTTTGTGGACAAAATTTCCATGATTTTGTTTATTTATTTTTAGCTGCTTTGCCAGAAAATAATGTTTGCCTTGAAGGTAAGATGCTTTCTTGAGCAATGCAAAGCAACACAAAACAAGGTTTTTATAGATGCAAAGCAGCTGCATGAGGATCTCCTTCTTAGCACAGCAAAATCCTACTTGGCAGCTGCTGGTGAATCCTAAGGCAACATATAAAATACTTTATGCTGTGATTTTTTTAAAACTTGCAAATATCTGAGCATTGGCAGTACTGCTTGGTCTCTTGGATGGTTGGATTCCCATCTGTCTTTTATTCTTCAGTGTTAGTTCAAATATCCAAGAAGCATGTGTAACTGTTGGAGGTGCGAAAAACTTGAATTGGAGTCTAAAGATAGCAGGCTAATTTCTGCACTTATTTGTATACTGTGTGCAATCCTAAGTGGGGTTAGTAGCATTGACTCAGCATAGAATTTGGCCTAGTGAGCGTCAAGGGTCTGAATTGGTGATGCCAGCAGAGGCAGGGGACAGTGATTACATTGACAGAACAGAGTATTGTTGCTGCTGAGGAGAAGTGGGCAGGCTGTGTGACAAGACAGAAACTCCAGTGTGGATTCCAAGCATTGTAATACAGGGGATTATGAGTTTCCATAGTAATAAAAACAGGATAACGGAAAAATGCATTGCTACTGGTGACTATTTTAAAACTAAATTATAATTTGTTGTAGGAAATGGACAGATAATCACCATGGAACCTAATAAATCAGTAAATAATATACAAAGGAGAGATTTTAAATCCAGTTGACATCCCCCTCAACCACGTTCAGCATCTCTTTTCAGGACTGGGTTCAATATAAACACCTCAGCTTTCAGATTCCTACATGCGTTTGCAGATGCCCAAGGAAACCTTCTGGTATCCCTATATTATATCTGAATCTAGCCATCAGAGAGACAAGTTATACTAATCAGCATGTCTGTTCTCAAAAGGCTGACACTATTAACTTTATTTACTTAGGCAACACTGATGAGGCAACGTTGTAGAAGAGCAAAACATTTCTCAGGCAGTTTAGGAGAATATCTGTTGTAATTAGGAAAGTAGTAAGGAAATAACAGAATATTGGATTTCTTGTTATAATGAAATTAAATTATATGTAACATTTAATCACAGGAACATTTTAGACACATTCTGTGAAGAGGCAATTAAAAAGCTCCAAGGAAACAAAATTAATATAAATTAAGAATATTGAACCAAAAATTTTGGTACAGAAAATATGCATACTTCTTTGAGAGAACAAAAGCATCTTAATTCATGCCGTTCATATACAGGCTTTTACAGACCTTTTTACTGCAATAAGTACATGGACTAAACCCTTGGTACCTGCCTACAATAAAGGCAGTAATGACTGTAATAAGAGATTTTGGTTCTTTGTTTAAGTACATTGCACAATATTTATTCAATTTCATTCAATTATGAAGGAATCATTGCAGTTGTGAGGGAAGCCAGCAGTAAAACACCTATTGCCTCCCAGATGTAGGGTGACCAGACAGCAAATGTGAAAAATTGGGACAGGGAGTGGGGGGTAATAGGAGCCTATACAAGAAAAAGACCCAAAAATCGGGACAGTCCGTATAAAATCAGGACATCTGGTCACCCTACCCAGATGGGCAGGATCATGCCTTGACCAATGAAGGGTGGGATTTTCAAAAGCACTCAGCATTGGTTTAGCTCTACTCCCATTAACTTCAATGAAAGCTTTACCAATGAAGCAGTTAGGCCAGCACTAAGCATCTTCGAAAATCTTACCTTTAATTCTGTAGAAGGCCACTTTCTCTCTATAATTACCTTTCAGTCTGTCTACCTCTGTACTTACACGGCTTTCACCACTGTGGTATCTGAGCCCCACCACTGCACTGGGATCTGCGAGCATTCATGTGGAGTCTCATTGAGAGCTGTGCTATTGGATACTAACGGAGGATTGGGGCCTGAGTTATTCAATGTTCTGTTATCAATAAATACAAATGAATGGGGATTTCATTGACAGTGAATGAATAAACATTTTAGCCTTGATACTCCACTCTGGCCTGCTGTGTCAGGCAGATAGGAGAGGGTAGAACTGTGGCTCCCAAACTCAGGACCATTGTAACAGGGTAGGTACTCCAGTCGGGGTCGCCGGGTTGTGGGGGAATTAAGGCAGGGGTTTTACGATCTGAGTGGCCTAATCTCTCACGTTGCTGTGGTGGCCCTGGCTCCCAGGGCAGCACGGCCTAGTGGTCAGAGTCCATGGGACCTGCCCTCCTAGATGGGGCAGCGCAGCCTAGTGGCCAGAGGAGAGTGGGCCACCACCCAGGGGTGGGTGGCAGCCAGGCTAGGGGGACCCAGGCCCCCCTACTCACCCAGGGCCCTGTCTGTGGCAGTTGTATCCGCCACAGGATCAGCAGGGGTCCTTGTAAAACATGCTGAGTCCATCCCCACTTCCACAACTGGATCAATGTCTAGTTCCCCTGGGCTACTTCCTTCCCTTCCTTCTGAGTCTGGCAGTCTTGGGGCTTCCGCTGTCTCTCTTCCATCAGCGGCTGGGGGTCAGTTGGAGCTCAGCTCGGCTGGCTTCCGTGTCTTGGAGCTCTAGCAGTCTCTTTGCAGGAGCCTGCGACACACATCTGCTCCCTTCAGCCAGCCAGTCTGAGCGGAGTTACTCTTTTGTACCTGGGTTCCAGCTGAGGAGCAAGCCCAGCAGGGGCAATGGGGCGTATCCTCCTCTGCCCACGTTGTGCGGTTAACCCCTGCTGAACCAGTGCAGGGTAGGTAGATCCCATCACAGTCATTATAGCCCCTGTGCAGATTAGGGCTGGAGAACTGGGTGTAGCAAAGCTGCTACTTCACATCCCCTTTCATGCCCTCTCCATCATGCCGTGCCCCCGGCACACGCCCTCCTTCATCGTATGGCATGGGGTTGTGGGCAGTTGACACAGGAGAGAAGATTCTTTACCAACCATCTCAACCCACTTTGGGTATGTCTGTCTACACAGTAACTGGGAGGATGTGATTCCTAGCCTGGGTAGACAGACTTGCACTAGCTCAGCGTGTGCTAGCACACTAAAGCCAAAATGTGTTCCCTCTCATTTTCCCCACCCATGTGCGGAATGAATTTTGTTATGTGCACCAATATGGCGGTGACGTGTGACACATCCCCTTCATACTGGTGGACATAACAAAATTCATGTGGTGCGGGTGGGGCTGAGGGGTTCTTGTGGGAGGGGGCTCAGGGCTGGGGCAGGGGGTTGGGGTGCAGGGGGTGAGGGCTCCGGCTGGGGATGCGGGCTCTGGGGTGGGGCCGGGGATCAGGGGTTTGGGCTGCAGGGGAGAGAGGTGCCTGTCCCTGCCATGGGAGCTCTGGGGCTGCAGGATAGGCGCCCCTCCCCCGGACCCATCAGGTCTGGGCCATGGGAGGGCTGCCCGGGCTGCGCCGACTGTGCCTGGGGCCGGCACAGGCTGCTCCAGGGCCGTGGCGCCCCAGGCCACTCCGGGGCCGTGCCTGGGCCTGATACAGCCACGGCTGGGTCCGTGTCGCTCTGGCTGTGGCAGGTCCAGGCCACAGGATGAGTTGGGGCCGGGGGAGGGGTGCCCCTCCTGTGGCAGGTTGGGGGTCAGGCTAGGTGGAGGCCGGGGGAGGGGCACCCCTCTTCCCGGGCGGGTTCCCTAAGCGCCTGCGTTGCGTTAAATAGGCTGCTGCGCAGGGAACTTAGGGTGGACCTTGCAGCACTGACGGCAGCTCAGGCTAGCCACCTGAATCCAAGCCCACTCGTCCCCCCGGGTCTGTACTTGAGTGGCTAGCCCGAGCTGCCACATGTGATGCAATGTCCACACTGCTGTGTTTTGCGTGCTAGCTCAAAGTGAGCTAGCGTGAGTCTGTCTACCTGGGCTGGGAATCATCTCTCTCAGATGCAGCGGAGACATGCGCTTTGAGACATTAGCAGAGACTCCAGCCCCTTATTTTAAAGCCTTCTACTTTTCTGATATAAAAATGTAAATTGAAACAAAGGAAACCCATCCCAAGCCACCTGTGTTAAGAATCACAGCAGGTCCGCCATCTCCAAATGCCTGTGTGCGGGCTGGGTAACTGTGCACTCATTGGTGCACACAGATTGGTACACACCTGTGTGCAGAGAGCCAACAAAGCCTATGTCCTGCTTATGCCCCGAGGTCCTTCTGCAAAAGGAGAGAATTTTTTTACCTTTCGTGTACACAGATTTGTGGTTTTGAAGGTGCATTAGGTACACACGCACTTTTGTCGGCAAACCCACTGTATTCTACTTGGAAATTGTATCCTACAAATGCAAGGGGTGAGGCGGGGTGGTGTTATTTTACTTTTTTTCCCCTTATTTCAGGAAGCCATGTAACATTTTGGGAAATTTCCCAGGCAGGCTTCTCCTGTATGATGCTTTAAAATCCTTCTAGATAGTTTCTGAAATGAACAATTTCCATCTCTATATTGCAGATTAGTACATGTCTCTCTAAAAAGACCTGATTCTGTCTGGAAGGGAAAGCAGATAACAATCTTTATGGTCTAAGGGAAAATATGAAAGGAAAGATTTGCACGGTCACTAAGAAAGTAATCTAGTGGAGATGTTTCAAAACAAAATGTTTGCTAGAACTTACACTGAAATAATAATTTGGAATCTTTCTGTGAAAATAAAATATGAAGGTAATTGATTCCATGTGGTTTTTGAGTAAGCCTTTTATTATAACTTAGATGTTGTACCAATAAATACCCTAAAGAAAGCGTATTCTATAAAAAGGGGTGAAAAACCTCTAAAAGCCACTGTGCATGGTCTAAGAAAAAAGCAGTGCTTGATGTTGAAAAGAAAGAATTGCATAGTCAATCAGATAGGAAATTGAGCACAAGCCGTTCAAAATAAAAACCCTAATATAAATTGAATTAAAGTATTAATACTTTGACATCTGATGTAAAAAGAAATATATGAAGCTAATTGGACCCACTGGGTTTTCAAAAACCTGATGTCTAGGTGGTTGCTGTTTTCTTTAATGAAAACATCACCCTTTTCAATGTCAGGAGAACACAAGGGAATTTCCAGTTTCACATGCCAGATGTCACCTTTTGTTACACTTTAAATCATGAAAGCAATGCATATTGTAGATCTGGAATTGTGTCCAAACCAAGGTGCACTCCTGTGATATTCAATTGTTATTCAATCCTACGTTATTTAATTGTTGTGTAATGTGAAAAAGACTAAGGATATTGAAATGCTGTCAGCAATGACAAGTGTTCTGAGCACAATGCTTTCAGAGTTTAGGTTAGTTATTTGAAGTTTAAATAACAATGTAAGATACAGTATATTACCTAGCAAAGACCAAACAACTACTTGGAGATCTGTTTATTAACTTGCCGGGCTGTTGCAAGTATTTTGTGATAATGACAAATATGGTTTACTTGGAAGGTAAAATAATGTGAACCTCTATAACTTGTACTAATATAATCTAAGCAACCTATGTATTGGGTCAAATGTTCAAAATGAGGCAGAAACAACTGTCCACATACCGTTGTACACTGTATGCCTAGTTTATGTTCTGTATATACCCCAATTTAAAGTTCCAGTTCTGGGCCATTTATCAGTTTTATTGCCATAGTGCTTAGGAGCTCTTGTCACAGACCAGGACCACATTGTGCTAGATGCTGTTTAAAAACAGAACAAAAGGATAGATCCTGCCCCAAAGAGCTTACAATCTAAGTGTAAAACAAGAGACAACAGATGAATACAGACAGACAAATGGGGTGGAGGAGGGGTACAAGGAAACAATGAGACAGTGTTGGTCAGTGTGATAGGCAGTTATATAGGCATAGTGAAGTAGTTTTGTGATGTTGGAGTCCTCCCAAACACCAGGGGCAGCATGGGAGACAGCACAAAGGTACTTGTTTGAAAATGTAACGCATGGGTGATGGACACTGACCTCCTGGGCTGATCGGAAGCAGGAGTTGACATCTGGATCGTGAATGAGAGGTGATAGGTAGGGTGGGGATAGGCTGCGAAGGACCATGGAAGTGCAGAGAAGCTGCTTACGTTTGATGCAATAGAGAAAGGGGAGTAGAGGAGAGATGTAAAGAGAGGGGTGACATGGTCAAAGCAGTGGACCGGGAAAATGATCTTTACAGTGGCACTCTGAATGGGTAAACGTGGAGTAAGATTGCATTTGTCAAGGCCAGGGAAAAGGATGCTGCAGTACTTGAGAAGTGAGATGATGAGAGTCTGGGTGAGAGTTTTAGCTGTGTGGATGGATAGGCAAGGCCGTATCTTAGAGATGTTCTGCACATTTTACTCAAGTGTGTCCAAGTCCTTTACAAATGTTAGTTAAGGAACCTTTCTCTGCTTAGTGTGAGGGGCTGGTATGAGAATCAGCACCTCTAAATCGGAGGTCATGTTCCTCTCCTGGAAGAAAGTGGACTGCTCTCTCCAAGTGCGGGGGGGAGCAGCTGCCCTTAGTGGAAGAGTCCAAGTATCTAGGGGTCTTGTTCACGAGTGATGGCAAGCAGGAGCATGAGATCAACCAGCAGATTGGTGCGGCGGTGGTGGTGAAGTGGGAGCTGAGTTATATATATGGAGATATGCCTATCTCATAGAACTGGAAGGACCTTGAAAGGTCATCGAATCCAGTCCCTTGCCTTCACTAGCAGGACCAAGTACTGTCCCCTGACAGATTTTTGCCCCAGATCCCTAAATGACCCCCTCAAGGATTGAACTCACAACCCTGGGTTTAGCAGGCCAATGCTCAAATCACTGAGCTATCCCTCCCCCCTCAGAGTTCTCGGACGAAGCTCTCGGTTTACAGGTCTCTCTACATCCCCATCCTCACCTGCGATCATGAACTTTGGGCAATGCCTGAAAGGCTGAGATTTCAGGTGCAAGTGGTGGAAATGAGGTTTCTCCGCAGGGTAGCTCTCAGAGACAGGGTGAGGAGCTTGGCTATTTGGGAGGGCCTCGGAGTACAGCCCCTACTCCTGGATCAAGAGGAGCCTGCTGAGATGGTTCAGGCACCTGATAAGGATGCCCCCTGGGAGGCTTCTGTTGGAACTCTACCAGGCACATCCCACTGGGTGGAGGCCTCGAGGCTGACCTAGGATACACTGGAGAGATTATATCTCCCAGCTGGCCTGGGAACGCTGGGGAATCCTCCAGGAGGAGCTGGAACCTGTTGCGGAGGAAAAGGAGGTCTGGTCCTCCCTATTCTCCCTGCTGCCACTGCGACCCTCACCAGGAAAAGCGTCATAAAGGAAAAAGAAGAATCATCATCTCTGTGAGGCAGGTAAGTATTGGTCTAGAAGACTACAAAGGGAGGGACTAAAACCTACACATTTCTATTTATTTAGACTTAATCCAAAGCCTATTGAAGTGAGTGTGAGTCCATCCATTGACATAAATGGGCTCTTAGTCAGGTATCCAGGGTACCAACACTCATTTCCTTGGGTGGAATCCTGTCCACACTCAAGTCAATAGGAGTTTTGCCTCTGACTTATGTGGAGCTAGGATTTCACCTTTGGTGTTTTACAAAACTTAAATAACGTTCAGTACTCAGATTCCAACCATTTTATTCAAGATACGAATTCTGATACTACCTATTCAGAATACTATATGAACTCTTAAATGAACTCCTTTATCCAGCTTATTGCTCCATTAACGCTACCTGTGGTCCCCCTAACTTCTCCCCAAGTCTTGAAAAAAGGCAAGACATAGAAGCAGCATTTGCAGTTGTTTAGTGGAATACAACAGAGGTGTTCTACTTTTACATAGTTCATACACACTCCAGTTTCTTTGAGGTTTTTTTTTTTTTAATATATATATATATATACACCATGCCATGATTCTTCCTATGGCACATTTTTTCCCCCCTGTGCTTCCCCTCTGCTGTGTTTTGAGATGTTGTGCTAGAATAATTGAGAGCAGCCCTTAAGCCTGAAAATTAATAAATGTGAAAAATGGTACTTCATTTGAATTGCTTTGCTAGGGGGAGTTAATAAAACGTTATTAAGATTGTAATCCCTTTATACATTTTAAATTAATGATGTTTTTAAATAAAAACTTCTCTGTAACAGGATGCTTCTGGGACTAAGCTCAACACAAGAAATCAAATCAACTCCCTTTGGCTTGGCTGTCTTAATAGAACACAGTTAGGTTTCATTTGCGGCCACGCCGGGTTTTATGCAAAACTGCTCGTTACTATCAGTTGAGTGGGGGGAAGTGTTGACAGGACGTAAAAGATACATAAGACTCTCCATATGCTTCTGAGTTTGAATCATTAGTCAGTTCAGTAAGGCCTTGATCCTTCGGTATGGGAGTCTTTCCATTGACTTGAATGGAAGCAGGGCCCAGCTCTAATTGATCATACATGCAGCTTTGCTTTTGCTCCTTGTAGAATTCTCTAATAAAGCCTGATGTTTATGACCCTAATTCAGCAAAGCAGCACATATGCATATGCTTAATTTTTAAGCATATGCTTAAGTGCTTTGTATAATAGGCATAGAATTCAGCACTTGCATAAGTAATCTGCTGATTCTGGGTCCAATTCTGCAAGGTGTTGAGCAGCTTCAACTCCCAGTGATGTCACTGGGATTTGAGGGCATTCAGTATTTCCAGGAGTTGTTTAGCACTTTGTAGGATCAGGCCATAGTACATGGCCCTAGATTTTAGACCAGGCCTGCACAACATGCGGCCCGGGGGCCGCATGCGGCCCGCATGGGCTCACTGTACGGCCCGCAGGGGGTTGAGTAGGTGGGCTCACTGTGCAGCCCAAAATCTGGGACTGTGTCCGTTGGTCCTTTTTGCTGCTTGTCTCTCGGTTGGGGGTTGTCCCAATGCAGCAAAGAGGGTGTTCCCAAAGGAAGGTGCTTGCTTCTAACCCCCGAGGCCGTCAGTATGTCTGCTCTTCTCTAGTCAGCCCACTTGACAAGTTTGATTGTCCCTTGGTGTGGTTCCCATCCCCTCTCCAAGGGTTGCAGCTGTCTGGAGGTGCCTGCCTTCCACGCCTTCCTCATTCACACCTCATTCATTCAACAGGACAATTGAATACAAAGTGGGGGGAAGATCTTATTCTACTTCTAGCAAAAAGACATTTTTCTTTTACCTTAATTATACTACCTTAGGGGGCCGCTATAACAAATTACCAAGGTTCAATACAAAGTCATATAAAAGTTATACAAAAAAGCATAATGCAGAGATTTATCTACAACTGCATTGACTGACTGTTGTGTGCAGTAATATAGTGACCCCTGTGGGGGGGTGAAGAGAGGTGTGATGGTGGGGCCAAGCGGAGAGGGGGCGGGTCCTATTTTACTGCTGTTATCTGGTCACCCTATGCACACTGTTTCTTTCCCCCTCTACAGGCTTCCACACCACAGCGCTGGGGAAGGAGGGGTTGTTTCCGTGGGGCTGGCGGCGCTGGGGGAATTATCTACTAACACTTTATAAACTATTTTTAAATGGGACCTCAGTATAAAGTCTGACCAACTTGGGATAGAATGTTTGTTTTGGGACAAATAAGGTAACCTGTTTTCCTAAATAATTTCCATATGAATAATATATTTAGCTGAACACCCAGATGCTGCCTCTATGGGATATTCTGGGACTGTAAGGGCTTAAATCTCCACTACCTTTATGCCTGAGCCCATCAAAATGGTGGTGTTTTATGCTCACTTTGCACAAGTGTAAATAGCTAAACCAAGTGTAATGCAATGGAGAACAAAGTCCTAGCTCTTTTTTGTGTAAATCTATCTATTCTGATACTTACTACTACTGGTTAGTTTGGTTTCTCTAAAATGAGTCAAAAACTGCATCCAATCCTTATAATATTAATAAAAAAATAACCTTGATTTATGTGAAATTGTTCAACACATTTTATAGAGTTGTCTATAATTCTTCTAATGACTGGGGCTGGGATTTTCAAAGTTGCCACAGAGAATTAGAGGTAACGTTTTTAAAAATGCCTTAATCCCTTTTCAGAAGTGATTTAGTGGTTTAGGAGCCTACGTTCCATTGACTTTCAATGAGACTTAGCTTCTCAGTGCTTCAGTGAGTTTTGAAAATGGGACTTAGGCTCCCAATCACATAGGCACTTTTGAAAATGTTGACCTAAATGAAGACTTCTTATTGAAATTCCCTTTTTAATTTGTTTTTTAAAATAGAAATGCTAGAGGTGTCACACCCTGTTGCCATTCTTGGTCATTCAGTCATCCTTTTATAGTCTTTTACTGTATCATTTGTGCTAATTTATGCCTTTTCCTGGGCATGATCAGGATGAGCAATATCACCCCTGTGCTCCCTGGAGTCATTATGCCCATGTAAAATATAATGGGAACACTAGGGGAAGGTTGCAGGGGAGTGGATCTTGCTACACTTATCAAAATGTGGAGTAGGCAGTTTAGCCATCTCAGCCAGGCCTGATGTTCAGGAAGCAGGCCTCCTCTAGGACTGCTAGCCTAATGGGCAATGCAAGGCGGTGCTTCTTGCCTTCCCCAGCACAACCAGCCAAGTTGTTACTGTCTCCACTGTAGCAAGGGCAGCCATAGTTTGGCCCTCTCTGTACACATTATTGAGAAATGTGCCATCACATGTAATCATGCAGAGTCTCTAGAGATTCGGTATACCTAGGTTTTTTTGCAGTCTTGACCTAGGTTCCTCTCTACCAGCCTCTACCACACGCATTTTCCCAGGGAAATCTTTCATCTTCTGATTCCCAGAAATAATATTTAACTTAAACTGTTTCTGTCGAGGCTTTACATTCATTGCACCCTTTTTATTGTATTGTATTTTAATGTGTGTTTGTTGAAAAGTATTTCTGCTTTTTCTGCAGACTATACATAGACGGTCCTTTTGGGAGCCCTTCTGAAGAATCCTTGAATTATGAGGTTAGCCTCTGTGTGGCTGGAGGCATTGGAGTAACTCCATTCGCATCAATACTCAACACGCTGCTGTATGTGAGCCTAACCTCTTTAAAGCCATTTTCCCAGAGTTACTTCTGTTGCATATTGTAAATGCTTCCAGCATGTGCATAACTCCTGTTCGCGTAACACTGCCTTCTTGTGGAGAGAGGAACAGAGAGGGGGATTGAGATCTGCCATTGAAAATTCCAAATCCGTTCATGCCCAATGAATGCTGAAAAAGTACCTTATGTGGCACAGTGGTACCTAAAGGCCTTATAGACAGAGCTTCCCATCCAGCCACCCATGAAAACTGAGTTTGAGCTCTGCCAAGTCCATGTGGATATTTGTTTACAATCCCAAACTTTTAATTAGAAAACTCCCCAGTCTGTGTTAGGGCAAGGTCAGGGAGAGAGATAACAGGGGTGCTGAGAGTCAGGACTGAGGTGTATTTTCCTCACATGCGGAAGCTTGAGCAGTATCAGAGTGATGTATATTTGGCTTCAGTCAAAGCTCCTTGCCTATCATTTTCAAGAACACTTAAGCTAGGTGTTTTATAGGAACTTAAAGGAGTCAGGCATGCAACTCCCATTGAACTTAAATGGGATTTGGGCACCTAACTCTCTGAAGCCCTTTTGAAAATCCTAACCTTAATTGCCTTTTTAAAAATTATTATTATTGTTAATTTAAAACATTTAAAAATCCAGTAAGACACAATTTTCAGTGGCTCTCTGAGAGTCACCAGGGCTGTCAAACTTCTACCAATCCTACTCTGACACAATGGGGGATAGCTTCATTATTATTTTTATTACGTGTTATCACACTGCTGTCTAGGAGCCCCAGTCATGGGCCAATGCCCGAGTGTGCTAGACACTGTACAAACAGAGCAAAGACTGTCCCTGGCCCAAAGAGCTTACACTTGAAATAAGCTTACGAAGTGTTTTACAGTTCACACATGATGCACTTGTTCAGAGATCAGCTGGTAGCTGAAGTAAAATTAAAACCTTTTACAGCCTGATTTTGAGAGCTGCTGAGCTCAATCAGCTCCCCTCAATCTCAGTCGGAGTCATGGGGGCTCAGCGCTTCTGAAAATCAGGCTCTTACGTGGCAGCTCCTGGTGCCCTGGTGCAGCCCTCAAAGAACCTAGCAGGTTCCCTACTAATTTTCATCTCTGAAAGTCCAATGTTCATCTTGGAGCAGGGGACTGGGCTAGTTGATCTCATGAGGTCATGCTCTTTCGAATGGGGAGTACCATTTTCCGAAGCGCATTTTCGTTTCTGCCAAAACGAAGGGATAGCTCAGTGGTTTGAGCATTGGCCTGCTAAACCCAGGGTTGTGAGTTCAATCCTTGAGGGGGCCATTTGGGGATCTGGGGCAAAAATTGGGGATTGGTCCTGCTTTGAGCAGGGGGTTGGACTAGATGACCTCCTAAGGTCCCTTCCAATCCTGATATTCTATGATTCTATGAAAAGACTGGAGTCCCGATGGATATCCTGACCATTTTCTCCAGGATGGATTATCCCTGACAGGGTTGAGCAAAAACGTCACATATCATAACTATGGGCCAGCAGTAGGTAATGAGACGGCTGCCTCTGTCAGCGTATTATTAGAGGCAGTGAGAGGCTTGTGCAGACGTTGCCACAGCAGCTTAGTGTCCGGAGAATGTTTTCAATAGCAGATCAATGGGATGCTTCCAAACACTGCACGTCATAGCCCAGCATTACAGTGAATCAAGCTTGCTGCCATGCGCTGCAATATTATGCAAAAGCAACAGCAAGAGATGTTTTTGCTGTTAATATGTAAGGATATCAGCAATACAGAGCACCTGTCTACTGGATAGGCTGCTTGTTGTTTTTTGTCCCTTCATAGAAATTGAGATTGGCCGGGTGAAAATGGTAACGGTTGTGTCCAAACTTGAGGGAGTAGGAAAGCAAAGCCCTTTTTGTTAAGGACACGCAGCTGCGGAGGATACCGGGGTATCCTTCAGGACTAGGATGCAGTCTTTTGTTTTCTGTTTGGTTTTGTTTATTTTGATACTTTCTGAGCAGCTGGGGTCTCCCAGCCTGGGTATACTCCACTCAGGTATCTAATAAATGTTGCCTATTTATTGTAAATCATGATTGGTTTTTTAAAGAGAGTCAGAAGCTTTTTGGCATGGGTCAGGTGTCTATAAATTAATGATTAATTACAAGTATTAATAGTAACATGTGTATCAGTGGACGTGGCATGTCGTACACACATCGTTAGCTGTGTAATGATACTGCGCATATATCGTATGCCACAGCTTACTGTAGGTAGACCCAACCACAGGGCCGGCGCTTCCACTAGACAACCCTAGGTGGTCGCCTAGGGCAGCAGGATTTTTGGGGCGGCATTTCTGCGGTGACTCATTTCCCGGCGGCGATTCAGCGGCAAGAAAAGTGGCTGCCGAAACGCCGCCGAGAACACAGGTTCAGAGAAGCTGCTGCCGATTACGGCGGAGGAGCGCTGCCGCCTAGGGCGGCAAAAACCCTGGCGCCGCTACTGCCCAACCATGTATGTTTGACATGCAATTCACTTCATATGCATGCATGATGCATGCCACAAAACACTACAGATCAACCTCGCGTTGATTCAACCTCGCTCATTCCCACTGGTATGTGTTTGCTCAAGTCAAAAGTCTGAATTGCTAAAAGGTGGTTCCCAGTGAATCCTCTTGTTCATTTATGCCGAGACACATTTATTTTCTTTTATCATTTCAGAAGGATGCGCTGGAGTAAATGGCTACAGTTTATTGCTTACATACTGTACATATGATACCGTATTTGTGATCTCACCCTATATGGTCAGTCTGTTACCTTGGTTCTGGTTTCTCCCAGCACAAATGACATGCAAAACAGGGAGAAATAACATTTGTCTGCAGGACACCATTGTACATGCAGCAGCTGGCGTCAGGACATTAAGGATGCTGCACTCCCACTACAGACACACAAGGCTTGCCAGCACCTTTCTGCAGGCCGTGGAGAGTTCACACGAGGGGTCAGAGTCCCCACACCCTGTGTGCCAGGGAGTATTTGCTCCACAGTGCCTCCGCAGGCCTGCAGTGGAGGGTTTAGGCATATGGAAAGGGACAGTGGCATGTCCATCAGTTACACAGATGTGTTAGCAAAATGGCCCAGATGTTAGAGTTGGCGGGTGTCCGGTTTTCTACCAGCAAGTCCAGTTGAAAAGGGGACCTGGCGGTGTCTGGTGAGATGTACAGACTGGACACCAAAAGTCTGGTTACCATGGGCGGGGCGGGGAGGCACCAGGTCATCAGCCTGCACCAGCCCCTGCTCAGCCAGGACTGCCTCCTCCCTGCATCTCATGGGCAGACAAGCAGGCTCCACATCAGGCTGCCGCTCTAGAGCAGAGGGAGCCCGGCTTGGGCGGGAGCAGGGAGCTGGAGAGGATCCAGTGGTGAGGAAAGGAGAGGGAGAAGAGCAGCCGCGGTGGGGGGGGGGGGCCACAAGGAGTGAGCGAGGGCAGGGCCTGGAGGAAAAGGTGGGGCAGGGGGTGGGGTCTTAGGGGAAGAGGCAGGGGGTGGGGGTCCAGTTATCAGCAATTAGAAAGCTGGTAGCCCTAATGCTGGTATATGGGACCATAGCGGCTGCTAAGTCATGTGCAATAGGAGATGTGGAGCAGCTATGCCATTGTCCCATACCTTGCCCCTGGACATGGCATTTGGCCTAATACACATATATACGGCTGAATTTTGGAAATCCAGAATGCAGCTGTGATGGCCCCCAATGGGTCTTTACGATCTGTAAATAGTTTTAAGGGGATGGATTTTGTCCCCTAACTGGCTAAATTACAGGTAAGTAACAATAACATAAAACCAGCCTTGGCTGATCTGAGAAAAAATCATGCAGACTTTTTTTTTTAAATCTATTAATCAGATTTTTTTTCATGTTTATTTTCTAGCCTGGTTCATTGTGATCATCCCTCTTTTACTAAATTCATGTTTTGTCTCCATCTCTATTAGGAAACCTGGCACAAGTGTCATGTTTTCTAAACTAAATGCCAAACTTTGTCCATGAACGTGCTTTATCCATTGAAGCTCTTTGGAGACTATACTTTTGTCTATCACAATGGAGCTCGATCTTGTTTAGGCCTCTGTGCACTACCACAATATAAATATAAAGTAACAATTGAAATCATCTGATGCTTGCATGTACCTGAATGCAGAATTTGGCCCTAACTTTGCTTTGGCATTGCATTTTGTGATGTTTGCATTCATCAGCATCACCTCCTCTGGGAAGAACTGAGTTTGTGGAATGAACTCTGCCTTCTAATCGCAATAAAGAATCCACACTATGCATTTGAAATGCAGAGGCAGCTTTGCTTTTAGATAACTTTCATCTTGGTTATGTATGAATCAACATTCTTACCTTAAGTCATATATACAGTCAGTGTGCAGTATATACTGTTCGTCTGTAAAGACAGTATCTGTAAAGCATGTTGTTCTGTGTTATGGGTTCAGTATTTAAGTCCATCATTTTAGACTGATTTGGGCATTTCACTGTGATGGGGGGAAAACTAACTTCACTTAACGGAAATGGAAATTAACATTTGCACAATGAATAGAAAGCATCTTAAATAGCGTTAATTAATTCCCCAAACATGTCATTTTCATTTTATAGTGATGACTGGCAGTGCTACAAGCTCAGAAGACTGTACTTTATTTGGGTGTGCAGGGAAATCCAATCCTTTCGCTGGTTTGCAGATTTGCTGTGTATGCTGCATAACAAGGTAAAGGGGACGATTACACACGGTTGGTTTTAAAGGGATACTGACACTAAACACATCTGTTTGAATATTTAGATTAGTAACAAAAGTGTTTCCATTAAACATGACTAGAGAAGGCTGGGATTTCAGAGGGACCAAACCAAGTTACGTGTTTGGGCAGCAAAATGGCAGATGGAATTTGTTGTTGATGTACATGGAAGGACTGGTTCAAAGAGTCATGTGGGACAAAATGGGTGAAATCCTGCCCCCCTGAAGTCAATGGAAGTTTTGCCATTTCCTTCAGTGGAGCCAGGATTTTACTCACTGTTTTTTCTAAAACAGGCAAGGATGTTGGGATAGGCCCTGAAATCGGGGTTATGTGATCCTTCTTCAGGGACACACAGTCTCCTTGCATGGTCAAGAAGCTTGCTAGAAGGGAAAAGGGCATGCATCTAGTGAGTCTGGGTGCGTCCTTTCCTTTGGAGAAAAGTGAAACCCAAGCTCATCTGGTGAGCAGACTGAGGGGGGTGAGGGTGGGGCTGAGTGTTTATGGGAGTTGGAAGTCATCTCTAATTCTCAAACCAGAGATCAGGTGGATTTTAAAGCTATCAAAAGTATTTTTAGATGGATTTGTTCACGTATCCTGGGATGTAACAAAGCTTCTGGGTAAAAGATATGTAAATATGTCATTTTCATTAAAGTGTCCACTGCATCTGCTGTGAAGATCAAGCCTAATCAGGGTACTGGACAAGAGCAACTGCATTCTTATATAAGAAGAGGCGTATTAATTCACTTGATGTTTTTCTGATCCTCCCAGCTTTGGCAGGAAAACCGCCCAGACTACATAAACATCCAGCTGTACCTCAGTCAAACAGATGGGATACAGGTATGTGGCTAAATGCTGTTTGTAAACCTAACTAGATCTGGTGGTGGTAGACCACACAAACTGCCGATTAAGGATGACATGGAATGATTGCAGATGGTTTAAGCAGGGAATAAGAGCTAATTCTCTCAGTAAGACTGCTTCACAAGTCCAGTCCCACAATACTAGAAGAATGAAGTCTGGTAGCATTCAGTTGATTATCAATGGGCAGAGATCCATATCTCCCTCCTCTAGGAAAGAGGTCCTTCCAGGCCAGGCCACAGACTAGACAGTTGGCAGGGCTTTGTGGGAAATTTGCATCATTCCTGGGCTGCGGATCAGGCTGGAATAATTCTAGCCCCAAACTTTTGAAAGCAAACACGTTGTGAGAAACCGGCTATTTTTAAAAATCCCGATTGGTTTCTTTTTGTTTTGTTTTTGTCTCGAATGTTTGAAGAAGTCAAACTTTTTAAAGTATGTATCCCGAAAATGTACTGACCTGTTCACAGTGTGCCAGTTTAGAGAGTTGGATTTATTCCCCACTGGCTGGAATCTTGTGTAGCCATTTATACCTGGGATGCGGTGACCTGGGTGTTTAGCATTTTACATCCATTTTGCACTGATGTAGCTCAGTGTAAGGACCCGATTCTTCACACTCGAAATGAATGTAAACTTTGCCATTAACTTTGATTGGCATAGAATCAAGCCTTAAATTACTATAAAAGGTGAAAGGCAGTCAAGAATCGGGTCCATTGGGTTTAGATCTCCTTTCTAGCAGATGAAGACAAGATAAAATTTATAGTTCTGATGAGAAGTATCCCAATATATGGGGCTTGCTGCTGGGCTCCAGCTAAATAATCTGCCAGCAACAATTCTAAACAATCTTCCAAATATTCAATGCTAGTTCCAAATAAATGGATGGGATATCTCTGCTGGCATGGAGATAATCCAATATATTATTAATTAACAGGTAAGAAATGACTAGGTTCAAGTCAAAACATCCAAGATGAAGCTGAATGTTAATGCAATTAACAGTTTAGAATATTTACTCTTAAATTGTGTGTCCAGTAGCTACTGAATTTGTATTAGAACTCCTTTTCTTTTTTATGGCCGTTTAGTAGAAAAAGTGGCATCAAGCATAGAACTGTATACCATGAAGGCTAAATTCTCTCTTCAGTTACACTGGCATAAATCCAGATTTGAACAGTTACTCCAGGTAGTTCAAGGGAGCACTGGATGCAAGTCTCCATTGCCTTGCACTTGTGCTGTCATTGACACCAATCCAAAGTGAGTGTAAAATGATACCAAACCAGAATAGTATCGCATTTTACTCACTCTGCACTGGTATAAATGAGTGATCCAAGATGCAGGACACCAGAGAATCAAGCCCATTTTTTTTTCCAGAAAATGCTTTCAGCCATGGTAAAAAAAACACAATGTAAAACGGTTCAAACTTAGAATGTACTTTTGTATTAGTATAATAGACGGTTTAGATCATTCGATTATGGGGTGAATGCGGAAAATCAGATCAGATATAATTCTTCTCCAGCGACATGTTATATTATATTAGGACAGTAAAACAAGGCAGGTTTGGCTTCATAAAGAGAGGTCAGCTGGGATTTTAGTGAGTAAGAATTGCTAGAGGAAAACTGTGCTCACTCCAAGGACCCAGCTTTGATGCTTGATGCTGCTGAGGCTGTTCAAAGCAACCGGAAAAACATCCTCTAAAGGTTTCCCTTGTCACTTTTTCAGCCCCAGTTAGCTTAGATTTTACTTGAACCAATAGTAGGTAAAAATACTTCAGATAGAAATGTGATTTTTCTATACGGACAGTGTTCCTTTAAGGGTAGCAGTGAAGGCAAATTAGGGAATGAGTAATGAGAATATAACTATTGCTCTATGTATTAATTGACAAATTGGTTTAAAAACAACATGGAGACTAATAAACAGCTATATAAGAAACAGCACACAGCACTGAAGATGGCTATTCAAAAGGCAAGGAGCTGAGATATGATGCATAGAAATGGCTGCAGTTTAAGT
This sequence comes from Chelydra serpentina, assembly GCA_037349315.1. Classification (NCBI taxonomy): domain Eukaryota; kingdom Metazoa; phylum Chordata; order Testudines; family Chelydridae; genus Chelydra; species Chelydra serpentina. Next base: position 24,385,367 of record JBAIAC010000004.1, on the reverse strand, counting down.
CACACGGTTTGATACTTAGTTCAGTTTTTACATTTCAGCTATTTGGTATGTCAGTCAGGGCATCTACCAGACCAGTAAGCAAGCTCTGAGTGATGTGTAACAATTTACAAAACACACAGCAACTGAATTTATTGTTCTCACAGAAAATAATTGGTGAACAATATCAAGTCCTGAACTCGAGGCTTTTGATTGGACGACCTCGTTGGAAACTCCTTTTTGATGAAATAGCCAAGTGTAACAGACAGTAAGTACCATACTTGATGGGGTTTGCCACAGTTTGAGAGATGGGGATTCTGTATGTTTAATAAACAGCTATATTTGTATGGAAATGACTTTGGGGTTTATCTTATCATGTAACGTTCAAGCTACTGATGTTGATATTATCGAATGTGTTGCAGCTGAGAGATGGACTGTAAAAAAAATCTTTCAGTTTGAGCAATCAGAGCAGTTCATCTTCTCCTGCAACTAAACTGTTCAGTGGCCCAGGCAATAAAAATCATATTTCTGTGTCGCTGCACAGAGATTGTAAATATTTTAATCCTTTTCTATAATCAGTATCTTGCTTGCAACACATGCCAGCTTTATATTGAAAAATATAATCGGTGCTTTCTGCAGTTACTTTTACGATTTACAGTTTGAACAATAGAAATTGTTCAAACTGGGGGGGGGGGGGAGAGGGAGGAGGGATAGCTCAGTGGTTTGAGCGTTGGCCTGCTAAACCCAGGGTTGTGAGTTCAATCCTTGAGGGGGCTGTGATGGGTTGGGGTCACAGAGACCTGCTTGGTGCTGCCACCTGGTGTGCCAAAACTACTTCTGCCCCTGCTTCCAGGCCTTTTCCAGCTTGGGACTCCCGAATCCTGTCTGTTTTGAGCCAGATTCCACTGATCTGCTGCAAACACAGACCCAGGTCCGAACCAAGTCCACTCACCACTGTAAGGCTCCTGGAAGCGCTCTTGCCTTTGACACCCAGGTGTCCAACTCCAAGGAGGTTCAAACCCTTAATAAATCCGTTTTACCCTGTATAAAGCTTATACAGGGTAAACTCATAAATAGTTCGCCTTCTATTTCAAAGATAGAAAGATATGCACAGCTGTTTGCCTTCCCCAGGTAACAACTCGTACTCCAGGAAACTTAATAAGTAAAAAGTGATTTTAATAAGTACAGAAAATAGGATTTAAGTGATTCCAAGTAGTGACAGACAGAACAAAGTGAATTACTAAGTAAAATAAAATAAAACACGCAGGCCTATGTCTAATCACCCTGTGTACAGATAAAACCCTCACTAGGTCCAGTAAACAGGCTATCTTCCTTCTAGCCTGGGTCCAGCAATCACTCACCCCCCTAATGTCTTTGTCATTTGTTCAGTCTCTTTCAGGTGTCCTTGGGGGGGTGGAGAGCTTCTTTCTTTAGCCAGCTGAAGACAAAATGGAGGAGTTTCCCAGGGATTTAAATAGACTTTCTCCTCTGGGTGAACACCCCTCCCTCTCCCTGTGTAGCATCCAGTTACCAAATGGAGTTGGGGTCACATGGACAAGTCACCTGTCCATGCACCACTCAGTTCCTTCTCAGTCCAGCCACATTCCTGGTAAAGTTCAGATGTGGATTGGTGTCGGCAAATTCTGTTGTCTGTTAAGTGTTTCTTGATTGGGCACTTAACCTGCACATTCCTTTCTCAAGAAATACAACCAATATTCATAACTTCAACTACAGCAATGATACATGCATATAAACGGGAGGAATAAATTCAGTAGGTCATAACTTTCACAGAGATATGTTACATGGCCCATGTAGCATAAAACATAGTCCAGTTACACATACACATTTATAAGCCTCTCCCCATAAAGCTTTATGGGGTACCCCATCACGGGCCATTTAGGGATCTGGGGCAAAAATTGGGGATTGGTCCTGCTTTGAGCAGGGGGTTGGACTAGATGACCTCCTAAGGTCCCTTCCAACCCTGATATTCTATGATTCTATGAAATGCAACAGTAAGACACTGGCCGTATACTACTGTGTTATGTCGATTTATTCAGAAGATATATTTTCTTTGGGGGTTACCAGTGCTATTTATTGTTTATTAAGAGCTGACTCTGTAATCAGTACTGTACGAGGCAGAGCTTACAGTCTAGACAATGCAGATGTAGAATAAATGAGACACACACCAAATTATTGACTCACTGCTTCTGGATTTAATTTAACCCAGTTGTTAAAACAGTCTCGGTAATGCTGTGGTTACTGAGGATTCAGTCCTGAGAAGGTTTGGGCCCCAGCAAATCTGACTGATCTCAGTGTGAGCGCTTGGTATGTGATATCTCTCAGGGTCAGGACCTAAGATCTGATCTATACACTGTGGTACTAATCTCGCTATTCCCCCAAAGTAGCAAAGTGCCTAGCACAGTGGAGCCATACTCCCTGTTAGGGAGTTACTGTAATGCAAACCAATATATATGAATACTACCACTCAGTGATGTGCAGGAGGGAAGGCAGGAACTGGGGCCTAGGTAAAGGTGTGTACTTCCTGTGCAACATGGAGAACAGCTCTGCAGGGGCTTAGCTCTGTGCAGTCCTGCTCTTTATGGTGGGGAGAGATAGGGGCATGGCAAAGGAGACGAGGGAGGTTGTGAGAGGTGGATCTGCTGCTAAGTTGGTCCTGTAATCACAGCCTCCTGCATAGTGTGGGGAATGTTAACCCTTTAAGTGTCATTCTTATTTCTTTCTTAATTTTTTGTCGATTCTATTCTTAAAAGACCAAAATAATGGGAGCTTTCACCATGTCTCTTGGGAGACTCTTGCACACCCGAATGCACGTGGCTTTTACAACGTTTTTCATGATTTTTCCTTTCTACATTTCATCTCATCCTGGTTAGATCCTCAAGTGCCACTTTCCCTTACATCTTTGTATCTCTGAGATGCTCATCACCTTGATTTCTAAGCAACATGTCTTGTACAACCTCAGTAATGCTTCTGCATCCTTGACTGTGAACACCTTTTACATTATTTGTAGACTCTTCTGATGTCCTTCTCAGCCCATATCACCCCCTTGCTAAGGTCTATAGACTAGCTCTGTGAGGTCACCATCCTGCAGACACTTTAGTTATGTGCGCTGTGCAGGTAAAGAGTCCCATTAACATTTATAGAACTTACCAGGTGCAAGATCGGGACTTTCATCTTTCATCATAATTCCGTTTTTCAGCTCCCCTGATCTTTTGTTGTTTCTTCTCTTATTTCTTCCCATTTATCAGTAACTCCCTCTGAATGGCCCTGGTGCAATATGCACACCACTAAATAAGGGCAAGACAAACAGTTGCTCTTTTAGCCAAACAAGTCTAGCACTGGCATTCAGGATTCCGGACATGTTTGCAGACACATACGTGGTTGGTTTGCAGTCTTTATTTGCAGCCTCCAAAGTATTTCCCAGTTTTTATTTTACATTTCTACTTAAAAAGTGCAGGTTAAACACATACCAGTCAGGGATGGTCTAGATAGCACTTAGTCCTGTCTAAGTGCAGGGGACTGGACTAGATGACCTATTGAGCTCCCTTCCACTCCTATGATTCTGTGGCTATGGCTATGGTTACTAAAAGCCCTACATAAACAAACATACAACTAGGAATGCTCTCATCAGTTCATCCATATCATTGGCTTTGGTTGCTTGACTCCCACACAGGGAACGCTCATGTCTAAGTGTCTGAGGTCTGCTAGAATGTAATAGTTCTCTGCACAGTTAACAGATTAATTCAATCCAGCATCAAGTTCATATTCTTTCAGTTCAACTAAGAGGAGCAAAAGTGCACCATCTACTGTTGATATTTTATACCACATCTACAGTATTTGCATTGGGACAATTCGAAGCATACGTTATGCATCCAGTTTTCAGGATTTTCATGCAATCTATTTAGGGAAAGAGTGGTACCCTTTTTTGTGGTTCATTTATCTTCAGGATAAAAATGTGCTATATACTTCTGAGATATTATCATAGCTTTTAAATTTTGCTGGGTACAAATGGCAATATGCTTCTTACATAGAGCTGAGAATGAGCTAGACAGAAAAAATTAAAACATGTGGGGAAAGAAGGTATGTAAAGATAAGTCACATTTTCTCCATGCTATAAAAGAGAATCATCTATAAGGAATGTAACACATGGTTTGGAATCAGAAAATCCCAAGTCCTAGCTCTGGCTCTTATTATATTGCCAGTCACCTCACCTCTCCCTCAATTATTCCATGTGTACAATGGGAATAATAATGCTTACACACATAAAGTACCAAGAGAGACAGAGGACTCCTAGCAGCAACTGGTGGGTTGGCTTCCTCCTTTTGCTCTGCATGAAACAATTTAATGTGCTACTTATGTGAAGTAATAGCTTCTAGACCATGCCAGCCTGCCAGGGGACAAGAGAGGATTGTATGCCTGCTATTTTATAGTTAACAGGATATGTTCCCCTGTTAAGATTTTTTAAGTATCGAAGCTAGGTTGACTGGTGTATAATTCCTCACATCCTCTGTTCCCCTTTTTAAAGATGTGTACTATGTTTTCCCTTCTCCAGTCTTCTTGGATTTCATCCCTCCTCCATGAGTTCTCAAAGATAATTGCTAACCGTTCCGAGATTGCTTCAGCTAGTTCCTTAAATTCCCTAGGATGAATTTCATCAGGCCCAGCAGATCGAGGGAAGTGATTATTTCCCTCTATTCGGCACTGGTGAGGCCACACCTGGAGTATTGCATCCAGTTTTTGTCCCCCCACTACAGAAGAGATGTGGACAAATTGGAGAGAGTCCAGCGGAGGGCAACAAAAATGATTAGGGGTTGGGGCATATGACTTATGAAGAGAGGCTGAGAGAACTGGGATTATTTAGTCTGCAGAAGAGAAAAGTGAGAGGGGATTTGATAGCAGCCTTCAATTACCTGAAGGGTGGTTCCAAAGAGGATGAAACTAGGCTGTTCTCAGTGGTGGCAGATGACAGAACAGGAAGCAGTGGTCTCAAGTTTCAGTGGGGGAGGTCTAGGTTGGATATTAGGAAACACTATTTCACTGGGAGGGTGGTGAAGCACTGGAATGGGTTACCTAGGAAGGTGGTGGAATCTCCATCCATAGAGGTTTTTAAGGCCCAGCTTGACAAAGCCCTGGCTGGGATGATGTAGTTGGTGTTGGTCTTGCTTTGAGCAGGGGATTGGACTAGATGACCTCCTAAGGTCCCTTCCAACCCTAATATTCTATGATTCTATGATAGCGGGAGGGCAGAATTTCAATCTGAATGTTTCAATCAAGAACATTGTAGCAATAGAGGCATTCTGCTGCTGCTAGAAATAATGCATGATCTGGTAGTGCTTCCTTTTAATTAGCGTATTGAATCATCATAGACTTGATTGTGATCTCACGGTGGTATAAATGAGAAGTTACACCAGTGAAGTCATTGCAGTGACACACATTTGTAATAGTGAGGGTGATTAACCAGTGGGAGTGGTGGATTCTTGATCTCTTGATGTCTTCAAATCAAGATGGGATGCCTTTCCGGAGGATGTGCTTTGATCAAACACAAGTTATTGCACTCAATACAGGGATAACTGGGAACATCTATGGCCAGTGATATACAAGAGGTCAGATTAAATGAATTAATGGTCCTTTCTGGCCTAAAATATATGACACTAGTGTAATTCTGTGGCATGTGAGATTAGAATCCAGCTCTGTGTGCTTTAGACGCGATTCACAATTTATCTGGCTTGTGGTGACTCACTTTTCATTCTTTATAGGAAAACTGTTGGCGTTTTCTGTTGTGGACCAAACAAAATCTCCAAGGTACTCCACAAATTGAGCAACAGCAGCAACTCCTATGGAACAAGGTTTGAATACAATAAAGAATCCTTCAGCTGAAAGTCTTGGGACTAACAGGACTCTATGGAAGAAAGAAGTGCAATTATTTTTTGTAAGACTTAAGAGTCAGATTTTTGTGCTAAGCAGATACAATGTACCAAAGAGTAGCAGGTTTTCTTATTTATGATTATTTAAAATTCTGAAATAAGGAGGACACAGCAGAGTACTCAGTCACATCAAGTGTTTATGCTCAAAGCCAAAAGGGCTCAGAGAATATTTGTTATGATGGAGGGGATGATTCATTTATCAGTGCGTAAATTAATTTAAAAAAGCAGGGAACTATACAGTTGCTTTTATGGCTGATTCAAGAACAATCCATGGAACATCTGAAATTTCTCCCCATCAGCTTGCTAACCTCAGTCCTCTGAAATTGGGATTGGTTAAATCAACACCAGATTGATCAGAACTAAAAGTGCTCTGCAAGACAGACGGTGCCCTTTACTGGCACACACATGAAATTACTTTGAAATGGAGAAACTCCAGGCAAAAATATTAGATGATTTAAATATTGCAGATTGGGATTCTGTATGTAAAATATAAAAGTTTATTCTCCCTAGCCTGCCTCCATACTAGATAGCTGTCTGGTAGGGATATGTATGGAGGGCTCACCCCAGACTATGGGAAAATGAGTGCAACCCTATGAAATCTCTGGGCCAAATCCTATGGTGATGTAAATGACAGGTGGGGTGTAAATTGGCCCCTAGGGGTACTAGTGTAACTTCTATCAGTTTGATACTGAGTTCGCAGAAAGCATATGATTTATGCACCTAGGGGGAGTTGGATCAGGAAAAGCAACTAGCAGGAGAAGGCAAGATAGGGTATTTCTGCAATACCCCCAAGTCACCATGGAAGTCACACTCACTTTGCGCGTGCACGCATGCACACACACACATGGACGAATGAGTTCAAGCTGCACTTTTTAGGTGCCTCTGCTGATGCGTTTACAACTCTCGTACTCCAGAGCAGTGATGCTGAATTACACCGTTATAACTGAGAGGAGAATTGGGGCAGATGTGTCATTTGCATCACCATTTATAATATGGTAGGAATTAGCCTTAATTGCTGTGACCCTTTGCTTCGTGTGCGCCGATGGAAGCCTTGCCCAGTCTACAGAATGTTGTTGTTGTTTTTCCTTTCCCAGAGCTTCAGAACATGAGCTCTCTCTCCTACCATCCATTTCCCAATCTGTACATAAAAAGTGGGAGAAATCAGAACCCACACCAGAACCGACTGGTCATGAGGAGCAACATTTTCCCCTATCCATTTCGTTGGCCTCCTTTATTTCTTCTTTAATCCTCCAGTTCTGTTTCCTCAAGGTCAAGTTCTGCTCTGAGGATAATAGGGAACTAAAGACGTACACAATCGGGATCAGTATAGCTCCGTTGATTTTAATAGAATGCCATTGATTTTGAGAGGATCTGGCCCTTAATCTTCACCCAAACCTCAGGAGCATCACCTCTAGAATGCTTGTGGCATGTACTGAAGCAGGAGGGTCTTAGCGCTAGTAATAATCGTGACCCTCCTGTATGTTAGCACTTTGCACTTTGATTTAGTTTATGGCTTTCAACTCACCCTTTTTTTTTATCACCTGGACTTTTTAATTTTCAGTATACAGAAGCTGCCCTGCACTGGTGTCTGTTAATATCAATGTCTGCATTATGAGGGGTGCTTTCTTTCAGTCGCTCATATATTGGCTTGCTGCATGTGTGACAAGTGAAAATGAGGTTGGTCTCTCAGCCTCTGCTCAGGAGACGCCGTGACTGGAATAGTAGGACTGAAGGGCCTTGGCAGAGAGGTGTGGAGAAAATTGCCTGGCACTTGTCTATGCCGAAGATAAACAAATGCCACCAGCCCCTGACTTTACTCAGTTTGAAGTCAATGGAAGGGGAAAAGTGGTTGTTTTCAGGTTGGCTGGGATTTGCAAAGGAGCCTAAAGGAGTTAGGTGCCCAAATCCCTTTGAAGTTCAGTGGCTGCCTAAATCCCACCCACTGATTTTTGGGCCTAATTCACTAAACGATTTGTAGATTAATAGCGTTTTAAGGCCAGAAGGGACCATTATAGTCAGACCTTCCGTAGATAGTTACTGCAATGTAAAACTGGAGAATCAGACCCTTTATATTAATAATGAATATTTCTATTGCCATCTGTATCAGCTTAATATTAAATGTAATATAATGCTACCAGCAATCTGTATAGCGATGAGATATTGCCATGCACTGGGTTTTTTTGTGGTTAGTTTATGACAAGCAATATCATAACTGCATCACCCCATCTCAAAAAAGATATATTGGAATTGGAAAAGGTTCAGAAAAGGGCAACAAAAATGATTAGGGGTATGAAAAAGCTTCTATATGAGGAAAGATTAATAAGTTTGGGACTTTTCAGCTTAAAAAAGAGACGACTAAGGCGGGATATGATTGAGGTCTATAAAATCATGACTGGTGTGAAGAAGGTAAATAATAAAGTGTTATTTACTCCTCCATAACACAAGGACTAGGGGTCACCAAATGAAATTAATAGACAGGAGGTTTAAAACAAACAAAACCAAGTATTTCTTCACACAGCGCACAGTAAGCCTGTGGAACTCTTTGCCAGAGGATGTTATGAAGACCAAGACTATAACAGGGTTCAAAAAAGAACTAGATAAATTCATGGAGGACAGGTCCATCAGTGGCTGTTAGCCAGGATGGGCAGGGATGATATGTCCCTAGCCTCTGTTTGCCAGAAGTTGACGGGGTGGATCACTTGATGATGACCTGTTCTGTTCATTCACTCTGGGGCACCTGGCATTGGCCACTGTCGGAAGACAGGATACTGGACTAGATAGGCCATTGGTCTGACTCCGTTTGGCTGTTCTTATGTTCTTATTTGTTAACCACAAGTGCAGATATAATGGTCTTTATTCTGTTGCTTTAGGTTCTCTAGCAACTACCTACAAAAATGTTTATGGTTGCTTGCTTTCTCTCTGGTATATAGCTGTTCCGTTAACAGAGCAAACACTTTTCTAGATTGTATAGCTTGACACAGCTCAAATATAAGTGATGCTTTATAATTAAAAGAATAATTAGCTATCCTCTTAATCCAAATGATAGGAGAAGCTGGTACTGTCCTTATGAATTTTAGAAGACTAGTATATAGCTAGGGAGGGTTGTCAGAACAGAGGATAAATAGTTAGAACCCTTGGCTTCGACTTCTATCTAAGGCATTGACTTTTCTGATCTTGGGGGGCATCATTTTGCCTTCCTGTATCTCAGTTTGCCCATCTATAAAATGGGGTTAATACCATCTACCTCAGGGGTTTTGTGGGGCTTACTTGATGTTTTGAAGCACTTTGTCAGTGCTACAGCAAAAGGTGCTTTTGTCTTTATCTGCATTATTATTTTTTGTGGTGCTCTGAAGCCTGGATCTTTCAGCATTGCTCAGGTCTGAGTACTCTCTCCAAATTGTGTGAATTGAAGAAGAGGTCAAAGCCTGAATGACTTTGCTTTTCTTGAGGCATGCTTTTTACAGCAGCAAAAAGACTAAGGGGTGGGGATTGTGACACTGAAATCTTGCCTTGTTGACTTCAGAAGCAGCAAGTGTTATTGACAAATAAACCTTTCTGGAGGCTGCACTACACACAGTGCTTTTGAGTGTAAAGACTGGCAAAAAACAGTGCAGTGCCCTTATACTACACAGTGTTTTCACCCCTAGGCCAAGAAGATATTTTAAAAAGTGCCAGGAAAGTAAGTAGATGCTGGCAGTGCTTAATTCCACATTTACAGATCAACTGGATTTACATAACTGAATGTCTCTTTGTGCTTTGAAACATGCCAGATAAGCCAGGCTGTCCGGAGCTCCCTACTGTTAGGGAGAATCCCTCTGGGCATTGTACCATTTCTTGCTTGATACTTCACAAAGCCGCAGACCCACCAGCATTTTCACAGCAGGTGCCTTTCTCTGTCTGCCTATGTGTCACCAGCCTTTCAGGGCTTTTATTTGTGTGCATTTAAAATGGCCTGAACTCCTCTCATCCCCTGATTGAAGCCACCCCCGCTGTCTTGTGTGACATTCTCCCCTCTCTCACAACCCCTGAGGAGCTGGGCTTGGTGCAGGAGACTAGTGGAGCATTTACAGGGGCGGGTGCTGACTCTCACAAGCAGTCACAGTAAAGTCACAGGCACATTCCTGAGTTGCACTGCCACACTTCTGGGACCATTATTTCAGTCCATGTGCTGGTAGTAAGTGCTGCTTCTCCTACAGGGTCGCGGGATCTGGACGGTCAATGTCCTATGGCCCCTTTCTTGTCCTGTCCATAAATCTCCCTTCGCAGCAGCCTATTTGGGGCCAGGGTGGAGACCCCTTCCATAGCACGCAGGGGTCCACCACTATCCCACTACATAAGTTTCGTAGAGATCCTTGCATGTGGGCTGTCTGCAGCATGGCTGAGTTTCAGCCCTCATGGTCAGTGGGGTAAACATCAGGGAGGAAGAAGCGCTAAAGGTCAGCGTTGGCATAAGAACAAAGGGCTGTCAACTGGCCATGAGTACATTCAGGCTGTGAATTAGAAGAAGGTTTCTAACCATCAGAGGAGTGAGGTTCTGGAATGGCCTCCCAATAGGAGGAGTTTGGGCAAGAAACCTAACTGGCTTTAAGATGGAAGTTGCGAAATTTATGAACGGGATTCTAGGATGGGGTTTCCTGCCGTAGCAGGGGACTGGACTGGATGACCTGGGAGGTCCCTTCCAGCCCTGTGTTGTTATGTTGATGATTTTCATGTCTCATGTTAGTAGACATTCCATACCAGGGGCCAGTTCTGATCTCATGCTGACATAACCCAGGGGCTTCACTGGAGTACCTCTAGATTCACATCCAGCACAAACAAGAACAGAATTCATCGCAGGGCTTTAAGTCCTACTAGCATGTGATTGGGAGGAGAACGGCCAACTAGGAGTTGGCTGGGAAGGTGTAAATAGTGAGCGTGACAGGCTGACTGTTTGGGAGGCTGTAATTCTAGTCCCGCTTTAAAAAAAACAACAACAAAAAACCACAGGAATAATGGTTTAGCTAGAGGTTCATTCTCTGAGCTGCAGCCCAAGAGAAAACCCTGCATTCAGAGAGAGCCAGCCCACCAGGTTATGGTTTTAACCAGTAAGACATTGCTTGAAGAAGCCTGCAGGAGGCTAACAAATTGTTTCCAGCAGCAGCCAAGGAGCAAGAAGACACAGTTATTAAAAAGCAAGGTTTACTTGTAACAAAATAACTGGTAGGAGAATTAATTTCTACCTCAGCTGAGCAGTTATTTCGTATGCGTGTCAGCATGATTTAAGAAAAAGCTGGATCTGCTCCTCTGTAGATTATACATCCCATTTTACTACCCTTTTTTCACAAAGGCAATATTTTTAAAAGAGTTCAACATTGAAGTTTGGAAGCTCATAAAAATATCTCAGGCTTGCAAGCTGAACTGACCTTTACTGTAATGGAGGTGCATCTTGCATGGGTATGTGTATTCCAACTGGAGAGTTTCCACCATGCTCTGAATTTTAATACCAAGTATGAATCTCCTCTTCTGCTGGTGGAACTCAAGAGTAGTAATGTGCATTGAGGCTACTGTGAAGTTGCACTGATGTAAGAGCATGTCACTAAAATGAGACTCTTTGGTCCCCAATCTGAGCCTGATTTGTCAAGGAGCTGAGCTGAGCAAATCCTGGAGGTTTTAAGGATTCTCCAGTAAAGCTGAGGGTGCTCAGTGCCATGAGTTGGTCAGAGTCGGGCCCTATGACACCTTTCACTGGCTCCACATGTGCAATGCATTGTCATACCCAAAGGTTTCAAGCAACAAATGCCATTTCTTCAAGTGCTTATATTAATAATTAATCACTATTGTATTAATCACATTACCTACCTTGTAGCACTGAGGGGAGCAGTTACATTATCACGGAAATCCATCACATAATGTGCCAAGTACATTATGGGCCCACTTCTGAACATCCTCAGGGCCGGCTTAGACTTTCTGGGGCCCGGGGCCAAAGCCCAAGGGCATCAGCCCTGGGCAGCAGGGCTTACTTTACAGGCCCCCTGCCTGGGTGGAAGTCCTTGAGCTTTGGCCCCTCTGCCCAGGGTGGTGGGGTTCGGGCTTTGGCTTTGGAAGCGCGGCTCGGGTGGGCTCAGGCTTCCATTCCCCCTCCTAGGGTCTCAGTACAATGAAGTTTGAGAACCCCTGCTCTAGATACATACCATTATAATGGGGGAGGTGTGGAAAGCAACAAATCAAATGGCAGCCTGGCTTTTAGCGGAGACCTTGAAAGTCTGAGCACAGGACCATGTCAAATTTCAATAAAATCACCCACACACAACATAAGTGCATTCCTTTGTGCCTCCTGTCAAAATCTTCCTATCCCTCAACCCGAGATGTACACCTTTTGCCTGGTGATTTGTAATATTCTTACTGGGGCGGAGGGGGAGGCCTTGGGGAGCCATGAGAAGATCCTGAAGCTGCAGGTAAATGGTGTCATAATATATTAATCAAATGATCCTTCAAGAAAAGGCTCTGTCGCTAGAGGGGAGGGAGAAGGATATTTTCCTCAAATGGGGTAGATACGAAATTTTTAGAACATAAGAATGGCCATACTGGGTCAGACCAAAGGTCCATCCAGCCCAGTATCCTGTCCACTGACAGTGGCCAATGCCCCGGAGTGAGTGGACCTAACAGGTAATGATCAAGTGATCTCTCTCCTGCCATCCATCACCCCACTCTGACAAACAGAGGCTAAGGACACCATTCATTGCCCATCCTGGTTAATTTAGAGCCAGGGAGCAGCCATGATGCAGAAGGGAAATTTTCCCTGGTTTACCAGACCCCGTAGGAATCATTCCCATTGTCAAATAAGGTGCAGATCTATTATCCCAAGGATTGTGAACTAATGCTTGCAAAAAAAAACACTTCCTATGCAAAAATCAGAGTTAAAATACCAGCACTCAGAGGAAATCTGGAATAATTTGGTAAATGCCTTAGAAGTATGTAGTGCATTTGAAATACAAATACCACTGGCTATTTCTAATTTACCATTTTTAAAAGGCCGTATCAGCTTCTGTCTTTGCTGCATTTTATTTTCAGAGTGCTATGCCTTTTTAACTCCACTGCCACTCTCTTTGCAAGCACAGTCCTTCACTCCAAGGGCCACTGACAGTTTAATAAATAAATCTTGGGTTAGTTGCTGTTGACCCTAGGTAAGGACAAACTTGAAAATAAGAAGCAATGTTACATAAATGTCTACTGTACATAGCAACACTGAGGGGAGAAAAGCTGCTGCTTTGCTTCTGGTGCACCAGTAGCACATTACAATTCTGTCATTGCAAGGTCACCTTGTTAGTCTGATATTCCTCCACCCCTGGGGAAGTATTTTAGAGGGGAAAGAGAGTGAAAACCTTCTTTTTACACTGTAGTAATGTAGCCAAGAATATATTCATCTATATCAGAGCATTTGGTTCCGTTTTGAAATACTGCATCATTTCTTTCAGCGATGAAGAATCCTCTCCTGGTTCAGAGTAGAGTCGTTTGCATGTTCAAAATGTAACACTTGCTTTGAACAGAATAAATAAAGCATCCCAGCATTGCCTGCTCCCATTAATAATCCCAGAGAAAGGCAAAAGACCACATAGCACATGTAGTGAGAGGAATGTGTCCTGAGTTGCACTCACTGCAGTGTGATTAGGAATGCCGCACAGCATTCTCTGTAAACTCCCAGGAAGAGGCAAGCTATAGACCGAGGAAAACAGCAGTATGGAAGGGGAATACAGCAGCTATGAAAGTAAAGCTGGTGGGGAATTTTTCAAAAAAATGTTTTTCTTTGGAAAATGTTGAATCATCAAACCTAAAACTGTGAGTGGAAATGTTTGACAACAGTTTCCTCAGGACCAGGCTGGAAATTCACATAAGGTGGAGAGAGAGACCACTCCAGAATAGCCAATAGCCCATTGTATCGCACTACCTCTGCCCTGTAGCAACACAAGGTTTCATTATTTCTCCCCCTCCTACAGTGCATTTTATTCAAACTGACCTGTGGAAACACCATCTCAGCTCCAAGTTTACATACATTCCCAGCTAAACACTGGGTTAAAAAAGTAGGTATTTCCAAAGGGGTGTAAGGAACCTATAGTGGGATTATCAAAAGCACCTAGGCACCTAACTGCCATTGAAAGCCAGTAGGAGTTGGATGCTCAATTCCCTCTAGTCTTCTTTGAAAATCCCAGGCTTCCCTATTTTACACCAGTGTAGCTGCATTGTTTTGGGCAGAGTTACTCCTGATTTACAAGTGATGGGAGAATCAGAGCAAATTCTGCTGCCCAGCATGGAAAAAGGAGAGTTAGCAACACCAAAGCAATGTAAAAGCCTGTGTTTCCTCTGGAGAAGGGGCCTTCTGTGGCCAGTGCTGCTTCTTACTTGTGCTGCTCTAAGGACAAAAACAATTCATCAGAATGATTAAGGGGGATGGACCCCAGGCAAACCGATCACTGCAACTAATGCTAAGATAAGGAGTTGGACTTGGCTCAGCTTCCTCTATGGAGTTATTCTCCCATTATATGAATACTGCACACCGTTGAAAAACAAGGGCTACATGTTGAGACTTCCAAGGAACACATATGAGGTAGGAGGTATCAGAAGGGTGGATGAATGCCTGTCTTTCCTGTAAATTTTGATCTTGATTGTTACTCTAGGGGGTTAATTCTCTTGTTGTTGGTTGGGGGGGTTGTTTTGTTTTGTTTTTTGCTACTCTCTTATTCCTAGGTCAGATGTATGATTCTCTTTCCATGTCAGCTCTTTCTAAATTGTTTGGTGCTCGTGGGAGGCAATGTAGATTATTGGTTTGGTTAGAGAAGGAAACAGTGGGTCAGGAATCTGGAGGGCCATTGCCTGTTCTGCCACAGATTCGCAATGTGACATTGGTCAAACCACACCACCTAGGATTTTGAGCAGGAGTTTAAGGGATTCAGGAATTTCAATGAGAATTTGACACATAACTGCATTAGGTTCCACTTTTAAAATCCCAGGCTAAATATCTCAGTCCCTGAGTCTGCGCATCTGTAAAATGGGGATAGTAATATATACTTCACAGGGCTGTTGTGACAATCAATTATTGTAAAGCACTTTAAGTTCCTCAGATGAAAAGTGCTATGGATTTGCCAAGTATTATGTCTGTTATATCATAGGGCTATGAGTCACTGAATCTTCCCACATTACTAATTTATATAGATAAATTGCAAGATTCTTTTGCACTAGAGCAAGAATGCCCCTTTTCTAATATTACTGCATTACCATTTTATCTCTGTGGCCATCCTGACAAGCAAACCATTCATCTGGATTCTTTTGCTGTTCACGTGTCGTTGAGCAACATTGTGTTTCATTATATTACCAGGAGGTACTAACTTGGATTCATGCCTTGTATTGTATTTGACAAAGCACTGCACATTTACTCATGTAATTACTGCACTGTATTCTCAAGGTATTCACTTTACCGAAAACATCATGACGTTGGAATAAATAAAACATTCCACCACTATCAAAACATGGTAGAGCAGCTGAGTTGAGAACTGTTTTTAATTCATGACATACTGCTTTAATTAACATAGAAGCACTGTGTATATATATTTGTTAGTACTGTAAGTAAAATTGAAGCATTTTGCATTACATAGTTTGGAAACACACTCATTTCATTTGCCACCTATTGGGATCTCAAACAAATACACAAGCAGTGGAAACAGGAAACTGGGCCAAAAATGTTCCTGTTGTAACTCCAATAATGAGATCAAATCAAACACAGGATGGATTTGTCTCATATGAACATATGAACCTCATTTCACGAACACTAGCTTCAGAAACAATGCCAGTCATCTAAGCTCTGAACATCTCTTTTAGAATGTAAGGATAGAAGAAAACTATAGGCAGGATTGACATAGGTTGATTCTACACCCACTGAAATCAGTGGCAAATCATCTACTGATTTCAATTTTGACCTTAAAAAATCTTCTGATATTAGCAATAGTAAGGATTTCAGAAAGATCCCGTATCCTTTAAATGGGGAATACCATTAGTGGTCCCTGTTGAGCAAAGCACTTAAGCTCACACTTAACTCCTGGCATGTGCCTAAACTCAATCCTTGTTCGGTAATGTATTTCAGGATGTGCTTCCCTTTAAGCACGTACTTAAGTCCCACTGAAGTCATTGGGGTCTAATGGTGTGTTTAAGGTTATGTATGACTGTGCTGAGTCAGGACCAGAACCAGTAATCTCTATCTCAAAAAAAAATAAAAAATGAAGTACTTGATCCAACCTCCATTGACGTTAGTGAGGCTTTCCATTGACTTCAGTGGGAGCTGGATTGAGGCTCCAGTGTGCCCACTGTCTTGTAAAATCTCAATCCTACAAAGAGTTGAGAGCTACCGAGAGGTGCCTAGTGCCCCTAATTCTGACCAACCTCAGCCCTTCAACACTTTGCAGTATCAGGGCCTGACGTGAAAATGATATGATGAAAATTCTACTTGCTGTGGAAAAAACTGAAAGCAATTTGTGTGCAAACTACTTTGATGATTTCAGAATAGTTGTCAAAAGTGATACTTTTTTGTGAGAAACCAAAAAGAAATAATTAAAATATATAAGTATTCATGTAGAAATTGTGCCTTGTTACTTCTTTACACCAGTGTGGCGGTGGATAGGTTGGTTATTTTAACAATAACAAGATGAAACAAAAAGACATGTTAAATTGTGAATCATGTGTAAAGGTACAATTAGGCAGGCCAAGAAAAAGTTTAAAGAGCAAATAGCAAAAGACTCAAAAACTAGCAGCAATAACATTTTTAAGTACATGAGAAGCAGGAAGCCTGCTGAACAATCAGTGGGGCCACTGGACAATCGAGGGGCTAAAGGAGCATTCAAGGAAGATATGGTCATAGCAGAGAAGCTACATGAAATCTTTGCATTGGTCTTCACTGCAGAGAATGTGAGGGAGATTCCCACACCTGAGCCATTTTTTTTTCAGATAACAAATATGAGGAACAATCCCAGATTGAGGTCAATGCAGGAGGTTTTCGAACAAATTGATAAATTAAACATAAGTCACCAGGACAAAATGGTATTCACCCAAAAGTTCTGAAGGAACTCAAGTATGAAATTGCAGAACTACTAACTGTGGTATGTAACCTATCTCTTAATCAGCTTCTGTACCAGATGACTGGAGGATAGCTAAGGTGACACTCATTTTTTAAAAAGGCTCCAGAGGCAATCCTGACAATTACAGCCCGGTAAGCCTCACTTCAGTACCAGGCAAATTGGTTGAAACTATAGTAAAGAACAGAATGATCAAATACATATGTAACACTGACAGACCCCGGTGGACGGCAGGCAGGATTGAACTGGGGACTTCAGGAGCTTAGTGTATGAGCCTTTACCGCATGAGCTAAAAGCCAACTGGCTGTTAGCTAAGGCTGTAGAGCAAACTCATTAATCTCTCTCTCTCTCTCTAAGAGGTCTTGGTGCCACTAGATGGGACAGAACACCACACCCAGGAGGTGAGTGGGTTACACATAGATGAACACAATTTGTTAGAGTCAACACAGTTTTTGTAAAAGGAAATCATGCCTTGCCAATCTACTAGAATTCTTTGAGTGGATCAATAAACATGTGGACAAGAGGGATCCAGTGGATATAGTGTACTTGAACTTTCAGAAAACTTTTGACAAGGTCCCTCACCAAAGGCTCTTAAACAAAGTAAGCAGTCATGGGATAAGAGGGAAGGTCCTCTCATGGATCAGTAACTGACTAAAAGGAAGCAAAGGGTAGGAATATATGGTTAGTTTTCAGAATGGAGTAGGGTGACCAGATGTCCCAATTTTATAGGGACGGTCCCGATTTTTGGGTCTTTTTCTTATATAGGCTCCTATTACCCCCCACCCCCGTCCCGATTTTTCACATTTGCTGTCTGGTCACCCTAGAATGGAGAGAGGTAAATAGTGGTGTCCCCCCAGGATCTGTACTGGGAGCAGGGGTAAACAGTGAGATGGCAAAATTTGAAGATGATATAAAACTACTCAAGATAGTTGAGTCCAAAGCAGACTGCAAAGAGTTACGAAGGAATCTCACAAAACTGGATGACTGGGCAACAAAATGGCAGATGAGATTCAGTGTTGATAAATGCAAAGTAATGCACATTGGAAAACATAATCCCAACTACGCATACAAAATGATGGAGTCTAAATTAGCTGTTACTGATCAAAAAAGAGATCTTGGAGTCTTTGTGGATAGTTCTCTGAAAACATTTGCTCAATGAGCAGCAGCAGCAGCAATCAAAAAAGCTAACAGAATGTTAGGCACCGTTAGGAAAGGGATTGATAATAAGACAAAGTTTCATAATGCCACTTTATAAATCTATGGTATGCCCACACCTCGAATACTGCATGCAGTTCTAGTGGCCCCATCTCTAAAAAGATATATTAAAATTAGAAAAGGTACAGAGAAGGGCAACAAAAATGATTAGTGGTATGGAATAGCTTCCATATGAGGAGAGATTAAAAAGACTGGGATTTTTCAGTTTAAAAAAGAGACGACTAAGGCGGGATATGATAAAATCAAGAATGGTGTGCAGAAAGGGAAAAAGGAAATGTTATTTACTCCTTCTCAACACAAGAACCAGGTGCCACCCAATGAAATTAATAGACAGCTGATTAAAAACAAAAGGAAGTACTTCTTCACACAATGCACAGTCAACCTGTAAAACTCGTGGCCAGGGAATGTTGTGAAGGCCAAAAGCTATAACTGGGTTCCAACAAGATTTAGAAATGTTCAAGGAGCATAGGTCTGTCAATGGCTATTAGCCAAGATGGTCAGGGATGCAACTTCACGCTGTGGGTGACCTGAACCTCTGACTGCCAGAAGCTGGGAGTGAACGACAGGGGATGGATAGCTCGATATTGCCCTGTTCTGTTCATTCCCTCTGGGGCACCTAACTTTGGCTACTGTCGCAAGACAGGATACTGGGCTAAATGGACCTTTAGTCTGACTCAGTATAGTCATTCTTATGTTCTAAATTCCTTTTCAGGGATTTTTTTTATTGTTGGAGAAGAAACACATGGAAAAAGCAAATATCCCAGCTTCTACAGCATGCGTGCTTTAGAAATAAAGGAAAGTTGATCTGTCAAGACTTGTTCTTGCCCAACACTGGTGGAATGATTAAAACTAGAGTGGGTCAGAAAATGAAGGGGGGGGGGAGTTTTCCCCCGTGGAAGATTTTGATTTTGTCAAAATACTATTTTATTTTATGTTTGGCAGCTGAAAAATTTGGCCACAAAAAATTTGGTTTGCCAAAAAAAAATTGGTATGGGGTGGGGTTCAGTTTCCTGACCAAAAAAAGCTAAAATGTTTGAGGAACACTGCCCTTTTTTGCAAAAATGTTTCTTTTAACTAAAAACCCCATTTTTTCCTTGGGGGAGCAGAGGGGGAAATTTTAGATGGAAATTAGATGGAATTTTTTTGACCAGCCCTAGTTAAAATAAACTGAAAGAGCAGGGGGAGCTCTCACTGCAACAGCCAATGTGTCCGGGGGAGCTTGGTCTCTTTGTTCTTAGCAGAGGGGTCAGAGCTGTGTTCTTCCATTGGCTCCTTAATTTAATCTCTGCACAAGGGCCCAGTGTGGCATATAAATACTAGGTAAAATGTGATAAGTGGGATAATGGCAGCCAGTCTGATCCTGCATAACAAGGACACTGTGGCACAAGCTACACTTATCCCTCCTCACACACAGCCCTAGACATCCCATGCTCAGGGAGCAGATGTGCAAGAGGGTTAAAACTTATTCCTGCTCAGTCTGGAGAATGGCACCTAATGCTTAACCACAAGTGCATCCATCCATAACCTGCCTTCATACTTGCCTTAGAACACAGCAACCTTCTACTTCCTGTTGTGCATATTTCAGGAAGTTGCAGGATCAGGGCACCGGAATAATTTGCTTCATCAACACAGCTGTGATTGTTTCTCCAGAATGTATGCCATCTCTCTCTTTTGTTCTCGTAAGCAAAAAGTAATTAAATGTCATGTCTGTGGTTTGTGTTCTTTTCACCTCCCCCCAATTTCGTTCTGACGACTTTCATGGCCATATGATTTACACACAGTCTTAGTAATGTCATGGCTAACATGAGTGTACTTAATTACTGTATCTAGTAATGCTGAAGAGTATATTCTAGTGCTCTGAGGCAGTAGCCAAGGGCTTGTTCTAGCTCCAAAAACCAGACTTTTTAGTTTTCCTGAAAATTTAACATTTTTAGATCCAGGCATATGAGCTTTTTAAGGATTAATTTTCTAAAGGAAGCTTTCTCTGTCTCTTTATAGTGATACATCTCCTACTCAGAGCATGGCATTTCCATCAGGGACACTGTTCTCACTCCCATATCAATCATCTTCAAGAAAACACCCTAACTCCCCCAAACACAATTCTGAACATGACAGCTCCCACTGACATTAATGGACAATGCTCTATAGCAGTAGTTCCCAAACTTGGTCCGCGGCTTGCTCAGGGTAAGCGCTGGGCCAGTTTGTTTACCTGCTGCCTCCGCATGTACGGCCGCTCGCAGCTCCCACTGGCCAATGGGAGCTGCAGGAAGCAGAGCAGACCTGGGAGAAGGTTCTGAATTTCGGGGAAGCAAGGTCTGTTATAGCATAATAGCAGGGATAAAGGAGAGACAAGACAGAACTGGATGGGGCGGGGGGAATCAAATCAGTATCTTAGATGTCTGTATACTAATGGGAGAAGTATGGGGAATAAGCCAGAAGAACTCAAAATGTTAGTAAATAAACACAACTATGACCTAGTTGGCATCACGGAGACTTGGTGGGATAATACGCATGACTGGAATATTGGTATAGAAGGATACAGCTTGCTCAGGAAGGACAGGCAGGGGGAAAAAAGGAGGAGGTGTTGCCTTATATATTAAAAATGCATACACTTGGACTGAGGTTGAGATAGAAATAAGAGACAGACTTGTTGAAAGTCTCTCGGTAAGGATAAAAGGGGTAAAAAACAAGGGTGGTGTCATGGTAGGGGTCTACTACAGACCACCTAACCAGGAAGAAGAGGTGGATGAGGCTTTTTTTAAACAACTAACAAAATCATCCAAAACACAGGATTTGGTGGTGATGGGGGACTTCAACTACCCAGACATCTGTTGGGAAAATAACACAGCAGGGCACAGATTATCCAACAAGTTATTGGAATGTATTGGAGACATTTTTTTATTTCAGAAGGTGGAGAAAGCTACTAGGGGGGAGGCTGTTCTAGATTTGCTTTTGACAAAAAGGGAAGAACAGATTGAGAATTTGAAAGTGGAAGGCAACTTGGGTGAAAGTGATCATGAAATGGTAGAGTTCACAATTCTAAGGAATGGTAGGAGAGAGAACAGAAAAATAAAGACCATGGATTTTAAGAAGGCAGACTTTAGCAAACTCAGGGAGTTGGTAGAATCCCATGGGAAGCAAGTCTAAGGGGAAAAACAATTGAAGACAGTTGGCAGTTTTTCAAAGAGACATTATTAAGGGCACAAGAGCAAAGTATCCCACTGTGTAGGAAAGATAGGAAGTGTGATAAATGAAGGGGTGGGAGTGGCTCCCTTTTATGGACCCAGCCAACCAGTTAGCTATAAAATCCCTCTTAGTAGCTGTTCTCTACTTGCTTTACCTGTAAAGGGTTAAAAGAAGTGAGTGGGCACCTGGCCAGGAGAGCCAATGGGAAGGCTTGGGCCAGGTATGACAATCATCAGGATCATACCTAGAAACTACTCATTTAAAACCCCAGATATGTAAGCAGGAAATGTCTAGGAAGACGCAATTAGGTTTATTCCTTTTATTTTTTATGGCTTGTGGATTCCTCTGTACTAACCCCAGGTGCTTTTTTTTTGCTTGTAACCTTTAAGCTGGACCTCAGGAGAGCTATTTTTAATGCTTAATTCTTGTATTTGCTCTTTTTAAATCTAGCAATAGCCTGTGTTTCCAGATGTATTTTCTTTTTTTGTTTTAATAAAATTTACCTTTTTTAAGAACAGGACTGGATTTTTGTCTCCTAAGAGGTTTGTGCACATGTTGTTTAATTAGCTGGTGGCAACAGCTGATTTCCTTCGTTTTTCTTTCTCAGCTCTTCCCCGGAGGTGGTGTGTGAAAGGGCTTGAGGCAACCCACTGGAAGGAATTCCCAAGTGCGTCTTCCTAGGTTCTCAAAGGGCTTTTTGTACTTGGGTGGTGGCAGCATCTACCCTTTGAAGGTCAGAGAAAAGCTGTAACCTTAGGTGTTTAATACAAGCCTGGAGTGGCCAGTATTAATTGTTAGAATCCTTGTGGGCCCCCACCTTCTGCACTCAAAGTGCCAGAGTGGGGAATCAGCCTTAACCGGAAGCATGGCAATAGACCACCCTGGCTTAACCAGGAGATTTTCAGTGATCTAAAAATTAAAAAAAAGAGTCCTACAAAAAGTGAAACTAGGTCAAGTTACAAAGGAATATGAACAAATAACACAAGTATGTAGGGAGAAAATAAGGAAGGGCCAAGGCACAAAATGAGATCAAAAGAGCTTAGAGACAGAAGTTCTTTTGCTGGGGACTGAAGTGAGGCTGACCGTTCTGTAGCCCCCCCAGCCCCCCCCCCCCCCCCCGGTTCTCTTTTTTCCCTTTTTAAAATATGGGCACTATATTTGCCTTTTCCCAATCATCCGGGACCTCCCCCGATCACCACAAATTTTCAAAGATAATGGCCAATGGCTCTGCAATCACATCAGCCAACTCTCTCAGCACCCTTGGAGGCATTAGATCTGCACCATGGGCTTGTGCATGTCCAGCTTTTCTAAATAGTCCTTAACCTGTTCTTTCACCACTGAGGGCTGCTCACCTCCTCCCCATGCTGTGTTACCGGCTCTTCACCTGGCTGATGCCGATGTTATCCAATGGCTGGGCACACTGTGCATACACCTTGAATGACTTGTAAAGTGAAGGTGGCTGTTGTAAAACAGCTTATCAGCAACTGACGGAGAAAAACAAAATCTGATTACAGGAAGGTTTTGAGTGGAATGCAAGTCGAGGGAAGCTTGGTGCACAGCTCATTCTCATGAATTAAAAAGCTCTATAAACTACTTTCCTTTATATTTACTGCAGCGATGTCAGACGTGTGCTTGGAAAGATGTACAGCAGCATGAAAATGTATCATGGTAAAAGGCTCCCACTTACACTTGGCATGAAGCTATAAAACCTTTAAAATGTTTAAGCTGCTACAGAAAGGGAAATGTTTACAACTTTGCAACCTAAAACACTGCTGCAGTATTTGTGTTCCTTTCATTTAAAATGATGAGAAAATCATGTGTTTTTATACATTGTATAGGCACAATTGTGATCTGTGGGGGGAGTAAGAAGAGGTCCCCTCATGCCCCAAGTGAGCTGTCCTAACTGCAGGTCAGAGATCAGTGGGGAGAATAGCCTCTGCAGAACTATTACTGCCTTCAGGGGAAGGGTGGTAATCTGTGCCAGGTATAGGGCTGCTGCAGATTAACTCCCTGGAGCAAGGTGGGGACCAGGAATCATATTGTGACTGAATCACAGTGTGGGTCTGCTCCTGGAGTGGTGCAACTATGCACTGCCTCTTACTCTGGGCTTATGGTAGAAACACCACCTCAATGCACTCTATATATCTCATGGAATAACAATAGACTGCAGAGCTCCTCCACTAGTTACGAATGGGGTCTGAGGGTCCATAGGGGGCATGGAGGCTCTCTGTGTACTCTTCTAATCCAGTGAACTTCCAGTGCTCCTAGTTACAGTATTAACTCCCTTGCCCCCGTGAGAGAAGAGGGATTGTACAGCCACAAAGTGGACAGCCTATTTATAAACTAGGCATTAAAAAAAACTCAAATACGCGTTAACAAGAATAAACTTGTTTTCAGTAATTACAGAGGCAACTGAATCTGTAAATCCAAGTTTAAGAAAGAAAGAAAGAAAGAAAAAAAATTTATTTTAACAACGCAGCATTGTTAGTTTTCAACTCTCTGTGGAGACTGGTTCAAAGTGACTTGCACTGCACTCATACTTGTACACACAGATGGTGAATTACATGTTTGCCTCTTTGGAGAGGGCAGGTGCTAAAAATATGAATTTCAGCAAAATACAGGCGGAGGAACAACAAGAGTGACAGCTGTTCATTTTCCTTCCCTTTCAAAACAAGGTTCTTAATGATGCTGCTAGAAAGCGCTCAGTTTCAAAAATTAAAGCATTTCACAGAGACAACACTTTTCAACAAAAACCAGAGAGATATAATACTGATTACATTGTAATCAGACTGCCAGGTATCCCAAAGAAGACTTCTGAATGACAGTTATGTACTTCTTTTTGTTTTAATAACTCCTGGGGGAATTCTGTGCCATTGCACAAGCACAGAATTAATGTCCCCTGCAGATTATCCCCCCGCCCTGCAGATTCTGATGGGGAGGCAAAGAGAAGCTGAAATTACACCTTTTGCTGATGTGGCACCAGAAGAGGGGGCAGCTGGCTCACCAGGCAGAGCAGCTAGCTGCAGAGAAGGAGCGGGCAGAGGCTATCTTCCTGACAATGCCCTGTTGGTGGGGCCAGGTGAGGAGGCATGGGATATGGGGGAGGGGACACACGGACAGAGTGGGGGATGGGGCTGCTGAGGGGTCACACAGACTGGGGTTCAGAAAGGCTAGTGGGGGGACAGACTGGGGTGGAGGCATAGGAGCTAGTGGGGTGACAACAATGAACCAGGGGCTGAATGAGAGTCGGGGTACAGGACCACTTGGGATGAGGGGAGTGGAAGTGTCTGAGTGGGGCTGCAGGGACACATGGGGACAGGTTCAGCTATGCCTGGTTGAATAGGGGCTGGGGATGCAGGGACACATGGGGACATGTGTAGATATGCCTGGCTGAGTGAGGCTGCAGGGCGACATGGGGATGGTGGGCGTGGAGGTGCAGGGGCACACGGGGACAAGGGCAGATGTGCCTGACTGTATGAGAGAGGCAAGAGGCCAGCCAGAGGCTGCATGGGGGAGGCTCCCCAACCATAGGCGCAGACTTCTACTGGCACCAGTGGGTGCTCAACCCCCCTCTGCCCTCAGCCCTGCCCCAACTCTACCCCTGCCCCGCCCCGTCCCACCCCTATTCCAACCCCTTCCCCCAAGTCCCCGCCCCAACTCCACTCGCTCCCTGCCCCTATTCAACTCCTTCCCCAAATCCCCGCCCTGGCCCCGCCTCCTCCCCTGAGTATGCCATGTTCCCGCTCCTCCCCTCTCCCTCCCGGAGTTTGCTACAGCTGTTTGGTGGTGACAAGTGCTGGAAGGTAGGTGGAGGAGCTGGGATGCAGCATGCTCAGAGGAAGAGGCGGTAATGGGAGGCGATGAGGCAGGGCAGTGAACTTGGGTGCAAAGCACCCACGAATTTTTCCCTGTGGGTGCTCCAGCCCCGAAGCACCCACAGAGTCGATGCCTATGTCCCCAACTCCCTAAAAATCCTTCCCCTCGCCAAAAAAACCTGTTCCATACTTTTCCCACCTACACCCAACAACCCTCCAGGGTCACCCCCAGGCTTCTTCCTAGCAATTCCTTACCTTTCAGCTCCTCTGTTACTCCTGACTCCCCCAAGCTTTTGCACTGCTTCCGAGGGTGTGGGAAATATGTTTCTGTATTGTAGTTTAAATGAATTATTACTCAAAGTTTTGTATTAATATGACTAGCAAAGAATCTATTTGTCAAAAAACATTTCCTGAATCTTTTTTGTTGTCTGTATTGTTACAGACATAGTTGCTTAAAAGTATTTTGAAATAATTACCAAAATAATTGAAACTGGCATAACTATATTATATTATTTTGGCATATAAAATAAGCAGAATTTTGCAGAATTTTAAAATATTGTATGCAGAATTTTTATTTTTTTTGGCATAGACTTCCCCCAGGAGTATTTAATAAGGATATCAATACGGGAATGGTATCACTGATATTGTTCCTGCAACTTAAGATAAATGTAGGACGCTGAACATGCAAACACTTATTAACACACACAACTTTAAATGTATGAGTAGGCCTATGGCATTAGTTAAAGCTAGGTATGTGGGTAAGTCTTTTTATGTGTTGGGCCTTGGTCACTAGGGAAAGACACATCCTCACACTGAATTGATAAAAACATTTCATTAACCAAAGCATTATTTGTCACCTTTATATTAAGAGTACAAGTATAAATGGATTATAAAGAGCTAATATATAATTATTAGATGTTTTGATAAATGGTTAATCAATTATCATTGATTGTTATAGATACCAACAGGACAATAAATTGCTTATAAATAGAATTTATAAACCTCTATAATACCTTTTCCTGATGTACTTAGAACTCTCTTTGGCTGAAAAAACAGTATCAAATTTCATGGGAATTTTGTTAAAAAAAATTGTTATTTAATTTTGAAGAATGTCTGAATTTCAAAATGGTGTCAAATGTCTTCAGTAATTGAGGAGTTTTTTGGCCAGATGTACAGCTGGTTGAAAAACCAAAAATTCCCAACAAAATTCTTCCAAAGAAAAAAAATGGGGGTTGGATCAAAATTAATTACTTTTCAGCAAGCTCTACTTAAAACCGTCTATGAAACATGCTACCTATGTCTGTACCTTGCCTATATCATCTATTAATTTTTATTAACCTTTTATAAATTATTTATCATTGGACTTATAATAAATTGCCATGCTTTTATTACAGTTAGTGGTGATTTTTGTGCAATCACCATTCAATAGCAGTTTGGTGTGCTCAAACAAGGCATGTTTTCCCCCAGTTTTGCACTTCTCTATCCTATTTTGGTTTGAATTAGTGCTATATTTTAATCCTACCACCATGGACATAGATGGCTTAGAGGGTTGGTAATAGACTATAGTGCTTTTCATCATGAGCTAACTGGTTCAAATGAAGCCCATGATAGCAGAAACTACAAATTATTACTATCTGGCAGGTACATTACGTGAGTTTGTTAGTCTCATTCTAGATCCATGTGAACAAGTCTCCACAAAAATACCACTGTAGCAGGGACTATTTGGCACACAAGTTTGGGTAGGGAGGTCTGGTCTTCTTGCTTCAGGACATGGTCCCACCAGAGTTGTGGCACATTAGCAGGGCAGTGTGGAAAAACTTGTGCTGCTGTCTCGTCTGTGGGATAAGTAAGAAGCTTTTCACTCACCAGTGTTGTCATGCCATGCCAGTATGCTGAGCACTACATTCACAGATGGGGGAGGGGAGAAGCAGGCATAGGTTGGTTTCACTTTAAAAATTTACCAGTTCTGCCTTAGATAACTAGGTAAGATTACTTCTGTATCCGCACGATTCCCTTTGTTCCCTGAAACAGTGTATTGTCCCTTTAAAGCAGGGTACAAGTTCATATAAGTTTCCACTGAGAATAGATTTCAGTGTAGTAGCCGTGTTAGTCTGTGTCAGCAAAATGAAAATAAAGAAAAACTTGTAGCACCTTAGAGACTAACAAATTTATTTCAGCATAAGCTTTCATGCGTTAGTACCCACTTCATCGGATGAAGTGGGTACTAACCCACGAAAGCTTATGCTGAAATAAATTTGTTAGTCTCTAAGGTGCTACAAGTTTTTCTTTATTTTCATTTTACTGAGAATAGAGACATTCTGCAGGTTGTACTTCCCATGATGCACTGGAATTGCAGGCCTCCTGGTAAATCGTGGTGGGAAAGGGGACATGGCTGGAAACATAAATGGTATATTGATGGATGGACTCTATGTCAGTGTCAGTGTATAAGGATTCAGTGAACATTATTGTAGGCCTTGCAGGAGCTCCAAGCATAACTAACAGTGTGAACCCAAGGTGGTAAACCAAAGTAGACCAGGCCTTCACAAAACAGCAATGCAGCTGAGCTGTTATGAGCATGCTTTGAATGCTGAACATGCAACAATGATTAAGGATTTTGGTATTAGGAATTTTGTCCCCCCATTTAACCCTGCAGACAGACTGAAGACAGAGCATATGGAATTGAACAAGTTTTCCTATATGGCAATGATATGTTGTCCATATTTCACAACCATATAGAAGTGTTGCTAGCACAACTTTCAGATAGACATTTAGCTTAGTGCTTATTTTGATGCCCCTGTCATTCCATAGGCAGTAGATGGCTATTCTCATCTTCACTTGTGGTATTCTGTGTCAGCATGCTCCCTAGGTTACCAAACTTCTCCAAGGACTAGAAGGGAGCATTTTTTATCTTAATAATTAGGTGAATGTGCAGATCCTCTGGCACAGGTCGGTACAGCACTTCAGTCTTCTTTAGGCTAATTGTGAAACCAAAGTGGTTAACTGCACGAGCAAAGTAATCAGTTATAAACTGAACGTCATCAATCAATGAACAATCAGTGCACAAACATCAGCAAATAAAAGCTGCTTGATGAGTAAATTTGCCTATTTCGTGTGAGCATGGAAGTGTTGCAGATTGAACAACTTCCCATCAATGTGGAACTGAATAAATGCCCCCTGTCAGTGTTATGAAATGCATCTATCATCCCAAAATAGGATGGAGAAAAGTATGGGAGCCAGCACCCAGCCTCATTTGATGCCATTAGTGACCAGAAAGAGGCCATCATCCCATCGTGGAAGGACTGAATGACAGAAATACACTTTACAGGGCATCCAAAGAGTTTCCAGAGTCCCTCACAATTTCCAGAATCAAAATCCTTGGCTAAACTGATGAACACCATAAAACAATATGGTTTTGCTTCTGGCATATTTCCTGGAGCTGACAAGCTGTGAAGAACATGTATATAGTCCCCAGTCCAGAATAAAATCCACATTGAGACTCAGGAAAGATGTTTTCCACAAAATAGGGTTATGTCTATTCAGTATTGTTGTCTGAATTCCCAGTTAACACTCTGAGGTTTGGTAAATTCTCGTCTCAAGGTTAAGGCCAACTATTATTAGAATTACTGTTCAGTTGGAAACTCCAACCTACATGGTTGCAACACTCACACCTAGGAAAATGATTCTGCATTTGTAATAGTTTTATTAACACAGTTAGCAAAGTTATAAACATTCCAACCCAGCAAGCTAGAGATAATACAGAATGAGCATCTGAGCATTTATATATTCACACCATCCCTGGCAGAACAACCTGAAGTGTTAGTCATTATCGTCCTCCTCATCACCATCACCTGTTGCTGTCATCCTGGCATCTCCCGAGAGCTGCATCTCTCAAGGCACACAGACTGGGATACAACTTTTGTAATATGTTACGCTGATGCCTATGCATAATGCATACTTAGTAGGGGTTCATCCATTTTCCGTATTTGTTTTCTCACCATATGATGACTAATATATGTTGGCTAGCACATAAATATATATCATAATAATATGTATTATCCACGCCATGTATATATTAGTATGCATTAATCCACCAAAAACATTAAGCACAAATATTGTAATACTGATATACTATACTGACCTATACCATAATCCTGTTCACTTATGCTAAGCATCCCGTAACTCCTTGCATTTGCTGAAGTAAGCATTTGGCATAAGCAGATAGGCAACTTGTCAAAATCAAGACACATTGTTCCATGTCTTAGTGCAAGCGAGGGAAGTATCTTAATGAACCAATGCCTGGAAAGCTGGTATCCAAAACAAAGATAAGGAAGGAACAGAACAACAAGTTAGGGAATTGGGACAAACTGGTGGGTTGGATTTCAGTGATGTGCAAATAAACGTGTAACTTGTAAAATCATGTAAATAATACCAGTTGAAATGTGCAACTTGGGGAGCATACCTGCAGTGTAAGGTGAATGCAACAGGACTGTTAATCAGAGACTGGTATTGTATAGAACCTCTTTCCTATATCATATTAATAAACCTGACTGATATTGGTTATTTGGGCTCTTGAATGTATTTCATAACAAACCAAAGTGTAGTCAAGCAATTGACTATACAATTTATCAACACCCTACTAACATTGGGATGCCCTTCTCCCATTGGTTACTAATCCTTTTACCTCACGTTTATTAGCATATGTATCCACTAGTTACCATGGTATCCATGTGGTTGGACATCTGCTGATATTCCTAACGTTAAAATATTGAAATCTGGTATAAACTAGCATCTTGTGGTTTTCTGTCAGCAGTTTAGTCATACTTGTGTATTACAGCATTCTATCTTGTGATACCTTATGATCTAGGGTTACTCTTGGTTAGCTGCTTATGCTAAGGTTTTGGGGGGCCATATGCCTTGATTAGTGTAGCTAAACTATTGTCTGACAGGCCTTGAAGCTTGTAGACTCATGGCATTACTACCTTAACTTATACCAAAGCCTTACCTATAAGCTACAATATAACACTTGCAAGGATTTTTCCAGCATAGTGATTATCCACAGATAATGCCAGAGTGATTATCACAACTTGTCCTATCACTCTTATATTTATA
Organism: Chelydra serpentina; assembly: GCA_037349315.1. Classification (NCBI taxonomy): domain Eukaryota; kingdom Metazoa; phylum Chordata; order Testudines; family Chelydridae; genus Chelydra; species Chelydra serpentina. The sequence continues at coordinate 24,355,028 of JBAIAC010000004.1, read as the reverse complement.
AAGGTGAACAATTTTGGCATCCTTTAAGACCTGTGGCACTGACTCCCGCTCCCAGATCATTTGGAGGACCCTAGTAAGATGTAATCTCCTGTTCATCAGTATGAGGGAGTGTGGGAAGAAATGCGAGCTATTGTGAGGTCCCCCTGCTAAGAGAGCATGTGGAGGTGTAGGCTATCAGTCACTCCGTTGAGTGGAAAAGGGACAGGAGCTCTGGGCCTCTTTGCTATAAAGGCCAAGGAAACCCCTACATGGGTTTTGGAAAAAGCTGTGAAAGGACCTGGATAGAGGCAGCTGGCAGAATGGAAATCCTGACGAGGGGAACTTGATATGGACTTTCAGGATAGAACACGAGCATTGACAATAAGGAGTTTTCCTGAATTATCCTGTTCAAAGGGGTTCCGTGGCTAGAGAGCCAAACATAGTCAAGTCCTGTAAAGGAAGTGAATTGACTGTAGCAGAATGAAATAAGAAACCTTTGGTAAGGAAGCAGAGGTTTGGAATGTGAATTGGTCACTAGCTTCCTGTTTTGGGACCAAAAAGGGGCCTTCCAAGGCAAGGAGGTCAGAAATTCCAATTCTGTTTTCCCACCAAGGAAAGAAGATCACACAAATGTGGAAAACCTGTGAACAAGGATAGATTGGGTCAGACCCTTGCTGGAGAGCCAGTGACATTACCTAGGGTGAATTTTGGTTTAGCTGGAGAGCTCAACTACCTTATTAGTGAAGGAAGCTGATGCAGTAGTGACTTGAGAAGTAAGAGACCTTACCACATTCCCCTATACTTACCATAGATAAGGTTCAAATTATGAGCTAACCTTCCTTAGTTACCTATGGCAATTGGTAAGTTTTTAAGGGTGATCATCGAAGCCCTAGTTTGTTAAAGATACACATGGCGGAGCAGCAAGAGAGGAGGTCTCATCCATTTTAATTCTTTGAAATGACAGATTAATTAAAAGTCACAACTTGTACATTTTGAGTAGGGCCTTGCAGAAGCTGGAGGTAACTCTGCTCAGAGATCCTATGTGTCCTGTAATATGGATAAACTGGGCAAGGAATCAACACATGCTGTGGTCTTCTGGTTAAAATCAATCCTGAAATTTTGGATACACAAAATCAGACAAACAATCTCTTTTCTGTTAAGAGCTGAAGTTAAAAGTTAAAAATTCTTTCCAAAGCCTTTTAGAGTAGGCAGTTTAACCCCCACCACACCTGCTGTAACAAAACATAACTAAAGCTTAGAGCAGGTTGATTATTTTTTTTTGGAAATTACAGCAATTTGTTATCCACTGAATTAGAAAAAAAGAAAAGAAAAAATCCCCTCAAAATTCACCACTTTTTTCAATCAGCTTTGCTAAAGATAGAACATTTAGCCTAAATACATTCACATACACGATTTGAGAAGCATTTGGAATTATAAAATCTGTTTTGATGGAATTTTTAGCCTACTTGCAAAACCAGCTTAGACTTCAAAGAGAAACTATTGAACTCGAATTGATATGCAAACTAGGTTGCATTGCCTCCGGATTAAATAGAGATTTGGAATGGCTCGGCCATTACGTTAATTGAATCTATTTCCCTTAAGTTAACGATCCTCATTCACACCTGTGTGACCACCTTGTTTATCACTTCAAAGGTTTTTTCTTCCCCTGCTGTTATGGTTCCTCTCAACTAATTAGCCTCTTAAGGTTGGTCTATGCACCTCGACCTTATCATGTTTCTCTGACTGTATAAATATCTGTCTACTGTATATTTCATTCCATGCATCCGATGAAGTGGGTATTAACCCACGAAAGCTTATGCTGAAATAAATTTGTTAGTCTCTAAGGTGCTACAAGTTTTTCTTTCTTATTTTCGTTTTGCTGACACAGACTAACACGGCTACTACACTGAAAACTAAACATTGTGTTCATCTGATTTTAATACAAACCCATAAATGTACAAAATTCAAATATGTGTTTCTTTTCCACAGTCACCTAAGAGAAGTCAAGTGTTCTGGGTTGTATGAACTGTTGGGGTACCATTGAAAGCAACTAATTATGAAGGCCCTGAAATTGAGACACTCCTCAAAATGCATTCACAGGAAATTTTCTAATGAAGTTTCTCTGTCATGATTCACTAATAAAACTGGATTTTGAATTAAAAAAACATGTTTGAAGAAAAGAAATGTTGACATTGTTTTCTATCACTCCCCCTCCCCTTTCTAATGTATTATGGGCAGCACAGAATAAAATATTCTGATTTATAACATTGAAATCCCAAATGAAGAATTGTTAATGGTAAAGTTAAGGTTTTTGATAGCCGTATTTTTAATGGTTTGTAATTATGAATAATGAATGGATACAGATTAGGTAACACTTAGGCCATGTCCTTCCTGGCATAAGTGTGGTTTGCCAATTCTCCGTTTACACAGAATTGCTAATCTTAAAATGTTATTGCTGACAGAACAAACTGTGCTGGAAGATGTAAGTAAAAGATACACAAAAGGTAATGGTAAATAACTCCTCTTCTTTTTTTTTGGGTAGACCTAGGTAAAGGTGACACAAAACAACATAACTCAGAAATTACAAACCCAGCACAGATGTTGTGTAACTGAAGCCTGTGCATGCGTAAAGTACAGGTTATCTAAAACCCAAGGGGTTGATATGTTAAAAGCCGATTGCATAAAGGGTAAGTAATCTGTAATGTAGAAACATGAAAAAGACCTAAGTTAACATGGGCCCAAACAGGAGAAACACCAGACCATAAACTGAAGAACGGGACTGAAGGACCAGACCTAGTGATCAGAGAAGGTGGCAACTACCATGGAAGGTGGAAAAACTTCCCAATGTCCCAGAATGTGGTATCTTGGGCCCACTTATCATTTCTGTCTTGTCTGTTTTATTTGTCTGGCATAAATGTATGTCTGGACACTGTAAGTGACAAGAATTCTGTCTGAAATGGTATAAATAAAGGTGAAAATTGATTTAGTCTAAACTGGGTGGATTTGCGACTCAATTTCCCAATGTATACCCCCAACATTGGCGTCCCTGGGTGGACATGAGTCCAAGACATCTTACTGTCACTTCTAGGTCTTAGGGATTGTGAGTCAGAGATTCTGGGGATTTAACAAGGCTTGGGAGATGATAGGGAGAAGTGCCTGTGGCCTCCAGCTGTGGTGTTGCAGACAAGAAAGTAAGTTCTCATAACAATAATGGAGGAGTATGTGAATATAACTTCCCATAGAGGGAGATTTGTTAACAACGTTTTAGCCAAGGAAGAGTGTTGGGACATGGTGAAAAAGATTTTTAAGAGTAATGTTGTGATTAAGGAGAAATATAAAAACTCCCAAGAAAGGAGAGTGTGTATGGAAGAAGTATATCTAATGACCTTGTGTCTGTGGAACAAGTTAAAAGGAGTTAAAGAATCTTGCAAACAGTTAAAATATAGAATAGAAGAGCTTTGGCCAATGGCCAAGTGACAGCCACAGTGTTTCCTCTTGGAAAAAATCAATCACAGTGCTGTGACAGTGAGAAACTAAAAGCAATACAGATTATGCAGTTATTGGAAGACAGAACATGTAGTAATATGTCTAAGAATATGAAATACAATCAGCCTATAGAGATTTTAAGGATATGTAAGGGTACTGGCACTATTGTAGACTTGCCCCATCCATACCTTTGGGGAAAGGATAATAGCTAGCCTGATTTTGTACTCCCTTCCACAAACTCTCTTGCTCAAATGCTGGTCTCTGATAATTTTAATGATTATAGACTTCTTGAATTGTTTGTTAAAAGGGACGTGTTAATTCATGGAAGGTGCTGGAGGCCACTCACCACCCGGATCCATGAAATTATGTTTGTTAATTTTTTTTGCTAAAAAAACAGAGAAAAGGATTGAGTAAAACTGCACTTTGGCAATGTAAGCCCTTTAAATGAGTCATTAGCTCACAATCTGAAAAATAGAGAGGAAAAATTCCAGGAGTGTCAAACCCCAATTAAAGAGGAAGGTGTGTGTAAAAAATGAATTGGCTTTTAAAAGATTTCCATTAAAAATCCATTTACCTTAATATTCAAAGAGTTAAAATCTTTGAAGATTTTAAATATGTCATTGCAAAGGTAAAGTAAAGGTCTAAATTAGCTGTTATCACTCAAGAAAGATCTTGGAGTCATTGTGGATAGTTCTCTGAAAACATCCACTCAATGTGCAGTGGCAGTCAAAAAAGCAAACTGAATGTTGGGACTCATTAAGAAAGGGATAAAGAATAAGACCGAAAATGCCATATTGCCTCTATATAAATCCATGGTACGCCCACATTTTGAATAATGCGTGCAGATGTGGTTGCCCCTTCTCAAATAAGATATATTGGAATTGGGAAAAGTTCATAAAAGGGCAACCAAATTAATTATGCGTATGGAACGGCTTCCGTATAAGGAGAGATTAAAAAGACTGGGACTTTTCATCTTGGAAAAGAGATGACTAAGGGGGGATATTATTGAGCTCTATAAAATCATGACTGGTGTGGAGAAAGTAAATAACGAAGTTTTATTTACTCCTTCTCATAACACAAGAACTAGGGGTCACCCAATGAAATCAATAGGCAGCAGGGTTAAAACAAACAGAAAGAAGTATTTTTTCACCCAATGCACAGTCAACCTGTGCCAGAGGATGTTATGAAGGCCAAGACTATAACAAGGTTCAGAGAAAAGGACTGATAAGTTAGATAAGAGCTAGATAAGTTCATGAAGGATAGGTCCATCAATGGCTATTAGCCAGGATTAGCCAGGATGGGCAAAATCATGTTTGTTGGTATAGGAATGAAACACAACTAGTCACAGAGTCTGAAATCTAGCTGGGTAACAATGTCACCTCTTGATTACAGTTGCTATTACAGAAAACTTGCAAATTTATTTCTCACTTTTCTTACCACAAATTAAAAAAAGAATGTGTATACGACAATAGTAGATAGGTAGACCTCCTCAAAGACTCCATTTTCAAAGAATATGTACAGGTACCTCAGATACTGGTGAGACACTTGCATGAATGGTGACCGGCACCCCTTCTGGACTGCTGCACAAAAGTGCAAGCCAAATAGATCTGCCGATGTGATGCCCTAAGGGCTACGCAACCCATCTGCGGTTTAAATCATAGTAATGAGATGGAAACCCAAGAAAGAAGTCATCTTGACTGCACAGTACAGCTGAATACCTGGAATGGACATCAAATATGTGCCACGTATATGGGAAATGGAGAACATTGTGTGGTCACACAATTGTTAAAATACAATTAAGAAGGGAAACTATACCAAATCAATCAGCTGAACTGGGCTTTTATTCCTACATTTGGAATTATCATTGAATCAGTCAAAATTAGACTTGTGCCCACATTTGTTGACCGAGTAGTGATAAAAAGTCAACCAATCTTTCATTCAAGGCTATGGAATTATGCCCTAATTTTACAATACCTACTGCTAAATTGAATCTACATTTAAAGTTTTTTCTAAAACAAAATACAAAATATTTAATTCACATGCAAGAAAATAAAATATGGTATAATCAAATAGAACAAATGTTAAAGCCCTTTAGCTAGTGAAATTAAATAATTACAATTAGGAAACATCCAGCTAAGTTGTTTAGTTTTAAGATAGTGTTATCAATACAAGTGTTGATAATTGTAATAATGCTTATAATGTATTATAAAATAAAGTGTATGTTAAAGGATTGGCTAAAAAAAAGGAAAGAAGAGTTGGAATATACGATTTTACACCATCATGTAAATTAACTGACACACTTGAAAAACATTATATTTCAAAATGTGTCGAGGGGGAGACTATTGGGATACCATCAAAAGGAACTGAATATCAAGGCCCTAAAATTGAGACACCCCACAAAATGCATTTACAGAGAAATTTCTAATGAAGTTGCTTTGTAACTATTCACAAATAGAATAAATAAATAAAATAAACTGGACTCTGAATGAAAAAAATGAGTTTAAAGAAGATAAGAAATGCTGACATCAAAGAATGATCATATTTTCCATCATGCCATCTCCCCTTTCTAATCGATTATAGGTAGCACACAATAACATATACTGATTTATAACATTGAAATCTAAAATGAAGAATTGTTAATGGTAAGATTAAGAGCTTTGATAGTTGTATTTTTAATTACACTGGTCTACAATTTTTGAGAAGTCGTCTGCTTCAGAGATAAAATGTGCTATTTAGTATGTATTTTGATGTGCTGAGTTCAAATATGACAATTAAAACAACAGTAAGGCTACTGTTTCTAAGATATTTACGTTTTTACATTTTATGTCTATGTATATTGTGTAGATAGTAGAGTTTTAATAATAAATTGTAAACCTAGGTCTTTTCATGTGTTTATGGTTGCTTTACATGATACTATTTCACCTGTCCTGTTTATGTAACACTTTTAAAAAAAATCAGCAAAGGGGTTATATAAATAAAATGTATTATGAAACAAAAGGCAGAAAACTATTATGTACATAGTTTAGTCCTATTCAGTGTCTACTCGGCGCTTCTTGGCTTGTCTCTTGTATTCATTAAATGGAGCATCTCTTGTCACTGTCCAGCAATAGTCTGCAAGCGTTGATGGGCTCCATTTGCCCTGATAGCATTTCTCCATTGTTGCAATGTCCTGGTGAAATCGCTCGCTGTGCTCGTCGCTCACTGCTCCGCAGTGAGGTGGAAAAAAATCTAAATGAGAGTGCAAAAAATGTATCTTTAGTGACATGTTGCAACCAAGGCTTTTGTATGCCTTGAGGAGGTTTTCCACCAACAACCTGTAGTTGTCTGCCTTGTTGTTTCCGAGAAAATGTATTGCCACTAACTGGAAGGCTTTCCATGCCTTTTTTTCCTTGCCACGCAGTGCATGGTCAAATGCATCATCTCGAAGAAGTTCACGAATCTCAGGACCAACAAAGAAACCTTCCTTTATCTTAGCTTCACTTAACCTTGGAAATTTTCCACGGAGGTACATGAAAGCTGCTTGTGTTTTGTCAATGGCCTTGACAAAGTTCTTCATCAGACCCAGCTTGATGTGTAAGGGTGGTAACAAAATCTTCCTTGATTCAACAAGTGGTGGATGCTGAACACTTTTCCTCCCAGGCTCCAATGACTGTCGGAGTGGCCAATCTTTCTTGATGTAGTGGGAATCTCTTGCACGACTATCCCATTCGCAGAGAAAAGAGCAGTACTTTGTGTATCCAGTCTGCAGACAAAGCAAGAGAGCAACAACCTTCAAATCACCACAAAGCTGCCACTCATGTTGGTCATAGTTTATGCACCTCAAAAGTTGTTTCATGTTGTCATAGGTTTCCTTCATATGGACTGCATGACCAACTGGAATTGACGGCAAAACATTGCCATTATGCAGTAAAACAGCTTTAAGACTCGTCTTCGATGAATCAATGAACAGTCTCCACCCATCTGGATTGTGAACGATGTTGAGGGCTGCCATCACACCATCGATGTTGTTGCAGGCTACAAGATCACCTTCCATGAAGAAGAATGGGACAAGATCCTTTTGACGGTCACGGAACATGGAAACCCTAACATCACCTGCCAGGAGATTCCACTGCTGTAGTCTGGAGCCCAAAAGCTCTGCCTTACTCTTGGGTAGTTCCAAATCCCTGACAAGGTCATTCAGTTCACCTTGTGTTATGAAGTGTGGTTCAGAGGAGGAGGATGGGAGAAAATGTGGGTCCTGTGACATTGATGGTTCAGGACCAGAAGTTTCATCCTCTTCCTCTTCCTCGTCTGACTCAAGTGAGAATGATTCTGGTGCATCAGGAACCGGCAGTCCTTCTCCGTGGGGTACTGGGGTACTGGGGTACTGGGCGTATAGCTGATGGAATGTTTGGATAATGCACAGTCCACTTTTTCTTCTTTGACACACCTTTCCCAACTGGAGGCACCATGCAGAAGTAACAATTGCTGGTATGATCTGTTGGCTCTCTCCAAATCATTGGCACTGCAAAAGGCATAGATTTCCTTTTCCTCTTCAAGCACTGGCGAAGATTTGTTGCACAAGTGTTGCAGCATATGTGTGGGGCCCACCTCTTGTCCTGATCTCCAATTTTGCAGCCAAAAGAAAGGTGATAGGCTTTCTTAACCATAGTGGTTATACTGCGCTTTTGTGATGCAAAAGTCACTTCACCACAAACATAGCAGAAGTTATCTGCACTGTTCACACAAGTACGAGGCATCTCTGCTCACTTTGGCTAAACAGAAATGTGTCCCTTTGCAAAATCAAACACTGACAAATAAGAGAGCACGACACTGGATGATTTCTAGAGCTGATATAGGGCAATTTGTTCAGCAGAGTGATGTAAGTTTCGTTATGATTGCATCATCCATGACTTCTAGGAATAACATGATGCAATTCATATTATGTATGACGCAATACCAGCTTCAGATTGCATCATTCATTGTTTTGCCTAAAAAGCAAGTACTGTCCAAACCCAGTCATAGATTTATTCATAGATCCAGTCAAAGATGTATTTTAGTCATTTCTGGTTTACACTGAGATCCCTTCCCTTTATAACTCACTTATCCTCCGCCATTCCCAAGTATATACTGACCCAATAGCATGTCTTGAAAACTAGAGCCAATCAACAATTTTAAGCTTCATTTTCATTCTCAGTGACCCAGAATTAGTAAAGTTTGTCTACATTTATTTCAGAAGCATTTTGGCTGTAGAGCAGTGTTATTTGTAATTATGGATAGTGAATGGGTACAGATGAGGTAACACTTAGATCAAATCCTTGCTGGCATAAATGTGATTTTGCCAATTCTTCTTTTACACAGAATTATAAAAGATACACAAACATGTAATGATAAATACCTCCTCCACCCCTTTTTCTGGGCAGATACAGGACAGAGTGACACAAAACAACATAACTCAGAAATTGAAAACCCAGCAGGAAAAATACAGTAGTTGGGTAATTGAAGCTTGAGCATATGTAATATACGGGTTACCTAAAACCCAAAGGGCAGATGTACAAAAAAACAATTGGATAAAAATTAAGTAATTGGTAATGTAGAAACACATAAAAGTCCTAAGTGAACATGGCCCAAATTGGAGAAACATGGGACCAGAAACTGAAGAACAGGACTGAGGGCAGGGCCAGCTCCAGCCACCAGGCAGCGCCTTGTAAGGGGCGACAGTCCGGGAATTCTGGGGCGGCCTTTTTTTTTTTGCTTTGGCAGTTCGGCAGTGGCCATTTTTTTTTTTTTTTTTTGCTTGGGGCGGCCGAAAAGCTGGAGCCGGCCCTGACTGAGGGACAAGAACAAGGGATCAGAGAACGTGATGAGTGTCATGGAAGATCTAAGGCCTTCCCAGTGCTCCAGAATGTGGTAACTTGGGCCCACTTATCAATTCTGTCTTGTCTGTTATTATTTGTCTGGACACTCTAAGTGACAATAATTCTATCTGAAATTGTATAAATAATGGTATCTGTAACAAAACATGACTGCATACATACTACCCCATAGTTGTCAGTGGAGTTCAAACCTGGGACCACCACCTACCCACCCTTCTCTACGAGAGAGGCAGGAAAACTGTTATCTTCTAAAGACCATGTCTATACTACCCCTTATGTCGGCAAAATTTATGTCGCTCAGGGGTGTGAAAAGAACACTCCCCTGAGCGACATAAGTTTTGCTGGCATAAACACTTGTGTTCACAGAGCTATGTTAGCGGGAGATGCTCTCCAGCTGACATAGCTATCGCTGCTCATTTAGGTGACTTTATTATGTTGACAGGAGAGCTCTCTCCCATCCACACAGAGCGGCTACATGAGCGATCTTACAGCAGTGCAGCTGTATTGATACAGCTATGCCACTGTAAGCTTGCTAGTGTAGACATGGCCTGAGTAGCAGACTTTCTTAGTCATTGGAGCCAGCCACAGTATGATACTATTCTTCAAAACCACTGTATGACAATAGGATGAATGAGCAGAAATATATGAGTTGATGCTGCTAGGGAGAGATGTGAATTGGGATTACTAACAGCCATTTGGAAGTCTGCACTCCTCAGGGTGAGGCATTTCTGTTGAGAGGTTATTCAGGTAAATACATCTCACTCTGTGATGCATTGGTTGTTTGTAAAGAGCATGAACTCATTTTTCTTTACGAGCAATTGCAAGCCAAAAACTGGCCACAGCTGGCAAACAGCTAGAATTAGGCTTCTGCTCTAGCTTTAGAACAAACACAACCCTAAGAAAAGACTAATTGAAACTTTTTAAACAAATGAGGAGCAGTTTTTGAGAGGGTACAGCTTGATGCTGATGGCACTCAATCAAGGACAAACACATTATTCCTGGAGGTGGAAGGGAAATAATTCTTCCTTAAAAGAAAAAATCTGTCTCCAGATTACTCACTCTGATCAGAAGCACAAGTATTATTCTCCCCTTAAATTAAAAGCATCTGAACAACAGAGTATAATACCCCCAGTCTTGCAATCAGATACAGACAGGCAGACACTGGTCCCTGTATGAAACCTGAGACTCTGCTCACATGGCTCTGATTGCAGAATTGGGGCCTACATTCAGAACACCATTAGAAAGTGCAAATAAAATAGCAGATGACCAAAAGCAGGAGCCATGAACCTGGAAAACAGTTTGGTTCCATGAGAGTTCTGTTTAATTGAGAATAGGAAATACTTGGTGTATTCACAGGAAGCAAAGTAACATACATTAGTTTTTTTAGGACATATTCTATGGGGAGACTTTGATAATACACTACAGTACAGTATTGCATGTTACATAAGCAATGATATTCAGGACATTTCACACCCCTTATGCAGTGCACTCAGCAAGATATTCTGTAAACATGTACCAAACAATGCATGCTTAATTTAGGGTTAGCACCTTAACATCATTGCTGGATTACAGGTGGCTTTTATAAATTTGACTGATAAGACACATTGTGATCGTCTTCACTTTCCATGAGTAAGGGCTGAGTTTCTGGAGTGCTTCCCATTCGCTTCTTCCTACACCCCAGAACAATGAGTCCTGTGATCAGAGCAGTAATTATACCACCAACCACAGCTGCTCCGACCAACCACTGCCAGATCTGACGGGCTTGCTCCAGGTAGGGCATCAAAAAGTTCTGGAAGGAGTCAACTGCAAAAAATGACAAAACTCTTCATGTTATGTAATGCACTGTCAATTTGTGAAAGCTAGCAGTTATATGATGGCTCACGCTGGAAGACTCTGAATAATAATAATGCTTTGGATTTCTATAGTGCCTTTTACCTGAGAGTCACAAAGTAATTTAAAATCCTTAATAAATCAAGTTTTTCACTCAATGAGGGAGATAAGTATTATCCATAACTTACAAATGGGGAAACTGAGGCACAAAACCTACCAACCCCTAAATGACTTCACCCAATGTCACAGAGGAAATGTTGGATGGAATTAAGAATAAAAGTAGTGCCAAAAATTTCTAATGTAGGTGCCTAAAGTTAGGGACATAGGTAACTCCATTAGTTAATCACCTAGATAAGTGACCTAACTTTCAGAGGTGATAAAGAGCCACAGATCCTAATGGCACTAATGTGAACTGCAGGTGTTCAATGTATCTGAAAACAAGGCAATTTATTTAGATGCCTAAATATGGATTTAGGTACCTCATTTTTGGCACCAGTCTTTGAAAACATTGATCTGGATCTCCCCTGCCCGCCCGCCTGCCTGCCCCCATGCTGTGTCTTAATCACTGGATAATTTTTCCTCCTGAATCTGACCCTGCTTCTACACACTGTGCGGTACTTCTCAGCCTTTGCAGTAAAGCTGTGGGTCTCAAATGCAAACAGGCTTATTCTGTCATAGTTTGGAATCAACTCAGTCTGATTCCTCTTCAGTGGTTATTTCAGTCCATTAGCCCAAGGGCACCATGAGAGTCAAAGCTCTGTTTAGCTCTTCATTATGTAGCACTATAAATGTACACAAGACATTTGGGGGGAGGGATAGCTCAGTGGTTTAAGCATTGGCCTGCTAAACCCAGGGTTGTGAGTTCAATCCTTGAGGGGGCCATTTAGGGATCTGGGGCAAAAATTGGGGATTGGTCCTGCTTTGAGCAGGGGGTTGGACTAGATGATCTCCTAAGGTCCCTTCCAACCCTGATATTCTATGCCGGCTCTGGAGTAGGAGACCAGTGCCAAACAGGATACTGCTCACCCAATGGGGTTGATTCTCCATTACCCTGTCTCTTTTGCAGGCATCTGAGGAAAGTGAGTGCACAGGGTTACCATGCTGGTTTGGTAATGTTTTCCACTCCCTTTGCGCAAGTGTAAATGTCTACTCAAGGGGCCAGGTAGTGGAAAAACGAGTCCCTCAAGGTAAAGAATGGGGTGGAGTCTCTAAAGTTTGAGTTAGTTGCATTATCAGAGTGGACAAAGAGGCATTCTTTCTGAAACACCATGAGCCTGAGTCTGGTCTTGGTTATACCAGTGAAAAATCTAGAGTAACTCCATTGACTTCACTGATGTTACACTCTGGATTTACACTGGTTTAATTGATATCAGAATCTGGTTACACAACTCTAGTTCATTCTCTTCACTGGTGGGAGTGAAGAGAATGAATCTGATGCAAAATTTATTCATCAATTTGAATTACAGCTGAGAAAAATATTCACTGAAACCAGGCCAAACTTTGGATGAGCTCCTCACCCCGCTTTGGGCTCTTTATGCAGTGTAAAAGGACCAGAGTGGTATAATGGTTGTCAAAGCCTGTATCTGGCTGGTTGAGGATTCTCCAGCTCTGCCATAGGGGACTTGCCAAGGGCAAGGCTGGGGGCTGGAGAGGCATGTTGAAGGCAGAGCTGCTGCACACAGCACTTTGAAGATTCCTGGTGGTGCTGTGGTCCATAGGGGACCGCAACTTAGACAGGCCCCCAGGCACTTCAGCCCCGGGTGCAGCCCCATAATGGGAGGTGGTTGCTGAACACTTTGCCATCCACTGAAGACTGCTGGGATCCATTTAAAGTAGACCCAAGATGGTCTGTGGTTTCCCTGGGAAACCATGAACTTCTGCAATCTCGACTGACTTGTTTTGATGAAACCAAAATGTCAAAGCCAAACTGTGGAAGTGAGCAGAAAAATCCACATGAATCAATCCCAGCATTGATGCTGGTGTGACTTGTTAGTGAAGCACAGCTGGTGAATTACTCACAGAACCAGTTATAACCACTTATAAGTTATGGGTGTGGAAAGCATAAACTATACACCTGTGCAGTAGGAAATTTGCTCAGATGTTTAGAAGTAGGGGTTGTTGATAGTCAAAAGGCAGGGAAGTTAGTGCTGTTGGATATTAAATATGGAATACCCTCTCTATAGTTAAGGATTCCATTTTAAGTCTGAATTGGACTCTTCTAAGCCCTTAGCTATTTTCATTTTAAGCTTTGCATGCGTGGGATATAGCCAGCAGATTTTTAAAGATGATATCTGAGGTGACTTAGACAAGCTGTTCTGGAGAAATGGGGCTCAGAAAGCATAAATATTAATTATGCTTTGAAGGTCCTTGTAGAATTCTTGCCACTTTTGTCCCAAAATCACTTGTCCTAGAAACTTCAGCTGAGGTTCACTCAAAGCACCTTTTAGAAGGGAAAAGCAGTGCTGGGAAGCTGTATACTGGTGTATTCCAAATGGTCTATTGGACTCTAGAGGAATTTCAAACAGCACTCAGTGATTAGTGGGGACCAACACATTCATCTGAGAAAAAACAACAACAACTCTCTCTAGCCCTTTTCTTATGAAGACAGCCTCCAAAATGAAAACCAAATCAATCTCTAACATATCTATCCTCACAACACCCCTGTAATATAATCCCCATTTTACAGATGGGGAAACTCAAGCAGTGAAAGATTGTGACTTGCCCAAAGCCATGTAGGAAGTCAGTGGTAGAACAAGGAGTTAAACCAGGTTTCTTGGATCCTCAGACCGCACCTTAACCACTAGACCATCTTCCATTGCTATAAAGAGTTTTCCCTGTGGTGATCACATCAAAGTTAACCTCCTCCCCTGCTATTCCTCTCTCTCTCTCTCTAGTGCAGGGTTTCTCTTTTGTAGGAACATTTTCTCCCAGCATGCCTTTCTGAGACTGGTCCTTACACTTGGCAGAGCCAAGCAGCTGCAACTCTAAAGGGGCCATTTTGGAGCTGGTTGTATTTTCCTCTCTTCCAGCGGGTAAGTACCTGTTTTATTTTCCCTTTCTTATTGTTGAGCAGATGGCACTTTCTCACAGTCATAACTATTTCCCATAAAATACAGGGTTTGTTGCTTTAAAAAAAGAAGAAGCTATTCTAGCCATTCTATACCTGCCAATGTATGGGTTTCTTTTAGCTCTAACCATAATTCTGAATTTCCTGGCTTCCAAATGGCTGGGTTTTGTGTGTTTGTTAATACTCTTATTCCAAAGTTTTCTTTTTACCCTGAAGTTTCTAACAAGGGCTATTAGAGAGGCAAGGTGTGTGAGGTCATAACTTTTATTGGAGCAACTTCTGTTGGTGAAAGAGACAAGCTTTTGAGCTACACAGAGATCTTCAGGTCTGGGAAAAGTACTCAGAGTGTCACAGTTAAATACAAGGTGGACCAGACTGTTTAGCATAAATAGTTAATACATATTATAAGAGACCATTCAAGGTGAAGTGGCTAGTTAACACCTCAACAGCCATAGGACAAAACAGGGAGCTTAGCGGGTTACAGATTGTTGTAATAAACTCTAAATCTAGTATCTTTATTAAGTGAATGATTTTTAGTGTCTAGCAAAGTTATGAACTTAAGCTCCCAGGCAGTGGCCGTGCTCTTTATCATTCCCCTATGACCTTGTCTTGCTCAGTTTTTTTCCACCTGTTGGCCAGTGGCATAGCCAGGTTTAGCGCACAGGGGGAGCGGCACTTTAAAAAGCTGCCTTCCCGCTCCCCCTGTACTCACCCGGCGGCGCTTTAAAGGGCCCCCCCTCCAGCCTGGCTCTGGCAGCGGGGCTCGGGTAGCCAGACTTTGGGGTTGTGGTTGGCCACTGAGGCAGGTGCAAGCCGAAGGACTGTTGTTACCAGAAGGGGGTGAGAATGGATTAGTGGGTACTGCCGGAGGGCAGTGTCCTGAAGCAGATGCTGCCGAGTGGGGAGCAATGTGGGTCCCAAACTAGCAGAGCAGACAACGGGCGAGAAACCCGCGCAGAGGGTGCACCATGGCTGACAAGAGCTAATTCCCAGACTGACCAGCAGGAGGCATTGCGGTGGTGAGTCCAGCATGCCATTACACTTCCCCATTTGTGTTATGCCTTTTGCTATAAGATTGTGATTATTATGAGAACTGTGATGTTTACATATATTGTCTTGGGTTTTTAGGTCTGCGTGTACTTGTGTGTGTTTACACACACATCACTGAATCAGGAAATATTTCAGCTCCTTAAGTAAATTGGAGCAGGAAACTTACCATTCAAATCTTGATACTGCCAAAATGGCACTGAAAATGAGCCTTGTTGCACAGTCCTCCTTCCTGCAGAATTTGACTGGAACAAAATGTGTTCCTAAGTGACTTCTTAAAACCTTACATTATGCTTCAACCATCCTTTGGCTCCATCGTTATTAATTTGTCAGCCTTATCCTTGGTAAAATGTAATGTGGCACAGGGACAGATAGGGGCTGCCGCATGATCTAACAGAGGGGAATTACTACTATCTTCCACTTTACCACTGCCTTAAACCAAGTTAAGCATGTCTCTACCATGTTTTAACCTCAACCTGCACAGGATTTCTCTAACAAGCTAGAGATCAGCAGCCATTTCCAGGCATCTACTGCCTGTTTTCAGTTTCCTTTTCCACAGAAAAGATCCATGCAATTGCTACCTTGAAGTTACCATGACAACTCGGATGCCAGAACATGGAGTGTTCCCAGAGGCAGTGCTAGCCAACTGGGGGCCCTAAACAGGAATATTTTGCCCCCCTACACACAACACATACTACTAATTAAGCTATTGCAAAACAAAAGAGCAGCCAACCCCACCTCCTGACATCTAACCATAAGTTAGTAACAATTACCAGCAAAATCTCCCAATCCCTGACTTTTCCAGAGACAAATAAAAATAATAACCCCACATTGAATGAATCCCTACATTCAATTCCTGAACTGCTTTTTTAAAAAAACAAACAACCCCCACAATCATTCAGTGTGTCTCTGTTGCATTCATGGAACTATATGGACTCTCTCTGGTGGCTGCTAGGAGTGGTAGAAGAAACACTCTTATTCCCAGTGGCTAGTCTAGCACAGTGCTTCCTAGAGATTTTGCCAAGGTGGCGTTGCCCTGAAAAATAGGCCAGTGTACCATTGGTACAACAGAACACTAATAAAGAGCAAAACCACCTTTAAATTTAGATGTCCTTTTAGTGGTACACAGCTGTAACAAACCTGCTGGGACTTGGAGGGTGGAACATAGGTTGCAGGAGAGAAGAGTTTGGAGGATGCACCAGAAAGTTAGTCAGTGTGCACATGTTTAGGATGCTAGTTCAATTGCAGCATCTCTGTAAATAGTTCTCTTAATAAAGAGAGTGTTTTAGTTTTATAAGAATAGTCATTTCATGTTATTACTTAATATGTGATACATGATGCAACAGCATTTTAAACATTTCCTCTACCCAATCTGGGTCTAGGACAAGACCATTTCTGGGTTAATTCTAGGCACATGACAAACACAATTCAACTGGCTAGCAAAAGGAAAAAAACAAAAGCCATTCACTCATTTATTCGTTCACATACACCCCAGGATCTATTGGCAACGACTCGCTGCTTCTTGTCACATCCATTTCTATCGCCATATCCAGTTAGCTATTTGACACCAAGTTTAAAAGCAATGTTTGAGACCACAAAGAAATTGTATGCATCTAGCTCAGCCTTGCAAAATTCTGCTTCCCCGGGTTGAATCGTTTGTTTGTTTGTTTGTTTGTTTGTTGATGGACAAAGAAAATGTCAGTCGGATTTTAACCACCATTAGTTATGAGGGGGCAAAGGCCAGGCAAGTAGATTTTTTTTTTTTTTAATTTTATTCAGCCAGATTCTTGTTTGCTTAGTCCACTTTGCACTGTGTATTCAAGGCTGTAGAGATAGTCGGTGGGGAATTACTGCTGTGTAAGGGACATTCTGGGGGCAGGGCACTGCTGAGGGGGTGGAGCATTATGGTGCTTGATCATCCATTATGGAAATTCGAGTGGCTCCCTGGAAGTTCTAACTTGTGTCAAAACTGGGCAGATTAGAAAGCCATGACTGGGTCCCTGGCAGGCCTCCTCTCACTCTGCTTGGCAGCAGTTGGGAATCAGTTCCTGTGTGTATAGGCTGGTAAAAAGTTTTATGATCGTTTTTAAATGCTGAAGCTGGGTAGAGCCTTCTACCTCTCACTGCAAAATCACATTGCAGTAGGTTCCAACCCACACACCTACAACTGACGACATACACACATAAAATGGTTACTGACAAAGATGGGTTACTTTTATATTTTTAAGTGATATCAATCAAATGTTCCCTGATGTATCTATAGCACAAGATAGTATGGTGGTTGTTTTTTCTGATTTACCCACAGTTAACAATTACATTGACAAAGCTGTTCTTTAACAGCTTGCTCATCTTTATTCCACGAAAGGAGACTGGCCACAGCTATACAATATCCAATGTTCTCCAGTTATAACTTTTTTTTAAATTTGTTCCTGGCTTCCCAAATGGTAGTTGCCTGCTACAAAAGGATGTGCAAGTAAAGAGAGAAGCTGACTTTTTAAAATCCATATTTACTGTTGTCAATTAAACAGCTTTAGCTAACAGCCAAACTTTCCACTCCTATTCCCTTCTCTCCAAGGCTCATTTTTAACATTAGTTTCTTGGTTTCCTCCTCCTTTTCCAATTAACCTTATTTTTAGCTTCCCATGAAATTCCCATGACTGAAACATTGTCTCAACTTTTCTTTTCTAACTTGATAGTCTAATTCCTTTTTCAGTCATGCAGTTTAGGGATTTAAACTGCATCCCAAGAGGACATTTAACATGTGCTGTCGATTTTAATTACAACCTATCATCCAGGCATCTGTATTTTATCTCACCTAGCTGTTGCTATTTTATTGTTGGTTCTCCGATTCCAAATGGAGCCCCTTTCTCTTCTAGCCCAAAGCGTATGCTGCTGAATACCTCAATGATGGAAAGAGTCATCAAGGTCTCTTGAAGTTGGCAGGGGTCTGTATGTGTGCTACTATGCTGGTCAATTTGCCACCACAGGATGTTTGAGTGGAGATGACAAAGTTCAATTCTGGAGATGGACTTCCCCAAAGTTATGTGTGTCAGTAGTCTTATCTCTTTGAGTGCACCTACGACTAGGCCTTCAGGAGCACACCCAATATCCGCCGAACTGCAAAGCTACACTGCAGGCCTATTAAGCATCTGTGATGCTGGCAGGCCAGATGCCAGCTCTTGCCAAGACTGCAGGCATTAGCTAAGAACTAACAGACTCATCGCTGGAGACCAGACCAATTCACCTCTTAGTTTTGCTCAAAATAGGCATTAGTCTTATAGGAATGTATTTAGTGTTTAGACTCTACGAAATGCTTGTAAATTGCTGCATATGTTAATTTTACTTGTAATGTCTGTATTCCATGCTACAAGAAAACATGTAAGTTTTGCTTTATAACTTTGAAAATGTTTACTCTGAACTTCTGAACCCAGTCCTGGGAATCACAAAGGATTGGCTAATGGCCCTACTGCACCTGGGAAATACTACATTTAAGGAAGCTCGTCCTGGAAGCTGAATGAAGGAAATAAAAATCATGGGAAAAATTTCCATCTTTTTGGCTGTTTAAACTCTGACAGGCTCAGAGGCTCTAAACTGAAGCCAGAGATCACCAGGAGCTGCCTCCTAGGTCCGCCCTGAAAGATGCTTTGAATTGACAGATAACTGCAACTCTGTCACTCTTAGGATTAAGATGTTAACTTGTGTGTGTGTGTGTATGTTTGCTTGCTTTAACCTATAAATAACTCTTATTCCCTTTTCCTAGTTAATAAACCTTTAGATAGACAACACCTGTAGCCAATGCTATAATAAACTTTGTTGTAAGATCTAAGATATCAAGTCATCTGGGGTAAGTGACTGGTCTCTTGGAAGTAGAAGCAACCTGAATGTGGTGTGATTTTTGGTGCAAGTGACCATTTATCACTAAGTTAAATTTGTGTTGGTGGCAAGATAGACTGGAGAGTCTAAGGCAGTGGTGGACAACCTGCAGCCAGGGCTGGCTCTGGCTTTTTTGCCGCCCCAGGCAAAAAAGCTGCCGCCCGCCCCTCTCAGGCTGTGCGCCAGCTGGGAGGTCGGCATGCCCGCTGCCGGCTGGGGCAATGCCGCGCTCCTCGCTCCCCGTCCGAAGGACCGGTGGGGAGGGCGGCATTCCCGTGGCCCCACTCCCCCGGCCCAGGCGCCGGCAGGGAGCGCGGCATGCCCGCAGCCCCGCTCCCCTGGCCAGGGCGATGCCGCGCTCCTTGCTCCCCGGCTGGAGCGCCGGTGGGGAGGGCGGCATGCCCGCCGCCCCACTCCCCCAGCTGGGGCGATGCTGCGCTCCATGGCCGGGGCGCAGGTGGGGAGCGCGGCATGCCCGCCGCCCCGCTCCCCGGCCGGGGCACCGGCGGGGAGGGCAGCTTCCCCGCTGCCCCGGCCGGGGCACTGGCGGAGAGGGCGGCATTCCCGCTGCCCCAGCTGGGGCGCAGGCGGGGAGCGCGGCATGCCTGCCACCCAGCTCCCCCAGCCGGGGTGATGCCACTCCCCGCTGCCCCGGCCGCGGCGCCAGCGGGGAGCAGGGCATCCCTGCTGCCGCCCCGGCCGGTGCGCTGGTGAGGAGGGCGGCTTCCCTGCTGCCCCGGCCAGGGGGCCGGCGGGGAGCGCGGCTTCCCCGTGGCCCTGCTGCCCCGGCCGGGGCGCCGGCAAGGGAGGGGGGTGGCTTCCCCGCGGCCCCGGTCCCCCGGCCAGAGCAATGCCACTCCCCGCTGCCCCGGCTGGGAAGAGTGGTTTTTTGTTTTTAATTAAAAAAAAAATCTCAGCGCCGCCCCCCCTCCAGGTGCCGCCCCAAGCACATGCTTGGTCAGCTGGTGCCTGGAGCCGGCCCTACCTGCAGCCCGCGGGCCACATGTGGCCCATCAGGGTAATCTTCTGGCAGGCTGCCAGACAGTTTGTTTACATTTGCATAGCTTCCCGCAACTCCCAACTTACTGATTTCTTCTTCGCTGGGAAGCTAGCCTGCAAGACTCCAGACATCTGCCACTGCTCAGCAGAAGTGCAAAAGCAATATAATTCCTGACCCTTTCTCACTGGGTCCCTTTCCATCTTTATATGTCTCCTACCTCCCTGCTCATGTTCTATCTATAATCACAATTAGCCACTTCATTTCAACGTCTCAACTAAATCTTTGCTATTGTCAAATCACTCCTTTCCTCCATCTGCTTTGAAATAAAACTTTTATTTCACCATTCTTCATTCGCCTTACTCCTGTCCCATTGCCCATCCTCCTACTCATCAGCAAGGTTCTGCATAAGCTTCTACCTCTTCTCAGACCATGACCTATGAGACAATCGTCACCGCTAATTTTTTTGGCATTGTACCTTTTCACTGTACCTACCATGCAAATCAACCCTAGCTCCTTGCCTTTGATCACGGATTCATCTTTTCTAGTCCTTCTGGATCACGTTGCAGCATTTTGGTATCTTGTAGCATATGAGCTCCTCAAACAAGAAGCCAGCACTTGTCTCTCTAAGGCTATGTATACTCTTCAAGTTGGAGACTCAAATAGACATACCTGCACTAGCTCTGATTGAGCTAGTGTGCTAAAAACAGAAGTGTTGCTGTGGCAGGGTGAGTGGCAGGAGGGCCTAGCCATCCTCAGTAAAATTCCATCCAAATCACTAGGTATGTGCTTGGGCAGCTGGCATCTCCTGTCACTTGTGCCAATGTGGCTATGCTTCTATTTTTAGCATGTGAGCTTGATCAGAGCTAGCATGGGTATGTCTCCTCAAGCTGGAAATTATACCTCCAGTTCAAAGTGTAGCTGTATCCTTACTAAGGATCTGAAGAAGTGGGGATTCACCCATGAAAGCTTATGCTCCAATACGTCTGTTAGTCTATAAGGTGCCACAGAACTCTTTGTCGCTTCTACAGATCCAGACTAACACGGCTACCCCTCTGATACTTGTATCCTTACTGTGAATCCAACACTTCTAGCTAACTTTATTTCTATTTCTAACTTCCCAACCCCAAACACTCAAACCCACCTGAATCTTTGGATATTCAGAATCCGAATGTTGTTGCTCTGGCCCATTTTTAATTTTGAACCAATTCTTCCTTTCTCATAAAGAATGACAACTTAGGCTCCACCTCTGCAAATGGGACTGAAGAGGGACTTGAGTGGCACATAGACCTTGTGCAGGTTCTCTGTACAGGTATGAATTTCACCCTTAGTGCTGATCTTTCAGCGGAAATAAAGAACCATCTTAACCCACCCTTCTGCAAAGCAACAGGCATGATTAGAAAGGACAGACTTGATTTTGTCTGCAGGGTAGTTGTAGCGGTGTCAGTCCCAGGATATTAGAGAGACCAGATCGGTGCGGTGGTAATATCTTTTATTGAACCAACTTCTGTTGGTGAGAGAGACAAGCTTTCTAGTCACACAGAGCTCTGAAAAAAGAGGTGTCTCACCAACAGAAGTTGGACCAATAAAAGATATTACCTCACCCGCCTTGTCTCTCTAACACTGGCATTTAATCACTTTTAGTTGTTTTTTATACCAGTTTCCTCTTGTGTCTGATTTTCTGTATAATTCTGCAATGCTAATGTATTCTGCAGTGTTTTGAACTTTCTCAATATTTGGCATTTTTTCTTAAAGCCCCAGTTCCTGGAATTAAGTCACTTGATGTGAGAATCACAGTTTTCATTTAAAAATAAATGAAAGATTCTAGTTCAAGAGAAAAGCTTGATAACATGAACCCTAAAGATTCAGAAACTAGAATACAAAATAAGCCCCAAATGTATCAATTTTTTTTTAAAAAATCTCAAGAATGGTTTAAAAAAAATCATAGGAGAAACACTAATTCCTGCTTATGCTATAGTTCTAAAATGGTCATTAGATTAACTAGGACAACGTACTTGAAATAATCAGCCATAAAAATGAGCTTTTGGGATAGCAATGAATCACAAGCTGCTAGACGGTGTTTAACAAAAGAATTGAATGAGCGGGCTGAACGCTATTTGGAGCAGTTTACTAAGCATGCAGAAGTCAGACCCTGTCATTAGGAAGCAAAATCTTTCCGAGGGCCAGAGCTGCCTGAAAGTACTGTAGTATTGTTCTGACAGAGTGAAAAAAGCTACTAGGGTAAATGTTAGTCTTGCTAAAATGTCTCTGCTGCCTTTGATATATGATTCCGGGACTCTTGGCTGCCGATTGCATTTGCAACTGAACAGACACATTCACAAAAGGTTGCGCAGTTCCTTGATCTCATTCATTTCTTCAGCTTTATAAAAGTCTTGATCTTCTAGCTGTACCTTGTGCCCCAGGCTTGAATCCCTGATCCAAATGCCCCTCAACTTTGGTCTATGCATTCCAGTGGCCTATCTTGGTAATCGCCGAACTAAAGTCCAAGATCTGAATGCTCCTCAGCTCTGGGGAAAGTTTAGGTCTCAAACAAAATTTGTCCTTTATATTAGTGCATGCAGATCTTATTGAAGCCTACACTGCTAAATGGCCCCAGCCTACATATCAATACTATTTCTAAACAATGCACATTTAATCTATATTAAGTAATAATAAAGACCCTCATGCAGCCCTTTAGTTGCATTCTGTAAAAATGACACTGTGTATCTCATGGTGAAATTCACCCCTGTGCAAAGAGGTAGTACAAAGCTCATGATCACTTAAGTCCTACTTAAGCTTTATTTTGAGGACTTAAATAGTTCATTGGCCATTTGCAGGGGTGAAGTTAATCCTTGATAATTAAGATTTATTAAGTTTCCAAGTATAAAACGTGGTTTTCCAGCTGCCAATTCAGAAACCTGGGCCTGGGATCTGAAACTCCAGCTGGGTTGTGTCTCTTGCACATGATCACCACTAATAAAGAATCTGCAGGACAGATTCTACCTTCAATTATGCAGTTACATGGGGCCAGATCCTTGGCTTGTGTAAATTTGCACTGATTTATGGAGCAGTGCTAATTTACACCAGGCCTATGGCCTTTGTATTAGGCCCTCAATGAAACCTGACTCAGTGGTGCTGTACTAATTGGGTTTGCACTGGTATAATTGAAAGCAAAACATGGCCCTGCCTTTGGAAGTTTTTTAACAATTCTGTTGATAATTACACAGTCTTCCATAGCTGCCTGTGTTGGCTGTGCAGTGCTGACAGACGACAAACTTCCTTTGGTCACTAAGCCAATCAGATATGACTGCAAATACTCTCACTGAATAAATCTGATTAAGAAGGCACCTTTTGTACTTAGTCTCTTTACAGATATATGCTATATAAAAATGGCGGATTCAGAATTTGCTTATTACTAAACATTACCTGGGTCTGCTAGATATTCATAATCATATCCCAGCTCCCTTGATGGGGTAAAAAATTCTCCATTTCTGTAGAGAGGAATAAATGGGACCATGTAATATTCACGATTGTGTCCAATGGGTGCATTGGCTGCTGGGTAAACTTCTCGCAGAGGTCTGTGTCTTCTAAGCCATTGTTCAAAAATACTGTAGAGGAAAGAGAGTGTGGATTAATACTGCAAATAGACAACAATGCTCCTCTTTGCAACAACAGAGAAACTCAGTGGGCCTGATTCGCTGCTACCTTGAACCCTGAGGAGTGATTAATACCTGTCCAAAGTGAATTTGAGGGTATGTGTAAAATGCTATCAAATCAGCATGGTAGCATTTTATGCCTACTAGGTTCTCAGTTAGCGCTGTTGTAGGTACCTGCACAAAGTGCAAGCCAGTGAAGGCTCAAGCTTGGTATCTGCAATGCTGTTATGTTTTATAATTCAGTGGCTGTAATTTATGCAGCAATTATAGTGTAATTACAGTGTGGTTGTGCTTTCTGATAGTTAATTACGACTAATTCACATAACCAGAATGTTAACTATGGGACTGAATTAAGTATATTACTGGCCCTTTGATTTCATACTTAATACATGTGCTCTTTAGAATCTAGGCACATTATCTGCATTGCATTCACATTGTAATCAGTCTAAGCATTCATTTTTTAATAGCAGGGTGGTAGCACTATAGTTAAGGTTGAGACTAGCTTACTCTTGAAGAACTGATTTCTCCAAGTGGGCTAAAAGCCACATGCTTACTTAGATTGTCTTGAAAACTGCTGGGCATCATGATGGCCGGGGGCAGTGTTACTGGTCCAAATTGAAGGTGGTTTGAACAAGGGATTCTTGACATACAGTATCAGAGGGGTAGCCGTGTTAGTCTGGATCTGCAGAAGCGACAAAGGGTCCTGTGGCACTTTATAGACTAACAGAGGTATTGAAGCATAAGCTTTCGTGGGTCAATACCCACTTCTTCGGATCAAGTTCCGAAGAAGTGGGTATTGACCCACGAAAGCTTATGCTTCAATACCTCTGTTAGTCTATAAGGTGCCACAGGACCCTTTGTTGCTTCTTGACATACAGCACTCCTCCCCCCACCCCTCAAAATCAGGTGATATCAAAATGTCGTGGTTCTTACAGCTTAAGACAACATGCTATGGCCACTGAACCCAAACAGCACCACTGTACTGTGAGATGGAGTCCTGGTAGCTCTCTGAGAATGTGTTGTGCACAATTTGTTGCTCGGTTCTGTAGGAGCTCCTGCTGGAGATTATGCTTGGGGAGCAAAGTTTCTGGCTTATGAGCGGATATTTCAAAGTGCTCTGATATTCACATGTATGCTCAGATCTTACTTCAGAAGTATCATCTAGGGAAATGACATTAAATAAATAGAGGGAGGACAAACGTTTGTAGTAAGCAGCAGCATTAGGGTAATGAAATCATGTGGCAGGGTCCTCATCCATTTCCTGAACAGTGGGACTGAATGAAGTAAAGTAAGTAGCTGTGGCTCTCATTGATGTCAGCATGACCAAAAGGGGTTGCTGAGCATCAGGAAAAGTTCTATTCTAAGGACTGGGGTAAGGCGGACATTGACTGATCCAGTGCCAGGATACAGACCCAGAGCAGTAACTTAAGTGTATCATGAAAAATAAACACATTTTCAACTTTCTATGATTACTCTTCTCATCTACACAAACCAAGGGATCACACATAGAGTTCTTCGGGAAAGGGGTGTGAAGGAAATGTCAGACACTAGACAAATGTTGTCATGTGGGCCATGGTCCTTATAAAAACAGTCATAGCAAACTTCCAGGGATATTTTTTTACCCCACAAACTGCTATATAAAATTAAGCAGTGGAAAAGCTACAATAAACTTTTACAAATGATACTCTAACCCAAAGGGTAGAACGTTTGTCCACCTTTCACACCTCCTGTTAAAATTAAAATCTAGTGAGATTCTCAGAATAGGTATACTTCTTGGTACAAATTTGGAGTCATTTGGTCAAGAGATTCCTAATATATAGCCCCTCCAACCCCCATTAAGGAGCTTATTTTATTAAATCCACGTGCATAGAGAGATTGTCTTGATAATTCTTATTTAACATGGGTTGGGTTGATAGTATGGGGCGGGGGAGGAAGAACACCCATTGAGATGAATGGATTAGTTCACACTTAGAACTATTGTCAGGTGGCATTCATCTCCATGGGGTATTCTGATTTTTCTGAGAAGAATGGGTCACTATATACCTCTCCAATTCTCCTATGCCATTGAAGCTTGTACAGAGCCACTTTTCCCTACATTAGCTCCCTGCTGGTATGGGGCTCTTCTCCATTCTCCTTGCTCCTCAGAGACCATCAGTTACCACCTTCCTTCCCCCTTGTAGTCCCACAGTCCTACTGGGGGCATGGATGGGCCAGAAGGAGGGTAGAGGTCGTAGTTGAGTGGCAGAGGGGGTTTCCAGGAAGCCTTCCTCTGCCCCCTCAGAGATGATCCCCAGTCTTGACCTCATTCCTACCACTTCCTCAAAATAAAAAAAGGGTGGAAATTCACTGTTTAAAACTTTGTCAGTGCAGAATTGAGGTCAACCAGCAGTGCCTTATACCCTTCCAGAACAGCGAGTGTGCTTATGCTTAACCTTCTACAAACCAGGAAAAAAAGAGTTAATGAAAGACAAACTTAAACCTCTGAAAACTAGGAAACGTGGCATTAAGGTACACACTAGCCTCCCCACCCCCAAACCTCAGCACGGGAACCTGCGAGTTAATTCTGCTAAAATCTGATCAGGGCCAGCTCCAGGCACCAGCAAAAGAAGCAGGTGCTTGGGGCGGCACATCTGAAGGGGCGCCATTCTGGCCATTCTTGGGGCGGCACATTTCAAGGGGCTTTTTTGTTTTTGCTTCAGTAGCTCTCCGCCTGCGCCCACTTGGGGCGGCAAAAAAGCTAGAGCAGGCCCTGAATCTGATGCACGTTTCTGCTCAGAAATTTACAAGGGGCTGAGTGGTACGGGAAGAAGCCATTCTGTGGCTCCCTCCTGTTCACACCAAAGCCTGGGGGTGCCAAGGAGGAGGTCATGCAGTCTTTTGAGAAAGGTCAGTAAGTTACAGAGCCATGGCTTGGGCCTTTTCTGCATGAGTTTGATCCCCTCTACTCTACCCAGCTCTTAATTTCATAGAATCATAGAAGTGGAAGGGATCTCGAGAGGACATCTAGTCCACTCCCCTGCACTCGTGGCAGGGATAATTATCTAGACCATGCCTGACAGGTGTTTGTCTAACCTGCTCTTAAAGAATCTCCAGTGATGGAGATTCCACAACTTCCCTAGGCAATTTATTCCAGTGCTTAACCACCCTGACAGTTAGGAAGTTTTTCCTAATGTCCAACCTAAACCTCCCCTGCTGCAATTTAAGCCCATTGCTTCTTGTCCTATCCTCAGAGGTTAAGAAAAGATTTTCTTCCTCCTCCTGGTAACAACCTTTTACATACTTGAAAACTATTATGTCCCCTCTGTCTTCTCTTTTCCAGACTAAACAAACCCAATTTTTTTCAATCTTCCCTCATAGGTCATGTTTTCTAGACTTTAATCATTTTTGTCACTCTTCTCTGGACTCTCTCCAATTTGTCCACATCTTTCCTGAAATGCGGTGCCCAGAACTGGACACAATACTCCAGTTGAGGCCTAATCAGCGCAGAGTAGAGCAGAAGAATTCCTTCTCGTGTCTTGCTTACAACACTTGCTAATACATCCCAGAATGATTGTTTGCTTTTTTTGCAACAGCATTACACTGTTGACTCATATTTAGCTTGTGGTCCATTATGACCCCCCCAGATCCCTTTCCGGAGTACTCCTTCCTAGGCAGTCATTTCCCCTTTTGTATGTGTGCAACTGATTGTTCCTTCCTAAGTGGAGTACTTTGCATTTGTCCTTATTGAATTTCATCCTATTTACTTCAGACCATTTCTCCAGTTTGTCCAGATCATTTTGAATTTTAATTCTATCCTCCAAAGCACTTGCAACCCCTCCCAGCATGGTATTGTCCTCAAACTGTATAAGTGTGCTCTCTACGCCATTATCTAAATCATTGTTGAAGATATTGAACAGAACCAGACCCAGAACTGATCCCTATGGAACCCCACTATTTATGCCCTTCCAGCATGACTGTGAACCACTGATAACCACTCTCTGGGAACAGTTTTCCAACCACTTTTGCACCACCTTATAGTAGCTTCATCTAGGTTGCATTTCCCTAGTTTATTTATGAGAAAGTCATGTGGGACAGTATCAAAAGCTTTACTAAAATCAAGATATACCACATCTATTGCTTCCCTCCCATCCACAAGGCTTGTTACCCTGTGAAAGAAAGCTATCAGGTTGGTTTGACATGATTTGTTTTTGACAAATCAATGCTGACAGTTACTTTTCACTTTATTTTCTTCTAGATGTTTGCAAATTGCTTAATAATTTTCTCCATTACCTTTCCAGGTACAGAAGTTAAGCTGACTGGTCTGTAATTCCCTGGGTTGTCCTATTTTCCTTTTTATAGATAGGCACCATATTTGCCCTTTTCCAGTCTTCTGGAATCTCTCCCGTCCTCATGACTTCTCAAAGATAATCACTAATGGCACAGATATCTCCTCAGTCAGCTCCTTGAGTATTGTAAGATGCATTTCATCAGGCCCTGGTGACTTGAAGACATCTAAGTAATTTTTAACTTGTTCTTTCTCTGTTTTAGCCTCTTCTGGTTCTACCCCATTTTCACTGGCATTCACTACGTTAGAAGTCCAATCACCACCAACCTTCTTGGTGAAAACCAAAACGAAGAAGTCATTAAGCACCTCTGCCATTTCCACATTGTTGTTGTTTCCCCCCCTCATTGAGTAATGGGCCTACCCTGTTCTTGGTCTTCCTCTTGCTTCTAATGTATTTGTAGAATGTTTTCTTGTTACCCTTTATGTCTCTGGTTAGTTTGATCTCGTCTTGTGCCTTGGCCTTTCTAATTTTGTTCCTACATATTTTCAATAAGTTAGGTTTTGTTTTTGAATCCCTGTCCTGCTCTCCAGCTGCCTACACTGCAATAATATAGTCACACAAGGTGAAATTCACACATTTTCAGCATGCTCATGGGCGGCTCAGGAATATCCTTGAATGGGGAAGGGAGTGATCAGATATAAGGGATAGCCTGTCCACCCACTACATATGGACGAGGAGGGCTCCAGGCTGGCTTAGAAACTGCTGTTGCAGGGACAAACTTTGGGGACAAGCTAAGGGCAGGATCAATGAATCTATGCTTATGTGGATTCAGGGGTTGGAACCACCAGGAAGGTGCAAGACAGAGCTGTGAGTCACACTTCAATCTAGCTACTGTGAGTGGTGAGGGGCTGTGGAGAATGCTCCATGCCCTGGCCATTAGCTGGGGGATGTGCATTTCAGCCATAGCTAATTTAATCATTACCAGTTCAGGGAAAGGGTTTCTCCAGACTACCCCAACAGCTGAACTTGGCACTAACATGTCTGTAAGCTGCACAAGGAGTCTGCATGCAAGCTACATCTTTTGTCATCTGAGAAAAATGACTCTTTCATTCTGCTTATGCTGGCAAATTAAAGCTCTCTCCCAACCAGGCAGAACTAGGACCAGAACCTCAGTTCTTTTTTAGGACCAAACGATTTAATAGATGAAAGCGTTGCTGTGTTCATCCACCTTGTCAGCCCCCCAAAATGAAGGTATTAATCTTGATTAAATTCTTCATTCATGGCTCTCATCTTTAGCTAATTTCATCAGCCCTGTCTAGTAGAACTCTCTTGTCAGAATAATAATGCTCAGCTGAGGCAACCAGATTGACAAAATTGAACAATTATTTCAAAACTTTAACTTCTACTTAAACAAAAAAAGAAGCTGAAATAGAAACTCTCTGATCAGCTTAAACTTCCAGAAAACAGTTTGCAACATAGAGAGGTTCAGTGACCACTAAATAAATGTGCAAAACCATACAGGAAGGATGGTTCTGTGGTTAGAACACTAGACTAGGGCTTGGAAGGCCTTGGGTACATCACTGAGTCTCTGTGTCTCAGTTCTCCATCTGTGAAATGGGATAATAGTACTTCTCTGTCTCATAGGGGTGTTGTGAGGTGCTCATATACATATGGTACTGGAAACAGCAGTATCTTTAGACAGAAGTAGGAACTAAGACCAGGATTTTCGAAGGTGGGTGACGTTGTGGCTATCTCAACTTCTGGGTGCCTCACTCTTTGAATGCTCAGCCTGGGATGCCTTATGGGTTTCCGAGCACCTTGGTTCTGAACATCCGGCCTTTGTACGGTGTCTTGAGTTCAGAACCTAAATTGCGAGTCACTGGAAAACCTTGCTCTAACCAATATGCAGTTTCACAAACTAAAAGGGAGATTGTGCCTTTATTATTTGTATTGTGGTAGCACCTAGGAGCCCTAGTCAGGGACTCCATTGTGTTAGGCACAGCGCAAAAAGGTGGTCCCTGTCCCAAGGAGAGTTCTCCCATCAAATCAATACACCACACTTGCATTTTGCCTTTTTGACAGAATCTGGTCTCTTATATAGTGTAACCAGAGGCAATCTGGTCTAGTAGGTAGAGCAAGGAACTGAGAGTTGGGAGACCCGACTTCTGTTTCCTGGCTATGCTAATGACTTGCTGCATGACCTTGAGGAAATCACCACACCATGTCACCATGCCTCATTAAAATGATTTCAGGTTCTCCGATGACAGGTGCTATATATGTGTAATGTGTTGTTGTTGTTGTTACTGTAGCAAAATAACTGAATTCATAAACAGACATTTAGTACCATTTTAATAATATTAGGAAATACTTCCTAATTATAAGGGTAGTTAAGTTCTGGCATAGGCTTCCTAGGGAGATTGTGGAATCCCCATCACTGGAGGTGTTCAGAACATGTTGGACAAACACTTGTCAAGGATGGTCCAAGGTCCCTTCTAGCTCTACATTTCTACGATCCTGTTCTGAGCTTTGCCACAGACCCGCTCTGTGAATTTCAGCAAGGTCACTTAACATCCAGGTGCTTCAGCATCACCAAGTGAAAAGGGATGGTAAATGATTCCCCAAGATGAAGGATAATGAAGACTCACAGTAGGTTGACACTTCAATTGTTTGAATTTTCATGCATGATTGTGTTCTGTTGAGATGTACTTTGCTTTTGCAAAGAGCTTTGATACGGTGAGTTGTAAGGGGCAGACCTTTCCTGTACAAAGAAAATTAAACCCATCCATAAAAGGCAGGAATATAACATTTTCCTGTGATTACATATCAGATGGATTTGAATCTTTTCCTTGTAGCACTATCCAATACATACCAGAGTATAGAAAATTAACTGAAATGAGCCTTAGTGGAAAATTAATTTTAAGAAGGTTGGTTTAGAGGTTTGGGGGTGGGGGTGGGGGTGGGGGGGGGGGAGGAGGAAGACAAGTCATTTGATGGTGATTAAAAAAAGCCATAAAAAATTGCTGGATATGTATTGTTCCATGAATAATTTATGCAGCACAGATTATGGCTAATGAAGCAATGATTCAAGAAAATGAATGTGTATGATAAAAATAGTCAGATTTGCTGCCAGTGAGAAAGATAAAGGATAGCATAAACTGCATTGCTGCATGTAATTCCGTTATGGCATTAAATAATGTGCTCTCCTAGAACATGTTGTGCACAAGAACATATTGTTCCAGGTTTTAAGATTCTCTCCTTGTACACAAATGATGTAGAATAACTGGAGGAGTTATTTCCTTTGTGAATCCTCCACTGTGGTGGATTCTCCGTTACTGGACATTTTAAAATCAGTTAGATGTTTTTCTAAAAGACATACTGTAGTTCAAGCACAGTTATTGGACTTGAAGCAGGAAGTCATTCAGGGAAGTCCTGTGGCCTGCGTTATGCAGGAGGTGAGCCTAGATCAGTAGTTTTTGAACTTTTTTCATTTATGGGCCCCTAAAAAATGTTGAATGGAGGTGCGGACCCCTTTGGAAATTCCACCTGTGGTTGGTGGACACCTAGATCATCTACGGTGGACCTCTAGATCATCTGCTACACATCTACCACATCTACGGGGTGGTGTTGTTTTGGGGGATTTTTTTTTCTGCAGACTAGACTACCCTAAAAAGCCAGGTAAGTATTCAGATCCTATGGGAAATTTAAATATCTAGGTAGAATGATATTGACAGCAAGCTGTGTACACATCCCTGAAAAGGTGGGACATCCGGACTCAAACATATAAAACATTTGTGTTTTCATCTTGGCTTTTAAAAATATAATTTGCACTGAACCTAAGCATGGGAGTGCTCTGACCAGTAGTCATCTTTCAAACAAAATTTTTGCTCTGAGTATGATTATTACAATTTGGAAAATGGTACTTAATTATGGGTTTTGACAATCTTCACGCTTACACTGGTGGACGTCAAGTGTAACTGCATTGAAGGCCAGAGTGTTACACCAGTGCAGAAAGGATGTGAGTTGGAGGAGAATCAGAACCAGAATTTTGTTTTTAGCTGGATGTGGCTGTAGTCAACTAAAGAAGATAATGGAGTTCAGGAAAATATAACCCCTTCCCTCCAGCCCTGCTCTCAGGAACCTCTGTGTCTTCATTTCAGAGAACTGAACTCAAAGTGAACATTCTTTAAAGCTCCAGTGTACAAATTAATTTCTCCCACTTAACCCTCATTTTTCATACCTTTGCACATCTTGGAACAGATATGCTGGAAATAGCACAAGGAACCCAGCTGTTGTGGAATTTCTGGCCTATTATTGTGTATGCAAAAGGACTTGAAATTCTGGGTGCGTATCCAAATTTTTCCCAAATCCTAAGCCTTTTGAGTTCTGCCTATGGATGCAATAGGGGTTCCAGTTAGGGTGACCAGATAGCAAGTGTAAAAAATCGGGACAGGGGGTGGAGGGTAATAGGAGCCTATATAAGAAAAGGCCCCCAAAATCGAGACTGTCCCTATAAAATCGGGACGTCTGGTCACCCTAGTTCCAGTTTGCAGCAGAATATTTTGCAAGCCATTATACAATAATAATTGTTATGCATTTATTTCCTAAATAGAGAATCAGGCTCTTTTTTTAAGAGTCTCTTCTCATCTCAGTGAGTAAAAGTGGCCTGGTTTAGCTAATGCATGCTAAGCCTGGCCTAAACTTGACCCAGCATAACACCTTAAAATGGATTTTAACTGAAGGATGAGAGAATGAACCATATATGGCAAGTGTCACTTAATGCACTACTGAAAGGCTCTCAGACACTGCAGTGTTGTGTATGCTATAAGACCCTATATAGAATAGAATAGTATTCTAAGCTACATCAGGGCCATCTGAAAGACTAGCAGGAACCCACTACTTAATTAGCTACATTCACGCTAAAGATTACCCTGCACCTGTATTAGGAAAAGATTAAGTCTCTCAGGCTTAGAGCACACATGTTAGCTAGGTTTGAACTAAACTCAAGCACTTTTCCTATTCAAGACATACTGTTTTTTAAATGCATCCAAGTCAGCAGTATCTCCACGGAAGTGTAGGAGGAGATTCTGTTCCTTGATATAGATACAACCGTGGGTCTCTTTCTCTTCTCATTTTCAAAATGATGCAACTCTGTTTGCTTAGGTAGTTGTTCCTAATTCACACCAGTGTCACTGGGTATGTCTACAAAGCAGCTAGACACCTGTGACTGGCCTGTGCTAGCTGACTTGGGCTCACAGGGCTTGGGTTGCGGGGCTGTTTTATTGCTATGTAGACTTCCGGGCTTGGGCTGGAACCTGGGCTCTAGGACAGTGCAGGGAGGGAGGGGCCCAGAGCTCGGGCTCCAGACCAAGCCCAGAAGTCTACACAGCAATGAAACAGCCCCACAGCCTGAGCCCCGCGAGCCTGAGTCAGTTGGCATGGGACAGTCACAGGCTTTTCTTTGCTGTGTAGACATACCCAGTAAGATCAGAATTGTGTCCTTCTATTGTGTGTAAAAGACAAACTACATTTGGGGGAGACTATGACATCCCGTGCTCTCCAAAAGAGGAGAAATAAGGATTTATAAATGCAATGCTGTGTTGCATGAATAAATTGTTAACTTAAGAACATCCTCCAAAAGGTCTTATCTCTATTTGGCTCACCAAAGCCACATTATGCATCTAGGGGGGATGGAGGGAAGGGAAGGGGAAATCACCTGAAATAAGAGATGGTACAAATGCCAGCTGCTTCAAAGTTTAATAACTACTTTCCCCTGAAGAAAGAGATAACAATATAGTGTCCAAGTAGATTAAAATGGATAGCCATAGAGGTTGCTGGATTGCCTCTATGGATCGTACTTCTGTGCTCTGTAATTTATTTCTTTTGAGCTTGTCATTATTAAGGTGCACAAGGGTCCGCAAGCACATAGATCACAACCATGGCAGGAAAATGATAATTTTCTTTTGCTGAATAGATGCTGCCTGCATGTGGGTGAGAAAAATGCCATGTTTTCCTGTGATTTTTACAGTCTGAACAATTAAGGCAGCTATGACTGCAAAGGTGCGGTGGGAAGGAAATTCAGGGTCACATTGGTTGTCTGTATCAGAGTTTGTCTGGATCAATTGTACTGTAGAGAGAGCTCTCGTCTCTCAAAACAAGATTTCTCTCAGCAGAGCCTGAGGGCAAAGTAACCTTTTCTTTTAAAATCACTAATTGTTTGCATAATATGTAGCCCGGACCGGACAGTAATCCATTCTATAACTGCCCTGGGTGGATCAGGATATAGACACATCTTGTGTGGTATGGGACCTTCGCGCACATTGACCGTACTCGCCTGAGGAAGTGCTCACCAGTTGGCAGATTGTTAAGGCCAGAAGGGCTAATCTGACCTCCTGCATAATACAGGTCAGAGGACCTCACTCTGCCTTTAGCCAAGGGGTTAGAGTGCTTGTCGGTGACTTGGGAGACCTGGGTACAACTCCCTGTTCTACCTGACCATGGGCAAGTTGCTAAATTTCTTTGTGCTTCAGTTCCCCATTTGTGAAAGGGCAGTAATAGCACTGCCCTACCTGCCAGGGATGTTGAGGATAAATACACTAAGAATTGTGAAGTGCTCAGATAGTGTGATAATGAAGGCCAAAGAAGTACCTTATGCAAAGGTACAAAGTACCTTATCCACTGGAAAAATGGTTCCAAAAATCAGTACCTAGGTGTATGATTCACCTCTCAAACACAGACCCTAGTGTCCTGGGGCATTTTGTGAGAGATCGTGAGGCACGATGCCCGCTCTCAGCTCCTCTAGGACAGCACAGCACAGCCAGCCCCCACATAAGAGCTGTGCCATAAAAGCCACAATCCAGTTTGGTTCGGTGTCGATAGTGCACTGAGCACTGTATGAAAAACCAAAAGGAGACCATCTCTTCCCAAAGAGTTCACAGTCTCAGAAACAGACACAGAGAGGAGAGGTTATACTGTGAGACTCACAGGATAGAGGAAAACCTTGAACGTGACTGAAGTGATTCCGATAATGAAGGCAGGGACTGGTTTCCTATGCTTTAGATGTGCTTAATCAACACCTCAAAGTGGGGTGTAGATTTTTTCCCTTAGCTACTGTGGTGTTAAGATGAAAACCATATTTTCCAAAAATTGCTGAGACTGAGCTCTTTATAACATGGTCACTCTTCCACCAGTGATCATACACCCTTGTACCAGCCTACAGGCACTTTGAAAGCTGTGGTGTTTACATGTTGCTTGTAATTATTAGAACTGGGAGCAGTGGGAGCACTGGCTGTTGGGAGTCTGAAAGGACAGGAAACAGGAAGGAGCGGGGAGGAGTTGAGAGGCTGGGAGAGCTACAGAGGGTGCAGCAGCAGCTTGATAAAGAGGTTTCCACTTTGAAAATAAAGTCCTGTTGAAGCTTGTTAGTACCTTGCCTGGTTGTTACAACAAAAGCCTCTAACCAAGCCCTCCTCTGGCCCACCCTGACTGTGCTCACTTTGGTTCCTGTGATGTCCTGTCTTGTAGCATTACGCTGGGTTCTGTGACGTGATGGCTTTCAGCATAGCAATGGCTGCTAATAAAGCAATTTTGTTGTTCGTTTGGGAAGTGCTAGGGATGTGCATTGCTGCTTCCCTGCTGTCCATCACACTTCCATGCTGCAGAGCAGCCCGCTGGATGTGCCATGTGCACGCTTGCCCTGGCACACTTCTCAGCACGGGTTTTGTAATATATGCAAGGTGGGGAGAGGCAGAAAATCTGACAGGCAGCTGCCAACATGGAAGCATTGTGAAAAATGTAATTAATTTTGCGTGTGGGCTTTGAGAATAGGGAAATGTCTTAGGCTGTGAAGCAATCTCAGGATATATTTGAGCATAGAATCATATTTTCTACTATTCTTTTAGAGTGAGGCTAAGGGAGTTAGACACCTGTGATTTTGGTACCTACCTCCTTTAGGCATATTTGAAAATCACAGCCTTAATGTATTTTTATATTGGCAATTAGTGTATTTTTATTTGTATTACAATAGTGCCCCAGCTGAGATCTGTATAGACACATGGCAAGAGATACCTCTTGCCTAAAGAGCTCAAAATCTAAACAGACAAAGGGTGGCAGGGGAAACAGAGGCACAGAGAGATTAAAGTGACTTGCCCAAGGTCACCCAGTGACTGAACTGGCAATAGAACTCAGGTCTGCTGACTCCCTGTCCACTATGGCCCAGTTCAACCAACTTTACATAAAACAAAATGTTATGTATATATTAACTAGACGCAAGGTCATGCTGGGGTTGTGAAGGGAAACTGCATGATCTCTAACGACCCCCAGAAAAAAAGGTACAATTGATACTCATGAGGGAATTCTGCACCACTTCACAATGAAGAATTTTGCAGAATTTAATGTATTTTGTACAGAATTTCCTTTCCCACACAGAAATGGGCTGCACTTCTGCTGGCTGCCACTAGAGGCTGCTGGACCCAGCAGAGCCCAGTTTGCATGTAGAAGACAGTGCCGGGTGGAAGGGGAGAGAGCTAGAGGGTTCCCCACTGCTGCAGTTCCCAGCACGCCCTGAGGGAAGGAGACTGTAGTGCACAGGAAACTCCACACTAGCCTGGGACCCAGCATCAGGCTGTTTCTCCCTCTGGAGCCCTGGGTTTCTGAGGGGTTGGGAGGTGGGTGTCAGGGCTGGTGGGTCCCATGGCTGGGTCTGAGGAGGCAGATGTTTGAACTAGGGGAGCCCATGGATGTGTTCTGGGGTGTGTGTGTCTGGGCTAGAAGTGGCCCATGACTGGGTTCTAGGGGCAGGAGGGAGGGTAGGTGTCTGGCCCCTGGCTGGGCTCTGCAGAGGGGAAGGGAGCAGAGAAACAGGAACTGGGTTGTATGTAATGTATCATAGAATCATAGAATATCAGGGTTGGAAGGGACCTTAGGAGGTCATCTAGTCCAACCCCCTGCTCAAAGCAGGACCAATTCCCAATTTTTGCCCCAGATCCCTAAATGGCCCCCTCAAGGATCGAACTCACAACCCTGGGTTTAGCAGGCCAATGCTCAGACCACTGAGCTATCCCTCGGGTCTGTATTGTTACAGGGACACTTCCTGATAGCTATTTTGAAATAAATTACAAAAATTGAAACTGGGGTACTGTTATTTTGACAAATAAAATTTGCAGAATTTTAAAATATTGTGCGCAGAATTTTTAATTTTTTGGTGCAGAGTTCCCCCAGGAGTACATTAAATATTGCTACCCCTTTTGACCTGAGCAGTTAGCCACTGTCCTTGGTCTTGCTGGTTGTTTCCTTTAGGAGGAGAAGTTGATGAATCAGTCAGGTATTTCTTTGTTAGAATCTGTTTATTGACAAAGTGTACATAAAGTCCTGTTTTTCCTCCACATGGGAGGAATCAAACAGAAGACTCCCTATTCAATATTCCAAATCTCTTTTTTCAGCTAGCACTTTACCCCCAAAAATTATCCCTGAGCTTTTCTCAAGGTCATGCTACAAGTGTTAATTTGACTGTCCTTGGTTTTCTGCTGCCTTCTCTGCTTCTGTGGTGTTTCTTGACTGCTTTTCTCTCTTACTCACTCACTTCCTCCACCTAAAGAATACCCATCTCCCTGTATTTGCGTTCAGTCCTCAGTAAAACCCCACCACCCACAGAGCTCAGTTTCTCACAGGCCTTACATGTGACATATGTTTTGGGTTGTGGCTCCTATGAGCTATCTCACTCCAAACAGGGCTTAACGTCTTACATTTATCCTAAATGAAGGGCAGCTTTTACATTCACCAGCTCCAGAGAGATTTCACCCAACTCCCAGCATGATGATACTGCATATCATCATCATGCTGAAAACTGTTATGGAATGAACCAGCAGTTGGAAACACTAGGGGCTATATTGTTGCAGGACATCACAGCCCTGCACTGGGAGCAGCACAGAACAGCCCCAGTGGCAGTTCTTGTACTGCTCTTAAAAGCATTATAGAGTCTAGCACTCAGAATAGGCCTGTGTAGACCTTGCTGTCCCTGACTGCAAAGACTTTAATTGTGCCTGGCCCTTCTGCTGGAGGCAAGCCAGGGAGAGACTTCTCTTATGCATGAGCTGGGAACAGACTAGTGCTAACCCTCCCAGACACAGACAGATCAGGACCATGAGTTGACAAATCCTTGACATGAAATGTTACGGGTTTACTGTGGCTGTGGATGGTGGTGCATTATTAATGGCTGCCTCTTGACCTGCCTTTGTCTAGCAGATCTAATATGACTCCAGGCCACAGTTCATGCAGTTCCAGACAATATCATTTGTCACATATGTCATCATTTTTTGTCAATATATCTGACAAAGCAACATGAGACTCCCTGTGCCCCTATTGAGAGAAAAATGCAATAAAACTTAGCATTTACTCAGTACTTTTCATCTTTTCAGTGCTTTATAAATATTGACCAATTAATCCATGTACTAATGTCATACAATCCCTGTTTAACTACTGTGGTTAAGGTACTGGACTCAGGCGATTTTGATTCAGTTGCCAGCTCTGCTACATGCTTCCTCCGTGACCTTGGGAAATTCACTTAATCTCTCTCTCTGCCAGAATTCTCCATGAGCAGACAGGGGATAATACTATCTTTCTCCCCACTCTTTCTCTTTTTTTTCTATTTTGATTATAGTCTCTCAAGGTCAGGGACTCTAGCTCACTTTGTGTTTTAGAACAGGTTGGAAACCTGAAATCTTTCCCATAAGAAATTTCAAATGAAAAATCTCTGATAGTAATTTTTCAGCTGAAAAATTTCAGTTTTTTCTGCACAATATTTTGAATTGGTTTGAATAAAATAGTTCATTTTTTGAATCAGCATTTCAAAATAAGATAACGTTTTCCTGTCATTTTGTGGTTTAAAAACCCCCCTAAAATGATATTTTAAGATGAAATGAAAAAAAGTATTGCATTTCAAAATGTTGGTTAGAAATGAAAGCTTTTATTTTGACATTTCCTGTGAGGAAAATTGATTTTTTTTTTGTTGGAATGAACATTGTTCCAGAAAAAAATTCTCAACAAAATGTTATTTTTGGCAGGAAAAATATCTGCACAAAATCTGACTATAGAAAGTGCCTTGTACAAGGGGTCACTAATTCAACTGGGGCCTCTGAATGTTCTTTTAATACAAATAAAAATAAGCTGACCATCACAATACTAGAATGAGATTGCACCTGCATGTAACTCTCCTGTAGGCATCACAATGCAGAATCAAGGTCATGAAGGACCCAGAACTGGACCTCAGAAATTCTGGCTTCCAGTCTTGTACTTAGACCATGCTCCTCTCCAGTGTTCAACTCTGAATACACCTTTTTAAAACAGACTGTCTCCTATTGGACTTGCAATTTAGTACTTCATAGATAGTGAATGGGAATGGACAACTTTATATCATTAAATTTTGGGTGCGCTGGAGGATGAGAAGTTGCATAGAGACACAGAGCTCCAGCCTGCCAGTTCGGCCGCCATCCAGAATGGGCTGTGAGAGCACCCTGGGGAAGAGGGGAGAGGAATAGGACAACTTGCATTGCTGTATAGCCTGGACCAGGCAGAATAGTGGAGTTCTCATGGGGCTCAGAGGATGGTAGCTAGGGGAGTGCCTACTGTACCTGTTTGGAAGAATATCAGTGGCCTCTTGCAGCGTCTCCCTCTCTAGCACCCTTTGGGTGGTAGTATGCTTAATTTTACATCCTTGGGCGGTAGAATGCTCACACATACATGTGCGCATGCACATCACTGCATAATGCTGCCTTCTAAAGCAAGAATCTAGCCCTAGATGGCAGCTAGCAAAAAGATCATCATACAGCCAACAGCAATGTCAAAATATGGATGCCCAAATGTTTATTGCGATGTGAAACTTCAAAGTCAGTAATGTTCCAGTTGGGCTCTGAGGCCATCATTGAACTTAGTGAAATCCAAAAATATCTCCAATTGTTAGGACCTCAGTTTGATTTGACTGCACTAAATTCTATTATTATTTGTGAGACTTGGGTGCTACTAATGATGGCTTGGTTGAATAGGTGTATCCAATCCAACAGTGCTGTAAATAGGCTGATGACAAATCCAAGAGAGTTTTGGA
The DNA here is from genome assembly GCA_037349315.1 of Chelydra serpentina. Classification (NCBI taxonomy): domain Eukaryota; kingdom Metazoa; phylum Chordata; order Testudines; family Chelydridae; genus Chelydra; species Chelydra serpentina. The sequence continues at coordinate 24,314,879 of JBAIAC010000004.1, read as the reverse complement.
TAGGGCTGGTCAAGCAATAGAATTTTTTATGGTGAAACATTTCAAATAACCCGTCAGTAATTTTTTTGGGGTGTCATTGAATTTTTTGGGGGTGGGGGAAGGAGGCTGTTGAAAACCAAAACCCAGAAATTTGGGGGTTTTGGCTACCAATAAACTGAAAGTTTGGGGGTTTGGAATCTTCAGTTTTTTAACAAAAACCTGAAACCTTTTGACAAAAATGGAACTTTGTTGATGAAAATGTCTGTTTTGTCAAAAAACTATTTTCTGTCAGGGGAGAAACAAAAGCAAAATACAGTATTTCAATCAGCCCTAATTGTAAACAAGAAGTTCCAGGGCCTTCTGCTCATTATCCATTAATATCAGTGACAGCTTCTCCATATGGTGTCCATCCTTTGAGTCCAGCCGTTTCTATGCCCCCCATAACCATAATAGTTGAGCACTTCATCATCGTTAATGTATTTGTCCTCACGATATTCCTGTTAGACAGAGAGACCTAAGACGCAGATCCTCAGAGGTATGGACCTGAGTCTCCTGAGGCTATCACCAAGGCTATTGCCCAACACACTAGACCATCCCTCTTCTCTGAAACAAAGTTAAAGGTATAGCACAGTTCTCTGTTTCTACAAGGGTCTGAAGGTCTACAGCAGTGGTTGGTATCGCTGTCTGTATATACCTACTTGCACTATAGGCTTTGTTTTTTAAATCTCCCTTCTATAGGCCATGGCCTCACAGGTCTCCTGATATTTACTAAGTATCCCAGTGAGTAAGGTACTCCTATTGAAGTCCTTAGGCAGAGAGGGTTAGAAATAGAAACCCACAGACTCAACACTGTAATTACAATCGGAGTTCTAATGCATTCTGACTGAAGCACAAAAGTTGAGGCTCAGACAAAACTTTCCCCACTGCTGCAGTGATTATTATTCTCTCTTTCTACACTATTCTTTGTACGCCTGCCTGCCTCTCAGAAAAGGAATCCTCCACAGCCCTTAGACTATGTAGGAGAGAAACAGTTTATTAAATATAACGTACTTACCTATCAGTCACCTACTTATTAATTACAACTAAAAGCATGATTAATCTGTCATGGATAAGGCTGCTAAGTAACCCTAATCATGCTAATGTATTTTTGTCACTTCTGCAAAAGGCAGCATTATTACCATTAGCTACAAGTGGTGGTAACATTTATTCTGCCACAGACAGTCTGAGATTGTATCATAGCTTTTGCGTTGTCTTCAGTTGTGTGCGGTGATTTACTTCGTCAGTACCAATAGGATCCAGTGATTTCTTTGCAGAGTTTATCTTAAAAAATGGATAATGATTACAGCTTTGGAAAGTGCTTCCAGAGGCTCATAATAACTAGGGGTGAAATTCAGCATGGGGGCCTATGCAACCTATAAGCCTTGGTCTCAGTGGGACTGAAGTGATGCATAGATCTTGTGCTGGTCCCCCTGCGTGGGGTGAATTCCACCTGGGAGGACTTTGTAGCTCTAGGCATATAATAAATTCTGAAATTATTGAAAGACTGGGCACTGGTCTTTTGCTCTGAGGCTTGTGGTCTCATGTCAACCATCCTGTTCAATGTGTCCCAGGGCAGTTAGGATGGTCAGTGAGGAAATATGGGTTGCAGTGTGTGGAAGGCACCTCCTTCGTCTCGCCGGACCAAGCACTTCCCCCCTCTGACGATGGCGGGTCTGGGGTAAATCCGCTCCAGCCCACTCTGTGCAGCGTTCGTCCTCCCCTTTTCTGTGCTCCTTTGGCCGTATTCCCTGGGTAGGCCTCAGGGTAGGCCTATGGGGTGACCCTCCACTAAACAAAAGGGGAATAGTCCCATAAACACAAAAACAAAGGGTGATACCTTCCCCTGCCTCCTCGCTGGGGCTGGGTATCACCCTGGGGCAGATTACAGGGCATCAGTCCTTCCCCTAGCAGGCACTCAGGCTTGTCTGCTTTCCCTATGGGGAGGAGCATAGCCTCCCCTCCTAGAGAAGCTTACTTCCCTGCTGCCACAAGCCTGGTAGCAGATCATCTCTCTCCCCCTCCTGGTTTTAAAAGGTCTCAGGCAGCCCTTAGATCCAGGTGTTCCTAATTGACCCGAGATAACCCCTTCATAGGGCTAACATATCTACCTTCCCACACCCTCTTGCAGCCATCCAGCCTGACTTTGTCACAAGTGTCTTTAGTACACCGATGATTCCCAGCTGTATAGTTTCACCTCTTCCAACCCAGCTAGCTAACTGGTTTACTGAGAAGGGTGATGAGTGGGAAAAATCCACTCACCCTCACGAGCAGGAATTTTTCTCTGGGGGAGTGGCATCAACTTTTGCAAAATCTGAGCTTTCCTTTTACAAGAAAATTCTATTTCTAAGGTCAGGTCTTCAGCTGGTGTAAATCTGGCCTGGTTCCACTGACGTCCATGAAACTATTTTAATTTACATCAACAGAGGAGTCCTCTGCTGCCTTCCCAAGTCTGCAGACAGACTATTCCCGTGTCTCTGCTGCTGCTCAGAGCTTCCACAAGTACAGCAGAAGGAGATCTGACCAGAACCTTGCCAGTTTCCATTGCTGCTATTCAGAACCATGTGGGCAGCCACATAGCTGATAAGAATCTGGTAAATTTCAACCTATTTTAAAAGTGTGGCTCATCTGATATTTATGATTTTGAAGTTATCTTTTGATTAACTGGCCATGTTTCTTTCTTGCTTGCTTTCTGGTCTTTACAAATGAAAAGTAATACTAGAGTACAAATATTTGTAGACTCATATGTAAAATCTATTTTGGCAAACAAAATATTTTACATTTTAACTTCAGCGTCAAATCTTGGAAAGTCACAGAAATCATAGAATGTAGGGCAGGAGGGGACATTGTGAGCTCATCAAGTCCTTTACCTTGCACTGAGGTGGGATCAAGTAAGACCATCCCTGACAAGTGTTTGTCTAACCTGTTCTTAAAAACCTCCCATTACAGGGATTTCATAACCTTCCTTGAAAGCCTATTTCAGACCTTAACTAGTTAGGAAGTTTTTCCTAATAGCTAACCTAAATCTCCTTCCTGCGAAGTAAGCAGATTACTACTTGTCCTATCTTCAATGGACATGGAGAACCATTGAGTACTGTCCTCTTTATAACAGTGCTTAACATATTTGAGAACTATTGGGTCCCTGCTCAGTCTTTTTTTTCTCAAGACTAACCTTGCCCAGTTTTTTAACCTTTCCTCATAGGTCATGATTTCTAAACCTGTTACCATGTTTGTTGCTGTCCTCAGGAGACTCTCCAATTTGTCCACATCCTTCTTAAAGTGTGGTGCCCAAAACTGGACACACTACTCCATCTGAGTGCTGAGTAGAGCAGAACAATTACCTCCTGCATCTTAAATACAACACTCCTGATAATGCAACCCAGAATGATATTAGCCTGTTTTGCGACTGCATGTTAGGGACCAGGACATAGGCGGTCTGGCCTACTGGTGAGAGCAGGAGTCAGGTGTAGTGGGCAGAACAGGAATCCAGGTCAGGGAACTGAGTTGAGACATAGCAACAGAGTCGACTGCTGACTACCAGAGCCAAGGATCAAGCCAGAGTTGGTGTCAGAAGTCAGAGCTGGGGGTTTGAGCCAGGGAACGAGACATAAGGGCTGGAACTGGAAGGGAGGCAAGGATCAGGCACGGAGCAGGAGCATGGTGGGATCTAGGAGAGAAGGCAGGGCCAGGAGCGGAGCAGAAATCAGGAGCAGGATTGGGTGTGGAATGCAGGCATGAGCAGGGTCTGCTGTTGCAGCTGTGGCAAATCACTTAGTTGCTCAGTCAACTTCCTGTGCCTCCTTCTGGCTTAATTAGCATGGTTGGACCAATCGGTGGAGCTGGGCGATTCTCCAATCAGCGCTTTGTGCGTGGTGCCTTGGCTGAGGCTGTAGTACTGCTAGCTCCTTGGCCCTTGGGGTTTGAGCAGACTTCAGGTGGCAGCCAGCATGTGATGGCTGTCTGGGAACTCGCAGCCCTGGGTCTAAGACCCAGCACATCACATGTTGGCTCTTAGTAGTCTGTAATCCATTGTAACCCCCAGATCTTTTTCTGCAGTACTTCCATCTAGCCAGTAATATTGTGTTTGTGCATTTAATTTTTCTTTCCTAAGTGTAGCACATTGCATTTGTTTTTATTGAATTTCATCTGGTTGATTGCAGACCAATTCTTCAATTTATCAAGGACCCTTTGAATTCTAATCCTGTCCTCCAAAGTGCTTGCAACCCCTCCCCTCAGTTTGGTGTCATTTGCAAACGTTATGAGCATACTTTTCAGTCCATCATCCAAATCACTAATGAAAATATTGAATAGTACCAGACCTAGGACTGACTCCTGCACAACCCCACTAGATACATTCCCCCAGTTTGACAGCAAACCATTGATAACTACTCTTTGAGAACAGTCTTTCAACCAGTGGTGCACCCGCCTTACAGTAATTTCATCTAGACCATATTTCCCTAGTTTGCTTATGCATATTTCCCTAGTTTGCGGTCACATGGTACTTTGTCAAAAGCCTTACTAAAATCAAGATACATTATGTCGACAGCTTCCATCCATCCACTAGGTCAGTAACCCTGTTGAAGAAGGAAAATAATCCTTCTCATAGGACATGTCTTCACTAGCTATGTAAAAGCGCTGCCGCGATAGTGCTTTAACATGGCTGTGTAGTCACGGTACCAGCGCTAGGAGAGAGCTCTCCCAGTGCTATAAAAAAGCTACCTCTATGAGGGGTGTAGCTACCAATGCTGGGAGCATGGCTACCAATGCTGGGAACATGGCTCCCAGCACTGGTGTATTGTCTACACTGGCACTTTACAGCGCTGAAATTTGCAGCGCTCAGGGGTGTGTTTTTTCCCATAGCGAGAAAGTTGCATCGCTGTAAAGTGCCAGTGTAGACAAGCCCTTAGCAATTTTGTCCATTGTTTGCAAAGCTGAGGTTCTTTTCCTGTTTCTAACGAACATGGCTTCCTTCAGTTTGATTTTCTTTTTGCCTGCACAACTACAGCTCCTTTCTGTTCCAGCTGAAGGCATTCACAGTTTTGTGTGTCACACTGAAAAGTTGGATTTTGACATTTTTGCTTATGAACAATTGATATGACTTTTTTCTTATGAATGATCGATTCAAACAAAATTAAGATTTGAAATTGAGAGGAATGGCTCCATCTGATCATAGCAATGTTAAAATAAATCACTTTTTTGACTCCGACTCCTTGACACTGAATACGTTTCTATTTGCCACAAAATCATTGAATTATTATTAATACATTTGTCTAGTTTTTTCAACATTCATACAAATATGAAAATTACAACACGATTGCTGTCAATTAGACTAAATTAATGACGAGCTCAGTTATGTATGTCTGAAAATATTGTAAGTTTAATGGCATCTAAATTATCCAAAGTTTGATACTAACGTAAAAGGCACATTTTAAATACACAAAACAGATCAGTTTTACAAGGAAGAGTCAAACTCACCTGTCAACGAAGGCATGGTGAAGGATAAAGATAGGATCGTTAGCAGATCCTTGTACCTGGGACATCGAGCCATTCATATAGATGTGAAGTGCATTATGTAAACTGCTTTGAGACATGTTCGCTATTCCAGTCTCTGGATTGGCAAAGCCTATATGTGAAGAGAAAATCATACACTGATATGAAGATGTGCATAATTATTCTTTCAGTAAAATAGAAGCTCAAAGTACCTACTAATTAGATTTCATTTATGTTCAGCTCTTTAGTATAATACTAAGATAAATGTTTAAAGAAAGAGCACTAGTATACTTGGAAGGCACATCAGAGATGACATTAGAAGAAACTAAATTAAAACTACTGCCATAAAACTAAAGCAACATGGCACTACATGAACTACTTAATTGATTTATATTTTTAATTTTGTCCAATATTTTTGGCTGTTAAAAAAGCATTCTAAGACCCAAATCTTGCAAATATTTATGCATGTTAGTAACTTTATTCATATGAATAGGAAATTTATTTGGGCCCAAACCTACTAAGGGAATTATTTAACTGACTTACTGTATCTCTGACAAATCACAGATAATTGGTGAAGCAGTAAAAGTCTGAGAAAAGTAAATGAAAGGAGATTGACCCTGGCAATTACTAGTCCATAAATCTAAACAACCTGTTGTGTTTTGCGATATATAGACTGCAAGCTCTTTGGAGCAGGGATCATAGTTTTATTGTGTGTGTACAGTGCTGAGCACTTTTTCCTCACTGTAGGAACCACCACACTGCAAAAAATAGTAGTAGTAAAAGGATGGCACAAATAATCGGCTAGGTCATCCCTTTCCATAATCAAACCTACAGGAACAGGGCTCAGGGGAAAGAAGTCTCTTTGAGGGTTGCTCTGAGGAGTGGACTGAACCCCCCCAGCTCAGTCCCCCCCCCCCCCGTCACTCACTCTCCCTCACCCTCACTCACTTTCACTGGGCTGGGGCAGGGGGTTGGGGTGCAGGAGGGGGTGAAGGCTCCAGCTGGGAGTGCATTGGGAAGGCTCCAGCTGGGGTGGGGCCAGAAATGAGGGGCTCAGGGTGTGGGAGGGGGCTCCAGGCTGAGGCAAAGGTGCGGGACGGGGTGAGGGCTCTGGGGTGGGGCTGGGGATGAGGGGTTTGGGGTGCAGGAGGGGTCTCAGGTCTGGGGCAGGGGGTTGGAGTGCGGGAGAGGGTGCAGGGTCTGGGAGGGAGTTAGGGTGCAGGAGGTGGTTCCTACCTCAGGCAGGGAGTTGGGGTGTGGGTGGAGGTGCAGAGTCTGGGAGGGAGTTAGGGTGTGGGAGGAGCTTCCTACCTCGGGCAGGGGGTTGGGGTGTGGGTGGAGGTGCAGAGTCTGGGAGGGAGTTAGAAACAAGAGGGGTTCCAACCCGGGGAAGGAGGTTCAGGGTGTGGGAGGCGCTTACTTCAGGCAGTTCCCAGTCGGTGGTGCAGCGGGGCTAAGGCAGGTTCCCTGCCTGCCCTGGCTCCATGCTGCTCCCAGAAGCAGCTGCCATGTCCGGCCCCTAGGCCAGGTGGCTCTGCGCAGTGTGCGCTGCCCATGCCCGCATGTGCCTCCCCCGCAGCTCCCATTGGTGGCAGTTCCCAGTCAATGGGCACTGCGGAGCCGGCGCTGGGGACGGAGGCAGCCGCAGCAGGCGGAACTTCCCTGATCGTCCCTGTGCCTAGTGGCCGGACATGCCGGCCACTTCTGGGGAGCTGAGCAGAGCCAGGACAGTCAGGAAGGCTACTTTAGCCCGCTGCGCTGCCAACCGGACTTTTAATAGCCCGGTCAGCGGTGCTGACTGGAGCCGCCAGGGTCCGTTTTCGACCAGGCATTCTGGTCTGGCAACCCTACCTACCCACTGATGCTGTAGTGGGGTACTACGGTGGTTGGTGTTAAACGTTGTGTTTCTTTAACCTAGCCTACTATGCTTCTACTCTCTCTTCTGAATTACTCCTTAAAACGCTCTGCCAGAACACGCACAAATGCTAGGCCTCCCTGACACTGAAGTATATCAGAACAGACAGAAAATCTTTTAAAAATAAAAACTTAACAAAAACAGTTGAACTAACAAGATGCCTTCAGCGCTAAACTTCAGTGCTCCATCACTTTATTGTCACATCTCATCCCCTGTCCATACATTTTACATTGTTTATTAAGACTGTAAATGGAGTAAGGCAGAAACCTTGTCTCTTTGTTTGTCTGGAAAGATCTTTGCATGCTTTGAGAACAGCATAAATGATCATATCTCGAGTGACCTGGGAGAGTTTTTTATTATATCACGCAACAGTGAAGTCATGGGGGAAGCAGAGTGGTCTAGTGCAGTGTTTCTCAATGACTGGTCCATGATCTGCTGTCGGTCCCTGAGAACTCCCTGACATAGGTTAGGAAGGCAGCAAGTTGGTTCCTGGAATCAAAAAGGTTGAGGAAACACTAATCTGGTGTATGGGGCCCTAAATGGGAATTTTGGAGACTTGGGTTCTACTCCCAGCTTTGGAATTGATCTTTTTGTGTGGCCACTTCACCCCATCTGTCTTTGTCGTGTCTGTTTGGATTGTAAGATCTTATTGGGGTCAAGGACTGTTTCTTACTATGTGAATGCACGGTGCCTGGTATAATGGGGCCTTAATCTCATTTGAGGCCTCTAGGTGCAAGTGCAGTGCTCCTAATAGTAGTAATAGTCCCTCTCCATAAGACTAAAATTTTGAGCTCATTTCCAGTTGATGAATTCTCACGATGATGTTGACAAATCAAAGGGAAATCAGAGAAGAAGAATGATTAAGAGACTGGAGGAATTGGCTTCTGAGGAAAAAAATCAAAGCTCTGGGCTCTTAATGTGGGAGATTACATATAAATATTAAAGACTGAAGAAATAATAATTAAATGCAGTGAGTATCACTTTTACTGGTGTGTTTTTACACAGTACAGCCTTTATTATGATTTCACTTGAATTCTTTTCAGACTTGTCTGAAAGGGCCTCAGGGCAACCATTTACTCAGGGCAATGGGTGATGAACCAGGCTAAGCCAATTCAGAGGAATCTACAATACGAAAATAATTTTGTAGCGTTTAGGGAAAATTGTACTACCACGAGGAGGAGAGGGTGTGACTCTGTAATCCACCACTACGATAAATCTCAGGAGCTCTTGGAGGGAAGCCCCATTAGAACGTGATGCGCTAGAACCAGTAGTTATGGCTGGATCTTACGTTAGTGAGGTCAATAGGAGCTTTGCCAGTGATTTAAATTGGAGCTTAATAAAATTCTTAAAGACCACGTGCCTGGTTCTTCTCTTGCTCATAGCACTGTAAATCAAGAAATCAGTGGTTCAATGGAATTGAACTGACTTCAATGGAGCTATGCCAATGTACACCATTTGGAACTATGGCCCAAAGTTTATTATAGATTGAGCTGATCGTGCCACCTATAGTTAGTTGCCCACCACTTTCCATTATAATTATATACATGCATTCTTCATAAATCGTTCAAGTGTATCAGGTGTCTGTCTTTTAGTAGATGTTATTTAATTATACTACCAACAGTCCAGCAGCAGAGATCATGAAACTCCATATACAATCAGTCAGGGACACAGCTGTATAAACATAGTGCAAGTCAAGTAGTGTCTTCCTTCACTATTCCTCATTTGCTGCTGAATTGACAGCACTAAGTGCATTTGGTAGATTTCCGAGAGTATTCGGGGCTTTGATAGTATTATCAACATTAATTACTGCAGTGATGCGGCAAATGTCCCATACATCATACTACCTCCCGCATTCTTTTGGTGTATTATTTAACATCTGTGACACTCTATCACTTAACCACATTAAGTTATTTAACTATTTTCAGGGTTGTTGGATTTTATAAATGCACTTAAGTAAAATTCACTTTGCGCTATTTCCAAGACAAGTGCTAAGGACATCAATCACTTTCAAGGTGAAATTTCACTCTGTAAGGTGCATCCTGGTCGCATTGACTCCAACACATCTGGGGATGAATGTGGCTGTAAGAAGAATTCCATGTTGCAGAGAAGCACTCCGATTGATGTCTATTTTAAATACATGAGAAGGGGAAAATAAGGCCATGTCTCCACTATGGGCACTAAAGTAGCATAGCTTCAATGCTGTAGCTATGCCACTGTAACCCCATAGAGTAGGTGCAGATTACAGCAGCAGCTGGAGTTTTCCATCAGCTGTAGGAGCCAAGCAACCAGTAGCTAGGTCAACAGAAGTATTCTTCTGTCGGTCTAGCTGCGTCTAAATTGGGGTTAGGTCGGCATGATAACTTCAGGGAATCTATGTGTGGAAAATATGGATTTCATGCACATTGTAACATGTTTTGATATGATTTTTTTTTTTAAGAAAACAACCTTGGGATAATGAGAATAATAATCCAAAATTCTTTTGTATGGCTTTGGACATGAACAACATCAAATGCCGAACTCCAATTCAGAGATCCGAGCCTAGCATGTCCGACATGGAATGGAACTCTGAATTCGAAGAACAGAGAAGTGCTGCACTCTGTGATTCACAGTCCGTGATGAATGACCACAAATTATATAAAACATTAAAAATACATAACAGAAAAACTTTTAATGAGACATCTAAGCTTGTCTTGATGTGCAGAGTCTTTAATCCTTGGAGGAAATGTGGACAGTGCCTCTCTGAGCTCTTGCTCCACGGACCACAGATGTTCTCTTTGTTTACTCCTGATGTAAGTCAGGCTTGAAATATTTAATTCGCACAGGTATGTTGTTGAAAAGGGCAACAGAATGGAGATAGCACTGTCCTAGATTACAGGATATTTGCCTCCCACCTTCAACCAGAAAGAGTCTAACGGCTTATCAAACTTTATTTTCAAAGTATGGCCCATCCTTAATTCGTCAAACTGACCTTGAGCCGTTATTGTAACATTCTTAGCGCCATTGCAGAGGAACTCCAAGGATTTTGGACCTAGTCAAAATCTTCTATATTAATTGAAGGAAAATATTAACTGAATTTTTCTTCCAGACTTTCCAAATGCTCAGAAACGACATTGACCAAAATACTGCCAGCAGGATCTACTGCATTTGCCAAGGGGAATATTTCTATTCTTCCTTTTACTACTTTTTTACACCAGAGGGTTAACTTAGACCTAAACCCATGCTGTGCTGGAGAGAAGATGCTTGTTTTCACCTTGTATTTTCCCATTCAGTTCATTGAGATGGCAGAATCTATCAATCAGATAGGCAAGCTTTGTGCAACATGTACACAGATTTGATTGCTGATGTGCCATTGATTTCTCCACAGTTAGGAGTATTTTGATCTCCTCTCTCAGCTCATACAAGCATGAGAGAACTTTTCCATGGGAAAGTCAGTGTATTTCAGTGTGCAAAAGTAAACTCGGGTGCTCCGCTCCCATTTGCTTACACAGCAAGGTGAAAAGGCATGATTTTAAGGGCCATGATTTTATAAAGTTCCCCATCTTTACTGCTCCATCTAACACTAACAACAGCTCTTTCAATAATGTTTTGGTGACGAGAGCTTCACAGTGCAGGAAACAGTGGCTCACCAACACTGGGTTTTGTTCCCTAACCTTGCTTACAAACTCCTTCACTTTGCCAGTCATGGAGGCTGCTCCATCAGTGCAAACACCAATACAGTTTTTTCCAGCGAAGCTCTCCTTCCTCAAAGTAGACTGTTGTCACACTGAATATTTCCTCTCCAGTCACGTGACCTGGCAGTTCTTTGCAAAACAAAACCTTTTCTTTGATACTATCTCCATCAACGTACCTTACATTAGCCAAAAATTGAGCATGGCCACAGATATCTGTCAATTCATCAAGCTGCAATGCAAACTTTCTGCTTGATTTTATTTTTTCTTGGAACACCATCTCAATATCACTGATGTGTCATCAGTGCAGCGACTTATCATGTTATCTGAAAGAGTAACTTTTTCAATGTCCTTGGCTGCATATGCACCTAATGATTACTCTCATGATTTCTTTGCGTGCTAGTAAAATTAATGTCTCTGTGATTGTATGTGCCTTTTTTGCCTTTTCTACAAGCTAAGTGACTACGTAGCTTGCTTCCAGCACTTTGTCAGAAACAGCTGCAAAGTCGATCATCAATCATGCTTGATTTTCATTCTGATCCCTCAGATGCATACAAAAATTATGTTGTTTTTGTCAAGGGATAAATGTTTGCTCGTAAGGTGTCATTTTAACTTACTTGGCACCATGGCATGGTTTGCGAGTTTCTCCCTGCACACAAGACATTGTGGAAGAGGGCAAAATGGTTCCCCTGTAGACTAAAATCCATATTGCAGATAGCTGTCACAGACGTGTAAGTTCACCACTTTCGCTTTCTGAGTTTTAAGTTCATCACTGCAAGTAGAGGTGGAACCGCTAAAATCTTTTTTCTTCAAATACTTGTCCATTTTGGGGTCATAAATTTGAAATTCAACGCAATAACTTTTGAGATTTGTAAGATCTGAAAAACACACTGACCACCATTTGATTTCCATAATGTCAAGTTCATATGAGTGTAGCGTAACATTGAGTCTATCATAGGCCATTCTCAATTTTGTCTCATGCATATTCATGAGGCAATCCAGAACAAGGCTAGTAGGATTAAAATCAAAACAACCATGGCGGCTAATGTTAGATCGTGATCTGTCTTTTGTGCCAGAATTAACATTTTAAACAGTGGAAACTAACATTAAAGCTAAATATAAGAACTCCAGACAAAAGCATGCTCAATGGAGAAAGTGACACGCACTTGAGAATAATATTTTGGCATGACAAGCAATTAATAATTAATCATTTCTTCTCATTCCCAAAATGAGTCTTCCCCAGTGTGTGTCACTTTCTCTGCCGTTTTTAAATGCAATATAATTAATGATAATGCTGTTCCGGGTCAGGCTCATTCTAGCTTTTACCCCCAGTCTAATGTAAATATAAAATGTAGGCTTGAGTTGTATGTCTTTTTTTTTTTTTAATATGTATCATCGTCAAAGGCTCATTGCAGCACATTGCATTCATCAGGGCATGCCATCTTTCTTACTTTTTATCCCTCTTAACCTCACTTTGGGGACTGGAATGTGACGCATGCATAATATTGAAAGGGGCCTCGTCCTGGAGAGCAAAGGTACAGAATACGATCAGGCTCCGACACTAATTAAAATACCTGGGAAGGTTTAGTTCTCAAATGTAGTTTTTTAAAAAAATTCCCTGGCACACCTCTTCAGGCCTGATGGCACGCCAGTATGCTGTGGCACACTGGTTGGGAAACACTACTCTAACCTGTGTTCTGCTCTTAAAGGCACGGTACATTCTCCTAACAGTGGTAGTGTCATGCAAGCTGGCAACTTAAAGCTTGTCATCTGAACACAACTAAAAATTAACCAGTCACAATGACACCCCTTACTCATGGCTGTGAGCATAAACTTGCACCGTGATCTTCTATGTCCATCGAACAGATTTATTCAAGGAAGGAGTCTCAGCAAGAAGCATCCAGACTCCCATTCTTCATGTGGCTTTGCATCTGTTTTATGGGATGAGACATCATGATCCTGTCCCTTTCAAAAGGATAAATAGCTTCTTGAACCACATGGTCACAAGGTTATTGGCCGGATTCTGTGTTCACTTACTCATGATTTACATGCTTGGTGTAACTCCATTGAATTGACACCAATGTAAAACTAATGTAATAGGAGAATCAGGTCTGGTGACTTAGAGGTGAAGGGGAATGAATGGATCACACTCTATTAGAGTCAAAGTCCCTTAAGGCATTCAGGGGACTTGCAGTGTGAAAAAGCCTATGCAGTAGTCTTATGCACATATAAAGGGTGTGTATTGCTTTTGCTGAACAGAACCTGTATATGCGGTTCTGAAAATCTGGTCTTATATTTTGCTGCTATTTGTTTTTATGTTTAACTCTATTAGAAAAAGAGAGCTGAAAAACTTACTTGAAATTGACATTGTATCAGGTTGGCGGTTTGGGACCAGGTGTCATGTGAATGCAATTACGGTTCTTGTATTGACCTAATCCCTTGTCGATATTTATTCAGTTTTGCACGGTATTCTTATTAACACCAGCCATCTATTCCATTGTTGCAAGCAAACTCTGTGATGCATTGACAGTATACATGGAAGTATCAAACTGTTATGATAAGAAGGGTTTGTGCCAATGAACTCGGAGGGATATCATGCAATATCCAAATGTCCACCTGTAGCTGCTTTTTCAGTTAAGGGTTTTAATAGAGTACTGAACAGAGATCAGGATTCTAGTCTGAGCTCTGCCACTGACCTACTATGTGACCTTATGAGTGTCACTTCACCTCTCTGTCTCTCTTTCCTCTCTTCAGACCCTTTGCCTTGTCTATTTAGATTGTAAGAATATCTCTTATGTGTTTGTACCACACCTAGCACAATGGGGTCCCAACTTCTGAGCCCTCTAGGCACTCCTATAATACAAATATTATTTGTTCACGTTTGTTTTCAATGCTCCACTAATACAAGGAGATGGGTTTGTGCGGCCAAGTAAGGCCATGTATTCCTTCTGCTCAATAATTTTACAGGGAACTAAATCCCAGTATCAGAGCATAGGGTGTTCATATGACCAGGAAATCTTGTGGATCATCAGGGATGGGGACACCTGTGTGAAGCCAGCATGAGGTCAATCACCACCAGGGTCCTTATATTGTGCAACTCATCTAGAAGAAGGGAGTTATTCCATATTCACAGCTGAAAGCCAAACTGAGTAGAGTGTTGCATGCAAGTATCTGAATGGAGAGGAATGGTTGAAGCTGTTCCCTGGGGAGATACACTCTCACCCAGAGTGATGAAATGAAACAGCAAAAGCAGGACATTAGGAAATATGTCACAGCAGCGGCTCAGAGCATCTCCTCCCATGGAAATGCACACAGGAGGATGGGGGCGGGGGAGTGATGCTGGGAAGGAAGACTCATCTCCCGGCAGAGGTTTTGCAGAGTCATTTTCAGGAGACTGGGATGAATAATTTGGCTCCATGGAATGAAGAGGGGGTTTTGGGTGCAGCTGCTTGGTCTTTGCAGAGCTTGTGGGAATAAGCGGGAAAAGGGGAGAATTATCCTGTGCCTCTGGTCAGCCCTGCCCCTTTCCAACATCCTCCACACCTGCTCCCTAGCAGGGTGGCTCCATTTAGACTTTGATACAAGAGCTTCCAGTAGCCACGACTGCTCTCTTAAAGGAGGATCCCCAGAACAGAAGGAGGGAGCCTGCAGAAGTGGGCTGTGTTGCCTTCTTTGTGTAATCTCTGCAGAAGAGACAAGGAGAGGAGGTTCATGCACTGTGTCACCACAGACTCAACCTCTCCTCCCCCGGCCCATCTTTCCCCGAGGTGGATCCTGGAGTCTGTGAAGACCCCTCTGCACCATTCCGGAAGCAGGGTAGTATCTGACCATCCTTCCCACCCCTTTAAAATCAGCATAGGAATTATCATATCATAGATCTCCATGGGACACTTAGTCTCCCTTGGAGTGTAGTCAAAGCTCATTCACTCATTTAAATCTGGACTGGACAAAGCCCCAGTTAATATACTGCCAGCAGTCATCATTCACTGGCTTTCTATGATTCTTTTAAATTAGCATGTGCATGTGTGTGGTGGAAGAATAGGTGTTGGGTTAGAAGAAAGATACCAGTGTCGAACTTCGGAGGGGCTATTATAAAGAACAGTGTATTTGCCGTATATATTATAAAATATGCCTCAATGTCCTTTCAGCTGTAGCACAATCCAAATTAAAGTGATAACCCATTCACAGTGTTGTTGGGAGCACACGCTATGATATTAACAAGTCTCAACACAAACTGCTGTGACTGTGCGCAGCAGCCATGAAATTGAAGTGATGAAGACACAGCATTGGAGAAAGGGTTCAAAGGATTAATCAGACAAAACATTGATTGCTAGTTTAGCAGACTGCAAAATAAGAACTAAAATAGGTCTTCCCAAACTATTCAGGTACTGTAGGTTTTAAGTGCTTTCTTGATTATTGCAATTTTGTTGAACATCTGTGTGACTGCCTTTTAATATACCTTTGAAATATAATATATATTCTGGGATAGCTCTTAAAGTATTTTGTAATGCATCTTGTATAAAGACACTATACAAAAATAAATCCTAATTGTAATAGGAATCATAATGTCAATACTCTAACATTCCCTGCCTGCCTTTCTGACATCCAGACACCAATTTAAGCTCAGCAGTGGAAAAAATTGAGCTCTTCATTTTTTTTTTCTCAAAAGCCCTTCACACTCCTTCCATTCTCATGAAGCAGGGACAACACTTTCATCCTACCTGTCATTTGGGCCTGCAATCTGGGTGTCTTTTTTGACTCTTCTCGCTCTCTGTAGACTCACACATCCAGGCTGTGTCCAGGACTTGCTGCCTTTTCTTGTGCAACATCTCCAAGATCCAGCCCTTCCTCTTTGTCCGTGCTGCTAAAAACTCTGACTTAGGCCCTCGTAATTTCATGTTTTGACTACTTTGATCTCCTCCTTTTTGGCCTTGACATCATCTCCCCCTGCCTCCCAATACTTAAATCCATTCAAAACACAGCAGCAAAACAATCAATTTTCCTAGTTCTCTGGTTGGGGGGGAGGGATAGCTCAGTGGTTTGAGCATTGGCCTGCTAAGCCCAGGGTTGTGAGTTCAATCCTTGAGGGAGCCATTTAGGGATCTGGGGCAAAAATTGGGGATTGGTCCTGCTTTGAGCAGGGGGTTGGACTAGATGATCTCCTAAGGTCCCTTCCAACCCTGAGATTCTATGATTCTATGATTCTCTGGCTTGTCTCTCCAGCCATAGCACCTCCCTCTTTCCAAAAACTCCACTGCCTCATTTTCCACTGCATCAAGCATTTTCCACTGCCTCCACATTTTCCACTGCATCAAGCACCAACTATTTACAGGACCGGGGTCATTCAATGTCTGAAATCTCTTGTGGCTTCAATGGAGTTACTCCAAATTTTTCACCAAGGTGAGAGGAGACTTTTTGGCCCACAATTCTGATCTGAGAATATTTCATTGTATGTTGTGAAGGAGGTAAAGTGTTTTATGGCACTGAGAATGATAATAATGATGCATCAATGTAAAGTCTTCAACTGCTGGTCCTTGCTGCAACTTCAGTGTTGTGGTGGAATATGACTGTGACCCTTTGTTGTCTCCATGTTCTGTGAGAAGGTTACATACCTGCCAACTATATGGGGCATTAGTGGAAACATGTCCTGCCCTGGGCATATGAGGCAGCACTGAAGCAGTTAATACACACATTTTATAAATAGAAATAATCTTCCTGCATCATTAGCAAGATTCAAAAAGGGACTGACTTATAGTTAATCATGCCTTTTGCAATTTTTCATTAAGGCAAAGTTGAAATAAAATGTTAACATGCTACATCTTATATTTCTTATTACTTACTCAGGATCAGGTTAATATTCAAGAAACTTGGCTAAAGGTTCTGGCTTGCTGGCTGAGGTGCTCTCCTCCTCTGAGTATGCTAAAAAGGGTGACCAAATTTCTAACTACCTATCCTCTTTTTGCCGTGTCTCTTGGTGTAAAAGTTTGTCCTTATTTTACTATACCACTTCCATAGGAGAAGTCACATTTTTCCAATAATGTGCATTTTTGGAAGGGATATTAAACCTCATGTCTCAAGACTTAACCTAATCTCTAACTATGGATATGTCCACACTGCAAAGAAAACCCCATGGCACTGAGAGTGTCTGGGTCAATTGATTTGAGTTTGTGGGGCTTGGGCAGCAGGGCTAAAAAATAGTGTAGACATTCCTGCTTGGGCTGGAGACTGAGCTCTGAGACCCGCCCCCCTCACCAGGTTTACAAGACCAGGCTCCAGTGCAAACAGAAACACCTACGCTGCTATTTTTAGCCCCTCAGCTCAAACCCCACAAATCTGAGTCAATTGACCTGGGCTCTGAGACTCGGCACCAAAGTGTAGATACTTGCAGTGTAGACATACCCTGTGTAGATATGTCTACACAGCAGCTAGCAGGTGTGATTCCCAGTGTGGGTAAACGTACATGAGAATAGCAGTGTGGCCACAGTGGCTAAGAATAGCAGTGTGGCCACAGTGGCTTGAGATAGCCAACCAAGCACACACCTAGGACCTTGGATGGGGTTGTACTCGGGCGGCTAGCCTGAGGCATCATGTGTGTTGTGCAGCCACATTGCTATTTTTAGACACTAGCTTGAGCAGAGTTAGTGCATGTACATCTACCTAAGCTGGGAATCACATCTCCCAGCTGCTGTGTAGACATACCCTTAATGATTTCCAGGAGAAACGGTGACATCAGGTCTATTATCAATTCCACCCCATGAAATCAGTCCAAGTTGCCCAAGGTTTACAGGCTCTACTTACTCATAAGTTACAACTTCCATCTTGAAACAGCATTATTCTACATCCCTGGAAAGGATCATTCTATGACTGGAAATGCCGTAGTAGAATAAAATGTGTTACCTTCCAAAGTGTTTCTGAAGCTGAAATTGGCCAATTTATCCATGGACCCAGATTCATACTGAGTCAACGATAGACAAAATTCAACGTCAGCTGAAGATGGGAGCCTAGGTGTCCTCGTTTTATCATGGTTCCCAGGGTTTCGAAGTATAGGGCCTTCATTGGTGGCATTGCATAAAGCCTGCCGGCTGTTGTACTCCTCCGATAGGCTGCAAATTACCTGTGTAAAATATTTTCCATCAGCACAGTTGTCTTGGTTACAAAAAGGATAAAAGCAAACATTGTTTTACTTTTCAGAGTAAGTTCTTTGACCTATAAAAACCAGTGCAGAAAATGCAAATGCGATAACCTGTGTATAAGAAATGATGTTTGTATTAATTTCAAACTACAAAAATGACTCATATGTAAGTGGCTCCCTTTCATATGCAAGCACATGTAACATATTTAAAATTGACACACACTTAACATTTTGAAATTATGTATTTTTCCCCATATGAAATACACATGTCCTTGCCACTTGGGCTAGGGGCAAATTCAGCCCTCATTTAAAACATAAGAATGGCCATACTTGATCAGACTAGTGGTCCATCTAGCCCAGTAGTCTCTCTTCTGACAGTGGCTAATGCCAGGTGTCTCAGAGGGAATGAACAGAACAGGCAATTTTCAAGTGATCAATCCCCTGTCGTCCACTCCCAGCTTCTGGCAAATAAAGGCTAGAGACACTCAGAGCATGGGTTTGCATCCCTGACCATGCTGGCTAATAGTCATTGATGGACCTATCCTCCATGAGCTTATTTAGTTCTTTTTTGAACCCTGTTATAGTTTTGGCCTTCACAAATCTCCTGGCATAGAGTTCCACATGTTGACAGTGCATTGTGTGAAGAAATACTTCCTTTTGTTTGTTTTAAACCTTCGGCCTATTAATTTCATTGGGTGATCCCCAGTTCTTGTGTTGTGTGAAGGAGTAAATAACATTTCCTTATTCATTTTCTCTACACCAGTCAAGACGTTTTAGACCTCTATCATATCCCTCCTTAGTCATCTCTTTTCCAAGCTGAAAAGGCCTAGTCTTTTTAATCTCTCGTTATATGGATGTTGTTCCACACCCCTAATAATTTTTGTTGCCCTTCTCTGTACCTTTTCCAATTTTAATGTATCTTTTTGAGCTGGGGAGACCAGCTCTACATGCAGTATTCAAGATGTGGGTGTACCATGGATTTATATAGAGGCATTATAATATTTTCTGTTTTATCTATCCCTTTCCTAATGATTCCCAACATTCTGTTAGCTTTTTTGACTGCCACTGCCCATTGAGCAGATGTTTTCAGAGAACTAACTATTCATGACTTCAAGATCTTTCTTGAGAGGTAACAGCTAATTTAGACCCTATCATTTTGAATGTGTAGTTGGGATTATGTTTTCCAATGTGCATTTATTTGCATTTATCAACATTGAATTTCATCTGTCATTTTGTTGCCTAGTCATGTAGTTTTTCCAAGATCTCTTTGTAACTCTTCGTATTCTGTCTTGGATGTAACTATTCGGAGTAGTTTTGTATCATCTGCAAATTTTGCCACCTCATGGTTTACCCTTTTTTCCAGATCATTTATGAACAGCACTGCTCCCAGTACAGACCGCTGGGGGACACCTCTATTTAGCTCTCTCAATTCTGAAAACTGATCATTTATTCCTATTCTTTGTTTCCTATCTTTTAACCAGTTACTGATCAATGAGAGGATCTTCTCTCTTATCCCATGGTCGCTTACTTTACTTAGGAGGCTTTGGTTATGGACTTTGTCAAAGGCTTTCTGAAGGTCTAAGTACACTATATCTACTGGATCCCCCTTGTCCACATGTTTGTTGACCCCCTCAAATAATTCTTGTAGGTGAGGCATAATTTCCTTTACAAAACCCAGGTTGACTCTTCCCCAACAGATCATGGTAATCTATATACCTGATAATTCTGTTCTTTACTATAGTTCCAACCAATTTGCCCGGTAGTGAAGTTAGGCTTATCAGCCTGTAACTGCCAGGATCGCCTCTGGAGCCTTTTAAAAAAATTGACATTACATTAGCTATCCTCCAGTCATCTGGTACAGAAGCTGATTTAAATGATAGATTACATTCCACAGTTAGTAGTTCTCCAATTTCATATTTGAGCTCCTTCAGAACCCTTGGGTGAATACCATCTGGTCATGGTGACTTATTACTGTTTAATGTATAAATTTGTTCCAAAACCTCCTCTGACACCTCAATCTGGGACAGTTCCTCAGATTTGTCACCTAAAAAGATTGGTACAGGTGTGGCCAATTCACAGACCTCTATAGTGAATATTTACTCACATGCAATGTCTTTGGGCCAAATTCATTACTTCTAATGTAAGCAGTCACAACCCCACAGACATGAATGGAGTTGAACCTGTTCATGACAGCAGTGAATTTGTCCCTTTGATGTCAGTGGGATTGCAGGAGTGTCACTGCAGAAATCTGGCTTTTACTTCCTAAAACATGGGTGAAGATAACCAGTCTTGTGTTTGGATCATCTGTTTGGGGGCATCTTCTCTGTACTTGGGACCTGATTCTGTTACTCAGTACACTGAGCAGTACCTTAAATCACAAGTTGTCCCATTGAGTAAGCACAGCTGGGCCTTGGCACAAATAAGGAAAAGGGCATACTGGTCTGTCTTCTTAAATTGTTTCTGTTTTATGCTCTGACACAGACTTCCTGTGTGAATGTGGGCAAGTTGCTTAGTGTCTGTGTGCTTCATTTCCACATCTGGTAAATAAGCATAACCGCACTTCCCTACCTCGCAGGGATATTGTGACGATAAATACTTTGAAGATTGAGATGCACTCATACTGTGGCAATGGGGGCCATCTAATGATCTTAGATGGGAATATACCAAATAGTGTCATACTGCAGCATGCTTTTCTTAAAAGATTACATTTCAGCTCTGGGTAATGCCATCTACAGTGCTGCTGCTTTGTGCCAATATCACCAATGCACGAGTGCTTTCAAGTTGTCCATCAATCATCCCCAAGTACAGAGGGATTTTCTGGTGATGTAGAATCATGGGTCTGAAAGGGATCTCAAGAGGTCATCTAGTCCATTCCCCTGCACTCAAGGAAGGATTAAGTATGATCTAGACCATTCTTGACAGGTGTTTGTCTAACCTGCTCTTAAAAATCTCCAATGATGGAGATTCCACAACCTCCTTAGGCAATTTATTCCAGTGCTTGACCACCCTGACCGTTAGGAAGTTTTTCCTAATATCCAACCTTTTATGCACTTGAAAACGGTCATCATGTCCTCTCTGTCCTCTCTTCTTTGGACTAAATAAACCAAGTTTTTTCAGTCTTCCCTTATAGGTCATGATTTCTAGACCTTTAATCATTTTTGTTGCTCTTCTCTGGACTTTTTCTAATTCGTCCACATCTTTCCTGAAATGCGGCGCCCAGAACTGGACACAATACACCAGCTGAGGCCTAATCAGAGTGGAGTAGAGTGGAAGAATTACTTCTCGTGTCTTGCTTACAACACTCTTGCTAATACATCCCAGAATTATGTTTGCTTTTTATTCAAAAGCATTACACTGTTGTCTCATATTTAGCTTGTGATCCACTATGACCCCCAGATCCCTTTTCGCAGTATTCCTTCCTAGGCAGTCATTTCCCATTTTGTATGTGTGCAACTGTGTGTTCCTTCCTAAACACAGTACTTTGCATTTGTCCTCATTGAATTTCATTCTATTTACTTCAGACCATTTCTCCTGTTTGTCCAGATCATTTTGAATTTTAATCCTATCCTTCAAAGCACTTGCTACCCCTCCCACTCGTTATGCCCTTCCAGCATGACTGTGAACCACTGATAAGTACTCTCTGGAAACAGATTTGCAATCAATTTTGCACCTACCTTATAGTAGCTCCATCTAGGTTGTATTTACCTAGTTTGTTTATGAGAAGGTCATTCAAGACTGTATCAGAAGCCTTACTAAAATCAAGATATACCACATCTACTTCTTTTCCCCCTATCCACAAGGCTTGTTACCCTGTCAAAGAAAGCTGTTAGGTTGGTTTGACATGATTTGTTCTTGACAAATCCATGTTGACTGTTATTTATCACTCTATGATCTTCTAGGTGTTCACAAATGGATTGCTCAATTATTTGCTCCATTATCTTTCTGGGTACTGAAATAAAGATGACTGGTCTATAATTCCCCAGGTTGTCCTTATTCCCCTTTTTATAGATGGGCACTATATTTGCCCTTTTCCAGTCCTCTGGAATCTTTCCCGTCTTCTAGGACTTTTAGAAGATAATCGCTAATGGCTCAGATATCTCCTCAGTCAGCTCCTTGAGTATTGTAGTAGTGCGGTCATAGCAGCTACTATGCATAGCATTTCTTCCCCATCTCAACTGTTTGCATAAGAGAAGTGACCTGGGGAAAAGAGATGTGTCCAGGTTTCCCTGTATCGTGGCTGCCATATTGGCCTTGTGAAGCCACACACAACTAACACAAGTTAGGACAAACCTGAGATTACTCTAACCTATGCCAGGAACCTACCTGATACTCAGCCTGCCCAGGACTGGGGAGAATTTAATGGCCTTTGGTAGGCAGGAGATCAGATTAGATGATCTAATGGTCCTTTCTGGCCTTAAACTCTGTGAAAATGAAAGAGGAATAGTGGCTTAAAAACTCGTGGAGTTGCACTGGGCCAACAGCTATATCTGTGTTTAACGATCCTCCCACCTATAAAACAAAAAAACAAAACAAAAAAATCTCTCTATCCTCACCAAAACATAAAACTCTGGGACCAATGTCTGCCTTGTCTGTGTGCTTGGTCATGGCACGTGTAGAAAGCCGATGTGTAAAGAAAACAGGCCACGGGGAGATTCCCAAAGAACTCCTTCATCCTTATTGTATATTTGTATTTAATGAAATAAAATACTGAGCAGCAAGAAAAACAAGAGGCAATATATCCTGTAAAGTGTATATGTACAGGTATCAGTACCCCCCAAAATGACTGTCTGTGACTTTCTATCAGTTTTGAGCCACAAATCAGATAATTTGGTCTTATAATTAGACTGGGTGTCTTTCTAGCAATGGTATTCACTACTTCAAACAAAAGTTACGGACCTAATGCAGAAATTGTTGGTGAGGTTCTGTGGCCTGTGATATGTAGGAAGTCAGATTAGATGATCATAGTAGGCCTTTCTGGCCTTAAAAGCTATGAAAAATGGGCCTTTGTCACCCCCTTTTCTCCTAATTCCAGATCAGGCCTCCCTTTTAAAAGTTGCACTACTGAAGTTTTTCTCTTTTGGAACAAATTCATAGATTCACATTGGACAATGCTCACTCCTGCAAACATTGCAAGGGCCTGATCCTCAGCAAGCATAAATCAGTGCAGCTCCATTGAAGTGATTATGAACATGCACTATAGCTGCATTTATATAAATAGTTAATAGAGTGCCAGTAGATGGCATAGTTCCTGTGTTTAATAAAACTTCTTGTTGTACTCTGGAAATGGGTTCCTTTGTAGAGCTCTTCGTGTCATCTCTTAGCACAATTCAGTGAACTTTGCTAATTTGCACCAGCTGAGGAGCTGGCCCCAAGAAAAAGGGTCTGATTCTCTACACTTTCAAATGGAATATTAAGGTTAGGAAATATTTGTAAAAGTTTGGTAGCATTTACTGTGACTCACACCTTTCTTTAAAGCTGTTGGTTTTTTTACCTCAACTCTTAGGCCCTGATTCTGTAGTTGTCTCTGTGCAGACAGATCTCTACACCAAGGTGGAACCAATTGTAGGACTGGAGCCTTAGACTTTCTTCAGTCCTGTCTTAAACTTTTGTAAATTGCTTCCTGTCTTAACCGCAAATATTTCATTTTTTAATGCCGGCATTATTTGTGATAATTCTTTAAAGTTAAACCAATGAGAACAGTGACATGCACTGCTTACAAACATCAAGCCTAAGATTTTATGTTAATTGTGATAAATATTTTCTCAAATACATGGGAAGCTGTTCAAATATATACCGATTTACACATTAAAGGGAGAATAAACTAAGGGTTAGATTGAGCCTGTGCTCATTGCCTTCATAGGGGGTGGTGAGTAACTCAGCCTCACAAATCTTTCACTTCTCCTGCCTTGCTCCCGGGTGATGATAATTCACACTGCCTCTTTGCTAAGTATATATTACTGCACTTCCCTTCAGCTCCACTGGCCAACATATTGAGTGGAGAGAGCCAAGACTCCATCCACTCCCTGCCCCTCTCTGGACATCCCTACCTGCTTGTTTGGGAGTGGGACTGGGCGTGCAGCCCCAGCAGTCACCTCACACCTGAAATAAAGATGCATGGAGGCTGCCCAGGGGTATCACTCTACATGGCTGCATTAGGGCCTGGCACAAACAGGCCTTCATTAGGTGGCATCCAAATGCCACTCACTCACCAAACACAGGGAGATGCGAAAAGAATCCTGAGCTACTGTGTAACAGAACAAGCTGAACTTTGGAGATCCTATTGTAATAATGTACTGTCTTTAAAACAAAGCAAGGAACTCTGATAGAGATTGTGCATATGTATACCCGATGAAGAGCACTTTCAAACATTTGTGGGGCTGAAAAGATAGATCAGCAAATGGACCAAATAAAAGAAAAATTTAGAAGTAAAACTTCAACAAGATTGTAAGAGACAACTCGACCAGGGCATAAGGTGACAAATGATCATCAGTCTATGAATTTCTGACCCCTACTGCATATGCATAAGTTAAAGGAGCTACTGAAAGTGACAAGACTGAAGCAAACCCAACATCTATAAGGTATGTTCTCCATGTTCAGTGAACTCTGATTGAAATTCCTCCCTATGCAGCGGGGCAGCCCAACGCCTGAGGACATCTTATCTCCCAACAGAGCTGGGGTTTGCTAGCATGGAGGGGATATTATTGCGAATCACTGCCGAAAGATTCATTCACTCTTGCTGGTATTTCCCTTCTGGTTTTCCAGGGTATGACATTGTGTTGCTTTTCTGGCGCTGGGCCCTGCCTCTTTGGTGTGGCCACCCCTGCACCCCAAATGCACACAGACCCAGCCTCCTACAGGTCAGATCCCTTTTTGCTGAATTATTGGTGTGCATTACCATCGATGAAAAACCTGACCTGGGAATTTCTAAATTACTGATCATTTCTGTCATTGAGGTTTATTTTTTTTTACTAGGCCATTCTTTACAGCTGTTGCTACATATGTGGGGAACAAACTAGCAACTATAGGTCAAACTCTCTTCCCAGATGTGAATCCAAAATAAATCCAGTGACTGGAATCAGTGGGATTACTTTGGGTTTACAGCAGTATAACTGATGGGAGAATCTGGCCCATGCTTCTTGTTTGGAGGCTTTCTTTCAATTCATTTCTCTGTGGCACATAGAGCCTAATCTCCATGGAACGCAGCATGTAGATTCATTTCTGCTTGGCATGTAGATTCTAATCTCTCTGTAACACAGCGTGTTTCAGACTTAAAATCTCTGTAAGTGGACAGCAAGGAGACTAATCTTGATGACCACCTGATTGACAGCTACTTGCTCACAAACAGCTGTCAGGGTTTTATTTTTTTTTCTTTTCGAAAATGAACTTGTGCAGCAGATATGGTCTTAAACTTGTTGTGTTGTAAGTTGCCGTCAGAGGCATAAGCAGTTTATGAGATATGGGTACCTGTGGCTAGGGAGTGGGGTCGGCTTCAGAGCCCGAGCTGCAACTTCAAAGTGCTGTCTATACAGGCATTTTTAGAGCACTACTGTGATCCCCGCTAGCCCAAGTCTGTCAAACTGGCCTGGGAAACTTGCTTTCGCTTGCTCCAAAATGCTGTGTAGAGATATCCCTTGGCTAGTGCCCTGTGCTCTGGAGCATCCTTCCTGTCCTGGCTTGGTCAAAATAGCTAGATAAGCAGACAGCCCTGCACAAATATGTGAGATGAGATGTGAGTGGTTTTTTGTGTGCGCGCGTGTGGTTTTGGTTTTTTTTGCTAAGCAAATATCTTTAAAATAATGCTTGCAATTTTATTCAAAATTTTAAAAAAATCTGCTTTAGTCTAAGAACACTAAAAAAAAAGCCACAGTAAATACTGGTGCAAAGGAGGATTGGCTCTTTTTTTGTTTGGTGATTGGAGGTTGTTTTTTTTACAAGTTTTGGATGTGGGTAAAAAATTGTGCTTGGAATGATGCCCTGGTGGCCCCCTTAATTATGCAGCCATCAATCCATCTCTACGATGAATAGACTGTGCCTAGTCCTTAGTTAACATGCCCGACTATCCAACTTGCACATCCCATACAGGGGTTGTTCACTGTTACCGTCCCCGGTGTGGCAAAGTACCTGCTTCTCCTCAGCGGTCTCTGTCCTTTTAAGCCCTGGAGACTCAGGCTTGGGCAAGGTAAACCCTTACTAATAGCACAGGGTCTGGCTTTACCTTCCCCCGGTCAGTCCCTTGTTTGTTTCCCTTTCCTTTTGGGAAGGAAATATAGCCCTTCTTCTGGGAAGGGCTCAGTGTCTCAGGGCACCCAGTCCCCTGGTACCTTTCCTGCTTCTGCTTCTGCTTCTGCTTCTGCTTCTCTCACACTCTCTCTCAGTCTCTCTCGCCTCTCTCCTCCCTGCCATGCACACCAGGGAGGATTTAAAAAGGTCTCCAGCAATTGCCACCAGCTGGACCTAATTAGTTCCCTGGTAACCCCTTTCCCCACAGTCCTTATTTCCCCACAGTCCTCTCTGTTATTTCCCCACAGTCCTCTCTCCTTAGTGGATAGGGAGAGGCCTTTTAACCCCCTGGGACCACTTACTGCCCCCCCCCTTTTGTAGCTATCTGTCCTGGGTTTACCACATATCACCCCCCACACCCCGCTCAACACTACGGGGTTGGGCTACTTGGGACGGACAGCAGTGCACTCATGACAGGCCATCTGCATTGCCATGCTGGATTCCAGACCTATGTCGTACTATGAAGTGGAAGGGTTGGAGCGACAGGAACCATCTTGTTACTCTTGCGTTTCTGTCTTTGTTTTGGTGCATCCAGCGTAGAGGGGCATGGTCTGTGACCAGGGTAAATCTACGTCCCAGCAGATAGTAGCGGAGGCTTTCAATGGCCCATTTCACTGCCAGGCATTCTTTTTCCACTACGGCGTACTTCTGTTCTCTAGGCAGGAGCTTCCTACTGAGGAAGAGGATGGGGTGTTTGTCGTCTCCAACCATTTGCGAAAGTACCGCCCCTAACCCTACCTCCGAGGCGTCAGTTTGTAGGATAAACTCCTTCCTCCAGTCTGGGGCTACTAGTACGGGGTCTGTGCAGAGGGCCGACCTCAAATCTGCAAAAGCGTCTTCGGCCGCGGCAGACCATTTTACTATGTCTGGGCCCCTAGCTTTTGTCAAGTCCGTTAATGGGCATGCCCTGGTGGCGAAGTGGGGAATGAACCGTCTGTAGTACCCCACTAGTCCCAGGAATGCTCTGACCTGTTTTTTCCGGAGCGGACAGGGCCACTTCTGTATGGCTTCCAACTTGTTGAGTTGGGGCTTTACCATGCCCCTTCCCACTATATACCCGAGGTACTTGGCCTCAGCTAACCCGATTGAACATTTGGAGGGATTCGCAGTCAGCCTGCCTTCCTCAGGGTGTCCAGGACCGCTTCCACCTTCTCCAACTGTGTCTCCCAGTCGGGGCTATATATGATGACGTCGTCAAGATAGGCTACCACGTACTTGCCATGGGGTCGTAGCAGCTTGTCCATTAGCCGTTGGAAAGTAGCAGGAGCGCCATGCAACCCAAAGGGGAGGACAGTGTACTGGTACAGACCTTCTGGGGTTGCAAAGGCCGTCTTCTCTTTGTCGGCCTTCCTCAGGGGGATCTGCCAATAGCCCTTGATCAGGTCAAGGGTAGACATAAACCGGGCTTTTCCTAGTCGGTCAATTAGCTCATCTATCCGGAGTATAGGGTATGCATCAAATTGCGACACCTCGTTCAGCTTACCGACATCATTGCAGAACCTCATACTGCTGTCCGGCTTAGGCACTAAGACCACGGGACTTGACCATTGGCTATGAGACTCTTCAATGACTCCTAAGGTCACCATTTTCCTGACCTCTGTCCTGATCTCTTCTCTTTTGACCTCCGGGATCCGGTACGGCTTGACGTTCACCTTCACTCCAGGCTCTGTGAGGATGTGATGGTGAACCTCCATAGTCCTGCCTGGCTTTTCAGAAAACACATCCGGGTTGCGTTCGATCAGGCTGATCATTTCTGATCGTTGTTCCGGAGTCAACTCTGGGGATATCCCCACCTGGTCGGGCTGGTTGCTTTTAGGGAAGGGGGGCCCCTAGCGTAACCACCGGAGCTTCTCTATCCTGCCAAGGTTTCAGCAGGTATATATGATAGATCTGCTCCAGCTTCCGGTGGCCCGGCTGTCGGACCTTATAGTCGACTTCTCCTATAGCTTCTATTATTTTGTAAGACCCCTACCACCTGGCCAGGAGCTTACTCTCCGCCCTGGGTATGAGCACCATTACCCAGTCTCCCACCTGGAACTTCCGGTTCACTGCTTGGCGGTTGTAGTAGGTCTGCTGTGCCCCTTGTGCCTTCTCCATGTGTTCACGCACAAGGGGGGCGACTTGGGCTATCCTGTCCTTCATTTGTAACACGTGTTCCACGACGTTCCTCCCTGGGTTCGGCTGTTCTTCCCAGCCCTCTTTAGCTAGGTCCAGTATGCCCCTGGGGTGGCGACCGTATAACAGCTTGAAGGGGGAGAATCCCATGGAAGCCTGAGGTACCTCCCGTATGGCAAACAGCAAGTACGGCAGCAGGGCATCCCAGTCTTTCCCGTCGCGACTAACCACCTTCCGTAACATACTCTTCAACGTCCTATTAAAACGTTCGACAAGACCATCGGTCTGGGGATGATAAACCGACGTCCTGAGGGACCGTATGTGGAGCAATGCACATAGGTCCTTCATCAGCTTGGCCACAAAGGGGGTCCCTTGGTCTGTCAGGATCTCCTTCGGTATCCCTACTCGGGAAAAAATCTGGACTAATTCCTTGGCTATGGTCTTGGACATGGCGTTCCGTAGGGGTACGGCCTCAGGGTATCGGGTGGCATAATCTAGTACCACCAGAATGTACTGGTGACCCCGGGCTGACTTCTCCAATGGCCCTACTAGGTCCATAGCTATTCGCTCAAATCATAGAATCATAGAATATCAGTGTTGGAAGGGACCTTAGGAGGTCTTCTAGTCCAACCCCCTGCTCAAAGCAGGACCAATCCCCAATTTTTGCCCCAGATCCCTAAATGGCCCCCTCAAGGATTGAACTCACAACCCTGGGTTTAGCAGGCCAATGCTCAAACCACTGAGCTATCCCTCCCCCCAGTGTGCCCTTGTGGTCTCAATAATTGGCAAAGGGATCAGAGGGGCCCTCAAGTGTGGTCGGGACCCATGTATCTGGCATTCCGGACAGGACGTACAATATCGCCGGACTGACGCATATATACCGGGCCAGAAAAACCTCTGCAGGATCCGATCAAGGGTCTTGTCTACCCCTAGATGGCCTCCGAACAGATGGCTGTGGGCTAAATCCATCACGCCCCTCTGATGTTTCTGTGGGACCAAGAGTTGTTCTACGACTTGCTCCTGGACCCGGACTACTCTGTATAATAGATCATTCTTAATCACATAACATGGCCCTGGGCCCTTAACTCTCCCCTCCACGGGGACCCCATTTACTTCGACTACTTCTTGGCTTATAGTATTGTATAGGGCAGAGCTTTCCAAACTGTGTGTCACGACACGTTAGTGTGTCGGCGGCAGTGTGTAGGTGTGTCACGGGGCAGCAGGTGTGCTCCGCTCCCGGGCGTGCTCCTCTCCCTGGCTGGGGGAGTGGGGCGGTGGGCGTGCTCCGCTCCCCGGCCGGGGCGGCGGGCGTGCTGCGCTCCCCTCCGGCAGGGGGAGCGGGGCGGCGGGCGTGCCGCTCTCCCCTCCGGCAGGGGGAGCGGGGCGGCGGGTGTGCCGCCCTCCCCCCCGGCATTTTGGCGGGGCGGCGTTGTTGGGTGGGGGGGTGTTTCGGCTGGCGTTGGGGTGGGCGGCACTTGGGGTTTTTTTTGTTTTTATTTTGCTTGGGGCGGCCGGCCCTGGGTACTGCGCATGCGCAGTATCTGTAATCCAGGCGGAATTGATTCTGCGTCACTTCCGGTGTGTCGCGAAATGATGCATGTCTAAAAAGTGTGTCACCAACAGGAAAAGTTTGGAAAGCTCTGGTATAGGGGATCATTGGCTTGATCCTGCCCAAAGCTCCCGAGCGTAGTCCCCATTTGTCCCAACTCAGGGGGGTCCACCTCCAACCTCCCCTTGGGGAGTACTCCTGGGGAACCTGGTCCGGCCACAGGGTTATTGTCCCAGACCCATTGTCGGTTTCCCCTACCAATGCAGATTTCTGCTGCTGGGCCAGGATCCTCGTCCCCCTCCTTTTATCCTCCCTCCATTCCCTTCGAGTCTTCCGGGGCTTCCCCGGTGGGGAGAACAGATCCTGGCCAAATTCATGGAAGGCCGGGAGGGGGTTAACTATTGGGGCCACTCCCTGGGTTCCGGGGTCAGTATTCTCTACTACCTCCTCCCAGGGGAGTAGGCTATCAAATCCAGGAAAATCTCGTCCGATAAGGACTGGGTAGGGGAGTTTCGGAACTACACCCACCGTCACCTTCGTGGGGTTTCCGAGTACTTCTATTTTTACGGGGATGGTTGGGTAGTAGTTTACATCCCCGTGTACACAAGATATTCCTGAGCGCTTGGCCCGGGACAGTTGGTCCTGCCCAACCAGCTTCCCCGAGACCAACGTGATCACACTTCCTGAGTCTACTAACGCGGTGGTTTTTATACCATTCATTTTAACAGGTCTAGTGTATCTATGAGGGACCATCGCAACCCCAACTAGACTTATTAGTTCACATGGTCCCCCTATGTCGCCCAATTCGCACTGCATGGGCTCGTCTAGGTTTGGGCATTGGGCCGCGATATGCCCCAATTCACCACAGGCATAACACCGATACCCCACTCGGGACAGCCCCCTATCTTTTGGGCTACTGGGCTTTATCCCCCGAGTCCTCCTTCCCCAGTCCTCAAATCTCTCCAGGCCTGCCGGCTGATCTTCCGCCTCCTTCCTTCCCTCCATGGCCTGGCCTGGTGCTAGGGCAAACCAGGGTTTCAGTGCAGAGACTTGTCTTTGATTTTGGTGCCTTCCTTCCCCAGTGGTCCGAGAAAATTCTTGGGCCGCTAAGTGTCTCTCGACCAGGGCAACTAGTTCATCATAGGAGGAGGGATCATTTTGGTGGGCCCACCCTCGTATGTCTGGAGGCAGCCCCCTCATGTACCTGTCCAACACCAGGATTTCTACTACCTTCTCTGGCCCATGGGTCTCGGGGCGAAGCCACTTCCGGGCGAGGTGGATTAGGTCAAATAGCTGGGACCTTGGCGCTTTGTTGTCCCGGTATCTCCACTCGTGGAAACGCTGGGCCCTTATGGCTGGCGTCACGCCCGCCCTTGCCAGGATTTCCGCCTTCAGTTGGGGGTAATCCATAGCTGCCTCTGTGGTCATGTCAAAATAGGCCTTCTGGGCCTCCCCGCACAGAAATGGAGCCAGGATACCTGCCCACTGGTCTTGGGGCCAGGCCTCCCGCAGCGCCGTCCTCTCGAACGTGAGGAGATATGCCTCGGTATCATCGTCCGCTGTCATCTTCTGTAACTAGTTGCTTGGCCTCAGTGGCCGGGTCCCCTGGGACCCGTGCGTCAGGGCCTTCAACTGGTTCACTACTTCAGTCAGGGTGGCTTGGTCTTGGGCCGCCTGGTTCATCAGTAGCTGGTTAGTCTCCTGTTGGACACGTACTGACTCTTGCTGGGCTGCCATCTGTCCCCAAGTAGCCTCTTGTTGGGCCGCAGTGGCCTGTACCAATGCCTTCACTTCGTCCTCCATTTTTTTTTTCCGTGTGATTTACCCTGCCCTGCGGTGGCTTGCCACAGAGCCTCACTCACAGCATCCCACCCCTGACACCACGTGTGGCAAAGTACCTGCTTCTCCTCAGCGGTCTCTGTCCTTTTAAGCCCTGGAGACTCAGGCTTGGGCAAGGTAAACCCTTACTAATAGCACAGGGTCCGGCTTTACCTTCCCCCAGTCAGCCCCTTGTTTGTTTCCCTTTCCTTTTGGGAAGGAAATATAGCCCTTCTTCTGGGAAGGGCTCAGTGTCTCGGGGCACCCAGTCCCCTGGTACCTTTCCTGCTTCTGCTTCTCTCACACTCTCTCTCAGTCTCTCTCGCCTCTCTCCTCCCTGCACACCAGGGAGGGTTTAAAAAGGTCTCCAGCAATTGCCGCCAGCTGGACCTAATTAGTTCCCTGGTAACCCCTTTCCCAGCTGAATGTTATTTCCCCACAGTCCTCTCTCCTTAGTGGATAGGGAGAGGCCTTTTAACCCCCTGGGACCACTTACTGCCCCCCCCCCTTTGTAGCTATCTGTCCTGGGTTTACCACACCGAGCACATCCAGGATAGAAAAATACTACCGTATTGATTCAGCAGCATTTTATACACATTTGCACAGGTGTAAATGTCTGCATGGATGCCAGGGTAGTGGAGAATTGAGCCTGGAGTGAAGATCTTACTTTGCTGTGACTGGAAGCAGAACTTAATCCAGTCTGTTCAATTACTTTCTCTAGGTCAATCTATTTTTCAAGGTGCCAGAGTACACCAGGCCCAATCCAATCTAGCCGCTTTCCATTACAGGAGTGGAACAAAGCAGTCAATATATACTACAAAGAGTCCTGTGGCACCTTATAGACTAACAGACGTATTGGAGCATAAGCTTTCATGGGTGAATATCCACTTCGTCGGATGCATGCAGTGGAAATGTATTGCATGCATGCATGCATGCATTTCCACTGCATGCATCCGACGAAGTGGGTATTCACCCATGAAAGCTTATGCTTCAATACGTCTGTTAGTCTATAAGGGCCACAGGACTCTTTGTACCTTCTACAGATCCAGACTAACACGGCTACCCCTCTGACACATAATATATACTAGTGACTCCAGCTAGAATTTGTACTGTATTGCCTTATTTTGTCTGTAATGTACCTGGCACCCAAACCCAATCGCTCAATCTCAACAAAATGAGCCAAATTCTGCTTTTACTTTCACCAGAGTGAATCCTTAGTAACTCCATAGACTTTAATAGAGTGACTCTAAATTTACACCAGTGCACCAGAGAGCAGAATGTGGACCAGAAACATTCAAACAGGGCACAGTGCTTATTTCTATTAGCCAATCATCTTGAAGAACTAAACCCCCAAAAATCACCTCTCAAACTTCCATGCAAAGATTCTGCTTTCTTTCTCCCTTGCCCTGGATTTGCATGAGATTGTATAGATCAGTACAGCATTAATGAGTGCATATGGGTTTTATTTAAGACAAAGAAATCTAAAGGCAATAGTTCAGCCATTAATTGCAAACATCTGCAAGGATAAGGTAAACTCTAGAGAGAAAAACAAACAAACATATTAGCTGTTCCTAACAGAAGCAGGAGTCAGAAGTCTTTCAGATGATAAACATGAGAAAAAGCCATGGACAGATAATTCACTCAACTAAGTGGTAGCAGTAGCATGCAGAAGGAAAAAAGTGAGAGGAGGGGAGCTAGAATTTCAGCATGCAGGCATGGGTATCCATGTTGCCATAGCAACTTTGCAATGGAATAAAGTATTTTGCTCCTTTCTTTAGAAAGAGATGCTGTGATACAAATAGGCACTTTGCATTTTTTTAAACAAATCCATAACAACCCCTTGAGTGTGCCACTGTGTCTTAATTTTCCTAATGCTGCAGCATACGCCGTCATTATTTTATTACATTTTGAAAGGGCATTGTGGATTTTAAAAGGACACTGTTCTACTTCTGTATTTTAAAGTCATTTTAGCTGTTTCTCTTTTCCTCTCTATCATTTAGATTACCCTATTAAAAGCCTGAATTCCTACACATCTCTCAGCTCTCCACCCCCTTATTAGTTTGTCCTTTGTTATTTGACTGGCAGTGCTTTGGCAATCAGCATACACTGCACTAGATCTATGGCTGCCTTCCGGCTGAAGCTAAGACTGTTTGTTTCCTTTTAGTTTTATGGACTGAGATCCTGATTCTAGTGCCAGACTAAGGCACTCCATTGACTTCAGAGTTACTCCATTGTAAGTAGAGCTGGTTGGGAATTTTCCGACCAACCTTTTTATGTCAGAAAATGGCAATTTGTTGAAACCAAAACTTTCCATGAGAATGTATCTGTTGTGATGAAACTTTCGTTGGGGAAAATTTTTCAGGTCCAGGAGGGAGGAAGCAAATGACTCACCCGAGAATGGCCTATGATTAAGGTGCTCACCTGGCACGGAGACGACCTAGGTTCAAGTCCTTATTTTATCTGATTGAAAGCAGGGACTTGAACTTGGACCATCCACATCCTGGATGAGTGCCTAACCAATGGACTATGGAGTCAGTATCCTATTTCTTTTCTTTTTCTTTTTGGGGGGCTAAAAATCTTTGAAAGGTCTTGGTTTCATCCAAATGCAGACTGGAAAAAATGGTGTGGGTCTGGAATACCATTTTCTACCCATCTCTAATTGTAAGCCAGAGTAATATTTGGCCTCAGATCTACTAAAGCAGTGGTCGCAAACGTATTTGATCATGCCCCCCTTCTTTATGTCTATAGTCGCTTATGCCCCCACCCCTACAAGTGCATATACCGTCACCCTGCTCTGAAGGCAGAGTAGAGAGCAGCAGCCGCTGTCCAAGCACCCAGCTCTAAAGGCAGCGCTACGCCAGCAGCAGCGCAGAAGGAAGGGTGGCAATGTGAAAAATGATATTTGTCAATATTACTTTTCCCAGCAGACTTAGTGCCCCATTGCCATCCTGCGCTGCTGCTCCCACCCTGGGGCTGACAGCCGGAGTCCAGCTGCCACCTCCCGGTGAGGGACTGGGGGGGGGGGGGGGGAGAAGGACAGACCAAGCCTTGGCTTCTTCTTGGTGAGGGTTTGAGGGGGCAGAGAAGCAGAACCCCGGGGTGGCAGGGCTCTGGCTGTCAGCCCTGGGGTGGCGGGACTCTGGCTGCTCCCTTTATCCCATCCCCCCACCTCCCGGCTGTGCACGGCCCTTCTGCATGAGCCCCAGCCGCCCCAGGTCTGACAGCCACAGCTCTTTATAAAAAAAAAAAAAAAAAGCACACAGCTCACACCTCCCTTGACAGATTCCTGTGCCTCCCTTGGGAGGCCTGCCCCATAGTTTGGGAACCGCGGTACTGAGGGAACATCAGTCTAACTTGTACCTTGACCACATGCTCCCCAATTAAAAACATGATTCTGCTATCTTGCCATCGTAATTCAGGAGTAAATCCACTGATGTCAGTAACGTTACAATAGGTGTTAGGGGAGAATCAGAGCCATTGAATGCGAAGTCATAGTTGGAACTGGTTTGAAAGTTTTAACAAATAGGCACTTTTTAAAATGTTGCCAAGTGACTTAAGTGCTTAAATCCCATCTTCAACAGTGACTTAGGTGCCTAAACCCCATCTTCAGAAGTGACTTTGGAAATGTTGACAATGGGACTGAGGTGCTTTTGGAAGTTTTACCCCAAAACTAAACATTTTTTCTAAACATGCTGCATTCCCCCTTCCCCGCAGCCGCACTTTTGTGCTCAAGGCATACAAAGACTTTATTTTGACGAGATTTGTCTTGTAAGAGAAGCTTTGCTTCATTTATGGGATATGTGAATGACAGCCACCCTGAAATGGTAAATTATAGAACACCGCTGGTTTTCAGATGTACTGTAGCAAAGCTTTTATGTGCTCCGATACTACATTGATAGGGAAGCTGTACATATCTAGCTGTATCAGTCAGACCTTTGAAATGGTAAGCAAAGCACCGCTTTCTGACCCCTCCTGCTTTGTAGGAAACCAGTATTGCGTACATGTGGAGACAGATAGAAACTTGCTAATTCTGTAATAATATCTGCACCCTGTTACTATTGACCGGTCATCCAGTGTGCTACATATGTCTTAATTAGACTTCACACTCCACAGGACAGGCACAATAGGCCTGATTCTAGTTTCACTTACACCAGTTTCACACTGGTGCAACTGCATTGACTTCATGTTACTCCTGGTTTAGACCAGTGAGAAATCAGACCTGGGTCTGCTGTATTCTCTGGGTGAAATCCTGGCTTCACTGAAGTTAATGACAAAACGCCCACTGACTTCAAGGGAGCCAGGATTTCATCCCAGGTGTTTAAGTGCCATATGCACATATGGGACTATATAAATAAAGTTCTGCAGGACTTTGCTAGTCTCACATTTTGTTGGAATGAGAAAACCACACTGAGACAAATGACATCTTTCTGGCTGCTTGTATTCTATATATGGGACCAATTTCGGTTCTGAACTGGTATTAATCCAGAGGAATTCCACTTAAATCAATACTCTGATTACACTGCTGTAACTGAAAGGAGCCATTCCATCAGTTCAAAATACAGGGCCAGATTCATTGGTATATTCTGAGCACTTTGTGCTACTCTGGTGATGCAAAGCAGCCATAAATCCAGCTTACCAGGCTGGCGTTAGCCCAGTTTGTCTTTGCTTTGTGACACCAGAGCATCACAGAGCTGCTGGAGCATGTTGGTGAATTTGTCCTACAGTCCGTTAAATCATGGCAACAAAGGACCAGCTGGTGTAAATTGGTGTATCTCCAAGTAAGTCAAAAGACTGATGCCAGTTTGCACTAACTAAGGACCTAGCCTTTAAAGTTTTAAACTCCAAAAGTGCATAGCACTAGGACACCACAATGTATTTTGGATCCACTTCAGCTAGACAAATAAGCAAGGCTATATTGCTTTATAGATTCAGCTGAACTGTGTTTGAAATGCAGAATACTCTGAGTGCTAAATTCTTAGCCCATTTTAGCAGGGATATTAGCTTTTATTTTTCTTTTGAATAAATCACCGGACTTTATTTGGAAATGACTCCTGTTAACAGCATAACCAATCCTTTTGGGTGCACTAAAGACTTTTCACTTTAAACTAGATAAGCTTAATTGGATAGTTTAAAAATCTTGGCTGGAAAAAGAGGTTGTGAGGGGACAGGGGGTGGAAAGCCTTTCAGATTGCAAAGCACATTGATGACAACTCCGTGCCTTTGTTTCCATTGCTCAGACACTAACACTGCCATGAAGAGGCTGTGCACCGGTGACTTGCATACAAATGCCCTACTTTCTCTCAGCTGGATGTCTCTATCCAGTACCCTTGCAATGTCGTGTTATGCACCTTGCTTTAGGTGCACTGATGCACCGTAAAGGTGATTTAGGATATTTTTTTGGTGGACTAGATTTCCCTCTTGCCACAAGTCGATTGGCATGTAATGTAGCAGATCTCTTAGCATAAAATATCAGAGGGGTAGCCGTGTTAGTCTGGATCTGTAGAAGCGACAAAGAGTCCTGTGGCACCTTATAGACTAAAGCCACTCTTCCAGCCCTCCCTCCCTGCCAGCCAGTCCTTACCTGCCACGAGGAGAAAAAGGATGCTGGGCTGAGTAACTGAGGGTTAGTGGGGTGTCTGCCTCCCATCAATTCGTCGGTGCAGACATCACAGCCTTCGGCATCTCGCCAGTCCCAGTAAGGGATGGTGAAGTTCTTATCTCCTGTGATCTTCTGGATCTCGTGTTCCCACAGCAGCAAGAACAGCCGATGCCAAGGTAGAAAACCTGGGGCTTCATGGGCAAAATCAATATCCCTCCATACACTTGACCCGCCTAGCAAGGTGTCATGAGAGACGTAGTAATGCATCCATACGAAGAGGTCATAAACATTGATGTTCCTGAACATGGGGGTCGAACCATTGTTCATCTGAGCATAGGTGCCACTGGCAATGACATAGTCCTGGCTGGGGGTGTGCTTTGCCAAGTTGAGGTAGGCGAGGAACTTATTCTTCTCTCTGCTACTGAGCTGGAAGATGCTTCTTCTCATGAGCATTCTCCTCTCGGCACAGTTGGGCCCTGCGAAGCCAAACCTGCACTCCCCGCAGTTGAATCCCATAAAGTTGCGGTTGCATTGGCATGTCCTGTTATAAAACACAGCAGGCCAGTCCTCTCTGTCATCCACCCCTATGAAGGGGAACTGCGGCCCGAGGGGGGCACGGGACAGAAGGATCTCCTGGCAGGAGCCCCTGCCAGAGAGTTCCCCACAAGGGGACATGTCCCCAGCCCACAGTGGGCAACATTCCTTCCTCAGCAGGCTCTCTGAAGATGCACAGGCTCGGGGGAACTGCCCGGATGAAGGCTGCAGAATCCCCAGCAGGAAACCCAGGGCCAAGAGACACATCCTCACACAACAGCAGGCAACCTTCAGTGCTGTGGCTCAGTGCATGAATAGATCTAACCCCTGCCACAGCCCTGCATATGAAAGAAATTTTTCCCCTCCGGTGGGAAAGTTTCATTCCTGACTTTTTTTTTTTTAAACCGTGCACCCTTCAATCGCCTTCGCCATCTACAACACGTACACACAATTCTCTGTTAATCTGATTATCACATGTTCTGGGTGAAATCCAAGTCACTTATTTTCCCCTGCCCCTTTAGCATTCAACATGCACAGACTTATAATAAACGGTCATCTTCTGCCTGTCACATGATCATTTCCCTCTGGCAACTGTGGAGCAAGTAAAACTTGGATACAGAAATAGTGACAGCCGTTTTAATTCCTTGTTTCCTTATGTGCATTAGAATAATGATTTTTTTTAAATAGACGAAGTCTGTTGAATTAAATAAGCACAGCAAATCTCTGGATTAAAATAAACGTTATTAATTTATTTTTAATCTATCCCCCTCAATATGAGACTCATAAAATGACCCTATTAAAATGAGGCCAAAGAGAGTGTGAAAGTAGGATCCAGTGCAGAATTAAGGGTTTGGTTTTGGTGACGTGTTCAGACTGAAAACACTTCTCTTCCTCCTAGCCTGGTTCACTGCAGAATAACTTCACAACATCCCTTCTCTGCAGAAGGTCCCATTATAAACTTTTAGGGGCAGGTCCTCATCCAGTAGCTATATTGAAATCAGTGCAGCTATGACAGTTAACACCAGCCCAGGACATGCTTCCTGGCTTCCTCCATTAGTAAAACTTTGTAGAAGGGAAATTACAGGGAGGAAATTGCAGGGGAGAGAGTCAACCTGGGGGCAGCGCTGCAACCATCCACCCCCTGATCTGGAAAAGTGACCCTGATCCCTGCATTTCTCGGGAGGGAGTTTGCAGACACTGGATCTACATGCCGCTACTGATGTTACATTGGCTGTGTTCCAGACCACCCACAACCCCTTTCTTCTTCTCTGCTGGACTAGGCAGAGCCTAGCTGTGCTGCATGCAGGGTGCTGGAGTGCCCCTCTATGCCTGTTTTGCAGCAGCACTGCAGTCATTCCACTGTGGGTGAATGGGGAGCCTTCCACTGCCCCTAAGCTGCTGGCTGAATTGCACACTTAGAAATTTCCCTCCGTCTTGTCTCTTGTGAAACTGGGGTTTCTGTTACTGAGGGACATTTTTGTAAAAGCA
The DNA here is from genome assembly GCA_037349315.1 of Chelydra serpentina. Classification (NCBI taxonomy): domain Eukaryota; kingdom Metazoa; phylum Chordata; order Testudines; family Chelydridae; genus Chelydra; species Chelydra serpentina. Next base: position 24,275,276 of record JBAIAC010000004.1, on the reverse strand, counting down.
GGGGGATGGGATTACCACTGACTGAGGATTGCTGAGCGTTTCCGTGCGGCTGGAGCATCAGCCAGGCAAAGCAAGGGAGGGCTTGGCTGGGAAACGTTGCCTTTTGCTGGAATCAGCAGGTCATCACATGATCCTGCCGAGGAGCACGAGGAGCCTTAATCCTGTTGCTGCCTATGCTCCAGCAATGCAGACGGATTATCACAGGGTCTCCGTGGGCTCGGGGCCTGCGGTTTGGGGTTGCTTTTTTAATTGCTTCTAACCCCACTGACGTTTATCGTGCTCTCTCCATTATTCATCTCTTTCATTTCTCGTGCTAGGCTCGTTGTACATTGCATGACAGAACTGTTACACATTTAGTTTTCGGTGTCAGGATGCTTAGGAAACACGTGCAATTCCCTGTCTTTGACCAGCTCTTCTAGATTCACTGGTGTAGAGCCAGATAACTGAGAAGAGACACAGAAAGCCAGGCAGGAGGCGGGCTGGGGAAGGCTCTGGGTGGATGTTTCACATTGAAGTGCAGAGAGGTGCATACACACACACGCGTGTGTACGCACACTTACCTTAGGCATCATGCTATTTTTCGTATTCTAATGGAGTTCCTTGTTCAGTGGTCAGAAAAAAGGTGAATCTGAGGCTTTACCGCTGTCCCCTGACACCATGTTTCTGAAACAGCTGATTTGCAGGAGATTCCATGGCTCAGAGTTTAGGCCCCAACGGGACAAGTTATAAGCTTGTCTATCTCCCAACAGACGCTGATCCAATAAAAGATATTACCTCGCCCACCTTATCTCACATCGAATCAATGGCAGGATCAGGCCTAGAAAGCGGATTTCTGGTCCCATGCTGTAACCTCTAAGCCATGCCACCCCTATAGCTGTCATATGTTGCTCTCTGACTTAATTATGTGAGCCACACTGTTAAAAACCAAATGTACAATCAAAATACAGAACTATAGAGAGTGCACAAGAAGTCACATTGATATGCAGAAATAGCTCTTGATTCCCACTGATTTTCATAGAATCATAGAAGATTAGGGTTGGAAGAGACCTCAGGAGGTCATCTAGTCCAATCCCCTGCTCAAAGCAGGACCAACACCAACTAAATCATCCCAGCCAGGACTTTGTTAAGCTGGGCCTTAAAAACCTCTAAGGATGGAGATTCCACTACCTCCCTAGGTAACCCATTCCAGTGCTTCACTACCCTCCTAGTGAAAGAGTGTTTCCTAATATCCAACCTAGACCTCCCCCACTGCAACTTGAGATCATTGCTTCTTGTTCTGTCATCTGCCACCACTGAGAACAGCCTAGCTCCATCCTCTTTGGAACCCCACTTCAGGTAGTTGAAGGCTGCTATCAAATCCCCCCTCACTCTTCTCTTCTGCAGACTAAATAAGCCCAGTTCTCTCAGCCTCTCCTCATAAGTCATGTGCCCCAGCCCCCTAATCATTTTTGTTGCCCTCCGCTGAACTCTCTCCAATTTGTCCACATCCCTTCTGTAGTGGGGGGACCAAAACTGGACAAAATACTCCAGGTGTGGCCTCACCAGTGCCAAATAGGGGAATAATCACTCCCCTTGATCTGCTGGCAATGCTCTTACTAATACAGCCCAATATGCTGTTGGCCTTTTTGGCAACAAGGGCACATTGCTGATTCATATCCAGTTTCTCATCCACTGTAATCCCCACGTCCTTTTCTGCAGATCTGCTGCTTAGCCAGTCGGTCCCCAGCCTGTAGCAGTGCATGGGATTCTTCCTTCCTAAGTGCAGGACTCTGCACTTGTCCTTGTTGAACCTCATCAGATTTCTTTTGGCCCAATCCTCCAATTTGTCTAGATCACTCGGGACCCTATCCCTACCCTACAGCATATCTACCTCTCCCCCCAGCTTAGTGTCATCTGCGAATTTGCTGAGAGTGCAATTCATCCCATCATCCAGATCATTAATAAAGATGTTGAACACAACCGGCCCCAGGACCGACCTCTGGGACACTCCATTTAATACCAGCTGCCAACTAAACATCGAGCCACTGATCACTACCCATTGAGCCCGACAATCTAGCCAGCTTTCTATCCACCTTATAGTCCATTCAACCAATCCATACTTTTTTAACTTGCTGGCAAGAATACTGTGGGAGACCGTATCAAAAGCTTTGCTAAAGTCAAGATATATCACATCCACCACATCCACAGAGCCAGTTATCTCATCATAGAAGGCAATCAGGTTGGTCAGGCATGACTTGCCCTTGGTGAATCCATGTTGACTGTTCCTGATCACCTTCCTCTCCTCCAAGTGCTTCAAAATGGATTCCTTGAGGACCTGCTCCATGATTTTGCCAGGGACTAAAGTGAGGTTGCAGTTTCCCATGTTCTCTTTCTTCACTTTTTAAAAATATGGGCACTATATTTGCCTTTTCCCAATCGTCTAAGACCTCCCCCGATCGCCACAAATTTTCAAAGATAATGGCCAATGGCTCTACAATCACATCAGCCAACTCCCTCAGCACCCTTGGATGCATTAGATCTGGACCCATGGACTTGTGCATGTCCAGCTTTTCTAAGTAGTCCTTAACCTGTTTTTTCACCACTGAGGGCTGTTCACCCCCTCCCCATACTAGGTTGCCCAGTGCAGCAGCCTGGGAGCTGACCTTGTCTGTGAAGACCAAGGTAAAAAAAAGCATTGAGTACTTCAGCTTTTTCCACATCATCTGTCACTGTTGCCTCCCCCATTCAGTAAGGGTCCCACACTTTCCCTGACCTCCTTCTGGTTGCTAACATGCCTGTAGAAACCCTTCTTGTTACCCTTAACATCCCTTGCTAGCTGCAACTCCAATTGTGCCTTGGCCTTCCTGATTACACCCCTGCATGCTCTAGCAATATTTTTATACTTCTCCCTAATCATTTAGGATCATAGAATGTCAGGGTTGGAAGGGACCTTAGGAGGTCATCTAGTCCAACTCCCTGCTCAAAGCAGGACCAATCCCCAATTTTTGCCCCAGATCCCTAAATGCCCCCCTCAAGGATTGAACTCACAACCCTGGGTTTAGCAGGCCAATGCTCAAACCACTGAGCTATCCCTCCCTCCCCCCCTTTTGTCCAAATTTCCACTTCTTGTAAGCTTCCTTTTTGAGTTTAAGCTCACCGAAGATTTCACTGTTAAGCCAAGCTGGTCGCCTGCCATATTTGCTATTCTTTCTGCACATCGGGATGGTTTGTTCCTGCTCCTTCAATAAGGCTTCTTTAAAATACAGCCAGCTCTCCTGGACTCTTCCCCCCGCCCCCCCTTCATATTAGCCTCCCAGGGATCCTGACCATCAGTTCCCTAAGGGAGTCTAAGTCTGATTTTCTGAAGTCCAGGGTCCATATTTTGCTACTCTCCTTTCTTCCTTTTGTCAGGATCCTCAACTCAGCCATCTCATGGTCACTGCTCCCTAGGTTGCCACCCACGTCTACTTCCCCTACCAATTCTTCCCTGTTTGTAAGCAGCAGGTCAAGAGGAGCATGGCCCCTAGTTGGTTCCTTCAGCACTTGTACCAGGAAGTTGTCCCCAACACGGTCCAAAAACTTCCTGGATTGTCTGTACATTGCTGTATTGCTCTCCCAGCAGATGTCAGGGTGATTGAAGTCCCCCATGAGAACCAGGGCCTGTGATCTGGAAACTTCAGTTAATTGTCCAAGAAAGCCTCGTCTACCTCATCCTTCTGATCTGGTGGTCTATAGCATATGCCCACCACGACATCACCCTTGTTGCTTTCGCCTCTAAACTTAACCCAAAGACTCTCAACAGGCTTTTCTCCAGTTTCATACTGGAGCTCTGAGCAATCATACTGCTCCGTTACATACAGTGCAACTCCTCCACCTTTCCTCCCGTACCTGTCCTTCCTGAACAGTTTATGCCCATCCATGACAGTGCTCCAGTCATGTGAACTGCCCCACCAAGTTTCTGTTATTCCAATCACATCATAGTTCCTTGATTGTGCCCGGACTTCCAGTTCTTCCTGCTCGTTTCCCAGGCTTCTTGTATTTGTGTACATGCACCTAAGAGCACTAGCTGATTGCCCTACTTTCTCAGTATGAATCAGGAGGCTTACCATCTTGTACCCTCCTCCTTGTGTTTCCTCCCAGTATCCCACTTCCCCACTTACCTCTGGGCTTAGGTCACTATCCCCTGGCGAACCTAGTTTAAGGCCCTCCTCACTAGGTTAGCAAGCCTGCCTGTGAAGATGCTCTTCCCTCTTTTCGTTAGGTGGATCCCATCTCTTCCTAGCAATCTTTCTTTCTGGAACAATATCCCATGGTCGAAGAATCCAAAGCCTTCTCTCTGATACCACCTGCGTAACCATGCATTCACCTCCACAATTTGACTGGACAGATTTTCAAATCTGTCCATTTTGCTTTCATCCCATTCTACTTCCTTTAAGGGAGAAAATGAAAATATATTTAGAAAGGGACATTTCTCATTTGGAAAAGGTCAGAGAAAATGATTTCAGCTCCAAACTGCTGACATTGCGGTAGTTCTTTTCTCGGTTTCATGTTTCTAGTAAAATTAGTATATGTTCTTAAAGCCTTTTAACCTGTGTGTCGCTGGGCTGATGCTATCTCTTAAAATCATCTTTTAAAAAGGTTTTTAGGCAATCTGGTGCCTTAAAGTTTTAATTGTCTCCTTGGGAGCTAAATAAATCAATCTGGGATGGTGAAAGGGGGTTGGGAATAACTCTTGAGGTTGCAAAGGGTTTTATCACTGATAATATTTCAGTATAATGTTGGTTACAGGGATGTAAGAAGAACTCAAATGACTTAGAGAAAGTTAGTGCAGACCAGGTACAGTAGAAAGAAGAATCACATGGGGAAAGAGTTGAAGATGTGGCCCTTTGAGAGACATAGGTAAAAGGAATTCTTAGGCTATGTCTACACTACACAGCTTTTAGTGACATGGTTGTGTCGCCACAGCCGTGCCACTAAAAGTCATGCAGTGTAACTGCTGTTTGTCGGCTCTCCTGCAGACAAAAAAGTCTACTCCCAACGAGCGGCGTTCGCGTTGTCGAAGGAGAGCGCTCCTGCTGACAACGCGCTGTTCATGCTGGCACTTGTCGTGGCAAAACTTTTGTCTTTCGGGGGAGGAGGGGTTTTGTTGTTCAATTGCCAGTGTAGACTTAGCCTTAGGAAGGAGCAAAAGGAAGAGGGAAAGAGTGGGAAGGACGTCATGAGATAACATAAATAGGTCCAAATTGTGCTGTCTGTTGCACACGTGCTACTCCCTATGGCTACATTCTGCACCCTTAGTTGGTTTTGGAGAACTGATAGGTGGTCCCTTCTGGCCTTATAGTCTGACCTCCTGCAGACTGCAGGCCATAGAACCTCGCCCACCCACTCCTGTAATAGACCTATAATCTCTGGCTGAGTTTCTGAAGTCCTCAAATTATTATTTAAAGACTTCAAGTTAGAGACTCCACCATTCACACTAATTTAAACCTGCAAGTGACCTGTGCCCCATGCTTCAGATGAAGCGAAAAAACCCCAGGGTCTCTGCCAACAATCTGACTGAGGGGGAAATTCTTTCCTGACTCCAAATATGGAGATCAGTTAGACCCTGAGCATGTGGGCAAGACCCACCAGTCAGACACCTGGGAAGGAATTCTCTGTAGTAACTCAGAGTCCACCCCATCTAGTGCCCCATCACTGGCCTGTGGAGATACTGGCTGCTAGCAGTCGCAGATCAGTTATATGCCATTGTAGGCAATCTCATCATACCATCACCCCCATAAACATATCAAGCTCAGCCTTGAACCTGGTTAGTTTTTTTTCTCCCACTGCTCCTCTTGGTAGGCTGCGACAGAACTTCACTCTTCTGATGGTTGGAAACCTTTGTCTAATTTCAAGTCTAAACTTCTTGATGGCCAGTTTATATCCATTTGTTCTCATGTCCACATTGGTGCTTAACTTAAATAACTCCTCTCCCTTCCTGGTATTTATTCCTCTGATGTGTTTATAGAGAGAGCAATTGTATCTCCCCTCAGTCTTCTTTTGGTTCACTAAACAAGCCAAGCTCTTTGAGTCTCCTCTCATAAGGAAGGTTTTCCATTCCTCTGATCATTCTAGTAGCTATTCTTTGCACCTGTTCCAGTTTGAGTTCATCTTTCTTAAACATGGGAGACCAGCAACTGACACAGTATTCCAGATGAGGTCTCACCAGTGCCCTGTATAATGGTACTAACACTTCCCTGTCTCTACTGCAAATCACTTGCCTGATGCATCCTAAGACTGGGTTGGCCTTTTTCACAGCTGCATCACATTGGCGGCTCATAGTCATCCTGTGATCAACCAATACACCCAGATCTTACTCCTCCTCTGTCACTTCCAACTAATAAGTCCCCAGTTTATAGCAAAAATTCTTGTTGTTAGTCCCTAAGTGCAGGACCTTTTGAAATGGTGGGATCATGTGCTGAGTCAGGGTGACAGAAGGGAACAAGATCTGTGTGATCAAGAGTGCAGTTTGAGCCCTAGGATGGAAAAGAGAGACAAACTGGGGTGATAACATAAGTACAAAAGTTTGAATCCAGATTCTATTTCATCCAGAACTCCAGTAGGTGGGTGGAGAATGGAAGGTTACATAAAATTTTGATTCTGTTTTTTCAAAATAAGAGGTCCAAGCCATTACTAAGTTGCATATAGGTAGCCCAGTATGTTTACATTACACACAATTAGGACTAAAGTATTTAATTTCTACTTAACATGTAATCTTAAGGTAATCAACTCTCTGGCAGTTGAGTAAGAGGACTTCACCAATTTCATTATACTAAGCAGGACTCTTTACTAAGAAGCAGATAATAAATTACCATGATCCATCTTTTTAGCCTAAAACAAATACCTACAGACCTATAGGAATGATATTTAGGAGATGAGGCTTAAACATATTGGTTTAAATATATGAAAGGAGCATGCTCCTGGCAGAGAAATGATTCTGAATGTTATAAGTAATCAAGTTTTACCTCCAGACCAGCATACTAATATCCTGCAAGCACAGCTGATGACCTGATTGATGTGCCTGCATGTGTACTCAATCATGACTGGAGAGATGAGTCCCTGCCCTAAAATTCAAGGCAGACAGAATTCTATTAAAACCTGGGTAGTGCAGTCATTCAAATAAATAGTCCCAAATAGGCCGAAAAGAATCCAAAATCTGGTTGGTTTCCAAGGAGGAATAAGCTATCAAAGGCTAAATATTACAGGAGTCTTCTAGGATTAGAGGAGTTTTGATGAAAACAAGAGGTTTATTGGGAAGCACTCATGTGATAGTCTGGATGAAGTCAGGTATAAAAGACTATGCAGAAAAGGAGCGGCCACAGTCAGAGAGTAACAGCAATATATTGGTTCAAATAGGGTTTTCCAGAGACCAACAGACAAAAAAAAAAAAAAAGACTTTTGATCTAAAAAGGCTGGGTTTAAATGGTCTCAGGGTCATCTGTATAATGGGTGCCCCAACACTTTCAGAAGGGTTGGAAAGACTTTGGCTTACTAGAGTTCCATAGATTAATGGGTGACTCCTTGTGTGTTTAGTGTATGTTTAAATCTGTTTGTTATTTTTGTTTTCTCTGTATTGCTTTTACTTTAAGAATAAATGTACTTAGAGCTGTGTGGTAATTTGCAACTCCTGGTAAAAACACTGTCATTGTCATCTGAGAGCATTGCACATGGGCTGGCTTTCAGGGAGACAGAGGATGGCAGGGGACTGCACAGCCTTAAATCCCCTAGTCAGAAGGGTGTAGGACAAGGATCCCAGCCCACAGACAGGTGATGGCTGGAGACCTGCGACCTGACTGGGCACTCCTGGAGTGGGCCACAGAGAGGGAGGACACAGGTCCAGTTACTCTGAAACTGTGACAACAACCTCCAGTGACTAATACTCACCATGCCTTGGCATGTAATGACCTAGTAAAATGTAGGAAGTGTAGATGCAATAAATAGTGGATATGTTCATTTCTCTGGGTGTGTTTAAATACCCTCCCAATTTACTCATAATCTGCCCAAAGTTTCTTATGACTCCTGATGATGCTCATGAGAAGAATGTTAATAGTTTTGTGTGTGTGTGTGTGTGTAAACATACAACCTCCCTCCAGTAGGGGAGGGAGACAATTTGTGAAAATGTCATTGTAAGTTCATGGTGATCAAATTTTGAAATTTAAAAATTCTGAAACTTTAAAAATGTTAACAAGCTGTAGTCAGAAAGATCTCAGAGTCAGAATTTAAGGGCAGAGGGGACCTCTGGATCGCCTAGTCTGACCTCCTGTATATCACAGGCCACAAATACCACCCAGCACCTGCACACTAAATCCAACAATTAAAATTAGCCCAAAGTATTACAGCCCATAGGAAACTAGACTATTATGCCACTCAGTGAATAGGAGGAACTGAAGTGCACCAGTGGCCCCAGGCCAACACAATGGCAGGGAAAGGATTAATTGAGATATAACCAGATAATCCTGGAAAGTGACCCATACACATGCTGCAGACATGAACTGGAACTGAGGCCCAGGGCTGTTGAGCCCTACCCCCTACCATCACAAGCAACCTCATCATACAATCACACTCCTAAATGGTCCAGCTCTCTCTGAAAACCATGTACGCTGTTTGCCCCCCAGAACTCCTATTGGAAGGCGGTTCCAGAACCTCACTTCCCTCATGGTTAGAAATCTTCTTCTGATTGCCAGCCTGAATTTGTTCATGGCCAGTTTATTTCTATTTGTTCTTGTGATATCATTGTCCTTTAGCTTAAATAGCTCTTTACCCTACCCGGTATTTATTCCTCTTGACGTATTTATGGAGAGCAATCATATCCTCTCGCAGCCTTATTTTCGCTAGATTAAGTAAGCCACGCTCTTCCAATCTCCTCCCATAAGATAGGCCCTCCATTCCCCTGTTCATCCTCGTAGATCTTCTCTGCACCTGCTCCAGTTTGAATTCATCTTTCTTGAACACGTGTGACCAGAACTGTACACGGTATTCTTCCTGAGGTTTCACCAGCGTCTTGTACAATAACATTAATGTTTCTCTAGCTCTACTGGGATGCTTTCAAGGATCACATTTACCTTTTTCACAGCTGCATCACATTGGTGGCTCATAGTCATGCTGTGATTAACCCACACACCCAGGTTTCGCTCCTCCTCTGTCGCTTCCTACTGATCACCCTCAACTTATAGCAAAAGTTCTTCTTCTTAGTTTCTAAGTGCATGACCTTGCACTTTGTACTATGGAATTTCATCTAATTTTTGTCACTCCCATTTTCAGTCATTCAGATGTTCCCGTATAATGTTTTTGATATTTTTCTCTGTATTGATGATGCCTCCCAACTTTGAATAATCAGCCAATTTAATTAGCACACTCCAACTTTCTGTGACAAAGTAATTAATACAAATATTGAATAAGAATGGTCCCAAGACTGATCCTTGAAGAATTCCACTAATAACTTCCCTCCGGTCCGATAATTCCCCTTTCAGCACAACCCACTGCTTTCCTCCCTCTAACCAGTTCCTTATCCACCTTACAATGCCTGTACTGATCCCCATCTTTTCCACTTTAACTAATAATTTCCCATGTGGTACCATGTCAAATGCTTTATTGAAATACAAGTATATTGAATCTATTGCATTTCCCTTATCTAAAAAATGAGTTGTTATATCAAAGCAGGAAATCAGGTTCATCTGGCATGATGCAACTTTGGTAAACACAGGTTGCATTACATCCCCTTTACCATTACTCTGTGAATTTCATTATTCTTTCCTTCACAATTTGTTCTAAAGCCTTACACACTACTGATGTCAGAATAACAGGTCTGTAATTGTCTGGATCACTGCCCCCGCCCTTTAAATATTGGTATGACATTAGCTATTCTCCATTCACATGGTACCACCCTGGCACAAATAGATTTATTAAAAATCTTTGCTACCGGACTAGAGGAGAGGAAATCTTGTGCATTCCCACTCAAGGTCTTTTCTTTACATCATCTCATTTGACAAGGTGGTGATTATTTCTCTGTAGAATAAAGAAGGGGTTTGGCCTGCAAGATCTGTGGCTGCTCCCAAGATCTGCACGAATTGGGATGCCTGTATCTGCAAATTGGTTCCCAGCCTCACTGCCTCATGGCTAAGCTCCTGCAGCTGCCCCTTGAAGCACCTGCCTTCCAGAGGTTCTAGTGGAAGGGGCAACTCAAATGAAATAACTCTGGGACTGTATTCCAAGGGCATTTCCCAGAGGACACTGGAGGAGAAGGAATGCTGCAGAGAGTGAATGTTCCCTGCATTCCCAGTTCACAGCCTCTGAACTTGCTGAATCCCATGCAATTCTCATGCAGAGGTTGGTCTTAGAGGCCGTGGCCACCTTGTTTCAAGGGCAAAAGTGTGGGAAGGTAGTTCATGGTTGGGGGGGGGGGGGGGGAGAGTCACTCACTTTATTTTGCTTCCCTCCATTCTGTATAACAGAGGGTATCACATGGCTGTTCATTCCTAGATCATAACAAGGGAAAAATGCATAGTAAGAAGCAGGCAATTTATAATAGCTTCACTCCTCTTTCTATAAATTGAAACCTCTCTCTAGCATATGGTATGAGAAGAAAAAGGCATATATTATTCAGCATTCAAAAAACCTCATTAACCTTCCATACCTCTATCTCACAGTGCTCCAAAGTCCAACTGCATTGAAGACTCAGAAATAGTAAATGTAATCTCTGATTATTATTTTTCCCTTCCTAATGATCATCCTAACAAAGAATCCAATTGCATCAAATTAGACTTTCTGTGTAGAAATTTACTAACTGGTCCTTAGCAAACTATATAAATAAGACCTTGAAGTGTTTCTCAGTTTTCATGGAATGACAAACAGAAATCTCAGCTCCTCATTTTTGAAAAAGGCTCTGTGTAAAAGAAGAATTGATATGTAGCCTGCCTATGCCAGAAAACATCAGGGAAAATAAAGATGTTATCACCCCAAAATAATGTAGTTCTGCACTCATAAAGCCACAAAAATACAGGTGAAATCCTGCTTCTATTGAGGTTAAAGGGAGTTTTGGAATTGATTTCCCTGGGGCCAAGAGATCATCCCATCACTATTGTAGGACAGTGCATTACCAGATGCATATCTATTGAAATCTATTCCAAACCTTGGGTCACCAGTAAAATCAGGAAGGGGAATCCAAAGCTCTGCTCTGGTTACTCAGGCTGGGACCTGGGTTTGTCTTTTGAAGATGAAGAAATTAAGAAGTCAACAGTCGGTTTGTTCCCAGTGAGTACACAAGGGAAGACAAGTGTGCAAAGGAGCTCCATGCAGGGGATGTGATGCCAGATTTTGAAGGCCCCTGTGATTGAACTAGCCACACTAGTATAGAATTTCACTAAATGTTTTTCACCAACTTCTTCCATTCCTTAGAGAAGATGGTGTTATATTCTCCTGCAGATGTTGAGCTTTCCATTATTTATAGCACATACTGACTCTGAAGTATCAGAGGGGTAGCCGTGTTAGTCTGGATCTGCAGAAGCGACAAAGGGTCCTGTGGCACCTTATAGACTAACAGAGGTATTGAAGCATAAACTTTCGTGGGTCAATACCCACTTCTTCGGATGCAAGCAACATCTGACTCTGAAGAAACAGTAGCTTTTTGTCTTCTTTAAAAACTTTCAGATAAACATTTTTTGTCTAAATGAAAAGGTTCAGAGGGTCCCATACAGTGACATGCCCTCACTTGGAGATTACATTGATAATTGCTCTGGTGGGTTTTAAACATTATTCACTTTACATATAAATATTAATTATGGTTTTATAAATTGGATAAGGTTAATAGCACCAGCTGAACTACACATTCTGCGGGAACTGTGCACTGCTAAAACGTGGCTGGGATATAATTGCAGCATCAAAATACGATGAGAGAAGTATATTCTTCATTAAAATGAACGTTGCTTAAGGCTAAATTTTTCTCCTCAGTTAGCAGTCTGAGAATACCCACGGAGATTTGTGGGGTGTAGGAGGAATGGAATGGAATTGCCATCAGAATCCTCTCTTGAAGACTTAGGGTTCCAGTTGCATTTGCTGCATTCCCTGCCCCATCCCCAATGTGTCCCAACCTCTATCCCCCACACTGGGGCACAGGGAGCCCCTGTGAAGCTGTTCTATATGTTTTACAGGAGGAGTCATGGTATGTTTATTTGCAGTATGTTATTCAGCCACTGGATGGCTCCATTGATTGGCCATTCAGAGTTCCAGAAAGGTTGTGATAAACTGGGGGAGATGAAACTGGGACTCAAGCTGTTTTGAAGCCTTTTTGTTCAAGTCTATTCTATGTCGCTGTTTCCTTTAATACATTCCTTCTGTTTAAGCTGACTGTGATTCCAGCAGGAGGTAAGAGCCCACCATGGAACCCACTTCCTGAATTCAACTCAATCTCACTGGGTTGGTTGTGATCAAGATCTTCCACAGGCACAGGGATCATGACGGGGGATGATTTGCCCGCTCCCCAGTAAACTGTGCACATCAAGTATGTTCCTACTGAAATCTTATTAGGAAGATAACTGGTATATTTGCATAGTGAGTTATAGAAAAATCTCTTCAAGGTGTGTGAATTATTAAAACATTAAGGCCAGATTCATCAAAGGGAATCGGTAATTATCAGGGGCTGATATTTTGATGTGAATTATGAAGCCCTTCAAAAATAATTTGTCAATAGTGAGCCAAAAAAGTTAATAGCACTGGCTCAGTTTCACAACACTTTAATTAGCATTCTTTGGGAACTGATAAAATGTTCTGTGCCAGACTGGCTCTTTGATGCCCAAGGGAGCCTTGTGGGGGGGACCTTCATAATTTTTTCTTGAGTAAGTTAAAAACTACCCAAAGTGCTCTCCTTATTTCGAGGTCAGGCAGGTGCCTACCACCCTCAACTCTCACTGCCGTCAGTTTGTGTTCAGATATCACAATGATAAGCAAAGCATATACATACCTAGAAAGCAGAAAAATGCACCACAATACATATGTATATACAGAGAATAGAGATGTGTATGTGTAATATGTTTGTGTATATAACTATAAATATATATGTATACACATACACACAATTGATTGGCGAAGTGATCAAATCACTGAGTTTATTAATCTTTGGTTAATAGAAACTGTGACAGATTATGGAAGGGACTTTTTAGGACTCAAAGTTTAGTGTGAATAGAGGCAAGACCTGGTTTTGTTTACACAGTAATGTAGCCTATAGTCAGTTTAGTTGGTTACGTTGATAATTAATAGCTTGGAAAGATGGTGTATTGTTCATTGAAGAGTGATTTTTTTTCTCTACTTACTTAAGGTTCAGCAACTAATTAGCACAGGCCATTTTAAAAATATGAAACACATATATATTTATAGTTGTATAAAAACATGAACTTTGCAGCATTTTTGTGGATTTTCAAATTGGTAAAAATTAATAAACATTTCATACTCTGATCTCTGTTTTTGAGCCCCTGGTTTTGGTGCTTGGACTCCGACACTGGCCTTGACCCTGACTTTGGTGCTTGAACCCTGACTTAAGTTCTTGGAGTCAGACACTGGCCTGACTACCCAAGCCTCAGTTGTGACGCTGTGGCTCAGCTCTCTAGCCACAACCCAACTCATCTGCTCTTGTCCATAGCCAGTCCCTAACTGCCGGGCTCCCTCCCTTTCTGAAGCCATACACCCAGCACAGGTGTGGCAGAGTGGGGCAAAATTAAACAGGGCCGGCTGGCCCTTAAAGGGGCAGGCTATCCTGTCACACCCCACATTTTCTGGATTTGCTCAATGTTTCTCCATTTAACTGAAAGGTGTCAGCTTTTTTATACGCTAATAATAGGATTTAATGTTCAATAGGGTATAATTCATCTTTTGGGAAGAACAGACCTATCTCAGAAATAGGCCAAAATTTATAGAAAACTAGACAAACTTGTTCTTAAAATAGATCTAGTATTAAACTGCCACTGTCAACTTAGTTTAGACAGTACTGGGGGGCGGGGGGAAATGTCTTGCAAAATTCTTTCCTCCCCCTGTCTTTCTTTCAAATATGTATCAGTCCATGGCTCTTGACAATAAGCCTTTAAAACTGCTACTTATCCCATTAATTGGATCTAAGATTAATTATATTTTTCTGTTTTCCATAGAAAGCACAACAGTGTAGCTTTACAGGCCAATAACATAAATATCACATGGCGAGTGAAATGCTGTAGATTAACACACTTGCCATTTACAGACAAAATGTACATGGAATGAACAGCCTTCAAAGAAATAATTTCAATATCTCATTCTTATAAATCTTCCCGACTCTGGTAATCCTTTAATTATAAAGTGACTGTTACTTCTAGTCTTAAAGTGTCCTGGGCTGAGTAATAGATCATTTCACTTACTAAATGTTATTGTTTTTTATATTGTATAGCAGACATTTTACAATCCACCTCCCTTACCAGTGTAGGAGGGCAACAATAATAAGAGATTTAACATTGCAAGAATAGAATTTGATAAGAGATTTGGCCCAGTCCTTTATTCCTGGCACGTGCAAAACTCCCATTGACTCAAGAAATGCAGGATTGCATCTAGAAGCCTGTCATAAATATAAAGGGAAGGGAGAGAGGATCTGATGCAGTGCTATAAAATCCTCTTACCAGTAAAGGGTTAAGAAATGCAGGTAGCCAGACTGACACCTGACCTGGCTGGCATCTGACCAATAAGGGGACAAGATACTTTCAAATCTTGGGAGGGGGAAAGCTTTGTGTGTGGCTTTTTGTCAGAGTGATCTTGGAAGACAGAAGGAACCTACAGAAAACCAGTCTCCTCACCAAACCTCACTTTTCTAAAGTAAGTGTAGTCAGCACTGCAAGTAGATTTCTGTTTATTTTGCTTGGTGGTACATTCCCTGTGTGAGAGGGAAGGGTTATTCCTGTTTTTCTGTAACTTTAAGGCTTTGTCCAGAGGGGGGAATCTCTCTGAGTTTGGAAATTGAGTGCCCTGTAAAATAGTTACCATCCTGATTTTACAGAGATGATTTTACCTTCTTTATTTTTAATAAAATCCTCCTTTTAAGAAGCTGACTGTTTTCTATGGTGTTAAAACCCCGGGGGTGTTTTTTTTTTAGATCACTGTGTAACCAATTGGTTAAGGGATTATTCTCAAGCTTCCCAGGAAAGGGGGCTCCGAGCTTGAGGGGGTATTTGGGGGGAAAGGAAGTTCAAGTGATTCCTTTCCTGGATTCCTGCTTAGACCCACTTGATGGTGGCAGAGAAAAAAGCATATCTCAGGGTGCAGGGAATTTTGTACCTTGGGGGTTTTAACCTAAGCTGGTAAACCTAAGCTTAGGGGCTCTTCATGCGGGTCCCCACGTCTTTACCCTAGAGTTTAGAGTGGGGAGGGAACCCTGACAAGCCCCTTTCCTGCAAGCATGTGTCTAACTTTGTTCAGATGAGCAGTCACACTGGACCAGAATGGGCCTCCTAGAGCATATGCAGAGGCCCTCTTCTCACATAGATCTTGTCCCACCTATGCAGAACTGGGGATGGAGGAGTCGTATGCTTTCTTTATCGTAACTTCCTTGCATCTTCCCTTCCCAGTATTCCATGAAGGGCACTCAAGGGGTACCTATGCAGAGGTAGGGGGCAAGGACTCAGTTGGCTATGCGTGAGAAGTGGGTGGCTGAGTCTGGAGACTTTTCAGCCTGGAAAATGATAGTTTCTGAAAGCTGCATAAAACTGAAAACAGAACCTTAAAATGGAAATGTCCAAACAACCTTAGCCAGAGCGGTAGCTGCCACTCCCACTATGAGACTGATGGCATCAGCTCTCCACTTAAGAGCATGTGTAACCCACAGTCACAATAATGAGGGCTATGAGGCAAGAGCAGATAACTCAGCTTTAGTTCATATGATTATCTATTTCTCTACCCCGCCCCCCAATCTAGCTACAGATTTCTGGTAGGGTCACCACTGCAGAAGACTTGTTGTTGTCCAAGTAAAGACCATTATCCTTGATCCCCGCTTTGTGATGTCTTATTCCATAGAGGGGGGAGGGATAGCTCAGTGGTTTGAGCATTGGCCTGCTAAACCCAGGGTTGTGAGTTCAGTCCTTGAGGGGGCCATTTGGGGATATGGGGCAAAAATTGGGGATTGGTCCTGCTTTGAGCAGGGGGTTGGACTAGATGACTTCCTAAGGTCCCTTCCAACCCGGATATTCTATGATTCTATGATAGATCTCCCTATAAGGAAGGTGTGTAGCGGACAGGAAGGACACTGGGTAGCCATGTTGTCACTGTTTCTGTTGAGGGAAAGCCTTTGGAGGACAAGATTAGAACTAAAAACAACCTTGAGAAATTAGAGAATTGGTCTGAAATCAACAAAATGATGAAAAATGCAAAGTACTACACTTGGGAAGGAAAAAATAAAATGCACAAGTACAAAATGAGGAATAACTGGTTAGGTGGTAGTACCGCAGAAAAGGATCTGGCAATTATAGCAGATCACAAAGAATATGAGCCAACGATGCAGAAAAAGACTAATAGTTTCGGATGTATTAACAGCCATATTAACGTATTAACATAATGTTGTATGTAAGACAAGGGAGGTAATTTTCCCATTCTACTGGGGTCTGATGAGGTCTCAGCTGAAGTACTGTGTCCAGTAGTGGGCACCACACTTTGTGGATGTGGATAAATTGGAGAAAGTCAAGAGGAGAGCAACAAAAATGGTAAAAGGTTTAGAAAACCTGACCTATGAAGAAAGGTTAAAAAAATGGACATGTTTACTCTTGAGAAAACGACTGAGTAGGAATCTGATAATAGTCTTCAAATATTGTAAAGGCTGTTATAGAGAGGATGGTGATTAACTGTAGTGCCAGTTTATTGAAGGTAGGACAAGAAGTAATGGGCTTAATCTGTAGCAAGGGAGATTTAGATTAGATACTAGGGAAAGCTTTCTAATTATGAGGGTAGTTAAAATCTGGAATAGCCTACCAAGGGAGATTGTGGAATCTACATCACTGGAAGTTTTTAAGAAGTGGCTGGACAAACACCTATCAGATTTACTTGGTCCTGCCTCAGCTCAGGAGGCTGAATTTGATGACCTCTGAAGGTCAGGAGCACCGGAAGCTCCCTAGAAATGTGGGAGGGAGGCCACCTGCATCTGAACAATGGCCCTGCCCCCTGGCTATGCCCTTTTCCCCCTAAGGCCCCACCCCTGCTCTGACTCTTATCCCCGAGGCCTCACCCACGCTTGTTCCTTTCCGCCCCCTGCCCCGTCACTTGCCCTTAAGGCAGGTAAAAACTGGGAGGATATAGCCCTCCCACTTTTTAAAGTGATGGGGGCCATGTGATTCCCCCCCCCCCCGGACCCTCCTGTTGCGGAATCACTGCTCAAGGTCCCTTTCACCCCCTACCTTTCTCTGATTCTGTGATTTGCAAAGAGGTGTGTTTTGCCCTATGCTCTAAAAGTTTAGTTCATTTTGATTTCCTGAGATTGTGGAACTCCCTATGTCGGGTCATCAACCAAAAATTCCCTGTTCCCAGGAGCTTTGTCCTGGGCTCCCCCTGTTGCATTCTCCCACCCTGATTACATCTTCAGGTTACTAAATTCATTTGAGTAATTCGGAGATATTAGTGTTTCCAATTAACTCTAGTTTTTAAACATCTATTTTTATGAAGATGATAAAACATTTTGCGGAAGTCTCTGAATGTGGAATTTTTAGATGATCCTTTTGGTCTGGGTGCATACCACGGAGTAGTTTGCAAGCTATGTAATGTTATTGCCCTGGAATATAGCTATTCTTTGTTTTGTTTTTTAACTGATAAAATAAATGATTCTATCAATTGCCTCTAACAACATACATCTTGGTAATAGTATTAACATTATGAGAAATGGCGTGAGCTTCAGAACTAATGAGTAACTTAAAGCCATCCAGGCTCCACTTTAATTTTTGTGTTTGATTTTTTTTTGAAAACTTGGGAAAGTTGAAGGGAAGAATATATGCACCGTTCTGCCTTTGGCAACCAGCTTTGTATTTCATGTCAGTGCTCTCCTTATTAAAGGATTTATCCCTTCTATCAATGAAATACAAGAGATTTTATTGACATAAGTTCTGATCCTGCAGTTCAATCCATGTGGACAGATATTTATGCCCGCATCAAATCACATTGAAGTCTAATTGTTATTTGAACTCCAGTAGCATCTAGGAGCCGTAGTCATGGGCCATTGTTCTGGGTGCTGTATAACACAGAGCAAAAAGATGGATCTTGTATTGGCGGAAGGGTCAGCTGAATGCAGATTACATGGCAGGATCAGGGCCATAACTTTTAATATTAGAGGGCTAGATTTTTAGCAGGTGTAAATCAGTATTGACGGAAGGGTCAGCTGAATGCAGATTAAATGGCAGGATCAGGGCCATAACTTTTAATATTAGAGGGCTAGATTTTTAGCAGGTGTATATCAGTATTGACCCGCTGCAATCAATGAAGCTTAGCTGATTTATATCATCCGAGGATCTAGCTCAATATTCTCGTGCTGTGCATGCAAAGCTGCATTTAGTATAGTGGTCATTACATGCATTCATCTAGAGATGGACGAGCCCCATTCTCTTCTCATTTACTCTGGTGTAAATCAGGAGTAATCCCATTGAAGTTGATGAAGTTGCTCCAGTGTAAACGATCACAAAACTAGGACCAGAGTAACATTTTCCCAAAAGTTGTATATACCTAGAAAATATGAATGTTAATCTGGGACATTCCCCGAGGTGCAATCTGAACAGTTGGAGAACTGTATCCCCTCAAATCTCCAACCTTGCGTGTCTTTTACACTGCCTCGCCGTGAGAGCAACTCCTTCTGGTCCTGCTCTCACACAACTGCTAGCATGCAAAGTCACTCCCAGCTGAAGTGGAAGACTGTTATAGCTAACCAATCATAAATTACATGACAGGGTGACACCAGAAAATTCCCAGTCCCAAACTTGTTCCCAGAAATGTGCCTAGTTCTAATGGACAATGCAAGCTCATTTCATCAATGGAAAATGATATGCACAAACCTTTTTATCTCAAATGGAGGTTCCCAAACACTTCAATCTAAAAACACTAGTTTAAATAATAAAGTAAGTGTATTAACTACAGAAAGATAGATTTTAAGTGATTACAAGCAATGAGGCATAAAAATCAGAATTGGTCACAAAGAAAATAAATAGACAAAATGTAAAGTAATACCTATTTTAGCAAGCTAAATGGATTCAAAGCAAAGGTTTTTCTCATCACCTGCTCTTTGCAGTCTCTTACTGGCTGGAAGCCTCCAAGCCAGGACCCCTCTCCCAGTTCAGTGTTTCTTCAGTCATTGTTGCTGCCGGGAGCAGAGAGGAATGGAGGAGAAAGGTAATTGTGTTATCTGTGTTCTCTATTCTTACACCATTCCCTTTCTTTGAGGATTATCTCCAGCTGGGGTTCAGGCAACAGCTGGTTTGTTTAAATGGGAACTTCCACTTGTTCTATTATTAATATGTAAAGTTCTTGCTTACACCCCTCTTCCTGCCTTAATTGCCATTTAACTAGGTGATAGTCCACATGACTTTGTTGACACATGGTTAAGGTTTCGGTTTGTCTTTTGCTTTTGTGGAACTGATTTGTGCTTGTTTTTCTAAACCTGGAGCATGTTACAGCAATGTTATGCTGTAGAATCTTATAACTTTACATACAATGTTGATACACACATTTTACCAGGACAATAATGTTCAGCAGATTATGAGTTTTCAAATGATACCTCACAAAGCATACTTTGTACAAAATGTACCATGGTCCTGTAAAAAGATTAATATAGGGGTACAGTCTGTCATAGTCAAATACATAGAATGATGCTGGTCCACAGATCAAAGACGAAGGGGGCTGCCTATGTTGCTTTTTAACTTTTGCTGTCCCACAATAAAAAAAGTTATATATGACTCTTCCGAGTAGTGTAGGTAAAAGAAGAGAGAAAGACAATGAGTACAGTTCCTGGTGATGCTTTGGTGATTAGAAAAGCTGCACAATATTTCATGATCAAGATTTTTCCAGATATGTTACAGTAACATCACTGGCTGTTAGTATGGAAAACATGGTTGGAAACATGACAGGAAGCTGAAGTTTCACAGACTAGATATAAGGAGCAAATTTTTAACAGCGAGGGTAATTCACCATTGGAACGACTTACGCAGGAATGTGGTGCATCACTTGAAGACTTTCGAATGAGACTGGATGCCTTTCTGAAAGATATGCTATAGCTCAACCAGAAGTTATAGGCTTGATGTAGAAAGTACTTGGTGAGTTTCTTTGGCCTGTGTTATTATGGAGGTCAAACTAGATGAGTTTAATGGCTCCTTCTGGCCTTAAAATCTATGAAGCAACCTGCAGTTGTTGTGATGCAGAAGCAACTTACATCAAGATTTGAAAGCACTCAAACAGATTTCACTGAAACAACTAAATTGTTTCATTAAAATCCATTTGAGTGCTTTCAAATCTTGATGTGAGAAGCTTCTAGGTGGTCAGGATTTTATTAATATTCACAGACTTTAAGGCCAGAAGGGCCTGTTATGATCATCTAGTCTGACCGCCTGCATTTCACAGGCTATAGCACAGTGTTCTGTAGAATTTGTGCAGCGAGGAATCTTGTCATAATGGCTGGTGTTTGTGGGTGGCTCTCTAGTTGCCACAAGGTGGTGCTTCCCAGTGGCTGTGCTCATTACTCTTGTTGGATCAGAACTGGTTTCTGTACTGTGTGGGGGATTATTTCAGATCTTTCATACACCTACAGTTTTATACCAAAAATAAGATGCAATCACTTGTTTCCTAGGTAACACAAGCAACGGGCATGTGTAGTACTAACCATATAGGCATTGTCTTTAAAATGGTAAAGACTGTTATCTGCCTTTCTTGTAATTCGTTAGTGCTGACATATTGAATCTCCTATACTTTAGACTAAAGTGCTTGTTATTTGTGTAGTTACAGAAAATGTTCTTATACTGATGTTTACATCTCAGAATCCATTCTGGGCAAAAGAGATTTTTGTAGAGGGAGGTTGATGCTCGAGTATATGGGCAGTTGATTTCCCCTGTGAAGTTGAGGCTCTGGAATATTCAAAAGATCTTTTTAGATGCTATGTCTGAACAGCACAACTGATGCTGGAACTCTGTTCAGCAACAAATTTCAAGTCCCTAATTTATTGCAAATATTGACAATTTCCCAATTCGGCAAATTACAATCAAATGGGCAAAGCATGCAGTCTGGATACCTACCTAGGTACCTATGACTCTCATCTCTGCAGTATTGTTTTCTTTTTTAAAATCATAATGTAGTAAAATCTGCTAAATTAAGCGTGGTGGGTAGTTTTTCATCCCAGTCAAGCAGAACTCCTGATTATGAAATGGCATTATTTTGGTATTTGAAAGTCGTCTCACAAGGTCTTAAACAGCTTTCCTTCATTTGCGTGGCATTGTTCTTACTCGCTGAAGACTCAGCCACTGACACGACTTACAGTGGGCTCTTCCCAAGTTAAGTCAAAATGATAAAGAATGTGCTACCCACATTCTGAGTAGCCCTAATCCTCTGCCAACCCGATGGGAAGCAGAAATGTTGTTTTGCTTCCCCAACCCAGAAAAAAGCTGTGTTAGGTTCCTGAAACCATGGATTTCCCAATATCAATCCACAGGCTTCCACTGGCTCTCAAGCATCCTGTTCTTCCAGGGTCTTCACCTATCACAGCTAAATTGGAGGGAGAAAAAATCAGCACAAGTTAATATTACCTGGTCTTATGACTTAAAGGTTGTCCAGATTCCCTGTATGGGTTTGAAGAGTGGAGGGAATGAAGAGGAAGAGTCCAGTGGGCTACCCTGCTCCATCTGGTTCTCACCCACCAGCTAACTGCCTTCTTGACATCTCCAATTCTATAAAGCTGAAACTTCATGGATGGGCTTGTGAAGGGAAAGTGGGGGACAATGACACACAAGCAGAATGCCTCACTTCAGAGGAGTCACTCTCCTCTAAGCATAGACATATGGGGATGAGGTCCGTTTTTACTGTTGTGATTGTTCTTCATTATTTATTATATATCCCAAATTAAATAGAATGACTTTTCTAATTGAACAGTGACCATTGGCTTCAAGTACCACATTTTCAAAAGCTGAGGCTATTGCCAATTCTTATACTTCATCTTTCTTTAAAATAACCAAACAAGGATATCCCAGTTAAGGTTTATATAGAACACTTGTGAGAAGAATGTGACACTCCCCCTGATCGGTTACTTTTCTTGTGTTGATGCTTCATGCAGTTCCTGTCATAGACATAAATTCTACCCTCATCTATCTAACCCACTGGTCAGTATGTGTTATGCCCTCCCCTCTATGTCCAATCTATAGGGGATATGGGTCTGTTACAGCATTCAGCTTGAAAGCCTGGATTTTTAGCTCAAGATGTACAGATTTATGCTTTTCTCTCTGGAGATCTCCAGTTCAATCCAGGGGTTTCATTGCAGAAAAAATCTGAGGGGTGCGTGGGCAAAGTTGTGTCAGCATCCCCACTTCTGCCTCCCGCTAAGGCTGCAGGTGCTTGTGGGGGGCTAGCAGGAGGTTCCATCCTGGAGGAGGCAGGCCAATCATATTCTGTGGAATGCAGGGGGTGGCGGGCTGGGGAGGGGCATGTCTCACTAATGCTAGCATGGGCAGGGTTTGGAGCCTGACTTGCCCTAGCTCTAGGGCAACAGATTTGGCTTGGCTGCCCTCCTGTCTTGATAGGAGGTGGCTGGGCAAAATTAGAGTAAGTGGCATTGTGACCTGGTGCCCAGGGTAGCAACACCATTCAAGTTTGGCCCAGCCACCCCTCCATCATGATGAGGGGCAGCTGGGCCAAATCTGCCATCGTAGGCAACTGCCCAGACATCTTCTGTGCTTGGTAGCTGCCTAAAAGTCCATGAGGGGCAAACCAAGGTCGGGGTGGGCAATTGCCCCCTGCCCTATAGAAAATGGGTCCCCATAGCAATTCCCAGTGTGTCAGCAAAGAGGGGGCAATTGGTGTGGTATTGTAATGATGTGTAATTGAGCCAGAGTTTCATCCAAGGAGACTAATCCTGGTTCAATAATTTGCAATTAGGTGAACATTTCCCAAATATTCCCTCCTCTTCAATAACCATGGAGATTATCATTGTCCATATGATTCCAGCTCATGTATCGAATTCATCATTCTGCCCAGTTCAATTGCTGTGTCTGACATATGGGAGAACGCTACTGAATAAGCTCCATGAGTCCATGAGAACTTGTGCTTCCGCAGTTGCCTCTTCTCATGCTGGCATCAGAAACAAACTAGTTACTCCATCAAAGAGGAACCTGAATGGCCAACTGCTCAAAAAAGAAAAGAAGCAGCTAAGGTGAGAAAATGATGCCTTCTAATAAATGGGTAACTGGTCCCCACACCCATGCTTCTCTACCTGGGTCAGGATTTCAGACACATTTATTTTAACACAGTGTGGAGAAGACCAGTCACCAATCTTCATGACCTAGGAGAACCCTTGGCCTGTAAAACTTACTATGTATGCACAGTTGTGTTTTTAAAAAATGCTAGAGAATTGCATCTTGGGGGACTGTAGCTGAGCCAGAGTCTGTGACTTCTTGTAGACTTAAATCTTATTAAAAACAATATAAAATACTGTCTTATTGATTGAACCTTTGCAGCCTAAATGAGCTTACCATCATTTCTGGACCTTCCAAATAGCAGTGACTGGAATGCCTGCTTCCCACCTCTAGCAATGAGATGGTTGAGAATGACATAGGTGGGAAACACATCCCCCCCAAATGTTCTCCTCCCTAGTAATGTCTGCCCATCTCTGCTTGCCCTCTGCCTGGCAAATTACAAGGGGTCTCCATTCACCCCTCCAGCCGTGTCCCCTGGATGCTACTCCTTTCCGCTTGATTGCTCCCTTACATCAAAGTATTCTTTGTCTTTCCCTCTCCCAGCTGCTGCTGGTGCCTACAGCCCTGCAACAGGCTCCGTTCCCATCAGTGAGGGAGCACTACTGAAACATGGAAAGGGGAGGTGAGAAATCACAAGGTGGTAAGGTAGGGGAGAGAGACAGGTAGATATACAGGGTAGGATTTTCAAAACTACCCTCCCTTGGCCTTACTCTGCTCTCACTAAAGTCATTGGGAATTTCGCCATTGACTTCAATGAGAGCAGATAGGCCAAGATTGAAAGTTCTTTCCGAAAGGGATCATCTTTTTGTTCTGTGTTCATACAGTGCTGAGCCCCAGGGGACCCTGGCCCAGGACTGGAGCACATAGGTGTTACCATAATTCACGCAATAAATACCAATGATAATACTGAATGCTTTTGCAAAATTCTGGGCCTGTTGGCCCTGATGTTCAGCAAGGAACAACAAGAAGCCAGAGACTCCTGGAAATCAACTAGTGACTTTACTATTGCTGTTGGTTTATGTGGTAGATGCTCAGAAACTGTGGTCATGGGTGAAAGTGAAAAACCCTAAGATAGAGAGAGGTTTTAAACATGTGCCTTATTTAAGTACATGGTTTCAATGGGAATATGCAAGTGATTAAAATTAGGCCCATGGTCATTGTTAGTGCTGTGAAGTGTCATTGCTGCTGCAGCGTTGGTAAGGGCTTGTCTACATTACCCGCCAGATCGACGGGCAGCGATCAATCCAGTGGGGGTCGATTTATCGATAAATCGACCACCGAGCGCTCTCCCATCAACTCTGGTACTCCACCAGGGTGAGAGGCGCAGGTGGAGTCAACGGGAGAGTGTCAGCCATTGACTTACTGCAGTGAAGACACCGTGGTAAGTAGATCTAAGTACGTCGACTTCAGCTACATTATTCACGTAGCTGAAGCTGCATAACTTAGATCGATTCCCCCCCACACCCAGTGCAGACCAAGCCTAAGGCTGCTAAGTGCTGCTGTTTCTGGAGCTCCGATCTCAGCTGCACTAGCAGAGAGGTGCAGCGTACCGATTCAGCAGGCCTCAATGTTGTTCATAAAGACAGACTGCAGGCTCAGTTCAGTGGCGAAGGTGCTCAGCCAGGTTTATTGCTGACAAAGCGTAACCCACACACCTGCTGGGTGTGGTGTTCTGTCCCATCTAGTGACACTGAGACCACTTAGAGAGAGAGCGAGTGATTAATGAGTCTGCTCTACAACCATAGCTAAGGGCCATATAGCTTTTAACTCCTGCGGTAGAGGCTCATGCGCTAAGCTCCAGAGGCCTCAGGTTCAATGCCACCCCAGGGTCTGTCGGCATTACAAAAGCACTGTACTAGCACCCCGTAAGTGTTACAGATATACTAACACATGTATCCCTGCGACAATGATACCAGCTCAATCAAGACCCCAGGATCCTGCCCCTCCTATGACTTCTCCTTTTAAACATTGATACAAACAAGTTCTGTATTACACTCCAGACATTGTTAGTTCCCACCCTTATTTTTGTACCTGTTAGTTCGAACAAAACATCCTCATCCATTATCCTGCCATCCCATCCTTCTCTTACGAGGGGTCAGTGTGTTCTTGTACCATCTCGTAGGAATGCATTTACAGAGTTACTTGAGAGATCTGTGTGGCTTTGCACCATCCTCTCCGGTCAGGAATGTGCTTACTTGGTGTTCGTTAATACCTAGTGTGTTGCTATTTTGCCAAGACCAGGCCTACTCTGGTTTACAGCCTTTGGTTCACACTATTAGTTATACCTACGGCTCCAGCAAGGCCTATAGTGCTTACATACTGTACTGGATTGTGACCATTGCACTGGATCAAGGCCTATGTGTCTTGAAAGTTCAGGTGACATTTTTCACATTGTTTTTAAGCCTTTCTCATTTATTACAGAAACAATATTAAAATAATTTGCTTCTAGCTGGAATGATTTGCTTATGATCTACACTGTGGCAGGTTTATCTGCTGTAAGCCTTTTTGAATGTGATGACATAGATGTGTCAACAAATCATTACCAAAGTGATCCTGCTAAACTTCATTGCTTCACTATCTCTATCTATCTATCTATCTATCTAGCTATCTAGCTATCTATCTAGCTATCTATCTAAAACTTTATATAAAAAGTTTCTTATAAAACTTTAGCTTTAGCCCTTTAGTTCATTTTTATAGTACAATTTTTAACAGGTATTACTGACTGACAGATAATTCAGAAGACGCCTTTTGCTCTTGGGAAAGAAAAACTGTTGGCAGTGTCAATCTCAAAGGCAGCCTGCAAATATATTTTTATATCCAAAGGTGAAGAAATTCTGGATTGATGTTTCCAAAAGTCTTGCTGTATCTCTTGAAAGCTCTTCCCTTATCCTACCAGCAAAGCTTTTGTATCCTTCATCTCAGGGATCCTAACCTCCCTCTGCTTCTAAGTGGGTCTTTTCTGCTTTATCTGTAACCAAAAAGAGTTGTGTCAGGAAAGTGGAAAAGTACAGCTAGTCCTAAATACACAGAATAGCTAAAGCTTCTTTATGGGGAAGGTCTTAGTCCCTAGAAGTAACACAAGAGAGAAAGAGAGGTGCTGAAGCGTGGTCATGACAAGCTAATTATGGGTATTATGTGAGTGCACCCACTGTGATTAATTGACTATTGGTGTTTAATGAGAGGTTGTTGTCTTTCTGGTGCCTTTTTATTCATAGATTCATTTATACATAGTAACATGGTGAGTATAAACTCAGTTTGGGGTTGCTGCTATTTTCTGTCTGTTTTGTCTCTATTTCAAATAATAATTTTGTCTTTGTTTTAAAAAAAACCCAATATATTGGGCTTACTTGTTACCCAGATTATATGCGTAACCTATTGGTCAGCGTGTTTCACGTGTCCCCCATCTTCAGAGTATGTGACTCTGTTATAGCCGTACAAACTTATCTCTTTAGCACTGAGGTTTCCTGGTTCAATCTTCAGTGTCAGTCAAGGTGCTGGTCATCACACGTACATGTGTAAAAGAGAAAGAGGGAGTACGAATCCTTCCCTCCACCCCCTGTTTATATCCCTACAGGCCACCCAGACTTTGGGTGTGCAGGACTATGCACTTGCAGAACAGGTGGATGGGGATGGGCAGAGCCTTGGCTCCTTCATTCCTATTCATGGGCCAGCACAGCTTGCATAGGCTTGCGATAAATTACTATCCTTGAGAGCAAAGGGGTGAGAAGCAGGGAGTCTCAGTTACCTCATTGGGAATGCTTCTTGTGTGATGCAACTATGTATCACCCCTTCTGTGGGCTGCATCCCTGTGGCAAAGCCTGGGCTATAAGGTGGATAGAAAGCTGGCTAGATTGTCAGGCTCAACGGGTAGTGATCAATGGCTCCATGTCTAGCTGGCAGCCGGTATCAAGTGGAGTGCCCCAAGGGTCGGTGCTGGGGCCGGTTTTGTTCAATATCTTCATTAATGAGCTGGAGGATGGCGTGGATTGCACCCTCAGCAAGTTTTCAGATGACACTAAACTGGGAGGAGTGGTAGATACACTGGAGGGTAGGGATAGGATACAGAGGGATCTAGATAAATTAGAGGATTGGGCCAGAAGAAATCTAATGAGTTCAACAAGGTCAGAGTCCTGCACTTAGGACGGCAGAATCACATGCACTGCTACAGACTAGGGACTGAGAGCATAGGCAGCATTTCTGCAGAAAAGGACCTAGGGGTTACAGTGGACAAGAAGCTGGATATGAGTCAACAGTGTGCCCTTGTTGCCAAGAAGGCTAACGGCATTTTGGACTGTATAAGTAGGAGCATTGCCAGCAGGTCGACGGATGTAATTATTCCCCTCTATTCAGCATTGGTGAGACCTCATGTGAAGTACTGTGTCCAGTTTTGGGCCTCAAACTACAAGAAGGATGTGGAAAAAATGGAAAGAGTCCAGCGGAGGGCAACAAAAATGATTAGGGGGCTAGGGCACATGACTTATGAGGCGAGGCTGAGGGAACTGGGATTATTTAGTCTGCAGAAGAGAAGAATGAGGGGGGATTTGATAGCTGCTTTCAGCTACCTGAAAGGGGTTTCCAAAGAGGATGGATCTAGGCTATTCTCAGTGGTAGCAGATGACAAAACAAGGAGCAATGATCTCAAGTTGCAGTGGGGGAGGTTTAGGTTGGATATTAGGATACACTTTTTCACTAGGAGGGTGGTGAAGCACTAGAATGGGTTACCTAGGGAGGTGGTGGAATCTCCTTCCTTGGAAGTTTTTAAGGTCAGGTTTGACAAAACCCTGGCTGGGATGATTATTTGGGGATTGGTCCTGCTTTGAGCAGGGAGTTGGACTAGATGACCTCCTGAGGTCCCTTTCAACCCTGATATTCTATGATTCTATGATTCTACCCCATTTACTGCAACAAGCTGACATGAATGTTCTAAAGAAAATTGATATTACAAAGCAGAGATGCCCATGATTTTTTTAAAATAAAAGTGAGATCACTTCTGCAATTTGTGTTTACATTGGTACACCTCCTGGAAGTGAGAGGCCATGTTTGTAGGTCTGCCTACTGTTTTTGCCCTTTCAAAGTACAACTAGTGTTTGGCCTCCTCCACAAATCAGCTGGAAAACTTAAGCAAGCTATTATGTTGCAGCAAACTGCTAGCAGCTAACAATGGAGTTTCTGGGGGAGTTTGGCCTGAGAGGCGAGTGGTGATTTTGTGTTCTGAAGGTACGGTGATTTGTTCCAGGTGTGTGGCTTGATTCAGTGCTTGCTGATATCCCCTAATGAGGGTCCAGTTCTAACCAAGTTTGGCTAGGTTTAAAGCCAGTCACTAGAGAACACTGGAACAGCGAACAGCTAGCAGGAGAGATTCTCTGGGAGTTTGGTGTGGGGAGGGATTTTATTCCCTTTCCCTGTTTTTTTCCTAGAAATAGGGTCTAGGAAGAGAAGACAATGGTGTCTTCTGAGGCAGCAGTAGAAGTGACCCGAGGATGAGAGGAGACAAAGAAGATGATTGGATGTAGAATATGTGGGAGGTACATTATCCTGGAATGGGTATCTGATGGATGCTACTTATGCATGAAATGTCACCCGATAGAGCTCATGGTGGAGAAGATCCAAGGATTAGTGATGCAGCTGGGGAGGGAGAAATTCAGATGAGAATTTGAAGGAATAATACAGGAGAGGAAGTTGTGCAGATAACTCAAGATTTGCAGATACACGTTGAACAAAAGGACCAGGAGGGCAGCCTGTCAGAAGAGTAGGGTGATCCAGGGAAGGAGGACATAGCAGAGAATGAGAACAGCTAGTGGTGGTGAAATCTAGTTGAGTAACAGGTTTCTTGTGCTGAGGCATGAGGAGGAGAAACAGGCAGAAGATGGGATGGTGAGGAAAAAAAGAAGGGAAGCCAGTTTCTGCAGAAGAAAGAGGAAGAGATGTTGGAGCTAGCCAGGGACTGTACCCTAAAGAAAAATGAGGATGATGTACAAGGGACTGTGAAAAAGAACATAAGACAGATTCATGCAAACATCAGGAAGAAACAAGTCTATATGACCAGAGACTCCATACTCAGAAGAACTGACAGGCCTGAGAAGAGAAAAGTGTGCTGTCTGCCAGGAATAAGGAGATGAGATATAGCCGTGAGGCTGAAAAGGATCCTGATGGGAGCAGGTTAAAATCCAATGATTGTGCCGCATGTTGGGTTGAATGACACTACTAGATTCCCACTGGAATGGATCAAGGAAGACCACACTTGGCAGGGTAAGACACTTAAAAAAGTGGAAACTCAGGTGATCCTCAGAAAAATATTTCCAGTCCTTAGAGAAGGAGGGTGAAGGCATGACAAGATAATAAAGATCAACAGAAGACTCAAAGATTAGAGCTATGACGAAGATTTTGGGATGATCGACCGTTCTGAGGCATTCACAGAAAGACGACGATTCTTGACTGGTGGACTCCACTTGAGTACGTGGGGTATTAACCTTCTGGGATCAAGCCTGGCATGACGGATAAAAAGGGTTTTAAACAAGGAGATGAGGGGGAAGGTTGGGAGAGAGACTCATGTAATCTCCATGCCTGACTTCAATACCCAGGAGGAGGAAAATCAGCTAAATGAAGATATAGTGAGGAATAATGGCATACTGCAGAGTAAGAATATGGACAGCAAGGAGAAAGAAAGTACAAATATTGATTAGAACAGTGTTCAGGTATGTGTTACAGTTAGTGAAAGGACTAAATCTAATCCAGCTAGAAAACTGGGTGAGATCTAAGGGAACCAAATGAAATTCTTGTGCATGAATGCAAGGGGTCTGGGCAATACAATGGGGGAACTGAAACTACTGGTGGAAGAGGTCAAACTACATTTTACAGGGATTAAAGAAACATGGTGGAATAACAGTCATGATTGGAATATTGGCATGGAAGGGTATGTTCAGTTTACTAGAGATAAAAATAAAGGTAAAGGTAGTGGGGTAGCATTATACATCAACGACAGATAAACTGTAAAGAAATAACAAGTGATAGTATGGAGAAAACAAGATCTGTCTGGGTCAAAATTGCTTTGGGGGAAGGCTTGTAAAAGAGGTTATATTAGGATAACAGTAGGGATCTGTTATAGATGTCAGACTCAGATATGGATACAGATCTCATTAATTTAGAAAGATAAATACTGTTAGGAATTGTGTGATAATGTGAGACTTTAACTTCCTGGATGTAAATTGGAGAATAAATGCTGCTAATTCTGGCATGGCCCAGTTATTCCTGAAAGTGATGGATGATCGTTTTCTTCATCAAATTGTCACCGAACCAACAAGAGGCGATGCAATTTTAGACTTGGTTTTGGTAAGCAGTGAGTACATCATAGAAGTGCTTCTCTTAGGAAATAACCTTGCATTGAGTGATCATGAATTGATTCAGTTTAAATAAAATGGAAAGATAATCAAAACAAGGTCATCAACTGGGGTTTTTTTTCAAAAGGGCAGGTTTGGGGAAATTAAGGGAATTACTTAAAGAATTCAACTGGACCAAAGAGCTCAAGGACTTAAATGTGGAGGCGGCTTGGAATTTCTCCAAATGAACTATACAAAAACTATCTGAAATTTGCATCCCAAGCAAGGGAAAAAAAACTTGTAGGGAAAAGCTCCAGATCCAGCTGGATGAATAACCACCTCAAAAAGGTTATTGGGAGTAAGTAGAGAGCTTATAGGGAATGGAAAAATGGGTTTATCAGCAAAGAAAGCTACATCATAGAGGTTAGAAAATATAGGAATAAAGTGAGAATTGCTATAAGTAAAGCTGAATTAGTTCTTACCAAGGAAATTAATATAAATAATTGTTTGTTGTTTAGCTATATACATAAAAAGAGAATAAGGATGAGGTTGGGCCACTGTGCAGCGTAGATGGGAAGGAAATTAAAGATAATCTAAGTATGGCCCAAAACCCAAATGAATACTTTGCGTTGGTTTTTAATAAGGACGATAATATAGAACATGTGCATGAAGGCAGGAAGGCTGATGAAAATGAGTGCATAGAAATTGAAATTACCACATGTGAGGTGGAAGAAAAACTTAAAGAGCTTAATGCACTCAAATCAGGGGATGGGAAACTGGTTAATTTCCATCCCAGAATACTGAAAGAAATGGCACGTGAGATTGCTATTTTGGTAGCCAGGATTTTTAATAAATCTATCTATTCGAGGGTAGTACTATATGACTGGAAAATAGCTAATGTTGTAACTATATTTAAGAAAGAGAAAAAATGATCCAGTCAATTACAGATCTGTTAGTCTGACCACAGTAGTATGCAAGGCTTTAGAACAAATTGTGTGAGAATAATTAAATGTATAAAGGGGATATAATGCAACATGGGTTTACCAAAGGTAGATCATGCCAGACTAACCTGATTTCCTGCTTTGAGAAAATAAGGAATTTTTTTAGATAAAGGAAATGCTGTATATCTAATATACTTGGACTTCAGGAAAGCATTTGACCTGCTATCTCTCAGGAAATTATTAGTTAAATTAGGGAAGATAAGAATCAGTACAAGAATAGTAAGGTGAATAAGGAACTGACTAAAGGGGAAAAGGCAACGGTTTGTGCTGAAGGGTGAATTATTGCAATGGAAGGAGGTTTCTAGTGAAGTTCCTCAAAGATCAGTCTTGGGACCATTCTTATTCTATATTTTTATTAATGACCTTAGCACAAAAAGTTGGAGTGTGCTAATTAAATTGGCTGATTATGCAAAGTTGGGAAGCATCATCAAGACAGAAGAGGATCGGAATATTATACGGGAAGATCTGGATGACCCCATCCGGAGTGACAGAAATAGGGTGAAACTCAATAGTACAAAGTGCAACATCATGCACTTAGGGTCTAATAAGAAGAATTTTTGCTGCAAGCTGGGAGCTCATTAGTTGGAAGCCACTGAGGAGGAGAAAGACCTACGTGTGTGAGTCGATGACAGGATGACTATGTGATGTGGTGGTGAAAAAGGAAAATGTGATCATTACATGTGTCAGGCAAACCATTTCCAATTGATAGAACAGTACTAATGCTATTATTCAAAGCCATGGTAAGACCTCAACTGGAATACTGTGTACAATTCTGGTCACAGACATTCAAGAAAAATTAAGTCACATTGGAACAGGTGCAGAAAAGAGCTACTAGGATGATCAGAGGACTGGAGGGTCTATCTTCTGAGAGGAGACTGAAAGAGCTTGGCTCACTGAGCTTAACAAAAAGAAAGCTCAGAGGGGATATGATTGCTCTGTATAAATACATCAAGGGGTAAACACCAGGGAAGATGAGCTATTTAAGCTAAAGGACAATGTTGTCACAAGAGCAAATGGATATAAACTGGTCATGAAAAATTTCAGGCTGGCAATCAGAAGAAGATTTCTAACCGTGAGGGCTGTGAGGTTTTGGAACAGCCTCCCAATAGGAGTGGTGGGGACAAACAACTTATGTGGTTTTCAGAGAGAACTGGGCAACTTAGGAGTGTGATTGTATGATGGGGTTGCTTGGTGATGGTTTGGGGCAGGGATCAACATCTAGATTGTCTTATGTTCATAAAGTCTAATGTTTCAGAGTTTCAGTCGGCCGCCTGCAGGAGTCAGGATGGGATTTCCTTCCCCCCACCATCCATCCTGGGAGCTTTTCAAAAAAATCTCCTTCCTCTGAAGCATCAGGGATGGCCATGGCTGGAGACGGGAGATTGGACAGTGTGGCCCAGAGCTCTAAGGTGGCATTGAGCACTCTCTCAGGGGCATAGCTGGTTGGTTCTTGCTCAAAGCTCAGGGTCAAACTAATCACCCTATGTGGGGTCAGAATTTCCCCCCAGGTCAGTTTGGCAATGACCTTGGGTTTTTTTCACTTTCTTCTGCAGGGTGTGAGAGTGGGTCAATTGTCAAGATTATCTGGGTGTATCTCACTTAATCAATTCCCTGCCATTGGCCAGTCATGAGTGCACCTCAGTCCCGCCTATTCTTTGTGTGTGGCGCATAATAGTCCATTCTCCTGTGGGCTGTAAGACTTTGGTCTAATGATGTTTAGTTTGTGGGTGGTGTTTGTGGCCTAAGGTGTACAGGGTGTGAGACTATATGATCGGGTGGTCCCTTCTGACCTTAAACTCTATGACTTTGTTTTTCCGATACCAAGATGAAAGCTCAGTACAGGAACAATTCATATGCAATCAGAAAGAGGTTTATGTAAAGCCCCCCTTCCAAACCCCAGTTCTGGCACTAAAATATTTCAAAGTTACCTTCTGTTTCCCTGGCTTTGCTTAAATTATTTTATCCAAAGACAGGTTCATTAAACTCTCTTCTAAACCAGCATTCTAAAAAATATTTCTCTTGATTCCTCATTTCATCCTAATCAAATGTGTAACTAGCTGTGCGAACTTCTTGGAGTTAACAGAGATTTTTTAGATCCTTTCTGAAGGTCAAAAAGCATATGGTGAACCTCAGTGCACATAGACAGAGGTAAGTATTTCTGTCAGACAGACAGGTGGTGGGTACGTGAGAAATCCCTACACTAGATTAGGTTAGACAAACAAATAGCTCAGAGTGCTCCCATAGCACATTAGCTGTCTTGGAGCCACTTAAATCTGAACCTGACAGTTAACTTGACACGAGGGAAGAAGCAAGAATTTACATTTCTTCTGATCAGTGCTAGTGACCTTTGCTGAAAAACAGGTTACTTCAGATGGCTGGCAATTAAAATAATTGACATACCATTCTTTTGAAAGAAACAGACGCTTTTTCATGTCCAGGGTGCCATCATCCCACTGAGCTCCCCCTTTCTATTAATCTATAGTTATCTACTCTCACCATGGTATCTGAGTAGCAAAGCATTTTAGCAGCAGATTGTTTCAGTCCATCAACCTCTGGGCACACTGCCTAGTACAGCCATGGCCTTAGATGAGGAAACTGGAAGAGAGACTGGGGAGACATTGAATATAAGTGAGGTGTGATTGTTTAAGTGACATCCCTTCTGTATTACCCTCAAGTCTAAGGTTGCTATGTTATCACCCAGCCTCCTAAGGGAAGCAACCCAGTTGTAAAATTCCTCAGTGGACATGGGCAATCATAAGGACAAATGGAACCCATGTGCACCTAGTTGATTTGAGATTAGCTACTGTGAGAAGGTACCTGGATTGGCAGACTAATCTTTGTGATCTATGGGCAGGCAGTGTTTACCCGGAAAACAATACAAAGCTTGTCCTGAATAAATCTGTGCTGCAATTGTGTAAGCAAATAGGCTGCTAATTCCTCTTTCTGTTCAATTGTATATTGATGGGAACTGTGCAGTTATATGTAATGCATCACTTGCTGGAGGATTCTCTGCATCTTGAAGTCTTTTAACCATGATTTGAGGACTTCAATATCTGAGACATGGGTGAGAGGATTATTCCAGAAGTGGGTGGGTGAGATTCTGTGGCCTGAATTGTGCAGGAGGTCAGACTAGATGATCGTAATGGTCCCTTCCGACCTTAAAGTCTATGAGTCTATGTATATTCATTTATTAATCTTGTTTTTGTGTCATTCCTCTCTTGAATGAAATAACTCATTTCACAAATCTAGGAGCTTGCTGACTGTTAAGAAGTCATCTCACTAGAAATTACAGATAGAAAACCTTATTAGGACATTTGGTTCAGGGGTCCTCAGGCTTTTTCATAGAGTGGAACCTGTCTGAACAGACACAGTATCTAGAGAATAATCTCCACTTTCATTCTCAGTCCATTTGATGTTTCTGTGGCAGCTGCAGCAATTGCTGCATAGGAAAGCAATGGCAGGAAAGCATAGTACCTTCTTCAGGATAGGAACTGTGCCTTCCTTTACATGTGTACAATAGCACAATGAAGACGTTACTAGAAACAAATAACTGTAATATTTAACAATTCTCCTGTATTTTAACTATTCTACTAGCGGCTTTGGCTTCTTGAGAGTGACTCCTGTTTTCTCTCCTCCTCCTCTGATATACCAGCAGCTACTGACAGAGGCAGCTAAACTGACTCGTCCTTTTTGTTTCCTTTTACAAATATTTGAGTTCCTCTTTGCCGTGAGGAGCCTGTACAAGTACAGAAAGAGCTAGAGGCAAAAAAGTGGATCCAGAACCTTGTGAACACTAGCCAGCTGTCGGCTACCAGATTAAGAACTGATCTTGCTAATACAGGATTGTTTCCTACCACAAACTGGTCCTTTGTCCAGTTGAATTTAAATATCTTGGGAGTGGAGGGAACAAAGATCAGACCGCTGTCTCTGAGGGAGAGGTTCTCTGGCAAAAGGGGATAGAAACATCAGTGTTTCAACTGAGATTCTGCAAATGGAATGACCCGTGTATAGCTTTGCTGTGATGTTTTGCCATCTTCATTCACAAAGGAAAGGTTTGGGATATATTTAGGATGATGTTCACCCGCATGTCCCACTTACACCCTATTCTGATGGTTTAAGTGGGGCATAGTCCTGAAGCTGCCTCTCCACGAACAGGTGAATGGAATCTGTTTTCTCTCCTCCTACTCCTCTGATGTACCAACTACTACTGGTGGACACAGCTCAACTGACTCCTGTTTATTTCCTGCCACTTTTACAAATAAAATAGACTCAGCATCCTGAATCTCTGCCATTAATCTCTCTTCCCAGTGCAAACTCAGTGATCCTTGACTGTGCAAAACTCCCACTGAAGACAGTGGTCCCCAGAGAAGAACAAACCTACTCTCAAGACCCAGGGCTAGATTCTCCTCTGCCCTGCACCAGAGTTTCATTGACACCAGTGCAAAGTGAATGTAAAACAGGACTGAATCAGAATGTTAACGAGTTCTTCTCACTTTGCATTGGTGTAAATCTCTTTCACCCAGTTCAGGGCAATGGAGAAACTGGGCCCCCAACTCTCCCTCCTGTTCAGCAGAAGGGGCAATGCTAGAAGCCAGTTAGGAGCACATGTAGCAGTCAGAAAACAAAACAACAGAATGGGACCTAGCATTAGAATTTCATCCACAATTCTTGGACTTTATACTAGTCCCTCATCATTAAGTGATGGTAGCTTCTAGTATGTGAATTTGTTACAGCTGCACAGCTGGGAGCTTCAGGATATTTCATCCTTCACCTTGACTGTTAAAAGCTCCCTGAAACCTTTCAGCAAAAATAGGAAAATCAGCTTCATAATTTTAATTGGTATCACAGATCCAAGGTGTATACTTCTGGGTCAGAGAGAACGGTGTTAGCAATCTAAGCACAAAGCTTGAAACTTCCTGGAAACACTTACTTCTGAGACCCTCAAATTAATTTCATTCATTTTACTGTGTGTGATACCTTTAAACTGAGATCCTGTCTGCTCTAGGCAAATTCCTAAATGTAGAGATTTGCTGTGGTGCCTATAACCAAAAATTTCCGTTCCCACTATGGCTAATCCTCATTCTGAGTTGTATTTAATTGTAAACAGTGCTTTCGGCTTCTTTCAGTGAACGGTGGTCAAAAATAAACATAAATGTGGATGGATAAATGCATGTGTATAATAGTAATATTTAGAGCTAGTGGAAAAACAAGAAAAATCATGAAAATATCACAAATTTTCATCCAGTTTTGTCAACATTTGAAAAATTCAAATGAAAAAAATAGTTTGACTTACCTCTAATAATAATAATAAATCATATTTTGCATTTATTTAGAAACTCTAAGTAAAGCAAAACACCCTACATTGGAGTTCCCAGGAGCCCTGAACACCGCTATTAGCATGATGTAAGACCTGGGAGAATGCAGCAGAGTTTCTGCTAACTCTGTGGCAGGTGCAGCTCATTAACACCACTCTGGAAGTGAAAGTGGCTCTCAAGGAAGAGAAAAGTTGGAATCAGGGTAGAGGAGGGCGCCTGGAAAAAAACACACCCTACAATGATCTTTAATTAGATTCACTGCAAACTGGTTTCTGTACTATTCAATTTCCTAAAATGACTCTTCATAAGTTCACCTGGGGCCATATCCAAGGGCATCTTCTCTATATTCTCCCTTCACAAACTACTTCTCTAGTGTGGAGGGAAAATACCTAAAAGTTATCTTGCAATACTCCAAAGTGCCTATTTAATTTTGAGTATCTCTAGTTGGGTATACAGAAACGGAGGGCCCAAAAGTGAGAGGCCACTTCTAAAATGTTGGCCCTTGAAATGTTGGCCTTAGAGCAGGGGTGGCCAACCTGAGCCGGAGAAGGAGCCAGAATTTACCAATGCACATTGCCAAAGAGCCACAGTAATACGTCAGCAGCCCCCCCATCAGCTCCCCCGCCACCGCTCCCAGCGCCTCCTGCCCACCAGCAGCCCCACTGATCAGGGCCTTCCCCTCCCTCCCCACACCTCCCGATCAGCTGTTCCGTGGCGTGCAGAAGGCTTGGAGGGGTGGGAGGAGCGAGGGCACGGCAGGCTCAGGGGAGGATGCGGGAAGGGGTGGAGTGGGGGCAGGGCCTGTGGCAGAGCCAGGGTTGAGCAGTGAGCACCCCCCCAGCACATTGAAAAGTTGGCGCCTGTAACTCCAGCCCCAGAGTCGGTGCCTATACAAGGAGCCGCATATTAACTTCTGAAGAGCCGAATGTGGCTCCGGAGCCACAGGTTGGCCACCCCTGCCTTAGAGGGTTTGTCTACCCCACAGCTGGGGGCATGCCTACCAGCCCAGTAGACAGACATGCTCTAGCTCTGCTCCAGCTAGAACACTAAAAATAGCAGTGTGGATGTTACAGCCTGGGCTAGCTACCCAAATACAAATGCTGAGGGTCAGACAAGCTTTTATTTGGGCAGCAAGTACCACCCCCCCGCCACAACATCCACACTGCTAGGTGTAGTGTACGAGCTAGTGAGTCTGTCTGCCTGGGCTGGAAGACGCAGTCCCAGCTCCGGCGTAGCTGAACCCAGAGAGAGATTGGGGTCCAGGAGACAGGACACTGACCTGCAACTTGAAAGCCCTGGGTTGTGTTACTGGCTCTGCCTGTGTAACCTGGTGCAACTCAGTGCCTCCGTTTCCTGTCCCACTCTTTGTCTATTTAAATAGTGAGCTCTTCAGAACAGGGACTCCCTCTTACTCTGTGTTTGTACAGTGCCTAGCACAATGCAGCCCTGATCTTGGTTGGTGCTACTAGAATAATTATTACTTGTCCTATGTATCTCTGTCCATACATACCTTAGGTATGTGTTTACATTTTCATTCATTCACTGTCACTTTATAGATAGTATTACTGCATGCTTGCAGAGAGATGACTTCCACTGTATATTGTTAAAACATGTACAGAATCTGGAACATACACAAGACAATTCTGTATAAGAATATGTGCCAACAGAGAAATGAGTAGCCCACTTGTAGAATACAGAAGGTGGAGCAAATTGAAATACACCATATTTTGTTTTTGTTTGCAAAGCCAACAAGCCTATTTTATTGGGAGCTTGATTAGAAGGTTAATAGCATGCATAGCCAATGCAAGTGCTAAGGCCACCCCCATCCATTTTATTCAGCTAGGTTTTAATCTTTGATCCAGCTGCTACAAGCATCTGGCATGCTGAACTCAGACAAGGGAATCTGACATGGAATGACACACCCGCGTAATGATAATAGTAATAAGAATATAGTACTATAGATGTGTGTGTACGTGGCACAGATTAAGCATATGTGTTTATGTATATATATGTATGTTATATATAATATACTGTATATCCTACATTATCATCTAGATCAATAGAATGAAACCAAGATGCCTATGTCTCATTTAGTGGTAGGATGCATTCTGGTCTTGCTTGTTTATATTTATACTGTATAAATGTAGTGTAGGAACAGTATTTGGGAAGGGGGTAGGGGGAGAAAGGTAGTCAGTGATTTCTAGTGGAACCAGGAAAATCCCCCGATGAAGTCCCCCTCCCCCACATCCCTGTTGGAAGACAGCCAGGCACCAGATAACTTCCCAGTTGTTCTAGACAGGAAATTCATTTTTCCCCACCTTGATCCCTATCTGTCCCTTCTTCCTCCATCCCTCCTCCTCTCTCCAGCTGTGATTTTGTTAAATATATTGGCCACCCTGTTCATCGGTGGCTGCAGCTTCCAGACCTTCTAGGAATTTCACAAATCAATCGCGCCTGAGGGTGTCAAAGAAAGAGGGGAGGGGAGAGCATGATGTCCCCTCCTCCTGCCCCCAAGCAAGGAGGGAGGGCAGGGGGCAAAAGGCGGGAGGCACGTGCCCCGCGAGGGGGCGCTGCCGTGCCAGCACTGCGGGCCCGGCTAGCCCTGACACCTCCAGAGCAGGTGTGAACAGTGTAGCTGGCAGCCGCCTTCCTTCCAGTTGCGCTCCGGAGCCGGCGGGAGGAAACACGTGCTAGGGACACACACACACACACACACACACACACAGGCGGGCGCGCGGTGTCTTCTGCATTAGGGAACTGGCTGCCGCTGCCGGTGCGTTCGCTGCTGCAAGGAGCCGGCGAGAGCTTTGGAAGAACGTGAAGCCGGCGCCGTCTCCCAGGGGCAGCCAGTGGGCTGGGACTAGCTGGAGGAGCCCTGGTAAGCACTCATCTCCCTGAGCCACCTCCTGTGTTTGCTGGCCTGAAGGCTGGAGCGCCGGGCCGGGATGCTGTCCTCCTTCCAAGGGGTTACGGGGTGTGTGTGGGAGGGATCTGGGCTCCAGTAGCGTCCCCCCCCCCGGTTCTATGCCCTCCTCTCCCCCTAGAGCAAGTTTGAGAAAGTAGCCCCGGGCCGGACAGGTGTGCTCGGGGTTCGGGCGGGGAGCAGCGGTGGTGTCCGTGCCAGAGACCCGCATCCCCAGCCCGCTCGGCTGGTGCAGATCAGTCGGTGTTTGGGATCTGGGTCACCTCGTGTTCGCAGAGAATAATGTTTGAAGCAACAAAAAAAACCACCAACCCCAAACAACAAATCCAGCGAGTGGCAAGAGCCGGGAATGGCACAAACCCCGGCTGTGGAGCAGCGGGAGCGGCAGCAAAAGTATGTTAATGCTATAAAATGGATGCACTCGCTAATCCTCCTCTGCAACGACGTCCTGGTCAATAGGCAGCCCCAGCAGCAGCCTCTAAAGTCCAGCTCAGCTATTACTTAAATGACATTTCTACATAATAGCCGGGAATGCAGAGGAGATTTCCTCCCTCTCCCCCCTCCCCTTGTGGTGGTGGTGGTTGTTGCTGTTGGTGCCGCAGCGCTCTGGGAGGTGTTGAGTTTGTAGAGACTCAGGGGTGGCTTCTAAGCCAGCCCCCCCCCCCCTTTCCCGGAACCACACACCCGCTACCGGGCTCGTGTTCCCAGGAGAACTGTTGCACGAAGGCAGCTGGATGTGCGCGGAGGGGGATTTGCTGGGGGTGAGCGTGTCTGTGTGTGGCTCAGGGGGCTGAGGGTTGGACTGCAGGGGAGCCAGGCACGTTGGGGGGACGGAAAAGGATAGACGGATACAGCAGGATTGGAAAGAGGGGCGTGGGGGGGGGAAGGGGGTAGGCGATGGGGTATGCGGAGCTGCAGGGGACACTAGCAGAGCCAAGGAGCGGGAGCCGAGGAGAGACGCGGAGTGAAGGAGGGGAAGCAGGTAATGTGGGGCATGCGGAATGAATACAGGGATGCATGGGGCGGAGGGCGCTGAACTAGCGGGGCGGCGAGGGGCGGAGGAGCGCGGTACCAGGGCACACATCGGGAGTGGGGCGGGTTTCAGGGGTCACGCGGGGAAGGAACAGGGGGGTGCAGTGGCAGGGGCTGATACTGAAGGCAGCAGGAGGGGGAGGGGGGATACCTGTTCTTTGGATAAAGGAGGGGGGAGAGGGGAACTGAGGAGACTGCAGCTGGCACGGATCCTGGCATCAGAGTTGGCAGCTCTGAATTCGCCCTTGGCCGGTGCATTGCTTCTCGCCTGGCGGTGTCTGGCTTTGTCACATTGGACTGCTGTCGACGTGGTATTGCCCCCCTTTCACTGGGGAGGCCTCGTATAACCCCCCCCCCCCGGCGTACAATCTTGGGGTGCAACCGTGGGGTGGAATCTGGTTGTAAAATATTTTCTTCTCCCTTCAAATAAGCATCAGGCGGAGCCAAGGGCGGTCTCGCTGCTTCGGCTCCTAGAGGGATCTGTGCCACTTGGTGGCACTAAAAAGTTGCGATGAAGACCACGCTAATCTCTCTGCATGTAAATTTCAACCCCCACCCCCACCCCGTGCCTCGTCCGCACCGTGGGGTCTCAGGTGTGGGCTTCTCCGTGTGATTAAACCAGAAAGAATGAGGAAGACATTGACCAGAAACCAATCTCCACTCTACGGCGG
The DNA here is from genome assembly GCA_037349315.1 of Chelydra serpentina. Lineage (NCBI taxonomy): Eukaryota > Metazoa > Chordata > Testudines > Chelydridae > Chelydra > Chelydra serpentina. Next base: position 24,233,583 of record JBAIAC010000004.1, on the reverse strand, counting down.
CCTTTGTAGGGGGATGTAAAACTTTGTGGAGAAATAAGATATCTGCCGGCCGAAAGAATAGGGGCAAGCTCGTCTCTGGAGCTATTTCTGCAGAGAAAACACTGTGTGTAGTGTGGTGTGTGTGTGGGTCTGTCTCTATAGCTAACGCTGGAGGTGCTACTTGCTCTCGGGAAGCAGGTTCTAGAGACACATTCGTGGCTTTCGGTCATCCCCGGTATCATGTATGGCACCGCGTCAGCCCTGTTGCCAGACCTGCTGGGAAGCGGGTGGGGGAAGATGGAATAAATCGAGGGGGGAGCCTTTAAAACCTTCGCACACCTGAGGCAACTTCCCTGCAGTGCGAAATGCAAACGGGGGAAGGATTCAAAAGCCAGTCGGCTGTCAAACCAGAGACGCTGGCAGTATGGGTGTGGGGCGGGGGGGAAGGGGATAGGAGACTCATGTAGCACGAAGAAGCTCCGTGTTGCTAGGTTTGGGCAGCGAGAGGTTCTGGTGAGCAGAGAGCAAAGACTCAGCTGCTTTTTATCCAGGGGAAACCACTGACGCCTCTTGCAAACGAGGCAGGGCACAAGGGGGAGGAAATACCCGACCCCCAGAGTCTGGCTGTGATCGGGAGACAGCAGGATGAGCTGGTAGCGGGAGGAGTGACAGTGCTGCTAGCCAAGTGGGGGCCAGAGGCACCGCTGCCGGATGGTGACCTCTCAGGAGAGACCTTCGGATTATTCAGCCCCCCCCCCCCCCCAGGTCTGCGATAGGCTTTGCTATCTAGGGCAGCGTTAACAATCGCAGGAGGCACCTTGTCTTGACTATTGACCCCCCAGCGCAAGGGGCGAAGGCTGCCATCCGCAAGGTAACTGGGCCGGGGGGAGGGCGTGTATCGGTCCCCGCTGCAGCTAAAGGAAGTCCGGATCCAGGGGGCGACCTCCCTCCCTTCCCCCCTATGGTTCCGTGTCCTGCTCGCGTGGCTTCTAAGCGAGGCGAGGCTGCACGTGAGCGGGGTAGGCAGGGGAGCCGCGCGCCATGCAGCCTGCTGCTCCTGCACATGGCTGTGCTGGGGGGTGTCTGCTTGGGAAGCCTCCGTGGGGACGCGGTTCTGGGGCCAGCCCGGGCTGTGGGGTTCTGCAGGCTGGGTGGGGAATGGGCGCTGGGACCCGCTAGTTAGTTACCTCCCGGCTTTGCAGGCGAGACCTTCCTCCACGATGAAGCCACCTCTCAATACCCGGCTCTTCCTCGGTTTAAATTACCTGGGTGCTCCGCTCAGCAGGGGAGGTTTTTCTTCCCTGGGCAGGAGGGGCGGTGTAGCGGACAAGGCAATGGGCTTGTTCTGCAGAGAGAGCAGCTCAGGGCTCAGCCGAGCCCCAGGCTTCCCGTATGACCTTGGGACAAGTCTCACAACCTGCTCTTAATACTCGGGGGTAATACCTCCTGGCGTGATCAAAGTCCGCTGCCGATTGCCCGCGGCTCACACGCTACCGGGACGCGGCCAGATATTTAGACAGATCTAGCGAGGTCTAAGAACCAATACATCCATGCGTGTGCATAGGCATATATTATAGCTGGCTGCACCTGTAGATAAGATTGCCCTATACTTTATAAACCCCCGTTTTTGTGTGTGTATACTTCAAAACCTGTAGCCCAATTTGGCAGAGTTGTTACCAATGCAGGTCTCCCCCTCCCCTCCCCCCCCCCCTTCTCCCTCCCGTTTTCCCATTCCTTAGCTTGTCTCTTGAAATCCCTAGCTTGGTGCTGGCAGCCGAGTGTCTGTCTCGGGAGGTGTCCAACTGCTAGTAGGCTGTTAAGTACCGCAGACAGCTCCTTCTCTTGGAGAGAATTAACTGGATTGAGGATACAGCTCTTAGCAGCTACTCATGTAAAAGGGAAGGGAAATGTAGTTTGACTATCAGGTAAAACTCCCCATTGGTGAGATCTATTACACCACAGTATCACTTCTCCAAAGGGAAGTGGTGGAAAGCCCCATCCCTTGAGATATTTAGGCTAGAAAAAGCACTTGAAACTACCCATCAGGGAACAATCCTGAAAAGCGAGCGGGAATGCACAAGGAAACCTAACAGGTCTCTTTAATCTTTGATGTTATAATTACAATGGAATGTTTTGCAATATAATTTACAATAGCACCTCACAGAGGAGAAACACATTCAGATCGTAATGCTTGTGCTATGTGGGGGAGGGTATTGTTATAGTTTTGTTAGGCTTTTATATTTTAAATGCTAAGCAATCACCCTTTGGATCCTAAACATGTGCTTTATCCTCTTATTTAGTTATATATTTTGATGTATATCTGCTTATTTAGTAAGGTGGCAATATGGAAATGCTCTCCATGCCCCCTTGTATAGTGATTTGCTATGATGCTTTCTGCAGTTGTCACTTTCCCTTGCTTTCTGTTTATCACTTCTTCTGGGTCTGACGGTATTGTGAATAATAAAATGATTAAGCATAGTTGAAAACACACTGGAAATATTAGTTTCTGTGTCATTCAGTGTAATAGGGTTTTGCTAATAACAGTAATACCTTGTGTATATATACTGTGGGGCCTTCTAAAGATCATTGGCTGTTTTACTGGAATATTAGTTGCATATTAAAAACTGTATCAAAGAATGAAAGGAATGCAGAATAGATAAAGGAGCTGTGTGGGACTTATAGAGCAAAGAATACTAGAAGAATCAGTATAATCCTTTATGATGGTACAATGTGTATTTAGAAGTTTATTACATTGGTCCATATTCTGATTTTATGGTCTCTACTCTACATTTTCAATTCATGTCCTAATATTTGTAGCTGGAACTACAGAGTGGTTTTCATTTCCTGTCCCTTGGTGTACAGCAGTTTAATCTATTCTTAAAGGGCATGATCCAAAGCAACTCTGATTTTTGGTCTTTTCTTTTTAAAATTAAAGTTCAATGGCTTTTGAAATCTAAACACAAAATAACCTTGTTAATATAGGTCAAGGTTTCAAAAGCAACTAGTGATTTTGGGTGCTTCAATTTTTGGATGCCCAACCTGAGACATCTTAAAGGAACCTGATTTCCTAGCGTGGGTGCTCAGCACTTTCTGCAAACCAGACCTTGTTAGCGTGTCTCCAGTTCAGCACCCAAAATCACTTGGTTTCAATGTGCAGGGACAGTCTCCGGCCAACAAAAAACAGGAGATCAGAGTAAAGTCTTATCATCCTTAAGTTGCACTCCTTACCCAAGTTTAAATGTTCTGCCTATATAGTGCAGAGCATAGACATCTTTATTCTGTATCCCTTATGCACCCTAAACTCTTTCTGATTTCAGTGGGAGATTTGCCTGCATAAGAATTGCACAATTGGGCATGTGGGCCAATACATCAGCATCTGTTTTCAGACATTTTCAGTTCCCATGTAGTGAAAATCCTGAATTTAGAGTTCCCCAGAATTTATTGGTTTAAATCGGATAGGCTTTAAATTAATTTAATTGTTTTAACAACTGGGTGGCAGTGAAGCAGTTATGTTTGGTGTATATGTATGCCTAGGAAGCATTTCATCTGCAGATATGTGCAAGAGGAGTATTTCTACATATTGAGTGACATTTTTCATTGCATATGTGTCTTGATCCCGCTAGGTGCTACGCATTCTGGTCCTAATCCAGGAAAATTTAGGTAGGTACTCAATTGAATCAAAGGGATTCCTCCTGTTCTTAAAGTTAAGCATGTTTTTAGGTGCTTTGCTAGATTAGGCTCAGAGCCTTCATCACCTTGCAGGATCAAGCCCATACACAGTAGATTGATTTTCTCTCATACATACTTAGGCATTTAAAAATGTTAAAAAATTATTTAAAGGCACTTAAGACATTACAAACTAATAGGCATTGTTGTCTGTAAGGTTACAGAGCGGTAGAAAAACTGTCTAGGAGTAAAACAATTTTCTTGTTTTCCTAATGTAAAATGGACCAAATCAATTTCCCCCCAAACAATTTAAAAAAAAAGTCCCAACCTGAGATTATACATGAGTGATGGTGAACTACTAACCCCATCTAACAGGGGAGTATAATAGAAAAGCAGACAGGCTGTTAACTCTGCAATCACTAGTGGGCACTGCTATAATGTGAGCTGTTTGTATAGGAAATGTTTTACATTGTAAAGACTCAAGCAAAGTTACCTTTGCTGGAGCATAAAGTCATAGATGCCCCACCAAATAAACTCCCAACAATGCATGTTTAGAAGAAAGAGCAAATGTTCAAGATTCCTAGTGGCTTTTGAGGAATCAGGATTACATTAATGAAAGTACAGTGCAAAGTTGCTTTATTGTTGTTTTTTCTCCACCAATTATAATTACCGATAGTTTGTCATTTCAAGTTCAAGTAAATAATTTTAGAATGATGCAGTATTACACACAAAGTGCTGGAGATGTTAATTTACTGTGCTTTTAGGCTCTGTCTTTGGCACAAAACAGCTGGAATATTGCCCTACAAGGATATCTGAGGACTCCTCCTGACACAGGGGAATCCTAGGATGTTATAGTGGCCACACATCTGTCTCCCATCCTTTCTAGAGGGCTTGGGCAGGGTATATGTCAAAGGAGCAGAGAGGCAAGACAGAGTGCTGTGTGCTCCATCAGATCCATGCTGGCGTAAACTGGGGTAGCTCTGTTAACTTCAATGGAAAGATCCCAGTTTACACCAACTGAAGCGCTCATGCAGAATGTTTCTCATTCCTGACAAGACAGCAGGTGTTCTGTTTCCACCATATATTTAGTGGCTGCAGATTCCAGTGTGCGGCATAGACTATATACACGGTTATACTGAGGGCAGGTAGCCCTTTGCCTTTTAAAATATTTTCCTGGCCGGGTCCAAAAAACTGGCATACACCAGTAATTCCATCTTTCTTATGTTGGAATAAATCGGGAGTAACTCTCTTGAAGCCAGTGGTGTTGCACCAGTCTAAAACTAGTGGGCAAACAGATCCATGCCCTAAGTGTTTTGTTTGTTGGATTGCATGTGCATCAGTGAAGAAGAGTAAGTGCAGATATATTAACAGCAGTTCCCAATCCTTCACTATGCACATGTTCTTCAAGAGTTCACTGCCTTCAAACCTGAACACCCTGATGGGTCCCCTGCCCGGTTCTATATTTGAGCTGTCTTCCAAGAAATGCCAGTGGGATGCTCAGCCTATTGAATCTCTGCTCAACTAGCTTTTAGCCAAGGAGCATCTTTTGGCCAAGTTTGGATGTTCACCATGCTGACCCTGATGGCATCCCCCTGTGCCCTGCCTGCAAAGCCGGATGATCTCTCTTTAACGCTGGTGTAAATTCTAAATAACTCCACTGGTGCACTTAATGGTGCCGGTGTAAATTCCATGTAATTTCACTGGCTGGTTTAAAGTCCATGGAAGGCAGTGGGAGTCTCCCTATTGACTTCAGTGGGCTTTGGATCAGAGTCCTAGCTATACCAATGTAAATCCCAAGTGACTATGCTGGCTCACGTAGCAGAGCCGGCTCTAGCTTTTTTGCCGCCCCAAGCAGCCAAAAAAAAAAAGCTGCAGCCGGAACTGCTGAAGCAAAAAAAAAAGGCCCTTGAAATATGCCACCCCAGGAATGGCTGGAATGCCGCCCCTTCAGATGTGCTGCCCCAAGCACCTGCTTCCTTTGGTGGTTCCTGGAGCCAGCCCTGTCACTTAGTGACGTGAGTAAATTTACTGTCACTTAGCTACTCTGGTGTAACTGAAATAACTGTCAACTCTGATGTAACTAAGACCAGAATCTGGCTCTCTGGTCCTGGTTTTGAGGAGTGAAAGAGTTTGAGGGTTCTCAGAGTTGGCCTTTGGGTCCTATGGAACCCTCAGCCCTGGGCCCCCTTGATTTTGGTGAACTGGAAATGTAAAGGAGAACCTCGTCTTTTTGTTTTCTAGCTCTTTACCTTGCAGAGATAATTTTGCAAACGAACTCCAGTATTAATAGATGTAAACTGGGGTTGAGAGGAACAGGCCGCCAGGCTCTACTTTCTACACTCTGAGGCCAGGGAAGGCAAAAATTGCCAACCTGGCACCCCCTTCACATGCATGGTGTGCAAAACGAGTTGGTTACCTGAAGCTGTAAATGTAAAGAATCATGTCAGTAACCTGCCTGGCTGCATTGGACTGGCCCTGGTGTGATAATGGTACACAGGAATGTGAAACATTTGGTGGAGAATCATTGTTAAACAACCTCATCCAAAAATACTCAGACTGGCTCTGTTTGCTGAGTACACAGCTACCCAGAGGGCCAGGAGGTGAGCAGCACTTTATAATTGCACTTCCAGCCTTGCTCTGAGCCAGGGCCAGAATTTGGCGTTTAACAATAATGCTTTGCTACCCAAGGAGCTGAACACAGTTTACAAACATCAGCTGATTTGAATAACGGGGCTTGCATTGGAATAAAGGGGGAAATAGACACGTTAAACGTTATAATAAATTAGATTAATGTATGGTGTAAGATTTTAATCTGTCCTGATAATTTACAAAAGTACCCTGGAGAGATCTGTCATACATAAAACATTACAACTGAGACTGAATTGTCTTCAGAGGCACACAATAAACAGTTGGAGGAGCTAAGATGAGTAGTAGCAACATTCTGTAATTAAATTGAGACTAGTTAACCTGAATTGCATCACTTTTATTGCTTCACTGCAGAGGATTGTTATAGTGATATTCAGAGTCTTCATAGACTATGAAGCACTTGTTAAACTGATTTACAACAGTTTTTCAAGGTGTGTTTAATTGCTAGCACTTTCTATTAATACTAAAAATTACTAAGGACCATTTCTTTTCAGTATTGATTTATTATCACCCCTCTTTGAAGAAATTAATTTGCAAATGTTCAGCTAAACATTGCATAACTATACTTCTGTGCAAGTAGTTTTTTAGAATGCTTCTTTAAAACATGAAGTGAGGATAAAATGTCCAAATCAAGTTGGTTATCCTTAGACACTAATGTCTTTTGTGTTGGAATATGTGTTTCTTGCTTTCAGCGTTATGAGCTTTAACTTCATTGCGGCACAGGCTTGAACTATATACTTGTGAGTGATAAGGTAGGAATTGTCTAGATTCTGATTTCAGTTACACCAGTGTCAATACAACTCAAAGAGAAGGGGTTAGGAAGATATGTAGCATAACTTCCCGCAGCAGAAATTTCTTGTAGCTTCTTTTGAAATATCTGGTATGGGCCATTGTCGGAGACAGGATACTGGACTAGATTCAACCATTGGTCTGATCCGTGATTGTTCCTAATTCCATTACTTCAGTGGATGTGTATGGGTGTAACTGAGATTAGAATCTAGTCTAGAATTTACAGTTAGCTCATTATTAATGGGGTTGGGTATGTGGTGTCCCTAACTGGCTCTGAGCCTTCAGAGCCACATGTGTTTCACTTTACATGCTGTGAATAGTCTCCTGGACACAAACAGGACAACACTCAGTGCCTAAAATGTGCTACAGTCTTGGCTGGATCAAGGCATGTAAGAGACCTCTTTGAACAGAGTTCAGCAATGTGCTAAGCACCTGCTGTGAGGTTCTGAGTGTTTTTAAGTCCCTGTGACTTTGCTATGCTGACCAGGATATGAAGTCTTTGATGATAAATGAAAAATAAGTACCAAAGCAACAATAAAAAAAAATCAAATGCAGCTCTTTTCTAGTCTGCAGTGCAGAGTGCATAAAGTGTTTTGTGCACCATTGTGTCTGCAGTGCATGTACGCTGTTGGTTTTCTATCGTGGGGATCTGTATAAACAGTTTATACTCCAAATTGTTACACTTACCACTGGTGTAGGTGGGTTCAACCCTTCAGAAATCAGTGGCATTGCATGCACTTATTACACCTGTGGTAAATTTGACCTACGGATGCAAAACAAGGAAACACCTTTCAGCAAGTCTGAAATTAGGACTAATTTACTACATCTATGACTAAATGCAGAGTATTCAGTATTTAAAAATAATATGGATATTAATTAAAATTAGGTACTTAGTAGTTGCTAACAAAAGTGATTGTTTTCAAATCTGTCTGTCAATGGAAATCTATAGCCTTTTTTGAACCAGTTGAGTTTTGCAAAAGATTTGAAGTGCCAGATTCTGCTCCCATTTATATCAGTATAGGTCTAGAGTGACTCCACTGATGGCAGTGGAGTTCCTTTGGATTTATACTGGTGTAATTGAGAGTGTAATATGGCCCAGAGTACATTATTGTGCATCATATGTATATTCTGAATTACAATATTCAAATGTTTGAAAGGTTAAGGAGGAGATTTTCAAAGGCGCAAATGGGAAGTAGGGCACATTAGTCCCATTGATGATCAATGGGAATTAAGTGCCATTTGTGCCTTAGAAATTAGCTCCCCAAAGTGCTTTTTGTGTATCCCTTTTAAACAATCTGGCTTCAGTAGAGCTCTGTTGATTTACACCAGCTGAGGAGCTGACCCAGCATAATGAAATGGTAAAGCACAAAAAGGTTTTTTAGCTTGCAAGATAATGAAAAAAGTAAATGTGTGATGTGTTGTTATCACCATTGACAGTAGAGGGAATAGACAGCCTTACAACTGATTTTAAAGCTATTTCCCTTATCTTTTTTTTTTAAGGTTATGAAGATTATGATCACATGTGCAGCTCTGCATAGCTGTTCCCTTGGAGATGATGGTGGTTCCCTAGAGAATAGGTGGAAATGCCTGGTTAACCATCAGATTCCTGCTCTTTTTATCCAAAAGATTCTCTAACTACTTTTTAACAACTCTCCGTTTTATTCCATCATGTTGTCTCTACCAGCTTAAACTATTTCCTAAGATGGTCCTTTTGCTGTTCCTTGCAATCCTGTTATCGAAGGAAGATGTCAGTGGAAACTTTGGGTTTTTGGTTTCTGCACAATCCAATGAAAGAAGGGTGGTTGCACATATGCCTGGTGATATTATCATTGGAGCTTTGTTTTCTGTCCACCATCAGCCAACTGTTGACAAGGTCCACGAGAGAAAATGTGGAGAGGTGAGGGAGCAATATGGCATACAGAGAGTGGAAGCGATGCTTCATACCCTGGACAGAATTAATCTGGACCAAACACTGTTGCCAAATATAACACTAGGCTGTGAAATAAGGGACTCTTGTTGGCATTCTGCTGTGGCTCTGGAGCAAAGCATTGAGTTCATAAGGGACTCTCTTATTTCATCAGAAGAAGAAGAGGGGATAGTGCGCTGTGTCGATGGATCTTCAACATCTATCCGCTCCAAGAAACCCATTGTCGGCGTCATTGGACCTGGTTCTAGTTCAGTAGCGATCCAGGTCCAGAACTTGTTGCAGCTTTTCAATATACCTCAGATTGCTTATTCTGCCACAAGCATGGACCTAAGTGACAAAACTCTGTTCAAGTATTTCATGAGAGTCGTGCCATCTGATGCACAGCAAGCTCGAGCTATGGTGGACATTGTCAAACGCTATAACTGGACCTATGTTTCTGCTGTACATACTGAAGGCAAGTGTTCTTCTTTTCTCATCCAAGCATGATTTTGAATTTCAAGCAGTAGGTAGTTAATTACTAGATGATTATAGTGTTGTCTCTTGTTTTTGAACCTGTTAGTTCTGAATGGTGTGGACTGCATACGTTACTTTAAACGTTAATTTCATACACAAGATGTGACTTGGTGACATTGAGCTGGTATTGATTGAACCGAAGGTTTGAAATCCAGAGTTTCACAGTGTGAAACATGTTTTTCATATCATTTATCACGTACACGAAGTCCTTCAGGTGACATTTAAAAATTGGCTGGGTAATTAGCTTAATGTAGCTACTACTCAGTACGGCAGTTAGAATATTCATTATGTTTATGGTGGTGGCAACTGCTAAAGGAGCTAATTCTGATCTTAGCAGTATGAGCTGCACGGGGGCATGGGAGAGCAGTGACAGTAGCTGTGACACATGCTCCTCGGTAGCACTTGATCCGTGTATGCATAAGAGACTCGAGGACCTGGCCAATGCTCTGAGCGACCACATCCTTAGGATCAAGGAGAACATTTTGCTAGGGCCTCTCTCTAGTATTTAATGGACCACTAGGTCAATTTTTTGATCTATATTTACTCCTCTGCATCTGGGGATGGGTGGGAAGAGCCTGCTTGCACCTTTGTCACACTCCGATGTTCCATGCAGGTGTGTAACAGGCCAGAATTGTGCCCTACGTGCCTCTCCTTCCTTTAAGTTTGTTCCAGGATTAGAGATTTGACACTGTACTGTGACGTGCATGCGGTAAAGGCATGGGATAGGGAGGAGTGAAGGTAGACTCCAAATGAAATAAAGAGCCTGATGCCCCCATGACTTACACCGGCTCACTACCCTGGGGTAAGTGAGAGAAAAAGCAAGACCAAACCACTGTAAGCCCTGCTCTTACATGCCTGAGCAACACCAGAGAGTGGGCAGTGGTGGGGCAGTGCTGGTCACACAGTGCTCACAGTATGGGCTAGAGTAAATGTGTAGTAGTGAGCATGCTGTCCAAAAGAACAGCACGTTTCTTTGCCCAGCAAGTGTTGAGCACCTCTGGAGATGTGCTATTTTCTTTATCACAACCATTAGGCAACAGCTCTTCTCCCCGCCCCCTGCCCCACACATATACTGTGGATCTGGTGCTTCGATAGGCATTTACCCATCTTTTTTGGGTAATGTTGACCTGATGCATGGGTATGGTGACCTCTTCTATTCTGGTTGATACCTATAACACATCATATAGGACTCAGACCTAAGCATTAAAAGGCAATTAACCACAGTGAATGTAAACTGTCTTAGAACTTATATGCAGCTTTTTTAAAGCAATTTTTCCATCCTGATAATGAGGGTTGATGAGTAATTGCAGTCTTTTTCAGATATGTATGCATGAATACATTAGCAGTTTAATGTAACAGAGTATAAATCACACAGCATCATAGCATGCGCTGAAGCTGCTATGGGCCATATGATGGCCTTGGCATACCTCCACGTCGGACCTTCCCATCACAACATGTGGCTGAATATCAGCTTGGGAGCATGATTTAAAAAAGGGGGAGGATATAACTGATATATTAGTGTTGCATATTATCATATAATGTCACTTTTTAACTCTTCTGCTCAAGCAACACCCCTGTTTTAAGGACATGCATTCAACACAAGCAGAGTTGAGCTTGTGTCAATGTCTGTCTTCACACGTCATGGACACACAACATAGAGCAGACAGTAACATGCATCCCCAGATAATCTTACCACAGAAGAAGGTTACATGGCTGTGGTTGAATGTTGGGAAGGAGGGGCGTCTGGACACTGGAATTGAAGCTGGAGATCACTGCTGTGGATGAAACAATGGGGGGTGGATGGGTTTGGGGATGGGAAGAAGGGACCCAACAACCACCAAATGTGCAATTAGTAAGATGTTTGCTTATCACCATCCTGAGCCCATGGAATAGATGGTGGCCTTTAAGCCACAGCCTTGGATAGACTGTGGTGTGGAGCATCACTGGAGAGATGCCCAGTCTCTCCTAGTGCTGTTCCTTGCACAGATAGAGGAATGCAGTTTGTGCCAACCATTAGTTGTGGAGCAAGAAGCCTCCCTGTCCACTTTTTGGTTTCCTGTTATTACAAGCAGGCGCAAGAAAGGTTGTGGGGAAGCTTCTTGCTTGTTTTTCCATCCCTGCCTGGCTACACAGAGGTTGCTCGCCATCTGGGCCTTTGCTTGCAAATTGTATCTGTGTCTGTTTTTGTCTTTTCAGATGGTATACTCTTTGGGGCAGGGACTGTCTTCCTCTGTGTTTGGAAAATGCCTTGTGCCCTTTGGATACTACCTCCACCTGAACTAAAAAATAATAATTAACCTCCTCTCCCCCGCCCCCCCCAAAAAAAGTATAACCACCGATAGAGAGCTGGATTTCCAGATGTTTCAAATGAATGCTGTGTTTTATCTTATGATCAATCTCTAGTAAACAAGAATCCACAAGTATGGAAGGAAACATCAAAGACTTTTCTTTGCTTAGTCTGGAAAGAATTGTTAGAACATAAGGGCAGATCCTCAGCTGGTGAAATTCAGCAGAGCCTCATCAACTTCAATACAGTGGCCCTGTTTTACACAGTTGAGGGTTAGATCCTTAATGTTCAAATGTATTGTTTGGTTAATTTTTGCAAAGCAGTTGTAAAGAACCTAACATTTAAAGTACTGTGTTTCAATAGGGGTGTTTTACATGGAAATAAAGATCTTGCCAAGTGGAAACCTCCAAGGCCTGATTACACCGTGTTTACACCAGAGTAGCTCCATTGATGTCATTGGAGGTACTCATGATTTACAGTGGGAGTGGGTGAGAGTAGATCAGAGGAACACAGTGGGATCCTGCCATCTGATGTCACATGCTGGCCATCCAGATGATGAGCATGTCCTCTCTGCCTGGATATCCTCAGAATTTCGCAAATAAACATAAAACACTAACAGCTTGCCTTTAAAATTGGCTATAGAAATAGACATTCATTCATATGTTTATTCAGATGTGCTGGGCACTTTCCAAACACGGCCGCTGTCCCAAAGAGGAAAAAAAATGACAAAACACAAATGAGGGTTGGAGAAAAGGGATTCAACACACAAATGCAAATAGATCCGTGCGACGCTATTCATGTGTCTTGTTATTTCCCCCTTTAAAAATATGTCTGAACTATTCCCAACTACCAGCCTACCTAGTTATTTGTAGGTTTTATTTTTTAACTGTAACTCATCCTAGCCTAGTTTCTATTTCTTTTTAAACCCCCTGATTCTTGCACATTTACCTATTGATTTACACCCATTATTATTTCAAATAAGATTAAAAATGCTAAATCCCACTCTTATGCCTAACTGCTATCTTATCCATGATCCCTGCACATTAACCATTGAGACGGCAACCCCCGGCCCCTCCTTCGGGGTCTTCCGTAAGCCTAAGTGTCGGCACTCATTCCCTTCTGCCTACATGTATAGGCAGGGCACCGTGAGCCCTGACACGCAATCTCTGACTTCCTGAGGGGGAATGGTTCCATCCCCAGGAGGTAGAGAGATCCTACACCTCATGGCTGCCCTTGGTAGAGGACCTGGACAAGGAGGAAAATGAAGGGAAAGTCCATCCTGGTTGATTAAAATATTTTAAGGCTGGAAGGTACCACTAGTATACCCCCTGCATAACACAGGCCATAATATTTTACCCAGTAATCCCTGAAGTGGAGGGAAAATACTATTACTTATTTTCCAGCCATGTGCTATACTATGCTTTCCCCAAGAATCTTACAACCTAAATAGACATAAGGTAGGAGGGGAAACAGAGAAGAGAAGTGAGTTGCTCAAGGTCAGTGGAAGAACTGGGGTTAGACACTGGTCTCCTGAGTCCCAGCCTAGTTCCCTAGCTCTGACAGTACAATTTATATCCTTACATAAACAGTGAAAGAGGGAATGTCAGGTAAATCATCAGTGTTCACATGCATCAAGAGTATTTATTTGGTGAGCCACCTTTGGCTAATCCTAATGGTGCTGGAGTCAGATCTGCATTGGTTAGTGCCTCTAAATCAGTAGGTTGTTGTTTCTGTTTATTGGAGGAACTACATATAAAAGTAGGCTGCCTCCTGATGGCTACATTTCTGATATTGCATATAATAAAAGCTGTCTTGTATTAATAATCTTGCAGAGTGATGTGGAATACATTCACTATTTGCAATGGAAATGAAGGCTTGAGTTAACGAGGACAATCATTTCTGAACAATAATCATAGAAGAGCTAAAAGGGACAACAAAACCCTTCTGTTTAAACTTACGATGCTGGAGTGGGATTTTGGAACCATGCTTTTTGGCTGGATAGGGAGAAATTGGGCAACCATGAATCCTGTGTTGTGAATGTGGGTGATAATCCAATATGTATTCATAGGAAATCTCCAGTAGGACTAAAGCACTTGGCTTTGCAAAATATCACCATGTCAGTGCTCTTTCTCCAGCTGCAGAGTTCCTCAAGTGTCTCAGCCCTGGTCACCTGGACCTCACTACTGAGCACACAGTCAAACGAGTCAGACACACATGCCCAGTGTGCATCGTTTTTAACTGCACACTTTACCAGCTTGGTGAATGCCCTGTGCAAAATGCATTGCGCATGCCCAGCGGGCAGTTCTTAAAGGGTCAATACGGCACGAAAATCCCTTTTCATGAAACATTGACTAGTGAGGGCTGTTTCACTGGTAGGTTTCAAATTTCTACAAAAGAGGAAAAGGACTGAGCAGCCTCCATATTCCCCTTTTGCCCCCCAGATTTAGGTTAGGGAGCTGATATGACTTCCAGAATAAATTAAAGCAGCCCATGCAGCTGCTTTGTTTTATGGCAACCTCCCCAGAGGTGCCTATGGACTGTACTGCAGTCTAAAAACTCCATTGCATTGATTGCTATGGGTACATTCCTGCCTGACCCCAATCTACCCACTCCTACCAAACCCCCTATGCTGTGACCCAGTAGAGGGTGGGGGGCTGTGTAGGGCCGCTTAGGTTGTCCCTAGGCAGCTGCCGCACTTAGGAAATTCTCTCCTGGCCTAATATGACAGGTGGCTGGAGCAGAGTAGGAGGGGTGGAGTGGGGACCAGATCAGGTGTTTAAACTTGTCAGCCTGCTGTAAAGCATCCTGACTAGTCATTGTTTGAATCATGAATGAAGCAGTTAGTGATCTTGGAGGTGAACTAAAAGTTATGGATTTTGGTTTAATTTAATTTAGAATCAGCTCACTAGAGACGAATGTTGCCTCCATCATATTAAAAGCTGACTGCGGTCTCTTGACTACTTGGAGTGTGGATATCCTGCTGTCACACACGATGTTATATCACACACATGCATTACAATACTCATACATGCAGTGAGGAGGATACACACCGATCTGGATGGCTCTTGGCACAAACAGAAAATAATAGAGGCTATTAATATATCTTTGAGGCAACCCACTTTATTTAAAAAAATCCTTGTTCCTGAGCTAACTGCTTATCCACCTTCTGTGGATGACACTTCAAGTAAACCACAATAAAGATTCACCTAGAGCAATATCCTTGATTCTGTCTGATTGGATTTATAACCAGCCTAAATCATGACCCAAACCACAAGGGTGTGTAAGGCCTAAACAGTATCAACTACATTGTCACAGTGCCAGCTAATGATGGATGTGGGATAGCCACTGCTGTTTGCTCAGCAAAGGAGTGCAAGCTAATGTGGAAGGACAATAACTGGGCATGCCCATTGGAAAAGGGACCTCTGGTAAATTGTCTCACAGCGTGACTCCACACGGCCAAAACTCAGCTTAGCAGCTCAGAGCAGACAGGTAGAAAAAGCAATAAAATAAAAATAACATTTAAAAAAGGGTGCCTGACTGAGAAGATTCTAAATGGAATGATCCGCCCCAGTATGTGTATTCAGTTTTACCTGAGGTAGAGCTCTAGCAACACAACTGTTTCAACATGGAACCCGGTTCTCAAATGTGGATGCTTAAATCTGTATTTGGGAGATTTAGGAGAGGGTGGAGAGATACTTTAGGAGCTTAAGTCATTCCTTAGGTGCCTTAAGTAGACACCTACTTGGATTTTGGCATCCAGTTTTAGGCACCTGTGTGTGAAGAGAGGGTAGCAGCAATGGATTCCACAGAGTGATGCCAGCGTGCCTAAAATTCTTCATGCCCATTCAGTCTGAGATCCCTATGTTGGGATTGCCATTAAAGACACTCATTAGTGCAAATTGTGCTGCTGAGACATGTATACCTGTCTGTTGGAGCCCTGACTGACACCAGAAAAGCCACCAGTAGGGTGACCGGACAGCAAGTGTGAAAAATCGGGACAGGGAGTGGAGGGTAATAGGAGCCTATATAAAAAAAATACCCCAAAATCAGGACTGCCCCTATAAAATCAGGACATCTGGTCACCCTAGCCACCAGACAGGTAAACACGTCTGTTATCAACCTAGGAAGGATTTGAACCAGCAATGTAGAAGTGAAGTGCTTAGAATCATCCAGCTCCATATGTTTTTTAGCCTTCTAATCCTAGTCTGTGGCTTTATTGATCTGTTGGGAACAGCTTGAAGATCAAAGTGTTTTAGTGTGCTCCAAACCCACAAGTTTCAGTTGCTCTAACACTGAAGTCATACAGCAAGTCTCCTTGGTTGGTCTCATAGCTCCTCTCCACACTTGATTAATAGATTTTAAAGCAAGTAGGTACCATTATGCTAATCTAGTCTGACTTTCTGCATAATTAAATCCACGGAATTTCACCTAGTAATTTTTGTATGAAGCCCATAACTTCTGTTTGAGCTGTAGCATGTCTTTTAGAAAGATATCTAATTGCCATTTAAAACCTTCAAATGGTGGAGAACCCACCACATCCCTAGGTGAGTTGTTCCAATAGTGAATTACCCTCACTATTAACAAATTGTGTCCTACTTCTAGTCTGTATCAATCTAGTTTCAACTTCCAGGCACAGGATCTTGTTATGCCTTTGTCTGCTCGCCTGGTCTACATTAATGAGGTAAGTCGATCTAAGTTACGCTAGTTACGTAACTTAAGTTGATGTAGCTTAAATCGACGTACAGTGGTGTCTACACCTCCTGTCGACATAGCTTCCACCTCTTGGGGAGGTGGAGCACTGACGTCAATGGAAGAGCGCTCTGCCATTGACTTATTGTGTCTTCTCCTGACCCGTGAATCCATGGCAGCATTGCCAATTTAGCCGGTAGTGAAGATAAGCCCTGAAAGCCCTCTGCTCTCAGAAATCCTCTCCTCACGTAGGTACTTGTAGATTGTGATCAAGTCACCTCTTAAATTTCTCTTGAATCATGGATAAACTAAATAGTGATAGCTCTTCAGTCTCTCTCTCAGTAAGGCATGTTTTCCAGACTCTGTGTCATTCTTGTAGTTCTTTCTGAGCCCTTTTCAAATATCCTTTTTGAAGTGTGGACACCAGGACTGGAACACAGCATCTCAGCATGTTGGTTCCACAGATGATTTTCCTTTCTAGGCATGTCTTTCTTCATTGTTTCCTCTGCTAATCAACCCGCAGAAAGCTTCTTCTGTGTCTCAACCATGCTGCTGTTAATGCTCGCCTTATTGGCTAGCCAGCACAGCTGCAGCCTGTAAACATGTACCATTTACTGCTGAAGTTTCCCATTAATCAGCCTGCAGCTGCCTCTGATAACCTACCTTTTCATCTGGTTCTTTCTTCTCACCTCTCCAGCTGTTTGTTTTTCTTGTAGCTTGACGGTGATAGCAGCATATCTGGTCATGGCAAAAGCTGTAAGGGACTTGGAAAAGGTGATGCCAAGCATCATCACAAGGTGTTCCACAGTAATATTCATGGTGTCCCAAAGCCAGCTAATCGGCTTCTGGCTCACCATGAAATCATGATGGTTATATTTTCTTTTATTCTTCAAAACTGCCACCAAATGGAAAAATCCTTTATTTGCTCAGCTCTAATTATTCTCACTCACTCCCTGTCCCCTGGAAAAAGATGGTAATGAATAGGTTAAAAACCCGAAACATAACTACAAGATTATTCAACACACTCTGTGTTTTTCTGGCAGAGGTATGGAGTCCCTGTTTTGAATTGATTCTGTTTGCGTTTTGCCCTATATATTTTGAAGTGAACAATTAATTCTTACAGCACACTCGATTATGTGAGCTTCTCTGAATGTAACGAAGAAGACTGCACTTTGGCCCACATAGAGGTTTGGATGTTCTGTATTTTCCCAATGAATTTACTTTGACAGATTTATAGAGTTCCACAAACATTTCCAAGTGTGGTTCTTCTCAGAAAAAAATGGACTATAGAAATAGTCTCAGAGGTTGCCATATTTATTGTGACTCAATGACTTGAGTACCACGGTTGCTGAGTATGCAAGCAAAAGGATGTTTTATCTAAGTACCAGCCCTGAAAATTTAGCCTGGGATCTGAAAGTCAAGCTGTGCTCTTTCCTTCACCTGCATCATTGCCAATAATAAAGGCCAAATTCTGCCCTCAGTTACACCTGTGCAACCTTATTGTGTCCAACAGAATGGCATAAGTGTAACCCCCGCAATTACAGGCCGGCAAACCTGACTTCAGTACCAGGCAAATTGGTTGAAACTATAGTAAAGACAGAATTGTTAGACACATGGACGAACATAATTTGTTGGGGAAGAGTCAACATGGTTTTTGTAAAGGGAAATCATGCCTCACCAATCTATTAGAATTCTTTGAGCGGGTCAACAAGTATGTGGATAAGGCGGATCCAGTGGATATAGTGTACTTAGATTTTCAGAAAGCCTTTGACAAGGTCTCTCACTAAAGGGTCTTAAGCAAAGTACGCTGTCATGGGATGAGAGGGAAGGTCCTCTCATGGATTGGTAACTGGATAAAAGATAGGAAACAAAGGATAGGAATAAATGGTCAATTTTTGGAATGGAGAAAGGTAAATACTGTAGTGGTGTCCCTCAGGGGTCTGTATTGGGACAAGTACTATTCAAAATATTCATTTATGATCTGGAAAAAAGGGTAAACAGTAAGGTGGCAAAATTTGCAGATGATACAAAACTACTCAAGACACTTAAGTCCAAAGCAGACTGAGAAGAGCTATAAAAGGATCTCACAAAACTGAGTAACTGGGCAACAAAATGACAGGTGAAATTCAGTGTTGATAGATGGAAAATAATGCACATTGGAAAACATAACCCCAACTATACATACAAAATGATGGGATCTAAAGTATCTGTTACTACTTAACAGAGAGAGTTTGGCGTCATTGTGGATAGTTCTCTTAAAACATCCACTCAATGTGCAGCGGCAGTCAAAAAAGCAAACAGCATGTTGGGAATCATTAAGAAAGGGATAGATAATAAGACAGAAAATATCATATTGCCTCTATATAAATCCATGGTGTACCCACATAGAATCATAGAATCATAGAATCTCAGGGTTGGAAGGGACCTCGGGAGGTCATCTAGTCCAACCCCCTGCTCAAAGCAGGACCAACCCCAACTAGATCATCCCAGCCAGGGCTTTGTCAAGCCTGACCTTAAAAACCTCTAAGGAAGGAGATTCCACCACCTCCCTAGGTAACCCATTCCAGTGCTTCACCACCCTACTAGTGAAAACGTTTTTCCTAATATCCAACCTAAACCTCCCCCTCTGCAACTTGAGACCATTACTCCTTGTTCTGTCATCTTCTACCACTGAGAACAGTCTAGATCCATCCTCTTTGGAACCCCCTTTTAGGTAGTTGAAAGCAGCTATCAAATCCCCCCTCACTCTTCTCTTCTGCAGGCTAAACAATCTCAGTTCCCTCAGCCTCTCCTCATAAGTCATGTGCTCCAGCCCCCTAATCATTTTTGTTGCCCTCCGTTGGACTCTTTCCAATTTATCCACATCCTTTTTGTAGTGTGGGGCCCAAAACTGGACACAGTACTCCAAATGAGGCCTCACCAGTGCCGAATAGAGGGGAATAATCACGTCCCTCGATCTGCTGGAAATGCCCCTACTTATACAGCCCAAAATGCCGTTAGCCTTCTTGGCAACAAGGGCACACTGTTGACTCATATTCAGCTTTTCGTCCACTGTAACCCCTAGGTCCTTTTCTGCAGAACTGCTGCCCAGCCATTCGGTCCCTAGTCTGTAGCAGTGCATGGGATTCTTCCGTCCTAAGTGCAGGACTCTGCACTTGTCCTTGTTGAACCTCATCAGATTTCTTTTGGCCCAATCCTCTAATTTGTCTAGGTCCCTCTGTATCCTATCCCTACCCTCCAGCGTATCAACCACTCCTCCCAGTTTAGTGTCATCTGCAAACTTGCTAAGGGTGCAGTCCACACCATCCTCCAGGTCGTTGATGAAGATATTGAACAAAACTGGCCCCAGCACCGACCCTTGGGGCACTCCACTTGATACCGGCTACCAACTAGACATGGAGCCATTGATCACTACCCGTTGAGCACGACCATCCAGCCAGTTTTCTATCCACCGTACCGTCCATTCATCCAGCCCAGACTTCTTTAACTTGCTGGCAAGAACGCTGTGCGAGACTGTATCAAAAGCTTTGCTAAAGTCAAGAAATAGCACATCCACTGCTTTCCCCTCATCCACAGAGCCAGTTATCTCATCATAGAAGGCAATTAGGTTAGTCAGGCATGACTTGCCCTTTGTGAATCCATGCTGACTGTTCCTGATCACTTTCCCCTCCTTTAAGTGGTTCAGAATTGATTCCTTGAGGACCTGTTCCATGATTTTTCCAGGGATTGAGGTGAGACTGACTGGCCTGTAGTTCCCCGGATCTTCCTTCTTCCCTTTTTTAAAGATGGGCAACCACATCTTGAATACTGTGTGCAGATGTGGTTGCCCCATCTCAAAGGAGATGTATTGGAATTGGAAAAGATTCAGAAAGGGGCAACAAAAATTATTAGTGGTCTGGAATGGCTGCCGTATGAGGAGAGATTAATAAGACTGGGACTTTTCAGCTTGGAAAAGAGACAACTAAGGGGGGATATGACAAAGGTCTATAAAATCATGACTGGTGTGGAGAAAATAAATAAGGAAGTGTTATTTATTCCTTCTTATAACACGAGAATTAGGGGTCACCAAATGAAATTAATAGGCAGCAAGTTTAAAACAAACAAAAGGAAGTATTTCCTCACACAACACAGTCAGCCCGTGGAACTCTTTGCCAGTGGATGTTGTGAAGGCCAAGACTATAAGAGTTCAAAAAAGAATAGCTACATTCATTGAGGATAGGTCCATCAATGGCTATTAACCAGGATGGGCAGGG
This sequence comes from Chelydra serpentina, assembly GCA_037349315.1. Classification (NCBI taxonomy): domain Eukaryota; kingdom Metazoa; phylum Chordata; order Testudines; family Chelydridae; genus Chelydra; species Chelydra serpentina. The sequence continues at coordinate 24,212,834 of JBAIAC010000004.1, read as the reverse complement.
ATGGTGTCCCTAGCCTCTGTTTGCCAGAAGCTGGGAATGGGAGACAGGGGATGGATTACTTGATGATTAGCTGCTCTTTTCATTCCCTCTGGCATTGGCTGGGCTAGATGGACCTTTGCTCTGACCCAGTATGGCCATTCTAATCTATCTATCTATCTATCTATCTATCTATCTATCTATCTATCTATCTATCTATCCTCATCCCACCATCACTGTTGTACCTGAGCCACTCACAATCTTTAATCCATTTATCCTCACAGCTCCCCTGTGGGGTAGGGAAGTAGAATCATCCTGATTTTCAGATGGGAAACTAAGGCATGAAGAGTCAAAATGACTTGACCAAGGTCACATAGCAAGTCTGTTGAGGGGTGTTTTTTCAGTTCTAATGTTCATTTCTAAGTTGTCCAACTGTAGGGGAAATTGTAAAGCATAAATGCCAGTGTGACTGTCACCGAGTGTGTTTAGAGATAGCAAGCCTTATGCATGTTGCATAATAATTGGAATTATCCAATACCCAATTGCCAATACAGATTGGAAATGAAGTTCTTTCTAGGTCAGCTATGTAAGACTCAATAAGAATGTAAGTGCCATAGAAATGAGAAACTATGGAATAAGTAAAGGTTACTTGGTCCACTGAGTTCACCTCTTTGGTTATATCTCAACCCCACCACTCTGATCTGATTTTACTATCTTCATCTTTCTTTGGCCTTGTGCCTTGTAACTAGAGCTGTCTGAATCATTCATGGCTAAATTGGCCCTTATTTCTACTCCCAAACTGACGCTGATTATTACAGATCTATGCATTATTCATAATTATTCAGTGAACAGTTTATGCAGACAGATTCCATTATATGGGCTGTTCGCAAGCTGTTCACTTAGGTCTAAATTGTGACATTAAGGACCACCTTGCAGGAGGGTTGATGTGTAAACTGCATCAAACAAAGAGGAATTGTGCTGAGAGTCAAACCTCTGAGTCACAATTCTGGCTCCCAGGGATAGTAATTTACGATGCCAGCTGTTAATTACTGCCCCAGCTCATGCTGGTTCACCTACTCTGGCCAGTGAGTGGGGCTGGAAACAAAGCTCCAGAATTAAGCCAGCAGAAAATTTATTCTGAGCAGAATATTTGGCATGAGAAAAGGATTGGCCCACGGTTGTTGTGGTGGTATCTAACCCAGAGATGCTCAGGGTGGTGTCCTGGTACTTGGGAGACCCAATTCTACGCTCCACCATAGACTTTGTATTTGACCTTGGGCAAGTCATTTAGTGTCTCTGGCCCAGTACCTAAGTCCCGTTGAAATTAATGGGAGTTAGGCATCTAAATACCTTTGAGGTTCTAGGCCACTGTGCCTCAGTTTCCCATCTGTAAAATGGGGATAATAATCCTACCTCACAGGAGTGTTGTTATGATAAATTCATGAAAGGTGATGAGGCACTCAGATCCTGCAGTGTGGGGAGCCATATAAGTACATAGATGTCAAGACCTTATATAGATATCCTTATCTACCTCAGGTCTATAACCTAACTTCTAGGTGCCTACATTATCAGGTGGGAAATGCATCCATCAAGAAAACTCCACAGGGAAGACATGTGGGCAGTAATCACTGTAAGCTTTTTGGACACTATAGAAAATTGAAAGATTAAAAGCCTTTTAATATTTTTTTCTCATTCACATACACAGGCTTTTTACTGCTTTTACTGTTGAACAGTTGGAAGAGTGGGTGTTCCTGCCAGTGACTCAAAAACACCTTTGTGTGACAAGTCTCAGCCCACAAAATGCCAAGACATTCAACATCATTAAACACATGGGACCAGATTCTGCTGTCAGTTAGACAGGCACAACTCCAACAGCATCTATCCACTTCGGGGACTAATGCACTAAAGATTTCTTAACGAGATTTTTAGAGACATGATAGACCAGGGGTGTCAAACACCAAGGCCATTTGATGTATTTTTGCAGCCTGCAATGACCTATTCAAATCCTGTAGAATCTAAGCTTTCATTTAAAAAAAGAGAGTAAATTTCTGGCTAGAACTGGCTGAAAAACAGGCTGAAAATTTTAGTGAACATTTCATCCCTTTTTTCATCCAAGTTCAAACTTTCAACAAACATATTGAAACATAGAGTTTTGAAATATCCCAGTCAGCTCGAATGGTTGCAAAGAAAACTGGCAAATCATGATCGGGATAAAAAACAAACAAACAAAAACAATGTAGCGTTGTCTGTCTGAGTCTGCTAAGAGCCTGAAACAGTGATTCTGAGATGTTCAATGCCATTCCCACCTGCTAAATCCCACTGGGGTGTTAGCTCTAAAGTATGTGTGAATGCTCCTGAATGTCAGTGTTAGCTATTTCATTCTAGATCATTTTCTTAGATGGGATGTGGGAGGCTGTGGGAATGAAGCCTATCGGGTTTTAAATTGAGAGTGGGTGCCAGGAAGAAAATGCAGAAGAATGGGATGAGGAGAGATACAAAGATGGGAAAGAAGGGGGCAATGAGGAATGGAGAAAAATAAAGGGCAGAATAGCAGAGGTCCTAAAAATGAAGCTATGTTCCCACCGAGCGATGCTGAACATGATTAGAAGGTGCTGAACAAATGATGATAATATTTAGCTCATATATAGCACTTTTTACTTGTAGATCACGAAGTGCTTTACAAATGAGTTCAATATCATTATCCCCATTTTACAGATGGGCAAACTGAGGCACAGAGCTGTGAAATGACTTGCCCAGGGTCACCCAACAGACCAGTGGCAGAGCCAGGACAGAACCCAGGTCACTTCTCTCCCAGTCCAGGGCTTCATTTACTATTCTGATCTGCTTCTCTATGATAAATAATGATAACAGCTAAAAGGCCAGGTACTGCATGAAAGACACCATATTCAGTCGGACCTCTTTGTGCCATCTTCCTCCTGACATTAGTGGGAATTCTGCAGGGAAGTACACAGTCCTGATTTTATTCCTTCACACACAGCTGTAGCCCATAGGGCTAGCCTGCTCGCTTGCGTTATTATATCCTCTCTTATGGGTTTGTTGTTTGTTTTATTATAATAGATTTATAGCTTTGTATTAGAGTATTTCTGCCAGTAATGCAAGGAACCTACAGGCCACATTTTGTATGATGAGATAAAGCAAGTTAGCATCCATACGTTTGTTACCTTTGGCATAGATAAGTGGCCTACTGATTGCCCTTTGTAAACTTAATAGGTACACCACAAAGAATAAGGAAATCACCACCAAACCAATGCAGGCCAGAAATAACAGATGTGAGAATGAGCTAATTGTTAATATGTATGACTATATTATCAATATGTATGAATATGCCAGCCCATAGAGTAAGCACACCCAGATATTATGTAGGTGGAGGAAATTAAGTTTGGACATGGAAGGTTGGGCCCATAGTGTGCAGGCTCTATAAGAGGGACAAGCCACCATGTTTAAAGTTTAAATTTAGGTTAGTTTTTCTTGGGTCCTTCTTGGCTTCATTTTATGGCTTTCTAACTCTCTAGCTTCTCCTAAGTTTTCATCTTCCACTCAAGCATTGAGGAACCTGGACCATCAGACTCTTTTGGCATGCCAGAGACAAGGCTGGTCCTCTGTCTCTTTCCACCAGGTTCTCAAGGAAGAGTGTATGTTAATCTAGGGAGTTTTATAGTAAATGATACCACATGTGCCTCCAGAACAATACTATTTCAATTTTAATTACTTTCCCATTTATGTCAATAAAAGTCTCTAAGGCTGTATTTTGTTCTCAGGCTGTGTCCCCTTGTCAGACATCCCAAGGGTCCTTGCAAAATGCTGCGGAGGCTGATTCTGGGACAAGGACCATATTATCATCTGATCAGATCAATTGATGAGCCTATAACCTATGTTATATCAACAATAATATTAATCCTCTAAAATCAGGCAACACAGATCATAATTGATAATGGCATTTGGCTTTTTCCAGAGAATGAATGTTACCGTGGAGATAGATAATCTCAAAAAGTCAGGCTAACACAAACTATTGAATACAACAATAAGCCACAACAGCATTTGTATTATACACTGTTGGTACACATCCCAAATACATTTTGAGCAGAAATAATTGAATTTTGCCTGGTCCAACCAGTTTTTTGAATCAACCATGTTAATTGCTGTTCGTAATGCACCCAGATACTAATGGAGATAGTTGTTCTATAGACAGCTATTTCCAGCATGACCATGTCAAATTGGTATGGGTATGAACTGGCTTAAGTAAACCAAAGAAGAGTAATTGCTTCACTGTCCAGTAAAGGAATCTGTCTAAAGAACGGTAGCAGAGCTATGCAAGCAAATGCAAACTGCCAAAAATAATGGGCTTTCTTTTTGTTTGTTTGTTTGCTTGCTGGATTTCTGTAAAAAACCAAGTTTTTTTTGGATTTACCTCAGATTCTCCTCTTTCTTACAACAAATAGAAGGCCATTTTATTTTGTGAAGGGAAAGAGAGAGGAAATTTCTCTCTAAATTGAAAATTCTCTGTAAAAATGGCAAATTTATGTGGAAATTTATATTATACTGTTTTCCAGCAGTGGAATTTTTGTATTTTTTTCCTGCCATGAAATTGCTCCCAACAGTGGAAATCTCCATGTTCACATGTAAACATTTGCAAAATGAAAACGTTGAGGTTTCCGGGAAATGTTTTCTAAAGCACAAATATGAATTAGTTGCTTAATACTCATTGGCTTCCAATGGAAAATGGAAGCCTAAGTGCATGTTACAACAAGGAGTCTGGTGGCACCTTAAACAGATTTATTTGGGCATAAGCTTTTGTGGGAAAAAACCCACTTCTTCAGATGCATGGATGTAATTTTCACTCCATGCATCTGAAGAAGTGGGGTTTTTGTCCATGAAAGCTTATGCCCAAATAAATCTGTTCGTCTTTAAGGTGCCACTGAACTCCTTGTTGTTTTTGTGGATACAGACTAACACAGCTGCTCCCTGATACTAAATTCATGTTGTGCTTTTAAAATATTACCTCCTGAGAATTGCAGAGGAGACCTCTGAAGTGAAGGGACCAGGTCATTGATTTATTGTGCTAAAAAAAAGCAAACAAACAAACAAACAAAACCACCACCAGAGATTTTTTGATAACCTGCAGGACTCTGGAGGAGATCTGTTCTTTCGATTCAGAAGAACTGAATGTTGACCAGCTGCATGTTGGATGTAGAAAAGGCTGATCAACTTCATTTTAAGAGCAATCCCCAAATCCAGTATGGTAGGATGCCAAAGCCACTATGTCTCTACTATTCATGCTACCCTCAGTTCCCTGAGGAAATTGTGCAGGTCAGAAGTATGTTTCATACGTGTACTCTCTTTTGAAATGTCCTTCTTTCTAAACTGTTTTATTGTCCCAAAGGTTATAGCAAAGGTTTTGACTTATTGTGATCCTTAAAATAGAAAAACTCTAAAAAGTTCATCAGAACAGCACATTCTGGTATGAAGGATTTTAAAAAATATTTATTTATTTCCCCCCCAAATAAGGGAAGAACAGAAAAAACCCCAAAGAACAAAAAAGTAAAGGAATGGGGAGGGAGGAAAAGGTAAGGAAGGAAGGAGGCAAGGAGGGGAAAGGAGAACGACATTTTCATTTCCATTTGCTAGGACTTACTCAAAAGTTTCTAAAAAGTTAGACCAAATCTTTTCAAATTCTTGAAAATACCACCTCTTCTCCGAAATGTTACCCAGGTCAGCCAAGTCTCTGAGCCACCCTTCTATCCCTGGAGAAAGGGGTCAGTTCTTGGTCCAATTCTATTAATTATTTTCATTAATGACTTGAATAATGGAGTGGAGTATTTGCTTATACAATTTGCAGATCACACCAAGGTGGGAGGGGTTGCATGTACTTTGAAGGACAGGACTGGAAATTCAAAATGACCTTGACAAATTAGAGAGTTTGTCTGAATTTGACAAGATGAAATTCAATATAGACAAGTTCAAAATACTTCACTTAGGAAGGGGAAATCAAATGCCCAATAACGAAAAAGGAAATAACTATTTAGGTGGTAGTACTGCTGAAAAGTATCTGGGGGGTTATAGTGGATCACAAATAGAATATGAGCCAACAATGTGATGCAGCTGCGAAAAAGGCTAATACTATTCTGTGGTGTATTAGCAGGATTGTTATATGTAGCACATGGGAGATGATTGTCCTGCTCTACTTAGCACTGATAAGGCCTCAGCTAGAGTACTGTGTCCAGTACTGGGTGCCACACTTTAGGAAAGATGTGGACAAATTCGAGAGAGTCCAGAGGAGAGCAACAAAAATGGTAAAAGGTTTAGAAAACCTAACCTATGAAGAAAAGTTAAAAAACTGGACATGTTTGGTCTCGAGAAAAGAAGACTGAGGGGGCTCCTGACAACAGTCTTCATTTATGTTAAGGTCTGCTATAAAGAGGACAGTGATCAATTGTTTCCATGTCCACTGAAGGTAGGACAAGAAGTAATGGGCTTAATCTGCAGCAAGGAAGATTTAGGTTAATTATTAGAAAAACCTTTGTAATTATAAGGGTTGTTAAGTTCTGGAACAGACTTCTAAAAGAGGTTGTGAAAGCCCCATTCTTGAACCTTTTTAAAAACAGGTTTGACAAACGCCTGTCAGGGATGATCTAGGTTTACTTGGTCCTGTCACAGTGCAGGGGCTGGACTTAATGACTTCTCGAGGTCCGTTCCAGCCCTACGTTTCTTTGATTCTGTGATAAAGTGTGACCACCTTTCAGTGGTAAATTGCACTACAGATTTCTAAAATGTCCCCTGTCCATAAATATATTTTGATAATATTTGAGAAAAGGGACCATGTTGAGTAATTTGTGCTGCTACATTGTACTGGCTGTTATGGTTGCATGTCACCAAAGTCCTGAATTCACCTTGCTATTGAAGATCATACAGGGTGAAATTTACACCATTACGTGATCTGTGTAAATCCCTATAACCAGCTGGAATGTGCTTCTGCTCTTTGTAAAAATGGCATCATGGGCCTCCAGATTTATTGCATATTCAGTTGCTCCCACATCAAATGTGTTCAGCTTGCAAGTAAGGAGATTTTGCTGCCAACTATCAGTTCTGTGAGCACAGCCTGGGCTCCTAGTTAAACTGGGTTCTTCTTATGTCAAACACCGCCTCTAGTAATAAAGGTTTTGCAGGCCATGATATGCTGCTATTGATGCTTGTGCAACCCCATGAACAAATTATGTATTGCTTTCATTATGATGGCATAGGTGTAGTTGGTCGGAGTTAGTTGTCCAATTGCACACCAACAAGGGAGCTGCGGGTTCTCAGCATATTTGGAAATCAAGCCAATAACCTATTCCATGTTGGCTCTTCAGGGCTAACAGAATCAGATACTACTTTTTCTCAGGAAGGTGAGCAAAAATGTCTCTGCATAAACATAGGGCATAGATCTGTTGGGTAAGAGGGGTGCCATTTTTACATATTTGATCTACAGAGCATAGTCACACTTTAAATGCTGCTTGAAAGGAAGGATGGTCTTGCGGTTAAGGCAGAGGACTTGGTCTCAGAAGGAAGGGGTTAAATCCCTGTCTTTGCCAAAGATTTCCTCTGTGACCTCGGACAAGTTACTTAATCTCTTAGGGCCAGATTTCTAAAGATATTTAGGTATCTGAAGGTGTTTGCAGATCCCAGGGCATCTTTAGGCACCTAAATACATTTTAAAACCTGGCTCTTTGCGCCTTAGTTCTTCATCTGGAAAATGGAAATAAGAACATTTCTTTTCTCTCCCTCTGTGTCTTGTCTCTTTAGATTGTAAGCTGTGCATGGCAGGGAGTCTCCCTGACTGTGTTTTGTAGAGTGCCTAGTACAAAGGGTCTTGACCAAACCCTGTATGCATCAGCAGGTTACAAATAATGATCATGATAATTATTAATTGTGCTTCCAAACAAGTATGTATGGAGTCAGGCTGAATTTCACCCTTATGCCCCAGGATTGCTCCCCTCCCTCCACTCACCCCAAACTGAGAGACTTTCACAAGCTTCTGATATTTTTTCCGCTCCAGAGTCAAAGGATTAATTGCAATTAAACAAAGAAGGATTGCAGAATATAAATCCATCATGTCCACTGCAGGGGATCAGTTCAGGATGTCTCTGGATCCTCCTGCTATTTATTCATGGTGGAACATTTCAAATGGCTAAGAAATTGCATGTTTAAAACTGTCCATTGTCACTATACAATAGGCTTTTGAAAGCACGTTGGAAGCATTTTTATCATTATCTGCTAGAAAAGAAGAGCAACGTCCTGGCATTTAGGTGAAGTCATTGATTGTTTGCCTTATTTATGTATTTTCCCAAGAACTCTTCTAGTTGTTTGGTAACTAATACATTATTTTTTCTCCTTGCCTTATTGTGGTTTTGATTTTGTCCTCCTTTCAGTGGAGGCTCCAACTCCTCGATTGGAATGAAACAGAAATATTGTAAGTGCTTTATAACGTAGAGCTATTTCAATCAGAGCCAACATCTTGAATTGCGTTTGAAGGCTACTGGCAGCCAGTAAAACACCAGTTTTATGCATTCGGTCCCTAAACATCAAAATTGCCTATATTGCACCTGCAAGTTACCGAGGGCTGAAATCGCACCTGCTATTTACAAGCACAGAAATGGAGGCCATAGTTAGAAAATCTGTTCTATAGTGTTTCCCAAACTTCTGTATTGGTGAGCTGCTGTATTTTGCTGCATCATGAGAAAATGCCCAGTCTTTCTGAAGTAAATGAATGAAGGCTCTTTGGGAAGGGACTGAGTGTTCTTATTGTGTATGAGGGGACAGCACCTCGCACACCATCAAAATACAAATGGTAAATAACTAATAATAATAATTGCTAAATGTCCAAAAAGATACAATTATTGTGCTTGTAAAACATGTGACCCTATTGCATCCACAGACAACATGTAATGGTCTTTTGTCCATGTAAATCTGACACTTATGAGAATCATAAGAACATAAGAATGGCCATACTGGGTCAGACCAAGGTCCATCCAGCCCAGTATCCCGTCTACCGACAGTGGCCAATGCCAGGTGCCCTGGAGTGAGTGAACCTAACAGGTAATGATCATGTGATCTCTCTCCTGCCATCCATCACCCCCCTCTGACAAACAGAGGCTAGGGACACCGTTGCTTACCCATCCTGGCTAATAGCCATTAATGGACTTCATCTCCATGAATTTATCCAGTTCTCTTTTAAACCCTGTTATAGTCCTAGCCTTCACAGCCTCCTCAGGCAAGGAGTTCCACAGGTTGACTATGGGTTGTGTGAATAAGAACTTCCTTTTATTTGTTTTAAACCTGCTGCCCATTAATTTCATTTGGTGGCTCCTAGTTCTTATATTATGGGAAAAAGTAAATAACTTTTCCTAATTCATTTTCTCCACACCACTCATGATTTTATATACCTCTATCATATCCCACCTTAGTCTCCTCTTTTCCAAGCTGAAAAGTCCTAGCCTTTTTAATCTCTCCTCATATGGGACCTGTTCCAACCCCCTAATCATTTTAGTTGCCCTTCTCTGAACCTTTTCTAATGCCAGTATATCCTTTTTGAGATGAGGAGACCACATCTGTACGCAGTATTCAAGATGTGAGCGCACCATGGATTTATATAAGGGCAATAACATATTCTCCGTCTTATTCCCTATTCCTTTTTTAATGATTCCTAACATCCTGTTTGCTTTTTTAACTGCCGCTGCACACTGCATGGACGTCTTCAGAGAAATATCCACAATGACTCCAAGATCTTTTTCCTGATTAGTTGTAGCTAAATTAGCCCCCATCATATTGTATGTATAGTTGGGGTTATTTTTTCCAATGTGCATTACTTTACATTTATCCACATTAAATTTCATTTGCCATTTTGTTGCCCAATCACTTAGTTTTGTGAGATCTTTTTGAAGTTCTTCACAGTCTGCTTTGGTCTTAACTATCTTGAGCAGTTTAGTATCATCTGCAAACTTTGCCACCTCACTGTTTACCATGATACATGGACTAACTCTTTCTTAAACAGGAAGCACTGATTTAAGAAAACAGCTGTGAATATAGACATAAATACACAGCTTGAGTCCCCGCTTAGTCTCTTTTGTTTACCAGAACACAGAGACATCTAGTGGCTGTGTAATGTACTCCAATTAAATGTATCATAGTATCCAGAAGCAGCACTGAGAGGCCGTTTATTCAATTTTCTAGTGGTCTTTGGTGCATTTGCAAGTGCAACGTGTGTACATGCATTTTGAAAGATGCAACTGTTTCAACCATATCCTAAAATGTCTCCCCCAGAATTTTTAGAAAGACCAGTGAGGAGAACAAACATCAGCAGTATTGACATGCATAATCTTGATGAAGAGAATAAGACATAATGAATTGTCAGGTTAGTTTAATTTCACTTCCCAGGAAATATCACTAATGAAGGTGGAAATTAGTGGAGCTACACAGCTGCAAATTGGGGAAGGACTGCAACTGATGAGCTGAATAACTGCACTTACTGATAAATAAAACAGTGTGTGTGTAGCATGGTGTAACATCTATTCTGACATTCACATGCTCCAAAAGTCATGCCATGTTCACATTACACCAGGGGACCCAAAATCAAAAGGAGCAGGAAAAGGGAAATGTAAATGGTCTGTAATTTAGTAAGTAAATTAGCTCCAGCTTAGGGTAATTGTTAGTGCATACCCTCACATCCCCATCTCTTTTCAAAACTAGAACATCATAAAGAGGAGAATAAGATTGAATGGAGTTTGGTTTTATTTGGAGATGACCCCAAATACACTCAGATTCTGGGTTGTACAAAATCCAAATTAAACACTGAAAGAAATCAAGGCTTTGTAGGAAACTGAAATATAGTCATTTTTGTAACTGATGGTAAAAGGCATGCCGATAAAACTCAGTGTGTGACCTCAAACTTTATCCAACAAAACAAAGGTAAAATCAGTAGTGTAGCCAGGGGGGGAGCAGGGGGTGCGGCCACTCCCCCACTGAGCAGAAGCGGCGCCTTTTTTGTGCTCCGACGCCTTTTGCTCCTATGCTGCAGCCGGAGCGGAGCATTTTTTTGCTCCCGGCGCCTTTTTTGCTCCCAACGCTTTTTGCTCCCGGCGCCTTTTTTTAACTCCGCTCCCCCTGTGCTCTAAACCTGGCTACGCCACTGGGTAATATGCAAACTTTGGCCTACAGAAAGGGCCAGATCCTCAGCAATGATAAAGTAACATAAAAGGGACTTGAAACTAATCTAATCATGGAGTCGAGCATTTCTCCAGCATGGGGGCAATAGGAGCATTCTGGCCTGTTCTATCCACTTATATGCCCCCCTTTACAGTAGTATCTGAGTGCCTCTGAGCACCTCACAATCTTTAATGTATTTATCCTCACAGCACCCTTGTGGTTTAGGACAGCCCTATTATCTCCATTTTACAGAGGGGGAATAGTGTCACAGAAAGGGTAAATGACTTGCCTAAAGTCATCCAAGAAGCCTGTGGTGGAGCAGTTCTCCCAAATTCCTAACCATTGGCCCTTTCTGATCTTGGGTTGGTGGGACAGTCTCTAGGAGACTGTCCTAAATGGTGTATGTTGGACCAACCTTTTTCTCTTGTCACTTTATTTGTGCAGAGTTTGAACTTGGTACAACGTACAACTGAGGATCCAGCCAAGAATGTCCACAACACACTACAGGAAATGTATGTGACTTGAGGCAAATCCAGAGTTGTGCTGTATGTTTCTTGTTGAGAAACACATTTTTGGAAATTGAAGACATGAAAGGAAATGATGCTTTGTTTTGTGTATCTATATTAAAAAAAAAAGATGGGTATTTAAAAAAAAAAGAAAAGGACTTAAAAAGGGGAAGCAGATAAAAGAAGGTGGTATGACTGGTGATGCCAAAATGGGAGACATTTTAGGAAGTAAAATGAAATACCGAATTGCTAGGTATTTGTGCAACTGAAAATGAATGCATTATCCACAAATTCCTCTGTATTCATAGTGGGCAACATTAAGTAGAACTTGTGCAGTTATATATATATATATATATATATATATATATATATATATATATATATATATATATATATATATATATATATATATATATATATATATATAAAGATCATATACCGAGCAGAGAGTGATACTGACAGTAATTGGAATTCCAATGCTGAATGCTAAAATTTGATCAGTGAGTGGTTGTACCCACAAGCCCCATTAGGGAATATTTGTGCCTCAGCGTAAGATGCAATGATGTGTGTGGTTTTTTTCAATATTGATGGTTCAAAATAATTTCTGATTAAGGCAGCCAGACGAGGAGCCAGTAAGTCAATGTGTCCAAAGATCTAAAATGGATTCTGATGTGAATAGCAGTGGCTTATGCAAACACAAGATGAAATGCTTGTAGCTATAGAGAATAAAGCTCAGCAGTCAAAGGCATACAGATGGACTGATTTTTATAACAGGGGAGGCAGGGTGAACTAGGTTAATAGAAATGAAGGCTGTATTAGGGCCTGATTCAAAGCCAATGGAAAGGCTCACTTGCAACAGCTTTGGTTCAAGGCCTTAGTGCATAGTGAGTTGTAGATGGATTGAGTTAATGTTGCACATGGTGCCATTTTATCATCCAAATGGCAAATATGCAAAATATTGTATATATGTGTGACAGTAGGGTGGCAAAGAGCTGAAGAGTAAATAGCTGTCTGTGTTCTACCCCCTCAACCCCCCCCCCCACTATTCTCCCTTTCCATAGGTCTAGGATGGAATTTGGTGCTTTAAGGGTTAAGGGCTGCTTAAGTGAAAGGAATGGAAAGAGAAATACCAATTTTCACAGCATTCACATATGCTCCCCTGCTCTGAATTATATAACTAGAGCTTAATTTTTATAGAGTATTTCCTGGAGCCCTCCCACCCCTTCCTCCGCAAAATGCTATAAAAACTCCAGGGGGTGTTGAAAATATTTACCAGAACTCTGCTCCGAACAGCTCCGGCTGAAGTTTAAGCCCTATATATAGCCACACTCATGTAAAGGAGATGTTAGAATTCTGTTTTCTGTGCACCGCACCTATATGTGTGAGGACTCTCCCTGCCTGTCCACCAGAGGGCAGTATTGTAATGAATTCAGGAAAGCTGGAGTTCATTGCTTCATTGATTTTAGACTCAAAAGGGGGAATCACAATGATCGTCTAGTCAAACCTCCTGCATGACACAAGGTATATCCCAGTAAATCATGCATTGGAAATAATTATTCTTTCCTACAATATATGTAAGCGCTATCAAGCCTGATAACTTGTGACTCAGCTAGTGTATATCCTTTAGATAGATGTCCTGTCTCAGTTGAAAGACTCCAGGGGGTGATGAAGTAACTACGTCCCTTAATAATGTTGTAACAGTTAATTGCTCTTGCTGTTAAAAAAGTTGTCTTATTTCCAACCTGCATTTTTTCTAGCTTTGTTTTCCAGTCATTCTTCTACAGAACAAATAGGGGTCTATGATCACCCCCCTCAGGAGGGATTTATATTTGTTCTTTGTTTTTTGTTTTCCCTAATCCCAAATAATATTCTGGACTGATAGATGCCTTCTGATGTCTTGGCATACATTTACAGCTGCTCTAATGACTACAGTGGAGTTACTCTGGATTTACACCAGTATAAACCAAATCAGAATCTGGTCCTTAAAGTACACGTTGTGATCTTTATATACAGAAAATTGATCTATTAGGAGAGATTGAGATGGGCTTTATGAGCATGCTAGTGTGAACTCATTTAGAGAAGGCCTCCAGTCTTGATTTCCAGTCAGCTTGTTTTTCAGCTTTTGGTTTCTCCTGCCAATATCACAGATTTGACCTCCATGAAAGTCATCTTGAAGGAAGAAATTAATCTTTCTGGGAGAGAGACTTGCCTATTAGTGATGCTGAGCTGATTTTATTACAGTGTTATGCCAGGCAGTGATTTGCAGAGCAGTCAGTACAGATGGTTTGACTAACCTGCTAGCAATGAATTACAGAATCATAGAAATGTACGACTGGAAGGGACCTCGATAGGTCATCTAGTGCAGCCCCTTGTGCTGAGGCAGGATCAAGTACATCTAGACCATCCCTGACTGGTGTTTGTCCAACCTGTTCTTAAAAACCTGCAGTGATAGGGATTCCACAGTCTTCCTTGGAAGCCTATTCCAGACTTTACAAAGCCTTTCCTAATATCTAATCTAAATCTTCCTTGCTTCAGATTAAGCCCATTACTTCTTGTCATCCTTATAACAGCCCTCAACATATTTATCCACATTTGTTTCTATGAGAATGTCATGTGGGACTGTGTCAAAAGGCTTACTAAAATCAAGATCTACAGCTTCCCAGCTATCCACTAGACCAGTAACCCTCTCAAAGACGGACATTAGGTTGGGTTGGCATGAGTTACTCTTGACAAATCCATGCTGGCTATTCCTTATTACCCTGTTATCTCTAGGTGCTTTTAAAGTGATGGTTTAATGATTTGTTCTAGTATCTTCCCAGGTATCGAAGTTAGGCTGACTAGTCTATAATTTGTAAAGATGGGTACTATGTTTGCCCTTTTCCAGTTCTTTGGGACCTTACCATCCTCCTCGAGTTCTTGAAGATCATTGCTAACAGTTCTGAGATTGCTTCAGCTAGTTTCTTAAGTACTCGAGGATGAATTTAATCGGGCCCTCCCAACTTGAATACATTTAACTGAATATTTTTTTAACCTGTTCTTTCCCCATTTGGACTTGTGTTCTTTTCCCCTTGTTGAAGATCTGCTCTTTAATTATTCTCTCCCCTCCCACCGGGAAGCAGGTAATTTACTTGCATCATCTTAGTTTCCCAAATTGGGATACTGAGCTCAAGGACTCCCTAAGACAATCTGAGACCTCAGACATGCCCCACCCTCCTCACTGTGGCCCCACCTCCCTCTTTGGGTTGCAGTGGCATCCACAGAACAGCACTTTTCTGGGCTGGTGAGGGGCTTGCTACTAATCCCTTTTCAGTAGGCTGGGCCTCCCCCTCTCCCTCGACTCCCACTCCCTGTCTTCAGACAGATTGGGTCCTGCCCTGGAGGAGGAAGGACTCTGCTCCCACTCACCCATGCAGTGGACTTGTGTAGGGGGCCCCTGCTCATTGACAACCCAGCAGAGGTAGGATGGGCTGGCAGCAGTGAGAGGTGCCCTGTGTTGGGTGATGGTGGAATCCGTAACGGCCTTCAAAATTAAGATGAATGAGACTGTAAGATGAATGAGACATTTTAGACTTTCTGTTTCAGGCTCTCTGCAGACTCAGAGACAAGTCACTGCATCCCTTACATGCAGGGTGTGTTTTCTAGCTTTTCCGAACAAGGAGGGGTAGGAATGTAATTTTTTAAAATGAAAGTTGAGATTCTCATTTTTCATGTGACCCCAGGAACAGGGACCTTTTCACGTGCCTTGACTCAGCCTGACCCATATGATTGACCTTACAGAATAACTTAATGGCCATACTAGGTCAGGCTAATGTCCATCTAGGCCAGTATCCTGTTTTCCAACAGTGGCCAGTGCCACATGCTTCAAAAGGAATGAACAGAACAGGGAAATTATCGAGTGATCCATCTCCTGATATTCAGGCCCAGCTTCTGGCAGTCAGAGGTTTAGGGACACCAGAACATGGGGTTTCATCGCTGACCATCTTGGCTAATAGCCATTGATGGACCTATCCTCCATGAATGTATCCAATTGTTTTTTGAACCCAGTTATTTTTTGGCCTTCACAGCATCCCCTGGCAGTGAATTCCACAGGTTGACTGTGCATTGTGAGAAGAAGTACTTCCTTTTCTTGTTTTAAACCTGATGCCTAATAATTTATTGGGTGACCCCTGGTTCTTGTGTTATGTGAAGGTATAAATAACACTTTTCTATTTACTTTCTCCACAGCATTCATAATTTTATAGACTCTATTATAGTCTCCCCCTTAGTCATCTCTTTTCTTATCTGACCAGTCCCAGTCTTTTTAATCTCTCCTCTAATGGAAGCTGTTCCATACCCCTAATCATTTTGTTGCCCATCTCTCTACTTTTCCCTATTCTGTCTTTTATTTTTTTTTAGATGGGGTGACCAGAACTGCACACAGTATTCAAGGTGTGGGTGTACCATGTATTTATATGGTGGTATTATGATATTTTCTATTTTATCCCTTTCCTAATATTCTGTTAGCTTTTTTGACTGCCACTGAGCAGATGTTTTCAGAGAACTATCCAAAATGACTTCAAGATCTTTCTTGAGTGGTAACAGCTAATTGAGTCCCCATAATTTTTGCATGTATAGCTGGGATTATGTTTTCCAATGTGCATTACTCGGCATTTATCAACGCTGAATTTAATTTGCCATTTTGTTGCCCTCTTTTGGGAGATCTCTTTGTAACTCTTCACTGTCAGCAGCACAGAATGCTGTTCTGGGATGAGAGACTGCGAATGAGATCACAGCTCCGGCTGGGGTGGGGAGTTGAGAATCCAAAGGGGGCAATTGGAAGGATGAACCAGAGCTGGGTCAGGAGGTGAGGGGATACAATAAAAGTAGAACAGGAGAATAAAAGTAGGGGACTGGGGAGTGAGAAGGCGGAAAGAAGGAAAATAGGAAAGGTTTCGGGTCAGGAGAAGCAGGAAAAAAATAGACCTGGGTATGTGAGCAGGCACTATTAGAGAATGAAGGTAGAGGGAAATAAAATCAATTTACTTACCAGAGAAAGAGTATCGGGAAAAAAACCTGAAAGGAAATATAATGGGTGAAAAAGGGAATTGATCAAAAAGCTGTTAGATGAGAATTGGTCCTGAAAATGGTAAACGAGAAGCCCACCCACAAAGGACCTAAAGTACATGAACAGAAAGTGACTGTTTGAACATCTATTGACGGAATACAGTTCAAAGGTGTTTAATGGACAAGTGAGGACCACCAGGTGAAGAAACCCTGCTTGTCGGTAAACTCGGTAAAAAGAAGTGCAGCCACAGGGACATCGAATCTAAGGAGCATTTCAAGCTCAAGAGAAGCAAAGGACAGGACAGCAAAAGCGGAGCTGGATTTACAGCCAAGGAGAGGAAGTGATACAGTATATTAAGTGGCTTTTTTGTTCTTGTTAATAACAATGCATTTGGTCCTAATTGCACAGCATGTACAAGCTCACAAAGGTTAATGAGTTGGTAACATACAGTTTATTATTATACATAGTAAATCTTCAGTAATGTTCTAAATTCTTTATGCTTCTGGTACAATTTGGGGGGTTTTCCTTATAAAGTTCTAAACATTTAAAACGATCCCTTTTGTCTTGGTTTCCCTCTGCCTCTCCTCACAGTTAGCATAGCCTCACCTAGCTGGGTCACCACACTATTATATCAGTATCCTCATTTAATACCCAGTTGTCTGCCTTCATGTGATGTAACTGAATGGGATTCTTTTTTGTCTGGCTATTTCTCTTCAGTTCCTACCTGTAATTTATCAATGTCTATCCTCTCCTCTTTATCAGGGTCTAGAGTATCCTCTTTAATAAATCCTCCCCTATGGATGTCTCTATCTGAACCATGTGCTCTTCCGCACCTGTTGGCTTTTACCCATCCGTTAGTTTAAAAACTTCTCTACAACCTTTTAAATTTTGTATTCCAATAATCTGGTTCTGTTTGGTTTAGGTGGAGCCCATCCTTCCTGTATAGGCTTAGATCCACCTAATTTTTATCTGCTCTCTGTGTGGAGGTGAGGGGACAGAGATTGTCTCAGAGATAAGAAAATCAAGAGCTCAGAAAAAAGTCCTGTTAAGCAAAAGCTTATTTCTTCCTCCATATTCCTTGTGAATAATATCTTACCTCATAAGTAGGTCTATTGATTTCAAAGGCACTATTCATGGAGTAAGATATACGCACTGTGCGTAAACTGGCAGAGTCAATCTGCGATTCAGCTAAATTAGCCGCAGGAGTTTTAAAATGGCAGATAATTTTTTAGGAACAGAGCAAAATGGGAACATAGGAACGGTCGGGCTGGATCAGACTCGTGGTCCATTTAGTTTAGATTCCCTTCTCCGACAGTGGCCAGCACAAGATACTTCAGAGGAAGGCGTAAGAAGCCTGCAGTAGGCAGATGTGGGAGAATCTGCCTCCCATCCCGCCCTGAGGTCTCATCCTGCACTGTAATAGTTAGAGATTGGCTTAAACCCTAAAAGATGAGTTTTAATTTACCCTCCCACGACTTTATTAGCACTAACTACTACAGCTGTTATTCTTGTCATCCATACAAAGGACCAATCCCTCTTTGAGCCTTGCTAAATTCTTGGCGTCCAACAGCTAAAATAATGACAGCTTCTGTTTTGAAGATTTCTTAGCTTTCAGTATCTTTGGGTAGAGGCCAAACAGATTTTTCATTGTATGAGTCACTTCGGAAGTTCAAGTCCCCTCTTGTAGGATACTGAGCACCTTGTGAGAAGTGCTGAGTGCCTTTAACTTATGCTGGGAGATAAGGGTGGTCATTGTCTCCTGAGATTAGACGTTGCCACTTAGCACTGGTGGATGTAAATAGTATATCCCACTATAGCTAACTGTGGTCCCCATTAACCCAACTCCATTTGCTGCAGCTCAATTCAAAGCGGGGGGAGTGACTACACTAGTCAGAAAATGGGCAAAAAAATATTCCCCCCCCCAATTATTTCGATGAAATTATTTAATTTGAACAATCTTGACCAGCTCACTAGTTGGTCCAAAAAACGAGGAAAAAATATCATGAAAACTAAGTCAAAACAATTTTGCTTGTGTAAAATTTTGAATTCAGAAAGTTCTGACCATCTCTGGTAGCACGGTGGCAAAAAGAAAGGTGACATATGTACTTTCCAAATTGCAGCCCTTTTACTCCTAATGGTGCTTGGTTTACTCACACAAGTATTCTCCCTGTAGTCAATGGAACTAGATTTTTAAGGTGACCATTAATACCTATTGTGCTTTTTATTCAGTAGCATTTTACAAAAGGGGTCAATATCATCATCTTCATTTTACAGAGGGGGAAAATGAGGCATAGAGAGGTAATCCATTGGCTGAGGCAGGAACAGAACTCAGGTTTCTGGAATTCTTAGGCCAATGGGCTGTCCAGTGCTGCTAGCCACACAAATATGACCATCTAATCAAGCCTCATGGGTAACATAAGCCAAATAATTTTACTGGTAATTCCTATCTGAAGCCCATAACTTGTGGCTGAGGTAGAGTGTATTTACTCCCAGGAGTAAGGTAAGCAGGATTTATTTGGTCCTTTATATTGCAGCAAACATATGCATATTAATAAGATGTGTAACAGCTCAGACTGCTTATTCTGTTTCTCAAACAACAGATGCAAATAAGCACATCTCTGGGGAAATGATTGATATGTAATTATGCTGCTGGTTAAGTACTTCAGAATTGAAAAACACAAAGCACAAATGAAAAAAGGCAAAAAAAAGCCCCAACCCCTTATAAAGTATCACTATTAAAACAATGTTCTCTGTGGTTCGTTTCTATTTTAACAGTTTAAATCATAGCCGTACTTCTTTAAAAAAATAGACAAAAATCATTATGCCTCAGGGATGCTGGATCCCATTCAGGAGGGTGCCGTATGGTTCCAGCATGAGCCAAGTCTTGATCACGTTACTCGTGGCAAGCAGTTACACTGAAATCAGTGTGATCACAGGTGTCCAGCATCACCTACGAGAGCTGTGCATTCCCAGCACCACTCAGGGACACATGCAGCATGGTCACATGCAGCACGATTTTCAAAAGCCCCTCAGTGGTACATCGATGACGTCTCCAATATCCACTCCTGCAGATAGGATCCATCCTATGTCCTGTTGCACACGTGGGACTGCCTGGGAGAGCCCCATCATTTCCACATAGGCCATGAGCTCAGTACTATTGTATCCTTTGTATTGTCTCCCCAAATTCCTTGTGCTTGGTGGATTGCAGTACCACGCTGGTGAGCTACTCCACGAAGTTGACAGGGTTTCCCTTTGGTGGTCTGTACATCACTAGGAATCCTAGGTTCCTTTTTGTTCTTCTCCTCACAGATCATATGGGTACACTTCAATTATTTTCATTTCTGGAAAGAAACATCTTCTGTATCTGAGGTTAGAGAGGACCAGGACTGTTACTCCACATCTTTTCTTTTACCTGGTGCACTCTGGGGTCTGTCTTGGCTTGTGTTGTATAGAATATCCTGTGGGAATAAGCCGTAAAAGATGCTTAGAAATCAGTAATAAGGTAAAATGCATTTTGTCTTCCTTTCCCTAGCTCATCTTTTTTAGGGAACATTCTGTTTTAGTAAGTAACAATGATGACAGTTTTCCATGTAGTGATTGTTCCACAGCTTTATTGCAGTATGTTTGTATAGCATTTTTTATTATGGCATCTTTGACTTCCCTTTGAGCTAAAGCATGTAATGAGATGGTTGAGGGCCTGATTCTTAGTGGAATCCAACTTAGTGGGTGGTGAAAGCACTCGGCAACTCCCAGGGCTGAGCCCATAAGAATTAATGACATAAAATCTTGTCAATTGTAGGAACATAGGCCAAGATTCTCAAAGGTATTTAGAAGCCTAACTCTCAGAAATTTCAATTAAATATTTTGGAGGATCTGGGCCATATGAATGATCATTTTGGATCAGAGCCCTGTTCCACCTAGTTCAGGATCCTGTTTCTGACAGTGGCCATTCCCAGATGCTCCAGAAGAACGTACTATAACTGAGGAGTGAATGTTTGGAATAACTCGCCCAGGAGGTGAAGTTCTTCCTATCCCCTGTCAATTTGCCTTTGGATTGTGCCTTGAAGCATGAGGGTTGAATTCCCTTCCATTTTGTACTGAGTATTGCAGTATCATTTTACTTTTGCTGGTAAGGAAAAATATGCCATTTCCAGCAGCTGAAAAATTATGTTATAGCATCACTGGGGCTTCCCAGGCCAATCGCCTTGACCTTGGTAAAGTCAAACTTTATGCCTCAGTTCCTGAGGTATAAAGGGGAATAATAAAAACTTCACCTCTTGTTTAGTGATTAATACATTGTGGACACACTTGCTTTCACGTAAACAGATGAACTTACACTCAGTATTTTTTTCACTTGACGATGGTAATGGGAGCTGTATAATACGCACAGATGGCTGGATAGAGAGAGACGTCTGGGTATCTGAAGCCCAGTCATTCAAGGAAGGTGCTGAGCATCTTCAGCTCCCAGTTACTTTAACAGGAGTTGTGGGCATGCAGCACGTCAGAGGATCGGACCCTCGTGGAGAGAAGGGAGAGAAACAGGGGAAAGCACGTTTGTTTTAACTCGAGGAAAGCAACTGACAACGCAGAGCACGGGCTTTACCTGTGTGTTATCTGACACTCGGTTTATGTCTACACTGCAGTAAAACACCCGTGGCTGGCCCATGTCAGCTGACTCAGGCTCAGGAGGCTTGGGCTACAGGGCTATAACGTTGCAGAGGGGTCCCAGAGCCCGGGTTCTAGCCAGAGCCCGAACATCTACACTGCAATTTTAGAGCCCTGCAGCTCAAGCCCTACAAGCCTGAGTCAGCTGCCATGGGCCAGCCACGGGTGTTTTATTGCATTGTAGACAGACCTACTATGTTTACCATGGTGACAGTCAGCATCTTTGCTACTAGTGTAAGGCAGCATGTACCACAACTATCCAGCGCCTAGCTGTTAAGTTCTCAGGACCAGCAGTGACATCGCCACAGTGACTGATGCTACTTCCCAGTAGTGTAGAAGGTTGGGGACCTGATCAAAATCTCATTGAAGTCAAGGGAAAGACTCCCATTGACTCCAGTGGGGTTGGGATTTGGCCTTGAATGTGTCACTGCTATAATACATACAGACCAGTTAATGTACTACTTTGTAACCACAGTTAATGCAAATGTCACATCAGGTGCCTATGTATTTTAGAAACCCCATAAAAGCAAAGAATATGGCATTCAGACATTCTTGTCTTCATGCAGCCCAGTAACCTAGCCCCATGTTATGTGCAAAAGCTGTTTCTGGTATCTCTTATTGCTATTGAGGTGTATTACTTATTATTTCCAGGGTCAGTGGGCTAGTATTTGATTTGGGTGATGGCAGATTGAATGTCAGAAAAACAAAGGGAGAAATTAAAAAAAGATGAGAAAGATCAGCACCCAGGCGCCAATGCTGTAAAGTGCTGAGCCACCTCAACCCCAGTGAAGTCATTGGGAACTGCAGGGGCAAAGCCTTTCCTGGACAATCGCAAGCACAAGATCTCGCCCCAAGCAGGTTAGCCACGGCTTTTGGAAGCAGAGCAGAACCGTGTCTGCCCGGGGCCTACACTTGCAATTGACATTCTGTTCTACACCAATAGCTGATGCCTGTTGTCAGCAATGGATACATGTTCTAGTGTGGACACATCTGAGGTACGTAGTAAAAGGTAATGCAGAAACATTAGCAAAGCAGTCCTTGTGAGCCTTCACTGGGATTACAAAGAGTTGGCTAGGAAATGGTTAAACAGAATTCAGACACACATAGAACTGACTAGCAAATAACCTTATAGAGTCATCAATTCCAAGTTTCCCCAGTGAATACCAGGCACCCTGTATAGTATAACACCACCGTCTCCCCACGTGGAGGGAGCTGTGTTTGAATAAGACCGTGTTGAAGAAATTCTCTGCCTTGAAATCAGCATGGCTGCTGGCATCCGTGGAGGCAGTCGCTGTACTAACGAGTAGATTTCAATGCAATTGCCTATGTTCAGACTTGTGCACTTGCCCTAAGTAAGGTCAAAAATCAGTTCCCTGTGCCAGAACTTGACATGCAGCTGTAAGAATACTATCAGTGCCGATGCCAGCCCCCAGCTGCACATCTCAGCTGTTCTTCCTGAGGAATGCTAATTGGCATAGTGCTACCACATATCAATGAAGAGCCATGCATACGTGAATTAAATATTGATTAATGGAGCCTTCAGTGTGAAGTTACCTTTTTATTCCAGCTGACACATTGGTTTACATTAAAATAAGGCAAAGAGTTTAGGCTTCCTTATCATTTCAGTTTAAGAGCCTGATCCTGCTCGGCTTACACCTATGAGTAGTAACTACTGCTTGACTACGTTAGGATTTGCAGGATAGGGACCCAGTCTAAACAATGTGAAATCATAATGGCAGGATTCCAGTTAATTGTCAGAAAAGCTAAACAAACACTTCCCAATGGAAGCTATGAAAGAAGATCCTCACAGCTCAGACATTTTGGCTTAAGGGCATTATTTCAGGATATAAGTCCACTGCCTTCATTATGTCAGGATGATGTAAAATAGCCAATACAATGTTCAATTTACCTTTAACCTGCCTCCAGGCATTATTGATGATGTATCTGTTAACATAATTCCTTTGATTTCCAGTTTTCTACTACAAATAGCTATGATGACAATAGAACCTTTTATTATCTCATAGTAATTTTATCTTTTCTTGACTAATTTAATGCCTGCTTCTGCTGACAAATAAGGACATGAGTAACTTTACTCACTACAGTAATACTATTGACTTTCAATAGAGCCATGCAACTGCATAAAAGGAAGCACATGCTAAGTCTTTGCAGGATCAAAGCCTTTTAAATTCTTGTGCGCAGAGACAAATGTCTATATATATATATATATATATAATTCCCAATACAACCTTATTTGAATGGGATTATTTTAATTTTAAACTGTTGAAAATTAATATATAACAACATAAGGGTGCATGACACTTTACATAGGGGCTGATCCAAAGCCCAGTGAAGTCAATGGAAGTCTTTCCATCAGCCCCGTTGTGAATAAAGACATTTGTCTCTGTGCACAAGAATTTAAAAGGCTTTGATCCTGCAAAGACTTATGCATGTGCTTCCTTTTATGCATTTGCGTGGCTTTATATATAATTCCCAATTAATATATATATATTAATTGGGAATTATATATACATTAAATGAAAAAAGAAAAAAAGAAGGAACAAGCCAAAGCAATAAATCTGATAAGATGGGGAAAAAACCTCAACAGAAAAGCCTGTAAATCTTGTATGGAAATGGAAATAGATCAGCTGAAAAATCAATCTGAAGAAATGAATGATGAATGTAACACTGCCATCTATTGGTTACTCTTTGCAACATGTGTTTTTCCTGGTACTATGTTTTGTTCAATGGAACTCAGGCTCGGTGCCCCATTGTACACTGTACAAACACACAGGAAAATACAGTCTGACAATAGGTTAACAATAGCACTGTCGCAGATTACATCGATTAGCTCATTACTACTTTACCTATTTTCATAGATTCATATAATTTAAGGCCAGAGGAACCATGAGATCATCTTGCCTGGCCTGTATATCACAGGTCCTTAAATTTCATCCAGTGGCCTCTGTTTTGAGCCCATTTGTGTTTCACTAAAGTATAACTTGTGTTTGGATAAAGCATGTCTTCCAGAAAGGCATCCCATCTTGATTTAAAAGACCAAGAAATAGTGAATCTACCACCTTCTTTGGTAGCTTGTTCCAATGCTTAACACCTTCACTGCTAAAAATATCTGCCTAATTTCTAGTTTTGAATTTTCTTGGCTTCAACTTCTAGTCATTGGTTCTTGGTTTCTCCACCAGATTAAAGAGGCTGTTAGTGCCCACTATTTTCTCCTGGTGAAAGTATTTATACATTGTACATTGTAATCCGTTTGACTAAGTCAACATATTGAAAGCTGAACCTCTCCTTTAGGAAAATGAAAAATTGCTTGTTGCCACCCCATCTCAGCAACCCCACCATATGGCTTACATATCTTAATCTATACACCCTTCCCCTCTCCATCCTTGCATGCTTTGATAAGCAGTGAAATAGTTAAAGGGTGACATTTAAAGTGTTGTCATTGGCATCTGAGCTATCATGTGTTGCCATGAATGTCACAGTTCATACCACAGGGCTATTGCTTCTGCATCTCTGCAAACTCAGGCAGATGTCTATCATTTACATTTCCTTCACATTTTGCAGGTTTTCTTTGCAGCCATAACAGCTAGTGCCTCCCTTAAAAGGAAAACAGAGACTTTGGTGAACAACAGGGAAATCTGCATGCGCCCCGT
This sequence comes from Chelydra serpentina, assembly GCA_037349315.1. Classification (NCBI taxonomy): domain Eukaryota; kingdom Metazoa; phylum Chordata; order Testudines; family Chelydridae; genus Chelydra; species Chelydra serpentina. Next base: position 24,187,776 of record JBAIAC010000004.1, on the reverse strand, counting down.
CCCTCCTTCTGGCGCGCGACACTTTGAGAAACATTGAATTAACTATTGATTAGCTATTGTGTCCCAGTGGGAACTAGTCCTTTATGCACTTCGCACTGTGAGAAACACTCAACTAGTTATTGTACAACTTGAATCATGTATAAGATTTGCTTTTCCATATAAATAAATGAATTAAATTAAATAAGCTGTCACAGACTGCTCTAGCATTGAGCTGTCACCAAATAATCAGATTAAGGTTATATGCAAATGAGAAATCTTGCACAATAACAGTCTGTTTGCTTGAATATTAACTTCATTCCATTTTGTATTTTTAAAGAGTCTTTTTTAAAAAAAAAAAGAAATTTCTTGTTAAACTGAATTGCATCAATGCTCATCTTTAATTCTCAAGCACCTTTCTTCCCTTGGTACATTTTTTAACTGGCACCTTGTCTCCTAAATCTCTAATCTTGGGCTGCTCAGCCTTCCCAAACCCTTAATTGGTTAGCTCTAACCTTGACCTGGTTTAGCACAAACTTTTCCTAACTGTTGGCCAAGCACAGACATAGATTTCCCCCAAATCCAGAAAACAAAGACATACTGAGACATTCCCTCATATTATCAATGAATTAGAAAAATTGTGAACTTTATTCTGAAGTTGTCCCAATTTTTCTTGAGTTTTATGATTCATCTTTCCTCTTTTTCATTAAAATAGAGAAAAATCCCAGAGAAATTTGATACATTCATTTTGAAACATAACATTTTCTTTCTTTAAAGCAGCTTCTGGCTTACCATGTTCCAAAGAATGCCTAAGGTCGGAAACTATAAATCCTGTTCTATTCTGCAGCTTGTATTGCACCATGCCACGGTGTCAGATCACCTCTACAGGGGTATTAGCCAACATTTTGGGTGTTAAAACATTTTGACTCATGCACCCAAGAAAAATCTCAGTGACCCTTAAAAAAACATAATACACAAACTCCAGAGCCCATTCAACAGTGCAAAGTCCTGTGGAAAAATGAAAGGGGATGAATCCAAAGTGACAGGATTAGTAATAGCCTCATGAAGTTTACAGAAGATGCCTATATGTGCACGAGCCTTACTTTGCTCCAAATTCTCCACCGAGATAGTTACTTGCAACTCCCCTTTTGCTGAATTTGGCCTTTTAGCTGGATTTGTCACTCGGCCACCTCATTAGGAAGATACCAGATCTATAGATTCCAAGCCCTCCAGGATCCCAACAGAATTTTAGAGTGACTGTTCCACTCTTCATCCACAGCAGACAGCAATATGTCCTCATTCGTGCATGTAGCAAACATGGCACCATATAACAATCTTCTACTTAGAAACAGTAGCACTTCCATCTGAAAGGATATCTAAGTGCTTGACAACCATTACACTGACATATGAATTCTGTTCAGGGAATCTCTTCACCCACCACTCAAATCCATCCATCTCTAGGGTGAAAAGTGGCAGCTGTTTAATAGCAGTCAGAACATCCCACAACAGTTTAGCACGAAAAGAGGAGAACATTCTGAATCAAACAGGCAGGACCAGTTTTTGGTGAGCAGAATCCAACTACTCTTCATTGAATCCCAGCTATGAGACTAGTGTAATAGGACAAACTTGACAATACTGGCTATAGTGCCAGCATTGCTTGATGTTCAGGGCTTGAGGTCTATTTGAAATGCACTTATGTGAATGTAAAACGCCCACTGTTCTCTCAGACAGAACTATTGAATTATTCATCGGTACTTCGTTATCTCCATAGTGCAGTTCAAAGGACACGGAAGGCATGATGAGTTGCAGTTCTGTTTCTCAGCAGGGTGAACTGTTGTTACAATGTCAAGTTGATGTACATTCTGATTATTTACCTGAGGAAGTAGAATTTAGCTGGCGTTCCTTGTTGAGCCTGTTGACAGGATTTCCGGAGTGAGATTTATTTGTTGGAAGAATTCCATTTTAGTTATGCAGCAGAATGCTATAGAACCTAGTTAGTCGCGGTGTGTGAACTCAGCCTTTTGCTGCAGGAGAGTGCTTACCGCACACATTGGCTTGCAACATATATATGTGTTCTCTACTGGGACGTGGGGATTGACAATGTCCTAGAGCAACGAGACATGACCTACCCAGAGGGTGTCAATGCTGAGGACATTGTCCAGGGGTGAGAGTCCTTTAAATAAAGTGATATTGTGCCTGGCAATTATTGCTAAAATTAGGGATATCATCTCCACCTATCCAGCACCCTTATGCTTTCACAGTATCTGCCACTCATTTGGAAATTCCTGTCCTGATTGCTAGAATCAATTCTAAACACAAACACCGTGTCCAAAGCTAGAGACGGGGCTGCAGGTAGCAAGCAGGGGCAGAGGCATCAGGGAGTGTGCAAGGCAGCCCTGTATTCTGCAGAAGTGAAGTAGCCTCACAGAAGTTTGTATTCCCTGCTCCTTCTCCTGCAGCCCCGGTGCCAACCTTCACTGGCAGCCAGGTGTGTCAGAACAGCTCCATCGGCATTTGGATACCCCTAGTGTCAACAGGAGGTACTGCACCTTGCCCTGCAGTGCATCTGCCATATAACCCAATAGTGACATTATTGGTGAGGCTGAGCTCCATTAGGTGCTAAGGAAAAGCTGCCCCTGCAAAAAGAGACCTGGTTGCTTCCACATTTCTTGGAGGTTTAAGGAATTCAGACAAGGGAAGATGAGAGATATGGATCTCTTAGAGCTCTCTGTCTGACAAACCAGCCTTGCTTTGGATTCTTAGTCAGATGGCTTTGGTGAGTTTTCCTCACGTTTTGTGGGGGATGCAGGAGTAGAAGAGACTCAACATCAGTATATTTCTTGGCACTTTCCCTAGATTCCCCTCCTGTTTTATTGACATTTCTGAGTTTTTCTTTTTCTGTTCAAATGTTCTGCAGATGTTTAGCATATCAGACCAGGTGCTGAGCTGTTTTGAAAGTTGACTTCCAAAAGGTATTAAAATAAAATGCTGATACTGATATGTGGCTTCTGACTGATACATGTTGAGTTTCCTGTCTGAAGCTATAACAAGCTATGCAGAGAAAAAAACAAAGAAATACTATTATGGTTTGATATGCAAAATTATGAGGTTGATTGCCAATTAAAACAAAAAGTTCTTCTTTTATACATTCTAGCCTTATTCAGTTTTGTTAGATGTTGTTTATATTCCCAATATGCTGTTGCAATTTTTAAAAAATCAGGTCCAGTATATTGACAATGGCCCAGATTTTTAAAGGTATTGAGGTGCCTAACTCCCATTGGCTATAAATCCATTTCTTTATTGCTACATCCCTATTTGATTTCAGTCAAATACTACTACTGCATAGTGCATTATTTAGCAGAATACTAACTGCATATTTGGCACCCCAATTAGAATGGTAAAATATGATGTCACAAACTATCATCCTGTGGCTTTGCCAATTGAGATTCAAACATTGGATCAAGAGCACAGGGAATCCTCTTCTTTTGGTTATGGCACAAATCCTGGGGTCCTTCTTGGTTTTCTTTACTGAGTCCTTACTCAGCAAACTTGTATTCAGAGCTGGTCAAAACGCTTAATTTCCACTTCATGGAATCATTTTGAAATTTTGTTTTTTGTTCCAAACGTGTCAAACGATTAATTACAACATAAATAAGAGACCTGAAGAAGAGCTCTGTGTAAGCTCCAAAGCTTGTCTCTTTCACCAACAGAAGTAGGTCCAATAAAGGAGATTACCTCACCCAGCTTGTCTCTCTAACATAAATAAGAAACACTTTGATGAAGAAAAGAAGGGAAGATGTTTCAGTCAGTGCTAAGTAGCAGCTGGCCTTAATGATTTTTAAAATAAAATTTAAGAGTATTTTAAATATTATTTTATGCCATAGTATGACACTTCAGTAGTAAGTACATATTATGCACTACTGTTAATACTGACAGGTCATGGAGTAATGTAAAATATATACTGTATATAAAAAAATTCTAAATTACATTTAAAAAATGTCCAAAATGAATTATTTCCTAAATATTTTTTTCATTCAAAATTGTTTTCTCTGTTATCTTTTATCAAGATATATATGATTTTGTAAAAATAATCAGATCAAAATTATTTTTTGTCACAAAAAAGCTGTTTCAAGAAAAATTTTCCAATGAGCTCTACTCTTACTCACTTTAGTGGGAGTTTGCCTGAGCCAGAACTAAGCAAACAAATCAGTAAGGATCTTATGTTACCATAGAAAACTGGGTTAGCTTCATAACAGAGTGAGAATAATTTGTCTCAATTCACTCTATACATGCTGATGTTTTCATGCTGCGTCTTGTAGTGCACTCAACACTCTTGACTTTATTTGCATTACAGTTGATAATGCTATATAGTCTTTGATGTGGGGGAAGAGCAAAATGTGGATCTTCACATGACAGAATGAAAAAATAATCTCACTGTCTAGAAACCTACAATATTGCTGGTAGGTTATATTGTGTGTCTGTCTGTGCACACACACACACACACACACACGATCTTGTATTCTATCAGTTCCACAGGGTAATCAAACAAAGAGCAGCTACATTGGTTTTGATATATTTTTTTCTTTAAAGAAAAAAATTAGGTTGGAGAGGCTAACATGCATTCCTGGACCAAGACTGTCAGAAGTTACAAGTGATTTGGGGTGCCAATATTGAGATTTTTTCTAGAATCTGATTTTCAGAGGGTGGGTGCTCAGCACTTTCTGAAAATCAGGCCCCTTCAAAGGATCCACAGTTTGGGCACCTACAAAATCACTAGTCACTTGTAAAAATCTTGACCCTGATATGAAAGGAAAAATGGCGTGTGCTTAGCATATTCATACTATCAAACAAATTAATATCCTTGACCATTGGATACAATATGGAAGTGCATGGATGGCATGATCAAATGCAATGAGTGATGTAAAAAATAAGACTAAGGCCCCATCATCTCAATATATTGTTTAGCATTGTCTCGTCTGTCAGTGAAATGATCTCATCTGTGTAATCTCCAAAGGTTGTCTGTTTCACCAACAGAAGATGGTCCAATAGACGATATCACGCACCTTATCAATTCAAAATTAGGTCATTATGTTTAAGGACCTTTGAATCCCTATAACTTCGGATGCTCTTCAATCTGGTCTGGAGCAGGAGAAGTTTGAACATTAGTCTGCAATTTAAATGGTACAAATTCAGTATTTTATTGTCCTCATGCAGCTTGAAGTAAGCTGAAATATTGTTATTGTTGAGGGCTGTGAGAAATAAGGCTTTATAGCTACTACAGGAAGCAGAATGAATCTCAAAGACACAGATTATTTAATTTTGATCTCCTATCTCTTAAATTAAACATTAAAAATGCATGCTTGAAAACCATACTGAGATCCATTTGCTTTCTAGCTTTAAGCACCTGGCCACCCAACTGGCCCCATTCAGCTTAAGCAATTACATTCTCACTACACTAATGTCCTCTGCAGTTTCAAGCAGTTAAATCATCCTTATCATTCTGTCCTAAACCTTGTCTTACTATTTGATAGTTGCCATAGTTTACTCTAGACATGGCTTCTGTGAAACAACGATAGCATACAAAACACAGGAGTATCCCTTCCATAGAAACACTTTAGTGTGTGATTACTTCATTCCTCCTAATTCGCCTCAGTTCAGAGTGGCCTTCTTTTAGAAGCTTTATTCCCAGCATGCCTTTCTGTGGGCTGGCCCTTAAAATTTGGCAGAGCCAAACTGCTGCCCTAAAACGGCCATTTTGCAACTGGTGGCTTCTTTTTACTATATCTCCCTCTTTTCCTGCTGGTAAGTCTATTCAATTCTTGTCACTTGTTCATGAGGAGTGGGCACATTCAGAGTGGGCTGCATTTCTGTGGTGAATGAAGTTGGTTTAATATATTCTTTGTGCAGCAGTTTAGAGTTGCTATTTGGGATCCTTTAGAATTAAACAGAACTCAAATGCCCAGTGGATAAGCCTCTGGGTGCTTGGGAGAACTAAGTCGTCAGGTTTTGGGAAAGTTAAAGCATTAGATGTTTTGTAGTTAAAAAAAAATTCTCTGTGGAGTTGAATCAAATTGGTCGTGTCAGCATTAATCATTACTGCCTTAGCACAAAATGCTTCTTTACCACATAATAACACCTTTTCTTTATTTCTGATAGATCACTTTTCAAACCCACTAACCAGCTGTCATGTGGCATATTATACTGTTGTTAGATTTAAGGTAGCAAAACAAAAAAAAAGTAGTCTTAAAATGGCACTGAGACCATGCCAAAATCTGAAATCTTTACCCATGATCTCAACTGCAAATCCAAATGTGAAATGTTTGCTTTGGCCCATGATAAAGATAAATTACTGTATGTTTAATAAATGCAAAATAGAGATGTGTCTGAAACAAAACTCCAGATCCAACCACAGATCTGCATCCAAACCCCTTGTGAGTCTGATTCTCCTCTTCTATTCATTTTACTCCACTATAATTCCAATTATTTCAATGATGTGTGCCAGTGTAACTGAGAAGAGAATTTGTCACTGTATTTCTATGACACACAAAAAGCTACATTTAAAAACATGAAGGTTGAAAAGTTAATACATCCAAAATTAGGAGATGCCAAAATTAAGCTTGACTGCCCCAGCCCTGGTCTTCCCCACAGGCTCCTGGTTTCAATCCCAGTATCTTTTCCCCACCCTCCCATCTCCAGGATCTTGACCCAGCAAATTTCAGTTCCTCCTCCTGACTCCATTTTTGATTTGTCTTTCTCCTCCCCCTTGTCCTCCAAATCATCCCTCCCCACCCCTGTTTTTCTCCCCACCCACACACTGTCTCCCAATTCCAGGCTTCCTGCCTGTACTGCTTATTCAGTATCAGTCTCTGTCCCTCCACTCCCCAACCTCCTCCCACCCAATAATAAGATTCAGGATCTGAGCATGAGCTTTCCCAAATCTGGGTATTATTCACTGTTCAGATTCAGTATCTTCTAGATCTGTGAACCTAAGATCTGGGGGATTGTCTGGCCCTATCTCTACTGTAAAATAGCACCTAGATGCTTTGGAAATTAAAAAAAATAGATTAAATGACAAACGAATAATACATTTGGACAGAAATATTTTATTTTGGTTGGGATTTTCAAGGGAACCTAAGGGAGTTAGATGCCCAGCTCCCACTGAATTTCAAAAAGATTTTGGAACCTAATTCCCCATGGCTCTTTTAAATAACCCAACTTCTGTCTTTATGTTATACACATTCTATCTTCAAAAGCTGTTATTCCATTTGTGCTGTTTCTCTTAGATCATTTAGAGCAAGAAATGGATAAGACCCAACTTCCATTCCCTCTAGTGCCAGCGGGACTTACCATTACTTTCTCATTCAATGTATATTTTTTTAACTGGTGGATACTGTTTCAGCTGGACTAACTCAAGCTGAATGTGCCACAGAGTTTGGGAACATGTTATGGCTGGACTTGTGCTAATCATTTATAACAAAAATCAAAGAATCCTAAAAGCCAATGGAACTCACCTAATTTTGGGTCTAACAGCAAAACTAGGTTCACTTGTATCTTTCGCTGAATCTTTTTGCTCTTTTTGAATTCCAGAAGAAGCAAAAAAGGGAATCATGTAAAAGTGTTTCTTTGAGAAATAATTGAAACACTTGTTCTATGTGAGTTTTGCAGTTTCTGGGCTTGTATGAACCTCAACCCTCATGAAAGTGTGCAGAAGGAGTAGTCAAATGTTTTTTGAACTGAAATAGGATTCCATTAAGCCCCAGCTATGGTTCCTATCCATTACATTGTCCATATACCCACCAATTTGCTGTTAACTTGGGCAATTGCCTTTTCATTATTCACATAGTCTGGCCCCCAAAAAGATATTACATTCTCTGGGTAGCAGTGGTTTGGTTCGTGCTGGTTTGTAGCACATGGAACTACTGGGAATCCAGATTTATCTCTTCAGGTTTGCTGTTGTGAGGTGTTTTGTGGGTATTTTCTTCCATTCTCTTAAATAATGGGAAGCTTGCAAGAAATGAGCAGTGAGCATTGTCTTTTTATCAACCTTGCTCCCAGCCCCTGCTCCAAGCTTAATGCATCAACTTGGCACTCTCCCACATCAAAAAGCCATGTAACACTGATAATTCCTCCAAACAGCTGTGGACATGTATCTTTGTGAGGAGGGCATGCCAATATGTTCCTTTTTATTACCATGTTGAATGTCTGCTATGAATGGGATTCCTTCAGCGCTTCCAAGACCTTACAGTAGATTAATTACCTTGATGAAATTATTTATTTTGCTCAAGTCCACTGAGCTGACTAAATGGAGAGCTTTATCGAGCATCCCTACTACTTACTCACTGGCCCTCTTCAGTGTGTTACAGCAGGAAACAACATCATTTCTACTATTAAATTGTTAGAAAACTGCTTCTTTGACACCCACATGCTTCCTGGCAGAGTTCTAATGCCTAGCATTCTTTCATCCACAGATTTCAAAGTGCTTTACCAAGGCAGCGAATTATTATCACTATTTTATAGGTGGGGTAACGGCATTACTAAAGTGATGAGTCAGTGGCACAATTTAGCAGAGAACTCAGGTCTCCTGTCCAGTGGGGTTTGGTGGTCTCCCAGATTGGAAACTAGTGATACGTAATCTGAAAGAAAATTGGAAGGTAGTGTCCTTTGGAAAACAACTTTTGGACCAAGACAATGGGAAGCCAGAACCTGGTACAGAAGTATTTCTGAATTAAATTGGCTTTAGTAAAGAAGAGAAACTTCTGTAGCAATATTCTGGAATATGATGTGAGACTACAAGGTCATATTTAGGAACATTTAAACATCCTATTTGAAAACCAGTCCCCAGTTTCTTGAATAAATCAGATTGGGAGCTCTCTGCAGCAGGGACTGCTTGTCTGTCTGTATTCATATAGTACAATATACATGGCAGAATAGGACCCGATTCTGCTTGAGACGTCTAGGTGCTATTGTAACATAAATGTATAATGATTATTTGTTTGCATGAAGAGTAAATAATGAACATTCTAACAATGACATTGTAAACACACACTTCACAGTAGGGGAAAAAAGTTATCAGCACATGTTCTTGTGGTTGGGGGAGGGGAAGGGCTAGTTTAGGACTTGGGAGACCTCGGTTCAATTCCCTGCTCAGCTACAGACTTCCTGTGTGAGCTTGAGCAAATCATGTGTCTCTTTCTGTGCCTTACTTCTCTATCTGCAAAATGGGGACAATAGCACTGCCCTACTTCACTGGGGTGTTGGGGGTAAATACAGTAAAGTTTGTGAAATGCTCAGGTATTATGGTAATGGGGGCCATAGATAGAACATCTCAAAAATAATTATTCACAACAATGCTTTGGCTTTAATGGTTGTCAGATTTACCTTAGAAAAGAGCTGCCATATGTTATAGCAATTGTTTCCTTGCTTAGCTGAGAAATGATATCAATGAACTTAAATGTCTAGCAATTAGGGCTGTGTTATTATGGACGTGTTGTTGTCAAGAAGGCAATACATCCAAATCTATCAAACAAACACATAACTTTATGCTGGGAACAGTGGCAACAAAGATCGTAATTAGCATTTGCAGCCTTTCATTTATATGTATATTTAGGGCATAAACATTCTAAAATAAGCTCTGATAATGCCCGCTACCTAATATTCTTCAATCGTAAGAGATATGTGCTTCCACTGAACTCAATATAAACACTAGTTATCATCAGAATGCAAATAAATTGCACATCACTAACACCATTTAATCTTTTCCTTTGTAGTTTTGTACAGAATGCAATAAATTTTGGTCCATAATTTTCTCCTTGTCTTTATTTTCATGGCAATACTTAATCATAGCTACAGGACCAGAAAAAAGGATAACTAGGTAAAATGGTAATGTTGAGCTAAATGGAATAATGGAAGCAAGTAAGGAGAGGCTGCTTATTTTCCTTCAGCTACAAAGCATTTTGGTGTTAAAACCTCTTGCAGTTGTGTTGTGAAATACAGGCAACCTATTTAGGGGCAGATCCTTAGTTGATGTAAAGAGACATAGCTCCAGTGAAATCTATGCATCTATCTGCTAAATGGAATTGGCCTCTAACATCAGATATCTTCTCCCTGTGTATGTATTTATACTGTGATCAAATCTCCTCTTCCTGACAGCTTTTGTGTCCCATGCTTAGAGTTTGCCCCAACGTAACCAACATAAACTCGTAGATGTGTTAGTTAGCATTCTGATAAGTGCCTACTTCTTCAAAATCTCTTAGGCTTTCTGGGCCTTTTCAGTTTCAACTTTGAGTGTAATCAAACCAGGGATCATTTTTAAATGCAAGAAATTTGAACAGCTAAGGGAATAAATTAACGATAGTGTTAATTGGTTGCATAATATAAAAATATTGGAATGTGCCTGAGGGCTTGGGGTGCTAATTAAGAAAAGTTGAGAAAATAGCTAATGGAGAATATAGTTTTTATAGCTAGAGTACAGTACTCTAGTTCAAAAGCAAGACAAGTATGTTGAAGGTGAAATAAATTCAGCCAGAAATCAGATTATGCTCTGGGTGCTTTAAAGTTAGATGTTAGTATTTTACACTTTTTATACATAAAATATAGTGCATTTGCCTAATTCTAAATGAAATACAGAAACTTATGTGACTACACATGTCCAAATCCTCCTTAGTCATGCATTCTTTCCATTGAGAGATTGGGATCCAGCATAAAAACAGAGTGATCAGATTCATTGTTGGTTAGTGTCATGTATGTTCCATTATTATTTTTTTAAAATCCTTTAGTATACACCAGTGACATACGATGGAAAATTAATCACAAAAAAGGATCAGAAAAATCTACTGTGTTGGTTCAATTGAAGCCCCTATATTTTTCATGACTGCACATTATTGCTTTCTCATTCACATTTTGTCTAACGCCTGGCCTTCAATATTTATAGAAACAGTTTTTTCATGATCTCCCTTGGCAATCTATTCCACTTTCAAGTTGTTATTACTATGAAACTTTTGACTGTGTATCCCAAACCAAACCTTTTTCAGACTCATCTATCACCAATATATTGTAATGATTGCTGTGAAGACTTAGTAGTACAGACACAGCTGGGAGTTGAGAGATACAGCACTAGCTAGTTACAAGTTAAGAAATAATTACAAGATTGTATAGCATTTAGCTCAGAATTTTAATACATTAACTACTTTTAAATGTGCTTTAGAAATTACCATGGCTTGCACTCTATGTATGCACATTCCACCAACTGTTAATACCAGTGGTGCAAGTAAGCAGGTACAGTCAAGCATGCCACACTGTTAAGATATTTATTGCTGGTACGCTGTACCGGAAAGACACATTTTCAGAACTGCCCGGCAGCCTCACGTTCTGCTCCATTCGCTGCTGCAGTTCCCAGGAGAGCCCTGCAGTTCAGTACAGCGGATACCGATTTCTAGCGGTTCAGTTCAGCGGATACCGATTTCTAGTTGCTACTAGAAATTGGTATCCACTGAACTGAACTTAAGGGCTCTCCCGGGAACTGCAGTGGCGAAAGGAGCAGAATGTGGGCCCCACGCCAGCAGCTCCTCGGGCGCAGCAATACCATCCCCAGCCCTGCCCCCAGCCCTGTCCTCCGGCAGGGCTGTACAGACCCCAGACAGGAGATGCAGCTGCGGTTCCCGGGAGAGCCTTGCGGTTCAGAAATCAGTATCTGGTGCAGTGGCAGGACAGAGCCCTCCCCAGGTAACGTGGGATGGGGAGGGGACTGGGAGAGCGCGGGGGCCCTGCGCTGGGGGCAGGGTAGGGAGGAGTGATGTGGGGTGTCACGTGGAGAGGTTACGTGCCCCCCCCTTTAGATGGTGCCCCCCTTTGTGTCCCTCCCATGAGTCGCCTAGGCGTACTGGTAAGAATTAAAATCTACTTGCACCGCTGGTTAATTCTATGCACTTGAATAATTGCTTCTATCTAAGGATCTCAAAGTGGTTTAAAAACATTCATGAAATTAAGCCTAACAGCATGCCTGTGAGATATGCTATTATCCCCATTTTACAGAGAGGAAGCAGAGCCATAAAGAGGTTACATGATTTACTGATGATCATACAATAAATGGCTCTCCCAAGTTGCAGTCCATGGCTGTGGGTAAACTGAGGGTTGTACATTAGGAGAATGATTTCCCAAGGCACAACAAGCAAATACGTGCCCAACTCCCACTGAAAGTCTTTGGGAGAGGGGTGCCTAACTCCCATTAATTCAATATGTCCCTTAGATCTGTCAGTGAAATGGTCACTGTTCACCCATGGGGATAAAGAATAAAATGAATTGGGAAACTGAATATTAACAAAGCAGAAAAAAGTACTTTATGAATTAAACGTCTCTGCACTGATTGCTTTAAATACTTGGCTAATAATGAATTGAATTTAGATTAAGGGTTTTGGGGTCCTTTAATTCAGAGGCTAAGCAGAGAACTTGTCTAGATTGAAAGTGTTTTGTGTGGCAGACAGTGGATGGTCCATTGATTAATCATATGCAGAAAACTTAATATGGAACAGTGGGAAGAAATCATTAATGTCCTCTTCAATGGAAAATCAGAATAACTGTAGAAGAAAAGAGCTTTCAGAAGCCAAATCCTGTAGCCTTTTCTCAGGCCAAATGCCCATTGAAGTGGGTGGGAATTTCAACTGAGTAAAAACTGAGATGTCCCATGCTGCCCTGCCAGCACAAACAATAGAATAAGGAAGTCAGATTCTGTGACATCTTTCTCCTTTTCCCCTCATCCCAGGAGGGTTCTTCAGGGTTACAGCTGCTTCACGTCCCAGATGAAAATACCATAAACAGGCATTCCTTGTGGTATTTGTGCAATTCCAGTTTACCCATCCCTGGTCAGATGAGAAAGTGAATGGAGTGCATGATCACAACACTATGCATACTGGTAACAGGATCTCACAAAGGGCTATTTACTGTCCACAAGGCTTGTGACATGCTTTAGGGTGTTCCTGAGCAAATGAGTAGTTTTTATTTATAGATTTGTGAATGCTTGAGCCTGCTCCAGTTGGAAGTCCATGGCCAAACTCTCACTAACGTCAGCAATGTAGGATTGAGCCTTCTGCATATATAGCACTGTGGGAATGGGTGTGCTGTGTCGTACCGTTACCTCCAAGCACAGAGAATCAATAGAGTGCAAAGAAAGAGTGGTGCATTGTCATTAGAGGCCAAATCCTGGTCTCTTTTGAAAAGGCTAAATAAACAGCCTTTGCATGCGGGATTATCATGGGGTCAAGGGAACATTGTTTCTCCTGATCCCAGACCATGAAATCACCAGCAGTTCCACTCTGAAGCTGTTACTGCGCAGCCCTTAGTCTGTATTGGTTTCTGCTCAGGAGCTCCACCTACACTTGACGTTTTTGCCTAGTAGATTCATGTACCTAGCTGTGGACCAGTTGGCTGTGGCCTCAAGTTCCTCCTGCCCCACTCCTTGGTGACCCTCCCCTTGGGCCACCCCACACCTCCACTGCAGCAGAGAGGAATACTGTGGCCCACAGCTAGGCAGAAGATGTAAAATCTCTTTGACTGGGCTCACCATCCCCTGCCCTCTGCACAGCAGAATGGTGGCAAGTTCCGTTGCTTTTCAAGCCTTGCGTAGCTTCACAAGGGGCTGTCATGATGAGTTACTAGTAGGGCTGGATAGGCTGTCTGAGGGAGAAGAGAGAGGAAACTTTGATGGACATTAACTGGGAAATTAGCCCAAGTGCATGGAGATGAAAAAGACATGCTAGCAAACAGGGGACTGCCAACAGGAGAGTTTGCGATGGGAAGAAGGAGAACCCCCTGCTGAATGGACAAGGCGCGAGTACTAATCTTGGCCTTAATGAGTTTGTTTGGCTGTTTGTGTGTTTCTTTCTCTTTCAGATTATTTCAGTTACTGGGTCAGTTGGGATTGTGTGTCTGGGGACTGTTTGAGTCTTTGTTCCCTGGATCATCCTTGACCATCTTTGATCAGCCTCAATCAGCCTTGTGATCACCCTCCCCCTGTGTGATTAAGGAGGGGGTAGGGCTGAATTGGGAGAGAAGGCCTTAAAGGCAAAGGCTAAGTGACCAAGGGGAGCTAGCGAACAGGGAACTGCAAACAGGGGAGTTTGTAGGAGGGAGCTGTAATGTAATCGCTATGGTTAGGAAGGGCCGCATCGCCAGTGCCAACGCTGCTCCTGGCTCCTCCACCTGCACCTGTATCCAGACAGACCACCTAAGACTGGAGACCTCTACCCAGATCCTGGTGTGGATTTGCAAAGACTGTGGCCTGCATTTCCCACTCTCAGAAGGCCATGCTGGGGGGACCATCCAATGTGAGAGGTGCCTGCTGGTGGAATCTCTCAGGAAGCAGTGAGAGAGCTACAGGAGGAGGTGGCCAGGCTAAGGAGCATCCGTCCCCATGAGGAGTTCCTCAAGAGTATTCACATAGCTTCCTCAGCCTTGGATGTCTCTATCCAGCTACAGAGGACTGCTGTCACACCACCGGGGAAGGGGGATATGGCTCTTTCACAGGGAGGACGCTGGCAGCTGGTTACTTCTGGCAGCACGCAGTGCTCCACCCCTACTCCCAACCCACCCACCATGGTGATGGAAAACTGTTATGCTGCCCTGGCAATGAGCGATGAGGAATCACCCCCAAAGGTGGAGGAGGAGAATCACCCCCAAGGCTGGGAGGATCACAGCTACCACTCCCTGGAGAAAACATAGGGTAGTGGTGATTGGTGACTCTTTTTTGAGGGGGACGGAGGCATCCATCTGTCACCCTGACATGGCATCCCGGGAGATATGCTGCCTGCCAGGGGCCCGTATCCGAGACGTTATGGAGGGATTGTCGAGGATCATCTGGCCCTCTGACTACTACCCCATGTTACTCATCCATGTGGGCACTAATGATACTGCAAAGTTTGACCCTCAGCAGATCAGAAGTGACTACACAGCTCTGGGAGTAAGGGTGAGGGAATTGGGAGTGCAGGTGCTGTTCTCTTCGATCCTTCCGGTCAAGGGTAGGGGCCCAGGCAGAGACAGATGCATCCTCGAGGTGAATACCTAGCTGTGAAGCTGGTGTTGTCAGGAGGGCTTCGGCTTCCTTGACCACGAGATGCTGTTCCAGGAAGAAGGACTGCTAAGCAGAGATGGGGTCCACCTAGCGAGGAAGGGAAAGAGCATATTTGGATACTGACTGGCTAACTTAGTGAGGAGGGCTTTAAACTAGGTTCGAAGGGGGTAGGTGACCAAAGCCTGCAAGTAAGAGGGAAAATGGAGACCTGGGAGAAGGTTTGGAATTTGGGAGGAGCATGGGCTGTTATAGCAGGGATAAAGGAGATACAAGACAGAACTGGGGCGGGGGGAATCAAATCAGTATCTTAGATGTCTGTATATTAATGCAAGAAGTATGGGGAATAAGCAGGAAGAACTCAAAATGCTATTAAATAAACACAATTATGACATAGTTGGCATCACAGAGACTTGGTGGGATAATACACATGACTAGAATATTGGTATAGAAGGGTACAGTTTGCTCAGGAAGGACAGGCAGGGGGGAAAAGGAGGAGGTGTTGCCTTATATATTAAAAATGTATACACTTGGACTGAGGTTGAGATGGAAATAGGAGACAGACTTTTTGAAAGTCTCTGGGTAAGGATATAAGGGATAAAAAACAAGGGTGATGTCATGGTAGGGGGTCTACTACAGACCGCCTAACCAGGAAAAAGAGGTGGATGAGGTTTTTTTTAAACAACTAACAAAATCATCCAAAGCACAGGACTTGGTGGTGATGAGGGACTTCAACTACCCAGACATCTGTTGGGAAAATAACACAACAGGGCACAGATTATCCAATAAGTTCCTGGAATATATTGGAGACAATTTTTTTATTTCAGAAGGTGGAGAAAGCTACTAGGGGAGAGGCTGTTCTAGATTTGATTTTGACAAATAGGGAGGAACTGGTTGAGAATTTGAAAGCGGAAGGCAGCTTAGGTGAAAGTGATCATGAAATGATAGAGTTCATGATTCTAAGGAATGGTAGAAGGGAGAACAGCAAAATAAAGACCATGGATTTTAAGAAGGCAGACTTTAGGAATCTCAGGGAGCTGGTAGGTAAGATCCCATGGGAAGCAAGTCTAAGAAGAAAAAATAGAAGACAGCTGACAGTTTTTCAGAGACATTATTAAGGGCACAAGAGAAACTATCCCACTGTGTAGGAAAGATAGGAAGTATGGCAAGAGACCACTCTGGCTTGAACGGAAGATCTTTAATTATCTAAAAAGCAAAAAAGAGTCCTACAAAAAGTGGAAACTAGCTCAAATTAGAAAGGATGAATATGAACAAATAACACAAATATGTAGGGATAAAATAAGAAAGGCCAAGGCAAAAAATGAGATCAAACTAGCTAGAGATAAAAAGGGTAACAAAAAACATTTGACAAATACATTAGAAGCAAGAGGAAGGTCAAGGATAGGACAAGCCCATTACTCAATGAGGGGGCAGGAAACAATAACACAAAATGTGGAAATGGCAGAGAGAATTAATGATTTCTTTGTTTCGGTTTTCACCAAGAAGGTTGGTGGTGATTGGACATCTAACATAGTGAATGCCAGTGAAAATGAGGTAGGATCGGAGGAGGCTAAAATATGGAAAGAATAAGTTAAAAATTACTTGATCAAATTAGATGTCTTCCAGTCACCAGGGCCTGATGAAATGCATCCTAAAATACTCAAGGAGCTGACTGAGGAGATAGCTGAGCCATTAGCGATTATCTTTGAAAAGTCATGGAAGACAGGAGAGATTCCAGAAGACTGGAAAATGGCAAATATGGTGCCTATCTATAAAAAGGAAAATAGGACAACCCAGGGAATTACAGACCAGTCAGCTTAACTGCTGTACCTGGAAAGGTAATGGAGCAAATAATTAAGCAATTTGCAAACATCTAGAAGAAAATAAAGTGAAAAGTAACTGTCAGCATGGATTTGTCAAAAACAAATTGTGTCAAACCAACCTGATAGCTTTCTTTGACTGGACAACAAGCCTTGTAGGTAGGGGGGAATTTAGTAAAGTTTTCGATACTGTCTTGCATGACCGTCTCATAAACAAACTAGGGAAATGCAACCTTGATGGAGCTACTATAAGGTGGGTGCATAACTGGTTGGAAAACCATTCCCAGAGAGTAATCAGTGGTTCACAGTCATGCTGGAAGGGCATAACGAGTGGGGTCCCGCAGGGATCAGGGCTGGGACTGGCTCTCTTCGATATCTTCATCAATGATTTAGATAATGGCATAGAGAGCACACTTATAAAATTTGCAGATGATACCAAGCTGGGAGGGGTTGCAAGTGCTTTGGAGGAGAGGTTTAAAATTCAAAATGATCTGAACAAACTGGAGAAATGGTCTGAAGTAAATAGGATAAAATTCACTAAGGACAAATGCAAAGTACTCCATTTAGGAAGGAACAATCAGTTGCACGCATACAAAATGGGAAATGACGGCCTAGGAAGGAGTACTGCGGAAAGGGATCTAGGAGTCATACTGGATCACAAGCTAAATATGAATCAACAGTGTAACACTGTTGCAAAAAAAGTGAACATCCTTCTGGGATGTATTAGCAGGAGTAAGCAAGACATGAGAAGTAATTCTTCCGCTCTACTCTGCACTGATTAGGCCTCAACAGGAGTATTGTGTCCAGTTCTGGGTGCCATATTTCAGGAAAGAGGTGGACAAATTGGAGAGAGTCCAGAGAAGAGTGACAAAAATGATTAAAGGTCTAGAAAACATGACCTATGAGGGAAGATTGAAAAAATTGGGTTTGTTTAGTCTGGAAGAGAGACGACTGAGAGGGGACATGATAACAGTTTTCATGTATGTAAAAGGTTGTTACAAGGAGGAGGAAGAAAAAATGTTTTTCTTAACCTCTGAGGATAGGAGAAGGAGCAATGGGCTTAAATTGCAGCAAGGGAGGTTTAGGTTGGACATTAGGAAAAACTTCCTAACTCTCAGAGTGGTTAAGCACTGGAATAAATTGCCTAGGGAGATTGTGGAAACTCCACCATTGGAGATTTTTAAGAGCGGGTTAGACAAACAATTGTCAGGAATGGTCTAGATAATACTTAGTCTTGCCATGAGTGCAGGGGACTGGACTAAATGACCTCTTGAGCTCCCTTTCAGTTCTATGATTCTATGCAAATTCTGTAGAAGCTGCTCATGCTGGACATGGTGGGCAAAATTTTCCTTTGCCTTCTGGCCCAGACATCCCCAGGGAAGTCAATGAAGATGCGAGGAGTGGAAATCAGGATTCCCAGTTTTTCCACTACCTGGTATCACTGCAAACACAGCTAGGTTACCCAGCAGCATTCATTTTTGCTTGCTGATATTTGAGAAAATCATTGTTATGTGCATAACAAACACACTCTGAGAACTGACTGTATTTAATGCTATTGTATAGAAGAATCAGGTTGCCATTTCTGATCATTTTCGATGCTTGGAAGAAGGGTGGAGGAGCCATGGGAAAAAGTAATAATAGATTAGCTGAAGGAAGGAACTACAGTACACTGATTTTTTTCTTCCACTGCAGAAGCATTGTCTGAAAGCTATGTCAGCCTTTTCCTCCTTTAATTGAATGCATGCTGTAAAAGACAAAGCTGCCACCCCCCCAAAAAAAACTCTTCCATCTCCATAGTCAGCAGCCAGCAGATTTGTCTGAATAAAAAAACCCTTCAACTTAAGCACTAATCAGCATAAAAAATATCTAGTGCCCTTATTGAAGAGTACATTGAAAACCCCCCAGCTATTCTAGGGAGGATTTGAGATTTTTTTTGTTTTATTATGTATATTGTTCTAGTGCCTCGGACCCCAGTCATGACCAGAAGCCCCTTGTGCTAGGTGCTGTATAAACACAGAACAAAAAGACAGTCCTTGCCCCCCAAATAAATCACAATCTAAGTCTAATTTCTATGGTAACACACTCTGATGTGATGCTTTGATTTTGGATAGAAATACACTGTTTGATTTTATTAATTATTTTGTGCTTATATGGAGTAGTGCATCTTATCTCAAAGTACAACCTTGCTGGGAGCCAGGTAAACATTACATACATTTTGAAGCATAGAAAGGATCTGTGACTTTCCCAAGGTTACACATCTCAGTGACTTCACAATAGCATAGAAAAATTGTGACACTTCCCTCCTCCCTCCCCAGTGCCTTGCTCTAATCACTGGACCACACTCCGCTGTTTTTCAGAACAGGAATTTTGCGCACAACTCCCTCAGTCAAGGGAAAAACGCATGAATTTGAGAACCAAATTTCTGCTGTCCAGGAAACTTACCTGATATTTGTAGGTTTTGCATAGTCACCCTGAACAATAACAATGAAAAACCTTTCCAGTGAAAAGGGTGATTGGGAAGGGTGGGCAGGGCTTTTTCCCAAGGTTTTTTGATATGTCCTACTAAAAATACAATCTCCATACATGGTCGTTTCTTCCATCTCCCTTGTTCTACCCATTTTGCCGTTCCACCAGTCTTTGTAAGCATGCCATACAGGGTCAAGTCTATTGTGCTGGCTGACTAACTATTTTATCTAATCTTTTATGACCACTACCATTGTGGTACCTAAGCACCATTCCATTGTCTCCTGCAAGCTTCAACTCAAATACACTTGATTTAAACCAGTTTCCCTAGTATTTGAAAATGAATAGAAATATTTACCCTGGTTAATATTAGCCCTACTGCACCTGTGGGAACTAAGCGATCTGCCAGAAATTCTGGGACCCAAGTGCACAGATGGGGCTGGAAACTGAACTGGGTGTCCGTATTCTCCTCTTCTTGTCTGATTGCAACCAAATTTAGTATTCCAATCCCATGCATTCAAAACTCATGTGTCAGCTCCCCCTCCCCAGCCCTCAAAATCATGTAGTTGCCTTAAAAATCATGATATTTTTAACAAACCATAAGTGTTGGGTTCTTTTTATTTGTCATTTGGTTTCTGAGCCTGTAGGGTGCACTTGTGTTGTGGTTTCAAGCTTTTCTCTGGAACCATGAGAGCTAGAAACCTACTTTTTTTTTTTTTATGAAAGCAGAGACTCTCCACTAATCACATGAATCCAGGATCTTGGGCTTTAAGAAAGACTTCAGGTGTCATTATACTTATAGTAAAATTGTGAGAGTTGTCAGTACTGGGTATAGGGCAAGCAACATCCTTATCACACTTGTTTTTCCTAAGTGTTCCTCATTTCACAGGCCATTACATTTTGAGGCTGATTTTGGTGACCTATCCTGCCATCCCACCAGTCACATACATTTGAGAAAGTTTGATATACCATCCGGTAGAGGGCAGTGGTACACACACCAACTAGCTGTTTTAATCAGATAAGAAATATTGTTGATGTTGGCCTGGTGAACGTAGAGATCTACAGGCCCGACGTACAATGTTCTGTCAGACATATGTCTTATTTAAAATGTGTTTGGAAACAGCTGCTAATGAAGGAATCGGGGGAGGGAGGGAAGTTACTGACACTATTAAATCTCTTTTACATGTATTTAAAAGTGTGACCACAGTGAGTGAGTGATTTGGAAGCAAACTGGGGAAGCTTTTAAAACAAAACCTACAACTGATTTGCTTTTGAATTAAATATGAAACAATTTAAAACAAATGAAATGGACTGGGGGGGAGAAAAAAGTCATTGGCACCATTCATCCTATTTTGTTTTCTAGGGGAGTACAGTTTCTATAAAATACAGAAGCCTCTCTTTCTCGGTAAAGCAAGAAAAATGAATACAGAGTGAAGGTTTTTACTTAGAATTCTTCATTTAAACACTGTTTTGTGTTTCTCTATTTTCTTGGTAGCGTGGGGTAATTTAAAAAATATTACATCAGCATCACCCTTTGTGTATCTGATCCTAAGTGCTTAATTTACATAATGGTGTATCAACTAATTGGAGAAGTATGGTCCAAAATATCTAATGTATCCCTATTCCAGGAAATGGAAATACCACTCTAAACTCTATTCATATTAACATTCTAATAATGTGGAGTTTTAAGAGAGCAAATTTAGCAATTCATCTATTAGAAAGTTGTTTAACCTTTCGTGGATGATGTGCATATTAAGTAGCCTTGCTTTAACATGTGTGGTAGTGAAAACCAGTGTTGACTGGAAAATTCAATAGGAGGAGATAGAGGAAATCACGCCAAGCTAATGGCATTCAATATATTCCATAGATAAGACTAGAACTCATAAATGTGGTCACTCCCATTTGACTGTATCTTTGCACAAGTTTGGTATAGTTCCACAAGGGAAGCCATATTGTAAGAAACATTATCAATGGAATTATGGTTAATACTAGATACTATTGACCTTGTATTACGGGAATGTAAAGACGTGCCAATTGAGATCCGGGCTCCATTGTGCTAGGTTCTATACACGGAGTGAGAGACACTCCCTGCCCTGAAGAGCTTGCAGTTTTAACATTCCCATTTGCATTGATTGTTCGAGAGCTAGAAAGCCCACTATGGGTTTCTTCACCAGAACTCTATTATCAAGGATCAGGATCTCAGTTCCTTTGTTACAATAAATGAGTTTGTTGATTAGTGAATACAAAAAGGGTGGTAGTGAAGCTATAAGCACACACATGTTGGGAAATTCAAATCTAGTATTATTTGTGTCACAGTTCAGGTCAACTGTGCCTGTATTCCCCACTACGGTCCACCTGGGGCAGCCCTCTAGGCTTCCAGCTTCCCCACCATTGCCTCTCTTGGGTGCAGACACTTGTCTCTCTCCTTTCTGACTGGGGTATTTCCAGGCTGAACAGTCCCCTTGGCTATCCCGTGGTTTTCCTCAGCAAAAGTCAGGCTGCCTAAACAGGCCTGCTTGCTTTCTTTTCAGAGACTAATACGGTGATTTCCCGCAGTTCTAAATTACCACACAGATCTTTGTAAGCAAGCACATTTGATTCTTAAGGGAGAAGCGTTACAGAGAAAACATATTAAAAACAACAAAAGAACCTATATATATATATATGGTTTTATTTATATATATACACACATGCTAACAAGCTTATTAGAGCTCCAACGTGAGCTCTGACAGGTGATTAGTTTTTCAAATCCCACAAAGGCGTCTCTTCAGTGGTCACAAGTTCTTATGGCCTCAGCTCAGAACTAGCACACCCATGAAAAGTTTAGTTGATTCTTTAGACAGTTTGAGAGGTCTTTGACCTGAAGTTTCCAGGAGCAGGTAATCAACAGACAATGGATTTTTATCCCCAGGGCATAGCTTCAAAAGGCCTCCCAGGTACCTACTAGGAAACCCAGTTCATATGTATTGTCCCTGACAATTCTTTGAAACTCCTAACATTTCCCTAAGGTTTACAGTAGTCACATAGCCTAGAAAAGTTACACAAACAATTGCATTTTTAATACAATGGATCCCAAAGGTATTAAACTTACTGAATTAAGTTAAACCTTATTGAATTACAGTTTATCCAGAATATTGCAGGAAAATGCCCTCTGTCACAATTTGTACTGGAGTAATGCCTAGAATCCCCAGCTAAGTCAAAGCTCCATGAGAGACTACCATGCCTGCTCCAAAGAGCTTATCATATTTGTTTAAGACCACATGGGGAAGGGAGAAGGACAAGGACAGTACTACTAGCGCATTCTTTTAGTGGAACAAGTTGCATGCACAATGTGAAGGCATTGCGTATTGTGTGTGGGGGGTGTTAATGATGATAAATAAGCACATTAGAAATAGTAATTTCAACTCATCAACTGCCTAGCAGTTAGCAGCTGTCAGCGTTTTCTAAGCATCATAGTAGAAGACAGTCTTAAGGAAGGATTTGAATGAGGATAAGGCAGATTTGGGGAGAAGGGATTTCCACACATGAGAGCTTTCATGGAGAAATCAAGAAGGTACTTGTCGGAGAAGCCAACAACCAGCAAATCGGAGTTGGCATCATTGGACTGGAGCAAAGTTGTGGCTCCCATAGTAACTCTTCCAGCTGGCACAGACCGGCCCGAATTTTCAAACAGACGTGCTTAAATGAGCACACATTTTTATACGCACCAGATTTTCACACACAGCTGCCCTCCCCATAGCGCACAGGTTTGTGCGTGCATACGTTGACATGGCCTACCTCTCACCACTCATACACCAGAACAGGTTGTACACTGGGAACATGTGCATCAGTCATAACTAACTGTGTACAGAAATGCACATGCACACACAGAGGACCACTCTGTATAGATGTTCTTCATGACTGTGTATGATGTCAGTTTCTCTGCCCTGATCAAGATCCTGTGTATTCTGAATCACACTGACCTTTTGCTCTTGTGATCTCGCCTCCACTGCATTTCCCTTTTGTCATACTTAGGTGGTACAAGTCCCATAATGCCATCATCGAATTCATGGTAGTGAAGGTCAGAGTGTGGTGTGTATAAAGCTGTTTATGGAATAACGTGTGTGTTACATACAATGCATTAGTTCTTCTCATCTGATATGTTAATTTCAGAACCCTACAATGCTTTACTTAATTATATTAATTAAAATAACTCGACTTGATAATCATAGATCACAAACCACAAAAAGGAACGTGCACAAACGTTATTTAATATTGGTATAAATGAATGCAAACTGTCATAGGTGCTGGAACTAGGAGTGTGGGGGTGGGGTGGGGGGAGTGCTACAGCACCCCCTGGCTTGAAGTGGTTTCCATCATATAGAGGCATAGGCGCCGACTCCGTGGGTGCTCCAGGGCTGGAGCACCCACGGGGAAAAATTGGTGGGTGCTTTGCACCCACCGGCAGCTCCCCGCCCGCCCCGGGGCCCACGCCTAGCTTACCGCAGCACCGGGCGATGTTGCAGGGCCCCGCCCCTGACGCCGGGCGTCGTTGCGTCAGCGTCGAGGGTGGGGCCCCGCGACGTCACCCGGCGTCAGGGGCGGGGCACCGCAACGTCGCCTGGCGTCGGGGGTGTCAGCACCCAGCGACGCTCACGGAAGTCAGCGTCGCTGTGTACAGGGTTTACAGTTTGGTTCAGTGGCTCTCAGCACCCCCACTATAAACATTGTTCCAGCACCCCTGATAATTGTGCTGTGGCTAATTAAAGACAAGAAATTTGAAAACCCCTTGTTACATAACATAACACCATTCTGGTGCTCAGTCTGTTTTGGGAACATAAAGAGATTTCTAGGCTACACCATTCTTTTGGAGCAGCTGAGACCCAGAATAACCGAGAGTGGAATCTGGTCCATGTTGTTTATTGTGAGCAGTTAAATACATTGTTGTAATGTCAGTGTCCAGCTAAGTTTAACATTCCTAGCTATGGACTCAACACAGGAAAGCATCATTATTCAGGACTGTACTTGACTAAGTTACACTGAAGTCATTAGGACTTCAACATGTGATTAAGTGCTTTGCTAGACCAAAACTTAATTGCTCAAAGACATAAGTGCTTGGATTCAGCAAAGCACATAAATTAGCATGTGCTTAAGCATTCAGCAAAGCACAGGCTTAAATCCTGCTGAAAAATAAGCACATGCTTAAGCACTTCACTGAATTGGGGCCATATATCGCAGCCTTCATGATAACCGCCAAAAGAATAATGGGATAAATCATTAAAAAAAAAAAAATCAAGCTAGCTCATTCGTTTTGTACCATGCTCTTGATCGTGGAAAAAAGTGATTATCAGAAAATATTGTCTCAGCTAGAAAATGTCTTTCTTCAGGAGAAGCCTCTAACATTGTATGTACAGATCTGAGACCCTGATAAATATCTTAAGATTAAAAGAAGGATATTTATCATGCAGACTGTCATCTGTATTGTTGGCATTCTCCTGTATGACCTAACTTGAGAGGTGAGAAGAATATTGATTGCCAGCAGAGCTGGAAACCTCCTGGTTGAAATGTAGCATGTGATGATCACTGTATACCTGCATGCAAAGCTGTAATCTAAAAGTGGACAGCTCAGACATGTAAAACTCTGCTTGGATGAACAGTTATAGTGAATTTCAGAGTCAAAAGTAAGTGCTGTTAGGTCTGGGTATTGGTTACTTGTGTTTGGACACTACTATTGTCCCTTTAATGCCTTATAATGTTCCTTGTGATATCAAAGAGTCAGGATTTTATTGCAATCAGTATAAAGTGAATTCTTTATTGAAACCACTGGTGACAGACAGACCTGGATTGTCTAGCTCACAGGCTAACAACATACAGCCTGTGATTACTAATGTCACCCTAAGCCCAGGTGTACACTGGGGGGGCGGGATCGATCTAAGATACGCAACTTCAGCTATGAGAATAGCATAGCTGAAGTCGGCGTACTTAGATTGACTTACCGCGGCATCTTCACGGCGCTGAGTCGACGGCTGATGCTCCCCCGTTGATTCCGCTTGCGCCTCTCGCAGCGGTGGAGTACCAGAGTCAACGGGAGAGTGCTCGGGGATTGATTTATCGCATCGAGTCTAGACGCAATAAATCGACCCCCGATAGATTGATCGCTACCCGCCGATCTAGACCCTCTTGGACTAAGTAAACATAAAAGAGATTGATGTCTACCTTATAATGTACCATAAGTGGCATTACAGGATCAAGTTAATTATGATGTAGGGAAAATATATATGTTTTGTTTAAAGTGTGGTAGTCTGGTTGAAATATGCCCATTCAGTGAACTAGGGAAGAATGGCTGTTAAGCTGACCTCATATTTTTTTTGTTACATTGTCATGGTAGGTGTTCAGCAGCAGTCTCAGATTCAGAGACTCTGACAGGGCTGCAACATGAATGCTCTTGGTATGGCCCCCACAATAGGGCTACACAGCGGGCCCTATCATGTGCCTAACCCTGGAAAAACCTCGGGTTGTGGTGGAAGGACATGAGAAGAAGAAGCTAAACTCAGAATTGCATTACCTGCTATCAGAAAATAATTGACAGCATCTCGGACACTGTGCAGTAACATGCTGATGTCACATTTATATGAGGACATCCTCATGAAAGAAGCAGAGCCTTTGATCACAGCTGAACCTTGTTTTAGGGGACAGGGCTTCCCAATTCAGTGGGTCTATAAAAGCAGCCAACTGTCTGGCCAGTGGCACAGAGCCAGCAAACGGAGATGAAAACAGGAAGGTTTGAGTGGGATTTGGAGAGGATGTGTGTGGTGTTTTTCTATGTTTTTTTTCTTCTTTCTTGACGGGAGCTTAGGCAGGAAGGCTCTGATAGCTGAAAAGGCAGCAGTGATAGTGAGCCAAAGAATGAAAGAGACAAGGAAGATCACTGAATGTGGAAGCTTGGGATCTACATTATTCTGGAGGGCACCTGAAATGTGCTTTGTTTGTTTGAAGCATCACCTAGTAGATCTGATGGAAGAGAAAATCTGAGGTTTGGAGATGCACCTAGAAACTATGGCTGAGTTTTGAAGTGGATTTGAGTGGATGATGGAGGGAAGGAGAGAGGAGGCTGAAGAGAAACCTCAAGATTTGCAGATCCATGCTGGAAAAGAGAATTAGGAGGGTAGACTGGATAAAGAAAGTGTCCAGTGGAAGCATGTGACTATGAGAAGAAGGCAGAGAAAGGAGAAATAGAGCTGAAGAACAGGTTTGCTGAATTGGAAAATGAAGGGGACAGGCAGACAGTAACAGAAGACGGGCGAGCAAGGAAAAAGAGCAGAGGAGCTAGTCCTGGAAGAGGGGACGAGTCAATGGAGGTAGCCAGAATTTGGAGTCCCAGGAGGATAGAGGATGAATCACAGAAGATTGAAAGTGACAACATAAGACAAGAAGACTTGCAGGCAGAAAGAACAGAAGTGGGAAAGCCAGAGAATCACACCCACACCAGGAAGAGGCAGGTCTATGTGATTGGGGACTCCCTACTAAGAAGAGGATTCCTAAGAAGGCTTGTCACCAGAGCTGATCTGCAGAACAGATGGTTGTGCTGTCTGTCAGGAGCTAAGATATGGAAAGTGGACCGGAGGCTGAAGAGGATCCCAATGGGAGCAGAAAACTATCCACTGATTGTCTTTCACATGGGAACAAATGATACTGCTAGTTTTTCTCTGGGACGTATCAATGAAGGCTAAACCAGGCTGGGAAAGATGCTTAAAGAAATGGATGCTCAGATGATCTTCAGTAAAATTAGAAGAACAGGTTGTAGAGTACAGCCCTCGTTTGAGTGATCATGAGTTAATTCAGATTAAACTAAAAGGAACTATAAACAAAAATAAGTCTGAAGCTACGGTCCTTGATTTCAGAAGGGAAAACGTAAAAAAATTAAAGGAATTAGCTAGAGAAGTGGACTGGTCTGAAGAACTCTAGGATCTGAATGTGGAGGAGGCCTGGAATTACTTTAAGTCAAAGTTACAAAAACTGCATCCCAAGCAAGGTGAAAAGATTTGTAGGGAAGAATGGCCAACCAAACTGAATGAACAAGCATCTCAAACAAGTTATTAAGAGAAAGCAGAAAGCCTACAAAGAATGGAAGATGGGATGGATCAGCAAGGAAAGCGCTCTCTTGGAGGTTAGAAAGTGTAGGGATAAAAGTGAGAACTGCCAAACGCCAAGCAGAGTTGGACCTTGCAAAAGAAATTAAAACCAGTAGTTAAAAGTTCTTTAGCCATAGGAATAAAAAGAAAACAAGGGAAAAAGAAGTGGGACTGCTAAACACTAAGGATGGGGTGGAGATTAAAGATAATCTAGTTATGGCCCAAACAAATACTTTGTCTCAGTTTTTGCCTCCTCAGTAAGGGCAAGGGGGAGATTTGGGAGCAGTGGCAGGAGGGCTAAGGGAATGAGAATATGGAAGCAGAAATGTCCACATCTGATGTGGAAGCCAAGCTCAAACAGCTTCATAGGACCAAGTCAGGGGGCTTGGATAATCTACATCCAAGAATAAATACATTTTTGTCCTGATTCAGGATGGGAAATATTTTCAAGCTCTCAAAATTTTTTTTAAGGACTGGAAAACAGTCCCTTGACCAGCGCTTTGCACAAGTAGTCTCCATGTAAACATCCTCATGTTATCATTACCTTGTCCTCCCTTCCCCCCTCACCAAACTGAGGCACAGGCAGGTTAAGTGACTTACTCTTGTCCAAGATCACACTCAGCAAGCCAGTAGCAGAACTGAGAATAAAGTATCAAATCAATCAATCCGATATTGTCTTGTTTCTTTATGCTCCCCTCTCTGCACCCATCTGTTGTCTCTTGTCTTATAGTTACACTGTAAACTCTTTGGGGTAGGGATCATCTATCTGCTCTGTGTTTCTTCAGTGTCTAGCTCAAGAGGGCCCTGGTTCATGACTGGGGCTTGTAGGCACTACAATAATACAAATAGATAATGATAGTAACAATAATAAAGCCTTCCCTGCTGTAACCACAAGACTACTCAGCCTACATAAGATGTTAAAATTCACTCCAGTGTATTCAGCCTAGTGCAGGGGACTTGCCAATGGCCTTATATGCCACCTAAACCACACTTCAACCCTGCATTAATTGAAGCCCTGCCCAAGCCCCTGTACTGGGCTGAATTGCACCCTTCATGAAGATCAGTGATGTACATGTGAAAATGGGCACATGACAGAAGACTCTCTAGGAGTATACGATGGCTGGGTTTGTTAGAACATAATTTTCATAATAGCTCTCTAATTCTCTGGGGATTAAGGCGATGAAGCTTGAAATGACAAACATGCCAGCAGTAGAACAGGAATTGCAGCAGCAGGGCAGGAGACAGGGACTTCTGAGCTTCCTTGCACCACCCACCCCTCCCTGCCATGACCAAGGGAACTACCTGAGGACATCATGTGCTAGAAGCACCCACCCACCCCACAGACCATCCATTCCAAGGGTTCAGGGCTGGAGTTTAGAAGCTCTCATGGCTTGTAACCGCTGGAAAAATGTCCACAGGGGTATGGTGGATTCTCCATCCCTTGAGGTCTCTAAATCAGGGTTGGGTGTTTTTCTAAAAGAAAAGGTCAGCTCTTGGTCAGCCAGACATTATGGGCATGATGCAGGAACCACCTGGTGAAATTCTATGGCCTGGGTTGTGCGGGAGGTGAGAGGAGATGTCCCTTCTGGCCTTAAAATCTATGAACTTCTTGCCTTGCCTTGCCCGCTTTTAGGAGGCTTGCACTCAGCGGATGTTGAGAGTGCCCTCCCCCATCGCTTGCACAAGGCTGATTGGATCCTCCCCTGTTGCTCTAATACCCCTGAAAGGTCTATCTAGACTGCAATAAAACACCCACAGCTGGCTCATGTCAGCTGATTTGTGCTGAGGCTGTACAATAGATGTTCATGTGTCTGCTAGAGCCTGGCCTCTGGGGCCCCATGATGTCTACATGGTAGTTTTATAGCCCTTCAGCCTGAGCCCTGTGAGCTGGAGTCAGCTGACATGGGTCATCCGTGGGTGTTTTACTGTAATCTAGACATACCCTCAGGATATTAAATAATACCCACTCCGTGGTCCTACTTCTAGCACTTTTGTGACTAGAGAGACTGTAGTATTGATAATATTTTATTGTGTGGTTATTGTATTTCTGCCGCCACCCGGCAGAGAGAGAAACTGAATTCTGATGTATTCCCATTACCCCCAGCAGAGACATTATGTGTTTTCCTATGTGCTCAATAAATCAGCAGTCACTGAGGGGAAATCTTTTTTAAATAAATTCAAATACATTAATAATAGTTCTACAACATCTCATTTAAAGTTTTGTGCGTGCTTGGTTTTTCTACTTATCTTGGTTTTTTTAAAAAAAGAGAAGAAAGCCTAAAGGTGGGAAAAGGAAACTATAGGCCAATCTCTGTCAGGCAATCTGCATAGATGTAGAGAAAGAGAGGTGGTGAAGTACTTCTGCTGTCACAAGGCCATTGAAAAAAAATAAAGCTACCCAAAATTCTGTGTGGTTTGTTATTTATGATACACCACAGTGAGATTGTGTTACACATTCCTACTATCCTGAATCACAGCAACTGCATATGTTACCATTTGAATCTATTTAAAGAGCACCCAACTCCACTCTAGGTTAGACCTGCAACTGTTGTGGATGGAAAGTGTTAGCTAATTAAGCATTCCAAGTGAATTAACACATGGAGGGACTCCTCAGTTTGCCTGGGATTACTGCAGACTTCATTTGCTAACACTTTTTACTTGTGAATCACAGGTAAAACCCTGGCTAGCACTCTGTTTCCCTCTAGCAGTGCTTCTCAGCAACAGATGTGCTGTTGTTGCAAAAATTAAAAGTTTAAAATGTGCTACTAACCCCCCCCCACCCCTCCGCCCTGTAAAATGCATACAGTGTATGAGAACAAGAACTACATTATTCCTTTATGCTGGCTCTTAGAGGAAGGGTTGGAATAGTCCCACATTTTCTCATTCACAAAAGATAAAAGAAAGCAGAAAAGAACCTAACATTGCAGTTGTTGTGCACCCACAATTATCATTTTTGGGGAGGGGTTGGAATAGGGGCAGGGAAGGTGTGGGAAGAGATGGGGCAGGGCCTCATGGAAGGGATGGCGTGGGGGTGGGGCTGGAGCAGAGAGCGGGGAGCGGGGGGACTTTTGTATCTTTATATGAAAAGGTGTGAGTGATGTGGTCCTCGGGCCAATGTACTAGTCCTCATGTGGCCCTTGTGGTGATTTGCGTTTGAGATCCCTGCTCTAAGTGGTCTTGGTACCACTAGAGGGGACAGAACACCACACCCAGGAAGTGTGTTGGTTACACAAGGAAAATAGTTTCCATTGCAACTCTCTCTATTCACTTGTGAAGGATGCCCAATGCATTAATATATTACTGAGGCTTTCAATCAAAATATTATCACACAGAATCTAACTGAGCATAGAGCCAGTACCATACAAAGCAATGATAAGTGGATTCTAGATCTTCTTGGGCTGTTCCAGTACATGAAGCTCAAAACATTTTAAGGCTTATGCACCAAGTTTTTGTATGTGAAGTTTTGGGTTAGATATGGCTTGGGGCTAGAGATGGGCAAAGACACAGTTAATGGCTGTTCGAATGGAGGGTTTGGGTTCAAGCCCATGTCTGTGTGGGTACTCAAAATCTCTGCTCTGAACTCACAAATGGTATCTGCATAGGTTGCTATTCAATCTAATTATCTAGCTTCCTTACATAAGTGTGAATCTGAACTTTGGGTGTCCAAAATCTTGGACACATGATATTGAGTGTTTGACAATTTGAATGTGTAAACTTGAGCAAGCAAATTTCGATACCTCTGAAAATTTCCTACAATCTCATTTCATTAGCTATAGCCATCATTTGACACTTCCACAACATTTATCTTGAGGAAAATTTCTGTGAGTACTGCATTCCCAATTAATACTACTTCAGGTGTCGCTGAGGGGGAATTCTAGATCACCTGTAAGTATTCTGGCATTATCCACGAGTTGCTGGTTAGACTAGTAAGGTATTTTGATCCCAGCTGACTTCCAGTGTTCTCTAGTCCCTTTGCAGAAATTAAAGACGAGGTGTCAATTTAACAGAAATGTTACTGTTGCAAATAAGACTAATTTATCCAGTTTTAATCTCACTTGATCTCTTCCTTTAAAACAATTTCTGCTAGATAGCTTGGGTCCAGCTGAACTGCACACAGCACTAGTTGATTCTCTGTGTGTGTGTCTGAGTGCATACAAAGATTATGTAAAGTGTAACTTTGCACCTCTCATTCCTTGGTAATGGCTGGTACCCCAGCATAAGTTAGAACATCTTGAGAGGTGCTGTAACTCATGGAAGCAGCTCACGGCCAGATTTTCAAATTACCATCAGTAGGAGGATGGCCTGGAACCATACTGGCCAGTGATGGCAGCGAGACTATCCAGTTACAAGGTGGCACAAAGCAGACCCTTTTCTTAGAGATAGTGATAAGAGACCTAGACCTAGATCTCACATGCAGGCTTGAAGACTCCCAACTCCTGCCTCCAGCTGTCATGGAACCTTGAGACCCATGCCACTGAGCATTCTTGTGCTGAAAATTCCTGCTTTACTGTCTGCTAGGTCCCTTCCCCTATGTCTCAGCAGAGGGTGGGTGTGATGGGGTCTACTTACCCCGCACTAGCCCAGACAGGGTTAAGCCCATATTATTGACAGTGGAAGTCCCGCCTCCCCGGCGGGACTGGGCATGCTCCAGATGCTCTAGCAGTATAAAGGGGGGAAGCCCAGCTCATTCTTGGCTGGAGGCCGCAGGGGAAGGACCCGTCTGGGAAGCTCCTGTGGAGGGCCAGCCCCTGACTGCGCCGGGAATCAGAGCCTCCTTGGGCCCACTTGAACTCCGATGGCTGGAGGAGCCACAGGAGGTGACCGGCCCAGCTGACCACGGAGAACCCGAACTCTCATGGGAGACCCCAATGCAGACACTAGTAGGAAGTGACCCAGGGAGGGTGATGGAGTGGCACTTCCCACTCGGGAAACCTCAGCGTGTTTCAATAGGACCCCCTCTGCTGAGTCAGTGGCAAGTTAGGGCCCTGGATCAGGGCCCGGTGGAGTCAGGAGAGCCCAGACCCCCCTACTGGGTCTGCCACACCCCTTGGTGGGCGCCCCACCCCTATAGACTCTGGCCGCTAGGCCACGCTGCCCTGAACCTAGGGGCATAAACTGTCACAGTGGGTTACAGCTGCTTATTTTATTAAATTAATCTCATCTTTATCATTTGTTTCTTTCACAGTCATTCAAATGTTCTGCTTGATTTGCATTGTGGCAGGTGGTTTAACTAACTAGTTGGGCATTCCCCAGGTGGCATACAGCCTTTATGGCTAAATCTATGTCATCCCTGTGCCTTCCCAATCTGGGCGTAGGGGACGCAGTTGGAAGATGAGGTGGTGCAACCAAAGCATTGTCCTTCTCAGCCATTACAGCTGGGGGTAATTTAGAACAGCCCCGAGATAGCTGTGGGCCTCAGATGTTCAGGACGAGCTTCATCTCTTCAGGGGAAGTATGTAATGGTCTGCCAGAGTGTGTTATCCATCCCCCATTTGCTCAATCCACAGAGGATGCAACTCTGTTACAGCCCCAGCTAGAGAGGCTGGACTCGTTAGCTCAAACTGTATTAGATCATGCTTCTACCTTGGTTCACCCCCTGGTGTATCAGTCAAGATGTCAGTCATCACATTATGTGTCCCCGTCTTTGCCCAGTCCAGAGGATATAAGTCTGTTACAGCTCCCAGCTAGACTTCACTGAGACCAAGGAGACAGGTATTTCCATCACAAAACCCACCAGCTGGCATGCCAGTGCCACTTTTTGCAAGCCATCTCATGGACTCATTGTATCCTGGAGAGGGGTCATAGAATTGTGCCCCTTGTTTTCAGGATCAGTAGAGAGGACATGGATTAAACTCTTAAGCTATAGGGACTGACCTGTCCTCTCACCCCGAGTGCTGTATTGTCTAGGTCAGGGTAAAAGGCACATTGACAGGGGAGTGCGAGAAATGTCACTCTGCTGCTGTCCATGCTAGAGCTATCCTGTGACTAAAGCGAGATCACCATTGCTGTCAATCCAGTATGGTTCATAAATACAAAATTGAAACAGAATTTTAAATGAAGGTGGAGAAGAAATTCCCCAAAGGGTTGTGTGAGGCTAATGCAGAAAAGAAACAATTCCTCTGATTCTTTCTCAGTGCCTTTTGCTATGGTACACAGCTCAGCAAGCTAGTGAGTGCTTGTCAGTATGTGGGAGTACAATGGAAAAGTTGATCCTTTGTCCTAGTGGAGTAGTTGCTGGAAAGCAATGTCTATAACAGGATCAAAACGCTGAACCGTTTGCTTTAAAAACAAACCTTATGTAATCGACTTTTTACCAATGTTTTTTCTAATTGTTTTCTCCCAGAGAAGGTAACGGCCGGGCAGACGTAACAAATTGTACACACTCAGAATATCATTCATGATAATCTGGATACACTTTATATTAAGATTCCAGGCTAATAAGTTATTAATAGGTATTATAATTGTTATGGACAGGAGTAGTATGTGTTATAGATGAAGCACGTAAGTACGTGTAATATATAGCTACAAACAATGGTTGTAAGGAATCTATTGAATTTTGTAACAATCTATAACAACTGACTAACCATTGATTAAAACATATGTTAATAATTTATTTTCCCTTTTAAAATATAAAATATAACCAATAACCTTTTGGTTTTAAAAGAAAAATTCCATGCAGAACATCCAAGGGCCCATATAACCCACAGCAAGCTAGAGCTAAATTCTGTAGCAAGGTGTCTAGATTCCACAGTACGTGGGCAAAAATTGTCATAGTTAAGCTTTAATGTTAACAGTCCATTAAGATGCATGGAGCAGTTTCCACCTCCCAGTTATTGTTTTGGGCTGTCTGCAGACTCAGGCAGACATCACTCCATCAGTTTAAGTTGGTTTCCCTTTTCAAGATTATCTCCTCAACACTTAGCGTAGAAACATATCTACTGTTCAGTAATTAAAGCTGAGATTCTCTATCACAATTCTGCAGCCAGGGGTGAATTTGATGCCAAACTCTGTGGCTACAGAATCATGGAATATGTACGGCTCTCTGTGTCCGCCTGGTTAACTTATAAATGTGTGTTTCGCTGTGGCTGTTGGGTCCCACAACCCTCCTATTGCTGTGCTGCAGTTCTCTTGTTTGTTCTCTCTCTCTCTCTTCAGCCTCTGTTGCAGAGATTGTCAACCCACAGCCTTCTATCTTCACAGTCATGACTGAGTTTTAAAACATCCACTCTCCTTCAGATACCAATCCATCTGGCAATGTTCTTGAGATAACCAGCTCTCTTTCTTCCTCTTCCTGGCTTGCCTGCGAACTTGCCTGGGAGTTTGACTGCTGGAATTGAGTTACTCTGCGACTGGCAAGCTATGTGTAATCAGAAATATGATATTCTTTCCCTAGGGTTTCAAGTAGTTGTGCTCTTTTTAAATTCAGGTTATCCAGCTAATGTTTAACGTTTTTAGAACACCAAAATGTGAACACTCTGAACCATCCTTTTTAAGCGCCTCGCTCCCACATCCATATGGGAGGTTCAACAATAAAGAGTTTTAACTTTCGACAGCACAGAAGTCTTTGGAGTTGTCAAGTATATTGTTGCAAGCTATATCCTTCTCTTGATTTCTTTGTCACAACTTCCATCTGATGTTGTCAGACTCCCTAAGTTAGGGTGACCAGATGTCCCGATTTTATAGGGACAGTCCCGATTTTTGGGTCTTTTTCTTGTATAGGCTCCTATTACCCCCCACCCCCGTCCCGACTTTTCACACTTGCTGTCTGGTCACCCTACCCTAAGTAGGGAAGCTATTCACTTGTTTCATCAATTGACCATTGTTGCCTACCTCGTGTGTGACTGTGTTTACTTATTAGCATATTTGTTGTCTTCCTAATGTTGATCATCGTTCTATATTTCTTTCTTGCACTATTCATAGTGATAAACTATGCTGTTCTTGCCATTGTTAAGGCACCAATGGGTACTTCCCCTTTCCCTGTATGACATACAGCTTGGCAATCAGAGATTCCCCAGTTTTCTAACAAGAGGTGGGGGGGTCTGGTGATTATCTCGCCTGTTCACTTTCTGCTTCCCTGAAGAGCAGAACAATGCAGACAACCCCCCTTCATGTTTGCCTTCCTGCGCAGTGTTACATGTGCTGTCTCTTCAGCATTTTGCCAGATAGTTGAAGAGTGGGTGGAAAGGGGGCTCCCATCAAGGAAAGCAGAGTCTGCAATGGCACCAGTTACAAAGACATAATGCAAAACCTATCCTGGCCCCAACAGACCCCTGGAGAATGCATAGGCTAGAGTCCAAGACCACCATCCCCCAGCAGGGGTAAATATCACTCTAAGTCCTGTTTTCCTCTCTGACCCAGGAAATATACGTGCCCAGTTTCAGTAACCCTATTGAGACACAATAAAGGTGTTTCTAGGTCTAGAAATATATTTGCTTCCAAAAAGCCTGAAGCTTAGAGGGCAGGAAACAGTTTTCCCATCCCATGAAAATTGGTGAGATATCAAAAATTTCCCATCCTGAATCAGAACAAAAAGTCAATCTCACATTTTAGCAGACTGAAAATCTGAAGAAAAAAAGTTGGTTCTGGTCAATCAAAATGTTTTGTTGAGATTTCGACCATTTTTTACATTTAAAAAAAATATAATGAGCTCATATTTTAAAATAAAAAGTTGTTTCAAACCAGAACTTTTTTATTCT
This sequence comes from Chelydra serpentina, assembly GCA_037349315.1. Taxonomy (NCBI): domain Eukaryota; kingdom Metazoa; phylum Chordata; order Testudines; family Chelydridae; genus Chelydra; species Chelydra serpentina. The sequence goes on along the minus strand of JBAIAC010000004.1, from coordinate 24,151,652 downwards.
AAAAATGTCAAAATCAAATGTTTCAAAAATTCTGAAACTTTTCTTCCAAATTGTTGAGTTAAGAAATTAATCAAAACTGACCCTTTCCTATGAACACTTTCAGTTGTGACAAATCAGCATTTTTTGACAAAAAAAAAATCAAACCAAACCTTAGTCAGAAAATTCCTGAACTGATCTACTGGTCATGCAAAGCTGCCACTTGGTGGTTCCTGCACACTATATATAATCTACACAAGTCTTAGAATGAGCCCCTGAGGTAATGGTCTAGAAGGCAAAGGGTAGTCATTGGTGCAATAGAAAATAATTCATTACGTGACACTGTAAATTATCACCCCCACATTTATAGAAACAATTCAAAATATATTCTGTGTTCTTTTACACTCTTTCAAATATTTCCAGAATGTGTCTCAATTATTTTCCAAAGACAAACTCATGCATTAATATAATTAATTTAATAATTCTTTATGGGAACTTGTCTGAGAGCTAATAATATAGCCTACAAATAGTTATGCAGAATATAACTTCTGAGAAGTTAAAAATGTTTGTGCCTTGAGTAAATATATAACATACTTAAGGTCGGTTTGTCTGTCTATCTACTTATATGGCCCTTCTCAGTGTAGTGTGTATGCACCTGCTATGTTTACAGTTTTAACAAACATTAATGTTTGGTTTTAACTCTTCACAAATATACAGGATTTTCAGAAGTCCTCAGTGTTCATTTTATTCTGTTCCCATTGAAGCCAATGGTAGAATCCCTATTTATTTCAATGGGCAATTAGGCCATTTTAATTAGGGAGTTAGACTTTGGAAAATTCCAACCACATCATTACTTCACTCAGTTGCCGAGATCCAGTTAGAATTCACTTAAAACCCACATTTCCTGCAAAAGAAAAATAATATTCTTGTGGACAGAGCTCCTTTTTCACCAGATGTAATATTGGTGCGATATGCTCTTATTTGCTTACATATAGTGCAGTAGGAGAGTGTTGTTCTTTGTCTCTCTCTCTAGTAGCTTCTGAGTCTGCGCCTGCTTTAATTTTTCACATTTTGAGTTCTGCACATTAGTGAGATTCTAGTTGTTAAAATCTTGATTGTTCTTTTTCAAACAAGATGAATGCCAGGCTATATATGTTATAAAATGGCACGTGGCTTGCTAATCTAGAAGTGGTGATGGACAAACCCAAGTGAGTGAGGACAGAGATGTAATAAGCAGAAATTAGAAACGAGGGCAGAGTTAGTGGATCTGAATCAGATATGAATATTGTAATGTTTGCAACTTGTAGTAATACAGTGTCAAAACAATCACACCATGTTGTAGAATTTTGATGCTCTTACCTAAGCATAATGCTTCAAATGTCTAAGGGAGGGAGGGATTTTGTTGTTAACTGAAAGAGTGATGTATCCTGTTTACTCACAACAGCAGCATATCCTGTTTCTATTTATAAGCTGCATCAATGCAGACAGCTGTAACTTGCACACGTTACCCACTTTTGCAGGCAAATGAACCAATAGGAACTCACTCAACTTTAGGGACACTATGTTATCCCAATATAATGATTATTAAATCCATTTCTAACGTACGCATCACTATAGTCTCTGGCTACTCTTCACATAATATTTTCTTGTAGAAGGATTCCTGATGAGGGGGAACATCGCTCTCACCTTGTCCTTCATCATGTCTTTCTTTGAACACATTCTGATGTTAGAAGAGTCAGTGTAATCCTGACTAGCCATTAGGAAAATGTCGAGTTCTATCTACTTTGCAAAGTTTCATTGTTTGACACGAGGAACTGAAAGGCCCACAGTCCAAGGAAAGGATGTAACTATGCAGAATGCAAGACCGCACTGAGAGTATCCATTGCAAGAGTTTCCTCTCCTGAGTGCAGCAAGGATCCAGCATCAATGCAAGTGAAACCTCCAGGCTCACTGGGCTCTCCAGGGCCATGTTGCAGGATTGGCAGCCTGATGAATGTTACTCACTCTCTCAGCCATGTACTATGGTGACCAGACATCCCGATAAAATCGGGACTGTCACGATTTTTAGTTCTTTGTCCTCGTTCAACTTTGCTCCTGCCTCTTTTTTTTTTTTTTTGCTTCCCCATGTGTCCCAATATTTTGTTGGTTTCATCTGGTCACCCTAATGTACACTGAGACACAAAAACACCTTTGGCAGTTCTCATGGCATGTACAGAATCATAGATATGTGGGGCTAGAAGGGACCTCGAGAAGTCAGCAGGGTCCAGCCACCTGAGCAGAGGCATGACCAAGTAAACCTGGATCAACCCTGACAGGTGTGTATTCAACTTGTTTTTAACAACCTCCAAAAGTGGAGATTCCACAACCTCCCTTGGAAGCCTATTCCAGAGCTTAACTACCCTTACAGTTAAAAAGCTTTTCCTAATATCTAACCTCTAAATCTCCCCTTGTTGCAGAGTAAGCCCATTACTTCTTGTCCTACCTTCAGTAGACATGGAGAACAATTGATCACTATCTCTTTATAACAACCCTTAACATACTTGGAGACTATCAGGTCTCCCCATAGTCTCCTTTTCGCAGGACTAAACATGTCCAGTTTTTTTTTTCATAGGTCAGGTTTCCTAAACCTTTTATCATTTTTGTTGCTCTCCTTTGGTCTCTCTCCAATTTGTCCACATCTTTCCTAAAGTGTGGTGCTCAGAACTGGACACTGTACTCTAGCTGAGCTCTCACCATTGCCAAGCAGAGTGGGAAAATTACCTCCCTTGCCTTACGTACGACATTCCTGTTAATACGCCTCAGAGTGATATTAGCCTTTTTTGCATCTGCATCACATTGAAGATTCTTATTCAATTTGTGATCCCATATAACCTCCAGATTCTTTCCCAGCAGTATTACCACATAGCCAGTTATTCTGCATGTTGTGGTTGGGCTTTTGAGTTTTCCTTCCTAAGCGTTGTACTTTGCATCTCTCTTTATTGAATTTCATCTTGTTGAATTCAGACCAATTCTCCAATTTTTCAAGTTCGTTTTAAATTCTGCTCCTCTCCTCCAAACCCCTGCCACTCCTTCCCAGCTTGCAATCCCTCCCATCTTGGTGTCATCTGCAGATTTTTATAAGCATACTCTCCACTCCATTATCCAAATCATTAATGAAAATACAGAATAGTACTGGATCCAGGACTGACCTCTGTGGGACTCCACTAGCTGTGCCCTCCCAGTTTGACAATGAATCATTAATAATGACTTTTTGAATAAGGTCTTTCATATAGACTACATTTCCCTAGTTTGTTTATGAGAATGTCATGTGGGACTGTGTCAAAAGTCTTATTAAAATCAAGATATATCACATCTTCTGCTTCCCCCCGATCTTATTCCCTATTGTTCTCCCATGACACTTTACCCTAAAGTAGTTGTCCTTAGTGAGGCCATTAAGAACTCGTAGATAGTGTCTCCATGGCTCCCAGAGGAAGTTCCACCAAAAAAATGTCCCCACATTTTTCAATTCAAAGTATCCCTTACAATCTTTCTTATGTATGGTAGCTCTTTCCTGGGGAGTGAAGAAAGTCATTATTAAACAGTCCCTGGATTCTAGTTTAAGCAGCTAACTGGGATAAATGAAACAGCTCGTCTCCTCTAGCTCTTCACAGGTTTTCTCTCAGGAGATGTAGTTTTATATCTTACAAAGAGCATAGTGCAACCTGAATTGTTTACTGAGGCTTGGAACTTCTCCCCCTGCCCCCGATGACTGTAAAGCAGAAGGCTCTTCTCAGTATCTGTTCTCCAAGAGGTGATAAAGTGGAATAAACTTACAGCACCTTTGTTCTTTCCAAAAGTGAGAGAATTTTAGAGCATTGTTAGGCACTCCTGGGTGTCAGGAATTCCATCCTTAAATTGGTTTATAAATTATTCTTGCAGTTTGGGGTGTAGTTCCTAAATTAGAACCTGCTGTAGCAACATTCACTAACCCACACTCCTCCCATCTGTTCTCTGCATGGCAATGACTTTCTAAAAGGGTGTAGGATGAATATTTAGGCAAGGACTATGAGGCTTTTGTTGCTAATGCTTTTAGTGTGGGTTACGTACTCCCCTCTGTACCTCTCGGAGCTATAAAAGTGGGTCTTAAATATCAGTTGCTAATTACACCATTCTTAAGAAAAATCAGAGTGCTCAAGATTTCATTAGCCCACACAGAAGATTTTCTTTGTGTGAGATCATGCTTTTCGCTTGTAGTCCTGAGCGAAGAGCATACCGCTCCTCCCAGGGAAGGCATCAGGAGGAGCACAATGGCTCCCAGGCTACCCAGTTGCAGGGGGAGGAAGGGAGTAATTTGTGACACTCGTTAGGTGATGCGGCGTACTCACCCTTGCTCAGTCGTCATTGTGCAGCATCACTGGCCAGTGTGCTGGGGGACTGAGTTATGTGTGCACCTACTCCTTGCCCATTCATTCCCATGAGGGAGCTTGGGGGCGGGGGAGGGCAGCCCTAAGCACCGAAGCTGCAATCCACGTAGCCCTAATACAGGACTCACCCCATCTGCATCATGCAGCCTTAGTCCCATGCCCCAGTGCAGCCACTTATGGACAGGACGCATTCTCGCCCTTTGTGCTGTATACGTATGTGCATTACCTCCCTCGTCTCATAGCTGCGCACCCTAGTTTATAGTTGGCTAACCAGAAGGGCCCATGAATAACTAAAACCATGAGCCACAGCTTTTACGTACAAATTGAAATGGCTTGCTCTGTCCTTTCATGGAACGAGGCTTTTTTTCATTAAAGTCTACGTGCAGCATTGAAAGAGATTGCAGATTGACATTCAAGTTTCCCAGTTCCCAAGGAAGATGGGCTACTTCTCACTTGAATTTACAAACTCAGGGCACCTTTTTGCTCCCGGGGATATTCAGGTACAAGCTTTATATTCTCCCCGTTACTTTGGAGTATACACAGCTACTCAGGGAGGTGGTCAAATGTACACAATAGACTAGCTATGGTCATCCCAGAGCTATAGAGAGAGGGTGTATTGCTTACTGTCTCATGATGGCCTTTCCTGAGCAGCCAGTGGTGGAGATCCCCTTGTAAGTTGTCAGTTCCACCCATTCCCTTGCTTTGGGGTGGAGAACCCTCATGCGGCTTTGGGGGAGGCAGGAATTCATCCAGAAACCACTCAACCTTTATCAGCAACTGTCGTCTTTATCAGCAAACACACAGTCCCTCAGTCACCAGTCAGGGGCCTCTTTCACTTTCAGCATCAGCTGTTTCTCTTGAGGGGTGGAGATTCACGGAGGCCACATGCTCGGGTTCCTCCCTAGGCCTGTCCCCAAGCCTGGAGAATCTTGGCCTGTTCTGTCCTTGCAACAGCAGCAGCCACATGTGGGCAGCTCATGCAGTTCCTTCTCCAATCCCAGGAGAGCTGGCAGCAGGTAGCAGTGGTGAGATTTCAAGCCAGTTCTCTATGCAGCCAGAGCTTTGTTTGCTCACCTGCCCTGCCAGTAAAGGCTCTGGGAACGGGCCAGTTTTCACAGCACAGCTGCTAATCTGTGAAATGGGTCTTCACATAGCCTAAAATTCATTGGCCCATTTTGTTGCCACTGCAAATTCATGTGTAATTTGCTGTCTGGTTTTACCCACGATCTGTGTTACCAGATTTATTTCTCCCACTGAATATATACATGTTTAGGATTATATTCCTCCATCTATAGAGTTGTCCCCATTAATGTTTACCATTTAGCAAGTAATTATTATCATCACAGAATGCATCTATGCTCATTCCCATATTTTGGAGAAGCTCATGCAATTGTTGCTTTAAAAGGGATTTGAATAGCTATTTATAGGAAATAAATATGGAAGAGCAAAAATGCTAACTAAAATCTAGGGAAAACCCTGACTGACCCTAACAGTTTTACTTTGCCATATTTATTTAATACAAATGCCCTTTTAAAAAAATGTATATGCTAACTGTCCCGGTTTCTGCCACTGGTAGTTTATTCCATATTGTAACTCTTCTATGTGGAAAGAAATTCTGCCCAAATTAATTTAGTGCCTGTCTCTTTTTCAGGTTAAGTTCATGGTCCCTTGTTAATGTCTTTGGCACTTGCTCAAATAGCTTTGTAGCAATTATCCTCCACTTGATAGTTCTCTACATCAAATAGCCTAAGTCAAAACTACTAAATCAGTTTAAATTGTATGGCTCTTTTGCTTTGCATTGACTTGATATCATCCATGGTTTCAATTGATGCTAAAAGTTTGGAAGAGCTAGAATTCACTGAAAACATTAAACACAACTCACAGGTAAGACTATCTTTGCAGAAGAAAATGGTAATGATTTACTCTGAGGAAGAGGAGTAAGTTGTTTGAGCAAGGAGAGATAATTATGTAAAACTCCTGAGTTCTATTCTATCCTTAATAACTCTGTTGTAACCGGAGAAACTCCATACCCATGTAATAGAGCAGAATTGGCTTTTGATAATATACCTGTTTGTGTAGCTCCATGTTGAAATTTTATTTTTAAAAAATCAATGTTTATTTGCTACATAGTTTAAAATATTTTGTATATAACGCTAATCTTCACCTTAGAAATATTGTTCCTATTTAGTGCAGGTGAAAGGTGTGGCTCATCAGCCATGTTAAATGAAGTCCTCTGATTATCTATAAAACAAAAACAGAGGAAGCGTCTCCACAAACTGTTCTCCAAGCATGCCTCAGCCCTCCCCTAGCATAGAAGCAACTATAATTTCACCCATTTTGCAAATAGATGATGGGTGGTTGCACAAGATCATTGTGCATGACGATCTCATTTTTAAGCATTGCTTTCATTACTTGAATACACATCCCCCCCCTCAGAGCCATGAACAGAACTCAAGAATCTTGATATCCAGCCAGGGATGTAGGCAACTTTTTTTATTTTGGAGTGGCGAGGGGGTGGATATTTTAAAAAACAATTAAAATAATAGCGGTTGAATATCATTTTAATAAATAGTTTTGTACCTTGACTAAATTTGTCCACTTTTAATAAAGTGAGATAAATGAGCTTCTGTTCCAAACTCAACCTTATTAAAATAAATTAATGCAATCCCTATTTTTGAAGGGGTTAAGCCCCCAGTTGTGAATGCCCATGTACCCAACATTCCATTTCTAGCAATCCATTGGCAAAATGTGTCATGTCCCCTTCTAGAAGTTGTTCTATATAGAGGATAACTGCCTACTTCGGCTACCAATTTGTTCTTTCACCTTTAGAGGAAGAGGTCTGTGCTGTGGATCTGAAGATCCTAGTCTCAAACCATGCTGACTGCCCCTGTGAGGAAAAAATAGTATATGATCATGTAATACACACAAGACAACAGAATTATGGCTTCAAGCATACAGACCCCATTTACCTATAATGGTCAGAACTGATGATTTAATGATAGGAACCCAATGCTGAATTTTAGAATGCGTCTATTACACTTACTATATTCTCTTTATTTATTTTTAAAAGCTGCACTTGAATAGAGGAAAAGGGAGTCAAACCACAGATTTTAACTTTGATTTCACTGAGATCATCCTGTTACTGTTTTAACTGGAAGAAATGTGCAATCCTTTGACCAGAGCACAGAAACAACTGCCATCTGTCATTTATGTATCATACCGTGTGTTCAGTTAAAGAAACATTCACTGAACTGGCAATTATTTAGCATGCAGTATCTTCCCTGAATTTGAATTGGCTTATTCAGAATCTGCACAGTGTGGTCTCTGATATTCTAAGATTCAAAATTGTTAATAATTTCCTCCATATATAATGCCAACACTCATTCTAAATGCCCTAGAGCCTGAGTTTTCCAAATATTAACATAGATAGATAACATACTATAGAAGCAATTCATTTGTTGGGTGAGGGGACAGAGAACAGACTGCTTTATAAGTTATATATTAACAAAAATTAACAGAAGCTTAGTTAGACATATGTTAGGAATTTTTCTTATAGATCATTTGATTGTCAACCTATTTCAGTGTAGCTTCTCTAACCCAATGGAGAAAAGATAAGAGTTTACCCTATCCAAAAATGGACTATTTTCAAGGCATGTAACATACTTCTGTCTTTCAAACAATTTATTACATGTTAGAGTGATTTTATCAAATTCTTATGAGAGAGGTTTTAACAAGATCAGAAAATGTCACAACACAGATCTATTCTTGCAGTGATAATGGTACGAATTTAGCTCAGTCTAACTACATGTTAAGATTCTATGATTTACCTAATCGATTCTATCTGTTCAAAGTATTTCTAGGGAGTTCATCACTGAAGCACCTAAGCACCAATATTAGCATCATGTTTTTCTCTAGGTACAATTTGCTACAATTATTCGTGTAGGATCAGAATGAAAAATGTATAGTGAATAATTCACAAATCTAGCCTTTTTTATACTTGTGGAACATTCATAAACAGATTGCGATATCCTCAATATTTTTGTTGGCTCAGTCCTTTCTTTTTAGTGATTGTTTCTGTCTGTTTTACTCAATGGATTCTTGTAAACCATTTGCCATGAACATTTTCTACTGAAAGTTTGAGCTATGTCTGTTAGCTGTGAATGTATGCAGTGTAATTGTAGCCATGTTGGTCTCAGGACATTAGAGAGAAAGGCTGGGTGAGATATCTTTTTATTGGACCAAAGTCTGTTGGTAATCGAGACAAGATTTCAAGATGGACAGAGCTCTTCTTCAGGTCTGGTAAAAGTACTCCCAGAGACAGCAAAATGCAAAGTGGAACAAATTGTTTAGCATAAGTAGCTAGCACGTATTGTGAGGGACAGAGCAGCCTGTTAACACCTCTGCAGTCGTAGGACAAAAAGAGGAGTCAGTGGGTTATGGATTGTTGTAATAATCCATAAATCCAGCGTCTCTGTTTAGTCCATGATTTTTACTGTCTCGCAGAGCAATGAATTTAATCTCCTTTGCTCATCTTTAGAAAGTTATGTGCAGGTTTCCTTTGAGGATGAGGACTGAAAGACACAGGCGGCGAGTACGAGAGCCTTGGGGAGGCCAAACCTCCCCAAACAGGGCAAGAAATGCTGGATGCAGTGCACCTCCCTTTGGAGGCATGCCGGCTCACCGACTTTGGAGCACTGCCACCAGAAGCTGCTGAGAAGTGAGGGTGCCACCAGCACTCAGACTGTGGCCCCACTCTCGATCTGCCTCTTCCTGCCCCCAACTCTGCCTCTCTCCCCGAGCCCCACCTGCCACTCGCTTCTCTCCGTCACCTCTTTTCCCCCGTCGCTCACCCTTGGAGCAGGAGGGAGCAGAAAGGAGCGAGCAGCAATGGGCTTGAGGGAGGGGGTGGGCGGAGGGCACCTCACTGGAGGTGATGGAGAGGGCAGGTGGGAGCGCCTCGGGGGAGGAGAGGAGTGGGCTGGGAGCCACAGGCGGGAAGAAGCAGAGTGGGAGCAGGGCCTCGGGGGAGCGGGGAGGGACTGTGGGGCGGGGCCTCAGGGTGGAGTGGGGTACATGGCCACAGTCCAGGCGCCGGTGGCCCCTCCCACTTCTAGGGAACTTCTGTCACTCATGCCAGCCTCCCCAAATGCAAGAGTCACACGCTGCCTATGCTGAAAGGTCAGATGTATATTGCTCACTTTGTGAAAAGTGTGCACCCACAGGTGGTGTTTGTGTCTTCTATCATTTTCCTGTGTGAGTTCATTCGATAGCGTAGTAATTGTCTGGTTTCACCCACGTAGTTGTTGGTTTTGGGGCATTGTGATTGGTCACAAAAGTGACAGCATATTTAAGTCACATGAATGAACATAAGCCGTAACCAAGAGGAGTGCTTGAAGCCACTGTGGCTTTCAATCTTTCAAGGAGAGGGAACAATTTAAATTGTGTTAGTAGATAAAATGTTAAACATTTTCCTTTCTGGGCCCTGTCTGACACATCATTCCTAGTTTTTTGTTTTTAAAAAGCTACTATCAGATTTATTGGCTAGGTACAATTTACATTTATTTTTCCCTGGTCATGTTCATACAGTGTAATGATTGTGTTATTCACTGTGCTAACTAGGCGGGTTGTGTTCAGAGTCTTGTGCTGTTCATGGGATTCTCTGTGAAGGTGTAACCTACACATATACAGTGTGGCTCTCTGTCCCGCTCTAGCGGCTGGGTCACAGATAGCAGTTTGAATCCACTAAAGCCTTTGATCTAACAGACTTTGGTCTTTTAACTTAGGCAGTAGAGGCTCATTCTTCTAGATCGTGAAGTCCTGTGTTTGATCTCTTGTCAATGACTTCCCTGGGCTGTTGCATTTCAAGCACATCAGGTGTATGTATATGTGTGTGTGTGTGTATATATATATATATATATATATATATAGCTATTGATTTTTTTAATTGTCATTAATTCCGCATTTCCAGATTTTCCTTGCTTTGATTCAATATAATAACCCAGAGGAGTCAATTTAGGGCCTGATCTTGTACCACTGAAATCAATGCAAGCTTTGTCATTAACCTCTATCGCTGTAGGATTTCAGTAAAGAAACATGTGAGGCACTATACAGAGGCCTTTGAGGGTAGACTGGGATCTGATTATTATTCTTATGTGTTTGTATATTACTATCAGTGTAAATGATTTTAAGTTGCTGAACATTTTGCATAGAGTTAAAGAAATAGTATAAATAATGTAAAAATTCATAAGAGGGAGGTTGAGACGACAAAAAAATAACTAGATTGAGTTGTTTCAGTGTAGTAGCCGTGTTAGTCTGTGTCAGCAAAAAGAAAACAAGAAAAATACCTGTGGCACCTTAGAGATTAACAAATTTATTTCAGCATAAACTTTCATGGGTTAAGAACCCACTTCATCGGAAGCATGGACTACTAACAAATTTATTTCAGCATAAGCTTTCGTGGGTTAAGAACCCACTTCATCAGATGCATGGAGTCCATGCATCCGATGAAGTGGGTTCTTAACCCACGAAAGCTTATGCTGAAATAAATTTGTTAGTCTCTAAGGTGCCACAGGTATTTTTCTTGTTTTCTTTTAGTTGAGTTTCTAACAATGGTTAGAAATGCCTCCATGCATGAGGCCAAAATGAGTACCCAGGGATAACTATGTTGTGTTATGATTACCAGAATGGAAAAATGGGTGATCAACATGAAGGTGTGATTATTTTTTCACAAAAAATCATAAAGGATGTTACTAAAAACACAATTGTGAGCTGGAACAGGAAAATAACAGCCTTTCTGTATAATGTAACCAGTTAGTCCTGCAGTTATATACGTTCATATACTGATTAACCCAAATAGAGATACACTCAGCACATAAATGATTTCAAAATTACCTGTTGGTCTTTTCAAGGGTCCGGAAGTCAGGTTTCAGCACTTCCGAACTTGTGAGAAGTCTCAGCTTAGTGCATAGCAGGTAGTTATTTTTCTCTTAAAGATTTGCAGGTTAACTCAGTTAGACCTTTCATAAAATGGAAAAGAAAATTCCATTAATGCAAGTTCCCCTAGAGCAGGTCTACAGGGGTTTGGATAAGTGTCTCTTTCACTATGTGTTATGGGTTTGCTAAGTTTTTTCTTAAGTATTGTTATTTTATTCCCTTTGGGATAGGAAATCATAAAGACAATCCTTTGTAAAACCACATCACTTAGTTAAAAAAATAACACTTTTCTGATCCAATTTTCATGATCCACCAAGGTTTTGTTCCGCTTGTCATTTCCTAGACTTTAAGGCCTTAAGAGACCATTAGATCACCTATTCTGACTTCCTGTATAACACATCATGGAATTTCACCCAGTTACCTCTGTATCAAGCTCAGTCTCTTGTTCTGGATGGAAGAAGTAATCCAGTCTTAATTTGAAGACTCCAAGAGATGAAGAATCCACAACTTTCCTTGATAGTTTATTCCAACCTATTAGAAATGTGAACCTTATTTCTAATATGAATTTGTATGGCTTTACATTCCAGCCATTGGTTCTTGTTATGCCTGTCTAGATCAGTGGTTCTTAACCTATTTACCATTATGGGCTGCATATGCAGCTCTCTATGTATTATGTGGGCTGCATCCACACACTATATATGCTACCTGTATGGGCTGCAGCTGTGTGCTGATTGGGACGCGAGTGGGCCACAGGTTGACAACCACTGGTCTAGATTAGAAAGTCATTTAGTACCCAGTATTTCTTTCTCACCCCATGAAAATTCTTATACACTGTAATGAAGTCACCTCTTTTTTTCTTCTTTGTGGGATATCTCACAAAGCAGGAGTTGGGGTCCTATCCAACTCCCGTTGATGGATGGAAGCAGATCATCCAGTCTTAATTTGAAGACTCCAAGAGATGGAGAATCCCCAACTTTCCTTGATAGTTTATTCCAGTGGTTAACCACCCTAACTATTAGAAATGTGAAAGACTCCCACTGACTTCAGTAGAAGTTTGACTAGGCCCATGGTGAGCTGTAACTATAAGGAATCTGAAGAAAAAAATTAAGATTTCAAATTAGATATGTGCTGAATGCGCTTCTTGCCTTCATTTGGGGCATCTATCTACCTACCTTAGGGTGTTGTACTGCTGTCCGTCTCCACTGTATCTGAGTGCTTTCCATGTAAAAATAGCTTGGCAATAGTGAAGTCCCAAGTGGACTTCATGGAGTCTCTGTTCCTTCTCCCTTTTAGAATTAAAACAGATCAGGTGTAGGACGATACTGTGAATTTTGCTCTAGTTGTGTTGGAAATGCTTTATCAAATAGAATGGTTTTGCTGCTTTTCCTGAAGATGATCAGACTCTGGATTCATCTAATTTCCCTTGGAAGTCATTGCACAGCTCAATCCCCTCAGCTGAGAATGCTTTGTCTCATTTGCAGTGTTCCGGGCTTTGTGATCTGCATTGTCCCTGTAGAGCACAATTAGCTTGGTGGTGTAAAGATGGAGACACAGTCTTTAATTTGGCTACATCTGGATCCCTTAACTGCTTGAAGATTAGGATTAAGATTTTAAAACTGTAACCTGAAGCTGACAGCGGGGCTAGCAGAGGGGTGCTGCTCAAGGTACTTACCTCTAGTTAGCTAACTTTTAGATACTTGCTCATAGTTTTTAAACCGACAAAGGTAGGGACATTCAAATTTAAGATTTAAACTCCATCCTTAACTCACCCCAATTATGTCAACATATTGTCATATGTATGATAGCTGTCCCACTGGTGGAGACTTCTGTAGTTCACATGTATAATGGGGTCAGGTAAGGACAAACTTTTATCCATAAATTTTGGTTATCTTGCTTATATGTGGCTGAGTCAGGCCACAATATGAACTGTTATTTCAGTTTGATTCACTCATTATCTACCATGGGTGTTGGCTGTTTGTGCACAGAAACAGCTTTAGCTTGGACATGCAAAATTTTGAAAAATGTCGTTCATTCCGTAGCTGCAGGATCATGCAGCTTCTTCATTTGGGTTTTGATAGTCCCTTTTTGGACCTGTGCACCTTCTCACCACAACTCATGCTTGGCCAAAGATCTCTGACAAAATCCCAATTTAAAATCTATTAGATGATGCTGTGTGTCCACCTTCAGCCGTTTTTCTAATTTAGGTGAAAATTGGCCTTCCGCAGTGGAGCAAATCAGGTCAGGCAGAGCCTGTTTCTGGCCAGTGTAATCTGCTGACAAAACACGCATTAGTCCCCAAGTTGGATATACAACCAGGCAGTTTGTTTGGTTGCATTAATCAGGTTGCTTACATTGACTCTCAGTCGACAGCTGTAAACACTGAATTTCTTTAAAAATTGAATTGTGTGCCCATGAAAAAGTGTGTGATTGATAGCCCTGGAGACCAAAGTCTTTTATATAGCAATAGAAGAGAGGCAATAAGAGAAATTCAATGTGATCTTCCCTACCTGAGTATGTCATTTGTGAGTCTGAGCTGGCGAGACCATTTATAGGTGTGAGAGGAGAGAGAGAGAGTCATTCAATTCTTCATCCTCACTGCTCACACTGCCAACACATGTATCAATCGTAGTGTTGGGGTCCATAGAACATACACCATCATGTTTTCAAGGGAAATGGACTGATTGAACCAACCCATTTCCAATGGGCAAAAAACAGCTGTTGGATGGTAATTATTTTGAATCATATATAATTCTAACAGGTTTTGGAGGAGAAAACCTTTGATTTCCTTTGCCAATTACAGTGGCCATTCAGTGCCACTATCCAAGGACTGAAATTTTAATAAAGAGGGTGAGAAGTTTTGCCCGGGATAAATTGAGACATACAAGTAATTTACAATACTGTGGAATAATGCAATGTAAGAACAAAGAGTCTTGTGTGAGAAGATTAAGCTGGAATGAACAACATGTTTTCTTCACATAACATTTTCCTGGCAAAACAAAATGATATTTTGTAAAATTTGAACACACTATTATAATATAGTGTACATTTATTCCGCAGTGTAATAAAAAAATCCACAAATTAAAGGTATGGTTGGATAGATTGAAGACTGGGTTTTGAAAACTTTTCCAGCTTTGGAACAGGAGTTTATTTATTGAAAAGCAATCAGTCTGTTCGTTGCTTTCTACAAAAAACTTCACACTGCTTTCAGTGCCTTAACATTCTTTCTACTCCCTTTCCATGATCTTCCCCAGAGGTAACTCTTAGCCCAGGGCTACACTGGGGGGGGGGGTGTCGATCTGCGATACGCAACTTCAGCTACGTGAATACCGTAGCTGAAGTCGGCGTATTGTTGATCGACTTACCTGGCCGTGAGGATGGCAGCAAGTCGATCGCTGCCGCTCCCACGTCGACTCCGCTTCCGCCTTTCATGGAGGTGGATTTCCGGAGTCGACGAGGAGCGCTTTCGGGGATCGATTAATCGCGTCTAAACAAGATGTGAAAAATTGATCCCCGATAGATCGATTGCTACCCGCCGATCCGGCAGGTAGTGAAGACAAGCCCTTACAGTGCCACCCGTACCACTGGAGAACCATAAAGGCCTATAAGGTTGTTGTGACAAGACTTCATTATTAAGGATTTTATTTAATTTGGAATGAATGACCTTGGTGGAGAATGTTCTCAGAGCAATAATATCAGTTAGGTCTGGGACTGCTCCAAAGAGTCTAGAAACTTGTTTTTAATTTGAATTCAACATGAACTTCATTGCAAGTACTTGCTAGAGTAGCATTCCGTATGATATGCCTATAGGGATGCACTGCTAAGAATACCATAACCTTGGGCTTGAATAAAAATTTATTATTTGTTTTATTATTTGCATTTTCATAGCACTTAGGAGCCTAATCATGGATCAGGACCCTGTTGTGCTAGAACCTGTACAAATACAAAAACAATGAGATAATCCCTGCCTTAAGGATCTTGCAATCTGAGTATAAAATAAATAGCGGATGGATGGAAGGCACATAAAAGATGGATAAACACTGACAGAGAAGAACAAGGAAATAATGAGACAGTGTTGGTCAGCAGTAGAGGCAGTGGTCTTAGCACACCATCAGCCTGTTGTCAAGTTTTTTTGTAGGCGTCACAGTAAAGAGAGTTCTGAGGAGGGATTTGAAGGTGCGTATGAGGTAGAATAAAAGGTTCTTAAGATTTTTATGAATTTCCCACAAGCCTTTGTGGAGATTAGCAATACTACGGTTATTATTTTTTTACTGTAGGCTAGATCAGTGAATATCTTTTATGGATGTTGGTTTTAGGTTTTATTTAAAAGCAGGCACAGCTGGCAGCAAAGTGCCCCCTCACATCATGCCGAGGCCTCTCCTGAACCAATAACTCATTGTAGTATTTAGGCATTCCTTAAAGATCTCCCATTCCAATACTCATCATAATCTTCAAACACACATGGTCTACTGAGGATCGTTGCACCAGCCAGAGTGACCATGGTTGATGGGTCAGACTGGCCTCTGCTCAAGGTAATGAGCAAAAGCTAACAATGGACCCAGCAGATGAGGGTCAGGTTCCCCATTGGTGATGAATGTGGCTGTGAATGCATGGACCACATAAGGCAGAAGAAGAGCTAGACCTTCTTAATGGTTATCCGTATCCTCAGTAACCAAAGGCATGTGACTGAATAACTCCTGGGAATGAGGATGGTTTCCCCAGAAATAAAACCCCTCTAAATCTCTCAGTCCCAAGGATTTCAGTACTGACCCAGCCAAATACTACTTATTTTGCGATAGATCATAGTATGGCTGCAAGCATAAAAAATATGGTTGAAAAGATCCCTTTAATTTCAGTAGGTAAAACGAATATAGCATTCTATTTCTAAGCAACAAAAGTCTGTTACTTGAAAATTTTTGAAGTGTCCTTGAATTATATTCTGCTGGTGGTGCTCTTTAGGCATTTTATAATTGCTTCTATGTATTATCTAGGGCTTTAAAGAGGAGTTTTAACGAGAAGTTCACCATAGCAAGTTTCAAAGGTTTTCAAACTCAGTTTCGCTCCATTCATTGTGCACTTGTTTTATTTTTTGAGGCCAAAAAATAGACTTTACATTAATATTATGTTTTATTTTTCACTTGTCAGCCTAGTTTCAAATCAAATCTGAGTTCTTTTGAAGGTAGTTAGGAGCTTTGCCTTCTAAATTCTTGCTAGTTTTTTTGGTATTAAAAGGGATTATTTTATACTCTCTTAATATGGCCTACTTTTTACTGTTTTGCATGTTATGGTTATTACAGTTGTCAAACTTGTGGGCCTGGAGTTTCTTAATGTAATTTTTATCCCCTTAATTTGAATATTTATCCTAATACTCCTACAGTTTTTGGGAACCTCACATGAGGTCTGTTGTGTGCATTCCTTGCACTTCCAAAATTTCCATTTATATTGCAGGAATGCAATGTCAGGCTCATAGACCAGAATTTTGAAAGGAGCTCAACACAATGCCCATTTTGTGCCTGATCCAGCCCCACTCACATCAACGGGAACTTTACCATTGACTTCAACGGGCTCAGGATCAAGCCATACATGCTGAGTGCTTTTGAAAATGGTGGTGCTTAACTAGATGTCTAAATGGGAGCTGAACTCATTAGAAAATCTGTTGCCAACTGTAGTTGCTGAGCACTTGGAAACTTAGCTCTGAGCTCTTTTGAAAAACTGGCCCATAACCATAGCAAGTTGCTTTATCATGGTTCTGTTCATAGTTCAGAATTTTCAGCTTCATTCTTAGTGCCTGTTGAAGGCAACGTAAGCCGAAGGCATTCAACAACTCATAAGACTATGTCATAGGTAGTATTGGTGATTTCAGATTTTCAAAAGTGATTTTTAATTCCTCAGTTTTTGGGTGCCCTACTTGAGACCCTGATTTTCAGACATTCTGAGCACCTGCTTCCCCAGTTGAAGTCAATGACTGCTGCAGGTGTTCAACGTTTCTGAAAGATGTCTCAAATAGAGCACTCAAAATTACTGGGCACTTGTGGAAATTTTGACCTAAGGTTATAAAGCTTGGGTTAAAATAAATCATTGAAAGTTTTCTTTTTATCAGGATATCTTTGCATTTCATTTCTCCAGTCAATGCCCATGAAAGGTGCCAGCTTAATGACATAGGAAACTGAACTCACCTATCCATCGACCATGTAGTAAGCAGCCATTGAAATGCCCACACACTGTCCCACAACTGTGTTTTAATCTAAATCTGGAGAGATCAGCTTTAGAGGTAAATACCATAAGTCAATGGTGAGCAACCTGCAGCCCGTGGGCTGCATTTGGCCCATCAGGGTAATCGCTGGCCGGCCGCCAGACCAGTTGTTTACATTTGCAGGGCTGCCTGCAACTCCCAGTGGCCGGGAACTGCAAACTACAGCTACTCGGAGCTGCGGGCAGCCTTGAAACTGTAAGCAAACCATCTGGCCGTCCGCCAGCCACAGGTTGCCCACCACTGCCATAAGTTCTGTAGTTTAGTTTTACCCACTTGATTCTTGGCTCTGTAGTTTTGAACATAGAGAGAGTGCCAGTTTGATACTAAGAAACCATTTTGCTTGTTTGAAAGTAGGTAATGAAGATGATACAACATAGTATCACTATCAAGAGTGCTAAACAACCATCATTTAATTTTTGTATGGCTATATGAAAGCTTTACAGTCAAAATCCTTTATTTATGTTGTCCATATACTTCAGCTAAAGAAGTAGGGACTATGATTTAGATGGGACTTATCCTAAGTGTTCCCACACATGTTTTCTCCAGCAAAGCAGTCCCTTTACAGTCAAGGTCAATTCACAGCAGGTGTGAAGCCAGCAGAACTCCATTGACGTCAGTGGGAGCTGTAGGATATTCAGCAGCACCTCTGAAAAAAAGACCAAAGTTTAATTTAGGCGCCTAATTATGGAATTAGCTCCAATATAGGGCCCTCGAGAAATCATCAAGTGCTGCCCCTTGTGCTAAGGCAGGACCAACAAAACCTAGATCAGCCCTGACAAGTGTGTGTTCAACTTGGTCTTAAAAATCTCCAGTGATGGGAATTCCACAACCTCCCTTGGAAGCCTATTCCAGAACTTACACTACCCTCATAGTTAGAAGGTTTTTCCTAATATCTAACCTAAATCTCCCTTGCTGCAGATTAAATCCATTGTTTCTTGTCCTACCTTCAGTGGACATGAAGAACAATTGATCACAGTCCTCTATATATCATACCTTACATTTTTGAAGACTATCAGATTCCCCCTCAGTTTTCTTTTCTCAAGATTAAAATACCCACTTTTTTAACCTTTCCTCATAGGAACATTTCTTCACTTTGTCAAATATGTTCTTTGAAATGTTTCCTTTCCATGATTCTTGAGGCACTTTTTCTGGACTAAAGGAAGACTTGTTGCCAAAGTAAGCTACAGACTTTGACTATGGGTTTGGACACTTTGGACCTGATCCAACTCCTGATGAAATCAGTGGAAATTGACCTCAGTGGGAACTAGATCAAGACATTTGAAAGTAAGGGCTGGCTTTCCTTCATAGTACTTCCATCCCTATTAAAATAATAGCATTCCCATTGTTGCTGATGATCCTGTATTCGTACATGCTCTCTCAACTAATTACGTGTTTTAGGGGTTGGTATTGTCAGCTGATACTCCACGAGATCCACAGACATGGCTGTTAAAAGTCCAGATACAACCCAAATTGCTCCTGGCCTTTGATTTGCATGCATGTATGCATTTATTTATTTATTTGGTAGCAAAGTCACTGTTATCAATTTGGTAGCAAAGTCACTGTACAAAAGTCCAATGCTAACAATTGCATTGCAAGTCTTGTGTTCTTAGGGTTTCTTTAAAGCTCCAGCTCCTAGGGTCATGTGATTAAATGAAAATCTCAAATTTCATTAAAAAAAAAAAAGTTTCTAGCCCTTATGGTTCCAGAGAAAAACCTGAAAACATGATCCATGGGGACTCTAACGCCTCAAACTATAAGGTGAATAAACAGAATCCCAAATTTATTTATTTTTTTTAAAAATCTCATGATTTTTAATTCATAATTTTGGGGGAGCCTTACTCCTGATATTTAAACATTTGTGATTGACTATATTGGGCTCAAAGATAGTGACAATACACAATAGGGAAAGACATTGCTAAATCCTGTTTTCAGGGCATCATGTGAAGGATTCATTAACTAGTAATTTGTGGAAAGGCTATAGTGCAACTGTGAAGATTTTAGAATGTGAGAGATTTGAACTTGATCTGATTGGTAGAGCAGCACTTGACATCAGTATTCCTCTGTGTGAGACAAAAGTCATTTGTAAACAAACTCTGAGACATTAGTGATGACATTTGAGAAATAACAGAAAACTTGTCCTAGTGATACCAAACAGAAAAAATGATTCCAAATGAGTCAGAAAAAAAACCAACGTAGCTCTTGACTCAACCTCCAAAGGAATGAGTCAGAAACTAAATATACCAAGTAGGCTAAAATCATGAAAAAATAATTTCAGCAGAAGGAGGAAGAAACAGTGGTTTATTTAAACCTCGGGGCTCTCAACCTAATTCAGACACTGGGTGATGTGATTAAACCTTGGGAACGAATTCATTCGTATGAAAAAGGGCACAATGTATTTTGATCGGTTTGCTGAGGTATCATAGAGTAATTTGATCACCTAGCTATAGAAAGTTATTCTTTAACAAGGGAAGTTAGAATTCCAAATGAGAGGGAACAACAACAACAAAAAACCCTCAAGGAAGACACACGGCTGCAGTTAAAAGTTGCATTTTCACATATTGGGCTCAAGTCTGCAGCTGGACAACTCCCACTGAAGTCACTGGGAGTGCTCAGTGCAGAGGGCTTCCAGAACCAAGGCACTTCTTTTGACATTATAAACACTACATGTGCTGTGATATATGCAACTGGTAGTTACATGTATTGCAAAATCATCTGCTCGTTTCAAAGAGATGGAAAAGGACTCTAGATACTACAGTGAGCACCCAGACACTACCATTTTAGTATTTCAGAAAGACGCATATAAGAATATAGGGTATGATTCACCACTGCTTGCTTCTTGCATAGGTATGGAATGTGGGTGTAAAATGGAACCAGACACTAATTCTTCATTCACTCGAGTCACATTTTACACTCAGTTTGCTCAGGTGTAAGTGACTAGCTATGGTTCAAGTCAGTAGAAAATCAGACCTATAACCTTTATAAGTTCATAGCGAGCGACAACTGGAACATAAATGTTTTCATGGTGGAAAGGGGAATTAAGGACATCATAAACCAGTCCTTCTCCCTCCACTCCATAACCAGCACCACATAAGAGTTCAAACAAAGCAGACTTGGGCCTGCATAATAGACTGTTTGTTTGGTTTTTTTAAAAAAAAGGAATTTGTGTCCCATCCTGCCTCGTTGAATGAATTTTTGTTCAATTTTTCACTCTTAACATGTGGAGTTTGGAAGACGTATTCTTGCACATAAAAAATATTGTGAGCTTGTGGATGGAGGAGGAGGGATATGTATCTTATTCTGTTTGATTTCTTCTTGGTTAGTGTATAAGGAGAGATAAATAGCATACATAGTAGATGCACATTCCCCCACATATGGGAAGACACACAATGAGGAACTTTTAAAATATGTATAGCTTAGAGATGCACAAGTTATTTGTGGGATTCAAGAAATCTTCAGAGTCCTTGAGTTGCATAAATATTCATCCTATAAAAAAAAGAACAGAAAGAAAATGTAAGGAAAAAGAGTAGTGGCACAAAAGCTAACCTCATTAGCTTGACATGACTAATGTACAAGATAATGGGAAAAAATCTGTACTTGGGAGACGGTAAAATGATCACCTTTACAGACATTGTCTAACAGCAGATTATCTGTATGAGTCAAAAAGAGGATCTGAATAACTTAATGCTATTTTTTCATTCTTATCACAGATGGTTGCAATCTTTGCCATTTAAAAGAAAACCACCTAAATTTGGCTTTTCACCAGTTAGGTGAGAAAAGTAATATATAATATCACCCTGTTCACATGTTACAAATGGTACGATGGTGCGGGGGGAAGGCAGGGGAGGGGGAAATCCCCCTTTTCTATTGCAAAATGAAAAAACCCTCTATATACTCAGAGAAATCAAATGTCCCCCAGTGGAGGAGGCGTTGAAGATCAAAGTATGATTTTTTCTTATGTAACATGAGATAGGACATATTATGTACATCCAATATTACACTCCCCTTTCCCATGTCACTCACATCTTAACTCTTTGCTGAAGCGCAGGCCAGGGTTCGGTCTTGTAGTTGACAGGACCTGTCAGAAGGCAACCATGAATTCAGGTGTTAGTTAACAACTCCCTGTCACCTTCGGAGAAGGAATAACACACAATCGCTTCAGATACAAATGTGTACAAACAAACAAAGGAGTGCCATTTTAAATGGTACTAGAAAGTCTTAAATAACTTTCTAAATACAGTAAAAGCTATTGGGCAGTAAGACTACCAGTGTAGTTTTCTTGTACAGACTTCCACAAACTTTTCCTGGAATGCCATTCCACACCACAAGTGTCTTTTAGGAGCTCATTACTCCATGGGCAGCTTTGGAAAATTCTTTTTGGAGTAAACCACATGGTAGTTTTGAAATAGTGTAAGGTATGTAATAAACTGGTAACTACAAACAAAGGCCTTTGTCACACCAGGTTGCCAAGTAAATTATTTGATCGGCTCTAGTACATTTATATTAAGAGATGTAGAGCTATTGAAACAATGGAGGAATGTTAAACTATTCTAGTAGCCTGTATGGTGGCAGCAAAGGATGGATACTGACTACTGTAATAGCCTCCCCCCTCCATCATGTGGCAAAAGTAGCCGTTTTGGTGCTTGTGGAATGTTGTGACAAGGGAATTTGGATACCTTGTGCCCCTGCAGCTTCAAACAGCCTTTCATCCCATATAAAACATGCCTCTTCTAGTGGGAGTACTTGCACGTGTGATTTATTTTTGAAACTTATTGTTTTGTGAGAACTCAAGTGTGTGGGACTAGCATTCCATCTCCACATGCTCAGGGAGGATGGCAAAATGGCTGCAGTGAAGGAATTTTTAAAATTGAAACATAAATACGCACAGCGGTTATTTTTGGAGGCATTCGTCCAGCTTTCTTCAAAACCCACCTCTTTACACTTTCTCTTTTTAGTGATCTGCCAACCATTTATACAGCAACTCAACCCACCTCTCCTAGTTTGCCCTCCCAGATCATCTTCTTGGAATGTTTTACAGCATTATTCACAATTGGAACTTCTAGGCCTTGGGGAGATATACTTTATCAATGGCATGTTTAATTGTCTTATATTACATTGCAGTTGTAATGCTCTTATTCCAAGTTTGTGAAATGATGGAATTTAGAGCATATTTCATTTTTGTGTCCATCGTTTTTTGTACCACCAGTGGGTGCCACTTCTGGAGACTGTTTTTCTTCTCCTAAATGTATTTCAATATGTTCATCTTCCATGGAACGTGAGTAAACACTAGAGAGAGGGAGAGACAACTGTGGAGAAAATGATGATTCAGGTGTCAGGAGTAACAATTGTTTCTATCAATGCCCTTTTCTCTTCTAGCTTCCTGCTCCTGACTACCTGGGATCTTCATTTGCAAGTGCTTTTCCTAATGAAATTGGCATTTCCATTCTAACATTCAAGTCCTCAGATGACCAGTCTTCCTCATTTGATGGAAACGTGGTGGCAAAAGGTGTAAATTGATTGAGGGATATTTTCTGGATACGTGTAATGTAAACTACTTCATTAAATTTTTTTTTGCCATGGTTGGTTAAGGAGCATAGGATGCCTTAAAATAATTGTTCTTCAAATGATATGGATTCTTAATTGAGTGGAAATTTAGAGACACCTGTTGGGATTAGCTTGTTGTCTGTCACAGACATCTCAGATCCTACACCAGTAACAGTAGTAATAATAATTAATGTTACGTAGCAATAGAGCTCAGTACTTTACAAAAATTAATTAAGCTTCCCAAGGTTCCTGTGAAGTGTTATACCCATTCTATATTGTTTGCTGGTGTAGCCATGTGATCTTACTACTGATATCCTCATCCTCCCTTTCTCTCTATTGTTTCATGCTCACTTTTTGCATCTGCATTTAAATTAGATTATAAGATTTCAGGGGAAGAAATTTCCTCCTCTGTTTTTACAATGGCAAGTACTAGGGTATTGGTCACTAACATGATATAAATAAAATAATAATAATAATAATAATTTAATTTACAAATGGGGAAAGAGAGACACTAAAAGGCTGAGAGACCTGCCCATATTATCATAAGGGTGTCAATGGCACTATTAAACACCATAAAATACTCTTTGAGGAAGACTGCAATGTAACACTACTTTATTTCTTAAAATCCAGAACCTTAACACACAAGAAGGAAAACCCAGACAGAGAAATCAGAGTGCTCCATAAAGCAGAAAGGTACAGCTCACCCTGCCTTGCTTTAACGCTGACTCTTTGCACGCTCACTGTTGTTAGACCCAGACTCCACACTTCCTTACAGAGCCTCATAGCTTGCAAGCATACCCAGGAAAACTCCCAGAGCATTTAAAGAGAGAGATTACAATTTTCAGTACAACACACAATCCATCCCAGGTTTCTGAGATCTTTGTGATATTATTGGGGGTGATCCATATTTCCTGTAGGTGGCACTTCTTGGATGTTCATGCATCTCAGTTTTGGCGCTCATTAAGTGTCATCACTGTCATGTGGTGTCATGATGTGGTGATGTATTGTGACATGTTGTATCACAAAAATATGTTGCATAAAAAATCATTATGTTACCATGCAACTTGAAGACAGGATATTACAATATCATTATGTAAATATCATCTCAAATGGGAAACCTGAATAGAGCCCAGGCATCTTGACTCAGTTATTTGCTCTCACCTTGATAGACAACATTCCCTCCCTGGTTTCTCTTTCAACTCGACTTTCTGAGGCTTCCATTCAAAGGCTCAAGACTTGTAACAAGACTAATTTGCAGCTGTTATCTGTAAAAGAACCAAGGATCTAATTCTCTCCTGCCTTGCACCTTGTGAAGTCATTTACTATTATGCAAAGTGGTTGTCAAACACTACTGTCCTGATCTGGGAGCATCCATTCTATACTGACCTTGCATAGGTATAAATGACCACATGTGGTGCAAGTCCATGAAGAAGTACCAACCCTTGAATGTTCTGGTGCCACTTATATTCTAATTTTTGACCTTGTATTCCCTCAAACAGTAATGGAGAAGGGAGAGAATATGATGGTGATTAACAGTCAGAGACAAGCATTTGGGAACAGCCTCAGGGTCATACCTTCAGCTGGTGTAGATCGGCATAGCTCTAGTAAGGTCAATGAAGCAATGCCATCTTACACCATCTGAGGATCTGGACTGCTATGTATTGAACTAATTTCTTAACAGTCCTGTACTTAGGGGATACTTCAAATTCAGTCTAGATACAGATTTATGTAAAATGGCCTTTATCTTTGTAATGGGCGGAACTAAAAGCCCTGATCTAAATAGCCTCTGAAAACTTCGGTGTGTTCCAAACTGAGATTTGGATGTAAATGCTGTATCTTGTGCCTGTCTCTAATGTTCCATCAAAACATTCTTCCTACTAGTAATACTGAACTGTTGAATATGTATTGGTGACCTTTCTACATTGTCCATTTTGAAATATCATCAGTGAAATGAACTATTTAAGGCCCATGTACAAAAAGGTCACAAATCATTTCTATAGGGTTTGGGGGAAATTTGGTCAGGAATTAAATACATTTACTCATTAAATAAATGTTTGTTGTTCAGGCAGCAATATTATCTGTTGAGCAACTACAGTAGCTTCCTGTCCAAAAGACACTCAGCCTAGAAGAAGAGCAATCGGAGTAGAAGGATGTGGTTTATTTAGAAAAACAAATCAATCCAGGTCAGAGGCTGAGCATTCAAATTCACTTTTTTAAAATTTCGTCCTACATAATAGTGGAGTTTTGTCCCACCAATATGGATCTCACTTAGCTATGCAGCTAGTTAGTCCTACATTCTCATTCACTGCTTTTTTTATATGTCTTCACGGCAAAAAAAAAAAGTGTGTTCTTAACTCAGGTTAGTTAACCCAAGTTAGCTAAATTGGGTTAAAATAGCAGTGAAGACACAGCATCCTGGCTATTAACTCAGGTTAGTAGCTCAAGTTAAAGCCATGAGCAGAGCCGGAGGTTGAACTTGAGTTGCTAAGCTGAGTTAAAAGTGAGCTGTCATGTCTTCACTGCTATTTTAATTTAAATTAGCAAATCCAACTCAAGAACACACCTTTATTTTTGAGTGAAGACATACCCTTAGTCTTTCCTGGCTAATCCTCCACCTTTTATGACCCTTTTGTACCATTTTAATCCAAGTCCCACACATCTGCTCCACTGCATTTAGATTTTCCAATGACCCATTCCTGCCTTCTGTATTTCTTGTTGCCTCACCTTTATTTATTTAGCCATTCTAAAAAAAAACCCCAACAATCCCCCCCCCCTAGAATATTATTTCACTAGCAAATTGCATTGTAATAGCTTTTACTCACTTTGATTATTGCTTTACATCATGAGTACTCACAATGAAGTCAATGGGAATAGTGTTAGTTGGGATTTACATTGTCTGTTGTTACTTTAGAAAGAAAAGGTTGTTACTTCCCATTGTCTGTAGTTATTCTCAGCCAGTCAGTTTCAACAGGTAAATTTTATTCTTAAATACTGTATTATTGGGATGCTACTCTTGCACTATGGTAATGGGTGGCCTAGAAATACCTAGGAAGGTCGGGTGAATAATTGGCATAAATCCAAATTCTGATACAAGTGGATATTTGTGATCAGTCAGGACACCAGTTACCAGTTTGTTGTAATCAGTTTGTTTTGGTGACTACTTTTTATTAATTATATTACAGTATCAGCCAGTCACGACTGGGACACATTGTACAATAATAAATACTGTTTTGAATAAATAACATCAATTTATCCATAATTGCCCCTCCACCTTGCCATTGTTAGCTGGCTGATTTTGTTTTGTAAATTTCACAGCAGAAGAACCCCAGCAAACCCCATTCTTTAATTGATGTCAATGGGACTAATAATTTACTAGAAGTTGACCAATAAATGCTTTGTTGAACAGGGACCTTGAATAGGAACTTGGAGAATTTAGTGGCCTTATATGTTATTTCAAGAAGAATGTTCCATGCTTAAGGGAAACCACAGGAGAAAGCCTGGAGATTTATATGGGAGACTACAGCTGTGCTGGAACCAGAATTTCCATTTCTTGAGAAATTCTGTGATTTTGAAATTTATTTTCATTACAATCTGGAACAAAAGGTCAAATTTTGAAATTTCCCATGAAATTAAATTAAAAGAATAAATCTGTTTGGGTTAATCAAAACATTTTTGGGTTAAATAAAAGCTTTTTTATATTCTTATTAGGCAAGTCACTTATTCTTATTATCTTGTATGATGATAATAATAATAATATGATTTTTGGAAAGAAAAGTTGCTTTGAAATGAAACATTGAAACATTCCATTCTGAAAATGTTGAAATAAAAAGTTTTAACATTGTCAAAATGCTTTTTTTCTCCCTAAATGAAATTTTTGTCAAAATCATCACGTTCCTGTGGAAATTGTTGATTTTGACAAAACAGCATTTTCCAAAGGAAAAATGTGCTGACAGAAATTTTTCAACCAGCTCTAATACAGACATTAGTATTGTATTGTAAACAATCCATACGAATATTAATGGACCCATGAACTTTGGCTCCAGAAATGAAAATATTAGTCAACCTTTAATCCTTTAGGCCCAGATCCTGCAAACACTTAGGCAAATGCTTACCCTTAAGCACATGAGCAGCCCTATTAATGCCAATTGGTCTACTCACATATGCCCTGATCCAGCAAACCCCTAGGCATGTGCTTGCCTTTACTATCCTGAGTAGTCCCAAAGTTAAGCATGTGCATAAGTGTTTGCAGGATTGATACCGTTGTTGTTTAAGCATGTGTGTATGTTCTTCAGGATTCGGGCCCTAGATGGTGGTAGCAGTAGTAGAGCTTTTATCAAATTCTCCATGAGATCCTCCTGCATATCGAGAGATTTTCTTCAAATGTTATATTCAGCCATTTCTAAATTTCTCTTTGGTTCCCCTTCTTTCTTCATTTTTCACTCATATGAAATTAACAATATTAGGATGATTGTGGCATATTTTTTACCTTCCGATATCCACTTCCTTCCTTTAGACTTGTAGACTTTCTTGTCAGAGAATGTAAATGGTAAAATGCATGTCCAATAAACACAGTCAAAAAACAGAACTGATGCTTACTGAACCCAGAAAACAGTAGCACCAATATGAAATTGTATAATAATTGTATTTCCACTCAAAGAAAGATATTAAATATTGAGGGTCAAAAGATTCTGAGATTAAATTGTTGTTTAATTTATTATTTGAAAAGCTCCATTTTGATTTATTCTTCTGGTCTAGCATGAGGTATTTGACTGACATAGTGTGTATTCATTAACAATATAATGTGAGCTGTAAATGATGTCTCTGAATTATTTTAATCAAAATGCTTCTCTGAATTCATTATACATAATTGAATATGAGAGAGAGACTCCATGAGAAAAACAGCAACCCTATTTTATATGGTAAAGTATATGGATTTCCTCTGCTTCATATGATTTGTGGTATATTATGTATTATCATGATACTTCAATTTCAATGAACCAGAAACAATGGATGTTTCTTAATACAGTAGTTCATAAATATTGAACAGTGCAATCTTCAGCTAGGCAGGACAGCTGTCAATTCATGCAGCTGCTTGTTGCCATGAGACAAAACTTGTTATGAAAGCTGGTAAAAAGTATGCTGTTTAGACAGGTAAGTATAGTTTTTAGACAGTTTAATACAGTTAAGACCATTAATTTAAGAGACTATAAGAAACAATAGCTTGACTGGTGGTAGTTTTCTCATATAGGTGAACGCAATGATTCTAATTATATTTGAGGATACTTTGTAGTGGTCTCTTAAGACAGGAGGATCGCTAAATGAAACAAAATATCAAATTTTGAAATTTGCAAAGAAACAAGAAATATTTAGTTTTGGGTTGATAAAAATGTTTGTTTTGATAAAATTGAAACCTTTCATTTTGATTTCAACATTTAAATATGTGTATGATCATTTATAATGTAATATAAAAGAAAATTTGAAATTATTAGTTATTGCAATTGCATTTACATAGCTGTTCACGTCACACACGTTAGTCAAAATGTCTTTACCATTCAGTAGCAGAGAGAAGTGCATTGTGCAAGTCCATGAGGGAACTAGGCAGCCTTTGCCAATGGATGCAGCCTGCAAGTATATGCAAAGGGAAGACTCATGAAGGCCCCACTTATAGTCATTAGCAGCACATCTGATCACTCTACATCTGAAGCAATTGAGCTTTACCCACTGATGGTGGGGAATGAGGGCTGGACTGTTGGATCTGTCACAAGATAGGCATTTGCTGTGTATGAAGCTTGTTCTTGTCATCTCCTATGCTCTCTGGAGGTGACACTGAGATTCTTTAAAGGATTTGTCCAAATGGAGTGCCTTGAGCTAAGATAGTAGATCAGTGGATTGGACATATCTTTTAACGGGGTAGCTGTGTCATGTGTTGCATCTTTAAGGAGAGATTCTGCAAGGTTACTTGTTGCCTGATGTCAGAAGAGGCAATGTGGGGCAGCATCAGCAGCCAGGGCAGGCTGGTTGTTCCCATGATACTAGTTGTTACATACATAGTTTAATTCAGCTGAGTGTCCACTACTCCTGTGTGAGAAGAGCTGAGCCACACTTGGGAGCAATACTCTGTGAGGGAAGAGCACAAGGCAAGCCCTGAGCTTGTACAGTATTTTTGTAGTAAGAATGCCTGGAAATCATGGACCTTTCAAAGTTAAAGGATCAACCACATTTCTTGGCAGGACAAAGTATTAGAGCTACTTGGCTTACACCCACATTTTCAAAAATGTCCTCTAATTTTGGATCCCTGAGCTTTTTATTTCCTAACTTGAGACACCTATGTTGTGTTTGAACTTTCATTGTCTTAAACTGAACTGAGTCTCATCTGTGCACTTTAATATTACAGCAGATCCCCAAAATAAAGGAGACTGGTTAGGCTGGACAATAATTCACCCAGGACACAATTTCAGGCAGAGATCTCTCTTCAAAGAGATTTGGCATCAGCTGGGGTGGCCCACCGACAAATCTATTCCCTATAGAACTTTACGGATCCAGTGTTTGAATTTGTGTATTAGAAAATGGACTAATTTACTGTCTGAACTAGAGATGGGCTCCAAAAATTCTAATCTTGGTTTTGAACTTCCCAAAGTTCAAGGATTTCTGGACACAGTATTCCAATTCAGACTCATCAGCAATTTAACCCATCAATGTCCACCTCTGACTTTCTTTTTAAAAAGCTTTGTTTGTGGAACTCCCTCCTGCTAGAGGATTCAGAGACATTGTCCTGTTGATTCCCCTTCATTATGTCAATCCAGGACTAGGTAGCACTAAGAACTGTGTGCAGTATTGTTCCTGAAACACCTGCAAGTTTTCAAGTGAACCAAGAAATTCTTCTTCCAGCATTTCCAAGACTCTGAATATTGTCGGTCCACTAAAGTCTTCTCTGAACAGGACAGAGAATCTGGATACTCTCCATTCTCTTTCCAAATATTTTAGGGGAACAAAAGGATTTACAGGTTCATAGATTCCAAGGCCAGAAAGGATCACTCTGATCATCTAATCTGACCTCCTGTATAACAGAGGCTATAGAACTTCCCCAAAATAATGCTTGTTTGAGCTTAAAAAAATTCCTGATTGAGTTAAAAAAAATCCAATGTGAATGTAAAAATGCCAGTGATGGAGACTCCACCACCACTGTTGATAAATTGTTTAAATAGTTACTTGCCCTCAATGTTAAAAAGGTATGCCTTATTTCCAGTCTGAATTTGTCTAGCTTCAACATCCAGCCATTGGATCATGTTATACCTTTATCTGCTAGACTGAAGAGCCCATTGTGACGAGTTGGTATCACAGAAACCCCCTTGGAGCTGCCACCTGGTGTGCCAAGACTACTTCTGCCCTGCTTTCCTGCCTTTTCCAGCTTGGGACTCCAGAATCCTGTCTGTTTTGAGCCAGACCCGCTAGCCTGCTGCAAACCCAGACCCAGGTCTGAACCACGTCCCCTAACAGTTGTAGGCCTGCCTGGAAGCAGCTTAGGAAGTGTTCTTGCCTTTGACACCCAGGTGCCCAACTCTCAATGAGGTTCAAACCCTGAATAAATCCATTTTACCCTGTATAAAGATTATACAGGGTAAACTCATAAATCGTTCACCCTCTGTTTCACAGATAGAGAGGTATGCACAGCTGTTTGCCGCCCCTCCAGATACTAACACATATTCCAAGTAACTCAACAAGTAAAAAGTGATTTTAATAAGTACAGAAAGTAGGATTTAAGTGATTCCAAGTAGTAACAGACAGAACAAAGTGAATTACTAAGTAAAATAAAATAAAACACGCAAGTCTATGTCTAATCACACTGAATAAAGATAAAACCCTCACCAGTTCCAGTAAACTTCCTTTTACAGGCTATGGTCCTCCTAGCCTGGGTCCAGCAATCGCTCACACCCCCTATTGTCCTTGTCCTTTGTTCCAGTCTCTTTCAGGTGTGTCAGTGGGGGGTGGAGAGGCTCTCTCTTTAGCCAGCTCAAGCCAAGATGGAGGGGTCTCCCAGGGGTTTAAATAGACTTTCTCCCCTGGGTGGATACCCCTCCCCTCTCCCTGTGTAGCATACAGCTACCAAATGGAGTTTGGGGGTCACATGGGCAAGTCACATGTCCCTGCACCACTCAGTTCCTTAGGATCCAAGCCACATTCCTAGCGAAGCTCAGATGTGGATTGGCGTCTGCAAGCTCTATTGTCTGTTAAGTGCTTCTTGATTGGGCACTTTACCTGCACATTCCTTTCTCAAGAAATACAACCAATATTCATAATTTCAACTACAAAAATGATACATGCATACAAACAGGAGGGAAAGATTCAGTAGATCATAACTTTTACCGAGATATGTAACATGGCACATGTAGCATAAAACATATTCCAGTTATATCATATATACATTTATAAGCATCTCCCCATAAAGCCTTATGAGGTACACCGTCACACCCATTATCAAATATTTGTTCCCCATGTCGCTATTTATAGAATGTAATCAAGTCACCCCCTTAACCTTCTCTTTGTTAAATTAAAAAGATTGCATTTCTTGAGTCTATCACTATAAGGCATGTTTTCTAATCCTTTAATCATCGGGCAAAGATGTTCAGTTTTCTGCAATTAGAAAGTTGGCAGTTCTAGTAGTATCTTAAGAATGATATTTTAGCTTATTAAAAATGTAGAAAATGTTAAAGGATCTCCACACACAAACTGATTAAACAGGCCTGAAATAAATTTTACTGTACATAATTTACACACAGAGGAAGCATATGTTTCCTCTGTTGAAAAAATGAATCAGACGTTCACCTTTTCAGTGCCTCTCACTCGGTGCTGTATTACTTTTTACATGAAGGACTTAATGCAATCACCATGAATAACTATAATTAAGGAGAAGAAAGAAGGCAAGACTACAAAACCAATGTGCATAACTGAAGTCTTCTTCAGGACTAGCCCTGTTTTTTTTAATGCAATTGCTTCCTAGCCTGCAAGACATACCTTATTACTTCATTAGTTCTTTAAAAGCTATAGAGATATTAATATGTAAATGCAAGACAATCATTTCAAGGTAATACCACTGAAGCTAACAAAAGATCCTTTATTTCTAGTATCAAATGGCGTAACAGCATTTGTATTTTGTTACATTCGTAGGGAGCCAGAATGCCTATGGAGATGATAAGCGACTTGTTTATTAGCTGCACCTAGAGAACGGGGCTTGTTAAAAATTTCTGTGATGTATGAGTGTACAGTGAAGTTTTTAAAACATACACTAACTTTTTAGAAGTCCAGTACACACGACAGAAGGGTTTCTTGGTGATCTGCCTAGAACCAGATCTATTTTCCCTATTATGTAGTATGACTAAAGTAAAAGACATTTCGGAGTTAATTTGTGGTGAACAATTTATTGGGTGTATTTAGCTACTTTCCGTGTTGGTAGAATATCAGTATACAGCAGCACCTATTATAAAAACAAGCCCAAGAACAGCATGTTAGAATTAGAGCTGTCTGACAAATGGAATTTCTGTCCTATGGAAAATGTCAAAGTTTTACAAAAAAAAATGTTGTCCCAATTCAGGAAAAAAGGAAACCTTTGAACTGTTTCATGGGACACAAATTCAAACACATTCTTTTTGAAGAGAACCAACAGGAAATTTTTCGACTTGCTGGCTGACCACTCTGATGGGAGCAGACCTTATCATGGTGCTACCTAGGGGTCCTAACTAATCCCCTTCGCCGTCATTTCTTGCTAGCAATCACTCCAGCACTGTGGTGGTCCTTGTCCTCCAGCCAGGTCACCAATGGAGTGAACCCCTTTCTAGGGTAAGAGTCCAACAAAATACATAGAATCCAATGTCCGCACAACAGAAAGGGTCTTCAGCCCACCTCTCGGCACTTGTGGGTGGCATAACCTTGACTCAGGGTTTACAAGGTATCTACTTTATCCTTGTCTCTGGAGAGGCAGGGTGGGAGGGAAGAGAAGGACGGGATTTATGCCAGTGGTGGGCAACCTGCGGCCCGCAGGCTGCAAGTGGTCCATAAGGGTAATCCGCTGGCGGGCTGCCAGACAGTTTGTTTACTTTTGCATGGCTGCCAGCAGCTTTCATTGGCTGGGCGCAGCGAAACATGGCCACTGGGAGCTGTCAGCGGCCGTGCAAATGTAAACAAATGGTCTGGTGCCTGACAGCGGATTACCCTGATGGGCTGCATACGGTCCGTGGGCCGCAGGTTGCCCATCATTGCTTTATGCCCAGTGGTGCAAGTAAAATCCATTTCTTACCAGTACAGGGCGGGCACCAGCTAAGGGGGGCATGTGACCTCCCCACATGACACTCCATGTGACTCCTCTCCACCCCACCTCCAGCCTGGGGCCCCCACACTCTCCCCATCCCCTCCCCAAATCCATTCCATGTTACCTGCTGGGGGCTCTGTCCTCCTGCTGCTCCGGCGACTTCGGGGCAGGACTCTCCCAGGAAGCACAGCGGGGAAAGGAGCAGAACCCCCAGCCCCGCCCTCTGCCCTTCCTCGGAGCTGCGTCTCCATCCTCCCTCTGTACCACAGCAGCAGCCCCGCCGGAGGACAGGGCTGGGGGCGGTACAGCTGCCGGAGGAGCTGCCAGCATTCTGCTCCTTTCCCCACTGCTGCCCCTCCCAGCGGGGAAAGGAGCAGAAATTCCAGCCTCAGCCCTCTCCTCCAGCTGGGCTGCTGCTGTGTCTTTCCGGTACGCCATACTGGCTATCAATAGCTTGTTGGTACGGCATATCAGCCTACTTGCACTGCTGTTTATGCCCCCTCCTCGAAAAGGTTGGTTGGTAGGGGAGCCCGGGCCCTCCCTCTTCACCAGGCTCCAACCCAGTGGCCTATGAGAGGCAGCCAGATCAAAGACCCTGGATTATTGTAATCAATCGTTTGTTTTTAAATCAATCTACAGAATCAGAGAAATACAGAACTGGAAGAGTCCCCGTCCAATTACCCTCACTGAGGCAGGATTAAGTTTACCTAGACAAAATATTTGTTTAGTTGTTGTTTATCATTTATTTATTGTGTGATGGCATTTGGAAAATTCATTTTAAAATTCCATTGCAGCACATATTGTTTTGCATTCAGAAAAGGCCCGCCTCCCTTACAGACTCTTTCCAGATATGGTAGGCACTGTAGGACTTTTTCTTTGAAAATGTCAACCTTTCCTAAATTTCGGGGAAGCCAGAGCGAAAGAGATACGTTTCACTATGACTGATACATGTCTGCATGAATATCTAGCAACTTCGCTGAGAAGACTCCCTTGAGGATATTGGTGTCCACATAGATGAAATATCCACACACAATGATGTATTATCTTGGCAGATGTTCCAAAATGAAACTTACAGAACTAGAGATGGTTACTCCTGTCACTGTGTATCAATAAATAACAAAATAAAGGTATACATAACCAGAAAAATGATGCTCAGATAATAGTGAGGATTGACAAACCCACAAAAGCAAAACAATTCATTGTGAAGGCCGAAAGTCTATCCTTAACTTATCATATTGTGGTTTGTTATTCTAGTACATCTATGCTGTGCAGGAGGCAGCGATTATTCTTGGTCATATGGGGAATTGGAAATCAGGATCTCTCTGTTCTACTCCTGGCCCTGGCACTGGTTTGTTGTGTGACCTTCATGTGATCTTTGTGTGCTTCCATGTGCCCTTTTGTAAAATGGGGTTAATACTGACCAGTTTCATAGGGATGTTGAGGCATAATTAATATTTTAAATTGCATTGAGATTTCTAATGAAAAGCACATTACATACAAATTAGTGTTATATTTGAGTTATCCACAGTTGGGGACCCCTACAATATCTTGACTTAAGGATAAGGTGAGTGAAAGGCAGAATTTCAGCCCTCATTGTGAATGTATTTGATTGTATAGGTTTTAAACAGACTCCCAATGTTAAATGAATATTGTAGACATGGTGATAGGTATTTGCATATCTTGTACATATTCATTCATTTTTAAAAGGTGTGTGACTTACTCCTTTTGGTCTGTTCTGCTAATATAAATTCTCAAAAAAATGTATTATATTCTTGCTAGATAACAGCTTCTTTGTGTTATTATGAAATGTCAGTAAAATCATCATTCAGGCATGTTTCAGAACCATTATTCAAATCTTTAACTCCGTGAATCTTGGTAGTCGTCGTTTAACAGGAAGATATTAGTCTCTTAATACAAAGGAGTAATTTAAAATTTTGCCATTGATTTTCACCCCCAATAAATGGTGGTTGAACTGAGATTATCTTTGAGAGACTTCTGTGCCATGGATTTAGAGACAGGAAATCTGAGCTCTGTTTCTGGCTCTGCAACAGACTTTCTGTGTGACATTGACCTGTGTGTCACTTAGGACAAAATTTTCAAAAGTGTCCACTAGTTTTGGGTGATTTGGCTTTTGAGTGTCCAACTTGAGGCATTTACTGGCTCCATTGTGAGAAGATGCTGAGCCCTCCTGGAAGATTCTGAGCATATTCAGCTCCCACTTAATTTAATGGGAGTAGGGATTGTTCAACACTTCAGTAAATCAGGTCATAGCTGTCTCAAGTTGGACACTGAAAATTACAGGGCCCTTTGAATATCTAAGCCTTAACCTGTCTAGGCTTCAATTTACCAGTTTGTAAAATGGAGAAAATCACTGGAGCTGGGACACTGTTCCAGTATTATCCATTGAGCTCCCCACCCTTCAACCTCACCCCCAACACCCCTCCCCAGAACCCCACCAACCTGACCTCAACCTCCTTATGCCACTGCCCCTTGGTTAGGGTGGCATCTGGTTGTGTGGGGATGGAGGTTAGAGGAGTGTAGGGCAGGGGTGAAAGGGCCAGGCTGGCAGGGATCTCTCCAATCCGGGATGCTGCTATTTAGGGCTACACTACACCACTGGAGAAAATACCTCAGCAGGGGATTGGGAGGTTTGGTTTCATTAATGTTTGTAAAGTGCTGTGATCTGCTCAAACAAAAGAAGCAGATATAAGTGCAGAGTATTATTATTAACTGAAAGGGTTCAACTGTGTTTTTCTTAATTGTTCATATGCTTGTTTTCTCGCTCAGAGGGGTTTTAGTAACATGAAGGCATCCTTTATAATTGAATGTTCCAGGTGCCAAAGTACATACTGAAATAGATAAAGTGATGACTATTGCTCATGTATCCCAAACCCTCACATTTTCAAACTTGGTCACCTACATCAAACCCTTTGGATGCGTAAATATGGATTTAGGTGCCTAACCTCAGGCACATAAGTTTGAGAGGGGAGATGTTCAAAGGCACAGAGGGGAGTTCCTTTAAAAGTGGCCACCTGATAGTGTTGGCCCCAGTTTCTAGCACTGTCTAAAGCAATGTATAAAAGTCTCAATGGTACCACCAGCCACTTTCTATTCTCAGTGACCCATCCATTTCATTGCAGGGGGGAGTAACTGAAGGAAGCATGTAGATCTCTGTTCTCAAGAGCTCTCTGTACAAGGTTATTCAAGTGCTCTCCTACAACTGTTGATAGTTTTTCATCACTAAAGCATGCAGGAGCTCCCTGGTGCATAGTGTCCTCTTTCAGAATAAATAAGGGGAAAGGCCCAATGCTTGTCCCTCCCCTTGGGGGGAGGAATAGCTCAGTGGTTTGAGCATTGGCCTGCTAAACCCAGGGTTGTGAATTCAGTCCTTAAGGGGGCCATTTAGGGATCTGGGACAAAAATCTGTCAGGGACAGTACTTGATCCTGCTAGTGAAGGCAGGGGACTGGACTCAATGACCTTTCAAGGTCCTTCCAGTTCTTTGAGATAGGTATATCTCCATAATATTATATTATAGGCATTTCTCCAGACTTTTCTCTTTCTCTCATTGTGCAAGGGAGTTCAGTTTCATGTACAATATATACCTGAATAATTACTTACTTAATTAAAACATACTGGACATGGCATTTTGGAAGAGCACACTTTCTCACCTGAATTATGAGCACACACTGATAGCGTTTGGTTTTCTGAAACTCTAATGGTGCAGTTTTGCTTTGTACGTTCTGAGGATAAAATGATTGTGTGCCCCTGAAAACTGGGAATGGCTCTGTTTTCAGGGCCTAGCCCAGTCAGTTTTACAGAAAAACTCAGTGTTTTGGAATGTGCTTTGATATCACATCCATGTTCCTTGTTGTGTATTTGTTCATTCTCAAGGATTTCTAAGACATCTACTTTTTGACCTTCAGTAAAGCATTAATAAAATCAGAGAATTGGACAAATCATTAGATGTTACCTTTTCCATGCTCTGACACTGATGTACAGTGTGATCTTGGGCAAGTCACTAAGTCAATCTGTGCCTCAGTTTCCCCAGCTATAAAATGGAGATAAATACCTACCTTTGGATAGCTTTGAGAGATCCTTGGATGAATGGTCCAATACAAATGGGAATTATTATTATTAGTTTCAGGCAATAGACTGTGTCTTGTTTCTTTTCTTTTTTTAATTTGCTCGGTTTTCTTGTTGTCTTCCCCAATGGATTTTACCTATTTATTTTTTGTTTCAAGAGGATTCTAATTTCACTGTGCTATATTAGGCTTCCTTTAAGCAATTTGACAATGATAATAATACTAGTAATAACTGCTACTCCAGGTTTCTGGAAAATATGAAATAACTGAATGAACATAGGAAATGCCAGATTGACTCAGACCCATCATCAACCTAGTCTTAATCCAACAGTGGCTAGCACCAGATACTTCCAAAGAAGACACAAGAGACCCTGCAGTAGGTAGGTGTGGGGCAATCCCCCCTCCCTGAAGAAGGTTTCATCCTAATCTCCAATAGTTAGACCCTAACAAATGAGATTTTATATCCCTTGCAAAAATGTTGTTAGCATTAGTCAGTATAACTTC
This sequence comes from Chelydra serpentina, assembly GCA_037349315.1. Lineage (NCBI taxonomy): Eukaryota > Metazoa > Chordata > Testudines > Chelydridae > Chelydra > Chelydra serpentina. The sequence continues at coordinate 24,113,658 of JBAIAC010000004.1, read as the reverse complement.
ATATTTTTGTTAGCTATATAACATCTATTCCCCTTTTTGAATCTTGTTAAATTCTTGTCCTCGACAACGTCCTATGGCAATAAGTTCCCACAGTCTAATTAGGCATTGTGAGGAAAAGTTTTCTATTAGTCTTCTCTCCATTTTGAATTGCTGCCTTTCAGTTTCATTGAATGTCCATTCATTATTTTATATACTTTCATCGTATTCATGAACATTTTCATGTCAACGTTTTCAAAAAAAAATTTAAAAAATCCTTCAGCTTTCAGTAGTAATTTACCTTTATCATCCTTTGTTTGTATAGTCTGGTGCCCAGAGACCCCACTCAGGGTCAGGGTCCTGTTGTGTTGAGCATCATGCATGTTGGAAGACATGGCTCTTGCTCCAAAAGGTTTTAAGTGTCAGATTTCTTTCCTGAAGTTGACGGTGTGCAGGCACATCCTTGCACCTAAACTGAGCCCCACTGGGGGACTTCACACGGAATCATTTGCGGGAAAGGGGCTTTAGGCAAAGTATTCTGGGTGATGGCAGGCAAAAGTCACCTCAGATCTTTATCTTTTTCATATTGATTTAAATATTAGTTATATAAACATTGTAACACCTTAGTTTCCAGAGATTTTTTCATGGGGACTATAGCATTCCAGGTGCAAGTGAAGGACGAGATTTATAGAACAATAAAGGGGAATGGGTAAAAGGAGAGGGAAGATGGAGGAAGGGCAGAGAGATAGGAAGAGGAAAGAAAGGAGGGGAGCTCTCAAAAGGCAGAGTTTGGGGGAGATAGGTTGGGCCACTGAGGTCTTGCAGAGATAGAGGGAGCCCTATCAATGGTAATTAGAGCTGGCAAAAATCAGAATTTCTGTTTTGTGGGAAATGCCGATATTTCATTAGTTTTCATCCTGACTTCAGATGATTAGCTGAAATATCAATTTTTTTCATAACCTGATTCTAAATTAATGTTTTTTAACATTAAAGTGCATTGTCCTATGGTGGTACATTACCTCATGGGGGCTGTAGCTCAAGCTTCCTGACACCCCCATTCTCTCCTATTGGCCAGGCTCCCTGGCTGGACTACATCTTTCATGAATCACCATGAGTCATGACGTGGGCTCTTGTGGTAGTGAACATACCGAGGCAGGGTCAGGTGGCTCCATCCATTATATCCTCAAAGAGAGGAAGAGTTGTGTGCTGCTCCAATGTGTACTGCTGACTAGATGTACTCTCCAACATGTGTGCACTCAACAACTGTTGAATATGTATACGGACTAAACATCTCAAAGAACATGCCGTGCTGTATTGTACTCTTTTTCTTCTTCAGCTGTTAATAGCCTTACCTGCAAGGAATGTAAACTCTTTTTCTTTGACTATTGGCATAGAACATAGAAAATAACTGGGAAGGAAACTATGTGATGTTTCCTTTATTACTTAGCCCAGGGCTACACTAGGGGGGGGGTCGATCTACGATACGCAGCTTCAGCTACGTGAATAGCGTAGCTGAAGTCGGCGTATCGTAATCGACTTACCTGGCCGTGAGAACGGTGGCGAGTCGATCGCTGCCGCTCCCCCGTCGACTCCGCTTCCACCTTTCGATGAGGTGGATTTCCGGAGCTGACGGGGAGCGCTTTCGGGGATCGATTAATCGCGTCTAAATGAGACGCGAAAAATCGATCCCCGAAAGATCGATTGCTACCCGCCGATCCGGCGGGTAGTGAAGACAAGCCCTCAGAGAGATGTCACTCTAGCTCTTCTCAAGGTGCCACCTTATACGCCTCCACAAAGCACCCCGTGACTTGAGAGTTCCAAGGTTGCAGGCAATCGTGAGTCTGTTATCTGATAGTGCAGAGTGCAGCCATCCTTCCATTTGTATGACTGACTCTAAGAATTGAAAGTGGGAATTAAAATCTGAAACTGAATTAAAAATAGAATCTCTTAAAGCCAATTATTATCTGCTGTCGCAGTTAACACTATTGTTGAACTTTGTCTGAATGGATAAGAACATCCTTTCTCTTTTAATGTGAACGGATGAAAAGGGACCATGTAGGGGTTTCAGGCCCTCTCTGGGGCGGCTGGGGACCAGACTGCCCCGCTACACCGTCACGTTTTTGGGGAATTAGCGCAGTCTGCTGCAGTGAAAAGTTTGAAGCAATTGCAGGGAAGAACATCGTTCCACATAGAGGGCTGGTATATTTAATGTGATAACACAGAAAAAATGGATTGAGAAATTTGGACTCATTTCCTCTTTCCACAATTCCAAAACAAAACTCATCTGAAAAACTTGACTAACTTTTAGGGGAAATAATATATTGGGGAATTAATGTCTTGATTGAATCTGTGGGTGTCATGGAGTCTGTCCTTTTAAACCAGCTGCTGATGTGAGAGGGTATAAAAATATTATTTGGGTAAATCCATCAGGTTTATAAAAATATATAAGCATAAGAATATCAAATAGGAGCAGAAAGTATTTTGAACCAGTGTGACTTCTGCTAGAATACTGTATCCAGCTCTGGGTTCAACAATTCAAGAAGAATGTTGATAAATTGGAGATGAGTCGCAAGAAGGATTGGCAAACATGACTTATGGTGATAGACTCTGGTAGCTCAATCTATTTAGTTTATCAAAAAGAAGATAAAGGGATGACTAGATAATAGTCAATAAGTACCTACATGGAGAACAAATATTTGATCATTGGTTCTTCAAAGATAAAATATATGCTCTAGGGACTATTTCAGGGAAGTTCTATAGTCCTGTGTTATACAGGAGATCAGACTAGATAATCATAATGGTCCCTTCTGGCCTCAGAATCAATGGGTACAGCTACACTGCAAGAAAAAAACCCTGTGACAGCAAGTCTCATCACCTGGGTCAGCTGACTGGGGCTCAGGCTATGGGGCTTAACATAGTAGTGTACACTCTAGTTGGAGATCTGAGGGGTGGGGAGGGTTTGAGAGCCCAAGCTCCAGCCTGAGGGGGAACATCTACATAGCTATTTTAAGACCTTTAGCGTGACCCAGGGCCGGTGCAAGAAAGTTTTGTGCCCTAGGCGAAACTTCCTTGTACCAGCCCTGTGCCCCAGCCCCCAGCTAACACCGCCCCCCCCCACAGCCAGCCCCCCCTGCGGCAGCTCCCCACCCCCCACGGGCGCCTGCGGCAGCCTCCCCCCACCCGCAGCACCCCCCCCCCAGCTCAGCCACAGCCCCCCAGCTCAGCCGCGGAGCCGGGAGGGCGGCAGGCAGCTGCGGCGAGCCGTCCCCGAGCTCTCGGAACCCTAGGCAACCGCCTAGGGTCGCCTAGTGGGTGCGCCGGCCCTGGCGTGACCCCATGAGCACAAGTCAGTTGACCTGGGCTCTGAGAGTCGCTGCAATGGTATTTCTTTTGCAATGTAGATGTACCCTATGAATCTAGCAGACAAAGGTATAACAAAATCCAATGCCTGGAAGTTGAAGCTAGACAAATTCAGACTGGAAATAAGATGTCAATTTTTAACAGTGAGGTTAATTAACCATCAATTTAACAAAGGGTGTGGTGGATTCTCCATCACTGTCAATTTTTAAATCAAGACTGGCTGTTTTTCTAACAGATATGCTCTTGTTCAAATAGGAATTAATTTGTGGAAGTTCTACGGTTGTGTTATGCAGGAGGTCAGACTAGATGATCTCAGTGGTCCCTTCTGGCCTTAGAATTTATGAATCTATAACATTTTAAATGAGCATGATTCTCCAGGCTAGTTTTTTATTTAAACAGGGCAGAGATTTCACTGGGCTTGGATCAGTAAGGCTGAAGATAAGAGAGAATTGCAGGAAGGTAGGTTGCTGTATAAGAATGGGTCAGAAATCAGATGAAACCACCCGAAATATTAGTCTGCATAAGTAATCCCTTCTGGAATTCCTTCATGACTCTAAATACTGGAGTTATGAGATGTATTCTAAACAGAACGAGACTGACAGTGTTTGAAAAATATTTGTTTAAGAAAGGTATAAAGTACCAAGAATATTATATTGTGCAAAAAAGTGCCAGACCTTCAAGGCAGGGACAGTCTTCCTTTGTTTGTCCAGCAGCTAGCACCTTTGGGTCTTAGATCGTGACTTGGGCTTCTGGAAAAATGCTGTAAAGAAATCCTGATTATTTTGCAAAACATGCTCATCTTACTGTTTCCTCATCCCTCCCACGCGGACTTTTGTCTGTTTCTTCCATCTGTTGCATCTTGTCATATTCCTATATTGTGGGGTCTCTTAAACAAACGATATTTCACTTGTTTGCACTGTACATAGTGCAGTGGGGCCCTGATTCTTGACTGGAGTATTTATGTGATACTTTAATACAAACAAATACTAATAACAATAAAACAGCAGGTATCTGATATTGATATGATCAGCTAGAGACAAGTCAAACCTAGGTTACAGATAATATTGACCCAAATCTTCATGCAGTAAAGAGAATTGAACTTTCTTGAGGTTCTAATATATTACAATTTTTTTTTTTTGCCTTTACACTTCTGCACAGGGTTTCCTATGCTAGATCCAAGCACTGGTCAGTCTTATTTGTCATCCTGCCACCAGTAATCGTAAATAGTTTAGATGAAGGAGAAGAAACCCCATAATACCTTTAGCCAAATGTGCATACTCCTATAAGGGATTGGTAAAATGAGATTTCTTCCTGACTATGTCACATCTGTCAGTTTATGCTTTGAAACATGGGGGTCTTCATATCCAGAAAATGCTAATAGTCCAGTCTTATCCAAACTTTATGCTGTAAAATCTCATGGGAAAGTTTGTATTTATGAGATTTTCAGAGTAGAGATAAGATTGAACAGAATCATCCTGAAGTTTTACAGTTTGTTCATAATATAACATTGTCACATTGTAATATACTGTTTATCTCTGTGTGTGTGAGTGTGTGCGTGTGTGCATAGGTAGCTGATGTCTAGTGGCAAGCTCAAAGGGTTGAATAGAGACCTATTCTCCTGGTGGGGAAAAAAGCAGTTTCCTTTAGCTTAGATTAGAAAACTGTTTGGTTTTGTACCTGAAGGACAAGGATACTAGTCACAGATCCAAATGTGGATGATTCATATCAGAACTGACTATTGATATCAATTGCTTCTATAGAGAGGAAAAGAAGCATAATGTGGATAAGCCTCATACCCATGAGCAAAGTGTATCATCAGCCAGAGTGTTATCCATATGGGAGATAATAAATTCTAAACATTTTACTTACATGCAGATCCCGTCGCTTTTGGGCAATGAGCATCACTGCAGAGGTTTGAAGCTTAAGGACCATGATAACATTGTTTTCACTTATGAGGCTAATTTATATTGGCTTATTATAACTTTTGGTTAAAATTAGCCACATTATTCGCATACCCTTCAGAATTACAAACCATTCCACATGCCATGGGAATATGTGGCTATGCAAGGTAGCTCTTCTTGTATGTACCAACAAAAACAAGTGTAAATTTCTTCTGAAACATATTTGTCAGCAAATTAAAGCTGCTGATAACAAATTGGAAATCTATGGCACAGAAATATTACACACAGCTTTGTAAATCCGATTAACTAGCGTTCCTCCTTTCACACAATACATTCCATAGGGAGCATGTATTTAATGCAGTGACCAACTATCTGGCTCTGGATCAGAAAGCGTTCTGTTTTCTGCACTAATTTTGGAATCAGTCCAGCTGAGAGCATCATTACTTAAACTCAAATCTATTTCACACTAAGGTTAACACACTGTGATACCTGCACATTGTGGGCATTAATTCTTGTTACATTTGAGCAGTCAACTCTACAGTTTTCAGTGGCTGGCTATGCCCAGTTTGAAATGTTAATACGTTTCATAACATCAAATTCCACATTATGTCTTTTTACCAAACACTTCATTAAAGCAGACTGGGCAATTAAAAAAACAGATGTGGTCCGTAAGTAATGGACAGTGGACAGTGTATGATCTGAGGTAAACGTTCATTTAACAGTGAGGGTGATTAACCACTGGAACAAACTACCAAGGGAAGTAAGTGGTGGATTCTCCATCTCTTGATAACTTCAAATCAAGGTTGGTTGCCTGTCTGGAAGATCTTCTTTAGTTAGTACAAGTTATCAGGCTCAATACAGAGGTAGTGAGGTATAGCCTGGGATATACAGGAGATTAGAACAGATAATCCAGTGGTCCCTTCTGGCCTGAAAATCTCTGAATTTCCTTGCCTAAGAGCTAGGTTTTTGGAAAACTATGTTACTACCTAGCAACATCAGCTGGTTTTTCAGTGAAGTTTCTGGGGATTTAAATTGCCCAGGAATTGTTTTAGCAGCTTTATTTAAAAAAAATTTTTTTGTTCAGGTAAATGAATAGAAAGCTTTTAAAATGGAAAATAAATAGGTTGGAAGGCTCATCAATTTATTAAATTAAGGGTGTGTAAGTAGTCCATATTCCTTTACTAACTTTGATATTTGGGGGGAGGGGGGAGATTCTTTGAACGAAATTGTACAGCCAACAGACAGTATGTCACTCCCGGTGTCTTTGCTTTGCTTTGTCAAAAAGATTTGTCAGTGACTGTGCACGGTGTACAGGCAATATGTCAACTCCAGTGTCTTTGTACCTTAAGAGTGAAATTCTGTGTAAAGGGCTTTCACAAGTCCTGTGAACAACTCAAGTCCCACTATGGGTAAATATCAAAGATGTAATTGTTGACATGGACTGTTGGAGGAGATATAGTTTGTCAGCATGTTTACTCCATCAACCTCGATTTCAGATAATTATATCTGATTTTCAAATAATGGGAATTTCTTAAACAGTTTACTCTTCTTGTCCTTGAAGACAGCCTATTGCATGAATCAGTGTCAAAAATCTAATCCTCTTTTAATCTTTCTGCTTTTATAAAGTATGTATCACTGTGGTCTCAAAGCTCTGTAGGCTCAGTGGGTCTCAAACTTTCCAGACGACTGTACCCCTTTCAGGAGTTTGATTTGTCTTGCATACCCCCAAGTTTCACCTCACTTAAAAACGACTTGCTTACAAAATCAGTTATAAAAATACAAAAGTGTCCCAGCACACTAGTACTGAAAAATTGCTTCCTTTCTCATTTTTACCATAGAATTATAAAATAAATCAATTGGAATATAAATATTGTACTTACATTTCAGTGCTTAGTATATAGAGCAGCATAACCAAGTCATTGTCCATATGACATTTTAGTTTGTACTGACTTCACTAGTGCTTTTTATGTAGCCAGTTGTAAAACTAGGCAAATATCTAGATGAGCTGATGCAACCCCTGAAAGACCTCCATGTACCCACAGGGGTATGTGTGCCCCTGGTTGAGAATCATTGCTCTACAGCATTCTTAGACCCTGGCAGTCTACAAGTCAGGGAGCGGTGGTGCCTCTCCAAAACTAAGGCTAGATCAGCTTCCAGTATAAAAACCTTTCTCTCTTGCCTGTTTAGATTGTAAGTTGTTCAGAGCAGGGTCTATACAGTGTCTAACACAAAATGGTGCTGTGATCTCAGCTACTGCAGTGCTAATAATATTCAAAGGTGTGCAAGTGAAGCATGTAGATATCTAACTGGTAACTACCTACCTACAGCTAAAAGCCTATGTGAAAGGAAAAACAGAGGAGGGAATAGGCAGCAGGTAGACAAGGGTGGAGAGTTACTCTGACTGTGGGCTAAAGTGCCACACCTTTAATGAGGTATATAAATAATTGCAAACCTCCTCTCTCCCATCTTCTCTTTTTCTTCTCTTTCCATGTCTGTGCCTCCTTTATACTCATACAACTAATTTCATAAGGTGACAGCCTTATAAAAAGATTGAGTTTAACCCTGCACCAGGACCAGGGTGCTGTGGTATGGCTTGATTTTTTTATGATCACACTAAATATCTGGAGTCAATACAGTGTTTCTAGTATATATTTTCATCAGACGAGCATCTTGCCCTGTTTCATCGCTAATAGGAAATTCAGATGGAATATAATCTAGGCAGGAGTCCTAGGCAGAATTTTAACTTCTTTCTAGACAGAATTCAAAGGCAATAGATCATCTCTGGAGCTGTCTCTCACAAAATGGCTTTTCTGGAATTCACCCTAGAGGTTTGCGTAAGTGACATTTTGCAATGAAGCAGCTTCACTGATGATGGATGTTTGTATTAAACTCGACATCAGGTGTCTAACCAGGTCCATAATGGTGTCAAGAGCCTTGCAAGCTAGTGGTCTTGAACAAATAAGGCTGACAATAAAGCTGTGAAAGTGTGCTAGAGATGAATGGAGGAGAAATCTTTTGTAGCACAGCCTGTGCCCCCACAATGGGAAAATAAATCAATGTTAGCTACCTCAATGTAGCCTACTTCGATGTACGCTTCAACTTTTTCTCTAGTGAAGATGCAGGTTAACTCTTACTTCAATGTCATGGGTCAATGTCAGCCCATAATGAGGTAGCTAACCTTGATGTATTTTTCTGGTGAAAATTAGTGCTCTGTGTGTGTGTATATGTAACACTGACAGACCCCGGTTGTCGTCGGGCAGGATCGAATCGGGGACCTTGGGAGCTTAGGGCATGAGCCTCCACCTCATGAACTAAAAGCCAACTGGCTGTTAGCTAAGGCTGTAAAGCAGACTCATTTTCTTTCTCTCTCTCAAAGTGGTCTTGGTACCACTAGATGGGACAGAACACCACACCCAGAAGGTGTGTGGGTTACATATACACGCACACGGATGATACCATTAATCTTCAGCTTTTGCCAACAGTTACCACACCACTGATGGTTTAAACTCTACTTAGAGTAGGCAATAACTGTGCATTTTGGGGCTAACATTGACTTTTTAATGATGATCTCTGAGTGTATTCTTCTTTATATTTTTTCTCGAGTTTTTCCCTTCTGTTTCAAGTATTACTGTTAGGCTTTGAATAGTACCTAACATATAGGATCCCCCGTCATCAGTCATTGGCTGATGCTAGGCACTGTGCAAATACAGAATAAAAAGATGGTCCCTGCCCCAAATCTAAGTAACAGTCTTGTAAATTTTCTTTGTGCTGAAGTTTTTCAGGCTGGTGAAGAATGATTTTTCTCTTTTGCAGATTGTCTTGTTCTCTTGTTAGTAGTTATCACATTGTTTTTTAATTTTGGAAATAAATTTTAAATACCTGCGGTGATGCTTCATTGCCCTTTTCAGTTCTTTGTGACAGATTGTGCTTAATTCACTGGATCTCTTTGTTCTTGTATTTAATATAACTGGAAACTCTATGAACTCCACATAATGATGCTTAAGCAACTTGCTGCCTCTCACTCCAGACAAAAGCAGTTGACAGCCAAATACGATTGAAATTTTGCTGTTGCAACCGGTGCAGAAAAATAATCATGTTTGGAATCAAGATTCTCAATTCACTGAATTCAGTATTTCCTCTTAACTGCAGAATTAATTTACAATCCCCCAGATGACTAGCAGTTAGGAAATGTGCTTTTAATGGAAATGCTTTTGGTTACTACTATTACCCGAATACTGTGGAATACATTTTCTGCTCCAGGACTGTTGCTGATCTGTTTCCTTTGCAGGAAAGACAGGATTTCCCTTCCACTATATTTTCAAGTTTTTTCTGTAGTCTAGCTTTAGAAGTCCCATGTGATAAGAGGTCTATCACTTCACTCAAGAGACTATTCCACAATGTGGTACGTTATGGTCGGGATATTTTTTCTTTTAATCTACCTTTCTTTCTTTCTTTCTTTCTTTCTTTCTTTCTTTCATCCATCCATCCATCCATCCATCCATCCATCCATCCAGTTACTTCTGATTACATACCTGTTTTCCATTCTAAATCATTCTTCTCTCTGCTTGGTGCTTACAGCCTTCAAATATATTATCATATTCCCTGCCCCCTTCTTATTTGTAACTTAGCAAAGTTCTACTTAGTTCACTCTTTCTGTATGTAGAAAGGGACTCTTATATTCCTTCTTCATGCCAAGATGCACCCTGCAGTGCCAATGGGCATTTTTCGAGCCATAGCTCATTGCAAAGTTATGTCCCATTTGTTGTAATCCCTAATTTCTGCTGATCCAGGTGTCCCTCACATATAGACAATAAATAAATCTTGGATTATTTCCCCCAGATGTTTTAATTACAGTTTTATATGTGGAATTTAGGGTTTTAAAACTTTCTACCCAATGTTACTCCATTGTATTAACTCTCTGTCCTAATTGGCATTCTCAGCATTTAGTGTCATCTGCAAGTTTCATTAACGTGTTTCCTCTTTGAGATCATTAATGAAGATGTTAAATAAAACAGATGACAGTTAAGGAGTATCAATTCTGATGGTCATTTCAGCCATCTGCTATGTGAACAAAAGGCTTTTGTGTCACATACTTTTTCAAGAGTGGCCAAAGTTTTCTGAAAAACAGCATTCATCTTTTATGCACCCAGAGGCAAAACCTGTCTGCTGTGCTGCTGTCTGTAAATATTTTGTCGAATGGCTTTCCTTCGAGGGCTCGTGCTGCAAGCGGCAAGAAATAAAAGTAAAACTGGCCCAGATCACTTTTGTTTTGGTGTCAGTACTATCCTGGGAGTAAATGACAATTAAAATGGTAGTTTTAAAATGGTAGTTGTTGGTTAGATCTGGCTAAATGAGCATAGTAGATATTGATCCATCTTTGCAAGTGCCTTGAGTATTCATTAATCTGCCACGCCAAGTGTCAAAACTGATCTTGCAAATGTTGCTTCGTGCAGTGTGATGCCAACTGGAATATATGATCAGGAACATGTAGATCAGTTCCCTTGATTGCTGCCCCTTTTCCCCCTCTTCCTCCAGGAGTGGCAGCACTTGGCATTTTTGTTCTGGGGAACGCTCCTGGAGAGAATGTTTGTGCATAAAGATATATGACACAATTACTAAACGAATGGAAAAGAGAAAACAATATTAATATATGCTGTTCCAAAATAGAATGAAGTGGGATTAATTTTAATCTGCCAAACCTTTTGCCTGTAGGTAACAGATTGGAGTACAGGCCCTATTGGTCAAAACTAGAGCTGGTCAGAGCATTTTCATTGGAATATTTTTTCATTTAAATATGCTGTTTTGTCAAAGCTGCGAGAGACTGTGAGTGAGTGAGAAACCAAGCCCCAGCCCAGAACATCTGGTAGCCTAGTGGCTCGTACACTCATCTGGGATGTGAGAGAGCCTGAATAAAGTCCCTGCTCTGCCTAACTCAAAATGCCTGATCTTCGGGGCTATTTTGGTGTGTGTTTTTTTACCAGAAATCCTGGACCTGAGATAATTTTGTCAAAACCAATCCAGCACCCTTTCAACATTCAGGCAAGTTGCTGGCCAAACAGCATAGGTTCTCTTTATAAGAGAAATTTCCTCCTCCACAATTTTTCTTAAGCACCAGTAATATCTCCCAAGATTCTTCATATTAACTCCTTCAAAATCTTTTGATAAACACTTCTGTGAAATTCAAGCAAGTGCAACTTTGCTGTCCAGTTGTCGCTCTAGATATGTGCAGACTCCTATGAGACCTCACTGCACTGCCAATCCTCGTACAATTCAAATCAGGAGAATAATCAAACCCAAACTTGCCCAAAATGAACACATTAAATAAAATTGTATGTAATCAGTTAAACATAAAATTAACATTTTCTCTGTTTTAACATGGAGAGTCCTCATCACCTTCTATAATAGGTTTAATAGTCTCCGGTGTTACTTAAAATAGACATTTAGCATGACTATAGATATAATAAATACAGTTCAATCATTAACACAAATAAGCAAACGTGAACATGAGACAAAGCAATTCGAGCAGGTTTGATGCTCAAATTCTACGGTAATAAGGGCACCCGAGTATGCTAGATATATAAAAGCTACAAGCTACTGAAAAGAGTTAAGAACTAACAATTGGAGGTGAGCAAAATTTAGAATTTCCATCCCACAGTAAATGCGTTCTTACAACTACAATACCCACATGCTGAAGTGAAGAAACAAATTGACAGAGCCAGAAGAGTGTTTGTCTCTGTCTGAGGGATTGGAGCAAATGTGGTTGTATCTAAGAGCTTGGCTGTAGACAATGGATCGTGTGATGTGTCCTGGATGGAAGCTGGAGGCATGTAGGTAAGTATAGCAGTTAGTAGGTTTCTGGTATAGTGTGGTGTTTATGTGACCATCACTTATTAGCACTGTAGTGTCCAAGAAGTGGATTTCTTGTATGGACTGGTCAAGGCTGAGGTTGATAGTGGGATGGAAATTGTTGAAATCATGGTGGAATTCCTCAAGGGCTTCTTTTCCATGAGTCCAGATGATGAAGTTGTCATCAGTGTAGCGCAAGTAGAGATGGGGAGTTAGGGGACGAGAGCTAAGGAAGCTTTGTTCTAAGTCAGCCATAAAAATGTTGGCATACTGTGGGGGCCATGCGGGTACCCATAGCAGTGCTGCTGACTTGAAGGTATACATTGTCCCCAAATGTGAAATAGTTGTGGGTGAGAACAAAGTCACAAAGTTCAGCCACCAGGTTTGCTGTGAAATTATCGGGGATACTGTTCCTGACAGCTTGTAGTCCATCTTTGTGTGGAATGTTGGTGTAGAGGGCTTCTACATCCATAGTGGCCAGGATGGTGTTTTCTGGAAGATCACCAATGGATTGAATAAAGACTGGGAGTGGCTGGGTCATTACACAAACTGAAAACTATTTCCCCATGCTAAGTTTTCCCCTACTGTTACTCACTTTCTTGTTAACTGTTTGAAATGGCCATCCTGATTATCACTACAAAAGTTGTTTTTCTCCTGCCGATAATAGCCCACCTTAATTGATTAGTCTCTTAGAGTTGGTATGGCAACCCGCATCTTTTCATATATATATCTTCCTACTGTATCTTCCGCTCCATGCAGCTGATGAAGTGGGTTTTAGCCCACGAAAGCTTATGCCCAAATAAATTTGTTAGTTTCTAAGGTGCCACAAGTACGCCTCGTTCTTTTTGCTGATACAGACTAACACGGTTACCACTCTGAAATCAGTTCTGCTGAGGGAGGGAGTGAAAGCCTTTGAAATGGATGCATCTCCATGGCACATCCTGTCCAAGTAACCAACAGGGAGGGAAGCCAACTCTCATTTGTTACAATTAATTAGATAGAATTAAGCAAAGATTTAAACAAATGAATGATTTCCCCCCTCCCCCTGAATGCTCATTACTTTGACTAGGCAGCCGGGTAATCCCCAGTTTCTAAAACTTCCACACCACACAGAGAACCAAGTGGCTGCCTCTGCAGCAGCCCTATGAAGAGAAAACTCTGCCAGTGTCACAATTCAGGGCTGAGTTCAAAAAGCTGAAGAGCACCAGAGGATAAACAGGGAGGGCCTGATTCTGCACCCAATTACTCTGGTATAAATCCAGAGGGAGTCCAGTGGAATTACTCCAGATTTACACCAGTGTAGCTAAGCAGCATTTGGCCCTATGTCCAGGGTGAGATGAGCCTTAAGAGAATCTCTGCAGGAAAAAAAAATCCAAACCAAAAAACTTCCAGTGACTGAAGCCTCTCACAGGAGAGCTCAAAAAGCCTTGAAAATACCCAGGCTTAGACAATGTCTAGGTTTAGAGCAATTCCTATGCCATGAGAGGGAGAAGATCAGCATTTCCATTAGAGTTCATTGGAAATATTATGGTGGGAAGTTTTTCTCTATGAAAATCCTGGTTTGTTGAAAGTAAAATGTTTTGTGCAAACACGTTCGGTTTGAAGAAAATGTATTTTTACATAAAAATGGAAAGAAGGCATTTCAATAACAATTCTACATTTTGAAATGATGATGTTTCCATTTTTTAATATAACATAATATAAAATTTGTAAATAGTTGAAATAACTAAATGTTTCAGTTTTTATCCAAAGTAAACATTTTGATCTGCACAGGACAATCCCCCCCACAGAATTTCTTTTTGCAAGAAATTTCACATTTTGTTCCTTTTTGGAATAGATTTTTTTTTTAATCGTGGAATTCCCCAAGAAAGTAAAAATCCAATTCCCATCTAGCTCTAATTGCAGTCATGTTGATACGAGGAGTGATGTGATGGATTCTCTGACACTGGCAATTTTACAATCAAAATTGGATGTTTTTCTAGAAGATCTGCTCTAATTCACAAAGGAATTATTTGGGGGAAGTTCCGTGGCCTGTGTTAAGCAGGAAGTCAGACTGGATGATCACAATGGTCCCGCTGCAGCTCTGCTCCAGTGTTCTCCATACCACCCACTTGGGCCTAGCACAGTGGCTGGTGCATAGAGTGTGCAGAGGCTCCCTGGTGAGGTCACTCTGTCACACCCATTTCTGTGTGACAATAATGAGTGGGTTCTGAGTTTATGGAGAGCCTTGCAATGAGACCTCCACCCACTAAGTCTCCTCGGAACTCGGGATCAGGTGTTACAACAGAACTCATCCAGAGCAATAGAGCCTGATGGCACATGCAACCACTTGTTAAAGCACTTTAAGGCATTACATTAATTTCTCAGGTCACCCACAGTTATGGCTACTCAGAGTAGCCCCACCATATTTGTAGATGTTTATTGATGTTGCAGATAGGCTTGCCAATTTTGATTGGATGTATTTCCTGAAGGTTTCATTACATGACATAATCTTTAACTCCTGGAAACTCCAGGATATTCCTGGAGGGTTGGCAGCTGTAGTTGCAGATCACTTTGTTCACTGGATAACCTTTCTATGGGATAGTCCCATTTGATCCTCCCCATGTTTTTAGTATTAATCATCTTTGATCCTTTTAGTTAATTGGGTCCAGCCCTACTAATTCGTCCAAATATCCCTTTGCCTCTCAGGGTGGTAGTTATTGTAAGGGGAGGGGGAAGAGAATATCTGTAGGGATTTATTGGCTCTTGAGAGCTAACATAATATGCTTGCTGGATTTAATCTGAGCCAACTGAGTTCACCTTTCCAAAGGGGAGATTAGTCACTGAGTCAAGAAAACCTCTTACAATATTTGTCCTGAGAGCTGCTGCTGAGTTAGTTATATTTCAGAATGTTTATCTGATCATATCTGACCAGAACTAATAGTACCACTGCTGAAAATGAAGCTGGTTAAATGTTTAACACAATCATATGTTTCCATGAAAATTAAGAATCCTATCTATCTATCTATCTATCTATCTATCTATCTATCTATCTATCTATCTATCTATCTATCTATCTATCTATCCAAAACCTAAAATAAGGAATAAGGCAGTAGCGGAGCAGGGGGAGCGGCGGAAGAGGCGCCTTTTTTTAGCAGCACTAAAAAAAGGCACCGCTTCTTTTTAAGCGCTGCTTCCTGCACTCACCCGGCGGCGCTCCGGGTCTTCGGCAGCATTTCGGCGGTGGGTACCACCGAAGACCCGGAGTGAGTGAGGACCCACCGCTGAAGTGCCGCCAAAGACCCGGAGCGCCGCCCGGTGAGTACAGGGGGAGGGGCCTTTTATAGCTCCGCTCCCCCTGCGCTCCGGACCTGGCTGCGCTACTGGAATAAGGTACAGCTTTACCAAGGTATTTGGGCACCTAAAGATCCAGATAGGAGCCTAGTGAGATTTTCAAAAGCACCTAAGCAGTTGAGATACCTAATTCCTATTGAGTTTCCTGACATTCAATGTGAGTTAGGTGCTTTTCTAATCCTATCTGCCTCTTTAGATCCTTTTATAAATCTGGCCCTGTCCTTGCTATTAGCAATGGCCAAACCTAAGAAGAGTCATAGAATCATGCAAGAAGAAACCCAGTAGATCACTGATACATTTTCTAGTGTTTTCCCCAGTCTAGTTTTAAATGTCGCAAATGATGAGGTTTCTAACAGCAGTGTAGTCAAGAGTAAACTTGGGTAAACTGATTTTATCCACTTCTCATTTGGGGAATATGGAATTTAGTTAAGGTAAGTTTACCACTTTTTGTTTTGTTTTGTTTTGTTTTACAACTGCACCATTGGTTTCTACCATTTCGCTTTGGGAGACTGTTCTACATCCTATTACCCTTGACTTTCAGGAAGATTGTCTTAATAATCAGACAGCATGTTGCATTTTAATAATTTCTTCCCATTGCTTCAAGTTATATATAATCATTATACATATTCAGCTCTTCAAATATCTCCTGCGAGATGCTGTAGCTTGTTAACTCTCATGGAAGGCAGTGAATTTTAATACAAGATGTGTGGCTAAATCTGCTGTTCTGCTTTGAAAATCTCTACTAGGATCTCTCCCTACCTATCAAAAACACACGCGCATCTTGATTAAAGAAATACCCTCCCCATGACAGGTAGGATTATCACTAGCTAAAGTAATGATGTAATATATTTCTTCAGTCTTGATTGACCGTTCTGTTTTCCTATAAAATTACACTATATGGTGATTTGACTTCTCTCCAACATCTGTATCAATTTTATATCTTGAAGTTCTCCAAATGGCCTCCTTTTTAGTTTCCATACATTAAGCCTCATTTCAAAATGAGACAGATGTCTGATAACAATTTGCATTTACAGATTAGGACAAAAAGCAATACAACAATTTTTGTGGCTCTACCCAAATTCTCTCAGCATAGTATTTCAGTCAGCTATGGAGTCTTTCTTTATTATCTTGTATTGGTATCCTCTAATCTGATAGAAGCAGATGTCAGTGTATTTTGTTTATTATTTTTAGACTAAAACCCTTGTTGCTTTTGCCTTATAATGCAGATTAGATCTCAGAGGTTTGTATTAAGAGGGTTTAATTGGCTCAATTGCTGGACAGAAGGAATCAAAGGAGTAGAAAGTAATTTGCCAGACCCCTTTCTATCAGATCCAAGTATTATATACTTACTACATTCACTTTCATCCTGTGAGGAGGGGGAGAAAGAAAAAAGCACAATCTGTTCTTTTTAAGCTTCTTAATAGTTACTAGTACTGATCCAGCTGAAGCTGAGCTAGCAGGTGGTTATAGTTATAACATAGGTGGTAATGCACGTACCTGATATTGAACCAAATTGTAAATCAGAGACAGGGATAAGTCATTAGCAGATGATGTAATAAACAATTTATTTATACATGTTGAGACATATGGGAGCAGATTTTCACAAGAGCTCGGTTTTCATTTATTCACATGAAAAAGGAGCCAGACTTTCAAATGTCCCCAGCGGTCACTTCTGGTCACATTTTCAAAAGAGATCAGCACCCAATGAAAATCTGGCCCACATTCTAGTACAGAGTCAGCTACAATATAAATTCATAGTTATCAAGTGCTCTAATGAAGAAACTGTTTAGGGGGGACAGAGTTTGAACATAAATCACCAGTTTCTCATTGCTGATTCATCTCTAAGGTGTGGTTTTGTGAGTCTTAGGCCTTGTTTACAAAGTGTAACTCAAATCGACGTAGCTTAGATCTACTTACTGTGGGGTCCACACTACGCAACATTGACGGGGGATGCTCTCCCGTCGACTTCCCTTACTCTTCTTGATCAGGTGGAGTACAGGAGTCGACGGGAGAGCAATCGGCTGTCAAGTTAGCGGGTCTAGTGAAGACCCGCTAATCGACCGCCGATGCATCAGTCACCACAGCATCAATCCTCCGGTAAATGTAGACAAGCCTTTACATAGTTAAAAGGTGGAACAAAGTAACAGTAAATAAACTTCTCCCTTTTATTTCTTACTTGGCACAAGTTTTGATCATTGTTAATGATTGGCTAAGAATTGTGCACACCTTCTAACCCTGCCTCCCGCACCCCAGCCCACTAGTTTGTGGCACCCATCTGTTTACATCTTATCTTTTTAATTTGTACGCTCTTTGGAGAAGGAATTATCATTTTTGTATGTTTTGGACAGAGCCTATGTGATAGGGCAGATAGGCCCCATGCTAGTAGGAAGGCAGTTTTTGAGGGCCTGTGAACACCGTTGGCCCCGCCCTGCTTCACCTACAACAGTTGTCAGGAGTGGAGAGGGGACTTAAATGGAAGAGGCCCCGCTCAGTTAGGGGCTGACCAGGAAAGCAGAGCAGAGCTCTGTTTCTTCCTCAGTGAGGGAAGCCTGGCTCCAGCCAAGAACCGGAGACAGCTTGCTACCTGGGAGAGCCTCCTGGTGGATGGGCCGACTGGGCCCAGGAAGACCGACAAAAGGGACTGGCTACACAGAGACAAGTCCTGAGTAGAAGGGTGGGGTCCTGCTGACGAATCCTTGGATGATCCCGGTTTGAAGTTCACAATTTTCCTTTCATTTTGGACTCTAATGCCCCAGAAGGGGTGGGACTTAAGTGTGTCATAGGTGGAGGGCTTCAGGCATTATGGCACCAGACCCATGAGGGGTGGCACCCAACTGATAGGGACCCGCAACTGGGTAATTCGCACTTTGAGGGGCCACAAGGGAGTGCTGCCTAGGCAACCCACTTGCAGCTTAGTACAATGGGGCCAACTTGGTTGTGGCCCTTGTATTACTACCACAACATAGATATCACATTTCATTTTTTTTAAATAATTTCAGTGGATAATATCAATATTATCAATGTTTAATTTTAAGTATTTCTAAAACTTTTATCAATTTCAGTTTTCATAGTTGCACAAAATTTTGGGTTTAAGCATTTCTTTTATTTTCAGCAACTTAAATTTTCACAGTTGTGGGAGGAACAGTAAGCTGGGTCAGACAATAATTATTTAATGATAGTAGATGCTGAGATTCAAACAGTTAAATCTTTCTAACCATTAAAGCACACATTGTCAGCATCACATGTCAAAATATACAAAGTAAATATCCTTAAATCAAATGCTGATAAGTTCTCAAGTAGCATTTTCTTACTTTGTCTATCTGTAAATTTAGATTATTATTGATGGAAATATTTTTTCATTGGTTTAGGTGTTTAGGGTGAAATCAACATTTACTGACACTTACCAATAAAAATCTAATCCTTCCAAGCCTACACATAATATGAATAAAATCTGGTGTCTTACCAAGTGTCTCTCCTTCCATGAACTCCCCAAACTCCAGCTCCTTTCCCCTTAAGGGAAATGTGTGGCAGAAACTCTTGATAACTTCACATAGCCTCCTACAACATTTTCTGCCTTTCCTGTTGTTGTTTTTTTCCCCTGGATGGGAAACATGGCTTTAAGGAAATTCAGACTAATTTGTTTTTATGATATAAGGGAATCTAACAGCAATGATTATTTTTCCACCAAAGAGTGTTCATTACCACTACAGTATAGCTAAAATTAAATATACATACCTCATCAAAAGTACTCCACAACAGGGGAATGCTCTATGAATAATTAATTAAGTCGTTTAATCAGCAACAATTATGACAAGTGGATTTGTACAAGTACCTTCATGCAAAGCTGCATTCTGTTTTTGTTGAATCCCACTCAAGCTCATACCACACAGCTAGAGTTTTCCCAACTCGGAAACTCAGTCACTTACAGAGTTAGAATATTAGGATGTTTTTCTTCTGAATGCTTAAAATCTGCATAATTTGGTAAGTGGACTCATTATTTTGAAGCACTTTCATTTTATATGAGGCACCACTTACTGTATGGTGTAACAAAATTACAGGGCCTTGAAATATTACATGACTAGTACATTTGTGACATAATAGTATTTGTTTGACTATAAAAGAGTCAATGGTTGGGACATTCACTGAGAAAACTGCTACTTGTGCTGCATTGTAGTTAAATCTATCCTCAGTCTTAGAGCAAGGTAATAGTTTGTACTTGCACTTTCATCTGAGGAGTTGAGTGTTTTACACCTTGAAGAGATCTGGTTCTGTAGGTGAATTACAACTGGTTGGAAATTTTCCACTGAAAAGGTTTTTTCAATGGAAATGCAGTTTCTGCAAAATCAAAATTTCCCATCAACAAATTATCATTTTGCTGATTTTTTTTTTTTGAAATTTCTGTTGGGAAAATTAAAAGAAAATATATTTTTTTCAAACCAACTTGATGTTTCATTTTGGGTCAGTTAGCCATTAATTCGAGTACCTAATACCTCCATTTAGGCTATCGGCTGGGTTCCCTGGCTGGACTACATTTCCCTGATGTACTGCAGGCTCAGCCTCTGGATGAACTGATGCATTGCCTCACGAGAGCCACATGACCATGGCACATCATGGGTGATGTATTCTGGCTCATGAGACACGCTCATAGATTAGAATAGGTCATGAGACATGTAAGCTACAGCTCCATGAGACAACACAGCAGCTCAGAGGAAAACAGACTGACATTGAACTAAGCCTAAATGAAACATTTTAACATTCCTAAATCAGACAGTTTTTGAACTTTCTCTTTTGTGAGAATTGATGATATTTTGATTGTTCATCCAGATTTGAATCAGACAGAACTTCTGATTTTGGACCAGTTTTAATCCTAAAATGGGGGAGAGGGTAGTTTTGGGGTTAAAACTCTAGACTGTAACCAGGAGGTCTAGGTTGAAATCCTGGCGCTGCCACACACTGACAGTATGACCTTTGACACACAAGTCACTTCATCTCTCTATGCCTCATTTCTCTTTGTGTAAAATATTTCCTTTCTCTTACCCTTTGTCTGTGCTCTCTATTTAGAGGGAATGCTCTTTAAGCTGGAGCCAGTCTCTTATTATGTTTATTTATGGTGCCTATAACAATAGGCCTCGAGAGTCTACCATAATACAAATGATGTTCGTTTCAGAGATGTGTTAGCTGAGTTGCAGAGGGCTGGAATGACTTGCCCAAAGTCATAAAGCTAGACAGTGGCAGAGCTAAAAGTAAAACTTACAAGTCCAAATTCCCGGATCCAGCTCTAACCACTCAACGCGATATCTTTCAATTGTCACTATTTTAGTATATTCCTGTATTGTGTTAAAATGCTGTAAAGTTTGCACGTGGTTAGAATTTCTTTCCCTGAGGCACTAACACAGTTACACAGATGAGTTGAGGATCAGCAGTTCCCAGCAGTAGTCTCACTTTCCTGGTCTCACTGTCTTCTTATTATTTGTATCGTGGTGGTGCCTAGTAGCTCCAGTCATGGACCTGAATGCCATTGTGCTAGGTGCCATACGAACAGATAGCAAAGAGATGGTCTCTGCTCCAAAGCGCTTGTTATCAAAGACAAGGGGCAACAGGTGAATACAGGCAGAGAGACAAGGAAACAAGGAGACATATTGGTCTGCATGTTAGGCCTCAGTCTCAGGACACCAACGCTCAAATCGTTGTCAAGTTTAGCAAAGGAATGTTTTAAGGAAGGATTTGAAAGAGACAATGAGGGGGTTTGTGAATGTTTACAAGGAGCTTCTCCTGTGCGTGAGTGGCAGCATGGCAGAAAGCATGAACGTTCTTCTATTCTGGTTCGGATTTACATTTCTACTTGAATAAAAAAAACAAAAACAAAAAACCAGCATTTTATCTTACCATGACCTCTGTGTCTTCAGTTTCACCACATTTTCTCTAGAGATGCACAGAAAAGGACCTTTCCTCAGAGGATTACTTTTGCCACACACACATTATTAGCATGTTTAAAATACTGGTATGCTTCAGATTGCATTATGTACAAAGTCACATTTTGCTAATTAGTCTTTTTTAACATTCAGAATATTTTATAGCAGGAAGAAAACAAACAAACAATTAGTTCTGAACACTTATTTTTACCTTTTAAAAACTGCCAAAAACCTCAAAGCAACTGAGCTAATTCAGTCAATTTAGCAGGTTCTGAAGGGGTAGGTTAGTTCTGTGATTTATAAACATTTTGTTGTTGGCATTGTGTTCTCTTTAAAAAAAAAAAAAAGAATATTTCTTAATGATACCTTGTTAGTGTCAGTGATGTGAGCACCATTAAAATACCAATGCATTTAACCTGACTTGTTTACTTCCTAATATGGAAAACCTTCTTGAAATTTTAATCTATTCATTTACAGTTTGTGGGTGTCTTTTGTTTCCATTTAGGTAACTATGGTGAGAGTGGAATGGAAGCCTTCAAAGATATGTCGGCCAAGGAGGGGATCTGCATTGCCCATTCCTACAAGATCTATAGCAATGCTGGCGAACAGAGTTTTGACAAGCTGTTGAAAAAGCTAAGGAGCCACCTGCCCAAGGCAAGAGTGGTTGCCTGCTTCTGTGAGGGCATGACTGTGAGAGGGCTGCTAATGGCCATGAGACGCTTGGGTCTGGCTGGAGAGTTTTTGCTGCTAGGCAGGTGAGTAACCCTGTATAATTATAGGCGTTCACTGATATGCATAGTACAACTGGGTCATGTGCATAAACACGCACACACGTAAGTTATGTACTGTGCGTGTGTGTTTCCTGAAATTCAGGATATAATTTTAGCAGAATTTTTGTCATCTATGCTATAGATACCAGAGAGGTTTGTGTGTATACATGACTCCGTTCAGTGTCCCAGTTTGGAAGGTATTGCTGCATAATACAAATTTTCAGATAATGGCTGTAATATATAGATAATTATTTCTGATTTGTTATCCTTGTTCTGTGCTACATTACTTTAAAATGCATATAAATACAATGCCATTAATAACTAAAACTATGGCTGATCTGAATGTTGTTTTAAGACACAGCTGGTCTAGTCTTTGTGTGGAAATGAAATAAAAGTCTCTTCAAAATGGAGAGATTATTTATGAATGATTATTTTCCTTTGGCTGTAGTGCTGTTCCATTAGCTTTGTTCTAAAGAAAGTATTCAGCTGTTCTTTCATATGATCTGGTGGTCAGTCATCATGGCCCAAATGCTCACTTCCATCTGCATGGAAAGGGGAAAGAGAAAA
This sequence comes from Chelydra serpentina, assembly GCA_037349315.1. Lineage (NCBI taxonomy): Eukaryota > Metazoa > Chordata > Testudines > Chelydridae > Chelydra > Chelydra serpentina. The sequence goes on along the minus strand of JBAIAC010000004.1, from coordinate 24,090,993 downwards.
ATATTAGCTGCATTAATCAAGCAGGAAATGAGACCTATGCTGATTGCACAAAGAGGAAAGGTGACTGCTGTATGTGCAGTGTGCCTCTGTGTATTTGCCACACATTCCACATAAACTAATGGACTTTGGGTGCTGGAGGGTAGGGGTGGCAGGCTACATGAAGGGGTCTCAGAACAGTCACTTGACTATGACATGCTCCCCCTCCAAAGAAGTGCAATTGGAAAGGCGAGCATATGCTGCCCTAAGAAGGAAGTTTCTGTTGGAAGGTTCACAGGCATGCTGTACAGCTGGCAAAAAAAAAAAGAAAGATCAACATGACAGTGAAGCCGGCTGTACTGGAGATGGAAGGGTGAGCCTGTGACGAACATGGAAGGGAAGCGCCTCTGTGCAGTTGGCTTGGAATCTATGGGGCTTGGGCCCTTGTCACTTCTAGAATCTTGGCCTCTATGCACTTCCCAGGTCATGCTTCCTGCCTGTTTTACCATGCTGCTTAGTCCTCTTTGGAAGGTGAACAATGGAGACTAGCCTGGCTACATGGGCTCCTGCCTTCTCCCATTGACCCATCACAAGAACGAAATAATCGTCACACCTTTTTGAATAATTGTAATTGCTTATTTATTTCTGCCTCTTCAACCAACATGAGTCCATTACGACGGCTATCTTTTTTCCTATTGAGGTTGCTCTGTTGTATCATCCATGTTATCTTGCCTTATTCCATCCACCAGTGGCCTGATTTACAGAGAATCTGTTGACTTCAGTTGGACTTGTGGGTGCTCATCACCTTTTATATCTCCTTTTACACGTAACACATGGCAGTGTTTCTCTGTTGCAGGCCTCACATTTTCAAAAGGACCTAAGTCCCACTTTCAAAAGTCACTTAGGTGCTTTGTTCATGTAAACCTCAAACTCCCATTGATTTTACTAGGAGTTGCTCATTTGCAAAATAGTAGGATTTGGTGCCCAATGGGCCCTCAGTGACTGTGAGACAGAGTCAATGTAATGGATATACTTGTAGATCTTTAAATAAAAGAGAGAGAGAGAGAGAGAGAAAAGAAAAAAAAGAGAGGTTAAATATATGTGACCTCCTGCTTTTGATAAATGATACAGTATGTTTCTGGGTTATATTCAGGGGTTGTCATGTCTAGTTGTAAGAATGTTTTAGAGGTTTCATATTGGGATGATGGTTTATTTTAGAAGTCTAAATAGTGAACAGCTTTGGATTAAAAAGAAGACTCCATTCTGTTGGAGTGATTTATGCATGTTCTTGCACCTGATAATACTAAATTAATCTATGAATAGAGCTGTGTGAATTAGGGATTTTTCAGTGCATTGGCAATTTCAAAACGTCAACAAAATTGTTTTGAGTCAAACCAGCAATTTTAGATAGGTTTGGTGAAATGAAAAGTTTAAAAAAATAATTTTGGTTGAGTGAAAAAATTTATTTTGACAACATTAGAAATGTTTTATTCAAATTTTGACAATTTTTTAATGTTTTTGAATTTAAAACAAATGAAATTAAAGGAAATTTTTGAACAAAGAGTTGTTTCATGCTGAAAATCAAATGGTTCTGTTCAGAAAATGTCAAAATGAAACATTTTGATTTTTTTCAGAATTTTTACCCCCATTCCCCCAACAAACATTTGGCAAAACTGATATGAATTTGCCAAGCATTTTGGTGTTGCTGAATCTGCATTTTTCACTGAAAAAAGTGTAGGCCTAAAAATGTCTCCCAGCTATATTTGAGAAACGTATTTCTTCACAATTCAGAAAGAGAGAAATATTGAGGGGGGGGGGAAGGGCGTGTGTGTGTGTATAGCTATCATCTGCAATAAAAAGCCATGGTGATGATTGGGACATAAAATCGGTGGTGCCAAGTATCCACTAGGGACAGCTGATTGCAGGGGGAAACTAATTGCAGCTACCCAACCTGGGCCTGCTTTAAACTATAGCAAGCTGGCTGGGGCCCCAAGGGGCTGTCAGCCAACTGGAGATTCATGGAGTGTCGCATGCTCTCTTTATATCCTGCTGTCTCCAGGAAATGATCCTAGCATTACCTCTGATCCTGGAGGCTGCACAAAGGTGTTTCAGGAGCCCGCAATGCAAGCTCTGTGACTGGAGACATCCTCATTTTGGAAATCTGTTCAGCAGGAGCAATGTAAAGGGACTGATGCATGGCTCAGGATGAGGCTATATAATAGTTTCCCATTGCTGCAGCTAGTAGAGAATATATATCTATTCCAGCTTGTTATTGTCTAAAGATGTCTTGTTTCAGCACAACAGCATTTGTTAGACTATAAAAGAGTCAATGCTTGTTTCAGCTGAGTATTTGAATCTTATTGGTAGCATGGCATGTTTATTTGATAAGCTACAGTGAGCAGCAAGGTTTCTGAGAGGCAGTTTAATCAATAAGCTACACCTCAGTGTGCATTAGTGGGCTGATGGGCAAGCCCTGGATGTGTTGCAAAGAAGAAGGCCTAAGGCCAACCATCCTGCCACAGCGCAGTGAGTCTAGAAATACACACCATGGTGTGAGGGGTGACAAACAGGAGAGGTTTCAGAAACTACACAAAACTTTTTGAAGCATTAGATAATGTCTAGTGGTGGGGCCTTTTTATGCATTATTTCTGTGAGGAAAAAATATGGGTTTTAAGAAGAGCTTGGAACATGGCTTCAAACCATGGGGGGGGGGATTAGGGTGGGTGTGGGTGGAGGGGGCTGAATCATGAACCTGGTTATGCATCTACCCAGGGAAGGCAGGGTCCAAAGTGCCACCTCAATCCACTGCACACGTCCAGCGTCACCAGACACGCATGGGGAAAGAAAGAGCAGCTACTGGTGGGCTGCAGCTCTTCTTCCCACACAGGTAAGTGGGCAGGGGTGGGAAGTGGCTAGAGCTTTGGATCTGCCCCCTCTTCCATATACCAGCTACTGCAGCTTAGCCAGGGCAGAGGGATGTCACAGACTACATCCAGTCCTAAACTAGTCCACTCACCATGGGGATATCCTTCCATCATGGGTTTACTCCCCTTGCCCCATCAAGTTTTTACACACAGATACCTTGCATAAATCATGAGTAAGGCTACGTTTATGTCATGGATGTCACGGATGTCATGGAATCTGTGACTTCCAGAGACATCTGTGACAAAGGTCCTGCTTTGAGCAGGGGGTTGGACTAGATGACCTCCTGAGGTCCCTTCCAACCCTGAGATTCTATGATTCTATGATTCTCTGCTTCAGCCCCAGGGTCTGCAGGACTCTGGAGCTGACAGCCAGACTCCTGAGGGGGGCCCTCCTGAGGGTTCCACTGACAGGCGATAGCCTCGCGTGGGGGGAAGAGGATGCCTTGGGCGAGTGGCTGGGGTGTCCCGTTTTCTCTTTGGGAAATATGGTCACCCTGCATCTCCCTGCCGCTGTGGGTGGAGGGAGATCCCCACAGCTCCCAGCCACCACGGTGGTGGGGGAAACCATGGAGCCGCAGCAGCAAAAGCCACAGACAGGTGAATTTTTGTTTATTGCCTGTGACCTGTCCATGACTTTCACTAAAAATAACCACGACAAAATCTTAGCCTTAATCATGAGTATGATTTTTGATGCAGCCAGAACTTGCGCCTGGAGTCACATGCCAGCTGAGCTTTGGTTTTCTCTTACATAGATAGCACAAAGAACAGTGACCAAAACTTGTGAAAAGGGTAACTCTCAATCAACACTAAGCTCTCAGCATTCTCAGTAGTAATTGTAATTGCATTGCCTGTCTGTGATAGTATTCTACAGAGACGAAAGACAGAAAATGTTTAAGTGACAATAGCCCTCTAGGGCTTTGTGTTAATGCATGGAAAACATTTTAAATGCTCAGCAAATGTTTACCTCATAGGCCTAGTGGGACTGGATTCAACCCCAAATGAAAAGGTGAGTGCACTGAATTTCAAGTGTAAAAAATGTAACCCTGCAATTATTCAGTTTAGTAGAGATGTGTACACAAGGCTGTATCCATCTGTGCTTATTGCTTGTGGCCTCCTCAGGTCACCAGACAGGAAATATTACAGATGGCACTGAATAGAGTACAAGAAATACATCCATTAAACAGCGTATCTGTCTGCAGAACATATTGCAAAAAGAAATATGGAGTATTAATTGTGTTGGGTTAAATAACTTTATTCTTGGTTATGTGGCTAAATTACAGTTTGATTGGGTCAGGGACTGGCAATGTCAGCATTCTGTTCCTCATTTTATTTAATATTCATTTCTAATAGCAAAAGTTATGTTTCATACTGTGCACTTGGCTTTGTCTCCTCCTCCTCACCATCAGTCAAGACTCTTTTTTGATATTTGAACAAAACTTCTGCAATAGCTGATAACATGACCACTCTGTGCTGCTAATCCAGCCACTGTGCTGCTCAAGTGTTATTCTGCAGTGAGGCTGCTCTCACGTGAGAGAGGCAAACTCAAGAAGAGTTAAGTGAAGTGTAGATAGCTCCAGTTAATTCTGTAGTGAAAACATAGCCCTAGAAGCGACAAAGGGTCCTGTGGCACCTTATAGACTAACAGAGGTATTGAAGCATAAGCTTTCGTGGGTCAATACCCACTTCTTCGGATGCAAGCAGTGGAAATGTCCACTGCTTGCATCCGAAGAAGTGGGTATTGACCCACGAAAGCTTATGCTTCAATACCTCTGTTAGTCTATAAGGTGCCACAGGACCCTTTGTCGCTTCTACAGATCCAGACTAACACGGCTACCCCTCTGATAACATAGCCCTAGTTTCTTTTCCCCTCCTTCATACCTGACACTTTCTCACCAGTACAGCAGAGGACAGGATTGAGCCTTTGGTATTTATTGTTTGTCTGAATTTTTTTTCCATTCAAATCCACTAATATTTTGTATCTAGCAGCAGGTCCCCGTGCTACCTCACTATAAATAGTAACTTTCTCTTTCCCAAAAATAATCTTGCCTTTTTTTTTTTGCATTCCTTTCTGAACAGCTTGATTTAGGATACTGCCTCTGACCATACACGGGGTAGAAACAAAACAAAACAAAAAAGCAACCTTCTCCTTAGTAAAATAGGGCTAGATCATGCCCTTTGGCATAGCCCTGAGAAGGTGCCCCGGGAGGCATTGTGCCTGAGACCCACTCCTGTGAAGCACAGTTTCTTCAGCACTCTCCTCTGAGACTGTGCGTGTGTGTAACTTAAAATTGCAACATCCCTTTATGAAGTACAATATACTTCCTGCCTGTGCATCTATCTAGCTACACTAGATGGCATGTTTGGGAGGAAGTGTCCCACCACCAGCCCTCTCATTCCCTTGCCTCAGGGGTAGCATGGTCCCTCTGTTCCATTGAGCACTAAGGGGCTGCGATGGTGGTAACACTAATACAGCCACATAAAGGGGGAGGGAATTTTATCCATAGAGGACAGGAGTCTGCTACAGCACCACACAGGGCTTGTGGGCTCTTTAGCTCAAGCTGTAGTAGTTAATTCTTTTTAGCTCCAGGGGTCCCTGGTTTAGTCCCCAGTGTATCAGCAAAGCTGGCAGCTGCCACATTAGTACCTATTAATTAGATAAATACTACTTTTAATGAATATTAGTTGTAAATAATTAATCCAGAAAAATTACTTGGGGGCAAAATGGCTTAAAGGGGGTGCAAGTTCTTCCCTCACACCTTCACAGTGTCTGTCTGGATCACTGTCCTGTGCAGAAGGAAAGAGCAGCTTCCATGGGGTTGTTACTCTCCCCATAAGTGAGTGGATGAGATGGGGACAAAGCTTTGGATGAGTCCCCTCACACATACATGCCAGCCCATGGAAATGAGCTAGTGCAAGGTGGTGGGGTGGTAAACCACATCCTCTAAAGAGCTGCAATAACTTACTTATCCCTGCATGGAAGGGATTGTTACTGAGTTATTTCCTTGCCACAGCTGCTCCAGGAGTGACTGTTCAGTGCACAGACTGTCTCTTCCCACATGTATGTACAGCACCAAGCACAATGGTGCCACAGTCTTTGCTGGCACCTCTAGGTGCTACCACACTACAAAAGGTTAATAATAAAAATTAATAATAAATAGTAATAATTAAAAGGTATTGGGTCATAGCTGTTCAATGAGCATTCTTGTGGATTTTCACTTTATGAGTCTGTTTGTAATAATTAGTGTAAAGCAGTGGTCTATGATGCTACTGTAAGATAACTCTTTAATGGGGACAATGTTACTTTGCTTCTCATGCCATTCTGACATTGCATAATAAAAGGTCCCAGCATGGCTACCTCACAAATACAATACTGTGCCCAGATAAATGATTTACTTATTGAAGGTTCTCGTTCCCTCTCCAATACATGCTTATCACTCCCATTCATGCAAAATGTGAGTTTCATGTGTATTATAGGAATAACCCACTTAGATTGTACACTACATCTCCATGAGGGCTGCATTACCTTATTTCTGATATGCAAATAAACCATAAGCACATAGGATTTACATGAAATTTTTATTCATACAAATGCACAAAGACATTGGAAAAAAGACATGAGAAGAGAAGAGAGCAGGGAATCCTGAAAGTTTTTGTTAGGGTTCAATTCTCTCAATAGATGAAAGAACAAAATCCCTCAGAAATAAAGGCAAACCCACGTGAGGCAACCCACACAAGCACAGCCAGCAACCTAACAATGTGACAGCTTCAAAGACAACTCCAAGCTACCAACATATTTGCATAACAGGCACAGTAGATGGAGTTTCTGGGATACTGTCTTCATTTGGGGGTCAAATTCTGCCCTCCTACAATATGTGCACACAGCTGATTTTACACTCATATATGCCTGCATGAAATGCCCTGCTTTGCCCAACAGTCTGTTAAAATAGAGAATGGAAAAAAGAATAGAGATATGCATAGCACTGGTTGCATTTGGGAAGGTGTCAGCCCTCTTGACCCTCTCTTTAAATACTGCATTTCACTTTTTCTGAGAAAGATCTGAAGTGGAGGACATTCAGCTAGAGATTTCTAGACTGAGGCCACCCTTAGGTTGAGAAGGACTCTCTGCTTAGAGCAAGACTGAGGAAGCTAAAATAACTCCCGTGAGTCCTGCAACTTAAAAAAAAAAAACCCAAACCCAAATTGTCTTCCAGAAAGATGGTCTAAAGATGAGAACCCAATAGAAGAAGAAATGTAGTGCTTTGACACCACAGTGGGCATTCCACCATTTGTGGCAATGTCTGAATAAAAAAGAGACCTGAATACAAAGAGACAGATTTTAGAAATGATGAAAATGGGACTGAGAATACTGTACGCCAACTAGCTTCTGTCTTAGAATGATATAAGGTCATGTTGAACACTATAGAAATGATCTCACATTGTGTCAGTCCTCATCTTCAAGTTTACTGTCTATAGAATGTATGTTAATCAGGAAAAGTGATTCTCAAAATGTTGCCCACTTCCCCCCTCGCCCCCAGTTCATTCAATAATTGGTATCCAACTACAACTCGGTTTTGCTTTTCTTTCCATTTAATAATGTATCCTAAATATTGTATTGCAGTTTCCTATACTTTCAGTCCCTATAGTTATAGTATACAGGACTTGAAAAAAATGTTTACTCATGTAAAGTGCCTATTTTTAACCGTAAAGGAGAGTTTAATCTTTCTGCAACCTCCTATTAACATTATGGGGAGCCATACGTCGTACTGGAAATATATTCCTATGTGGTTAACTGGGAAAAGCTATTTTAAAAAAACTCTTGAGAAAGATTCCAGATACTTGCGGAGATAGTAGATTCAGTGGTAGCATTAGGAGACCATCATCATTAAGGTAACTGTACTTGTTGCCATTAGTTTCTCAATTCCATCACTGCAGGATTTAAATATTGATAATTGGTGGATGTGAATGTAGTAGACTATCTATTCACTTTAATGAGGTTTCGATCAGGCCCTTAGACGCTTCAATACCTGAGTGTTAACATACAAATATGTCTAATATTTCTGTGAGATTTTAGGGGGGACTGTCTGGAGTGACCATCTTCCTGCTTGATATATTTTTAAGGCTTTGTCATCTTTGTTATAGACCTCACTTTTCAAAGGCTAAGACTTTGTTTCCTAAATATTTCCTCTGAGATGAAACGTTACATTAAAATATATATATTGATACACAAGGTCAAACTAGTGGTCTGGCGAGTCCAGTGGCCCAGGACCAGCTGCTTCAGATGAAGGTGGAAGAAACCTTGCAATAGCTAGTCCAAAAGCAATTACAAAATATTTTTAATTACTGATGTTTTTCCACTAGCTGTTCAAAAATAATCAAAACCCATAATGTATTCTTTTGATTGTCAAAGCAATTCCGGACTGTTGAATAACAGAGAATTAGGAGATGCTTTCCAAAGTGTAATTATAATGCAATTAACATTTAAGAATCATTTAAGAACTCCAAAATACAACTATGTAAATAGCATTGAGTAAAATGTTTTAAAATATCATAGTTTATCCCAGTGTTTCTCAGCTTGTTCCATAACAGAACCCTTTATGTACTCAGTGACTGACCAGAATCTGCCTCCCATTTAGCAATATGAGGAGGATAAGGTGGTCATGACCCCTTGCTAGCTGTTTGTCCTACCTGGAAACTGAGACACCCTCTGCCCCAGGCTGAAAATACATGGTTGATATTATGCTTATAAAAGTAGAAGTCAAGAGCAGTGACCAGCGTATATATGTAAAACAGCTGGGGATCATTGGCACATTTTCTGAGTATGCTGGGAAATCCATATGGTTTGGGGTGAAAAACAGAGCATTTAGAATAAGTACAGGAATATCAGATTTTCACAGGTTGATGGACAATGGCCCTGATCCAATTAAGCATTAAGCACTTGCTAAATTTTAAGCATATGATTAGTCCCTCTGAGTTCAATTGTTATTAAGTAGTATTATTCTTTTTCATGCCACTGATGCTGACCTTTGCGCAGGAGCTTTGGGAAAGTAGGGGAATACATTATCAACCTTCTGTGGGGTTTTTACAACCTTCCTCTAAAGTTTCTCATTCAGGCCACTGTCAGAAACAGGATACTGGACTAGATGGATCTCAAGTCTGAACTAGTATAGCAATTCCTATGTTGTTAAAATGTAATAGAATCAACCTATAATATAAAGAGAATTATAGCCCCACTATAGAATTCCATAGGATAGCTATCAATTTCTGTAGGTTGGGGGAGCCATTTTTGTAGAGCTGTATTAAATTTGAGTAGCACCTGTTGGATCCACCTGTTAAATTCTGTATGACATTTCCCTATTGGACATTAAACTCCAGAATTTGATATTGTCCATAGTTGTTAGCAGTGTTGATGTAGCCGTGTGGGTCCCAGGATATGAGAGAAAAGGTGGTTGAGGTAATACTATTGCAAAGCTCAAAAGCTTGTATCTTCCACCAACAGAAGTTGGTCCAGTAAAAGATATTACTTCACCTACCTTGTCTCTTTCATTAAACTCCAGAGACAGCCTTGGCATCTTGGGTAGGCCAGTGAAACAATTTTTCCTCCTACACAATAATCATGAGATTCCCACAGGATCATTTAGCTAATCACAGTGCTGGCCTAAGAATTTGGGGACATGCTAATGAGACAATGCTTTAAAACAGAATGACTTAATTTTACCTAACAAGAGGGATGATTAAAGAGGAGGAAGAAGGTTGTTTAGGTTTGCAGAAGGGAAGCCCGGCTGCTTGTTTGGAGTTATGTGCATAGCTGGCAACATTTAAAAAAAAAAGTTCTGGAAAGGACAATCATTCAGTAAGCAGGGAGCCTGGGATCTCTTAGGCCTGCAGCCACTGGGCTTTTCAAGCATTGACTTCTTCATCAGCAGCCTTTCCACGGCTGATTCCCATAAAGCAGATGATTTTATGCATGGGGAAACAAAGGAAGAAAAGTTACATCCCAGATATTTGATAGTAGCCTCTGATTTGGAGTTCCTCAATTCTTGAGTGGTCAATTTGCAGCCCAAATTTTGAAGGTGCTGAGCATCCACACCAAGTGCTTGCCCAGATTCGGGAAAGCACAGACCTGGTCTGTGTTTAAAGTAAAATGAATAGGGAGGCTGTACTGAATTGTGGGCACTGAGCTATTCTTGAAAATCTATTCTGAAAGTCTTTCAAGTTGGGCGAGGCGGGGAGGAGGCAAAAAAACCAACCCCAAGGTCACTTTTAACATTTTTGGCCTACTTGGCCAAGGCCACAGAAGGAGTGTGTGTCAGCGTTGGCAGTCTCAGCATAATATGAAGACACTTGAAAGGTTAAATCCAGGTGAGTAAAGACTATGGGAAATATTTTTTACAAGGAAAGCCATGTTGAGGACGTGTCAATCATTCAAAGTATTTTCTATTTTATTGTCAAGGTTTGGATTATTTTCTTGCATGTGACATTGTTTTCTGTCTTTCATCAGAACTATAGTCCTGCTTCTTGGAACACTGTATCCGGCAATAAAAGAACTAAGTACAGTCCAATACACTCTGGGGACTGTGATAACAAGCACAGTAACAATGCACCAAATAAGATTGTCTGTGTACAATACTAATACCAGACAGTAAAGTACATTTCAAATACACCTTATGGTACTATAGATAGGTTACAAAGTTTCTAAATATCAATAATAATTATGCCCCTTAGATTATGATTATAATTTGAGGGGGGACTTCAAAGGCAAAAAGGAAATTAGGTCCCCAACTCTCCCATTGACTTTCAACAGAAGCTTGGGGCCTTACTGCTCTTTATGCCTTTGAAGATCTCCACTGAAAGTCAGCAGCCTTTGGTCCTGTGATGGTTCTTTGGGTGCGCAGGACAGGGAGTTACATTGTTACCCTCCAGCAAGAGAGAGAGACTAAGGGTACGTCTATACTCACGTGTCCTGTCAGAGGCGCTGGATCGATCTTCTGGGTTCGATTTATCGCGTCTTGTCTAGACACGATAAATCGAACCAGGAAGTGCTCCGCCGTCGACGCTGGTAATCCAGCTCAATGAATGGAGTAGGCGGAGTCGACGGGGGAGCCTGCGCGCCGCGTGTGGACCCCGGGTAAGTGCTTTTTCATTCGAACTAAGATAGTTCGACTTCAGCTACGTTATTCACGTAGCTAAAGTTGCGTATCTTAGTTCGAATTGGGGGGTTAGTGTAGACCAGCCCTTAGAATATCAGCGTTGGAAGGGACCTTAGGAGGTCATCTAGTCCAACCCCCTGCTCAAAGCAGGACCAAGCCCCAATTTTTGCCCCAGATCCCTAAATGGCCCCCTCAAGGATTGAACTCACAACCCTGGGTTTAGCAGGCCAATGCTCAAACCACTGAGCTATCCCTCCCACCCACTTGCTTCTGCTGACCTGGGTGTCACCTCCCTGACACCTCCAGGCTGTTAGCCACCCAAACTTTTTACTCTGGGCTATACAAGTCCTTGCTTTGCCTGGCAGATCAACACTAGGTGTACCACAATCTCTGATCCCCTTTAAAGGGTTCCCCTGTAGTGCCTACTCCTTTATCCCCTGAACACTCACAGTAATACCAGGTTTGCTGTCCCCAAGGGAACAGTGTACATACTACCTTGGAAGATTCAACTCAGGATCAGATCCTTGTATAATACCACAGCACTGAGATATAGTGAAAATAACATTAAGTTTAAGGTCAAGTTTCAAGACACTGAGCAAGAATAATGAAACAACAGGTTCCACATAAAACAAAACTATAACACACTTTCTAGGGACTAAGCTTAACAGGCTAATCTCCAGTCTAAATACGCTTATCTCAACTCCAGTGTCTTCTGCCGTGTTTCAGCCAAGCCTGGTTGAAATCCCTCCCGTTTTTATGAATGTAAACACATTGTCCATTTACTTCCTAGGAGCAGGATAAAGAGGCATCTTCTTGCTTTCCACTTATATCCCCAAATTGTTTGTATCCAAACTCAGGAGAACCTCTGTGATTTATTTTCCTGCCTTCCTGCTGACTTCACATCCCCTCTAACTTTTTATGTAAATGGCTTTCTACTATGTTACGTTTTTAGAGCTTAACTAACATGTGGACTGACTGACACAGGTAAAGAAATATCCTTTGTCTAGAAGAAATCTGGTTGTCAACTCTACCTTAATACAGACTTAAGGAATATATTTTTAGCACCCATTCCTAACTCCTTACGTAGAATTTGTACATACATTTCACAATGATATTAATGTTCAGCATAACATTAGCTTTCATTTAAGACCATAAGGTACACACCAGGATCAGGATATTCTTGTAACGCTCTTTACCAGTTGGCATTGAGGGATTCTTAAAGTTACAGGTCCCCACCCCACACAGAACACGGTGTCTGAAAGATGGATAGATCAAAGTGAAGTGCACGAGGAGTTGTTTCACATCAGGTAGGGTGGTGATGCTTATAGAGATGAGAGTTACCTCAGAAGAGCAAGTTTTAAGGAGGCATTTGAATAAAGAGAGGGCGTGAGCCTGTTATTTTTGATGGCTACTTAACTTTTATTCCGTGTTAATGTTGTTTCTTTTTTATTTGCATTACCCTAGAGTAGAGCTAGTGAGGAATTTTTTGACAAAATGTATTTCATCGGAAAATGCCAATTTGTGGAAGCTGAAACATTTGTGGAAACATACTGGTTTTGACTACATTTTGTTGGGAAGGCTTCTGAAGTCCAGGATGGAATTTCTGGCCCAAATGAAAGAATGACTACGATCAGAATAGTCAATAGCCAAGTGGTCCAGACACTCACATGGGATGTAGAAGACACAGGTTCAAGTATCTTCTCTAGAAATTTTTCATGAACCAGGATTCTTGTTTTCCAGCCAGTCCTACCCCAGAGTCTCTGAAAAGATCAGGGCCCAATTATGCTATGTGTTCTATATACACACATAATAAGAGACAGCTCCTGTCCAAAGAGTTCATAGCCTATGGCCTTAATCCTGTAAATTTCCTCCTATTGGCAAGCAATAGCAGATGGAAGGGGTAGATTAGAGAGCAGCAATGGAAACATAAGGAAATGGATACCAGTTATGTTCATCATCCCTGATTATTATGTAGTCATGAGAGCGTTATTTATTTTATTTACTTTAGATCCATAGCTGTGTTTCACATGTCCCATTTGTAATCAGGAGTTGAAAGCAGGAATCAGAAATGAAGAGAGGCTTTCCCCACTGTTCATAGATTTTAAAATGATTTAGAAGTATTTAAAACACCCAACAGACTTGACCATAAAAACATTAGCTGTGCAATGTAGATTTATACTGACAATTCCATTTTACTAGTATCGGTGAGTGATTATGAAAGAATCTCGATAAAAGTCATAAAAACTTCTGATTTGTAAACTTGAGATATAATTCATTTCTCTATTACTCTATTAAAATGACAAAGTAGCAAACATAGCAAATGCATTTCCCTGAGTATGACTGAATTGATATTTTCTACTGAAGCTGTTGTGTCTCCAGGGGTTAAGGCTGAAGGCGACTGATAACGTGGATGAAATACTAAAAACCTTTAAACCTCATTCTGGTAGAACTCAGCTCACTAGATACTTGAAAAGACATTGTAAATCTTGGCAAAAAGAAACCATTTTCAGGAAGAAGAGGGCGGGGGGGAACGACTATGTCTCTGCTCAAAGAATAGGGCCCAAGCTGAACTCTGTTGATCTTTATCTTTTTAATTAGAAAAGCTGTCATACATAAGAAGGTAAACTGAATTGTATTTTGAATTGTCAAAGCAAAGACAGTAAAAGTAAAAAATGGATTTGCAGAGTATTACCCATGTTGAGTAATACTTTATTCTGAGAGTAATATCTCTGAAGAAAATGTAGCTACTCTTTGAGTAAGGGATTACTGGGAAAATGTATCATGTTAACACGTTAAAGAACAAATTTTAACTAACACAATATTAAAAACAATTGAGCATGTAGTGGAGATAGTGGAGGTGTTTGCTGGTCATAGTTAATCCGAGAGACTCACTAGGATTAACCATGTCCACATACATTTTTAAACACGACTAAGACTTTGCTTATCCAAAGTAAAGGCAAAATCATGTTTAACAGCCTGTTAGTTACAACATGTTAATTAACATCTTCCCAGGGTAAAGATGGCCAAAAGACAACAGAATCTGGCTAAAAAAGGAGGTTTGGCATAGCAAATAGATCAGCATGTTGACAGCTCCCATGAACTGTACAATATAACAAAACATTTAGTGCACAAGTTTAATACTCAGAAATTGATCTTCTAAGCATAAATAAGCTTTTCTGACTTGACAAGCATTACATTGTCATATAACGTCAGGTCAGCTATGACATAGAGATTGTTAGTGATGAAATATAAAGCTTTGTTAAGTAATCCAAACAGATGCGATATTTCTTACAAAAAATGTATCCACTGAAGTGTGTTATTTAATTACACACATGCTAGAACCCCAGAAATTCACACTAATGTCTGGAAAATCCAATGCAGTTTTGTGAATCAGGACATGAATAACCACAGTGCAAAAGCATCACAAAAGGCACTTTGTTTATGTATTTTTAGCAATTGTAGTTTAATTTTAATGATTTGATATTGCACAGGATGTTAATAAATGTATTAGTGGTTTGTAAAAAAAAAGGTCTTAATCAGATTGCTCTACAGCATCTGCTATGAACCTGTATTTTCTCTTTTCATTAAAAAATTATACTTAATAATTATGGAACTTAAGATATAATATCTTTACTTTTTACTTGTGTAGTTATATCAGTGTCAAGAGTCTAATTACCTACTGCTCAAGCTCTTTTCCTTGGCAGGCGGGGGAGAGGGAAGCAATGCTAAAATAGTCAATCTTTGGGGAAAGATAATTAGCATTTCCTAGTCAGGTCCTCTATTCTGGTCTATTCTGTTCTATGTACGGTTTCACACCACACTTATCACTGTGGCATCTGAGCACTTTCCAATAGTGCATTAAGCAACATGTCATATACTGGTTGTTCTCTCATCCTCTCCACAGAGAGGAGAGTGTGCAATGGGATGTATTGTTCTGGTAGTTTGTGTCCTTTTAAAAAAATATATAAATGTACCTGTTGCCATGTGTTTATATTAGAGAAGGCAAGATCAAAGAAGTGCACCTTGCAGTTGGAGTAGAAAGTGGGGGTTTTGTTGATGGTTCTTAGTTTCTGGGAGAGTGATTTCACAGTCTCAGCTCTGGAGGAAGAATAGAGGACACACACTGGTGAGCTTAGCTTTTATTGTAGAGATGTCCATGGTGCAGTTGTCAACCACGGTCTTCATCCTGAAGCTTTAGACAATCTTTTGGACAACCTAGGCCCAGGCCATGGAGCTCTTTGAAGATAAGGACTGAGACCTTGAACTTTACTTGATATACTATGCAGAAGAATGCAGGCTAGGTTTGATATGTTCACGGCCACCTCTATTGCTGAGGAGACATGCTGCAGCATTCGCTACTAGTTGGAGTTTCCTAAATGCTGAAGGTTTCAAGCCCAGGTCTATTGCATTGCTGAAATCCATGCTGAAAGGCATGAATAACTGAGGCCACTCTTCATCCGCCAGGATGGTACAGAGTGTCCTAGCCAAGTGGAGATGGTAGAAAGTGTGATTCCCAGATGCTGCTATGTGAGAGTTCAGTGTGACGCTGGCAGACCAGGTGCCAGCTCATGCCAAGGTTCCCCATGTCTCCACTGAACGCTGACAAAGACGTGGCCGGAATCAGTCTGGCTCACCTGTGTGTTAGTATTGTTAGAATAGGTATTAGAATTATAAGAATGTGATTAGTGTTTAGACTTTAAGAAATGCTTGTTAATTGCTGCATGCATTAATCTCACTTATAATATCTGTATTCCCATGTTATAATGTAATATGTAAGTGTTTGCTCTGTAACTGCAATACACCAAAGTGGAGAGAAGCTTTAATGAGTATGAACTACTAGCTTCAACAAAGAAGGTGCATCAACACCAGACAAACTATGGTGGAACATCAGAGGACAAAAGGTCAGACTAGATGATCACGATGGTCCCATCTGACTTTAAAGTCCATGAGTCTAAAGGACTTTGATTGTTCTCCCCTCCCCCGCACTCGCACAATCACCCTTCCCCATGACAAGGAGATGTGCAAGTGAATTCCTCCCAAGAGCTACATTTTGCAACTTGAAGCAGAAGGGGGAAGGAATTAAAAGATGTAACAAAGAGGAACTGTATCTCATTGCTACTTGGACTTTAGGGGGGCACAGTTGTCTAGGCATAAGAGGCCCCCAGTGTTTAGCCTCTGTTAGCCCTAAAGGACTTATAGAACTTGCTTATTATAGAAGTCTATTATTTTTTGAAACTTAAGACTGTAACACATTTATGTTTATCTGCTTTAACCTTATAAATAACTCTCTTATTTCCTTTCCTTAGTTCATAAATCTTTAGACAGTTTATAGGATTGGCTATAAGTATTGTCTTTGGTGTGAGATTTTAGGGGCAATTGGCCTGGAGCATGTGACTGGTTTTTTGGGACTGGGATTAACCTGAATATTGTTGTGATTTTTGGTATAAGGGACCATCTGTCACAAAGACAAGCTCGCCTAGGTGACAAGATAGATTGGAGTACCCAACAGAACTGTCTTTGGCGCCATGCTTAGGCTGTTATAGTGCCTGAGAAGTTTACACTTATACTCGGTGAAATCTAAGTATATAATTCACAGCCAATTTGAGGTTTGTGCACTTGTTTTTAACAATCTACCCTGAGTTTGTGCTCTTGAGCCACTGCTGGATAGCTTGACACAGGTGTAGTCTTGGCAGGATTCACATACCACAGGTCAGTTAGGGTTACAGATCATACTCCCAGTGCTGTTAAGGTTTAAACTTGATATTGAGAGTTTTTAAGGTTAAAGAATAGACAAAATGAGTGAACCATGGTCATATAATGGTTGTGGGAAGCAAGACCTTGAGTAGTTATGTAAGGAGAGGGGAACATGCCATAAAAAGAAAATCCCAGTTCATGAGCTGAGAGCTTTGCTCATAAGTTCTGAACAAGGGGAGCCTGACCTAGAGAGAGAGGACCCTTTGCCCAGACACTGCAGAGGAGACCAGTGTAGTGGAACTGACCCAGTTGCAGCACCTGAGAGCCAGGAAGAACATGAACATAAGAACCTGATGGCGGAATTGCCGATCAGGCAGACCAAAGCAGTCGAGGAGAAAGCCCACCAAAGACACACGGAACAAATAGCAGCAGTTAAAGCCAGCGGAGAAATTGAGGAGAGGGCACAAATCAGGTAGATGGAAGCCCAAACATTTCAGCTCAAAATACTGGAGCAGCAAAAGGAGTTTCCCCAGCCAGTGGTTATAGCCCCCCTCAACATAAGGGAGTGGGAGAAATTCTGCGAAATTTATAAAGAAACTGACTGTACAGCAGAGTTCCTGTCCACCTTTGAGAGACTATGTGGGATGCACAATATCACAGTGGATAAGCAAATACCTATCCTCAACCAGGTTAATTGGGAAAGCCAGACAAGTTTGTAATGATATGGAGTAGAGTGATGCTAAGGGACACATGAAATTTAAATAAAACGTGTTGAAAAGATTTAAAATGACCCCTGTCAATAGAAATCTCAGAATGTTTGACAATATCACTCATGTTGAATATGTACATAAAATGTGTAATTTTATGAGAAAAGGGATAATGGGAGTGGAGGCTGAAGGTCATTATGGAAAAGTGATTGTTATTGGTAGTTACAGATGAGGTAAAGGCAGCTGTGACCAAAAAATAAATAAATAAAAACCGGATCATCCTAACAGCCCTTCTCTGCACCTGTTCCAGCTCATCTTGAGATGAAGAAGTTATTCAGAAGAAGCTGTTTGTCTTTCTCTGAAGCTGGTACTGACAGTCTCATCGGTCTCTTGAGTCACATGGCTGTAGAGAAAAGGCAATATTTCTTTCCAAGATAAGTCAGAGACTTTGTTACATTGTAACCTCAACTATCATTCAACAGGCTTGAATCTAGCCCTTTTACAGAATCAGGGCATACCCTGGGGCAAAGTGTCCACCTTTCCTGCTACCTTTATTCTTGAAGAGTCTCTATATACTCAAGTGGCAGATATGCTTCTTGGGGAACAAACCAAACTGTTCACGTAGCAGATGGATGCATGTCAACTTCTCCATGTCTTTTTCTTCCCCTGCTGTCATGTTTCCTCTCAACTAATTAGCCTCTTAAGATTGGTCTATACACCTGGACCATCATGTTTCTCTGACTATATAAATGTCTGTATGCAGTGTGTTTCATTCCATGCATCCGATGAAGTGGGTATTAACCCACGAAAGCTTATGCTGAAATAAATTTGTTAGTCTCTAAGGTGCTACAAGTTTTTCTTTCTTAACTTCTCCATAGTAAATCTCTATGGGTGATTGTTCTTCTTAGAGAGATCCTGAGAGCCGAGCCCTAAGAGTGGGATTTTTTTGCTGTTGACTTTGAAGAGAGAGAATTACTTACCTTTCATTCTTCTTCCAGAAGATATGTGCAGAAATAAATTCATGTCTACTCACCCACCTTCCCTGCATACTTGAGAGCATGTATTGGCATCTCTTAGTGCTTTCTACTTTTCCCTTGAAAAGGAACTGACAGTTAAAAACGACATGGGACTGCTGAGCTCTCTAAGCAGGGACAGAATTTTCTGCCCACAGACAGAGGAAATCAGCAGACCTCAAAACTTTCTAGCTTTGGGAGTTCCTGGCCTGGCTTGTGCTGGAAGCACAAGACCCAAGAGTATGACTCTATCGCAATTTATACCATCTCAAAAGAAATATTACAGGTGGGTAATTTTCTTTTCTGGGTTCCGCTTCTGGCTTCTAGTCCCATGTTGCCTCTTTGTCAGCTGACAGGGATAATACTCCTGGCATTGCTTTGACTTTCTAGAGCTTTAGGTGTTTTAGATGTTCTCAGAGCCAGGCTGCGATAGTTCTGTGTTCATAAAACAACAAAATTGCTCTGCTGTGATACAGATTGCCTCATAATTCCTACATAAAGCTGCTTTAATTTTATACTTACTTTGGACGCTACCTGCAGACTAATATAGCAAAGTCCACATTCTTACACATAACTTTCAAGTGTCTTACAGCTATGTATTGGTGACATGAGTGTTTATGACGGAAAGCCCAGAGATCTTCAAAAATTTTCTCCAGACTAACAGATGAAAGACATTCTTTGAGCTGCTTGCTTCTGGAAATAAATATTGATTAAGCAAAAGCCAGGATTTTAGACAGCCATTTGTATAAATAATCTTGTAGCCCTAGTCAAAACATTGAAAACAATTTTTGAGAAAAATGCTAGACTTTTCATTTTGTTTGAAACTGGCCTATTTTCCATTGGAAAATAGTTTGGGGGCTCTGTGTGTGTGTGTGTGTGCGTGTGTGTGTGACCAAAAACTGACAATGTCAACAATTTTCCATACAAAATTTCATTTTTGAAAAAAGGCCATTTTATTTAATGGAAACAACTTTTGTCCAAAAAATTAGCACCCATTCTAGAAATCTGTGTTCTGGATTAAAACAATGCTCCTGTAAAGCATTCTGAAAAGAGCCGTTCTCCAGGAGTCAGAGGACCTCCTTGAGTTCAGAAAATTAGGTCTTTACACTTCTGCTTATGTTTTTTTTCTGTCTGCATTGCCCACAATTCATTATGTTTGTAGCACATTAGAGATGAGGTCCTCCTCATCACTGTAACTATGCCACTTAAATAGGCTCTTGCATCAGACACACCAGCTGTAAGCAATACCGTAAACTTTTACTGTTTCTGTATACAGAAGCAGCGCTAAGATGGCTACTGCTGTCTCAAAATTTTTAAGGTAGGCTGTTAAGATAGACTGTTCATTCTGTGCTAAGCCACACACAATAACAATAAGTAAACTCCATAAAGTAACTGTTTTCTGTAAGCATATATGAGTGTTGTATAATTTCTGCAGTGGCTCAAGAATGCTTTCTCCAGTGCTGCCCCTCACTCTTGGGAGAGGCTCCACATAAACATCTGCAAAACTAACTCCTCCTCCTCCTTCAAAGCCCATCTTAAAATGCTCCTTTTCCACAATGCATACAAAAACTTGACAGTGGTTAGGCTGCTAGTGTGCCGAGACCACTGCTCACAATGCTGGTCAGTGTTGTCTTATTGTTTCCTTGTACTTCCCCTTCAGTATGTCTCCACCTGTTGTAGCTACTCTTATACAGCTTATTCTTGTAAGCTGTTTGTGGCAGGAACTCTTTGTTCTGTGTTTGTACAGCACCTAGCACAATGGGGTCCTGGTCCATAATTAGGGCTACTAGGTACTGCTATAATACAAATAATAATAATTAATAAATAATTATACTTAATAAAGAGGCTCCATATCTACTTGTTTCAGATATTAGCACAGAAAGACTTTGTGCATGTGCATCCAACCTTTTCTGGGGGATCCTCTATCACAACCCTGGAAAATATGTGGATCTGGAGAGTCATGCTTTTCAGGAGAGGGCATGTGAACCCATCACTTAGAGCAGAGACTGCTCTCAGCTGTTCCTTTACAGAACTGATTCCAAGGACGTCAGATTTGCTGTGCAAATCTTAGGGCACGATCTCTCCCTTATTTCAGAATTAATGTCCTATCAGGATATTAGATCTCAAAAATGTTTCTATATGCTGAGGTATTTAATTAAATTGTAGTAAGTGACTCTCTACGTTGTATTTGGTGTCCCTGCATATATTCAAAAATCAATTGAATTGAAATAAATGCCCTGTACTTGGGCTAATGCTGATTAAAGAATCTGTCATGAAGCACCGAGTTATCTCTATCTAGAGCTAAATGTGTTGCAAAAAACATATTCCTGGTTTTCCTATATTTACCTCACTCTTTACCTCAACCCAGTTTTCAGAGATGAAAAAATGCTTTTGCTTTGCGAGACAGTCACAGAAATTAGACTGTCCATTCAGCTTAGCTTTCTTATGTACTGTATCCTTGAGGTGTTAGGCTAGAGACAGAAATGAGATTAGCCAATTAATCTGTGTTTGAATCTCATGCCAGACCAATATTGTTTGTAGAGGTGAAATTCCTTGTTCGGTAATTTTCCATAATTCCATTTAAATAGTTGTTTCAATATTGAACATTATGGTATGTTTGTCTTCTGGCTGTTGAAGTAGCAGTAAAATAGGACAGAATCTGGCTTGCATTTTTTGGTACTGGGCTTCCATACTGCCATTGTTAACCACTGGATCAATTTTTACAATATGAGTGTTGCCAGTAGAAGATTCTCGGATTATAAGTATTACAAGTGATTTGTTAAAAATGCTCAGTGATGTACAAGGATGCACAAAATGAAACCAGTCCCTGTCCCAAAGAACTTAAATTCTGCCATCAAAAGTTTTGCATGGCTTATAATGAGAAGTGTTTCCTATCTTTAGACCTTTCAGAATGCAAGGCTAAGCAACAAGAATGAAGTTTTCCTACAATCAGCACTTGCATTATTAAATAGCCTGGTATCTTTACAGATCTCTCCCTGATATTTAGTTGGCCCTGGGATATGGAATAAATGTGATCTGGAAAAGAGAAGAATTTTAATGAGAAGGCAACTGCAGCGTATGGGGCATGATCAGGTGCATGGGCAGTGGTTCTCAAATTATGAACTGAAGGGAGATGACTGGCAATATAGTCCTGGCTCTCCTCCTTTCCATCTGCTAAATCACATTAAACGAAGTCAAAATATATTAAGTGCTTTCCTAAAATGTTTGCTTCTGTATCAACATTTGTTGTAGCTTCTCCCATGGATGTTCTGTGATTTCGAATGAAGAGGAGGTTGCCCATGTGATCATGAACAGAAGGAGTGGTGGGCTAAGAGGCCACTTTTTGTAGAGGGAATTTTACTATGAAATTTTTGCTGGAAAATATCAATTTGTCAACCCTGAAGTTTCATGAAGGAACATGTCAATTTCAACAAATTGTTCATTTTAGGGAAAACAAGTTTCAAAAAATGTTGAATTGTCCCGTTCTGACACTTTTGAAATGAAGCATTTCAATTTTTGGTTTAAAATGACTTTTTTGGTTTAAAATTGTAGTTATTTTTAGTTAAATTTTAATAGGTCAACATTGAAATGTTTTGTTTTGATCATTTTGAATCAAGCCCAATTTTGGAGGGTGGGGAGGGTTTGTTAGTGAAAATTTTTGAGATTTCGACGTCTCGTCCCAAATTGAGACAGGAAAAAGTTATGAACCCTCAAAAAGTCTCATGGGGGCAGGAAAACCATTTCCCACCTACTTCTAATTCTTTTAGTGTAGATGTGGTTCACCCTATGAAGACGTTGAGTCCCCCTGCAATAAGGTCTTCTGTGCACCCTAATGTCTATTGGAATAAATAGATTTTTTCCCTATCACAGTAGTGTCACAGTTTAGGGCTACTGCACTTGTATTCCCCCCTATAGTCCACCAAAGGCACCCACCCACTCTCAGCCTTCTGGCTTCCCAGCCAACACCTCTCTTTGGAGGAGACATGCGTCTCTCTCCCTCCTGGGTATTTCTAGGTTGCACAGTTCCCTGCCCACACGCTGAATTCCCTAGCAAAGCAGACTCCCTCAGCAGGCCTGCTTTGCCTTCTTTTCTATAACCAACATAATTGCCCACAGTTAAGTTACCACACCGCTTTTTCTAAGCAAGCACATTTACTCTTAAGGGGAAAACTGTCGGGAACCAGGATCTGCAGCAGAGCTAATCTCCAGACAGCCTCGTCAGTACAGCTGGCCTGCAGCAGCTGCCTGATTAGCCACTCAACCTGAGTGGCTGCCGAGGCCAGCAGGCTGACTCTTTAGTCAGCAACAGCGGCAGCTCGGTGGCTTCTCAATGCTCGTGCCTGCTCCTGTGCTACCTTGTTCCAGCTGCTCCAGTCTTGCACCTCGTTGTGCCTCTGTCCAGTCCCTGCCTTGACCCCTTCCTTTCCTGATACCCTGCTCGCTCCAGTTCCTGACTTCCAGTTCTGACCCCAGACTATAGACTCCAGCTCAACGCCCTGCTCTGGTATACCACTTCAGACTGGTTTTAACCCTGGCTCTGGTGACTGCCTACAACTCTGACTCTGGCCACTTGGTCTGCTGCCTGCTCCAGCCACTAGGCTAGACCGCCCTCATCCTGGCCAACCAACAAAAGCATTACAGAGAAAACATTCTGAAAACAATGAAAAGAACCTGCAGCTGATGCTAATAAGATTACCAGAAATACTCCAGCTCCAACAAGGGCTCTGGCAGGTAAGCAGTTCTTCAGACCCACTAAAGGGTTTATTCTGTGCTTACATGTTCATAACCACCTTGATTCCTTGGCTCCTAACAAGCACACCCATGAATCTGAGAGTCACTTCTTTATACAGTCTGGGGTTTTGATCTGTCCTCATGTAACAAGTCATCACCAGACAAAAAGTCCCGTCCTCAGGGAAAAGCTTCAGAAGGCTGAGTTCTTCTGTAACTGGAGGGTTTATATTTGTATACATCTCCCCCTAGAGATTTCATGGGAAACCTGATTCACTTTAAAAGTTCACATTGGTCATGTCTCCCCCAAGAGATGTTACGTGTGATTCCACAATAATTCATAAATATTTGCATTTTTAATACAACAAACTCCTAAGATACGTAAACTTAATTCAATAAGGTTTGTCCAGGAAATTGCCATATCTGTCACAAGTAGCAGAAGTGATCTGGAGCATTCTTATTTTAGGCCTGGATTTAGTTCTATCCATGGGTAGTTGGGGTAATGAATTATCTCTTCTTTAGTGGTTTTCATTTGATTTTGTGCTTGTTCATATCTTTGATTACTCCAGTGGCCTCTTAAAAACAATAAGCACAGTAATTGAGAAGTCTATGTCGGATGATAAATAAGCAATTTGTGAATGAATATCCCATGATGACATACATTTAAAAACAAGCTCTTTCAGATTGGGTGTTTTGCTGTGGCAGCTGAATTTTTGGCAAGCCAGAGAACTCAGACGGAAGGTACATCTATACTGCAAAAAAAACCAACCTCAAAATGTGATAGCAATTCTCAGAGCCCGGGTCAGTTGATTTGGCCTTGCTGGGCTCAGGCTATATAACTAAAAATAGCAGTGCATACATTCCTGCTCAGGCTGGAGACCCACCCCTCTTGCTGGGTTTCAGAGCCTTTCAAAACAAGGTCATTGAACTTTGGAAGATATAAGCAAGGACAGAAGCCATCTTTGGCATCCGTCACTAGACAAACAGACCTCTTGCAAGCTGAGGAAGATGTGTCTTTCAACCGAGGGAGGGGATGAAGTCTCTGGAAACTGAATATAGGTGAGAAACCTGCTTAGGCAAAGATCTTTCACCTAGAAAGACAAGGAATACCAGCACCTTGTCCTTCTGTGGAAGATCCTGACTGATAGAAAGTCAGCCATGGCTGGGTAGGAGGAAGATTGGTGAGAGAAACCACCCCGAACAAAGCTTGTTAGATTAAGTTTTAGACTTTTAGATGTGTGTTTTCACTTTTATTTGCCTGTAACCATCTCTACATTTATTTATTTTTTACTTGGCATCACTTAACCTATGTCCTATTGTTAAATTTGTTTTATTTTTACTAGAAACAACCTTAGTGCAGTGTTTGAAGGGAAGGATGTATTCGCCCAAGTTAAATTAATAACCTGTAATGTACTTTTGGTTTATTTAAAGGAGCAACAAACCTTATTGTTTCTCTGGGCTGTCCAGGAGCAGGCTGGACACTGCAGAGCACACCGTTCATGGGAAATTTGGGAGTGGGAGCATGTTGGGGTCATCTTGCTGGTTGTAACCAAGGCTGGTGGAAACCAAAGTGGAACTGTGGGGCTGTAGACAGGCTGCCAGGGTCAGCGTTGCTGAACCAGAGCTTTCTAGCACACACTTAGGCTTTGGCTACACTGGCGCTTTACAGCGCTACAACTAACTCGCTCAGGGGTGTGAAAAAACACCCCCCTGAGCGCAGCAAGTTACAGCGCTGTAAAGCACCAGTGTAAACAGTGCCCCAGCACTGGGAGCCTTGCGCCCAGCGCTGTAAGCTATTCCCCTCGCGGAGGTGGAGTGCCTGCAGCACTGGGAGAGCTCTCTCCCAGCACTGGCGCGCGATCACACTTGCACTTCAAAGCGCTGCCGCGGCAGCGCTTTGAAGTTTCAAGTGTAGCCAAAGCCTTAGGGTGTGACCTGCAGTCTTGTCGTCTGGCTGGGAGTGCCCCATACTGCGAGTTACAGCAGCAAAGCACTGTAAGGCACCTCAAGATTACAGGGTAAGAAGTGACACCACCCCGTTCTGGTCCGAATTGCACTAAAGTGAGACAGTTCAGAGGCAAGTTAGATATAAGTTAGGACATGACCCCAGGTCGTGTTGTAAACATGTTTTGGTCCCACTCTGGTTTGACATGTGTTTTAGATTAAATGTTAATGTTTCGGCAAATGCTATCTATATTGATGTAGACACTAAGTAAAGGATGTTTAATATTAAATAGTCAATGAGAAAGTAGAAAATATTTAATTATAGAAGCAGAAATATAGATATGGTAAAAGATGGATTGAATGTTAATTAATGAAGGGTGTTTTTATAATTGATTATATAAAGGGTAGCACACTGATTTTAGATTAGGTGCACCCATCCACCATGAAGGTACTGATAGAGAAAGGATTATACCAATTCTCCTCATTTAGGGACTGAGCACCCCTAAATGCATCATTTCTTCTTAGAATGAGAGTATAAATGCAGTGGCTGATTATCTTGTCAGACCTGTTTGCTTAATTACTTATTTTATATTAAATAAAATTTTAATGTTATCACTCATTGTGTTGTTCACAGTCCTCCATTAAATTAAATTATCTGTAACCTCCCTGGAGGCTTGAACCTTAAAGAATTCTGTTTGGTTTTATTCCTCATTTTTTAACTTACTATTTGGGCACACATAAATCAAAGGTACAATAGCTATGTTGGCTAGGAGGGGTGATTTTTTTTTCTTCATGCTCCCTCCTCACATAACTATGCCAGCAAAACTTTTTAGTGTAGACTTGAGCTTTACTCCCACCTCTCCATCACTCTCTGGGGACAGCAAGTAAAATTATCTCTGGTCCTGAACCCCTGGAGCATCAGCAGTGAGACCAGTGGGTAGGCAAGAGACATTGTTTCCAGGATCAAGCCTTCCAATAGGGGGAAATGATTTTGTCTTGTATCTAGCTAGGTACTTCTATGGCCCTCATCACCATAGTATTGAGTGCCTCACAGACATTAATGAATGTGTCATCTCCACGCCCTATAAGTTAGGGAAGGAAAACTGAGCCACTGAAGGGTGAAGTGACTTGCCCAAGGTCACACATTTGAACTTAGATCTTCTGAGTCCCATGGCGGTGCCTTAACCACAAACCATCTTTCCTCCTCTTGTCTCTAAACTGACAATTTAGATTGTAAGCCATGCAAGGAAGGCAGCTGTCCTAGCTGCCTGTAGATTATCCAGCATTTCTTCGGTTGTCATATCAATAATAAATAAAATAATATGTAAGACTTACACGTATGCCATCTTTTCTAACTTCAAAAGAGCCAAATGGGGTTTCCTTTTTCTTCCTCGCTGAAAATTTGTAATCAAAACAATTTTTTGCTCCCAGACTGAATCCCTTAATGTCAATTGCAATTGTTGTCCTAGAATCAATGATGACAACTCATTACATACTCCTGGAAAATGTTTATAGTAGCCATTATAGAAAGGATTCTTGTGGTCTACATAGATGATACCAAGCACTGTACTATAAAGTGCACATTTAGCTGAACGTGGAATTAAGCCAATAAAAATCTTTATTTAAATTAAAATAAAAAATAAAAAAGCTTTCATGCTGTTCTTCAGTCTCTTTGAGAAAACCAGAAGTAGAAATGGTAGGGAAATAAGAAGTTACAAACAGAGATATATCATACAGTGTGTGACACGGTAGAGGGAGAGACAGACACTGAAAGATGGAGCCATTTAACAACTATAAAACAGAAAGAAAGAAAGTGAAGTGAAGGAAGGAGAAAAGGATGAGGAGGAAGAACAAAGGAAGAAATTGCTAATGGGACAGATTCTTAGCTGTGGCTTTGCTAGCAGAAAAGCTGTCTTAAAGGGACTAGCTAAAAACTTCCCCTAATATCTCTGTCATTTGCTGGCCACCCTCTCCATGTGAGTGAGTGTGTGTGTGTGTGTGGGGGGGTGGTGGTTATTGGGGATGGTATATGTGAGGGAGTAGGCTTTGCCTGAACTGTGGGGGGCACTGTTATCCCCTAAGCTTTTCTGAGTTAAGCCATGGGATCATTTTGACCCCAGACAGCCAGGGAACAGGGAAACAGAAAGGTGACCTCATTGTGTTCCGGGATTCTGGTTTGTGCCTGTGTCTTGCTTAGTTAATACGATGTTAAAAACTGACATACTTCCAGTAGGTGATATAATATGTCTTCAGTTTTAATCAGTCATTTTCCTGCACTTATTTCAGGAAAAGAAATAATTAACAATCCTTGCAGTTTTAATTGGTAGTGATTAGTTCTCCCTACCGCAAGACACACATTCTATTAAAAAACAATGGGGAGTGTGTTGTGAAGTGCTGCGTCTGTTCATTTGAAGGAGCGCATGAGAATATTAATTAGAAAACTGCTCAAGCTAATGTAACCCTTCTGCCAGTCAGAGTCGTTAGCAACAAGGGCCGGGTTCCGTATCTAGGGGTTCCATTCCAATAACACAATGCAAAACCGGCTCGAGCCCCCACCCAGTGACCTGGGACAAATATATATTACCCCCCCCCTGGGCGCCTCTAAGAGGCAGTACTTCCCCTCTCGCAAGCACAGAGTCTGAGTGTAGAAAAAACCTTTTAATGACAGAGAGAAACAATGCGGCATTTTGTTGGGGAAACACCACATCTAGGATTTGTAAACCAAACTGTGAGCAACGACCCACCCCAGTAAATTGGCCATGTCCTTTCCCTTTGGTTCTTGAGTCCAGCAACCCCAAAAATCACCCAAAGTCCCAAAAGTCCAACAACCCAAAAGTCCAGACCCAGAGTTCAAATGTTCATCTGCAGAGTGTTACACCCTACCCAGTCTGGGTAGAAATGGGCAGGGGAGAGATAAGGGGCACCTTACGTGGCTCGAACCTGACTGCCCCGTCCCTTCATGGGGCTTTGCTCGGCTCTGCTCCGCTCCGCCAGCAGCTCCGCTCCGTCAGCCATCCCGCAAGCCACTCCTGCTGTCCCGCCAACTGCTCCACTCCACCAGCAGCTCCGCTCCGTCAGCCGGCCTGCAAGCCGCTCCAGCTGTCCTGCCAACAGCTCCGCTCCGCCAGCAGCTCCACTCCATCAACTACTCAGCAATCTATCTTCCGGCTCCCCCACTACTTAACACAGTGCTCAGTGATTTCAGCTCATAACAATTCCAGCTCTTTAGTGATTTCAGCTTGTAGTTAGGGGAGCCTTTGTGCTCATTTGCACACGTAGCCCAGAGTGATTCCAACTCAGCAGCCTGTGATTAGACTCCTAAGGAATTCAAAATTAGCTCTGATATTCCACAGTGGAGAGAGAGAAGGTGCAATTGACATTTAAGGACCTCAAACAGGGCCCATACCATCAAATACAAATACCTGTCCCCAACCTCTCTCAATTCACTGGGCTTTGGAACCCATGTCCCTTGGCTGGCGAGTGCTGCTTAGCTAAGGGTGAGTTCCCCTTTATCATGACAAAAGGCCAAGTACAGTTCCACTGTCCATGATTTACATAAGCAGTATAACAACAGTTTATTCTTCCCGCCCCAATAACAGAAATTCCTGCCCCAATACAGAAAACTGGGGATCCTACAGCAGCCCAAAGTGCCCATTTGAGCCACTATCGTTCATACCAGGCGGGGTGGGTGTGCCTATGCAAATGGAATTAGCCCCTGGTGTGCTTTGCCACGACTCATCACCAGATGTCAGGGTGGAGCTCATCCTGGCTCTGCTTACACTAACACATCCCATAGACCATTCTGCAGAAGCATCTTGTAGAAATGGCAACACAAAAGTGTATCTTTGGGACCTGAAACAGATCCAGGTAAAGATATTCCATTTTAAAGTATGCCATTAGCATTCATGACAAGACAATAACCCAACCCATTCAGTGACAACAGAATATTTTGCAACGTAACATATGATTATTCAAGCCCCCAAACACAGAAGCAGTAACACAAATTGGCTTCTTAGCTGCTGCCATTTTGTGGGAGATTTCAATAGGAAACAAAGGCAGCTGGAAATGACCATTATGCAATAGAAGGCTTTCTTGTATTGTATTATTTCCCAATAGTGAAGAAGCAAAGTATTCCACTGTGATTAGTGGAAATGTGTTAGAAAACTGACTGATAATAAGATGTATGTAACTCTGGGAACTGACTGATTTCAAGGGTTTAGGTGAAGCCACCAAGAGTCACCGTACTGGGGTCATGTGGAAGGTCTCTGGCCACTAAGGGCACATTTACCCAGCAATTAAACAACTGCAGCTGGCCTGGGTCAGCTGACTTGGACAGCCAGGCTTTAAAATAGCGGTGTAGATGTTTGGAATTAGCTTCAAGCCCGAGCTCTGAAGTGGGGGAGGTTTCCAGTGCCCAGGCTCCAGTGCAAGCCCAAATATCTGCACAGCAGTATTTAGTCCTACAGCCTGAGTTAGCTGACTCGGGCAGCTGCAGGTCTTTTATTCCAATGTAGATGTTCTATCAATCCTTGTGTAGGATTTAAGGTATGATGTTAGCGCTTAGACACACGTGCTAACTAACAGTTTTAAAGGTCCTGTCTGGACAAGGCACAGTGGTTTAATACATGCTAAACTAGTCCCATTAAGTAAAGCATCTGTTGAAGGCAAGATACCTTGTCTAGTCTAGACTTTTAAAATATGTTCATTAACATGTGTAGTCTAGACTAGGTTTAAAGAAGTAATTTTAACTAAAGCCCATGAGGGGCCTGGGTTGATACTCCTGCCTGGCTGAAGTCATGCTGTGTCTCAAAACACCCTTGCAAGGATCCCCTTCAAAGCTACTGAAAAGTTATTCCAAGATAACATTAGCTTCAGCCTAATGATCAAAGAGAAAAATTCAAAGATTTCCTCTATCTTGAACATTACAGACATGAAAACAACAACTGAATGGTTTCAGTACATAGGAAAGTTCAAACCAGAATAGTGGGGAGAGAAAAAATTAAAATGACGGAGAAGGAAAATCTAATACAATCATCATCCACTTTAATATTGGGTCTCTTCACAAATTTTGAAAATTTCCATGGTGCATCCCTTTCCCCAAGCTTTTGGAGATCGAATCTATATTCAGGTCTTTGATTCATTTAAACGGCTCGGAGATATTAAATTAATACATTTTCCCATGTGTCTGTGTTTGGTATAGCAGCTTTAGACCAAATGTTTAATTTTGCTTTCCATACAACAAATAAAATCTGTATTTTTTTACTAGGAGGTATAAGCAGTCAGTCAGTCATTGGGACCATAACTAAAGCATTGCAGTAATCTGTGTGATTAATTCTAGAATTTCTTTCTGACCCCTTCAAATATAAATGTATACCGGAAACATGTTTTCAGGCTACTTTTCAAACAAATAATGAAAGAGATTCCATGCAACAATGTTTTTTCCAACTTTGGAAGCGAAAGTTGGCAGTGTAGGATTTATGATGTCCTCAACTATTCTTTTTTATGCTTCTAAATGAAGTGTCTATTTACTCTATTGTCACCTAGACCCTGATCCTGCAAATTCTTATGCAAATTCTTAACTTGAAGCACAGGAGTAATTCTTTGGGAGTCAACATAAGTATTGCAGGACTGTGAATTTAGCAAACTTAATTGAGATTTTGCTTTTTCAGGTCTTCTGCAAAAACTGGAAAATTTCAAACAAAATTAAAGTTTTAGTTGAAAAAGAGGCAATTTTTCATCTACAAAATTTTCAGATGAAGAATTTAACCTGCACTATCTCTATCTACAGAAATACTATTTCTGAATAGTAACCAGAAAATAGATGGCTTAAAAACACAGAGCCTGATCCTTCTCCCACTGACTTCAATAGCAAAAAGACTCCCATCACCACTGGAAATCACAGTTGGGCCCCAAACGATACACATTTTAACCTACTTTCTTCAAAAATAGCTAGTAGTGCATGGATTTCCAAGGAGATTTAACTGTATAGAAAGTTTGAAGGGGAAATGACAGCTGTTTTCAAGCTAAGGACAGACAAATAAATGTTAGAGAAAATTCAAAATTTTAATCCTGGTAATTTTCTAATGGCCCGTAACTCATAGATCATTGGGATTTTCTCCAAACTTTGCAGAAATATTCTAGGCTCAATCTGGCAATTGTCAAGCCCAAAGCAATTTCTCAAGGCAAAATTATAGGAATGCTTGAATAGGACTTCATAATGGAAGCCTCTCTATAATGTTTAAACTTTTTAATGATTATACATAAACTGTAAATGAAGGAAAGTAAATGTCCCCATCATTTCTGATGATCTTTTTGGAATAATGCTTTGTGGTAAATGACCAGTTCTGTATTGCTGTGGATGAAATCTAGAACATTCCATTAGCATTCCAATGTATTTTACCATCAAGGACCAAAAACTCTGTTTTGTCCCAATCCAAGGTAAGCATGTTGACACCAGGAAAGGCGACATGGAAGTTGAATAGGGGATAAAAACCTCCCTCCTGGCTGTGAAATGCCAGCAGAACCGCCCTGACTCATTACTGCCATCTCAGAACTGTGGTAGTTTCCATGGCTGTTGCACTCTCATTACATGTATGTGTTTGTATGAGGTTGTATGGTGGATTTCTCAGGTTGTGGCTCCATCAGTCATTCCCCAGCCCAGCTCTCTGTTTGGGTCAATGGAGTCCTTGCAAAAGGCCTGTCCTTGAGGACACAGATGGTGCAGCTACTACACCTGCTATTCCACTTGAAATGGAAACGCACCCATTTTATTTTATTCAGGACCCTTCTTTTGCTCAGAAAATTTGACCATAACTGCAGTCATATGTACTTATTCTAGATATAAGTTAGTCTACAGGAAACATATTGACTTCAATTAGAGTTCTGCCTGTGTAACCATTGTTCTGTGGGTGTTACATGTCCTCCTTCAGTCACTAGTTCACAAGGCTACGTGCCTACTACCAGCTAGTGGAGCTATTCCTGTAGCTCAAGCAATAGAGCAAAAAGTTCTGGGTTCAATTCTTGGTGATGACCTGGTGATATGTATAGGATCTGCAGGCAAACAGATTTTTTTGCCTCACCTGGGCTGGGATTTCAAGATACATACTCTTCAATCAGCCTCCACTTCAGTCTCGGTAGTCTTCTGTATACTGACTTAGATTCACAGTAGGCAGACATAACGGTAGTTAATGCTAATGAAGTGTTATATATTCCATCCACAGCGATTCAGAACTAAACATTTACCATGAAGTGTTACTGCAAGAAGATGTATTGTGAAATGGTGGGAATGTTTATTTTCCTCCAACTTAAAATGTTGCAAAGGCATTAAGATGCTTAAATGTAATATAGTGCCATAGTCATTCTGCAAGCTGTGTCAAATGTCTAGAAGGAAATCTCACTATGTATTTCTAAAAGATGCACAATAGAGGAACAAAGCAACATTAATTAAAAATATACATGTGTCAGGGTTCCCTCCCCACTCTAAACTCTAGGGTAAAGATGTGGGGGCCCGCATGAACAGCTCCTAAGCTTATTTTTACCAGCTTAGGTTAAAACTCCCAAGGTACAAAATTCCCTGCACCCTGAGAAATGCTTCTTCCACTGCCACCATCAAGTGTTCTAAACAGGAATCCAGGAAAGGGGACCACTTGAAGTCCCTTCCCCCCAAAATATCCTCTGAAGCCCGTACCCCCCTTTCCTGGGAAGCTTGAGAATAATCTCCTAACCAGTTGGTTACACAGTGATCTAAAAAAACCCACCCCTGGGGTTTTTAACACCATAGAAAACAGTCAGCTTCTTAAAAGAAGGATTTTATTAAAACAAAGAAGGTAAAATCGGCTCTGTAAAATCAGGATGGTAACTAATTTACAGGATACTCCATTTCCAAACTCAGAGGGATTCCTCCCCCCCCCCCCCCGGACAAACCCTTAAGGTTACAGAAAAAGAAAGGAGTAACCCCTCCCTCTCACACAGGGAACGTACCAAGCAAAAATAAACAGAAATCTACTCACTATGCTATCTAAACGTACTTTAGACAAGTGAGGTTTTGATGAAAAGATGACTGATTCCTTTTTACTTCAAGATCACTCCGTGTCTGACAAAGAGCCACACACAAAGCTTTCCCCATCCCAAGATTTGAAAGTATCTTGTCCCCCCATTGGTCAGATGCCAGCCAGGTCAGGTGTCAGTCTGGCTACCTGCATTTCTTAACCCTTTACTGGTAAGAGGATTTTATCTGCATCAGACCCTCTCCCCTTTCCCTTTATATTTATGACAACATGCCAGGTGACAATCGAGTTAGCTTATCACTTGCAGATCTTGGAAAACTATCTGTTCAGTCTCAAAGCTTGGATTATTTATCACATTCAGTGTTTGTCTATTCCTTTGCTTGAATTGTTATTTAAAATAATGCACAGTAGGTGAGCTGCTTCTTGCTGAGTGGAATCCATCTTTTGGATAAGATTTTCAATCACATGCTTAGCTGATCCTTAGGCTGAGTGTGGAAGCTACTTAAGGGCCTTCTGTGGCCTCATATGCCCTGGGCAACTTCCTCACATAGCACATACATTATTTACGCTGCTATTTTTGATTGATATTTATATTATTTTATTGTCCAGAGACCCTGATCAGGATTGGGACCCAGTTGTGCTATATGAACACATGAGTAGACGTGTCCCCAGCCCCAAAGATTCATACATGCTAAGAACAATTTTTATAATATAAAAAAAATCAATTTTTCACATTATAGTCACACAATTAAGGTTGATTATAGCTGACCCTAATCAACCAGAGACAGGTAGAATGCAAAATTAACTTGAAGTGTCAATTTCTCATAGCTTTGTCTCTAAACAAAAAGGGTAGTTTGTATTAGCTTTAAAGGTTTTGTGACAATGAAAATTATTTTATCAAAGGTATCTGTGATCAAGAAAAACTATTTTTTGTTCAGCTACTTGCATAATTTCACTCAGCAGCACTTCTGAGAAGGACAAGTTGAAATAGGAGCAATTTATTATAGCTTGCTTTTGATCAGAAGATCATGTTTCCCAATAAGTGGGTGAGAGAATCTGCCTCTTCGGTAAAGCTTCAACTCTTAAGTTTGAGATTTATTTTTACATGGATCTACCAATAAGAATAATTTGGGGGGGATGACAGGGGGGGAATGTCATCAATATGAGCAGCACAGGGAGATGAGAAGTAGAAAAGGGTGAACAACAATCAGAGCATGTAGATACTCAGTGAGTCTTGAACACATTTTGATGGGTCTGATACATTAGGGTTTTTTTGGATAATTGATTCTCTTCTGATAGGTGATACAGCGGAAGTGACTTCTTAGGAGACATGTGAATGATGTGATCTAGAAAATGGCTTTTAGGAATGCATTCCACTAAACAAGACATATAGGGTGGAGTGGAAGATGAAGGGATTATTGAGTCTGGCATCACAGTATATGCTGGGGAGTGGTGAGGGAGAAGAAAGGAGGCCAGGTGAGATATAAGCAACATCTGAGTGAAAATGAACACTAACCGCTTGAATTTGATATGTGGAGCTATGAGGAGTTGATGGAAGCATTTGAAGAGGGAGATGACTGGATTACTGGTTTTACAGCTGTGTTCTGTGTTCAAATAAATATTTTACTAAATACTAAAATGCTTTGAACCAGGAATGTGTTCCAGGTCGTTATCCGCTCTGCATATCATTCCTCTCAGAAGGTGTTCAGTCAGTGACTTCTCACTCAGCTCTCCTGTGGGATGTCCTTTAGATAAAAGGAAAATTAGAAATAATGTCAGAAGCTTTCTCTGTCCCTTGTATAACCAATACTTGTATGTTCTTCTGTCATTTTAGTTTTGGCAGTTTGTCACACTGAATTTTTTTGTAGTTTCTTCTCAGTATTACTTTTGCAATGGGAAAGACCTTGTGAAGGAGTTAATTCATCTCTTAGGAGGGTCAAGGTCTAATGGTCCAAGCTCTTCTGTCTTCAGGTCCTCCCCTCAACTGGATTCCCCATGCCAGGGGTAGACTTCTGCCTTTGGCATTGTCTAAGTGTTGGTAGGAGAACCCTGGCTCACCTCCTCCATTTGGTTCTGATCCAGGGCCCAGTGCTAAGTAGCTAAATCCTGCACCCCAAAGAGATATACTGCTGCCTCCCTGGATTTCTGCCTACTAGTCCCCTCTCTTCCCAATGGATAAAGTACATAAGAACGTAAGAATGGCCATACTGGATCAAACCAATGGTCCATCTAGCCCAGTATCCTGTCTTCTGACAGTGTCTGGTGCTTGATACTTCAGAGGTAATTAACAGAACAGGGTAATTTTCTAGTGATTCATCCCCGGTTCACCAGTCCCAGCTTCTGGCAGTCAGAGACTAGGGACACCTAGAGCATGAGGTTGCGTCCCTGACCATTTTGGCTAATAGCCATTGATGGACCTGTCCTCCATGAACTAAAGTAAAGTAATTAAATAACTGAACTCAAAGATAAAGTCTCAAACCTTTCGGTAGTTTTAAGTCCCTCCTTTGTATGTGTGACCAAGTCACTATAGCCGGGAATCAGATAGCAGGAGCTCCTGCAATGCTCCTTCCCAGGAGCTCAGACTGTAGGTCACTGCCACTGTCTGCTTCCTCTTGAGCTGCTCTGCTCACCTTTTAAGTTCCTCCTCCAACCCATGTATGTTTTGCAGATGTGGCGATATGACCCAGGGACCTCTTGGTGCCAAATGGCAGAGGGTGCTGTGAGTTCATAGGGTTTTACAGGAATCCCTTGGTTCAGATATATGCATAAAAGTACACCAAAGGGTGGCATGTGAGATCTCTTCGGAAAGCCAGTAGCACACTGCTCATCGTAAACATTACAGAATCAATGTGTGGATAACATTTAAGGAGTTATGTATCTATACTAAAACTTATGTGAAAGTCTTGGAGTTCAGTTAAAGCCTTGGAGCCTTGGGCATGTTCCTTTCAGGGGGAGGTAACCGACACTTATCTCCCTGTCCGATCATTTGTGTATTGTCTGAAAAAATCTATAAAAATCTACAGGAAGAAACGGGATGGGACCTGTATATTTTGGAGGGGCAAAGGAACACACAGGGTCCTTCACCTAGGAGGCAGGTGATGAGCCTGCCTGCCTCATGAAAAGAGGATCACAGGCAAGCCTGACTGTAAAACATTGTGAGGATTTCAGGTGAGGAATACTCTACAAGGCATGAGAGCATCCAGGTAATTAAGTCTAGGCTCTAGAATGCATGTTATGATTTTATTTCATTTTGTTTTTGTAATCATTTTTCCCAGTACTTCTACTTGGTATTACTTGAGTCTATGCTGTGTTAAATAAACTCATGCTTGATTTCACTATAGACATATCTAAGTGCTGTGTGTTAAACAGAACGGTGATGTGTGATAGAACTGGTAAGCTAGGGTAAACTGTTTCTTTAGAAGCAGCAAATCTGTGAATACTACAAGTGTCCAGTGGATCAGGGGCTGGACACTCCAGGGAGTTGCTTGTGGGTTGTAGTGTGCCTGATGCTACTGAGAGAGACAGTGAGGCTTGCAGAGGCCTCCCGGGAGTGCTTGTGTTGCCCATGGCCAGTGGTGTTGGGGAGCTGACCCACAGCAGGCACAGACAAGGGTTCCTCCTGCTAACGGCAGGTGATAGTGAGGTGCCTCACAACCCTGGGTGTCCATAGGAAGCATCACAGGCAGGGTGGAGACACCGGGGCCCAGAGCAGGTCTTTAGCCACTTCCTTGCCAGTTTTGGATTTGTGCACCACCTCACAGCCCTGCGTGGACAGAGGTGTACTGATTCCTTTCTGTTCTGTGCTTCCATCTGGCAAGCTTCCATCTGGAGTGGCTCAGGAGCGTAAGTATCCACCTCTGGGCAGACTGTTGAGAATCAGGGCATGCACCACAAATTGGTTGTGAGCAGGGGCGGCTCTTACAATTCTGCCGCCCCAAGCAGGGGTGGCGGCACCCCGCCCCCGACGCAGGCAGACGTAGCGGGGCCCCGCCCCCCGATGCCTGCGTGGGGGGCGGGGCCCCGTCACGTCTGCCTGCGTCGGGGGCGGGGCCCCGCCATGTCTGCCTGCGTCACGCAGGCAGTCCCATTCCGGAGCGGCAAGGGGACAGCGGCGGATCTGCCGCCCCTTTGCCGCCGCGGCAGGCGAGACTGGGGCGGCAGTCCGAGTCCCACGGCGGCAATTTGGTGGCGGGAAGAGCGGACCTGCCGCCGAATTGCCGCCGCGGGACTCGGACTGCCGCCCCCTTTTCACCTGCCGCCCCAAGCACCAGCTTGGCAAGCTGGTGCCTGGAGCCGGCCCTGGTTGTGAATTGTATACTTAGATTTCACCAACCAGGTATCAAGCATGAACTCCTCCAGCATTACAACAGCCTTAACATGGAGTCACAGACTGGGACTGAGGCAGCTGAGACCCTTAGTTCCTTTGAAAATTTCAGCCTCAGTTATTAACAAATTATTCTGTTTAACAACATGGTATTTCAACAGCGGTACCATTATACTTTTGTGTATTGACAAATTTACCTAAAGAGATTAAATGACAGAAGCAACTATTTAGATATTTGGGACGCATGCCCAAAGATTAATTTACGCTAAAAAGGAATGTCCATTATCCCATAAGTGTGTGGGTGGGGAGCAGAGGGTTATAGGCTTTTCTAGTATTATGGTTAATTCTGAAAGAGAAAAGGGAGGACTGGATTCATTTAGTGGAATTTTTTAGAAGGTTGAGTCTAGAGAGATTTCATTTTTCTAATGCCTTAGTGACCTTGAACTATAAAACCCTTAACTTGAGCCAAAAATGAATGATTTATTCGATGCCCAAGGAAGGCACAGCAATCTGTCTGAGGGTAAACATGCTTAATCATGAGTCAGAACAAAAAAAAAAAAAAAGATAATTTGTTAAACTACATATAAAGAGTAGCTCATTTGCTCTGAGCAAGGGTACTAGAATCTCCTGTCAGTCACTGCCATGCTGCAATTGAAAGGATGGAGTGAATGCCAAGCCTATGTACTATGGCCAAGCCAGAGAGAAAATTTCCAGCCTCAAAGCTACCAGGTGGTTTCCAAATGCTCTTAAAGCTTCTGATTTCTAGTCACTGTAGTGTACTGACAGCTGGGGCTGGCCAGAAGACAACAATTCCTTTTTGTGAAAAAGTTCCAAATGTTGTTTTTGTTCTGATGTGAAATGAAACAGAAACCTTTCAAATTTGAGAGAGAGAGAGAGACAGACAGACAGACCCCTCCTCCACCCCGGAATAGTCAGTAGCTTCGGAGTTCAGGCACTCACCTGGGATGTGGAAGACCTAGGCTCTAGCCCCGGGTTCATAAGATGACACTGTTGCCTGGTAGTTCAATGTCTCCTGTTAGAGGTGTTCCGCTTTCTTTAAATATATATGAATTAGGCCAGAGAGAGAGATTGACTCTCCAGCCCAGTGGTTGGGGTGGTCAGCTGGGATGTGAGAGATGAAGATTCATGCCCCTGCTCCTAATCAGCCAGAGCAGGGACTTGAATCTGGATCTCCCCCATCTCAGCTGAGCACCTTAACCTCTGGGGTGAGCCTGTCTCACCTGATATATGTTTCAACCAGGTCTACAGAATACCATCTCTATGGCTAAATACTTTATTCTGCACCAAGGCTGAATTAATGGGCTGGGGTAGGGAATAAAATTCTCCCTCTCAGATGAAGGGAATGTTACAGGCACTGGTTTGTAGCATCCATCCATCACAATGTCATGAGCTGGGTGAAACCATGTTATGGGTTGAGTTAAAAACTGATTGAGATTAATAAGTGTGAACTCACCTGTTAATTAACCTTACTGTAAGAATCAGCCCTCACCTAAGACAAGAGTTGTGTGTAAACCCACCCAGAAGCTTTTGGCGACATATCATTTTGGCTGCGGGGAGGGGGAAGAGAGAACCTACAGAAATTGACCTAAAACTGGAAAAGACAGAGAGACCGAAAAAGCACAGTGGCTGCCTCTGGAAGAAACCTGCGGGGAGGTTTTGGGGTCGGGGTTGCAGGTTGAAAAGAGCACTCTTGGTGCTGTGACAAAAGAAGTTGTTTCCTACTGTTTGATTCCTTCTGTGTTCAGAGACACAGGACTTCGTACACTCTTTATAAAAAAAACTGAACTGCATCAAAGGAATACCTGACTACAACCGATTTCTACTTCCGACTGGAGTACCCGCAAGGTATGTGACTAGCCGCTCGGGTTGAAAAGGAGCAACAATAGATAGAGAATTCCAATCACTGTGATATCTACGTGCCAGCCTCAGTTCTTCAGGAGTGGCTTTGTGCAAACAGGGTATGCTGGACATGTCCTGTCTTTATCTGGAAGGATTCTTGAAGATGATGACTTGTATGAAAAACTCTTTCGGATGTCGCGCCAATAATGGCTGTAGGTTTATGGCTATGGCAGTAGCAGCCAGCCATGGGCTTGCCACAGACTTTAATGTTTCTAAGTAGAGTCGGTTGGAAATTGTT
The DNA here is from genome assembly GCA_037349315.1 of Chelydra serpentina. NCBI lineage: Eukaryota > Metazoa > Chordata > Testudines > Chelydridae > Chelydra > Chelydra serpentina. The sequence continues at coordinate 24,051,372 of JBAIAC010000004.1, read as the reverse complement.
AAATTTTTTTTGGAATTGAAATGTTTTGTAAAAACTATTGATTTTGATGCAATTTTGTTTCCAGGAAAGTGTTTTGATAATGTCGAAATTCCCATTGTAACATTTTCCGAATGGAATGCTTTGATTTTTCATTTCAAGGTGACTTTTCAAAATGAAATTCACTGGGTTTTTAAAATAATTTTTTAAATGTCAAAATAGGTCAGATTGGAACAAAATGTTTCAATTTATTCGAAACAAAATGTTTTGATTGGCCCAAAACAATTTATTTTTCCAGAATTTTGTTTTGTGGGAAACGTTTTATTTATTTGTTTATTTATTTATTTGTGGAGCAGCTGAATCCCTTTCCCTATGTGGGGATGTTTGGTCATTGGATTCACCTACTCAGGTATCCAAAACCTTCGCCCCAACACAACACTGGTTCACCTCCAAAATATATCTGCATGCTGTTGCAGGTGGAACCCCTCTGGCACAACTTTGTGGCATGCTAGAGACATGGAATTTCCTGTATATATCATGCCCATATTCAGTGGAAGCAGAATGGTGCTCTTGCGTAGTGGGCCTTTATGCTCCCAAGGGTGCATATTTGCCTATTTATTAGAAGAATTAGAATAGTGCAAGCAGACATAATTAGGAGTAACCAGATGAAATTGAAAGGAAGAGTTAAGCAGAATACCTGGATGGTGATATCTATTAAACTGTGGAACAAGTGATGTGTTGAAACTGCCACTGTTGCAACATTTAAAATTAGACCAGAGAAGACATGAGAAAATGTAATGTAGGGGACAAGTATGCACTACACACAGGAGTAGATGAGGTGAACTCTGAAAACTCTAGCAAAAGTATAAGAGGGAACTGTTCTGCATTCGATGGGAGATGGAACAGATGACCCTGAAAAGTCTTCAATGTGATTACTCACATGCATAAAGTTATGCACATGCGTTAAGTGCTGTAGCGAACCAGGGCCTAAGTGATTGATGCTGGCAGATAAAAAATAAGATTTAAAAAGAGGAACTAAGCAAAACACAAATATGTTACCTAAGGACTTTAAGATAATGGAAGGAACTGTCAGTTCACCCTATGCAGACAACTTAAGTGAAACTGATTGTGATGGCTTTCTCATCTTTGTGTTGTTGTCCAGGAACAATGCCATGATATCACTACAGGAGATTAGTCTACAGATGATCTCAGTGCTACTGCTTCACCTCAGGAACTGAAAAAAGAGCAGAAAATATTTACCTGTCTGAAATGTTTCCAAGGCTCAGTTTCACAAAGAATTACATTTCCCATCTAAATGTAGACGTTTGGTTTAAGTGGGTAGAAAACAATGGAGAATTTGGCCCTGTAACTTTTTGAAAAACTCCAGAGTACTTTCTAAATTGATAGTTTTATATCTAGCTAATTATATTTTAAATATAATCACACACTCATAGTCCTTTTCAATGGACAGATTTCTCAGAGCTGAATAACTTCTTAAGGCCCCATTTTTTCTCTCTTCCACTCTCAGTGGACCCAATCCAACTCTCAACAAAGTCAATGGAAGACTCCAGTGACTTTCAGTGGGAATTGGATTGGACTCACTGTTCTTTACGAATCTACTCCCAAGTATCTTTCTTTCACTTACTAGATAATTCATCTCTCCACTCTAGTAGCTCCTGTTCTCTTACTGCACTATCCACCGGCGGTGAGTTATATTATCTTGTGGTGCCCGGGCTCCAGCAATATTGGGGCCCCAGCGGGCCGGCTCCACCAATGTTTGGGGCTGGGTCTCCCCCTCCCCCCCCCGGCCCCAACTGCTGCCCCCCCCCAAACCTCCCCTCCTTGCTGCCCCTGCACACCTCTCTGGACCCCGGGGCAGAGCCTCTCTGTCTCTCCCCTGCAGGTCCATGCTGCCTCCCTGCATCAACTGCCGCCGCAGGGTCCTAGTGCCCCCCATTCGGACTGACCCTCCCCGTGCCCTTCCCCCTCAGACCCTTTCATTTTCCAGCAGGACCCTCCACCAGTACAGCCACCCCCCACCCCCCGCCCACAGTCACTGCTCCTGCCCCACACTAGGCAAGGGGCAGCCCCATCCCCCACTCCCAGTGAGGCTACAGTGAGGGGCAGCAGCAGGGGAGGAGGCACACATGTGATGACAGCCCCCCACCCCCACCCCCCTGCACCCACCACAGGGGAGGTGAGGGAGATTCTTGGAACTGAGAGGGACCCTAGGAGCATGTGCAGTGACAGTGGTGGGGGTGAGTGTGCTGCGGGGGGGAGAAGGGGGCCCCTACCTCAGAGCTCGCTGTTGCCAGTGGGTAGAGGCTGGGGGAAGTCATCCTCTCTGGCTCCAGTCCCGGGGCAGCCTGCCTGCACCCCAAACTCATCCCCAGCCCTGCCCCACCCCAGAGCCCACACCCCCAGCTGGAGCCCTCACCCCCCGCACCCCAACCCTCTGACCTAGCCCTGAGCCCCCTCCCACACCCCAAACACCTTATCCCCAATCCCAGCCAAAGCCCTCATCCCCCCGCACCCTAACCCTCTGCCCCAACCCTGAGCCCCCTCCTGCTTCATGAACCCCTCATCCCCAGCCCCACCCCACACCCCTCACCCCACACCCCAACCCTCTGCCATAACCCTGAGCCCCCTCCCCACCCAAAACCCCTCATCCCCAGTCACACCCCAAACCCATCCCCAGCCACACCCCTGCACCCCCTCACTCCCCCAAACTCCCTCCCAGAGCCTGCACCCCCTCCCTCCACACCCCTCCCATCTCCAAACTCCCTCCCAGAGCCTGCACCCCCTCTCATCCCCAAACCTCCTCCCAGAACCTGCACCCTGCACCCCTCCTGCACCCCAATCCCCAGCCCAGGGCCTGCCTAGGTTGTCCAGATAGCAAATGTGAAAAATCGGGACAGGGAGTGGGGGGTAATAGCCGACTATATAAGCAAAAACCCTGAATATCAGGACTGTCCCTATAAAATCTGGGCATCTGGTCACCCTACTCCTCCCCCACCCAAACTCCCTCCCAGAGCCTTGGGCAGTGGAGGGCGGAGTTTCGGGGGGAGTTTGGGCGGGGGCGGGTTCTGGGCACCACCAAAATTTCTACATATCTGCCACCCCTGGCACTATCTACACTTCTTTGACTCTTTTCCAAACTGCATTAATTATATATCTTCGTATAGACAGAGTCCACCATCTAAATAATCAGCATAGCGATTTACCAAGTATGATTAATCCAATGTATCATTAATGTAATTGTCCTGTTACCAAAGGGGAGACAATAGGAGGTCCCAGTTCCTTTAATTTAAGATTTTAGGATCACTAAAATGACAAGTTTTAAGTCTATTCTAAGTGGAATCTTATACCAGGATCTACATCGTAACTGTACATGCAGTTTTACAGCAATCTGTAAAGATAATTTTCAAAAATTTTCAGAACCACCTACATAACTTTGGATCCTAAGTCCCATTTTTAAAAGAGACGTAGGCACCTACATCCCAGTGACTTTCATTGTCATTTAGACTCATAAGGGCCAGATTTTAGGGTATTTAGGCATCTAAAGAGGCAGACAGGTGCCAAGTAGGATTTTCAAAAGTTCTTTACTCCCAAAATCCCACTAGAGCCCAGAGTTTTAAAGGTATTTAGACATTGCTGCATTCAGCATTACAACACCTTAACTGATTTAGGAGCCTAAATCACATTTTCAAAGAGGACTTCCATGGGATTTTGGTTTCTAAGTGCCTACATCTGTTTAGAAAATGAGATTTAGGCTCCCAAATCAGTTAAGGTGTTGCAATGCAGTACCTAAATACCTATAAAAATCTGGCCCTAAGTGCTTAAGTCACTTTTGAAAATGGGACTTAGGCACTTCTAAAAATTTTACCCAGTATTATTTACTACTTGTATTATTGTAGCACTTGTTCTGTTGTAAACAAGTTTCAACAATAAAAGTGAAGGGACATCAAACCTCTATGGAACAGAGGTAACTTGAGGAGTAAAATGAACAACATCCTTAGAAGGATGTCCCTTCTGATTTTCAGACAGTGCTGAGCACCCACCCTCTAAAAAACAGGTAATTTAATGCTGCGTCAAGCTGGGCACTCAGAATCACAAGTCACTTTTGAAAATTTAGGATCCTATATTTTTTATTAAGTCTTATGTTTAAAATCCTTTTTGGCACATAAGAATCAACTCCTATAATCAGGTAGAGGGGTCTGGGGTGGGCGAGAGTGTCCAACTGCAATGGAGAGATTTCATGCAGAAGAGAGAGTACTTTCAGTGTGATACAGGCTGCCCATCTCAAGTCATGTTCACTTGGCACCTACAGTAACCGCTATGAATCAAACACGCCAAGAGACTGGGAGAACATTACTAGCTTCAGAAATGGGTATGATTGTGGGCAGCCAAGAGACCATCTGTGAGTATCAAACATGCCTGCTGCTGATGGCTAGAATCCCAGACCAAAAAGACCTAACCTTCCCTATGTGATAAGGGGTAAGACCATTGCATTTCCTGCTCTGTGCTGGATTAATTTGCACAAACACAATTTAAAAAACAATTCCCGCAGCTGCTCTGTAAGAGGCTTTGGTCCTGTTGAATCATGCATTACAGGGTGGAGAGTTGATTTGTAATGATATCTGCATGCCTACCACTGGTTCAATTCTTTATATAAGGCATCCATATAATGTTCCTAAAATGGTCCTGCACACTAAGCAACTAAATAGGTCAAACAGAGGTTAAACTACATTTCAGGGCCTTATGCAGACATAAGTGATGAACAACATTTCTGCTGAATAGAGCTTGGTAGTTATTGAGATAGATAATATTGATATAACACTTAAATTTCAAAATAAATAATTTAGCAAGGAAAGGGAAAGTTTAGATTCCATTTTACAAAAAGGATAATTTGCTAAAACCCAATATTTTACTTAGCTTGCAAATTATAATATGTCATATCCATAATGATATATTTATGATATATTTGCCCAGTTTTCTTTTCACTCCACCTTACAGCTGTGGGGACAGAGGTTTTATCTACATGGGCAGTTATATTGTTACAACGTAAGGTGTGAATTTACATCACTCTATATCACTCATATTACTCCCCCTTTGGGCACTCTGTTCCAGAATGCAGAGTAACTTCTTCCTGTTTTAAGCTATCCTGGAAAAAGCCACTCTTATTCCAGACTTAGAGTGTCCATGGGGGTGGGGGAGGTTATTCCTGCATAGTTATAGCAGTATAAATTCACACCTTATCTTTTACCAGTAAAGCTTCCTGGCTAAATAAGGCATGGTGGACTTTATACCTGCCAACACTTTACATCTGTAAATAGGGATATTTGGATAGACACATGGGGACATATCTTTTCACTCAGTTGAAATACATTGGACTAGGAGAGTGAGAATCGAGCAAGAGGAAATATGATAGTTTTTTTACTAAAAGAAAGAGACGGTTGTGCCTAAATAGGGATCATTTTCAGATAGAGTCCTGGTCCCTGAAAATTCTATGAGGACTGTAGGAAAAGAGTACTTTATTTTAGAGGAAAGCAATGGTATTCAATGGAACTCTCCTTTCAGGGCAAGAAACACACTGCAGGTCAAAAAGGGAATTTTCAGGCTAAAAGACTATGTGTAGCTGACATGCTCAAGGCCCTATAGAGTAAAATTCACTCCTGCACAGTCAGCCAGCACATGGCTGTATGCAGCGACGCTGACTTCCGTCAGCGTCGGTGGGTGCTGATGCCGGGCCCCGCCCCCGACGCCGTTGATGTCACGGGGCCCCGTCCCCGACACCGGTGATGTCACGCCCCCCCCGACGCCGGTGACGTCATGGGGCCCGCCCCCCGACGCCGGTGACGTTGCGGTGGCGTCGGGGGCGGGGCCCTGGAACATTGCCCGGTGCTCCGGTAAGTTGGGTGCGAGCTCCGGGGATGGCGGGGAGTTGCCGGTGGGTGCAGAGCACCCACCAATTTTTTTCCGTGGGTGCTCCAGCCCCGGAGCACCCACAAAGTCGGCGCCTATGCGTATTGGGACAGAAGTGGGGCACAAATCTTGGGTCGACTCTCTGCATAGGGGTGATTTCACTGACAATTAAGGTTAGATTTGAACAGTCCTCTTCACAGCTTGTTGCACAAAAATATTTTTCTAAAGGAAATAGCATTCATTGGCCACCATCTTTTCTTGTCACCGTTACTGGTGCTTTCAAGTGCCACCATTAAGCAAGTGTCATATCTTTGAAAACTATTCTAATATACATGTGTATATATATTTAAGAACATATGAATAACTCATCATGATAATGTACCTCGTGTCCTTAGCGATCACTGATGTAGAGGTCAGCATAATTCTAGATATTAATATCATTTCATTTCTGGGTCTGGTCTAGGATGAATGTTGATTGCTTCTCTTGGTGCAGCACAATAATCAAACAATCTGAAATACAAGAGCCCAGTGCCAAACAACGACTGTAATATTTTTCCCCCTTGGAAAGATACTCGTGTTTTCTTGTGAAAAGACAATCTGTTTTCTCTCTTTATGTTCTGGGCATCGACTATTCACCAAGGTGAAGAATTGGAGGAGAGAGATTGCAACAAACAAATTAGATAAAGTTTGGGTTGGAAGGGGTTGGAAGGTTGTCAACCACAGAGACAGGGAATTTGAAGCATTACCACAGGAGGCTGTGGTTTTAAGGCATTATTTCCAGTTGAAATAATTGCATTCTTTACTGCAGTCCATCATGACATTTCATGGGAAACAGAGTGAGATTACACAGTGGGGAGCAACGTTAACCTTGTTGTGACACTGCACCCCATATTCTTCATAGTGATATAATTATGACATGGGTATAGTATAATTATGATATATTTTATGCAAGATGGGTCATGTGAGGTGTCATTGAAAAAGTTATGATTTGCTGAATACGATTAGGCTCTAGCCTTTCTATTGTTGGTTCATTGCAGTGGCTGTTCAGAGAGCCTGCATGTCACTGCAGCTGGATGTGTTCCTACCTGTAGGTATGCTGGTGAAAGTGCAGGCTGAAGGGCTTTGCAGCTTGTCGTAGCAGTACAGTGTGAGAGGGAGCCCAGGCTGGTGGGTCAGGAGGCTCAGTGATACCCTAGTTCCATGTGACACCCCAGAGGGAACCCTCCATTGCTACTTGATTCTCGGTCAATAGAAAATGTAACTAATAAAATGAAATAATACGGACAACCATAGATGCAGCAGACAGGAGTATGGTTTGGAATGGAATTTTTTAGCATGTCACTGCGAAAACAGTTTAAATATCCTATATAGACAGGTTTGTTCTCTGCTGCTCTTTCCTGCTGCCTTCATAGTAATGGTAATGTTAATAACAATCACAGTAGCTTATATTTGTATAGCCACTTTCATCCCAAAGCACTGTCCAAATGCTAGTTCAAATTATGTCATTGGTTACCCTGATGTACCTCCACTGAAACCAAGAAACCTACATTACAGATTTAAACCAGAGTAACTAAGGGCTTGTCTTCACTACTCGCCGGATCGGCGGGTAGCAATCGATCTATCAGGGATCGATTTATCGCGTCTCGTTTAGATGCGATTAATCGATCCCCGAACGCGCTCCCCGTCGACTCCGGAAATCCACCTCGGTGAAAGGCAGAAGCAGAGTCGACGGGGGGAGTGGCAGCGATTGACTCACCGCTGTCCTCACGGCCAGGTAAGTCGATCTACGATACGCCGACTTCAGCTACGCTATTCACGTAGCTGAAGTTGCATATCGTGGATCGACCCCCCCCCCTCTAGTGTAGCCCAGGGCTAAGAACAGAATCTGGTCCTTAAACTATGTACAAGGATCACTTTTTCCACCACTGATGGAAACCACCTCTTCAGTGGAATGTAGCAGTGGGAGGCTATCTGTAGTGTTCTCAGGAAGGCTCTCTGGGTGGGAGAAAAGCGTCTCTTAAGGCCTATTGTTATTTCTGGTCCATTGCCCTGAATAGGCCCTTCCCCACCCACCATCTAGTGGAATATTTTGGGATCAACAGTGCAGAATAATTTATCCATCTTAAACTACAGGGGGAATTAAACAAGGTAGAATGTAACTACTGAAGGTGAAATGAACACTTTTACTTTCCATTTTTAGAATTTTTCTGCTCAACTTTGGTGCATTTTCTTACCTCATTTCCTCACTCTTCAATGCTGTTTTGACCACTTGTTTTATCCTTTCTGACACCCAGACTGAAAGCTCTTTGGGGCAGAGACTATCATCTTGGATATCTGTTTGTAAAACACCTAACGCAATGAGGCCCTGATCTTTGAGTGAGGTACCTTGGTACTGTGATACAAATAATTAATAATCATCATTTTCATAGGTAGTTTATTTTTCTTAAATGCTGATACTCCTCTGCTAAGTTGTAGCAGATCTTTGAACCTTACAGTTTGGTTCCCCATTGAAGAAGAAATCAATGTCACAGGATCTGGTTATTTTCTTAGTGTAATTTATTTATAACATATACACTAGCCCTTGAACAGAGATAATCAAACAGCCCACAGCCCACCTCACCTTTCAGGAATCAAAGTCCCAACAGCAATGCTCAGTTCCCAGGAAGTAACTATGTCCAAGAATTGACTCCAGTTGGAGAGATTAGGGAGGAGTGTAAACTACCATTTGCCACAGCTCCCACAAAAAAAACAGCATAACAAAGTTAGCAATGCAGGATTTTTCCAACGATTAAACAGTGCCTACATACTAAGAAAAAGAACTTGTAACACTAAGGGCTAGTCTACACTTACTAGCTCTGTTGGACGCGTCGGATCGATCTTCTGGATTCGATTTATCGCGTCTTGTCTAGACGCGATAAATCGAACCAGGAAGTGCTCCCCCGTCGATGCTGGTAATCCTGCTCTGCGAACGGAGCAGGCAGAGTCGACGGGGGAGCCTGCGTGCCGCGGTGTGGACCAGGGGTGAGTACTTTGAAGTTCGAAATAAGATACTTCGACTTCAGCTACGTTATTTACGTAGCTGAAGTCGCGTATCTTACTTCGAACTTCAGGGCTAGTGTAGACCAGCCCTAAGTGTAACGGTGCCATTTGATGACTCTTGCTATAAAGGTATTTTAGCTGTCTTTGAGCCCTTTCCTGGCCAAAGAACACAATGAACCCAACACCCTGTACACATTTTTAAAGAAACAAAATCCCATGGGGCCAGTGCCAGTGCCAGGTGCCCCAGAGGGATTGAACAGAACAGGTAATCATCAAGTGATCCATCACCTGTTGCTCATTCCCAGCTTTTGGCAAATAGAGGCTAGGGACACCATTCCTGTCCATCCTGGCTAATAGCCATTGATGGACCTATCCTCCATGAATTTATCTAGTTCTTTTTTGAACCCTGTTATGATGTTGGCATCCTCTGGCAAGGAGTTCCACAGGTTGAGTGTGTGTTGTGTGAAGAAATACTTCCTTTTATTTGTTTTAAACCAGCTGCCTATTAATTTCATTTCGTGACTCCTAGTTCTTGTGTTATGAGTAGTAAACAACACTTCCTTATCTACTTTCTCTACACCAGTCATGATTTTATAGACCTCAATCATATCTCCCCTTAGTCGTCTCTTTTCCAAGATGAAAAGTCCCAGTCTTAATAATCTCTCCTCATACGGAAGCCATTCCATACCCCTAATAATTTTTGTTGCCCTTTTCTGAACCTTTTCCAATTCTAATATATCTTTTTTGAGATGGGGTGACCACATCTGCACACAGTATTCAAGATGTGAGCATAACATGGATTTATATAGAGGCAACATAATATTTTCTGTCCTATTATCTATCCCTTTCTTAATTATTCCCAGCATTCTGTTTGCTTTTTTGACTGCTGCTGCACATTGAGTGGATGTTTTCAGAGAACTATTCATGACTCCAAGATCTCTTCCTTGAGTGGTAACAGCTAATTTAGACCCCATCATTTTATATGTGTAGTTGGGATTATGCTTTCCAATGTGCATTACTTTGCATTTATCAGCATTAAATTTCATCTGCCATTTTGTTTCCCAATCACCCAGTTTTGAGAGATCCTTTTGTAGCTTTTCGCAGTCTGCCTGGGTCTTAACTATCTTTAGTAATTTTGTATCATCTGCAAATGTTGCCACCTCATTGTTTACCCCTTTTTCCAGATCATTTATGAATATGTTGATAGGACTGGTCCCAGAACAGACCCCCTGGGGGACACCATTATTTACTTCTCTCCATTCTGAAAACTGACCATTTATACCTACTCTTTGGGCTAGTCTACACTACCCGCCCGATTCGGCGGGTAGCGATCGATCTTCTGGGGATCGATTTATCGCGTCTCATCTAGATGCGATAAATCGAACCCGGAAGTGCTCCCCCATCGACTCCTGTAATCCAGCTCAGCACGAGGAGGAAGCAGAGTCGACGGGGGAGCGTCAGACTTCGACTTTACAGGGTCCACACCGTGAGGTAAGTCGAGTGAGGTTCGTTGACTTCAGCTACGTTATTCACGTAGCTGAAGTTGCGTACCTTACTTCGACACCCCCCTCCCCGTAGTGTAGACCAGCCCTTTGTTTCCTGTCTTTTAACCAGTTACTAATCCATGAGAGCAACTTCCTTCTTATCCCATGGCAGCTTACTTTGCATAAGAGCCTTTGGTGAGGGACCTTGTCACAGGCTTTCTGAAAATCTAAGTACACTAAATCCACTGGATCCCCTGGGTCCACATGCTTGTTGACCCCCTCAAATAATTCTAGTAGATTGGTGAGACAGGATTTTCCTTTCCTAAAACTATGTTGAATTTTCCTCAACAAATTATGTTCGTCTATATGTCTGACAATACTGTTCTTTTTTAAAAATTGGCATCCCTTTAACTATCCTCCAGTCATCTGGTACAGAAGCTGATTTAAATGATAGTGACATTTAATATCAGCCAGATAGCTATTATTGACCTGGACTACATAATAACTAAGTGAAAAAAGCAGATTTTTGTTTTGAGAGGGTACAAAATTTTTGAAGTGTATCCAAGGGAAACATGAAACAAATTGCCCCACAAAAGCATGATTAGCTAAGTGACTTGATTGCATTAAAAAAAAACCTATATTTTGGCTAGTTAAATTTTATCACAGGGAACATGCGTAAAACCACTTTTATATAAAGGGTAAGGGCTCTCTGAGTATAAATCAAAAAGCTGCTTTCACCATTTACAATATGTTATAATTATTTACTGAACAGCTCGTGCAGCACTGGCATCAATCTGCAATGCTTATTTTAGTTCTGAAAGTTTGCCATAGTGATTCTGAATAAAAGTAAACAGATTAAGAATAAATACTGACAAATATCCATTCCAAGGCTGGATTGCTGCAGGCAGGGTGATGTCTGGGCAGAGGGAGAGAACACTATACATAAGGCAACTTAATGAGATATTGGTCATAGTCAAACAGGATATTTTGCCAGTTGGTTAGAACTTGTGACTGGGAGTCCAAGTTCATGGGTTTTACACACCTGAGTCAATACAATAGCAGGGCAGTGCTATTATCCCCATTTTACAGATGGGGGCTGTGGCACAAGGAGACTAAGTGACTTGCCCAAGGTCATACAGAAAGTCTGTGACAGCAGGGACTTGAATACGAGTCTTCTGAGTTCTAGGCTGGTGCCTTCAGCATTAGAACAAAGTATCAAACTGTTTCATTACAACAAGCAGGAGACACTTCGATCTGAAAAAGACCATAACATGTTTCAATTAATGCTGCCTTTAATGATTTAAAAAAATTAAATTAATAGAATATTTAAAATATTATGGTATGTCATATGATGTCAGTAGTAGTAGTATCAGAGGGGTAGCTGTGTTAGTCTGGATCTGTAGAAGCGACAAAGGGTCCTGTGGCACCTTATAGACTAACAGAGGTATTGAAGCATAAGCTTTTGTGGGTGAATACCCACTTCTTCGGATGCAAGCAGTGGAAAAAGAAAAGAAAGTTCCTGTCCTAATTCTCACCGCACTTGGGGCCAGGTTGGAGAAATGGCTGGCACAGAGATGAATAAAAGGTAAAATAGTTAGATGCATTTTTGTGTTTCTTTTCCCTCCTCTCCTATTACCCACAGCTATGACCCAGGCCCTGCTCATGCACAGCCATGTCATGAATACAGAGCAACATTTAAAATGGATTGGCCCTGTAGCTCAGCCTTTGTAAATACAATGGACCAGCTGTGACTTCCAGGCTGAGTTACAGGGCTGATCCAGAGTCAGGGTAACATGGGAGGGGTGGGGTTTGGGTCCACTCAGTGTATTGTGTTATAGTATAAATGGCAGTCAGCCATTCTCGTCTACTGTCTACATCAATGACTGCTGTACCAACCTGTTTTTAAGCATATCAAAAGTTTACTTACATCCTTTGATAACCAGTTTCTGCCACACCTAGCCCCGGTTCCAGACAGAGCTGAGGTGCTGAATTTAAAGAACACTTAGAATTCTTACATTTGGATGTATGCATTTGGTAATTTGTATGGCAATTAGAATAGCTCTCTAAAATTAGCGTTGTTGGATAGATAGTACCATTGGCTGAGCCATGAATAATACAAGAAGTCTCACTGTAGACTTCAGGAAACTCTCACCATATGCAGATCTATAGGATTCCCCTTAAAGGCCCTCAAATATTAGCAGAAGGAGAATATCTGTTCAATTTCACTGCCTTCAGTGTCACTTTAAGAGCACATTTATTGGCAAGGAACTGATTCTTAACTAACATTTCTCTGCTAACAATAATCCATGGCTTCCTACTTTTTTGAAGATTCTTTTTTGAAAGGCTGGTACTTTGTAAACTGAACTACCAATTAAAGGCCAGATTCTGATACCTTTCCTCACACTTTGTACAGTATATTCTTCTGCAAGTAGTTCCACTGAAATTAACAGGGAAAGGTGTTATCAGCTTGAGTGAGGAGATCAAAATTAGACCTTAAATTAGCTAGGTATGTGCACAAAACACTTTGGTTGAAGTAGGTGAGTTTAAAGAGACAGGTAACTATTTAAATAATATCTTTCAATAAAGGAAATGTTTTCATCCTATCCTCTTCACCCACTTGAAAAAGACCATTGGGTGAAATCTCTGCCAGAGACAGTAACATCTTCTGAATAAAAGGAACAAATAGAATTTAACCCTTGTTGCCATTGACATGGCTTGAGGAGTGGAAATAGACATAACAAGTGGATTCTGAGAATGTAACTGCTTTTCTATTAGGGAAATCATGAATTCTTTCTGATTTGGGCAAGATTTGCTATCTTTTTGTAATTAGATGGAGGTGTTGGGCCGGAAAGATGTTGGATAATATTAGTAAAACGCTACTGATTACATTGATCAGTAATGACAGAATTCTTTTTGTGGCGCTTAAGTGACTCTCTTTCCTTTGTCATCATTAATATATTGCATGTTTTTCTGTACACAAAGATAAGCTGAAATAAAGTCGTGACCTACAAAACTGAAATCTGAAGGCTTTGGCCTCTTTGGATGCCTTGATGAAGTATATGAAAATGACAAAATGTCAAAGAATATATGCAGCAGAATCACCCTTGAGCAATGCCATTCTTGGAAGATGATATTAAAGATCTTCCAGCTGGATTGTAGCCCTGCAATCCTTCGCTATGAGAAAAGTCCTGATGTACCAGTGAAGTGTTGTGTCAGAACCTAAGTGTTGCATCTTAGTTTATGACTGGATTTCCATTGCAGAAACTTTAATAATAGCAAAGGGAGCATACTGTGAGAGAGGCATAGCCTCGTGCTGTTTGAGTGACTCCCGAGTTGTAATCCTGGCTTTGCCACAGGATCCTTCTGTGGCCTTGAACAAGTCATGGTGGGTCCAGATTTTTAAAAGATCTCAGAGCCAGATTTTCAAGTGCCACTTATTTTGGTGTCTAAATTGTAGCCTGCACAGTTTTGAAAATCAGACCCCAATTATTGGTGCTGAATGTTTTTTGGAAAATCTGCCCCTAAATCTCAACTTCTGACAATGCTTTGGTACCTCTCAGGTAAATTATTGTTCAGATGCATTAACAGTAAAGTGTAAATATAAGTGCAAGTTTTATTCTGAGGTTCACAACTGTGAGAAGAAAGCACATTGTTGTCGTCTTTATCATAACTTATTTATGATTATGACATTTAATACAGAATCATGGTTATACTGAGAATACACTGAATCCTTATAAATATTTATTATTCAAGCCAGTCACAATTAGAAAGTCCACTCTCATTTTAGAGATATTACTAATTCCAGCAATATTCTCCACTTAAGTATAGTGCATATACCTCAAACCAAAATGAATTTTTAATTGTGACCACTATAGTTATATAATTAAAAATTCATTTTGGTTTGAGATATATCCACTATACTTAAGCGGAGAATATTGCTGGAATTAGTAATATCTCTAAAATGAGAGTGGACTTTCTAATTGTGACTGGCTTAAATAATAAATATTTATAAGGATTCACCATAGCTATAACTATAGTGGTCACAATTAAAAATGTATCATTGTGCTGCAGGGAGGTTTTCAACATATGCATATAATATCCAGTACTGGTACAGAAGACTGTTATAATGAGGGCCAGGAAACAGATTCCTTTCCATGACTCTTAATGGCATGTGGCAGCCTACAAACCTACGGTAATTACAGTCACAGTAATGATTTGAGCTGCTATTCACTAACATACAATTCCCACACTCTGGCTCTTTGCTCACTTCATGCTGCTTTTCTGCTCTGATAATCATTTTTATCCTCATGTCACTTTTAAAAGCACATAAATGCTCTCTGCTATGCATTTTTTGCATAACTAATGAAATGAAAGTTAATATAACCTTAGCATAACCTATTCCTATGACTTTTTGATAAAGTTGTTTCAATAGGATCTTTGTTTCCATCAGGGCTAGTGACAAGAAAGAGAATTCTACTGTGAGAGGGGGAAAAAATCTTATTTTTTATTTTAATTTAGCCATGTTGAAATCTGTTAGCCATGTAGAACTGCATGCTAGAAACTACACATTTAAATCAGAATCGTTTATATCTTTTTCCTTTTGGTATCACAACATGGCTTCTCAAGAGGAGTGTTGTGGGAGGGAGGTGTATATATTGCCTGTGTGTTTGCCTGTCTTGGTAATGCATTTGTTCCACATAATTTTAAACCAGTGCAATGGGGATGGTATTGAAATTGTATCTTCCTGCACAAGTCCAAAGGCAGAGCGGAATGGCATGAGGTCCCAGTTCACCAAACAGACTAGGTAACAGTCCAGCAAAGGAGTAACCTCTGTGAAATTGAAAGATGATGAAAATGCATTTTCATCAACATCAAAACCTAGAAGGAATATCCTGAGATTATTTACACTAAAAAAATTGAAATCAAAGTAATGAATTAATATAATAATTTACAGATGAGAAATATTTTAATTATGTCTAAATAATATTTGTTATCACTTTTAGAGTTGAATTAATGAGTGTATAAAGGTCATATGTATAATATGCGCTCTCCAGGACAGTCCTGGGAAGGTCCCAGCAATCTTCAATCTTTACTCATGTACTGGATCTAATATTGTCAGGATATTAGTGGGAGTTGTAATAACATCATTGCCATCGTGAAATCATTCTCCTTCAGGATGAGGTCTAGCCATGTGTGATGGCTGCCATCTTGGACAACACTGAAGTTGAACCGGGGACATTTAGATCTGAAATTGGGAGTCTCCATAACTTACGTTAAATAAATAGGGTCTTTAGCGGGAGCCTGTAACTGACTTTTATTTTCTGTGGATCAGGCACAGAGTGGGAAGTGTAACACACAATGATCAGTGTGTTAAACATTCTCACAGCCATAGTAATAGACCTCTTTTGATGGCTCAGCCCTGGAGGTGAATGGATCTGACTGGAATCCACTATGAGCGATAATACTACACAAACATTGGATTGCTGCATTCATGCAGATGAATTATTATATCAGATTTGGTTCCTCAGCATCAACACACTTTACATTTCTTTTACCCCATTTACTGTATACACTGAATGTTTCATCGGAATACGCACTCCTTTCATAATTTAACTTTCACTTTTTATTTGCTATAACATTATATTAGCCATATCAAGTTAATTATATATTCTATATTATTATTATTAATATTTTTCTGCAGCTCTTTTAGCTGTTGCTTTATTACTCACAAAGTGATCCAGGGTGTCTCCCCGCTATTTTCTGGCTGCCCATTTTAGACCATATTTTCATTTACTAATTTATGTTTAACATTTATAGCCTGTTTTGGGGTTTTTTTTTTAAACTTTGTAAAAGCACTGAGACACCCAAAGTGTTAACTAACAAAGTTAAGATTGCCAGGAGACATGAGCTGCCGCCCAGAAAGTGTCTGTCAGCTCTGCAACATTGAATGAAAGATTCGGGTGGAAATTGAGTGGAATCTTTCAAATGCCAGTTTATTTTACACATACATTTGACATTTTCTTTTTAAATTCTTCTTAAATTCTGTGGTCCTTTGCTGTGCTGTAAACAGTTTATTACGAGAAACCAAATAAATATTTTAAATTTGCTCAGCTTAGCCTTGCCAACTTAATTTTTTTTCTCTTTCTTTTTCAGCTTAGTAGGTGTTCCCGCCCCCTTTTCTTTCTTACAGTACATTGTTTGAGCTGATCAATGCCCCTTGTGTTGCTCTTAATTGTTTTTGTACACAGCTGTATGCAGGTTAGATCCCTATTAGTACCTTTGGAAGCAGTCAAGCCGTATAGAAATCCCTATTTCCTTTTCAGTGATATTGACTAAATCATCCATAGTCCAGTAATTCAAATCAAAATGTCACTCTGTTCATACAGCATGCAACTGATTATTCACAGACACAGAAGGAAGGGCCCATTTCCTTCAGAATAGCTGTAAAAGCTTCCTGGGGAAAAAAGTATAGTGGTAGTAGTTGTCCTTACCTGTCCTGCATTTTGCATAATTTGTTTGATTTCTAAGGATTTTACCGGGCATGACTGCACCAAGTTATACTGCCATAACCGGGTTTTATTCTCAAATCAAGCACTCTTTTTTTTAATAACATCCTCTTTAGTACTTTATCACTTCCGCTACCCCGGGCTATCTAGTCCCCTAGAAGCTCTGCAGTGTTGATTTGTGCAAAAGTTTCTTTAACTGCACATACCTTTTTCTTAAATCACTCACTTCAGTTTGTCATTGTTTTATAAGACACTTCCAAAGACCTCACTAGCTACTAAAGTCTGGGACCGTAACTCTTTTATGTTATCTCCCACAGTAACAGATTTCTCAGACAACTTTTCTTGTTGGCTTTAAGCTTATCTTTTAAGTTTTTTGCACTTATTTCTTAACTTAGAAGCGACAAAGGGTCCTGTGGCACCTTATAGACTAATAGAGGTATTGGAGCATAAGCTTTTGTGGGTGAATACCCACTTCTTCGGATGCAAGCAGTGGAAAAAGAAAAGAAAGTTCCTGTCCTAATTGTACGTCAACTTTAGCAACATTATTCACGTAGCTGAAGTGGCATAATTTAGGCCTGATCGCTACCTGCCGATCCAGCGGAACTTCAGCCCTAAGGAGAGACCACATTGCATCACGGGAGATGTTGGGGTTCAGGAGCTTGGCCTTAGCACATTATACTCCATCTAATACTGTTGCCTTGAGGTCCGTAGCCAACTGGTACAAATTAGAGCAGGCCTAACCTGTGCTAGGGCACACAATCAGGGAGCTGTTAGGTGGTTGTCAGACTGTCTGGAGTGGTTCACGACCATGCGTTCCAGCCTCAGGGGAGACTATCAAAAAGCAGGGCAAACACCCCAGATGCTGGCTGTATGTTCTACAATTAGAACTCATCAACCCAGTAACAAATGTAAACTCCTGGATCACTGTAACATAGAATCATAGAAGATTAGGGTTGGAAGAGACCTCAGAAGGTCATCTAGTCCAATCCCCTGCTCAAAGTAACCCATTCCAGTGCTTCACCACCCTCCTAGTGAAATAGTGTTTCCTAATATCCAACATAGACCTCCCCCACCACAACTTGAGACCATTGCTCCTTGTTCTGTCATCTGCCACCACTGAGAACAGCCGAGCTCCATCCTCTTTGGAACCCCCCTTCAGTTAGCTGGATGCTGCTATCAAATCCCCCCTCACTCTTCTCTTCTGCAGACTAAACAAGCCCAGTTCCCTCAGCCTCTCCTCGTAAGTCATGTGCCCCAGCCCCCTGATCATTTTTATTGTTTTCCACTGGACTCTCTCCAATTTGTCCAAATCCTTTCTGTAGTGGGAGGCCCAAAACTGGATTCAATACTCCAGATGTGGCCTCACCAGTGCCGAATAGAGGGGAATAATCACTTCCCTCGATCTGCTGGCAATGCACCTACTAATGCAGCCCAATATGCTGTTAGGCTTCTTGGCAACAAGGGCACACTGGGGGGAGGGATAGCTCAGTGGTTTGAGCATTGGCCTGCTAAACCCAGGGTTGTGAGTTCAATCCTTGAGGGGGCCATTTGGGGATCTGGGGCAAAAATTGGGGATTGGTCCTGCTTTGAGCAGGGGGTTGGACTAGATGACCTACTAAGGTCCCTTCCAACCCTGATATTCTATGATTCTATGACTGCTGACTCATATCCAGCTTCTCATCCACTGTAATCCCCAGGTTCTGTTCAGCAGAACTGCTGCTTAGCCAGTCAGTCCCCAGCCTGTAGCGGTGCATGGGATTCTTCCATCCTAAGTGGAGGACTCTGCACTTATCCTTGTTGAACCTTGTCAGATTTCTTTTGATCCAATCCTCCAATTTGTCTAGGTCACTGTGGACCCTATCCCTACCCTCCAGTGTATCTACCTCTCCCCTCAGCTTAGTGTCATCTGCGAACTTGCTGAGGGTGCAATCCACGCCATCCTCCAGATCATTAATAAAGATGTTGAACAAAACCAGCCCCTGGACCAACCCCTGGGGCACTCTGCTTGATACCATCTGCCAGCTAGACATCGAGCTGTTGACCATTTAATGTCTTCTATGCCTAACCCAGGTGAGCCTGGGGCTCTCTTCTTTTATTTTTTAGCTCCAGCCCTTGCAAGAGTCCAAACAGCAGAAAGAGAAAACCATTTCTTAGTGTGATCATCTTTATATGCTCTTCCCCAAGAGTTCAAACTGATGAGAGGAGGGCTCCTGCACGGAACTTCTTCATGGGTAGATGGGGCAATCAACAAAGTGTTTGTCCTTCAGTGGCCTGTTTAGTCTTGATAGTCCTTCTTGATGAGTGGGGAAACCACTCTTCCTGCCTAGGTTCACAAGTTCAGAGCAGGCATGTTTACAGTTTTAAAGCAAAATTTACGTGTTCCCTTATAGCATGCGCTACAGACAATACAAGTAAGATTAATGCATGCAGCAACTAACAAGCATTTGGTAGAGTCTGAACATTAAACAGATTCTCACAAGTCTAACACCTATCTTGAACAATACTAATATGTAGTTGAACTGGTCTGGTTTCCAGCTATGAATTTGTCAGTGCTCAACTGACACCTACAGATTTAATAACAAATGGTACCTGGTCTGCCAGCATCACCGTGGTCACGGGTTCTCAGCGTCTCATCTTTTCTCTCCTCTCCAGGGGAGCCCTGGGTGCTGCATTTCGCAGGGGAGGCATACTGTAAGGGAGCTTCCCTAGCTTCAGGCAGAGCCAGTCAAGGTACTATCCCGCTCTTCTGCAATGGGATAGCCATAATGATTCTCTTCCCCCTCTCCTGCAATGCAGCAGGTGGCCAGAAGGGGAGTATCTGAGCAGCTGCAGGAAGTTAGAGTTTAGGGCTGGAGAGTCAAAATATGGGAATTGTTATTTTTTGTGAAAATTTTAACATGAAAAATATTTCTCCAATTTTTTGGCAAAATGGTTTGAAATGAAAAATATCCATTTTGAAATTAATGGAATCTAAACAAAAAATCATTTTCATTGTTTGGGTTTCTTTCCCTCCTCCTTTTCCCCCTCCCCCTTTCTGCCCGTTTCCAGTGGAAAAACGGGGCCAATAAAGGGAGAGGAAGGGGGAAATCACAAACCTTTCTGATATTGCTTCCATTTGATTCAAAGTGAAATGAAAATAAATGGTTTAATTGAAAAATCCAAACATTTCTCAAGATATAGAACTTCTTTGTGAAAATGTTCGGAGTGTTCAAAGAGCCATTTTTCAATGAAAAACCTTTCTGATGAGAAATTTTTGACCAGCCCTAGAAGGGTAATCAGTTCCTCCGAGCACTCCTGGCTCATTTGGGGACGTGGTGGAAGACAGAGTTCTCGCTCTGTAGCCGTGGATCTGATTCAAATGCGTCTGTTTTAAAATTGCAGGGTGCAGCTCAGGGAGCACAATTTCTGTTTGTAATCAGATACAAATTTCCTTCTTAACACAGTCAGCCTTTGGAGTCACAGTCAGAGTCTCAAGTGCCAGAAGTGGTCATCAGTTCACAGCTCAGACACCACTGCTTCAGGGCACTGGAGATATTAACCTGAGTTAGAGGGGGCATGCTACTTCCTCATCGGCTATATTTAGTCTCCCAAGGGAAGTGCCCTGGAAAAGAGTATGTTTTGATGAGCAGCGTTGTATTACGACTGTTTGCCAAGCTGTGAAACAATGATACTGCTGATCCCTTCACTGTACAGGGAAAGACTATTACGGAGCCAACAAGAATAAAGAGCTTGCGTTTGGTGGTGACACCTGTGTTTGGATAACTGCAGCCAATGCAAACTGCATTGGGCTTTCACTCATGAAGAAGCGTGGAAATCCCAATTGTAATTTGGGGTCATGAGTAGTGTCAGGAGTGCTAGTACCAATGTAGGATTCAGGCCTGTATTTTCGCCTGAGAGAGTATTTTGGGTTGTGCTTGCCTGTTTGATTTTTTGATACATACATTCTTACTAATATGTGTGAACAAAGGACAAAGACACTGTGTATGTTGCTTCTGCCTAGCCAGGTGGGTTTGTTTGTATAATGGGAACAGATAAGAGCAGTTCAAGTGTTACTGGGCATGGTGGGAGTACAATATAGGAGCACACACTTGAAGACTGCCTCAACTCCTATCTCAAGGCAAGGTCAAGCAACCAGTCAGGAGGGGCAATGGGGACTTGGGGGGGAAGGTAAAAGACTAAAAGGCCAGAGAAATCTCTGCACTCCTTACCCCTCCCATGGGGTACAAAAGAGGTGGGATGAAGACTCAAGACTCCCCGAAACAGAACATGACTATAAATTGTAAGGGATGGGACTGTGGGTGAGCATTGCAGGTATAATTATGCCTGCTAAGGGGCGGGGACAGGACACTGGGAAACAAGGCTCTGCAGCATCAGAGTTATGGACATGCTTGCTGGAAACTAACTCCAATAAACATCGCATTGCCAGCACCTCGAACTTCTGGTCTTCTGCTTTCTGGCTGCGTGACAAGAACCAGGGAAGAAGGTGAAGGGAAAGCTTTCCAACAAGTAGAAGAAGTACTTGTTAGAAGAGGTGGTTTCTATGGCTTAAACTGTGATTATGGATGAGAATAATTGTTGTTTGTGCCAATGAACATTATATTGATACACACACACATACTTTTCCCCCCATGCTGCCATGCACAATTATAGATGGAAACATCAAAATGCTGTCAGATAATTGACAAACGTATCAAAGCACTGATGCTCTAGATTTGCAAACCTGTGTGTCACTGCTTGTCCAACTGCAAAACAGCAATTGTATTTTAAATATAAACATCAATTACTAAAATGTATTTATTGAAGATTTATATGGATGCAATAGAGGTTACTAGTCCTCAATATGTATTTGTCATATTATTTCCTTACATAGCTGCTATAAAAGAATAAAATGGGGCCTTGCCCTGAGGACTTTTCAATCTAAGAATTTGATCCAGAGAACACTTTCCTTTGCAGTCTGTCTTTATAGGTCCAATCCAACTTCCAAAGGATTTTGATTCAGCAAAGCAATTTTGCTTAAGTCCATCCTGATTCGGCAAAGCACTTAAATACATACTTAAATCCAACTAAACATTAATCTCATGCTTAAATGCTTTGCTGAACTTGACTGGGAATCTTTACGTTGACTTCACTGAAAATTTGATCAGTTCCTTTTGTGGCTAGTCCTTTTGATTTCAATGGCTTTATTCACATATGTAAGGAATGCTTTTCAGGATTAGGTCCTAATGTAGAAAAAGGAGTGGGTGAAACAATGCAACACACTCTCATTCTTTTGTTTGTAATAATAAAGGAACATAACCCACTATAACAATTACACTTCTGTTTAAAACTGTTTTTACTTGCTGTTGTTATACACATAAGCTTACTAGAACTGTAAATCATTAGAGACAAAAAATAGATTTCTATTTTTCCAGTTTGTTTACTCTGACAGCACATTGGTCCCTCCCGATCCTCAAAGGTATTTAGGCTCCTACCTTCCATCTGGGCCATTTTTCCTAGTCAGTGTTATGACTTCCCCATGAAGTCAGTCAGTGACCAGATAGTAAACAGTATTAACTTGCATTTCCATGGGGCCTTTCATCCATCACCGGCAATTTTTAAATCAAGATTGGATGTTTTCTTCTAATAAAAACATGCTCTAATTGAAACAAATCAATTCAAAGAAGTCCTGTGGCCTGTGTCACACGGAGGTCAGACTAGATGATTACAGTGGTCCCTTCTGTCCAAATAATCTATGAGTTCATGATCTATAAAAGTAACCAAGTGCTAGAGCACCCCTGCCTCCAAGGTAGGTGGCATTATCCCCATGGGCTTCTGCACAGCAACAAGAGAGAGACATTTTTTTAGAAGATAGCAAAATGTGATTGTAAAACAATTGGCAGAGAGATTTGGTGGCAAGTTTAGTACCAGAAACAAACATTAATTTATTATTTTTGAAACTAACTAGATTTCAAATTGATAATGTCACTGTAGCTTTTCTTCCTATGAATCTTGAGTGTGGTCTTTCTACCTTTGTTAACTTTAGCTGGTTATTTTTTATGTGCCATGCTGTATTGTCTATTTTTATTCGGTCTTTTTAAGCATTCTGAATTTATACATTTGTATTATACATTTATTTCTCTCTTTTTAATATTTCCCTGAATCCACAGCGATTTACTCACTTAGGTGCTGATACTGCACCACAGAAGTCGATAGGGGTTTTGCCAATAACGTGAGTGGGAGCAGGATCCAGCCATTAACTCTTTCCTACATTTGTGTAATCATCTTTTCTGTTCTTTTCCTGAAAGTTTAGTCCTTGCCTAGTTAGAGCAATCTCTTTCCCAGCCTCCTCCTTGCACCTCCGTCATTAAAATAATGTCCTCCTCCACCTGCTCACCCCAAGCCCTTTACCCTATATGAATGAAAAGCTCATTAAAAGTTAGCTCCACTGATATCAGAGGGTCCATAGAAAAAGGGAGCTGTTGCTCAGGAGTTGTGATCTCAGTGCATAGCTTGCATTATTTCTGCCTTCAGCACTAGCTTCATGCCACAGGCCTAAACAAAATGGACATTTAAAAGTGAACATGCTCAAATTCTCATGCTGCTGGAAGCAGTTTAGAGAAACTGACAAACTAAGAAAAACAAGCTTCGTCCATGAACATAAGAACATAAGAACATGCTGTGCTGCTTGTTTCATGCACAGATTCATTTGTTGTCTGGATATTGGAAGCATTAGAATTCAGTGCTTTGCTTCATTCGCAGAAACATTGTTCAGCAATAGATGCAATCTGATGGGTAATTCATAGCTGGAATTAAATCTAACTGTACTTGGGCTTTGATGCAGCAAAGCACTTAGCATGTGCACATCTTTAAGCATGCAAATAGTCCCATTGAAATCAAGTAAAGTTATTATGAACTCATCAAAAATAACTTGATTTGGGGACAGGATGACTTATTTGATTGCTAACAGGATAGGTAACCTATCACCTTCTAAACATTCTCTCACAGCCCAGGCCAGCAGTGCCAGGAAGCTATTATCTGATGACTATTCAGGACCTTATATTATGTGAGATGAGTTTGGGGTCACATTCCAATTTCTAGTGTGCACATATCCATATTGCAAAAATCCCCATTGCAACTAAAACATTTTATCCCTCTCAGAACAGAAGCAAACAATTTAACATCTTTCCTAAGACACAGGCTCCTTACAGAATTTGAAATAGTTGATTTAAAATCTGATGTGTGGATTACACCATTTTAGTTGGCGTAAATGGGCATTGCTCCACTGATGTCAATGGAGTGATGCTAATTTTCACCGTCTGACAATCTGGTACCCATTATCGAATGTTGTGCCTGATTCTGTGATCCCTTGTTCATATGAGTAGTCCCATTGACATCCATGTGTAGGCTGTAAGCACCTTGAGGAAGAGTTGATGTCTACTTCCATGTCTTATGCAGAGCTGGGCAGACTTCAGGGCTCTGCAAATAATAATAATACTGCTTAAGAAAAAGAATGAACTTGAGTTCTCCTTAATTTTTCTACATACTTTACCACCTAGACATCGGCTTCCAGAAATACGGTACTCTAGGTTGAAATCCTGGCTCCATTCAAGTTGATGGAAAAACTCCCATTGACTTGTAGGTGGCTACATTCCAGCTGGGGACTAAGTGATTTCTTTACATACAGAGTTTATAAAGTGCTTTAAGATGCCAGGCACTGTAACAATGAAAGATGTCATTAAATCTTTATTCAAATACTATAAAGTGATCCTTTAAAAAAGTGATTTTGTTAAGATGCTTGAAACATGCATAACATTTTTGTGATGGTTTTCAATTATCTTTCCAAAGTAAACAGTTATTGTTTACAACACCCAATTCCTTAGTCATAGCCTGATTAAATAATCTATCATCTTCTCTCATTGTTTGCACATCTTTTTGCTGTATTTCTCAGATCATTTTTCTGATTACTATCCATTTAAATTGTTTGAACACAGATTCTGATTATTCTCTTGAATAAGTTTTACACTGGTGTCATAGTTGATATCAGTTGGGTAAAACCTGATTTACAGTAGTGTAAATGACGTAAAGCCCAGAATCTATGACAGTCCAGTTCTGTCACCCTTACCCCCATTGTGAAATCCCTGCTGCACAATTAGTCCCTTTGATATTAATGGGATTATTATAATTTATTAGTCTTACTGCCGTGTCTAGGGGCCCTAGTTGTAGACCAGGACTCCATTGTGCTAGACAATGTACAAACACACAACAAAAAGATGGTTCCTTCCCTAAAGGGCTTACAATATGAGTACCAGACAAGAGGCAACAGATGGATAAAGTGGCGTTCAAGGAAACAATGAGAAAATATTGGTCAGCGTGATGGGCAGTGCTCTCTGCACACCAGTGGTCTAAGTGATATCAAGTTTTTTGTAGACATCAGGCCAAATGAGGGAGTTGAGTAGATAATGAGGTAGTTTAAGGATGTTTGCACCTACCAAGTGGGTGGGGCAGCCCGGGAGAAAGCACAAAAGTCTTTCTTTAAAAATTAAGCAAGTGGGAAGAAGAGACTGGATTCATAGGCTGACTGGCAGTGAGCATTGACAGTTTGATAGTAAATAAGAGGTGGTAGGTCTGGTGGAGAATGCCTTGAAAAGGAAAGGAAGTCACTTATGTTCAGACCCCTGCCTGCCGATAGTAGGGAGTGGGGGGGAGACAGAGTGAGGGCAGCCGGCTTCAGGAGTGTTACTGAACATGCTCAGTCAGTGTGCACATGCTCATTACAAGCCATTCAGTAAATCTGGGGGGGCATGTGACCACACATGCACCTCCTAGGGGTCACCTCTCCTCAGGGGCGGCTCTAACAATTTTGCCGCCCCAAGCAGGGGCGGCAGCCCCACCCCCGACGCAGGCAGACGTAACGTGGCCCCGCCCCTGACACCTGCCTGCATCGGGGGCGGGGCCCCGCCACGTCTGCCTGTGTCGGGAGCAGGGCCCCCGACGCAGGCAGTCCCAGTCCGTGGCGGCAAGGGGAGAGTGACGGACCTGCTGCCCCATTGCCGCTGCGGCAGGCGAGCATGGGGCGGCAGTCCGAGTCCCGCGGCGGCAATTCGGTGGCGGGAAGAGCGGACCTGCTGCCAAATTGCCGCCGCAGGACTTGGACTGCCGCCCAATTCTCGCCTGCCGCCCCAAGCACCAGCTTGGAAAGCTGGTGCCTGCAGCCGGCCCTGCCTCTCCTTATGTTTGGTGTTGTAGAGAAAGCAGAGCCAGTGAAGGGATGCAAGGAGAGAGGTGACATGGTAAAAGAGATGGACTAGGAAAATGATCTTTGCAGAAGCTTTCACAATGGATATGAGTGGGACAAGGTTGTCTTTGCTAAGACCAGACAAAAGGATGTTGCAGTAATCAAGATGAAAGATGATAAGTGCTTGGACAAGAGTTTTAGCTGTGAAGATGGACAGGAAAGGCTGTATCTTACAGATGTAATGCAGAAGGAATCAGCAAAATTTAGATATAGCCTAGATGTGAAGACCTAAGGAAAGATCTGAGTCAAAGATGATGCACAGGTTATGGGCCTGAGTGACAGGCTGGATGGTAGTGTTGTCCACAGTGGTCATGAAAAGAGGTAGCAGAGAGGGCTGTGGGACAGGGGGAGATAAGGAGCTCCGTTTTAGCCATGTTTAGTTTAAGCTGATGGCTAAACACCCATGAGGAATGTTAGAGAGACAGTCTGAGATTTTAGTTTGGACAGAAGGGGATGGGTCTGGAGTAGAGATGTAGATTGGTGAGTTGTCATCATAGAGGTGATAGTTGAATTTGTGTTTCTGGAAGCGATTGCCCAGAGATATAGTGTACAGGGAGAAGAGAAAAGGACCAAGGACAGAGCCCTGGGGCACCTCTACAGATAGCTTGAGGGAAGATGAAGAGAATCCTGGGAAAGACACATTGAAGGAGTGATTAGAGAGGTAGGAGGAGAACCAGGAGAGGACAGAGGGAGCCAAGAGAGGACAGGATTTTAAAGAGAAAAGCGTGGTTGACCCTGACTACTTATGGAATAAGAATTCACCCAATGTAGATAAGGCCCACTATAAAAATTGTTCCAGCACCCCTGTCTTGGGGAGACCCAGATTAAACTCTTGTAACTGTTTTATTTAATATTTCTTAATACTATTTTAAAGAGATGGATGGATGGATGAAAAACCACATCAAAAAATTATAACATTTTAGAAATTGGGTAACCTGGGGTGGGGGACTAAAATCTCTACCATCACTGGTTGTTGACTTACATTCACAATAGATATGCATCTATTAGAAACTCAAAAATATCTTGCGTATCAAATCAGTTGTTCCTGCAAGGAAAAACATAGCTGAAGGAAAATTAATGCTAAGAATGAAGAGCTAGAAAAGTCATAGAATTCTCATTTAAAGATGCATATGCCCACCATAATTTTGGTTCCCATGCTTACATGTGCAAGAGACTGTTCTCTGCACATTGGCATGATAACTTAACTTGTCACACTGTATCTACCTATGTGTCAGCTTTTCCTGCTTGGGAGGACATCTCTGTAAAACACATGTTGGCAAGAGCATGTCTTATGTTTTTCAATGCAGCGATATTTTAATCTCAATAGACAGGCGTGCCCATGGACACAGCATTTTGATATACTTAATTCTTCAATATTTTGCTATTAAAATACAAAGTTGTAATATATTCATACTAAGAGAACAATACTAAAGGAATTTGCATTTCCTCAACACAGTTTCTAGGTGCTAATCCTTTCCTCATTTGCATTATATAACTGTAATGGAGTACATCCAAAGTTAGCGAGGCACTTAATATGCTCACAGCCGTACTAATTTTAGAAATGTCTGTTGACCAAATACACTCTGTTAGCCAATGTGTTCTGCCAGTGATAACAGGATACCAAGTGTTCAGTACAGCTCCAATCTATTTTTCTGAAAAGAAATTAGGAAGTAATGAGGTGTGTCTTCATAAAAGTGAATTGTATTTCAGAATTACATGGCTCACTGTGGCATTGATCTCTCTCTCTGTTGTCATCTGATTTACAAGCCGTTTCTTTATATCCTATTCGGAGATAACATAACAACGGTAAGCTGATGGTTGCATTCCCATTTTGAGGCACTTGTAGCAGGAAAGTACAGCAATCCAATAATAAATAATGAGCTTGTTTCTAACCTCACTTTTGTTTGACTTTTGTGATGTTACCCCTGGTTCTCATTGGTGTTAGTGAAAGGAGAATAAAGCGCAATGAGTACAATTAATACATCAAACTGCAGTGGTAATGGTACCTTGCTTTTTTTTTTTAGAATCAACAAAAACATCAATTTTATATTGTTGTTGTTGATGTTGTGTTTTGTTTAAACTGATTGGGTCAAATAGTTTGCTGACTTGTACCCTGTACAATACCATTCACATCCATAGGACATATGGGGAAAGTCAGTGAAGAATTTCACTCTTCCTAATTAAGATTGCTTCTGCAATAGCATAATCTATCATTTGCCGATACGCCATGTAGAATTCCATTCTAGTCAATGGGACTCGGTGCAGGGGTAAAGCAGATCGCAATGCATTCTAGCAGATCACAATGCAAAACTGAGGCCTATAATGTATTAGTTTGTGCAATATGAAAACATATGGAAGGTTTAAAGAATGCCCCAGTTGGGAATAAAAGCTTAGCAAAATGCATCACTGAGCTTCACATTTTTATAAAATCATAATGTGGATAACATATTAGTGCATGAAACATACTGTATAATGCAATTTCTACAGCACTGGCTCTAGGCATGAGCCTAGGAAGCACATGCTTGGGGCGGCACATTGTAAGGGGTGGCATTCAGGCCAATCTTAGGGAGGCACATTCCACTCTACCTTTATTTTTTTATCACTCCAGCTTTATCACTCCCTTTATCACTCCAGCTTTTTTTTTTTTTTTTTTTTTGCCTGGGGCGGCAAAAAAGCCAGAGCCGGCCCTGAACTTCTATCAAACATTCTTGTTTGGCTGCACCTAAAAACCTGAGTTCCTATTTAGTGCTTTTTAGTACTAACAAAATCTAAAGGCTAAAGTACAGTAATCACTATTTAAATGAAAGCTGCCTAATGTGAATGTTGTTTTGGTCCATTTATAGTGTGTACTGCATTGTCTTGCTAAATTATAGAAAATTATATCCCATAATTTTCATGCTGCCTTTAAATTGCTTTATATGAATATCCCAATTCATCTTTGATTTTATTTCATTGTATTATATCCATTGTATTAGTTTTACAAAACATTATTGTTCCTTGAACATCCCTGGTTTATGATAATTAGCTTGCCACAGAGTCTGATGATGAGCATACTATTGTCTTTGATGCAAAACTCTTCAAAAGAGCATGCTCTGTGGCTTTATCTGCCTCTGCTATTTGTAATAGTTAATTGTGCTGCCCTACCAAAGAAAATTAATGTTTTCTAAAGTCCATTTCACTGGAGCAGAGAAGAAGCTTTTATGATAACTGGCACCATGGCAGAAAGAGAGAGTGGAATAAATGGTTCATTACTTTTTAATAAAAAAGAAACTGTGAATAAGGCAGAGTCCTCCTGACTTAATCAACTGAAATTATTGTACAACTGTTGGTCGGAGTAAAGAAAGTAAAACAAATGTAGAGATTGTTCTGAAAACTGTCTCAACCTTGAATGGAATTATCTAGTCCATGACACTCTTTAAACACTACCACAAGCATTAAAAATTGTCTGTGATCCTACAGCTAAATCTGCAAGTAAGCATATAGAGACTGTGTTTTGTGGGAGAGTGCATGATTCTTGTTCTTTGCATTTAGAGATAGACCCAAACAACCACTTCGTCCCAAAACCTTCAGCTTTGGGGAGGATCAGAATCTGAAGCTGGGTCTCTATTTTGGCTTTGGGCCCAAAGGTATGAACCAAAACCCTCGAGTCTAAATCTCCAACTGATTTTTATAGGTGTTTTATCCCTGGCATAAAACCATAAAACAGCTGTAAGTGGAAACAAAATGTCAGCAAAATAAGCAGCCATCTGCCAAATTACCTACGATTTTTTAGATAAGTCATTATCGGGTTCTAGCTAATATAAAGAGATTGAAAATATGTTATCCAGAGCCACTGGTACTGATGGTGAAAAAGTTATGGAATTATGTTTGCTTCCCTCAGGCCTAATAGGAACATTGGGCCAGATTAATGACCGCAGGAGAGATCTCCTTGACACAATAGAAAAGGGTAGGAATAAGTGATCTTCTTATTCTTCTTGGACCTTTGCTAATTGATTCTATACAGTTCACGTAGGACATTTAGTTAGAAACTGTTGAAATTTCAGATATACATAAATGGTGCCTCCACATTTCAGAATGGCTCAAATGGTCTTTCCTGCTTCGTAGGTGGCAATATACATACTGTCTATTCTTTCACCGTCTTATCACGTGCCCTGTACCAGCACAGCTATTTCCTATTCAAAAACTCTTCTAGTTGGCACTATTAACATTTACACAAGAAAAAGTTTTAGTCTAAATATAATTGAAGAGTTCACTTATTTACTGTGCATATATTCACTTTAGATACTTATGGACTGTCAGATCTAGTATCTAAGCACCAAGTGGAATACAATGGGTGAACTGGCCCTGGCAAATTAGGAACTGACTTGAAATCAGACCTGAATCTGAAAACTTGAACTCTTAATCCCCTTTCAGATCCCTGTTCTCTTCGTCGATTAGGACCTCAATCCCTTCTCACAGCCAACCTTTACTTTCTCTTCTGGCTCCTGTCCTGATTTCTGACACCATCTCACTGTAATTCTGGCACTTGCAATGGCTGGTACGTTGGGGGCCAGAGTCAGGGGTAGGATGGGAAGAAAGGAAGTGCAGAGGGCAGTCAAAGGAAACAGAATGAGATTGGATTGGACTAGAAGTTAAATGAGTGGGAGTCAGCTCATGCTTGACTTGTGAAAATCAGGCCTCTGTAGGTTCAGTTAAAGTCTGGATGAGGAGAACTTGTAAATGTTTGTCTGAACTCTTCATCCCATTATTGTTACTAACACTGCCCTTCGAGGAAGGTTTTTTGGCTTTTATGCTGGTCTAACTCCTTGAAATATCTTTTAGTTTGTAATATAGTATCTTGTTGCCTTGTTGCTATATATATATTATACATATATATATGTATAATAAGCAGTAGTTTATTAAATAGCAATATATCTCTGAGTGTGTGTGTGTGTGTGTGTGTGTGTGTGTGTGTGTGTGTTTAAGAAAGCGTGGCCTGAGTTGTCCTTAGAGTAGGAACACCATTCTGCTCATTGGTATGCAAACAGACACACCAAGGATATGAGAAATTCAGAAGCAAGTGAGATGTTTGCTGTGTTCTTTTGCATGCCAATAGACATTCTGCTCTTCCAGCTCAAGCCAAGCTATTTTATTGCTGTTCTGGTGTCTGAGCTTTGGGAACAAACAGAAAGGACTGGGTGCATCTCTGTGTGCCTGGAATTCTTTACTTCAATATTGCAAGCCAAAATCGTAGGAGGACAGCTCTGGAAGAGGTAGAAGGGTGTGTGTGTGTGTGTGTGTGTGTGTTTTGCACTTGCAACCACTGCTGGAAGTGGATAGGGCTACCCTCAGAGGCTTCCATTTTTGATTTGAGAGGATCCAGGGGGCAGTGTTGCTTTTATGGCCTGAGGGTTCCTTTATGGGCGGAGGGATAGCTCAGTGGTTTAAGCATTGGCCTGCTAAACCCAGGGTTGTGAGTTCAATCCTTGAGGGGGCCATTTGGGGATCTGGGGCAAAAATTGGGGATTGGTCCTGCTTTGAGCAGGGGGTTGGACTAGATGACCTCCTAAGGTCCCTTCCAACCCTGATATTCTATGATTCTATGTGGGTTATGAGTATCTACTTTGTCACCCTGTTACTCAATGTGTTTGTGAGGCTGGTGGAAGAGTTAGTGAGGACATATGGACTGAAGTGTTTACAGTGTGCTGGTGACTCCCATCTTTATAACTCTCTCTCATCTGATGCAGAGAGTACAGCTGAGTACTGGGGGCAAGATTAGATGACAGTGAGCCAGTGAAGCCCAGAACTGAGAAGACAGGTGTTTATAATGGATTGGGGAAAACAAATCAAGTATACAGCTGAGACTATATCAGCCTCTTTGACTGAGGTTGTCCTTTCATCAAAGTTCACAGCTCAGGTGTCTGACTGGCTGCTTCTAGACTTACAAATAGAGTCAGACATCAACCTGGCTTTTTATACATCTTCTCCAGCTAGGACTGGTGTGACTATTTCTTTCAGATTTAATCCATGCTATCATGATCCATGCCTTGTCTGACCTGTGGATTGGTTCCCTGAAATATGCTCTGGATGGGCTTACACCTAAGTCCATTCAGAAGTTGAAGCTACAATAGAAAGCATCAGCTCACTTCCTTTGTAGGGTCAAGAGGGTCAAGAGATCTTTCTGTAACTTCTATCTAATATCACTGCATCTAGTTGTTGTTATGACTGGCTGCTTCGTCCCCGTCATGCCTTTCACCTGACAATGTATTTTGGTTCTGAGTAATTCAGTGCAAGTAAAACAACTTGTTAAATACACCTACCTGCTACCTTCCATGGTCTGTTTCCCTCATAACACTGCAGAATCCTCCTTTTTTAGGATCTGTGCAGTTTTGGGAGGCTTGTCAGTAATGAAGACGTTTCTCTGAGTTGAATTGTGTTGGGTTTTCCTCAAAAGTGGTCGTTCCTTCTCTGACAAGTCTTCGCCAGTTATCCCTATCCTGGGCTGCTGTCTCCCAGTGTGCGGTGTCGATGCCACATCTCTTGATGTTTGTCTTGAGGGGGTCTTTGAAGCGTTTCTTTTGACCTTCCCATTTCCTTTCTCCTTTGGTGAGTTGGGCGTACAACAGCTGTTTTGGTAAGCGCACATCAGGCATGCGTACAGTGCCTGCTCCACCTCAGCTGGTGTGTTTCAGTGCCAGCACTTGATACCTTTGCTCCATGAACTGCCCTGGTTGCTACGGCCTTCTGAATGGGATTGAATACACTGTTTTAAGCTACCTAAATGGCCCGGGATTCTCCATCTCTCTCTGTTCCATACTGCTGAAGCTGAGATCAGTAAGGAACATCAAACTGAAATTCTCTTGGTCTGTAAGTGAGGAGCTGCTGGCAAGGTGTTCTCCATGAGGGCCCATCACCTTTGCCTTCTATCTATCTAAGGTACCTACATGTCCCCCCCACCTCACAATCTTTAATGTATTTATTCTTACAACATCCCTGTGATCTAGGCAAGTACAATTATCCCCACTTTACAGATAGGGAACTGAGACACAGAGAGGCTAAGCGACTTGTCCAAGGTCACACATACAGTCTGTGGCAGAACAGAACTTGTATCTGAGTCTTCAAAGTGCTGGGCTAGTGCCCTAACCACTGGACATCATGAGTTCATCCCTTCCCTCCTGATCTGAAATGGGGTGACCAGATGGCCCGATTTTATAGAGAAAGTCCCGATTTTTAGGGCTTTTTCTTATATAGGCTCCTATTACCCCCCTATCCCCTGTTCTGATTTTTCACACTTGCTGTCTGGTCACCCTAAGTCTGAAATAGTCTGAATTTGTTGACCTTCAAGGCATGCTGCAAAGTCCATCTCTTTGAGCAGGCATTTGAGGAGGGCTGGCACGACTGGAGGTGAGTTTTCTCTAGGGAATTTCAGAGAAGGAAAATGTCATTGTTTTAAATGTATTTTTACTGCCTCTTGGTTTTATGCACATGAGTGGGGTGGGAAGGGGAACGTGCCACTGTTTAGGTTTTGCAATGATTTTGTATTGATTTTTTAAGTGATTGCAAAGGCGCCTAAAGCCAGGGTTTAATGTGTGTTTTGTTAAACCTAAGTAAATACATACAGTGTCTAGCTGCCCTATATATTTTTTCTACTGCAATCACGTTTTGTACTAAAAAGCTCAAGGAGACTATGTGTTGCATATCAAGTAGAAATACCATTTTCCTCTCCCCAGTACACAAGCCAGTGTGAGAGCCACCAGCACCACTGCCTGCATCACCTACTGTAGGAGCTCATTGGTGCTCTTTAGCCGAGTTCCTGACCCTGCGTAGATCATGAGGTGATAGGCCTGCTGGTATTGTTATTTTCAACAGATTTTTTGCTAGTCTGGCTACCACAGTTATTTAGTATCTTTCATCCAATATTGCCCATTTAATATAATTTGTGAAGAGATGCAATTTTAATTGGACTTAATACTATATTTTTTGAATAAATTGGTTACATGGCAGCTTAAAACATGTTACTTTATTTTGAAAGGAAGATCCGTAAAGCTAATGCTACTGTCACTCATCCTGAGTCACTGTGACCATCCAATCTGAGTTGCATTCACGTGGAACAGTGCCTCTGGGCGGGTGACTATTAGCTCTTCTCTTCATAGTCACTGCCTGGGTTTTTTTTAGTTCAGAGGTTAGACGTGAAATGTAAATTTGCTAAAAATAGACCATGATTTGGTCTGTATCATCTGCATGTAAGTTTGTGTTTTTGCAATAAATTGTAGGACAGTGTCTTTTAAAGCAAGATCCCTAGAAATGGCATTAAAACATCCAACATGAAAACAGCTGACATTTCCAGGCAAATTGAGAAACCCTGAATCGTTCTGGCTTGATGCTTTTTTGAACCATCATATCAGCATCTAAAATCAATGCTGAGCGCTTTTTTTTTTAATCATTTCTCTATATCTCATTTTACTGACAGCTCAGCTCTCCAAATCAAGAACTTACAAGTGCAGTATTCATTGTTTCAGTATGCATTTCACCTATCAATGTGGGGTATCAATGTTTCATCTGAAATTCACGTATTAATGAATGTTAGAAATCTCATTTATTTTCTGAGAAAACTGTCAACAACATATGAGCAACCTTTCAAATCAAGTCTGAAGAGCTAACATTCAGTGAATTTCGGTTACAAATAATGACATTTTTATTAGATCTCTCTTTTCTTTAAGATGTCTACTTTCACAAGTCACACATGTACTATACGCTCCAATGTTCTGTATTTTCCAAAGGTATGATTTAGAATTCTCTACTTTTAAGATTAAAAAACCCAAGAAAACAGACCACGGTACTCCATTTGGTATATAGCATATTAAATTGAAGCTGCATCCCAATGAAAGAAAGAAAATAAGAAGTGTAGGCAAAGGTGAAATTTGAAAAAAAAATGGACAACTGGTGAAGCACAGAGATACTGGATAGCTATTCCAGATGGCAGGAGCTTCAGAAAAGAAGGCTTTCTCCCTAGGACAGAATATGCAAAGGAACAGAGAGGAGGTACTAGATGAACAGAAAGAGAAGGGATGGAAGCAGAGATAAATATAAAAATTCTTCTCCTCTCACTTGCATCCTTTTTACACTACTGTAGCTACATCAGCTCCAATGGAGTCACTCCAGAATTACACTGGTCTGAGAAGTGGTAAAATCCTGGCCCAATTACAGTAATGGCAAAATTCCTATTGACTTCAATGGGGTCAGAATTTCACCTCTGGTCAGCAAAGTAAGTTGGATCAAGCCCCCGGTGGCTTTAAAAACAAGAAAGGCAATTAATCAACCTGGTTTATCTGTTGATCAGTTAGGAAAGATGCCAGTTCTTTGTGAAACTCAGTGACTTCTGTGTAGCAGCTGAGAAAATACACGTTTTACTTTGAATTTGATTTTCACTGAGCAAGAGCTGTTTTTCTCTGTGAATTTGTCATGGCAAAAGAATGAGGTGAACATCTGAGACTGCTCCAAGGATCTCGACTCTGCTCCTTTGTGAAATGTGAGTTAATGTAATAAACTCATTCCATTAAAAAAAATAGGAATTTTGGGAGAGTGTGTGTGCAAGGGATGCAAGATGGGTCTCCCTGTGCATGCAGTGTTATACAGTAATTGCTAAGTTTTCCCTAGCAAAATGCCTAAGCTGATATTCTAAAGAGTGTGTTTATTTAGCGCAAAATGAACCTGCTGGCTTATTATGGGGAGGAACTGAGGTGGGCATGTCAGGGGTGCGGGCAAAGAAGGGTATTTAGCTGGTGACGATCCCTGGCTGGCACTCTTACCAGCCAGCACAACATAGAACAACCTGCAGACTGCTCTAAGTTTCACCATGGGACAATTCAGGGGAGGGGATGGAAAGATGGGAGAAAGCCACCTCTGCCTTCCTCCTTTCTCAGCTGAGTGCAGCTCAGCAGCCACTGAGAATTCTTCCCTCTAACTCAGTTGCAGTCAATGACATTAGACAAAACTAGTTTCAGATCAGAACTGGTAAAGGCGCATTGCTACAGGGAGTATGTCAAACTAGAGGTACCCTATGGTGAAAGGAAATGTGTGAACATGGACTAGTGTGTGCCATACAGCGGAGTCTGTGGCAGTATCCTCGAGCACGGATTAAACTCATTTGGTAACAGACCCTTTAAAACTGATCTGTACCTCCATAAGCTACTGTACTGTACAGAAATGATCTATGTTGCATATGAAAATGAGCTGTTTTATAAAAAGACTCCATGATATAAGCAAGCTACAGTTATGAGCCTGCTGACATTTAGATGGATATGATGATTGTACTGCTTCAAAGATATTCACATAGTTTGCCCTGAACAACATGAGTCAGTTCCACCAGAGCCGAGAATAGTGCTAATCACCTTCCCACAGTAAAAATTTAAAATAATTTCTTCAATACTGAAATAAATTGGGAAATAAGGGCCCTTAGATTGCTGTTCAGTTTATAAATATAGCACCGAAAAGGCTGGAAATTCAGAGGGCTGTATCTCAAACATAACGAAGTCAATAGGAGTCTTTCCACTGCCTTTAGTGAACTTTGGATAAGGCTCAAAGAAGGGGCTGGTCACTTAAAACCCGTGAATTCTGATTTTCCTCTCACTTATATTTGTGTAAATCAGGTGCAACTCTGTTGAAATCAATGGATTTATACTAGTGTAAAACCTTTAAGAGGGGAATTCATCCCATGGGGTGTGTACTGAACAACAGACTTGGACTAAACTGTAGCTTTAAAGGCAGTTAATCAGCATAGGGGACTGGCTGGCCCAGCGGGAGTTTGGTAACGGCACAGGGCCAGTTTTCACCTCTAGGTTGCTGGTTGGATTCTCTGCCCTCTTGGTTATCAGAAAACAAAAGTTATTTACAGCTATTGATTCTAAAATGGGCTGTATGAAAAGAATATAATAGTCTCCATCCAGCTCCCAGTGGAAAAATGCCTCCATCATAACAACAACCTCGGTTTGGTAATCTCAGCCCAGAGGCTAGGGATTGAATGTGTTTTCACATATCCTTTCCCCCCAGACATGGTCCCCCCGGAATAAGATCAAGGTTCTTTAGCTCCATGCCTGCCCTCATTTGAATACATTGCTAAATCCATTATCCAAATCTCAATATCATACCTTCATTAGCACTAAACTCTCACACACAAACTCTACAGATGGTCTTCATTGAGCAATTAGACGGATAAATTTATTGCATCATAACTATTTTACAGGTATTTCATCTGTTTTCTTTTTATGGACAAATACATCTTTTCTGTATCTATTGTGATTAGACTTCACCTTGAAATTCTTTTAATGAGATAAATAATTGGGCTATTGTAGTTCAATACCAGGAGATGAGGATTAGGTAATTTGATGGAAGTTATGATTGCTTAATAATATAGTGTTCACCATCCTGATATAGCTTCAAATTCTGCTCTCTGATAAACTGGTGTAATTAGAGTAGCCCCACATCAGTGTCACTGAGAGCAGAGTTTGGAGCACAGTTCATCTGAAACTCATTCTAAATCAAGTTACCGTTTAGGTGATTCAGACTTTAATCATCACACATATATGTAAAAAGCAGGGTGATATTTTTAGGGAAAAACTTTTGTTGGTGACATATGAAGATTCAGCAATACTGGAACGTTTTGGAAATTCATGCTAGTTTTACCTAGCTGTTTCATCCAGAAAAAAATATATTCTGAAAAAACTGAAATGTTTAGTTTCAACAGTCTCAAAATGAAACATTTTGATATTTTGTGTTAAAATCACTTTGTTTTAAAATTTCTTTCAATTTAATATTTTTAAAATGAAACTATATAAAAAAATCCCTGCTCTAAATCAAAAGTGAAACATTAAGGGTATGTCTACACTACGAGAGTAGTTCGATTTTTCTTAAACCGAACTTGTGAAACCGATATTACAAAGTCGAGCGTGCGAATCCACACCAAGGACATTAATTCGAGTTTGTGAGTCCACAGGAACGGGGCAAGCGTCGACATTGCAAGCGGTGCACTGTGGGTAGCTATCCCACAGTTCCCGCAGTCCCCGCTGCCCACTGGAATTCTGGGTGTAGCCCCCAGTGCCTTCTGGGGCCAAAAATGTGTTGAGGGTGGTTATAGGTAAATGTCGTCATTCGACCCACACTCCCGCCCTCCCTCCGTGAAAGCACCGGCGGGCAATGAATTCGCGCCCTTTACTGGTGATTGACAGCACGGACGCCACAGGACAGCGAGCATGGAGCCCTCCGCGATTATCGCTGCTGTTCTGTCCGTTGTCAACATCTCGCGCCTTATCGTCCACCTTTTCCAGAGGCAGATGCAGATAAATCGGGCAAGGAGGCAACGGAAGCTCCGGGAGGACATGATCTCTGAGAGGGGCACAGACCTCTCGCAAAGCACGGGACCCCGGACCCTAGACATTATGGTGGCAATGGATCACGTTGATCCTGTGGAACGGTGATTCTGGGCAAGGGAAACAAGCACTGACTGGTGGGACCGCATAGTGCTGCAGGTCTGGGATGAATCCCAGTGGCTGCGAAACTTTCGGATGCGTAAGGGCACTTTCCTGGAACTTTCTGAGTTGCTGTCCCCTGCCCTGAAGCGCCAGGACACCCAAATGAGAGCTGCCCTGACTATCCAGAAGCGAGTGGCCATAGCCCTCTGGAAGCTTGCAACGCTTGACAGCAACGTCAGTCACGAATCAATTTGGAGTAGGCAAATCTACCGTGGGGATTGCCCATGCAATCGTTGACCTGCTGCTCTCAAAGGTAGTGACCCTTGGAGACGTGCAGGTGATCATAGATGGCTTTTCCGCTATGGGATTCCCAAACTGCGGCGGGGCTATTGATAGGATACACATCCCTGGGACCGGACCACCAGGGCAGCCAGTACATTAACCATAAGGGCTATTTTTCTATGGTGCTGCAAGCACTAGTGGACCATAAAGGACGTTTTACCAACATCAACGTTGGCTGGCCGGGCAAGGTTCATGACGCTCGTGTTTTCAAAAACTCTGGTCTGTTCAGACGGCTGCAGGAGGGTGTTTACTTCCCGGACCGCAAAATAAGTGTTGGGGATGTGGAGATGCCTATAGTGATCCTCGGGGACCCAGCCTACTCGCTAATGCCCTGGCTCATGAAGCCATACACAGGAGCCCTGGACACTGAAAAGGAGCTCTTCAACTACCGGCTGAGCAAGTGCAGAATGGTGGTGGAGTGTGCTTTTGGCCGTCTGAAAGGGAGATGGAGAAGCTTACTTACTCGCTTCGATCTCAGCCAAACAAATATCCCCATTGTGATTGCAGCGTGCTGTGTGCTCCACAATCTCTGTGAGAGCAAGGGAGAGACGTTTATGGCGGGGTGGGAGGTTGAGGCAAATCGCCTGGCTGCTGATTACGCACAGCCGGACACCCGGGCGATTAGAAGATCCCAGCGGGACGCGCTGCGCATCCAGGAAGCTTTGAAAGCTAGCTTCCAGACTGACCAGGGTAACCAGTGACTGTTACGCTTGTTTAAACAGAAGCTGAACCTGCCCCCGTTTCTTTATCCAGTTTCTGTTGCCTATCCTCTCCAATTACCAACCTCCTTCCCTCCCCTTCATTCAACGCTTTAAAAGTATAATAAAGGAAACATTGTTTATTAAAACCGTCTTCTTTATTAATGATTTCTCGGTTAAAGGTTTAACCTGGGACGCATACTGCGGTTGGGGAGTGGGTGCAGTGATGGAAAGGACGCTTCCAAACTTGGGGAATGACAGGCTCCTGCTCCCAGAGCAGTCCGCAGTGCTGGACTGCTTGTTTCAAGGGAGCCTGCAACCGCTCCTGTTCGCAACTCTGTGAGGGGGGGACTGTGTGACTTTTTGGCCGTGGATTGCGGCCACAGATCCCCTGCTGCATGGATCTGTCAGGCAGGCTATTGCTGGCCGCAAAAGATCTGCAGCCACCCTCCCCCACCAGAAAGTCACAGAGCCCCCCCATAGAGAACATGAAAACCCCCTCCTAGAATGACAAGTGTGCCTAGTGAATGCAATGTGAGTGTGACTTTCTGTTGAACCTTTCCCCCTGTCTGTACCCTGGTACAGGCACCTGTCGTCTCCAATTACTAACCCCCTTACCCCTTCCCCCCAAATCAAACCGTCCTGTGAAAGAAAGTCAAGGAAACAGCACTGTACAGAACAAACATTTTTATTAAGGGGAGCATATTTTTGAGATGAAACTTGGACGGGGACTGGGGTGGGGTGCGGGTGGAGGGAAGGAAAGGACCCATCTAAAGTTTTGGGAATGAGACTGCTACTGAAGCAGTCCACAGGGGTGGAGTGATTATTTCCACGGCCCCTGCCTCCCCTCGTTCTAGTGACTTTGGGTGAGGGGGGGATTGGACTTTGTGGCGGGGGAGGACGGTTGGAAATAACATACAGAGGGGCTCTTTCCTCCTGTATCCTGTCCTGGAGAATGTCTACCAGGCGCCGGAGTGTGTCCATTTGCTCCCTCATTAGTCCCAGCAGCGTTTGAGTCGCCTGCTGGTCTTCCTGCTGCCACCTGTCCTCGTGAGCTTCAGCCCTCTGCTCCTGTTCGCTGACTGCTCGCTCGGACCTTGAGACGTGCTCTCTCCGCTGTGCCGCCTCATTTCGGGAACAGACCATCAGTTCTGAAAACATGTCGTCCCGGGTTCTTTTTTTGCGATGCCTGATCAGCGCAAGCCTCTGGGAGGGTGATCCACGGGTAGGGCGGGAGACAGTCGCAGCTGTGGGATGGGAGAAAGGGAGTGAATTCCTCAGAAAGATACATTTTCCCGAACAATGCCCATACTCTTTCCCTGTGAATAAGACCATGCACACTACCTATCACATGTGCACTTACTACAAGGTCGAATATTATGTCTTTATACTGAGTGCCTGGGGTCCTGGTGTACAGATCCCACAAGCTGTGCTGGACACTGGAAATCGGCTCTCTGGAGACCATGGTAAGCCGTTGCCTTTGGACTGCTGAGAGCTTACTTCACAGCAGTGCTCTACTCCCATGTTTCAAGCACAGTTCCTAGCGGTGGCCAGTTCCTGCTGCTGCCAAAACTGCTCATCTACAATGGCTCGCCTACCCGCCACCCCTCCAAACGCGCGGCCATTCCTGGGAAATGTACGTGCCCGCGAACCGCTCTGTTTGAACGGCTCGCCTACCCTTTCCCCCCCTTCCGCGTGGCCGGTTCCGGGAAATGTACGTGCCTGCGAACCGCTCCGTTTGAACGGCTCGCCTACCCTTTCCCCCCCTCCGCGTGGCCGGTCCCGGGAACTCTCCCTGCCTGTGCACCGCCAAGTTTCAATGGCTAGCCTCCCAGCTCCCCCCCGCGTGGCTGGAAACCGCCGGGTGTCGTTCTTTAAAGGAAAAATCGAGAAGTCACTATACTAAAAAAACCACTCATTCAAACCAGGGCACCATGACTGATATCACTCTGATGAGGATTTCGGAGACAGACAAAGACCGCATGCTGCGTGAATGCCAGCAAACCCCGGGGCCGTATGCAGCCATGCTATGCAAGGCAATGATACCAGAGTACCTGCAGCTTGTATGGCACGGAAAAGTATCCTACCATGGAGGAG
Source organism: Chelydra serpentina (assembly GCA_037349315.1). NCBI lineage: Eukaryota > Metazoa > Chordata > Testudines > Chelydridae > Chelydra > Chelydra serpentina. The sequence continues at coordinate 24,009,585 of JBAIAC010000004.1, read as the reverse complement.
ACAATAAGGCCGCTCTCCCTGGGAACCTGATGCAAAAGCTTTCACTGTACCTCCAGGAGAGCTTCGCAGAGATCTCCGATGGGGACTTCTCCTCTATCCCCATACATATTGACAGACTTTTCGAGTAGTTGCACTGGAAACGACTCAAAACTAAAGCGCCTATGGCCAATTAAGCAATAAAAACACATTGCTAACACACCATGCCTATTCTATTCCAAATAAATGTTTAAAACACTGACCTGCTGATCCTTCGCCTGGTTCCTGGTCCGGGATGCTGCCTTGGGAGGGTTCGTAGGGGATCTCAGTGAGGGTGATGAACAGATCCTGGCTGTCGGGGAAATCAGCGGTGAAAGCGCTGTCGACTGCCTCATCCTCCTCCTCTCCTTCCTCTTCTTCACCGTCCGCAAAAACTTCAGACGACGTGGCCGTAGATAAGACCCCGTCGTCGGAGTCCACGGACACTGGTGGGGTAGTGGTGGCAGCACCAGCGAGCATAGCATGCAGTGCCTCGTAAAAACGGCATGTGTGTGGCTGCGATCCGGAGCGTCCATTGGACTCTTTGGTCTTCTGGTACGCCTGTCGCAGCTCCTTGATTTTCACGCGGCACTGCGTTGCATCCCGGCTGTATCCTCTCTCCGTCATGGCTTTTGAGATCTTTTCGTAGATCTTCGCATTCCGTCTTTTCAATCGCAGCTCTGAAAGCACGGACTCATCGCCCCACACAGCGATCAGATCCAAGACTTCCCGATCAGTCCATGCTGGGGCCCTCTTTCTATTCTGCAATTGCATGGTCACCTCTGCTGGAGAGCTCTGCATCGTTGCCAGTGCTGCTGACCTCGCCACGATGTCCAAACAGGAAATGAGATTCAAACTGGCCAGACAGGAAAAGGAATTAAAATTTTCCCGGGGATTTTCCTGAGTGGCAGGTCAGAGCATCCGAGCACGGATTGCTGTCCAGAGCATCCACTGAGTGGTGCACTGTGGGATAGCTCCCGGAGCTATTAGCGTCAAATTCCGTCCACAGTAACACAAATTCAACATGGCCATGTTGAATTTAGCGCTACTCCCCTCGTCGGGGAGGAGTACAGAAATTGAATTACAGAGCCATTTATGTCGAAATAAATAGCTTCGTAATGTGGACGGGTGCAGGGTAAAATCAAGTTAACGCTGCTAAATTCGACATAAAGTCCTAGTGTAGACCAGGCCTTAGACTCAAAACAATTTTTTTTTTCAACTTTTCAATTCACCAAAACTTCCTATAAATTTTGTTTTTAGATCAACCCCAAATAATTTTTTCCCTAATTTTTCAGAAAAGACAGAACTAAAAAATCTGTTATTCACACAGCTTTAGAGATGATAAACATTGTTCAGTGAACCATAGCAATTTTAATTTCATTAATAGGAAAAAGTTATCTTTTACACTATTTTAAAATATTACTAACTTGATATAGTCACTTTTGTGTATAAAAGGCATGATATCATATATCCTACTGTACACAAGCATGCAGTAAGGTACCTTCTAGATTACAACTACTTGAAGCACTAATTTACCCCTTATCCTCTTAGTTAATATAGTATTATGTTAATTGAACTATACTTTAAATGAATTAGGTCTGATTCCCTAAAGCACTAAGGAAGACAAGCAGACTGACAAAATGAGTTTAAGACAAAATTACTGTTCCCAAAAATAGGCAACAAGACTTTGCAGGGATGGCTGTGGCAAGCTTTTGACACATTACTTTTAATACAACTTCTTACACTAAGTGGCCAATGGTAAGCATCTTACATAGTGAAGGAAAAGGGAGTTTTCCCCAAATATGGCTGCATTCATAGAATATCAGGGTCGGAAAGGACCTTAGGAGGTCATCTAGTCCAACCCCCTGCTCAAAGCAGGCCCAATCCCCAATTTTTGCCCCAGATCCCTAAATGGCCCCCTCAAGGATTGAACTCACAACCCTCAGTTTAGCAGGCCAATGCGCAAACCACTGAGCTATCCCTCCATCCATCTAGCTTTATCTGTGTCATTCATACAGATACACACAGACTCCCTGGTTTTTATACATCTCACTTCAACTGAACTTCCTTTTTGGAGAGCTCTCTCCAGTTTCTACTGGCATGTAGAGCGGGACATATAACAGACTTTATGCTTTGATGGAAATTCAAAAGCAATTTCTTTGGATTGAAGCAAAAAACATTTTTTGGGGGGGGAGGAGGGGATTTTTGGAGAATCAAAATGCTTCATTTTGCTTTGATTTTGAGCATTTTTGATATTTTAAAAAATAACATTAAAGGAAATTTTGAAATCAAAACTCATTTTGGACAAAAAAATCAAAACATTTTCATTTAAAAAATCTCAAAATAAAATGATTTGATATTTTTCAGAGGGTTCTTTTAGGTTTATTTTTGACCAAAACAAATTGATGAAATTGATGTGAAATCATAAAATGTTTGTGTGTCACTGGGTCTGCATTTTTTACTGAAAAAGGTTTTGTGTCAAAAATTTTGCCCAGCTCTATTGGCATGACAACATGTTAAAATGTTGTCAAGTTTCATGTTGACTGGACCATCTGTATGCGGGTCAGGGTTTCATACATGTCTGTTTCTGATTCAGTGGCAAGTATATTGTCAGAAAGCTTCTGCATTCACTTTCCTTTTTCTGAAAGTTCTGATTAGATTTCTTACACAGTATGTGCTGCCTCTCCCTCTAATGGTCCCTCTAAAAGGACCATCTTTTTGTTCTGTGTTTGTACAGGACCTAGCACAGTGGGACCGTGGTACATGATTGGGACTGGTAGGCACTACCACAATACAAATCAATAATAATGGTGAGTCTATATAGAGGATAACATTGTTACCAGTTAATGGAGTTAGTTTTTTAGCTCACAGAGTAAAGATCTCATAGACTCATAGACTTTAAGGTCAGAAGGGACCATTATGATCATCTAGTCTGACCTCCTGCACAATGCAGACCACAGAATCTTACCCATCCACTCCTGCAATAATCCTCTCACCTATGTCTCAGCTATTGAAGTCAATCAAATCAGATCTGTTCTGATGTTGTAGGTTACTGGTTCCAAAGTATTGACAATCCCTGCTAGGGTTACTATGTGTTTTTTTCTTTTGACTGGGACTCTTTCCAAAAGCCAGAAGAGAAATCTTCATAATATTTATTTGTATGTTGTACTTTCAGTAAAATAAAAAAAAGTCTCCATTTCAATTTCTTCTCAGTCATATTGATTACATAGTCTGTCCTCTTCGGGCTTCCATGATGTCTTATCTCTATTCCATAAGTTCTATTTGCAGTGTGTTATCATTGCTTCTTTATTTGGTGAGACAATTTTAGCAGCATCATTTTGAAAGAGACCAAAGGGGATGACTATTTTGAGGGGACGGGTTGCGTAGTGATTATAGAGAATCATCCCCATTCTTTTCTCCCTCGCTCTGATGCTGTTGTGTAACCGTCATTAACCTGTCACATTGCCCCACCCTACCACATTGAGAAATGTCTGTGCTGTGCTGAAATCACAAAGCACATTTCTCACTGTGATTATTTCTATTAACGTAGCAACTAGAAGACCCAACTGCAGTCAGGGCCAGGTACTGTCCAGGCATAGAGTGTAATTGAGAATCCCTGCCCCCAAACAACTTGGAGTCTAACTAGACAAGACTAATATAGGGTGGGAGAAAATATATATTATCCTCATTTTACATGTGGGGACCTGAGACACAGGGTGATCAAGTGATTTGCTCTGTCACATAAGAAACTGGCTAAGCCAAAGATTGAACTCAGATGTTCTGGGACCAATTGCATGCGTGCAAGTCACTTTCTCTATGGGTAAAAGGTCCCTTATGCAGTCCCTGGGAGACCTTTAAAGCAGATCTATCAGCCAGACATACTCCATTGCTTTGAAACTTCATTTCCAACCTGACTCATGTTCATAGAATATCAGGGTTGGAAGGGACCTTAGTAGGTCATCTAGTCCAACCCCCTGCTCAAAGCAGGACAAATCCCCAATTTTTGCCCCAGATTCCCAAATGGTTGAACTCACAACCCTGGGTTTAGCAGGCCAATTCTCAAACCACTGAGCTATCCCTCCCCCCATGTTCCACTTGCCAAGGAGACACCTGCCCCTACGAGTAGGGAATACCTTCTATAGCATTTAGAGTAGCTGGAGTCACTGACTCTGCTCTTGGGAAGTAGTTGGGACAGATGCATTTCACAGCACTGCAGAGGGGAGTTAGCTTTTATCTTTCATAGTTTGCCATGTTTCAGTGTCTTTGGGTCTGGGAGAACATACCCTCCAGTTAGTGCCCACAATGAGTGTGTTGTTCTGGACTGCTAATATTTGCTTTGATATCTTAACACTGGCACACCTTGAACAGCATGTACATACATACCTGGGGCTGCCTTATGTATCTTCATCTGCTGAAACTGTTGAGCAATAGTTCATACATTCAAGGAGGTTCACTGGTCACATCATGTTTCCTCTTGAAACCCATGCAGATGGGTGGAGAAGGCTGAGGAAATCTCTGTTTGGAGCACAGAAAGCATGTGAAGGAGCTGCATCTTCAACTTGCAACTAGCGTATGTGTTTATCTCTCATTGGGCCTCATAGGTCTGGTGGAAGGACATAGCTCTATGATCATAAGGTCCCATTCACATTTGATATGGGGGAATCTTTTGTAGTGAAATTAAGGACATTCCCCACTATTTTTCACAGAGATGCCTTCCTGGTAATTTTCATGTTGCCTCTACCAGGTGCCACTACAACACTCACTTCAGCGGTGTGCCTTTTCTCCTCCAATAAGCTTTTTTACTGTAGCTATTACAGAAATACCATAAGGTTCCCTTACGTTGAATCAGGAGGCTTAGATGAGTTATACCTTAAGCAGTGAGCATATGCTTCATACAGCAGCTTTCAGAAATGCCAGCATAGTACAGCTGTGCTCATCAACAAATACGTTTGATCCTACTAGCTGCTTAATTTCCTGACTCATACCCATAATATTTTAATTTTCGCTCCATTCCTACATTGAAGGTGTGGTTTGTGATTAAATAAATATATTTGTTTTTAAATGACATGTCACCTTATGGCTTTTTTTCTGAATATCTTTTATCCCTCCATGGGCCAAAGAAGAAGGGCAGCATAGGAGCTTCTGTGGTACCTTTAAACAGACTATGGATCACTCTTCCCAGGGGGAATCCTCCAGTGACTGACTAAATTGGCTTTAGGACACCTTTGTGCCAGCAGAACAGAGTAAAGTGGCTCCAGCATAGCCGAGAATCAGTGTCTTACGTTGTAATGATTATCTAAGTGAGCAATGTATATGCAGTGGGGCAAATTATGTCTGGAGCTGTATTCTCTACTATTACCCCTATACTGTGGTCCTGCTCTGTAGAGGTATAGCTCTTGTCATGATACTTAAGGCTTCAGTTTCTAGCCAAACACCTAGTTAGACCATTATAACATACTTAATAACAAATACAAGAAGTATGACAATTTGGGCAGAGGCAGAGTGACAGTCTGTATCCCCATGTTCATCCTTTCGACAAGACTATGATACATTTTGTACAAAGTGTGCCTTGTGAGATATCATTTGAAAACTCATAATTTGCTGATCATCATTGTCCTTGTAAAATGTGTGACAACATTGTATGTAAAGTTATAAGATTCTACTTTATGACATTGCTGAGACATGTTCCAAGTTTAGAAAAGCAGGCACAAACCAGTTTCTTAAAAACAAAAAGGCAAACTGATGCCTCAAACCGGTGTCAACATAATCAAATGGACTATCACCTGGTTCAGTGGCCATTCTTTGGCAGGAAGAAAGGTGGGAGTGATACATTTACATCTTGGCAATGAAACAGCTAGAGGTTCCCGTGCAAGCAGACATTCTGCCTCCTGAACCTCAGCTGGAGATGATTTTCAAATAGAAAAATAACTATAAGAAGTAAGAACAAAGAACACACATCATTTCTCCTCCCTTTCTACCTGCCCACGACATCCCCAATGCCTGAAGGACAAGGAAAGGTGCATTGGACTGGGAGAGGGCTCTGGTTGAAAAGCATCCAGCCAGTAAGACTGAAAAATCATTACACGAGAGAGACATTTTGGTTTAAGTTCACTTAGCTTGTTAAGTTAGATATTAGTTGTGTTTTACCATTTATTTTCTTGTAACCAAATTCTGACTTTTATGCCTCATTACTTGCAATCACTTAAAAACTTTCTTTCCGTAGTTAATAAACTTGTTGTATTGTTTTATCTAAACCAGTATATGTTCCATTTGAGATAACAAGATTTGTGCATATCATTTTTTATTAATGAAATGATGGGCTTTCTATGAGCTGGTATTGTCCAGGAAGGTACTGGATAGTACAAGGCACACATTTCTGTAAACAAGCCTGGGACTGGACATTTGTTGGTGTTGCTCTGTAGTATAATTGATGGGTGGCTGGCTGGCTAGCTATAGCACTCATGGACTATAGCTAAGAGTGATTTAGATGCTGGAGGCTGTGTATAGGCAGACCAGGAGTGGTTGCTCTCACAGTGAAGCAATGTAAAAGGCACCCCAGGTTGGAGAATTGTGAGGACACAGCTGGTCAACAGTATAGATTGTACCCTGGGTATGTCACAAGAATAAAAGCCAAAAGCTCACCGCTTTTCTGTATTCAGGTCTTTGAAGGTGGCTATCTAATTGTTTTATACTCTAAACAGCTATTATTATTCCTAGTAGAGACCCCAATTATAAACTACTGAACAAACTGTACAAACACAAAACCTCACAAGTTGCCCCCAAGATATTATAATTTCAGTATTTGACAAAGCTATACAAAGAATTATTTCCTTACATCTGTTCTGATGGAAGTGACTTGTTAATTTCTTACTTTGAACCCCTCTTCCTTTTCTTTCAGAGAGAAAGTAAAAATATTTGGACTCATTACACTTTTAATTCAGTACCTCAGAACAATTAATTAAATACAGTAAATTTATTACTTCATGTTCTATCAGTGCTTTGCATTGTGCATTGTCTGCTGCATTGTAAGCCTGTTCATTTGCAGTTAATGCTACTATGTTTCATAGTATAAACAGTAAGCAATATTTTCCTAAAAATCTAGCACCTAGAAACTTAGGCCATAAACCACAGCCAAACCTAAGCTAAAATATAGCACCTGATTCTGATTTCACATCAGTGTAAATCGAGTGAAGGGCATTACAACTGTATAAAAGTAATGTAAAGCCTTGTGTCGTATTTTGGTGTTAGCAGTGTACTAGCAATTCTTTCCACTTGTGACATGATTTGTTTGCTAAAGGATTTCAATGACTAAGATCAAAATAAAGTATAGCCCATTGAGTAGTATGGTGTGACATTGGACAGCTACTGTACATGCAACACTTGAACTAATGAATATAGGATCTATTTCAAAAGTGTGAGCTCTAGCAAATAGCTTTTTCAGATTTTCTTTTTTCTCCTTCCTTAAAAAAGTTCATAAATAATGTTGGCCTCCGAGGCTCTGTCAATCCATTTTTTTTCAAAAGCGAACAGATTCTTTTGTGCTTTAATTATATTCTATGAGAAAACTTGACTGGATTTGATTTTTATGAATGTCAATGTATTGTAACTGTTTATTTCCAGGTGTTTTGCATTTATTTAAAACAAGTACAATTATTTCTCAAGCAGGGTATTATTATGAACCTCTCTTCCCACTCCTTCCACCTCAAATATTCATTCTAATTTCAAAATGTTACAGACCAAATTCAAACGTGTTATTAATTTATACTACAAAATTACAATTGAGGCCTCCTCCCCTCCCAGATAGGGGCCCCTATTGTGCTGGTCACTGTACAAGCACACACAGGCAATGTTTAGAGGGGAAATTGAGACACCAGTGGGTGAAGTGACTTGGCCAAGGCTTCTAGGACTAGAAACCAGGGCCCGAGCTACAAGATGATACCACCTCTCTACTGTCATTAGTCATTACCAATGTTTACTTATTCAAAACAGATTTTTCTCAGTCTATATGTGAAGAAGTTAGGCAAGACTGCCCCACAGCATAGAAGAGATTAAAACTATATAAACTAGAAGCAAAATAGTCTCCATGGATAATTAATTGTCACAAGATAATATCCGAATCCTGTTTAAGCAGCAAAGTCTGACTAAGTTTAGGGCTACTGCTTTGAGAGATCCTAGGTGAAGATTTCCAAAGGTGACCTGTGATTCTGAGAACTTAACTTGAGATACTTTTAATGGGCCTGACTTTTAGAAAGTGCTAAGCATCTGCCCTCTGAAAATTAGGCCCTTTTAAGGTGTCTCAATTCGGATCCCAGAAAATGGACCGATGCCAAATCACTAGTCACTCTTGACAACCTTACCAAAGACTTTCAACTACTCAATGTGCGAATATCCTAAAACAGTGATGCTCAACATTCAACGGCTGAAGGAGATGAGGTGCAGAAAGCACCACCATCTAATCTAGGCTTGTCAATCTATCTATTTTAGGGTTTTATACGGCTTCTCATCCCTGTAGTATCTGAGCATCTTCCACATAAATTCAATAGCAACTATAAAGTCCCTATGGACTTCATGGAGTTTCTGGCACATCTCCCTTTCCAGGGTCAAAACTCTTGTTGGGGTAGGATTTTATTTTCTCTGGGAGAAGAGGAAGGGAGAAAAAGAGAACCACCCATGACAGATGTTAGTTCCGATATAGTGCATTAAGCGATATATAGTGCTCAGTCACCACAAAGATTAGCATGGAATAAGAATCTGAATAGAACAAAATAGGGTTGATCACCGCAGTTAACATTTTTATAAATACAGTGAAAATCTGTTTTTCATTTATTGAGGTGTTGCAGACTTTCAGATTAAAAGTAACAATGGAAAATACATTCTTTGGTTCTGTTTCATGATCCTTTTAAAAATGTAACCTTAGGCAGAGTGGACAGGGAAGTACATGAAAGAATGGTGTTGGCTTACAGTAAAATCTATTGTAAAACAACTTACATTTAAGAACTAATCGAATAAAATATTCAGTTGAAAAAATCAATTTTCATTTAATTATCACAAGATAGGCTGAAGGTTTCAGACATTCAAAAGATCAATGAAAGCAATGACAGGTTTGCATACAATAAGCCAGCGGTTTGCTGAAGTGGTTACTTGCTAAGTGAAGCCACAACAGGTTTTACTGCAGGTTTAGGTTAAATGACTAACGCAATATATTCATGTAGATGCTGAAATGAATATGAAGAAATTTGGCATCTGGATTCTTTCTGCTCAGTTTTCAGGATTCCCTTAAGGTCAGCAGTAGGAGGAGGGTGAATTTTCAGAAGTGCTCATCCCTGAGCTAACTCTGTCCCTTTGAAATCAGTGGGCATTTTACTATTGTCTTCAGTAAAAGCGGAATTAGGGAACACTGAGCACTTCTGAAAATCCAGCTTTTTAGAGGATTTTTGTTTGTATGGGAGAGGAGCTTAAATTCAGTGATTTAGTATCTTTCAATGTGATTTTCTAAAGCACCTAGATGCCTTAGGCCTAGTGTACAACAGAAACGTTGGCCAGAATTGGAAGCAAAATAAGCTATTCTGGCAAAAGCACTTTTAAGTCACTATAACTGCATTTGCACTGGGGCTTTTCCAGCAATGCATAACTGTAAAAATGTCACCTCCTAACTGAAATAGCTATGCAGGCAAAGGTTTCTAGTATGGATCTTCTCTCAGGAGAACAAGTCTGCTTAAAAGTCAACGGGGCATGTAATCATATGGCAGTTAGGACATGATTTTTAAAGGTATTTAGTCATCTAACTCCTATTGAAAATCTGACCCTTAAGTGATTTTAAAAATCCCATTCATTATCTATTTTGATCTTCTTTATTCACACTTCTTTCTGTCTCTATCATATTGTTATAGTAGTACCTGCAGCTTGAAAGCCAAGTAAATACCTATTTTTGTTATTATAGCAATTCTGTTAGCCAACTGGAGGAGTGTCGTCTTAAGCCCTGATTCAGGAAAGCATCCCTATTCAGTTATTCTGTAAGCACCTGCTTAAAGTTAAGCATGTGCATAAGTGTTTTTGTTGAATAAGGATGGACTTAACCATGTGCTTAAGTGAGCCATAGAATCAAGCTCTGGTTTGAGATCTGGTGTGGTGAATCTTGGCTCTGAGATTCTTCAGTACTGACTCTGCTTTTTCCTTCAAGTATCTATATATCTGACTTCTCACAAAACAGTATGCCTGGCAGCAAGTGTTTGGAGGCTCACACTTTCATATAGTAGTTATCCTTTACAAGATTGCTAATTATTCCTTGGGAAAATAGCTACATTTTCCTCAGTATTTTCAATTTTACCAAAACGTATCTATATTTACTATTGGGAATACCTAGAATACTGTAGTAGACACTGAGGTAAAGTTATTTAGCTATCTCCGGCATTACCAGAGACAATGGGAATGCTTAAGGGCAAAGGGGATAAGAGAGCCCTATGCAGCTCTTAGTTCACACAGATAGAGGACAATCAAATTTCCACTACAGGTAGGATCAGGCCACAAAATTTGGAACCAGTTTTTAAACAGAGTCCAAGGATGTTCAGATCTGGGGGTTTGATTCTGATCCAACTCTAGTTCCTGGAGTCAATGGAACTACACCAAGTAGTAAGCACTACATCTGGCTGTGCTTAGGTAATTGGATCCTAGAAACCAACCCATAATTCCTAATGTCAGTGGGAGTCTTGCCATTGATTTCAACGGGAACAAGCACAGGCTGTAAGACAGTAAGCCATATAGGCCTTGCATGCCTACTCAAAATAAAATGAAGATTCATGTCATAGAATCATAGAATCATAGAATCTCAGGGTTGGAAGGGACCTCAGGAGGTCATCTAGTCCAACCCCCTGCTCAAAGCAGGACCAACCCCAACTAGATCATCCCAGCCAGGGCTTTGTCAAGCCTGACCTTAAAAACCTCTAAGGAAGGAGATTCCACCACCTCCCTAGGTAACCCATTCCAGTGCTTCACCACCCTACTAGTGAAAAAGTTTTTCCTAATATCCAACCTAAACCTCCCCCTCTGCAACTTGAGACCATTACTCCTTGTTCTGTCATCTTCTACCACTGAGAACAGTCTAGATCCATCCTCTTTGGAACCCCCTTTTAGGTAGTTGAAAGCAGCTATCAAATCCCCCCTCACTCTTCTCTTCTGCAGGCTAAACAATCTCAGTTCCCTCAGCCTCTCCTCATAAGTCATGTGCTCCAGCCCCCTAATCATTTTTGTTGCCCTCCGTTGGACTCTTTCCAATTTATCCACATCCTTTTTGTAGTGTGGGGCCCAAAACTGGACACAGTACTCCAAATGAGGCCTCACCAGTGCCGAATAGAGGGGAATAATCACGTCCCTCGATCTGCTGGAAATGCCCCTACTTATACAGCCCAAAATGCTGTTAGCCTTCTTGGCAACAAGGGCACACTGTTGACTCATATTCAACTTTTCGTCCACTGTAACCCCTAGATCCTTTTCTGCAGAACTGCTGCCCAGCCATTCGGTCCCTGGTCTGTAGCAGTGCATGGGATTCTTCCGTCCTAAGTGCAGGACTCTGCACTTGTCCTTGTTGAACCTCATCAGATTTCTTTTGGCCCAATCCTCTAATTTGTCTAGGTCCCTCTGTATCCTATCCCTACCCTCCAGCGTATCAACCACTCCTCCCAGTTTAGTGTCATCTGCAAACTTGCTAAGGGTGCAGTCCACACCATCCTCCAGGTCGTTGATGAAGATATTGAACAAAACCGGCCCCAGCACCGACCCTTGGGGCACTCCACTTGATACCGGCTGCCAACTAGACATGGAGCCATTGATCACTACCCGTTGAGCACGACCATCCAGCCAGTTTTCTATCCACCTTACCGTCCATTCATCCAGCCCATACTTCTTTAACTTGCTGGCAAGAACGCTGTGCGAGACTGTATCAAAAGCTTTGCTAAAGTCAAGAAATAGCACATCCACTGCTTTCCCCTCATCCACAGAGCCAGTTATCTCATCATAGAAGGCAATTAGGTTAGTCAGGCATGACTTGCCCTTGGTGAATCCATGCTGACTGTTCCTGATCACTTTCCCCTCCTTTAAGTGGTTCAGAATTGATTCCTTGAGGACCTGTTCCATGATTTTTCCAGGGATTGAGGTGAGACTGACTGGCCTGTAGTTCCCCGGATCTTCCTTCTTCCCTTTTTTAAAGATGGGCACTACATTAGCTTTTTTCCAGTCATCCGGGACCTCCCCCGATTGCCATGATTTGTCAAAGATAATGGCCAATGGCTCTGCAATCACATCGGCCAACTCCTTTAGCACCCTCGGATGCAGTGCATCCGGCCCCATGGACTTGTGTTCGTCCAGCTTTTCTAAATAGTCCCGAACTACTTCTTTCTCCACAGAGGGCTGGTCACCTCCTCCCCATACCGTGCTGCGGAGTGCAGCCATCTGGGAGCTGCCCTTGTCTGTGAAGACAGAGGCAAAAAAAGCATTGAGTACACTAGCTTTCTCCACATCCTCTGTCACTAGGTTCCCTCCCTCATTCAGCAAGGGGCCCACACGTTCCTTGACTTTCTTCCTGTTGCTAAGATACCTGAAGAAACCCTTCTTGTTACTCCTAACATCTCCAGCTAGCTGCAACTCCAAGTGTGATTTGGCCTTCCTAATTTCACTCCTGCATGCCTGAACAATATTTTTATACTCCTCCCTGGTCATTTGTCCAATCTTCCACTTCTTGTAAGCTGTTTTTTTGTGTTTAAGACGAGCAAGGATTTCACTGTTAAGCCAAGCTGGTCGCCTGCCATATTTACTTTTCTTTCTACACATCGGGATGGTTTGTTCCTGCAACCTCAATAAGGTTTCTTTAAAATACAGCCAGCTTTCCTCGACTCCTTTCCCCCTCATGTTATTCTCCCAGGGGACCTTGCCCATCAGTTCCCTGAGGGAGTCAAAGTCTGCTTTTCTGAAGTCCAGGCTCTGTATTCTACTGTTCTCCTTTCTTCCTTGTGTCAGGATCCTGAACTCGACCATCTCATGGTCACTGCCTCCCAGGTTCCCATCCACTATTGCTTCCTCTACTATTTCTTCCCTGTTTGTGAGCAGCAGGTCAAGAAGAGCTTTTCCCCTAGTTGGTTCCTCCAGCACTTGCACCAGGAAATTGTCCCCTACACTTTCCAAAAACTTCCTGGATTGTCTGTGGACCGCTGTATTGCTCTCCCAGCAGATGTCGGGGTGATTAAAGTCACCCATGAGAACCAGGGCCTGTGATCTAGTAACTTCTGTTAGTTGCTGGAAGAAAGCCTCGTCCACCTCATCCGCCTGGTCTGGTGGTCTGTAGCAGACTCCCACCACGACATTACCCTTGTTGCTCACACTTCTCAATTTAATCCAGAGACTCTCAGGTTTTTCTGCAGTTTCATACTGGAGCTCTGAGCAGTCATACTGCTCTCTTACATACAACACAACTCCCCCACCTTTTCTGCCCTGCCTATCCTTCCTGAACAGTTTATATCCATCCATGACAGTACTCCATGACATGTACAATGACATTTCAAACAGCGGTGGCTCTTGAAATCTCTGTGCCATTTGGAACGGAAAAGATGGAACGTATATGGGTGTCTTTGAGCCATGCAGTGTATTATTTTAGTTTGGAGACCTTTCAACCCAGGAAACTACAGACCAGTTAGTTTAACTTCTGTGCCAGGGAAAATAATGGAGCAAGTAATTAATGAAATCATCTGCAAACACTTGGAAGGTGGTAAGGTGATAGGGAATAACCAGCATGGATTTGTAAAGAACAAATCATGTCAAACCAATCTGATAGCTTTCTTTGATAGGATAACGAGTCTTGTGGATAAGGGAGAAGCGGTGGATGTGGTATACCTAGACTTTAGTAAGACATTTGATACGGTCTCGCATGATATTCTTATCAATAAACTAGGGAAATACAACTTAGATGGGGCTACTATAAGGTGGGTGTGCAACTGGCTGGATAACCGTACTCAGAGAGTAGTTATAAATGGTTCCCAATCCTGCTGGAAAGGTATAACGAGTGGGGTTCCGCAAGGGTCTGTTTTGGGACTGGCTCTGTTCAATACCTTCATCAACAACTTGGATATTGGCATAGAAAGTACGCTTATTAAGTTTGCAGATGATACTAAACTGGGAGGGATTGCAACTGCTTTGGAGGATAGGGTCATAATTCAAAATGATCTGGACAAATTGGAGAAATGGTCAGCGGTAAACAGGATGAAGTTTAATAAGGACAAATGCAAAGTGCTCCACTTAGGTAGGAACAATCAGTTTCACACATACAGAATGGTAGGAGACTGTCTAGGAAGTAGTACGGCAGAAAGGGATCTAGGGGTTATAGTGGACCACAAACTAAATATGAGTCAACAGTGTGATGCTGTTGCAAAAAAAGCAAACATGATTCTGGGCTGCATTAACAGGTGTGTGGTGAGCAAGACACGAGAAGTCATTCTTCCGCTCTACTCTGCGCTGGTTAGGCCTCAACTGGAGTATTGTGTCCAGTTCTGGGCACCGCATTTCAAGAAAGATGTGGAGAAATTGGAGAGGGTCCAGAGAAGAGCAACAAGAATGATTAAGGATCTAGAGAACATGACCTATGAAGCAAGGCTGAAGGAATTGGGTTTGTTTAGTTTGGAAAAGAGAAGACTGAGAGGGGACATGATAGCGGTCTTCAGGTATCTAAAAGGGTGTCATAAGGAGGAAGGAGAAAACTTGTTCATCTTAGCATCTGAGGATAGAACAAGAAGCAATGGGCTTAAACTGCAGCAAGGGAGGTTTAGGTTGGACATTAGGAAAAAGTTCCTAACTGTCAGGGTGGTTAAACACTGGAATAAACTGCCCAGGGCGGTTGTGGAATCTCCATCTCTGGAGATATTTAAGAGTAGGTTAGATAAATGTCTATCAGGGATGGTCTAGACAGTAATTGGTCCTGCCATGAGGGCAGGGGGCTGGACTCGATGACCTCTCGAGGTCCCTTCCAGCCCTAGAATCTACATGAAAAACTATTCAGATATTACAGAGCAAGACCCAGCTACTCCTTAATTGATAAATCTATGACAGATTATGGTCTATTATCATAATTTACCATTGTTTTAAATCTTCAAACACACGTGATTGTAACCTTGGAGATGTATTCTTATATAATTTCAGATTACACCACATTGCACTGTGCCATGTATTATATTCAGCTGTGAAATAGTTACAAGGTAATGTTACTTATCAAAATCCTTTGTGAAATATGACTTTAATATATCAGAACATGAACCGTATCAAGCTGTCACTTATTTTACTGAAAGGAAGTTTCTGGTTTTACACTATTGTTTTCTGAAATATATAGCATCTTCTCTCTGCTGCTGTATATTATTTAATTCTGTAATGTGTTTTGGAATCCAGTTTGTATGAAAGATGCTATATAAAATGAAGTTGTGTTGTATTATTGCACTGTAAAATAACCATCTATCTAAGCTGTCTTAAATACCATCACAAAATATCATGGCTCTGCCCTTTAGAATGTGAATTCTCCTTTCTTTTCAATTCCTTTTATTACCAATTTTATATTCAGAATATAAAACTGCAACAAATATTTGTAGAGTAATATATAGATGTAATGATAGATTTCACATGCTGTATTCATTACTCATATAGGTAATCATAACAAAAACTTTGGAATCCTAGTGTCTGATCTTTTAAGGGCTTTACACAAATATAACCCCATTGGTTTCAGTGGAGTTACTCTTAATTTATTTCATTGTGAGAGAAGAATCAGGCCCCAAATTCTTTCTTTGCAGTAGATGAAGAAGCTATGTTAAGGGATTAATTTTGCTTTTAATTCAGGAACAGTGTGATGGCTGATGCTGTAAAGTATGTAGAGTGCAGTATGTGGCTTTTCACTTTGTGCACCAACTACTGAAATCATTGAGCAAATCATTCTGGTGATGTAAAGGGGCATAAAAGTGGGCATAAATTCCAGTAAGTGAGAATCAGGCCTACCTGTGCAGAAAGCCCATGCACCATCTAATGGTCTTGAACTAATAGTTTCTTCTGGCCTTAAAATCTATGAAGACCTCTCAGACCATTTTTAGCTTCACCTTTTGCAAGTGTAATCAAGTGGAATGGCAGCCGAAGGAGTCTCTGCACTTCTTACACAAGGGCAGGGTTAGTCTATTCTGTGGCTTTGGACATACTGATGTGGAGAGCAGCAGCAGCAGCAAGGGCTGGGAGAGGAGCGACTGTAACCACAGTTTTGAAGATCCCATACCCTACGCTTTATACAAGTGATGTGGGGAGCACGTTCTAATCACCGCCAAAGGCTCTGTACCCTGGGCTTCAGCCCTGTGCCTTGGCCCAAAGCTGGAGTGGATTCTTATACACACAGCAACCCCAGCACACTTCAAACCAGATTACTTGAGCTTTATCTGGGTGACATACATTTTCCCCCATGTGTAATGCCGACCCACAAAGGGGCGTTGGCAGTGAGGATCAAACATGAAACGTCTGGAGCTTAATGCATGAGCTTCTGCTGCATGAGCTAAAAGACACGTCTCTCTTAGCCAAGGCTGTAGTAGGCTTATCAACGTCTAGCTGGCCTAGCCACCACTAGAGGGGGACAGAACGCCACTCCAAGCAAATAGGGGTTACACATATAAAATATTAGAATACGTGAATTGGCATCTGCTGAACTGAGGTGAGTGCAAAATGTTGCCTTCTGTAATGGAAATCTCAGTTTGGATACAGGAATTTGGTACTTGCTGCTGTTGGAGACAGGAAACTAGACTAGAAAGATCTTGGTTCTGATCCAGCATGGCAATTCCTATGTTCCTATGATGTAGAATTTGACATGATATGCATGTGGTCATAAAAGTCAATGGGAGTTCCTCACCTTTGAAAATCTGGTCACTTATTCAGGGTGTCTAACTTTAAGCACTCAAGTTAGAAAATTTTGGCCTAAATTAATACAATATTTTCCTTCTGATGGAAAAAAATTTGTATTGTAAACCAAGTTATGTATATAAAAATGCTTTCTCTTAAAAAAAAAGATGTAAAGTCCTTTCAACCCCTCATCTTCCCCCCTGCTCACAGTAAGGAAATAAGAAATATAAACTACTTCAGCTTGATAAAATATATTTATATAGGAAATGTGTTTTTAGGTTACTTCACATTCTTAAGAAGTGAGAATGTTCTTGTTTAAACTTGCTGTGGGTCCTGAAAGAGATTGGCTCACTGCAGCAAAGCATATTTTATTCCCACTTCGCAAATCTTTCAATGTATATTATAGATTAAATCTGTCATTTTGGTGAGTTTATTATGACACACAGTTTTCAGGAAGAAGTTGGCTTTCAATGTTATAGTGCAGATGATGTTACACTAGCTATGTGAGGTCTTTCAAACATTTTGCCTCCTTTCTTTGTTCAAAGAACCTTTCTTACGATGTTCATATCTGATCAGCAACAGGGAATGTGCCCAGCTTCCAGGACAGTGATTTGAGGAAATTCATATTTAGGGCCCATAACACTTAAGTAATTAAGTTTGAATTTAGCTTAGGGAGATGGCAGAGCCTCATAAGGACATTCAAAAGCAGATGCAATTCAAAGCAGGGTTACCAGGAGGGAAACTATAAGGGGATCAGCATAAGTGTTAGTGGGAACCAGCGTGAACCACTGCATGTGGAGCCAGCCTATGCTGGGTGAGAAAGCATGAGAGAACAAAGAGAAAAAAAGCCTAGTGGTCTGAGCACAGGGCTGGGAACCAAGGTAAAAGTCTGGCTGCACTGAAATTAATGGCAACGTTCCTGCTGACCTTAACAGGGTCTGGATTTCATCCCACAAATCCCTCTTGGGGTCTAATACTGGCTCTGACAATATAAATTGTTAGGTTATCTAAATATAGGGGTCATTAAGAGCTCCCTCTATAATATATATATTTGTAAAATTTATATATATAAAATAAACCCTGCGTAAAATAAACACACACTTACATATACCACACTGTCTATTCCTGTAAATATTTTTGCAGACAAAAAAATTGAATAAGTAAGATTCATAGACTCCAAGGCCAGAAGGGACCATTGTGACCATCTAGTCTGACCTCCTGTGTAACACAAGCTATCACATTCCTCCAAAATACTTCTTAGAGCATACATTAAAAAGGATTGTATATCCCTTCAGGCAAATTCACAGTTTTATTGAAACAAATGTTGTGTTCTGTGTTGCACTATTCATCCAGTTTTAGTTAAAAGCCGATCTCTGGTACCTGTTCCCTATTGTGACTACATGTGAATTTATCACACATACTCCTGTTGCTTATCTATACAAGTTGTGTTTGGATATCTAATGGAAAATCATTCAGTAGATGGCAGCTTAAGCAAATCATCAATCCAAGAGAAATCCAATTAGATGTAAGCTATTTTTTCTCCTGGTGGACATGATGCAATGAAACATCCTATCAGTCATGCACATGTAGAGTTAATCAGCGGTAGAAAAATAGCCTTGATCTTGTCATATTATGGACCAAAGTATAGAACCTTTGGGAAGTGACTCCTGCAGCCCCATCTTTGAGCTATTTCAGATCTGGGTGTGGGGGATGCAGAAACATGTGGCTTTGTGACACTATTTTAAGGAAACAGATGTTCACTGATTGTTGCTGCCTTCATCTTGGTATGTGGATATTAGGTAGACAGCAAGTGTGTATTATATTGTAATGACAAGTAAACAAAACTTAATGAACATATTCGGATGAGTTATAATAGACATTTTATGGTACAGATAGTCTTTTTTATATAAACTGTTTTTTCCTTCATGATTTTCTTTGCTGCTAGTGGTGTTATGTTATCTCTTTGGTAATCCCACATTTTTAAAAGCTGTGACTATCAAGAAGATTGCAATGTAAAGAGTTCAGAGTGACTTATCACCTTCAAAAAGCAATTCTTCATTCTGATTAATGGAAGGGCCAGTCCTAGTATACAGGTGCAATAAAAACGATCTTATTTCAACCCTTTTGTCTCCCAGCGAATGGCGATATGAAACTACTTTTTGGGCTTTGCTCAATAAACGCTAACGCCCTGTTTCCTAGACTAAATATTGTGATATGGATCTAATTGAAGAGACCAGAGTGGGCAAGCAATAGCTGAATATAACTGCCAATGCAAAGCATATTCTCCATATGATTTTACGTTCAATGTAACCTCAGATATAAAGGTAGGGCCATCACTTTATTACTGTACTTTTTTTGTCAGGGTTACACAAATTGAATTAAGAGTAGGCCCTTAGAAAATTGTCTAGGCATAGAGGTGTTTTTATTTTCAGTCTTTGGTCCATGATCCCTTTATTTTTATGTATCCAAGTTTGTTGTTTATACACCAGTTGTTTGCTTGCCATTCGCAACTGTTTCTATGCAGTGTTGTTGTAGCTGTGTTGTTCCCAGGATATCAGCGAGACAAGGTGGGTGAGGCAATATCTTTTGTTGGACCAGCTTCTGTTGGTGAGAGAGACAAGCTTTCGAGCTTACACAAACAGAAGTTGGTCCAATAAAAGCTATTACTTCACCCACCTTGTCTCTCTCATTCACAACTGAGTAATCCAGGAGTGAGCAGATAGGCTGAAAAATGCCCTTGATATTCCACAATGTGGCATTCATCTACCCATCTCCTTAATACAGAATATACAGGTTCCAACATCCAATGCTCCATTTTAGTCTGAGCAGCTGGACAAGACAGCTTGTATCAAGGTGGAGCAATGTGTATTCTTTGAAGATCTCACTTCTGAACTACAGATGTCAGCAACTATATATCTGTTCATTTGCATATGAATGAAGTGCAGCCATAGGCTACCCATACGCCATCACAGCTGTCCTTGGCTGGGCAAAGTTTGGAGACTCCAAACTAATTAGTATCCTTGATCGCATAATGTCTGCCAAGTTGATTGAATATGTTTTCCTACCAGAAATCATCTTGGTGGAAACATCAGGTGTTATGCGCTTTAAAATATTTAGAGGATTCCTTTCCATTGAATGTCCCTTTTTCCCTAAAATTCATTTCTTCTTATAACATGCATGAAAGGGAAGACAAAGACAAGAAATTACCATCTTAAAAAAAGCCAGTCAGTGGCCCACCTGTCTCCATTCTCCCCACACACAATCATTTCAAAGTGTTGCTCACCTGAATTTAACAATTTACAGGTGCTCACCATGAGAAAAAGCCATTTTTTCTCCCCATTCACCTTTGAGGAGAAAAAAATCAGCACATTAGCACAAAAGCACAAGGGCTCATTTCCCATACGATTTGGTGATAAAATGCTCCTCAATGAGCATTTGAAAGCAAGGGATTCATAAAAAGATTGCCATTACCCACAGTTCCAAATCTGTAGTGTTCCATGATGCTTAACATTTATCAATACAATAAAATTAAAAGGCATTTATAGTCAATGCTTCATGTAAAGAAGGTGATTCCAAACTGCTAAAATAGATTGTGCAGCAGCTAAATTTTTGTAACTTTATTGTTTTTGTATAAAATATAAACACATAATGAAACAAAGCATATACAAGTACATGGACAAGATGGAAATAGCATATAAATAACAAAGTCAATGTTCATTATTTTCAAAATCTGGAAAAAAACAAAACAAAACAAAATATCTAATAACAAATTCAAAATCTGAATCCTTAGAGGTCATCAGTTACTAAAGTGACTAAATAGATAAATAAGTGAGAACATAACCTATGAGTATCAGGGACGAATACATATAAACTGCAAAAGTATGCAATAGTTTCATTTGTGACCAGACATCCTCATATGTTTTCCAAGTGTTTCTATTAGGCAGAGTCATTTTTTCCATTAATGCAGCAGTAGAGAGCTCACTATCAGTCTGTATATGAGGAAGGAATTGCAGATTTCCTTTTGTTCAAAATAACTCTTTGGGCCAGTTAAATAGTTACTGCAATCCACTTCTTAATGTTAAGTAGCAATACCACTCGTCCAGCATCCTGCATCTGAATTTTGCTTCATTTAGTAGCTGGTTCTCATAAAAAAGGAGGCAATTAGTGCTCCCAGCTTGAGGAGTTACTCCGTTAGCTCAAGCAGTGGTGATTCCAGTTTTAGTGCTGATGGTCTGGGGTTCCTCCTGTAAGTGAGGTTATTACACAAGCGCACGCTGCTTTTTGGATGCGTTTTGTACAAGAAAGTGAATTCTTGTGCCCTCTTGCCTGTTCCCCTGAACCTCCCAGTACACCTTGCTGTGTAGCAGCTGTGGTTTTAACCCATAGAAATTAGAGATGGAAAACAGCCTATTAGATCATCTAGTTCACCCCCCGGGCCTGCGCTTTGGTACATTTTCTAGTGTGTTATCCAGTCTGCTTATGAAGTAACAAGTGATGAAAACTCCACTACTACGTTTAGGAGCTTAGTGTATAACCTAACAGAATTTACTGACGGGAAGCTCTCTCCGGAAGCAGTGTTACTTAATGAGAGAAGGTTAAATCCAATGGTTAGGGCTTAAAAAGGTCATAAAATATGCCAAGGAATTGTAGCATTTTTGGTCACAAAACGAAGCTGCTATTCTGAAATGCAGAAATTGCAAGAGGAGACAGTTTTAAATCACAGGTACAATTAGTGTGTGGTCTTTTCGGTTGGTATAAGCACATTATAGTTATTCAGACGGTCAGACTTACTGTAACTCCATTGACTTTATTGCTACTATAGCTTCACATGCCAGAGCTGAATATATCCTGAAATGTTTATCTGTGAATTTAACTGGAATTTGCACATAGGTCAATAATACAGAATAAGAGCTTCAAACGCTGGTGCCAACATTAGGCATTCAGATCCATATTTATCCAAAACTTTTGGGGAAAGTGTCTGGGTTAGAGATGATAGATTTTTTTTTTAATGACTTTTTTCAAAAAAATATAAAAATATATTTTCATGGAAAGATATTAGAGGTAGAGCTAGTCAGGAAAAGCATTTTATTCCTATGAAAAATATTCAATGACAAAGTTTTCACTTTCATTTAAAATGTTCTTCAAATGTTTTTGGGTTTTCATTGAATGAACAAACAAACAAAACATCCTGTGCATATATCAACTCCAGCATAGGCAGAGTAAAAATGTAGCATAGGGAATGGTGCTATTCTGGATGAAAAGCTATTAGGTGCATATTACTAACAAAGTTGGGTATTTCAGAGTAGATGATAGACGTGAAAGACCAAACAGAGAACACTCATCACTTGAAACTGTATTAATAGAATATTCAAACTTCCCACCTCTTACAGTAGCAATCGTAATACTTTTACGTACATTAAAAAGTCAGTATAGCCAGCTTCTGTACAGCACATTACCACGATAATCCTACTTGCCTACTCATATTTTAGGAAATCAACAAGTTTCTGCCATAAAGACCTAGGCCATTGTGTCAACGTCCTGCAGGATTTATTGCTGCTGTTATGTTTATTTGTAAGTGCAGTAAATGTGCAAGGCTTTGTAGTGACATTATTGGAGCGTTGCTGTGGAGTAATGCAGCAGTGCTTTTTAATACAAGTAAATTAGGCAACCCTTTTTTTCGATGTGAAACGCCCCTCTTCCATTTTTTTCTGAGGGTTATTTTAGACTAAACTCTAACATTCTGACTCATCTTCTGAAAATCAAAACCCGTGGCAATGTAATCATGCAAATAAGCAATAATATCATATATGGAAAATTGTGGACCAAAATCTGCTCTGAGGCGCTCTAGTAAAGTCACTGGTATTGTCTCAGATTTCCAATAGCATAACAGAGCTTTTCACTCTGTTTGTGTATCGTTCTTCTCAGAAGTAGTGAGTGTTTGTGATGCAAATGCAATTGGTTTCTCCATGCCATTAGGAAAAATGTGGGAAAGAACCACACCCACTATCTAGGGTGAAGAATCACAAGGCAATTGCAATGGTAGCAAAGCATCAAAGTGCATAAGAACTTTGGCTGATGTTAGCAGTTTCTTTGCTTCCTCAAATGTATACTCAGACTCTTTAGTTCATTTCCTTTTTCTCTTTGCCTGTAACAATTCATGTCAAGATGCGAATACTGTCACCAGATTAGCTAGAAATTTACCGTAGTAGTTAAGCAGACCTAAACTCTGTTCACTCCCATCAGAATCTCATTCAGGGCTTTCTGGAACAGGATTGGTGCCAACGTGATACCAAAAGGCAATCTGTTGTAACAAACTTTTTTGTGTGTTGATTGTGAGATGTTTGCAAGATGTCAGATCAATCTCCATTTGTAGGTATGCACTGAGCAAATCCAATTTACTGAAACACTGTCCTCCACTAAGAGTAGCAAACAAATCTTCAGTATGAGGTAATGGATATTGGTCTGCACAAAAAACTGGATTCAATGTCACTTTGAAATCTCAAAAAAATCGGACTGAGCTATCCGTCTTGATCACTGGTACAATGGGTGTAGCCCACTCACTATGTGAAGCCAGTGACAAGATTTCAGTGTTCACTAAATGGTCCAGATCAGCTTCCACTTGAGGCTTCAGAGCAGAGGCACAGCTCTGGACTTGCAAATACTTTGGCTGGCTGTCAGACTTAACAGTGATTTTCACTGACTCAATGCTCAAGCTCTTTTTCAAAATCTTTGGAGTATCTGTCCAGTATTTCCTGAAGATTTTTAGGTGCTTTTGTGATTGCCGCAATAAAAATCCAAGTCACCTTGAGGTTCTCAAGCTAAAATCTGCCAAATAATCGTGGATGCTTTCCTTCAGTCACACACAAGGGTAAAACAACTGATTGTCCATCCAGCTGAACTTTCACCTGGAGTATCACTTTAGGGACCAACTTTTTTCCAGTATAAGTCTTCAAATTCATGGATGTTTCTTCCAGAGGAACTTGTGACAAAGTCTGTTGAAAGGTAGAAGAACTCCTTCAGTCAAAGGTGTAACCCAGATGCCATCTCTGAATCCAGCTTGCAATAACACGTGTAGTGCTAAGTCCTGGTCAATGTCACTAGAGCTCTTGTCTTCTTCCAGATTACGAATTCCCAACTTCCGTCCTTTCTTAGGTTCAGTTGTCGTAGATGTTTTTGTGAATATATAGTTACTCTGTGTTGCTGATTGTTGAACTGTCCCACAGCTCATAGCAATGTGTCCTTTCTGCTGGCATGCCCAGCAATCCTTTTCAGCATGTGTAGTTTGTGCACTATAACCACGTGGAAATTCTTTGTGTTCCCATAGTCCTCTGTCTCAGTGATTCATGAGATGAACTTTTTGGTTCACACTAAATTCCAGAGAATCCTTCTCTGTGGTCTCCATTTCAACTGTATTTCAACAGCCTTTTCAGATGTAAGCACTTACATAGTCAATAACATCTTCTGGACCTGGTCATTGCATTATCCGGAGACTAACTGGTCATGTGGGGCATCACTCAGTGTTTGTCCAAACTGATGATACTCTGACAACCTCCTGAAAGCAACATCAAACTGTGCTACTGACTCTCCACTTCCATGATGTTGTTGATGAAGCTGATATGTTCTGCTATCACGGATGGAATAGGAGAAAAATGTTTCTGCGCTGCTGCAATCATTGTGGTGTACATGGCAGTTCCAGGCACAGTTGGAAATAATAGGTCACACAGCAGTCCATGTCTTCTCACCCATCACTGTCAACAAGGTTGAAACCTGTTGTCCATCTGGAAAGGCGTTACAGGTTACAAATTGCTCAAAATGTGTGAGGTACACCACCCATGATTCACAGTTGTCATCAAACTCACCAACATTGCCCACAAAAGGTACCATTTCACTGCTCTCCTGTTGAACTTCATGTCTCCTGGACATTTCCTGCCACAGGGAAACTGTTTTTATTTCTTACTGCACTATTTGTACCCCCTCTGCGGGCCATGTGCTTACATGGCAATCTGCAGAATTTTTCCTTTGGCAGTACTTGGTAGGGTGACCAGAGACAGTAAGTGTGAAAAATCGGGACAGGGGGTGAGGGGTAATAGGAGCCTATATAAGAAAAAGACCCCAAAATCGGGACTGTCCCTATAAAATCGGGACATCTGGTCACCCTAGTACTTGGTCTCCATCACAGTTGCCAACTTTCACGCGATTAAATAAACACTCCGACTTTCACAATAAGCCAAAAATAAGATAATCCTATTTCAAAACAAGGCCAAAACAAGCCAATCCCTAAGAACCCCAACACTCTATGTGACTAGATCCCCCGGCATGCAGTCTGGGACTGTGGTGGGCCCGCTGTGCACCCCTGACTCTCTCCCCCCCTTACCCCTGCTTGCCCCCCCTTGCCCCTGCTTGCCTGGAGCCAATCAAAAAAAGAAGCAACAAGCTACAACAAGCTACAAGCCAAACAAGCAACAAGCCAACAACTACACAACAAGCAACTCACAAGCCAATTAAGCCAAAAACAAGCCCAATTTCTGCATTTTTTTTTTTTTTTTTTGTGGGTTTGGCATGTCTGGTCTCCCTCTGCTGGCTATAGACTGCTGTTTGCCTGGCTGCCTGCTTGCACATGGTCAACAAAGATGGTTGTTTACTTCCCCTTCACTGCTCTGTCTGAACAGTTCTAGCAGTATATGCAGCACTTGTATCCTTTGTTCTATCTTTATTTACCTATTTGCCCCCTCTAGCTGGCTGTCCCACTGTCCCAGGAGCAAAAACAGTAGTCTGACACCCTGTGCCTTTAGGTGAACTTCGTCCCCTTTTTCATAGTATTATTTACGTACTTTTTCTTCTTCATGTTCAGTCAGTGGGAGCACTGGACACTTGTGGGATATATATTCCTCGTCGTCAAATGTGATATTTCTGGATCCAACAGAGAAGGAGATAGACACAAACATAGAGGGAGCTAATAGAAACACAACTGTGCACTGGGCTTGCTTTATGGTTCTGTCTGCAAAACTGAAACAAAGACAATGTTTCCCACTGGGGAGGGGAGAGCGCTCAAACATTTAAAGGGACAGGACACTGTGTTCTTTATCCAGATTCTTACACTGTTGCACCCAAGTAGTCTTCATATGGACCGGATTCTCTGGGTTGAAGCTGCTCTAGACCATTTATCTACTGAAAAGATGAACTCCCTGTTTCGTATCTTAGCACAACCAGCATTTCAATAGTTACAGCATATGCACTTACCCCTTTCTTTGTGCGGGATGCCTTCTTCTGGAGTCTTCTGTACCTTTTCTGGGTCTTCATGGCTTTTTGTGGGTCTTCATGGCCATTTGCCATATCGTGCATGACACCCTTTCCAATGCACCTGAGAGGTTGCTTTATTAGTACTTCTGCATCTCTTTGCATGTATATTTTCCTATCTCACTCGCCTTCCTCAGAACATAAGGATGTTGACTGTAAAATTTTGTTGAAATATCTACGTTTCATATGCAAAATTCCTAGTTCTCTGATGCGCAAAGAAGCTAAGATGGGCTATTTCCAACGTTATTGAAAAAGGAGTCAGTTCACGGAAAACTAGGGAGGGGGAGCATGTGGCCTAGAATTCTCATTTCTAATATTCCAAAAATTTAATCATTAGTATCCCCTAAGTATTTTATCATTAGTGCTTTAACAACCCATGACATTTACTATAGAAATAAGATCCTTTCTAAAGGTGTGACATTGGGGGTTTTTAAACAATCCTATACAATTCTATAGTATGGACATAATTCTGCTAAGATGATTGAAAAAACCTATAGAAGAGCTGCTATTTGTTGTTCAGTTCTATAGGACTTTGCCATATGGGATGGAAACATTTAAAATCTTGCTGAACATGAGATGAACATTTTGAATATACTAAATCTATTTAGATAATTCCTACATTTAACTATTTAAAATGCTTTTTTTATCGTAGCACCAAGATAGACCTGTAAATTATTCCAGCCGTTGGGCTAGTAAATATCCTTCTGGGGGAAGCTAGACTTTTTGCCAAAATTGATTCCTATTAGCATATTCAGGAACATTAACTCCTGTTTCCATCCCTAATATTATCTTAGTCGTAGGATAAATTTCAAAGCAGCATGCTGCACATCTCTCTGTGATATCAAGTAAAAATCACTGCTCACCCCTTTTCCTTCAAAAATGTATCTCATTCTCTCTTGCAGTAAATAACTCATTTTATCTTTTAATGTTTATTTTGAATCTGAAGCACTTTCTTTCCTCCCAGTATATTCCCTTCATCAGACTGTTCTTTCAGGCAGGCATGATCTTTTTTGTTCTGTGTTTGCAAGTACAATGTTTATAGACCTTACAGTCTGTGGCCCCAATTCTGTACTATGTAGAGGACAGACAGACTTCTGTGCCAACACAAAGCCCCACTGAAGTGAACAGGGGTCATGCAGTTCCAGCAGTCTTCCTGCATGTTACAAAATGCATGATCGGATTCTTAATAGGGACAACAGCTGAATTCAGAATACAATGGGTGGGGGACTGATGGTAATTGGAAAGAAAGGTGGCTTATGTTAGTTGCAGGATTTCCAATCCCCAGGATTCAAAAATCAAGAGATGGTCTTTTTAAAAAATCATGAGATCTTTTAAAAATCATGAGATTTAAAAAAATAACTAATGTTGAGTTCTTTTTATTTTCCTTATAGTTTTTGAGCCTTCAGAGTGCACATTTCCAAGCTTTTCTCTGTGACTATGAGGGCCAGAAACTCTCTATTTTCCCCTACGAAAACCCAGATTTTCCCATAATCCCATGGCCTCAGAAGCTGGGGCTCTATGAACAATACCAAATATGGCAATCATAATAAAACAGCAGGAGCTGGCAACACTATGCTTAGATATGTATAACTTGGAGGTGGAGCCAGATGAAATTTTCAGAATTTAAATTTTTCTATGGAAAATTATTGTCAACATTTTGAATTTCTATGAAAGAAAAAAACCCTGTGCCTGGAGAATTCCGCTGAAATGTTCATGACTGTTTTCCTGTATTTCTACCAGCTCTGCTTGGAGTTCAGAGTCAGAGTTCTGGAGGGATTTTAAATGAAATAAGTGGAGGACAATCGCTAACGGACTGCTTGATGGCCATTATCATTTAGTAGTTTGCCATCGGCATCTCAGTTTAGTATGATGCTTTTTTAGCCATGATTCTAAAAGCCAGCTTCTTGTCTGGTTTTTGCAAGCCATTACAGATTCCGTGGAACTTTTGCTAAATTGTCCCCTGGCTAGAATATCCCCAAACAAGCACCACCCCACTGAAGTCACCAGGGCTCAGTGCCATGCAAAGGTAAGATGCACACAGTCAATTTCAGGATTGGGGCAGTGGCTTATAATGCTGGTCTGGATTCCTTGGGATACAAGCTTAAGAATACACTATGTAAACAGAAGATGCTGATTACAAATGAATGCTCAGTGTAAGAAAATAGAAGATGCTGAATGCTACTAATAGAAGTATTAGTGATACTTCACTGAACTCCACCCTCCGAATCTCTGGTGTGAGTGTGCATCTATTTGCTCTTATTGCTATTTGCAAAGGAGCACTTCCCTTGTTCTTTAGAATGGTGCATGAAGCAGTATCTTCACAGTGTTTTCTCTCTTTTCTTTCTCTCTGCAGTGATGGCTGGGCAGACAGGTACGATGTGACAGACGGGTATCAGCGGGAAGCTGTTGGCGGAATAACGATCAAGCTTCAGTCTCCTGATGTGAAATGGTTTGATGACTATTACCTGCAGCTTCGGCCAGAAACCAATCTCCGAAACCCATGGTTTCAGGAATTCTGGCAGCACAGGTTCCAGTGCCAGCTGAAGGGGTATCCGCAGGAGAATACTAACTACAACAAGACTTGCAACAGTAAGCCGTTGGCTTTATTTATGTATTTATACTTAAAATAACAAAGGTTAAAGCCTTGATTTAACTAGATAATACCATGCTGAGGCAGCGAGGTTTGCAGGAGTGGAAGTCAGAAAGTCTGGAATTTTGATCCCAGATCTGACACTGAGAGGAAGATTAGTCAAGAAGTTAAAGTACTAGCCTGCTCATGAGACCCAAGTCCAGCTCCCTGACCTGACACTGATTTCCTGCATTACCTTACTGTCACTTACAGTAAAAATTCTCAAAAGTATCTAAGTGATTTAGGAACCTACATCCCATTTTCAAAACCAACTTAGGCACTTAAGAGCAGATTTTGAAATGCATTTAGGTGCCTGAAAATACAGAGAAGCAGCTAGTGGGATTTTCAAAAGTGACTAGGCACCCAACTCCCATTGGTTTCACTGGGAGTTAGAGGCCTAGGTACTTTTGAAAATCTCACAAGGTGCGTATCTGCAGTGACCAAAATACATTTAATTTAAGTCCCTTAATAATTGTCTAGTTGAAAGTCAATGGAACTTAGGCTGCTGAGTGCTTGTCACTCTTGAAAATGAAATATAGACTCCTCATAATCTGTTCACTATCAATTTGTGAGCAGAAAAAGAAGGGCTAAACTTGTCAAATTGGTCTCGCTGAATACTTTCTCCAGCTTTGACGCTTTGTCCAATGCTACCACATCAATGAACTCTGGAAAAGGAGCAGACTAGACTAGGCTATAATACCCTTAACTGCTTTATTGTTGTTTTTTGCATGTAATTAACATAGTTCGGTATGGTAAAGATGTAATGGTAACCACTATTCAGACACCATCGATGTGTCCAGGTTGTTTATGTTGTCCATGTCAATGCGGATTGTTTTGTAAATATGGATTTTATGCTTAATTTCATTGGTCAACATGCTGCTTTAATTTCCTAAGTTTTACTCTGATCTAACCAACTTGTGTTAAAAGAGGGGAACACAAGGCTTGTCTAATAACTCTGATGTTCACCTTGCAGAGTTTCTTTGAATATTGCCCTCAGGAGCAAGAGGACTGGTGACTGCAGAGGTTGGCCTCAAATCCTTGAATTTTTCTCATGCTAGCTTCCAGTTCCCACAGTAGCAGCATGGCGTCCTCATGAAGTCAATGAGAGCTCGACACCTCTGAAAATCTGTCCATTTATTTAGGTGCTTAAGTATGGATTTAGGTGTCTGCCTTTAGGCACCCAAATTTGAAAGGTTGGACTTAAACTTCTGTCCAGCTCAATTTCCTCATTTGTAAAATGTGCTTACTGCAACTCTATGCAATGGGTCCTTTGTCCAGCTGCCTGAAAGAACAAGGGTTGTAGTCCATTTAGGAGCTTCCTCTGCTATTGGTGACAGGGGGAGGACAGGGAAGGCTTACCTGGATTGAGCAGGGAGGAACAGGGAATAGCCATACCAGGTGGTGGGGAGGGTACTGACCTTCCAGGTGACCAGAGGAGGGTGTGGTATTTGTACCCCGGGCAGTTCCAGAGAAGCCCTCTCTCACTAGGATCTGGCTGGCACCATCCATCTTCCCACCCATAGAATCAAAGTAGGACTGGATGCCTTCAGGAACCACTGTGGGCATTACGCTAGTCACCTCTTTCCTTGGGGGCTGGGAAGGAATTTTTCCCTCCCTGTCAGACTAACTGAGGCGGGGTGGTTTTTTTCACCATCCTCACAGCAGGCTGGCTAGGGAGGTTCACACATCACAACTTAATACATTTAAAAATGTGTCAGATGTGCAGTGCAGTGTCAGGGGGGAGGGATAGCTCAGTGGTTTGAGCATTAGCCTGCTAAACCCAGGGTTGTGAGTTCAATCCTTGAGGGGGTCATTTAGGGATCTGGGGCAAAAATCTGTCAGGGGACAGTACTTGGTCCTGCTAGTGAAGGCAGGGGACTGGACTCGATGACCTTTCAAGGTCCTTCCAGTTCTATGAGATAGACATATCCCTTAAGGAAGCTGTGGGAGGGGGATTCAGGGCTCCTGTGTCTAGTACAGCAGGAAACCAGCCCCCAAAAACTCCCATATGAGGGGAGGGCAGTGGGATCCCAGCAAGGGGCTTGCTGTAGCCATGATGGGAAGTGGGAGGACTGGCCGCTGCACTCCCAAATGGGGGAAACAGTTAAGGAAATAATGATGAACTGCATTATTTATTGCCAGGTACTCCCAAATATTTCAAGTGAGTAAAGTTGTGGCCTAATTGTACCACAAAGACACTGTCTCCTGTTCTTCTGGCAAGATTAGACAAAGGGTGATATTGATACTTGCCCTCCCTAGTAAAGTGCTTTGAAGCCTACAGCTGAAAATAATATACTGTTGATGTGTCATATTTATCCTGATCTGAGAGCAGAATTTTGCCCTTAATTTCATCCAATTAAATATTTTCAGCTCAATAGGAGTTGCATAAAAAATTATTACAGTATCTTCTAGTGACCCCAGTCAAAGGACTCCCAATTATGCTGGGAGCTGTACAGAAAATTTAAAAAACCACAGCCCCGACCCAGAGACCACATAGTCTAAGACTGTGGCAAGAAGATATTGACAAGAAGGTGGGATGGAGGAGGTGGGTGAGGTAATAGTTTAAAGAACAACTTGGTGAATAAGCAATACACTTAGGTCACCACATTAGTGCAGAATTTGACCTATAGTCAACAACTTCATTTTGATGCAGTAATGTCATATTGATAATAATAGCTATTCATATAAACAATATATTTTCAAAATATTTAAATAAGTAATAGGAGTTATGGCCAAAAATTTGCATATGTGGATGCCTAAATCTGGATTTTGGTACGTAAATTTAGTCATCCATGTTTGAAAACTCTAGCCTGTGCTTTCAAATCCCTGTATATTGAGATGATGAGAGATTCACCCTCACAAATGCAAAGTCTATAGATTGTGATGGAGTCCACTCACCACAACAATGCCTCCTGATGGCCATCAGAGGGATTAGCTCTGCCACCTGGAGTGCCCTCTCCAGGTGGTGTCTCTTCCATCGTTGTCTCTGCCTGCAGACCTTCCTCAGTCCAACTACCGCAGTGTCTTCTTCATAAATCGGCCCTCTGGCTGTGTCACCATCTGTGTTTTCCCCCTTCCAGGTGTGAAGTAGCTCAGTTCAATAGTCTAGTCACTTCCCCAGTTGTTAGTGGGAGAAGCCGGGCCCGCCCACTACTCCGGGTCCCAACCCAGGGACACTGTAGATAGCAGCCTCCTGAACTTTGCTCAATGTTATGTCAATTCCCTGGGCCACTCCCCTGAAGCTCCAGCACCTTCTTTGCCCTCTTCTCAGGGTATTCAGCCAGCAAGTCCCAGAAGCCAGCCAGGAGCTCCCTCTTCCTCCCCTGGTCCCTTCAAGCAACTGCTCTGTCCAAGGTGCTACCCTTCCTGCCCACTGGGAATACAGTCCTCACTCCTTGCGCTCCCCACAGCAACTGACTGTCTCTGGCCTTGCAGATCCTTTTATGTGAGTCTGCTGGGCCCTGACCGGCTGCTCTGTGCAACCTACCTCCACTAGGCTGCTTCCCTAGGCTGCTTGGAGGACTCACCTCCACTGCTCCTTCTGGGACAGGGTGTGGCAGGCCCATGGGCCCCTTCCACCTCAGTGTGAGGTGAACACCCCATCACAAGATTCATGAGTGATGCTAGCCTTGTAGATCTCATTTTATTGAAGGCAAAAAATGTACACAGTCATTGTTACACAGTCACAATTTATTAGGGCAGGAGGAAATTCAGTGAGTCATGCAAAATGAAAATGTGATGATAAAGTAAAGAGCACATGAGAAACAGCCCCAAATGAATATAGATTTTCTTCGTCCACTTCTATCAACTTCTGATAAATTTCCATCTCTTCACAACTTTGACTCATGTTGAGGTTAACATTTTAGCATCAAGCCATTTTTCATTTGCAGATTGAGTATATTTACCTAATCCAAATGGGCACCACTGCAACTGCTGTTGCTAAGTACATAGATTTTCTGCTCAGCTAGAGCACTACTGAAAGGGAGAAGTTTGCAGACTTATCTGACTTCATGCTCAATGTTATCAATTCCGTGTCACAGGAGAATTGATGTGAGCCACCTAAGTAGACTGAGGGTCAGAGCAAAGGATTTAAAATACACCTTTAATTGGAGACTTTCCATAGCCCAAGAACACTTGAGGTTTTACAAGAATTGGAGTGTGCTTCTCCTCTGGCTTTTGTGCTTTGTGCTTCCCCTCAGATGCTTTTGAGTAACCAAGGCCCAGGTTCAGCTAGGCAGTTAAACATGAGCATAGCTCTAAGCAGCTGAGTAATTCCGCTGAAGTCAATGAATCTTCAACACCAGCATCATGTCACCGGAGTTTAATCCAACCCCTTGTTGTTATATAACGTTAGACCTTTGCAGCCTGAGCATATATCAATGTCTACCTCTTTCTCAAAAGAAAACACGCACACAGATTTCCAAATTCCTAGTGCTTTTTCTTCCTAGCAACAATGTTTTCCTAACACATCTTCCCTTTAAGCAAACTTAAACCTCACCAAAATAAGTCATGGGGTGCATGGAGGTGAATAACAAAACTGCCTCAATGGGCCAAGGAATTTATCCATTGAATTTACCAATCTGTTGTTGTCAGTCTGGAGGTCTCTAATATGGGCGCTTATGGCTCAAAGGTTACTGTTTTGTTTATTTATTTGTATAACTGTAACACCTAGGAACACATCATAGACTGGGACCCGATTGTGCTAGTCACTGTACAAACACAGAACAATAACATGGCCTCTGCCCCCAAAAGCTCATAGTCTAAGTATAGGGCAAGAGACAACTGATGGATATAGGCAGACAAATAGGGGAGTACAAGGAAACACTGAGACAACATTGCCTCATTATGATAGCCATTGGTCTCACCACACCAGCTATCTGGTGTCAAGTTGTTTGTAGGCCTCGTAGAGGCCTCACTAGCCTCGAAGAGACTTTGAAGGAGGCTAGTGAGGCAGCTTTGCAGATGTTTACAGAGTGCTCCTCCCATGCATGAGGAGCAGCATGGGAGAAAGCACAAAGGGGTTTGTTGGAAAATTTAACGAGTGGGTAATGGAGGCTGGGATCATTGATTGATCAGAGGTGGGAGTTGGCATCTTGATAGTGAATGAGAGTTGATGAAAGATAGGGTGGGGATAGGCCATGAATAGCCTAGAAAGTGAAAACAAGCTAGCTTATGTCTGATGTGATAGAGAAGGGAGTGGAGGGATGCAAAGAGAGGGATGACATGGTAAAAGCAACGGGCTGAGAAAATCATCTTTGCACCAGCATGCTGAATTAATAAGAGCAAGGCCCCAAAAGATGAGAATATTTTTCTGTTAATTATTAAACTAGTTAGCTCCTCACTACCTAAAAAAAAAAACAGATGGAAAGGCCGAAATAGCAGAGGGAAAACTTTTTCTGCCACGATTGCTGTAGAAAACACAGGCACACAAAAGCCAAATGAAAGCATGTCTATGGTGTTCACTGAAACTCAACCAGCTGGAATGGCCCATAATAAGGTTAAGAGGGCTCATCAATTATGGGAGTTCAGGTTCCAGCCACAGTTGTTGTCAACAAATGTAAATGTCATCTTGTTACATTGCAGCATTGAAAATGTATGTTGGCTAAACCCCAAAACAAAAAGCCATAGTTGGATGCATAGGCAGCCAGCCTGGGCAGGCCTGACGCATGGCCAGCATGGGCAGGTCCCAGTCCCTGTCTGAGACTGTACCTCTCAAATTCCCCTCATTTTGAGGGACATCACTCATTTTAGCTATCTACATTCCACACTAATTTGGCATCCCCTCATTTTTATGGTTAATTACTTTTATCAGAAATTTTTTAAAAAATCATCAGACTGAAATTATAGAAAAATTCATTTCCGTTTTTAAGAGTGAATTTTAATTTTCCTCCATGAATAATTTTTGTGTCCTTCAGTTTGGTGCTTTGGCACTGTTACGAATTATTCCTGTTAGGACACGTACAGTTGGTACGAATTACTCCTGTTAGGACACGTACGGTTCGTTCTAGGCTGAGGCTCCCAAATAAAGACCAATCTGCAGAGTGTTTCCAAAACTACTAGATTTATTACATTTCCAAATGTGGTATCATCTGTTAAGCAGCACGAGACCCTGATTACAGAATACACAAAGGTTATATACTATTGGCAAAGCATGTTGCCTGCGTGCATCGGGGGTTCACACCAATAAACGAGCCTTCCCCTTATCTATGGCCAATCCCTTATGGTCACGACCCCGTGCACCCATGCTGAAGCAGCAACATCCTTAGGCAGGCAGCAACAGGCTGACACAGCAAAGTAAGAGACAAGCAATACATTCTTATATCCAGTGTCCATTGTTCCCCTTATCGTAGACTGACTCCAAATGTCCCTTCTGGAGGTGTTGCCCCCCCTCCTCCTTAGTACATGGTGTGCTCGCCTTTGGCTAATGGCGGCAGGAGCCTCAAAATGGAGTCACATATGCTAACTTCCCTTAACAGCACTCATTCCACCCCACATTTGGGCCTTGGCAGGTTGAGACACATGTTCTAGCCCTAGAATTAATTAGAAATGTGCCCAAACCCAAATTTCAGGGAACCTGTAATTCTCCCAAAATTCAGGAGGGTGGTAGGTAGATTCAGATCCAGAGGTTTTCAATTTAACTCATTACAGAGATGCAGGCCAGCTACAAAGTTTGGCTCCAGCTCTGAGCTTTCCCAAAGTTTGGAGGCATTCTGATCTGGGACTTTAATGCAAACAAATCTCCGTTTTTTAGAGTCACTCAGAGAAGAAAACAGCCTGCAGTGAGGAGTGCTATATACAGTGCTATACTTGACTGGAGAAGGATGCTAGTGGTGTCCCTGGTTTTAAAATGTTAATAACTCAGTCTCTTGAAGAAATTTATTTTTCCTGCTACTGCCGCTGACTTCTAAGATAACACCCGCTTTCTTCCACCCTATCCCCCCATCTCCCTCCTTGTATGCATCCTGGTATCCTTTGTTATTGTACATTATGATTTGATTCCTTACAATATCATTTCCTCTTTCACTCCCCATGGACTACATATTTGAACTTGAACTTGAACAACTCCTTGAAGTATCTAATGTCACGGATTAGGTAGATGGAGTCTCTCTATCCTTATGAACAAATGTAAAGTATAACTAAATGGATGCAGGTCCTATAATGTTTCTTACCTCATGGCTTAATTAAACCAATTTCTTTAGTTTTTCTTTCAGCAGTGTATTTTCCCTTGTTGAATTTAAATACTTCATGTAATGTTTTGCAAATGCAGCAAATTTTCAGTATAACAGCCACCATACAACATGATCTCCAGTAAGGGCCTGGCCCAGATTTTCAAAGGTATTTGGGCACCTAAAGATGGGATTTTCAAAAGTGCCTAAGCAAGTTAAGTGCTTAGTTCTCATTGATTTCAACAGCCTGCTTAGATGATTTTGCAAATCCAATTAGGCACCTATTTACGCATCTTTAGGTGCCTACATATCTTTGAAAATCTAGCCCCTGATTCAAAACCCATTACAATCAAACTGAAATCCATGAAAAGACTCATTTTGTTGGGGCAGGTCCTAAATGCAAATCAGGCTGCGAATAATATAGGTAAATATTCATCTCATGATACCAGTTGGTGGTGGTGTTGGGGTTGTTTTAAAGAGCATGATTATTCTTTCAGCTTCTACAGAACTCAGTTTCATTGACCATAAATCAGAATGCAAGATCCGCTCTTCTGCACACAGAAGCATATTTAATGTATCACTAGCAATTCTCTTCAGTCCAAACGAGTGAAAATTAGAGCTGGTCCAAAAAATTCTCAGTGGAACAGTTTTCCACTGGAAAATGCAGTTTTGCTGAAATCAAAACATTTCTTGGGACTGTTTATTTGATTACATTTTCAAGAGAAAAAGTGTAAAACAAATCATTTTGACTTTCTCATGTCAACTTTTATTTTATACGAACATTAATATTCTATTATATTTATATATAATAGAATATAATAATTTGACATTATTCAAATTAAACTTTTCAATGTTCCTAAAGTAATATTGGGGGGAAATTTCTATTCTATGACAAAATTTAAAACTGAATTGCGGGGGAGGGCATATTTGTTTTTGTACAGTGCCTAGAACACTGAGGCCCCATTCATGGCTCGTCCCCAGGCACTACCATAATGAACAGGATTCATAGTAATTTCCTGTCACTAACCCACTAACTTAACACAAACACAATATAAAAACAATTTGATTCATATTTAAAGCTTATTTGTTTTGAAGGAGACCCTTGAGAGCACTCCTCTAAGCTGTGCGCGTGTGCGCACGCACACACACATCCTAAACCCCGCGCACACAGAGAAACACCGCGCGCACAAAAATTTGCACAGAAGCGTAACAATTTGCACAGAAGAAATTTTTTGCACACACGGCCTGTCAAAAATTAGAGGGAACATTGCTTGAGAGCAATGTTCCCTCATTTTTCCCCATCTACTTCTCTCCACTTGGGCATGCTCTGTCATAGCAATAACTCTTGCCAAGGGATGGACCTAGTTCCAGAACCTCTCAAAATTACCTTGCTCATCAACCAGAGGGGTGCTCAAGAGGGATACAAAGTGCGTCATTGCATCAGGCCTAAGCAAGTTCTCTCTACAGTGCTTCCAGTCCCTGCTGGCTGAAAAAAGTTAGAAGCCAAACTCTGATTATCCACACATGATAGCAGTGAATACCACCAGGTTGGCTCTTCTTGCTTGTTTGATTTTTTTCCCCTTAGAGTTTAACCAACTGTTCTCACCGTAAGTGAGACAGCAGGAGATTCCCCAGATTGGAGCATTGGGGAATGCAGAATCAACACACGTTTGTTTCCTTCTTTTTAAATTCTTCCCCTATGTGAATGTGCAAGACAGAGCAAGTAAATCCTGAAAATCACGCAGCATGTAATAGAAAAGGATCGTATACTTTCTATGGACATTTTAAACCAGCACATGGAATTCTACACCAGGGGCATCGTTGTCTATTTAATAATTCTATAGGATGGTATAAAAATAGAATTTCATGGTTGTTCTCCATTAGATTCTATTGCTTGTTTAAGGGCTTGTCTACACTTACATTTTATAGCGCTCTAACTTGCTGGCTCAGGGGTGTGAAAAATCACCCCCCTGAGCGTAGCAAGTCTGAGCGCTTTAAAGCGCTAGTGTGGACAGGCTCCGAGCACTGGGAGCTGTGCTCTGAGCACTGGGAGTTAATCCCCTCATGGAGGTGGATTACCAGGAGCACTGGGAGAGAGGTCCCACGCCCCCACACTCGCACTTCAAAGCGCTGCCGCAGGAGCGTTCCCACGGGAGCGCTTTGAAGTTTCCAGTGTAGCCATGCCCTAAGAGTAATTTCTATGGAATTCTACTGGCTTCATCCTCATTACAATCTACAGGAAGATTCCTACCGAAAATAGTACTTCAGTATGTGCCAAAGTGTTCATTCATGTGTACGTTGCATTCAAAGAGAATGGGACTTAAGTACATGCTTGGAAGTTTTAACCGTGTGCTTAAATGCTGTTCTAAATGGGTATAGATTTAAGTATCTGCTGCAGTGCTTTCCAGAATCAGGGCCTAACACCCAGTTCAGCAAGGTATTTAATCATGTGCCTTGCCATAAGTACAGTTCCACTGAGGAGAGGGAATACCTGTATGCTTAAAGTTAGACGTGTGCTTAAACAATACTTAGTGAACTGGCCTCAGATCACTTTAGACTTTGTAAAAGAATTGGAGATGCAGGCCAAGTACAAAGTCTGGATCCAGCTCCAAATTTTCCCAAAGTTTTGGGAGTATTCTGATTAGGGACTTTAATGCAAACAAATCTCCATTTTTTAGTGTTTTGGTATTGTTAAGAGAATGTATCCTTCGCTTTGGTTTTTAGATTTTCTCTAGCTACAGAGCCTTGATGTATTGCAGACCAACAGCCACATGCTGTGGGGCAAATTTGTCCCTCTGTGGCAAGTGGAAACAATCACATGTAGAGGAAATGCTTTCCCCAGCTACAGAAACCAGAACCACTAATTCCCTCACATTTCCTTTGACGATTGCTAGCAGCTTCTATGAAGAGCTAAGCAGCCTCATTACAATTTATGAGGTGAACTGAGTGAGATCAAATGTGTAAAGAAAGGCTGGGTAATAATTCTCTAAAACAGCAGTACAGAGCCCAATAACAAGAGTTCCTACAACTCAAAGTTATTACATTTTCAAGCCGTCATTGGTAATAAGGCAGTTGGAATAACATTTTTAAATAAATATTATTGCTGATGCACATCAGATTCATTCTATCAGCCACTCTAAAACAGCACAGTTTGTGAGCTGTTAATTTTGAGGCTGAGTAATTGGATAAAGTTGTGTGCATTGTAATGTAATACGCTTGTTCAATTTTCCACTTAATTTCGATTAATGTGGATTTTACATGTAATCTATCATTACAGTTATTACGCCTATTATTTTTCATTAGGAAAAAACATTACCTCAGGAGAATGAAACAAATAATTAGCAGGTTTAAAAAAAAAGTTCATAGTCATGGAAATTTGGTGTTCAGAGAAGTTGAATGCCCACCACTTCACCCAACGTTCATAGGAGCTGTGGGAGTCCTGCACCTCTGAAAATCAGGACCGGAGATGAGAGAAGGGAAAGATCTTTCACATCACCTTGTTCATCTTTTGACCAGTATGAAATGGTTTTCAGTGACAAAACAGTTTTATAGATGTATTTTCCCCCTGGTGAACTTTTGCACCACTCCTATGTTTTAGACATGATTAAGGACTGGATTATAATCCTCTCATCCTGCCCCAGTGAGGGCCAAGCACATTGGTGCGCTGCCCAACAGCAGGGAAGGAGCCAAACTGTGCTTCTCAGCGCCACAATCTGGCCCCTGCTTCCCCAAGGTGGATGAAATCTGAGCTAGTTCTTTCACTGGCACAGATTACCTCCCACCCTGTGCCATCTCTGGTGCTCTGACTGGTGCATTGGCGGGGTGGAGCCTTCAAAGGAGAGAAAGTGGCCAGTGCCACTGGGGAGCAGCTACTTCCCTTCTGCACAGGCACTGGGGATGTATGTAGCCCCCTTTTGTCCCCCCGTGCTGGCACACAGCAATCCTTCCTAAAAAAGGTCAGGAATTTTTTTATGACATGATTTCCACCAGACAAGGCCGATTCATGGAGAACAAAACATTTCACAGAAATGTATTGGTTGTGATTACACCTCTGTCAGGGAGGTTTCTCAGGTCCAGCATGGACCCCTAAGGATTCGTGTGTGGTTGCAACCAGAATAGCGACTGTGTGGAAAAGATACTGTAGAGCTCATTGTTTATGCTCCCTCATGACTGCCCACATCACAGTTATTCCCACTACATATGAAATTGCTAGCTCCGCGTTCACTGCCGCTGCCGCAGGCCCACCAACAGCAATTCTGGGCCCCAGGGCAGAACAGTCAATGGGCCCCCATGCGCAGACACCGTCCGCCTGGCATTTGGGCGGTGCTGCGCCTGTGCTGGCTGGTGCCCAGAGAGCTGCCGGCTGCGCTGCTGGGCGCGCTTTTCCGGCATGGCCAGGGCTTCTGCATGCCCGCCCGGCAGGGTTGCCAACTGTCCAATTGCACAAAGCCAAAGACCCTTGCCCTGCCCTGTGCCCCACCCCTTCCCTGAGGTCATGCCCCTGTCCAGCCCCTTCTCTGAGGCCATGCCCCCTCCTCACTCCATTTCCTCCTCCCTCTGTCGCTTGCTCTCCTCCATCCTCACTCACTTTCACCAGGCTGAGGCAGGGGATTGGGATGCAGGGTGCAGGCTCTGGGAGAGCGTTTGGGTGCGGGACGGGTGAGGGATGCGGGCTCTGGGAGGGAGTTTGGGTGCAGGAGGAGTGAGGGGTGCAGGCTCTGGGAGGGAGTTTGGGTGCGGGAGGGGTGAGGGGTGCGGGCTCTGGGAGGGAGTTTGGGTGTGGGAGGGGGTGAGGGGTGCGGGCTCTGGGAGAGCATTTGGGTGCGGGAGGGGTGAGGGGTGCAGGCTCTGGGAGGGAGTTTGGGTGCGGGAGGGGGTGAGGGGTGCAGGCTCTGGGAGGGAGTTTGGGTGCGGGAGGGGGTGAGGGGTGCAGGCTCTGGGAGGGAGTTTGGGTGCAGGGGGGGTGAGGGGTGTGGGCTCTGGGGGGGAGTTTGGGTGCGGGAGGGGGTGAGGGGTGCGGGCTCTGGGAGAGCGTTTGGGTGCGGGAGGGGTGAGGGAGTTTGGGTGTGGGATGGGGTGAGGGGTGCAGGCTCTGGGAGGGAGTTTGGGTGTGGGAGGGGGTGAGGGGTGCGGGCTCTGGGAGGGAATTTGGTTGCGGGAGCGGGTGAGGGGTGCGGGCTCTGGGAGGGAGTTTGGGTGCGGGAGGGGGTGAGGGATGCGGGCTCTGGGAGGGAGTTTGGGTGCGGGAGGGGGTGAGGGGTGCAGGCTCTGGGAGGGAGTTTGGGTGTGGGAGGGGGTGAGGGGTGTGGGCTCTGGGAGGGAGTTTGGATACGGGAGGGGGTGAGGGGTGCGGGCTCTGGGAGAGCGTTTGGGTGCGGGAGGGGTGAGGGGTGCGGGCTCTGGGAGAGCGTTTGGGTGCGGGAGGGGTGAGAGATGCGGGCTCTGGGAGGGAGTTTGGGTGTGGGAGGGGGTGAGGGGTGCAGGCTCTGGGAGGGAGTTTGGGTGTAGGAGGGGGTGAGGGGTGCGGGCTCTGGGAGGGAATTTGGATGTGGGAGGGGGTGAGGGGTGCGGGCTCTGGGAGGGAGTTTGGATGTGGGAGGGGGTGAGGGATGCGGGCTCTGGGAGGGAGTTTGGGTGCGGGAGGGGGTGAGGGGTGTGGGCTCTGGGAGGGAGTTTGGGTGCGGGAGGGGGTGAGGGGTGCAGGCTTTGGGAGGGAGTTTGGGTGCAGGAGGGGGTGAGGGATGCGGGCTCTGGGAGAGCGTTTGGGTGCGGGAGGGGTGAGGGATGCGGGCTCTGGGAGGGAGTTTGGGTGAGGGAGGGGGTGAGGGGTGCAGGCTCTGGGAGGGAGTTTGGGTGCAGGAGGGGGTGAGGGATGTGGACTCTGGGAGGGAGTTTGGGTGCGGGAGGGGGTGAGGGATGTGGACTCTGGGAGGGAGTTTGGGTGTGGGAGCGGGGGAGGGGTGCGGGCTCTGGAAGGGAGTTTGGGTGTGGGAGGGGGTGAGGGGTGCGGGCTCTGGGAGGGAGTTTGGATACGGGAGGGGGTGAGGGGTGCGGGCTCTGGGAGGGAGTTTGGGTGCGGGAGGGGGTGAGGGGTGTGGGCTCTGGCAGGGAGTTTGGGTGTGGGAGGGGGTGCGGGGTGCGGGCTCTGGGAGAGCGTTTGGGTGTGGGGGGTTGAGGGATGCGGGCTCTGGGAGGGAGTTTGGGTGTGGGAGGGGGTGAGGGGTGTGGACTCTGGGAGGGAGTTTGGGTGCGGGAGCGGGTGAGGGGTGCGGGCTCTGGGAGGGAGTTTGGGTGAGGGATGCGGGCTCTGGGAGGGAGTTTGGGTGTGAGAGGGGGTGCGGGGTGCAGCAATTCATCAATGATAAAGATGGCTGGAATGTAGCTGACAGTTTTGCTGATGATACGTGAGGCTGAGTAGCGTCCAGTCTACTCTCCCATGGCTGTATCAGTGCTGTCAATATGTTGTTAACGCTAGTAAGTTATAAAGGAAACCCTGTAGGGTGCATCTCAACGTGACTACGCCTAAAGTAGGCCAAAGGCTTAAAAGGAAGGGAAAAAGTTAAGCAGCCTGACATTCAGCATAGCTAATGTTTGCAAGCTTGCATAAAATGCTGAATAATGGCAAAACAGATAAAGCAATGGGACACAATGGGGAATTATAAGATCTTGGAAGATAAATTAATGGATGCTGAAGGTTATTAATGCCATCTAGCCATAAATAAACTCTGGATATAAAGACCAATGAAATTGAACAGGATATGCAAGAAGTAATTTAAAAACAATAAAGGAGAGACGTGTATGAAAGATGTAACACCAGGAAGAGGGAAGCAGCAGAGAGATAAGGGATTAAGGTAAGAGTTTAGTACTGTATACTAGAAGTAAAGCAATAATGACAAATGAAATCTTAAATTAACGCATTTTCCAGGGACATTAAAATCAAGAGGTCACCAAAACACAGGAACATAGGAATTGCCCTTCAATTGGTCTCACTAATAGTTAAAACATTCTCTTAATGCGGCATGAGGTTTTATCTCCCCTCCAAGACTTTTTTATTGTTTGTTATATTCTCGGGGAGTATTCTTGTCAGCCACATACATGCCCAAACCCTCTCTGAGGAGAGACAGCGGCAGAGCCAGGTTTTGCAATGGGAGGAGTGGGACGATGAGTCATTGGTTATTCCACTTTCCATTATACCTTTTGGCTTAGTTAATTTCACACATGTTGTCATGCCTGTGTATTTCACACATGAGATCGATCGTGGTTAGCGGGGGCAGGGCTGGAAAGTAAGCCTCCTGCACGTTCACCTGACAGCAGTGTCTCCTGTCTTATGGGACTGGGCCCGGCTCCCCATTCTGGACATTGCAACCTGGTGCCCAGGATTTCAGTGCCTTTCAGATTTGGCCTGGATGCCCCTAGGTCAGGAAGGAGTGGCAGCTGGGCCAAATTTGAGTGAGCGGCATCGCAATATGGCTCAGTGAGTCACGGCACAGGAGCTGGGCCTGGCCCTTCAGGACAAGAGTCGCCGCTGCTGGGCGAGTGAAGAACAGGCTGGTTCTCCAGCACCATGTGAAAAGTCATGTCAGATACCTCCTTTTGTCAATTGGACAATATACCTAAGGGCCGCTGGGCAGGGGGTCAACAATGGAACTAACTGTATGCTTAAAATTTATCACATTCGTTCTTTTTTCCCCTGGATTGGGATTTTAGATTGTAAAATGTTCAGAGCAGCACCTAGCATAGTAGGGTCACCAAATCAGCTGGGGCCTCTAGATACTGCTTTAGTATAAATAAAATAATAATAACTGATTGGGATTGTGTCAGAAGAGCCGAGGTACCAGAAAACATGAAGATATCTGGAAATGGATGAAAATCCAAGTTCACTGTATGGGAACCTTCATGGAGGTGCAGGTTTGTGTTTGTTTTGGCTGCAGTCCTCTAGCGCGGAGCCCTCCAATCCTTCTAAACTACTGCCTGGCCTGCTGCCTTGCACAGGTTTTAATTCCAAAGGAGGAAGCAAAACAGATCCAGGAGCCATTACCTAATATATGTAAAAGCTTGTTAAAGGCGGGCAGTATTGATTGAGCTGGGCAGGTTTCTTAAACAGATCCTAACTCTCTTTAAATGTGTTAGGTACTGAAGTCTTTCGTGAGTCAAAGGTTTGGGTTTGATACTCATTGCTGAAATTTAGTCAGTTCGTTGTTATGACCTTTCACCGCGTGGATACAGAATCCCCTGAATAGAATGTGTCTGAGCAGAATGACCTAGTTGGCCAACTTTCAAATTTTATTTATTTATTTATTTATATAACCAGAGTCAGATTTCCTTACAAAACTTTTCTGTGTAAAGTTGAACATTCTTTCTAACAGAAAAGAACTTTAATTTTCTGAATTAGTAACTTGTCTCTTGTGAAGGGAAAGATGAGTTAACTTGTCCTCAGAACCCAGCCCACTTCAGATGTGGAACACCTCCTGTAACGATGCTGGCTTTGGTGGGACACTTCTGAGAAAGTCAATTCAGGACAAATTGCCTAGACCAGGGCAATTACAGCCCAAAGCTGGGTTCCTTTGCACACCAAGGCAAACCAAACCAGCCTCACAGAGAAGACCTAGGTTTTACCCCACTGGCTAACCATAAGTCAT
Organism: Chelydra serpentina; assembly: GCA_037349315.1. Taxonomy (NCBI): domain Eukaryota; kingdom Metazoa; phylum Chordata; order Testudines; family Chelydridae; genus Chelydra; species Chelydra serpentina. The sequence goes on along the minus strand of JBAIAC010000004.1, from coordinate 23,964,943 downwards.
ATAAGCAATTCCCTTAGACACTCCAGTTTCCCAGTGTCACCACCAGTGCCACTCGTTATGGGGACAAATGGTTATGAAAACCAATACCCCAGTAAAAGAAAAAAAGGTTCTCTTGATCCCAAAGGACCAAGCCCCAAACCCAGGTGAAGCGATAAATTAGATCTTACACAAAATACACACTTATAGCCAATTCTTATTAACTAAACTAACATTTATTAAAAAAGAAAAGAGGGAGAGTTGGCTGAAAGATCAATATACATACAGATGTGAGTTCAATTTCTTGAGGTCCAGATACATAGAGATGAGTTTGTAGTAGCCAAAAGTCCTTTTAGAAGTAGTCCACAGGTTATAGTCCAATGTCCATATTCAGGGTGACTCCATTCAGTGACTGGGGATCTCAATTCTTATGGCTTAGGGTTTCCCCTTCTTGAAACCCAAAGCAGATTTGAGATGAAGGATCGTGTCCCAGGGTTTTTATACAGTTCCAGCAGCTTTTGGCCTGAGAAAACAATAGGCTTAACTTTCATTCTTCTAAACATCATGGCAATTAGCACAGGGCAATTTATCCATTAAACAGTTCAGATACAGCTTACCACAACCTTCAAAGAGACATATAGACAATAATACTATTTCACTCAAGTGTCTTTCTAAATATTAATACTCCTTTTTTTAAAATCTTTGAATCAAAGCTATAGCAATAGACAAGACTTGTCAAGACCTGAGCAAACAGCTACCCTTCTATCTCTAACAATGCAGGCTTGCATTTCAAAGCTCTATTCATTTACATATCTTCCTAACAAGTCTTTAAAGTTCGGCCGTGGGTCATGTCAGTCTGTGAGTTAATTAACTCTTTCTGGCCCTGTGTCACCTTTCAATGAGATATTATATTACACTCATAACGTCACACCTCCCTCTCCACGTTAAACCATAATCTGCCTCCATTTACACTTCTGCTCCTCACTGCTCCTCTATTGGCCTCTCCGTCAAGGAGAGGGGCAGTTACTGTCCTTAGGATGAGGCAAAGAGAACGCATCAGGTTGGTGTGTGGAAGAGGAAACCCTGCAGAGATGGGGCCGAAGAAGAGGAAACCCCACATTAGGGAGGTTATGAAGAGGGGGAGGCTGTTATGGCAGCCAAGAATCTCAGGGGACCCCTGGCCTAACCCTCTCATCATCAACCGTGTGGGCTGCAAGAAGGAGAGACAGGCACTATTATTTCAGCTGTACACCACTGGAGATCCACATAGGCTGAAGTGATGCTTTTGCAGGCAGCTAAACTAGCTTTAGGGTTCCTCTGCACTTGCAGTGCAAGGGATAATCTAGGCAATTAGGGCGAAAGAGTGATAACTGAAAATGAGGATGCACAGATTCTATTGCTTCATTGAGATGGAGACGAACAGGATCATGAGATGTTTAAAGGAGGACCTGTTTTCTCCTCTCTCTCTCTCTCTCTATATATATATATATACACACACACACTCAGGCATAAATATATATATATATATACACTCAGGAAAAATGTTTGAAGATTCATCATGTTTCTGTGGTAATGACTAAACTTTGTGCTGTTTCCTAACAGGTCAGTTGACTCTCAAAACACAACATGTTCAAGATTCTAAAATGGGATTCGTAATCAATGCCATATATTCTATGGCGTACGGTCTTCACAACATGCAGACATCACTATGTCCAGGCTATGCAGGTCTCTGTGATGCCATGAAGCCCATAGATGGTCAAAAACTCCTGGATTCTCTCATGAAGACTAACTTCACTGGGGTTTCTGGGGAGGTGATTTTGTTCGATGAGAATGGAGACTCACCAGGAAGGTACTGTGAATATTTATCAGAAAGTGCAATGCCAGATATGCTGCTTTGTTATTTACTCATGATTTTAATCATAACCATAGAGGGCATCCCCAACAAGATGCTCACTCACCAAGGGAAGGGCTCCAGGTTGACTGTACTCTTTACTCAGTGAGGCAATGTAGTTGCCAAGAAGCCCTGCCTCACTGAATGTACACTGAGTAAAGCAGGACTCTCCAAGTGCAAACTAATGCATCATATAGAGGAGGAAAGATTTAAAGACTTAGAAACATAGTGTTACTTAAAAACATAGACCTGGTTTTTGTGATTTTTCAGCCCAGTGATAGACACATTATTAAATCTAGCTCTAGTTATAAAGTTTGGGCAACATTTTCTTTTCAGGTATGAAGAAGCAGGATTTTTAGCAAGGTCTACCTCTATTTCCTAGCTTCTGCTTTGTCTTCTAGCTGGACTGGTCCCTAGTTCTTTCAGGATTCAAGCAACTGTAGTTAGCAATAGTAGGAGAAAGAATCAGAACTCATTCCCACCTCTTCCCTGTCTTAAATATCTGCATTAGGGTTGCCAACTTTCTAATTCCAGAAAACCGAACACCCTTACCCCACCCACTGCCCCGCCCCTTCCCGAGGCCCCACCCCCCACTCACTCCATCCCTTCCTCCCTCTGTCACTTACTCTCACCCACCCTCTTTCAAGTGCTCATTTTCACTGCAAGGCCCAAACAGGCATATTTATTGTTTTGACAGATGTATTGTCCTAAGTTCAGGTTTCATTAAGGTTACGAGATGCTAGAGATGGCAGCAAAATTGTCCAAAAGGGTAATTTTAAAAAAAATGAAATTTCACAACGTTTTTTGCGATTCTTTCCCTCCTCTCTTCCCATTTTTCATAACCAGCTCCATGGTTTTTGTTCACTAAAGTTATTGTAATTGTATGTGTGGAATTAGGACCACACATTATCCCAGCTGCAATGGGTCCATTAAAGGCCAACTCCTGAAGCTCAGATACAAATCCATAGAGCACAACCACAGAAACGCACACCTGTCCAGACACCTATATAAATAAATATGTAGAAACTGACTCCCACACCTACATGCAGATACACATGCGTATTCATGTGTACACATCATATTTCCACATTATTTCATATTACAGTTGTTGTTTAGTGCCTAGAGACCCCAACTAAGATCAGGGCTCCGGATGCTGGGCATACACATAAAAAGAGAGTTTGCAACAAAGAGTTTATAATGTAGCTAGACAAAGGTGGGGAGAAATGTATGATACATTGGCTCTTCTGCAATTACTAGTCAACAACGTTCACTTTTTAAGAAATAGTACACTTCTTTTAGCATTCCCTTCTCTTTTAAAAACTTGTTATGAAATGAATACACACATATTTTATGTCATCGATTTTTTTGTGCGCAAGCCAGCAAAAGGAATACAAGTCAGCGAGTTAGGCTGCAAATTTTATTCACACGGGTATACACACATACAGCAATACACACACCTCCCTACACAAAGACACGCAGTCTTTTACACACATACAATGCATGCATGCACACACTTTCCTACAGAGACACTTTTTCATACACTTTTCCAGGGGCTGCCTAAATCACCCAGCGGGAAGAGAGGAGGGTGGGCTAAAGGGGGAGAGGAGAGAGTATGGGGAGGGAAAGAGGCCAAGGACGAGAGCAGGGTTCGGGTGAGAGGGGGCAGTGAAGGAGAGAGGAGGGGGTGGGGCATGTGGGGTGGATGCGGATGCAGGAGGAGGCAGAAGGCTACAGGTTCATAAGGATGTGTGGGGCACAGGGGTGTATAGGGACATAATGGGAGTGCAGCAGTGTATGGAGGTGAATGGGGTGCAGGGCTGTGGGGGTGAGGGACATGGGGGTGGTGGCTCTGGGAGGTGGAGGGGATGGGTGAGAGAGTGCTGTAAGGGGCACAGGGCTGGGATGGGTAGGTGTGGGGGGCAGGGCGGGATGGGACGGGGGAGGGATGCAGTGAGGGGGATAGGAGTTCAGGGGTTGGGGTGGGGAGACATGCAGTGACAGGGAGTGGTGGTGCGGGGGGTTGGGATGGGGAGGGATGCAGTGATGGGGGGGTGGTGGTGCCGGGGGTTGGATGGGGAAGATGCAGTGATGGGGGGATGGGAGTGTGGGGGGTGGGATGAGGAGGGATTCAGTGAGGGGGATGGTTGTGCCCGGGAGGTTGGGACGGGGGGAGGGATGCATGGATGGGGGTGCTGTGGGGGTTGGGACAAGGAGGGATGCAGTGAGGGAAATGGGGTGCAGCCCCATTCCCAGCACTCAGAGACGGGGATACACATACCTCGAGCTCCTGGGTGCCGGCGATGGGGCGACAGACCGCGGTTTGCCGCAGGGCGTGCGCCACAGCTCAAGCCCAATCACATGAGGAGGTGAGGAGAAGAGGGCCGGGCAGCAGTGGGAGAGGCTTATGCCGCACTTCCACTAGTTCCTCCCCTGCCCTGACTCAGCCAATGGGAGCAAGGCCTGTGGGCAAGGGGCGGGGCAGCATGCGGATCCCTCCCCAGCTGCCCCTAAAGCTAGGAGCTGGACATGCTGACTGCTTCCCGACCCAGGAGATGTGCGGCACGGTGGCTAGAAGGGATCCTACCAGCCCCACTGCACGGTGCGGTGGTGCCGCCAACCGGACAGTCAACGGCCCCATTGTCAGTGCTGACTGGAGCCGCCAGGCCCCCTTTTTGACCAGGTCTTCTGGTCCAAAACCGGACACCTGGTCACCCTAATCTACATCCCTGATTAAGCAAACAAACATTAACACAATTGTATTTTTGTGAAGCCTGAATCTGTTTCTCCTTGAGTCTTTTCCCTTTACTTTCAAGTGTTTCTGATGGTCATTTATTCCATCTAGTATGTTGAGAAGGTGGCTGTTTTTATCTTGCCCCCTTTACATTTTAATTAGGATAAGCTAGCCCTTAGAACCCACTAACTGACATTCCCTTGATATCACAAGGTCCATCCAAATATATTGAAGTCTATCTTAGTGTTGTGAGAGAGATGGCTTTCATATGCAAATCAGAAAGTATATTTGAGTGCTACAACACAAAGGTTTTTCCTGCCCGTGCTGTATCCAAGTTTTATTCTACTGCAGGCGTGGCTTCCTCTTGGATAAAGAGAGGTGTTATATGGTAGTATGGTTCTCTCCACTCAATATAACACAGCCTAACACAGCATTATAGATTAAAACCCCAAGGGACCACTGTGATCATTCAGGCTGACCTCCTGCATAACATAGGCCAAAGAACTTCCCTGAATTAATTCCTATTTGAACTAGAGTATGTCTCTTAGAAAAACATTCAATCTTAATCTTTAAATTACCAGTGATGGAAAAACCACCACAACCCTTGGTAATTTGCTCCAGTGGTTAATTACCCTTACTATTAAAATTTTAACCTTATTTCCTAATTTGTCTAGATTCAGCTTCCATGGATCTTGTTATACCTTTGTCTGATCAGTTGCAGAGACCTCTATTATTAGATTTTTCTTCCCCATGTAGGTACTTATTGACTGTGATCAAGTTACCCTTTAACCTTCTTTTTGATAAGCTAAACAAATTGTACTGCTTACAGAATAAGCTATTGGACCTTCACTTTAGCTGATGTCGTCTAGCAAAGTAAGTCTAGCAACTTACCGGTACAGGGCTGGGCTGGGGGCTAGCTCTGGCCCCCAGAAGGGGCGGAGCCCCATGTGAAAGGGGTGGGGCTGAGGGGGTCAGAGCCAGCCCCAGCCCACCCTGTATGGGTAAGTGCCCTCCCTCCTTCCCTCTCCTCCTGCCCCCCCCACTGGGGTAGCAGCAGCAGCCGGGGGCTCTGGGGGCTATTTAAAGGGCCCGGGGCTCCCCTGCCTCTACCGCCCCAGGCCCTTTAAATTGCCTCCTGGGGAAACCGGGCTGCCCTGGTATGGCGCACCGGCTCTTGCTGGTATGCCGTACCGGGGCGTACCGGCTTACTTTCACCTCTGGATGTAGGGCTCTCAAGTCTCATAATGGTCAGCATTCATGTCAGTGCATAGTATTATAGCATATACCACAGTTATTTGCTGTTTTGGCCCATTTAGTTCCTCTCTCTAATGTACCCTGTGTTCCTTACCACTATACAGTCTGCATATTGGTATTCATTTTCAATACTGAATAAATCAAAGCAAGTGCTGCTAATGAGGGAAAATGGGAATGTTAATTATTTATAATGTGATACTGATTTAACATAGCGGACAATTACTAGTGTGTTAAGATTTTGTATAATACTTTAGAACAGTGAAGTTACTCCAGTTGCCTCCCATTTGACACTGCTTCCAAGTGTAAATGAACAGTTTTATGTGAATAGACTCCTAAACACGTTCTACTTTGGGACATGCAAGCTATCATTATTATACCTTATTTTATTTTATGTCTTTGTTTTGGCCTAAATCATCACACCTGATCTAAATTGGTGTTATGGTTGTTACTGTTGTGCCTAAGTGCCCTTGTGTTCAGATAAATAACACAAATACACTCCCTGCCCCAGAGAGCTCAAGATTTTGACAATATACAACAAATGTTCAATCCTGCAAGATGCTGAGCATTCTAGCCTGGAACCAGCAAAGCCCTTAAGCACATGCTTAACTTAAAGTACACAGGTAGGCTCATGGAGGATTTAAATCCATTTGTTTAGGAGAGATAGAGGGAGAAAACTTGGAGAAAACAAAGTAACATGTAAGAAATTGTCTTTCATAAGAAGAAAATTATTAGCTAATCAATATCATGGAAACTCTAAAGAAGGAATTGAAAACCCAAGTAAAGAGGGCGTTAGTGTTCACACTGGACTTTAGCAACAGGGTAACTGCAGTCAGCACCTTCACCATGCCAATTCATATGTTCTGAAACTGAATTTGCAATAAGTATTTTGCCCTGTGCATTGGACAACGCTGGAAACTTACATTACCGTCTGGTCCCTGGCTCCCTAAAGCACCCAACAGTCCTCACAGCATTATCTCAAGCTAGTTTCAAAGAAGCAGTAGCTACTGAACAACCAAGGTAGGTAAAGGACTTCTTAGCACTGGGAATTTCTGCCAGTCCTATTCTGAGAACAGGACTTCCGAGAGATATAGAATGAAAAGGGCAATAGTTCACTATATTTTATTAGGAGTTCCCTTCCATTTTTCCCAGTGTGATGTTTACACACAGTTCTTTTGTAACTACTTCAGGTTTCATTGTCTTTGGCTGCAGAAGTATGTTAAATATTGGCATTAAAGTTTCTCCTTCTGAATGGTGATCCTCATAAAACAGCATTATAAGGAATGTTGCAATATCTAAGGGCTTGTCTTCACTACCCGCCGGATCGGCGGGGAGCAATCAATCTATCAGGGATCGATTTATCGCGTCTCGTTTAGACGCACTTAATCAATCCCCGAACGCGCTCCTTGTCGACTCCGGAAATCCACCTCGGTGAAAGGCGGAAGCAGAGTCGACGTGGGAGCGGCAGCGATCGACTCGCCGCCGTTCTCACGGCCAGGTAAGTCGATTACGATACGGCGACTTCAGCTACGTTATTCACGTAGCTGAAGTTGCATATCGTAGATCGACCCCTCCCCTCTAGTGTAGCCCAGGGCTAAGGAAGCGAAGTATGGATCCCATAGGTACGTCTGGGACAACTATTTTTTTAAATCCCCAAAAGATCATCTTTTGCCACTTATCCCAATGCCAGGCTTTACCACCATCAGGCAGCATTTTGAGTGGAGCATTTAATTGTGTGGGGGTGGATTTGATTAGCTGTGATAACGTGCCCAGGAATCTCTCTGAAAGGCCTATTTGTTTTGGGGTCTTTCCATTTCGACAGGTCTTTCCCCTTTCCAGCTGAGCTCCTATGTCATTGTGTATGTGTCCTACATAACTAAACTGATTCAAACCAATCTACCATTTCTTCTTGCTTAATTTAAGGTTTGTTTTAATGCCACACTGCACAAGATTAGACAGTCTTTTGTTGCAGTGTTGATAATTTTTTGCCCATAAGAGCAAGGAAAATAAGTATGACCCAGACCCACTAAAATACAACTCTTCTTCCCGGCTCTGTGGTGGATTAATTGTTTCTTCTGGGCTATAGTGTTAAGCCAGCTTCTGAAATCACTCAATAACACTTAATCTTACCGTCAGCTTTTACTTTCTTTCTCAGTGGCACAGGACTTGATATGGTGCTTGTAGCTCTGCCACTGACCTACTGTGTGACCTTGGTCAAGTCTCTTCATCTCCCAGCCTCAGTTTCTCCATCTGTAAAACAGGCACAATGATATCTTCCTTTAAAATACTTTGAGATCTGTGGATGAAAAAATGCTGTGTAAGTGTTTTGTTTGTGATGTAATTGTTATACTTTTAGTGGCACACTGGGAGCTATATCAGTGTGATATATTATATCCTCACTGATTCCCTGTGTGTTAAGCACTTCATCAAAACATTTTTATCTTGTTTAGTAGACCCTTTAAACTAATGCAGGTGACTCTCTAACCTGTGCACACAGGGAACTCCTATTTTACGCTTTGAGAAATATCTGTCCTTATGTAAATATGACAGTGTGGCTTGGTTTTGTGGCCTTATTTTTTGCCCACTGTCTGCAACAATCTTAATTATCAATTTAAGCACTTAATAGTCGCTAATTTTTTTATAAATGCTTGCAGTGACTACGTTGCACTCAGCTTCACTATCTATTTTGAAATTAATTGATCATTTACTTTCATAGTCATGTACTAATGTCTTGTGCAATCTTGTTCTGTACAATTAAGATACTCAGTAAGGGAGAGGTTGTTAGCATAGCCTTAAAAAAACTGCATTACTCTCCGAGTATGTTGTTGCCACTAAGTGAACCCTAAGATTACTAGGCCAGCAGGAGGGATGATTCAGTGATTAGGGTACTATTCAGGGACTTAAAAGACTTGGGTTCAAGTCTTGGCTATCCCACAGTCTTCCTATATGACCTTGGGAAAGCTGCTTTGTGCTTCGGTTCATCTTTAAAAGGGGCTAACAGTACTTCCCTACTTCACAGGTGTGTTGTGAGGACACATACACTGAAGACTGTCAATCACCCAGACAGTACAGTAATGGGAACCACAGAAGAACCCAAGATAGAGCTCACAGAGATTAGAGAACAACATTTTCCTTTTTTATTGTTTCAGTTAGTGCATTTGGCAGCAATTTGTGTCTAGTCAGTTTCACGATTTCCCCTGCTAGGCAGTTGTCAGTCAGTTTCTCCCGTACTCTATAGGGATCTTTCACACAGCAACAGGGCAGAGAAAAACTTTGTTTAAAAAATGATAGGATAATATGCTTATATAACTGCAACAATAGGCAGGGGAGACTCAGTGGTCCATGTAGCACTGGAAATACTTTAAACTTTTTTTTAATTGATTAGATTTTGATTTGATAGTGCTCCTTTAAATCAAAAAGATTTAGTGACTGTATCCTAAACTCAGCTGTTCGTGTGTTTCATTGTGTGTTTCAAAAGGTATGAGATTATGAATTTTAAGCAAATGGGAAAGGATTACTTTGACTATATCAATGTTGGAAGTTGGGACAATGGTGAATTAAAGATGGATGATGATGAAATATGGTCAAAGAAAAATACTGTCATCAGATCGGTCTGCAGTGAACCATGCGAAAAAGGCCAGATAAAGGTAAATAAGGTGCTTTTTTATTGTATTGATGTATTATTTGCATAGTCTTGAAATGTTACCCAGAATGTTTGTCAAAATTTTCAACCCTGAGAACCCAAAGTCAAGATGTTAAAACCAGTTTTGGCACCTAAATAAAAAGTGCAAAAAGTTGTTTATGTGATTACTGCTTCTTTCTACTCTTTTCATAATTGTCTCATTATTTTCTTGTACTCCCCTATTGTCTGTCTGTAGCCATCTGTTGCTTCCTGTTTTATACTTAGCTTGTAAATTCTTTGGGCAGGGACCATCCTTTTGTTCTGTGTTTTTGTACAGTGCCTAGCACAATGGGGTCTCAATACCTGATTGGGGCCTATAAGAACCATCCCAAAGCAAATAAACCCATAATAATTATCATCATTTAGGTGCTATAATCTGGATTTAGGCAAATAACTTTGTCACCCAATTTTGAAATGTTTAGCCTTAGTTCTTAAGAGCCCTTAATTTCTTATTATTAACAATAATACAGTAAACACAGGAAAACAATCTTTCATTAATTATTAATATGTTTAAAGGAGACTCTCATGAAAAAGGTAAGTAACTTGCTGGATTTGCTAAAATCACAACTCTGTTTGGCTTAGGGACTGTCATGTTCCTTTTTTCATTAACTAGTCTGCAAGTTGTTAGTCTATAATTTAGGGGGCAAAGGGGCTCCCCCTGAATGAGAAGATTCAATGGCAAAATTTGACATCTGTATGAAAAGAGCACAGGAACATGGACATGATTCTGCTCTCAGTGAAAGTGATGTGAACCAGGAGTAACTCACTGAAGCAAAACGAGATAGCAATGTGTGATCAAAATCAGGCCATGGTCTGCAATAACAATAAGTGTTCATGAGGGTTAAAGTTAATGATCTGGCTTCAAAACAAGCAATACGTGTGGCGAACAGCGTCACTGTACTAGAGATAGGCCCAGGTCACAAGTTTTGGAGCTGGATCTAAATCTTCTGATATTTCAGGCATGTTTGGATCCAGAATTTGGTTAGTGCCTGACTCTACTCTTCACCATGGATCCTAGTTCAGGAAAGCACTTAAGAATGTGTTTAAAGTTAAATGTTCTGCATCAGGACCCATATCTGTAATCTTCTTTCTTTTTACATTTGATTGTTGAGTATAAATCCGAAATTGTCTTTCACAGACAAAAGCCCATGTGCTAAAATAGGGGATGAGGTCTGGCTCCATTGAATGAAGTCAATAGAAGTTTTACCACTAACTTCAGTGGAGCAAGGATTTCACCCAGGGAATCTAGATCAGGGATCTCAAACTCAAATCACCACGAGGGCCATATGAGAACTAATAAATTGGCCCGAGGGCCGCATCACTGAAACCTTTTCATACAATGATACAAAAGTATAGTCAAAAATGAAAAAAATGAAGAGTAATATAGTATTCTATTAAAAGTCAATGTATCAACTTTTTAAAAACTGTAATGCAAAGAGGGGTTTTAATAAAATATAAACACTCAGTAATGTTTGGAACTTGGCTGCCAGTGGAGTCGGCGCCTATGGCGGGCCGCAGGAAATAATTCCGCGGGACGCATGTGGCCCGCGGGCCGCGTGTTTGAGACCCCTGATCTAGATGCACGCAAAGCAACTGTATCCCATTATTCAGCAGCATCTAGCATGTCCCTTCCTGTATGACCTTATGCAAACCAAATACAGGACAATCCAGAACACCTGAAGTATTCTGGAGACATCAACATTCTTTGAAGAATCACAAGAACAACCAGCAGGAGATTGGCCTGGGGAAAATAACTGCAGTTGAAAAAAGGATGAGATTTAGTTAAATAGGGCTGGATAAATTGGGGGAGGAGTTACAGTGCAATCAACTGCAACTGACAGCAGTTAGATGTTAAAGAAATGGGCAGTGAAACAGCTGAAAAGTCCATTTAACAAACACATCTGACAGGGGGCTTGATCCTGAGGTTTGCTAAGAGATTCTTACTCACTCCTGTGGGAGTTGTGGGCATTCCCAATCCTTCACAATCAGAGGAAATTTTTTGGAAATCTTCCAGTCTGTTTTCTCATTTACTTATTTCTTCGGGTGATTTTGCCCTTTAAGAATCTAATGTAAACAACCACCTCTCTTTGTAAGCTCGCTCAAAGCCATTGAAGGAGATTTATTTCCCAGGTTTCCGCGCTATACAGCAGCCTTTCAGGACTTTGGTTGACTATGCTCCTTTGCATGTGATTAAAATCCCAATTGGTGACATTTGTTTGTGAAACCATGTTCTGAACTGATCCCTACGAAGGCGAGACAAGGCAGCCAAATTCTGTAGTTGTTTAAAAATGGTAAGAATAATATTAGCAAAAGGGGCTGCCTCAAAAAAAAAAAAAGGGCTTATCTCTATTAGAAACAGTGAGTAAAAAAGGGACTTTGAAAATAAAATAAGGGTACGTCTATACTACTCGCCAATTCGGCGGGTAGTAATCGATCTATTGGGGATCGATTTATCGTGTCTCATCTAGACACGATAAATCGATCCCAGAAGCGCTCTCCGTTGACTCTGGAACTCCAGCATGGCGAGAGGCGGAAGCGGAGTCAACGGGGAAGTGAGCCTGCGCCGCGTGGACCCGAAGTAAGTAAATTTACTTCGATCTAGGATACGTCGACTTGCGTATCCTAGATCGATTCCCCCCCCCAGTGTAGACCAGCCCTAAGGAACCTCAGCAGCATTAAAGAAAATCGATTTAAAAAACAAATCTAATTGCACTGTTAAATGTTCATTTCAGGTGATACGTAAAGGAGAAGTCAGCTGCTGCTGGACCTGTACACCTTGTAAGGAGAACGAGTTTGTCTCTGATGAATACACATGCAAGGCATGCCAGCTGGGCTCCTGGCCCACCGATGACCTTACAGGTAATTGAGTTATTGTTGTGTTTAAAACCCAGCAAAAGTCAATGGAAATGTTCGTACACTTTATACGTGAGTTGGAGAAATATATGCACTACAAACCTAAATATTAGGGGTGTTTAGATTTTGTTTAGCCTAGAGTTTGGGTCCACGTTTGAACTGAGGCTGGCATCTGTAATCATGGTTCAAGCTGATCTCTGTGAATCTTTGTCACAAACCAGAGGAAAATTCATTGGATGAGCTATTTCCAAAGTTCTGAGCCACTGGATCTAGAAAACAGGCGTATTCTTGTTTTAGATCAAAACTGAGCCAAAATCATTGGGGTAGGTTCAGATATGAACCTTCCAAAAATGGGCAGGAGATAAGTTGTTGGATAGAAGTTGAGTAGGGTCCAATTTTAGGTGCCTCTGTTTTGCTCCAAAACAGGCGCAAAATAATTCTGTGAAACGCCAGTGTTTTCCATCCAAATTCTAGCCAGTTGAGAGACCCTCTGCACAACTTCCTGTGCAGATTACTCCTCCCAAAAACACAACTGATCAAAGAAGCGTCAAAATTTGTAATAGTCTTGGGTGCACCAGACAGTCTGAGCTAAAACACAGGAATGATGTCCTCCCGGCTCTGGATAATGTGCCTCTGTGTTTCAGTGCAAGGAAGTCTGAAGCATATCTGTTAGCAGATTTTGAGATGATCAGTGTATGGCCTCAACACTGGTACTGCCCGGTTTTCTCCTAACTGCCTAAAGATAGCACTAGTATTCAAAGATTTTTATTACATGAACACCTCCAAATGCCAGCCACGGATTAGGTTCTCATTAGCTGGGCTGTGTACAAACAGGTAGCAAAAGGCAGTCCCTACCCCAAACAGCTGGGAATCTTGGTTCATGACAAGATGGATGAAACAAATGGATGGGGTGTGGAGAAGGGAGAATGAGATGATAAGAAACAGAGAGAGAGAGAGAAAGTGTTGTGTGTGTGTGTATGTGAGTGTGTGCTGAAGAACCAGCCAGAATTTGCCATTTAGGATATAGAGATGATATTGATCTTAGACTAAATATTTCTCTTGCTGTGTAAGAAAGCTATAGTACTCTAATGCTTGCAGCACTAAGGTATCTATTTACCAGATACACAATTTTAAAGAAAGTAGCTTTTTTTACCATTTTCATGCTTACTGCTTCATATCAATACATGCACTGCTACATTTTTATAGATCATTCTTCTGCTTGATTAATTCCATTTAATGTCCTCGCTGTTGCTGAAACTGGCAGGTGTACATATAAAAGTACCTGTGGGTGTCTGTGAAAAACAGTGTGATCTGACCTCTGTTCTTTAGCACTGTATTAAAAACCAGCTTCTAAAAAATGCTTTTCTGGGGGGTCAGTAGGGTGGATGCAGCAATAATGTTTTATAATCATATCTAAGGTCACCAGCTTTTATAGCTTGTAAAGAAAATGCATTTCAGTCTAGCCTTGTTTTTAACATAAGCTTTGCGGGAGGGGAGAAGAGAGAGAGAGAGAGATTGGATATTTTGTATTCTGGCAGGAAATTTCCTTCGGTTTTACAAAGCACACACGAGTCTCCTTGAAATGCCCTTATGTTTGCTATTGCAGCAATCTGTGCCTCCTCACTGCAAGATAAAGCCGTGTCATAGGTAATAATGACAGCTTCACAAAGCTTCATTCATAAAAAGCTGATTGGAAAAAGTCTTTCTTCCACTATCTCCTTCAGATGAGAGTCTTGATGCTGTGCCTTCCTGGAAATATATTAACTCCACACCTGAAAAGGATGGCGTTTCACTGTTTACCATATATTGGCAAACAGCTATTGGCACACCTGTAGCATCTCACTGTTTGCCAGGTATTGGAGCGCTGATCAAATCTCTCCTGGCTCATTTGACAAAACGTTGCTCCATCTTTCCTCTGCTCAATGGCCAGGATCGGTTTTATGCCACAGACTTGATTAAATGAAATGGCGAGGAGCTGGGAGGTTGCCAGTGGGGAGAAATTGAGCTTGGTATATCCCTTTACTCATATGTTTGTAGGACATGAGAACGCAAATGTGTTTTGAGAAGGGAGGCAGAACAAATGGTGAAAAACTATTGTCAGAAGCAGAAAATGAGGATTAAGACACGAAGAAAAAGTTTAAAGTCCAAATGTATTCGGAGGGAAGAGAAAATTTCTGTTGATAAAGGCAGTCACTGGAAAATACCTCTGACACTATCTAAGAGTAAACGCTAGAGGCCAGGAAAACAGTGATATGTGGCCAAAATTTTAACTAGGGGATCCCTCACAACTTTTCAGCCATACATGCAACATTCCCTGGGTAAAATACTTCTCATCCCCTTAGACAATTCCTGCTTTCCCTTCCCAAAACCCATCAATTCCATATTCTTCCCACTCCCAAATCCATCTATCTTTCCATCTCCTCCCCACCCTGATATCTCCCAAACCCCTGTACCCCTTCCTCCCCAGTACCTCCTCTTGGGGGCTCCTTTGCATGGCACCTGCTCTTCATAAAGTCAGCAATAGTGGTGGTGGTTTTTCCTGTGATAATAATAGTGGCAAGCAGGATGCCCTGAAGTCTCTGATAGTAGGGCGGTTGATTGGGTGATAATGGGACTGTGCTGGTAGTGATCTGGGTTGGAGTTTGTGCAGCCCTGGCTTCTTGATTGGCAGGTGTCCTCTGATTGCTGGAGGTCTCCTTGAAGTTGGTGTGTAGGGATAGGGAAACAGGTGCCCCTTGGCTGGTGTGTGGGGAAAAAAATCTCCGGGCTCCATTTCATTGGGGGCAAGGCAGGAGGGCACTGGTGGGGGAGAAAGAAGTCTGGGTGCTGTGACTCCAGGACTTCCACTCTACATCAGAAGCTTTGCCCTACCTCCTCTCGCCCAGCCCTAGTGCAGCTGGAGGAGGTTGAGAAGACTGTGTGGAGCATCTCCCATGCTCATTTTGAGGCACTAGTGGGTGACTCAAGAAGGGAGCTTGAGATATCTTAAAAGGGACTGATTTTCAGGAAGCTTTGAGCACTAGTCACGTTTGGAAAATGTAGGCCTTACTGAAGAAAAGGAAGAGCTAAGAAAGCAGTTCAACAGGAAAGACAAAGATGGATACTTTTCAAATTTGCAGTAGGACTCTTCATTAAATGTTATATTAATAGCATCCATATTTGTTCAGGGTGGCTCTCTTCCCCCATATAAAGGTTTATGAGACTATTACAGCCTTTAAGCTAACACAGCTGGGTCTTTCAGCTCAAGCAATAGTAGCTCGTGGGTTTAGATCCAGAGGTCCCTCGTTTAATGACCAAGCCAAGGGTATTGTCTGGATTAACTCTACAGTGGAGGGAGGAGAGAATCCAAACATTTTCAGACAGAAACAAGGGGATTCTCTTAACAGCCAATCCAAACCCCAGTAAAATGAATGGGAGTCATTCCAGGGACTGCAATGGAATTTGGATCAGAAATAATATCTCATTGGTTCCCTAGGTGATCACATTGTTTTTGAGGGCACAGCCTTCTGTGTCCAAAAAGTAAGAGTGAGCTCAGGAAGAGAGTTTCATATTAGTGTTGTTTGAAATTCCAGTGCTGCATTGGTGTATCTTGGGGATATCCTGTTCCAGCTGACTCCTCTTTCTTTGTTTCCTTTTCCTTAATGGCTGATTTCAAAACTTTTTTTTGGGGGGTGGGGGGTGGGGGGTAAGTCACACTTTGTGTGACTTGTGACACTGCACATGAGTGATAGCAACCAAGTTTTAGCAGCAGCTACTTTGGGGGCCGGAACGGAAGGTAAATACTATTAATATCAGCAACATTTGGTTCTTCTTCCTAACGTGCTCTGCATGTGCTGGCTATTTGATTTTCTTAGCTGGATTCAGATGAGATTAGGAGGAAAGATATTTCGCAGTTCATTGAAATGTTTTCATTTTCTTTTTTCTTTCTTTGTTTGGATGACTGTTTGTACACAATGACTGAATGTCAGAAATAGATTTCGCTTTTTCATCACAGTTACAAAAAACGTTTTCATTTGCTGTGGCAAAACAAAGGAAGGGCATTATTACAGCTATGGCCTGGTCTTGTGGTCTGATGGTCGTATTGGACAGATGTAGCCAAATTATGGCCCTGTTCCGAGCCCCTCGTTGTCAGGGACTAGGTTTGTGTATGGATTCTAACCCTGGAGAGGCAGGAACTGGGAAAATCTGCTTCACCCTTAGGCAGCCCATGTTATTACCATTTGGAGTAGCAGGGAAAGGCTGCAAAGGATGTTGTGTTCGCTCCTCTTTGTCTGGGGGCAGGTGGAGTAGGAGCCCTGGATACTTCATGAAAACTGGCCTTGGATTTAATAGTGTGGATAAACAGTGAGAAAATGGGAAGAGCCCAACCCCAGAAAACAAGAAAACAGGCATTTGCAGTGCACTCTCCGTAGAAAGAGCTTGACAATTCCATGCTGTATTCCATACAAAGCATTCTGTCAGCGAGAGCCTGGGATCAAAACTGATCTAGTTTTGTAAGTACTGAACAAAAATGACCCCTTGCTTTGTACTGTGTACAGTTCTTCACTCTCTCTCACAGAAAGCGACCAATTCCCAGGAAGCAATCACTGCTCAGTCTTGGTTTCTGGCACAGTTCGTTTGACAGCTTATAAAAAGCACAGGCCAGGGTTGAGTTGCATTGGCAAGTCTCTAAGGATGCTTTGAGATGCTGATTGCCTGCTCCTGCCAGGTGCTGAGCACCCTCAACTCCTGTGGAAATAACTGGGAGATGATATGCAAAGCACCTGGTAGGATCAGACCCTAGGTACTTAAGCAATAGAAGCTGCTAAAATCATGCATGCACACACATACACAAGAACACTTTTACAACAAAAAGAATGAGGAGTACTTGTGGCATCTTAGAGACTAACACATTTATTTGGGCATAAGCTTTCGTGGGCTTGTGCCCAAATAAATGTGTTAGTCCCTAAGGTGCCACAAGTACTCCTCGGTCTTTTTGCTGATACAGACTAACACGGCTACCACGCTGAAACCTATTTTACAACTGTAGCTCTCAGTTACGCTTCTTATGTCATCATAAGTAAAAATAAAGATACTGTGGTCAGGAATTAGCTGTCAGTTCTGAGGATAATGCACAAGGCAGAAGAGGATCTGGCTCATATTGACTCTGCCACTATAATGGCATTAAAATCTTGCTTTTGTCAGTAATTTGAACAGCTGTAACTCAGACACACAAGGATCAGATACAGGGAGAGTGCAATTTTACACAATTGCTTTTATGACTGCAAACACTCCTCGGTACAGAACATTTATTGCTTCCATCATAACTTATTGTTTTCTTCTTTCTTTGCAAAATTAGATTTGGTCATTTGCATAAATTATGCTTTTGTCAGCCTTTGGGGGAAGACGGAATGAGTGAAGGGATGAATCAAGGCATAGCGCAGTTATATTGTGGTCCGGGATCATTGGATGGGGTAGGGTTTTTTTTCTCCCCGTTCTGAGGAGAGCTGCTGTGTCTTAGGTGTTTAAGATGGTTTGTATTTAGTGAGGAAAGATTGTAGTTAAGGTGTTGACCTCAGACTCAGAAAATCTGGGTTTAATTTCTGGCTTTGCCAACTGGTTTTCATTGGGATTGATCTAAAAGTTATTAAAGTCGATGATGGTCTTTCCACTGACTTCAATGAGATTTGGGTCAGGCTCTTAAATCTCTGTGCCTGAGTTCTCCATCTGTAAAATGAGGTTTACAATATTTCCTTTCTCTTGCCCTTAGTCTATGTCCACACTGCCCTACAGTTTGGACTATGGGGTGTGAATAACAGTGTGCACCAAAATGCTGTGCTGTAACTCCCCTGTGTGGACCCTGCAGGTGCAAACTATAAGATTCCTAGTTTGCGATAATGTAATCTTATTTGAAGAGGGCGCCTGCAGCATCCACACTGGGGGAGTTCAGCGCAGCACATTGGCACACACTGCTACTGACACCCCCACAGTCCAAACTGTGGGACAATGCAGCTAAGCCCTTAGTTTATCTTATCCATTTAGATTACAAGGTCCTCAAAGCAGGTCTATGTATTTATACATTGCCTAGCACGATAGGGCCTCTAGGGTTTCAAAGGAATCCAGAGAAATAAATAAAATAAATAACATTATCATGATCAGATCCCAAGGGTGAATACTACACGTCTTTAAACTTTTCTCACTGCTGAAGAAATTGTTCAGTGATACAGAAGATCACAAATGAATGTAATTTGTAACACTGTAGAGATTGTGCCCCAGATAATGTCATCTATATTTTTCACAAAATGTAGCTGTTTCCAGTCAACATGTGAGCTGGCCTGTAATTTGTAGTTTTCACATCTCAGAGATTGAGAGACATTTTTATGGGATAGAAGATCCTGCATATCAGAGTACTGTGCACACAACTAAGTGTATATAAATGTTGCAGCGTGTTGGTGCGAACATCTTTTTCTCTTACAAGTCAAAGAGCAATAAAGGGGGAATTCTTGTCTATCTACATATCAATTTATTTCTGAGGTGCTAATCCCCTTGGCCGGTAGGCAGCTAAATGTCTAGCCTCTGATACACTCATACAGCTTTATTCCACCTTTGTACCACCCCTCATCCAATCCTAGGGTGAGCCTGGGGCCAATTTGCTCTCCGCACAACATAGTGCACCTTCAAGACAGTGCTAAACTGCCCTGGCTGCTAAAAGCTTTTCCACCAACCCGAGATTGCTCCCAATGCACCCGAGGGGGCAGGAGAGAGGGCTGTTGTATCTATACCACCTGGGAATGCCCTTCTGGCTGAGGATTCCCCAGCCAACCAGTCAAGCAAGCTTTTCAGATGTTTTGCCCTGCCAATGAGGTCAAGTAGGTGGAAGGTATGTCCAGGCATATGTCTGGTAGAGCAGAACTGGGCTCCTTTATGTATAATGCATTTTTCAGTCTTGACATTAGTTTAATCTTGGCCAATAAATCTGGCATCGTGTTCAAAATCTTTTTTCCCTTTTCCTTCTTTTACTTCATGTGATCCTCTCCTTCAAAGTGCCATTCTCAGAAACCATTACCTGCAAATATGTGTATACGATAACCTTGCTGATCATCATTTCATAAAAAAACATTCCGTCTTTAAATTTAATTGAGGAATAAATCATTGCATATAGTTTAGCTTCCTCCTAATAAAATGAAGGTGGATAAATAGCCTGAGTTTTCATCTCTTTGTGGGAATTTTATTAAGGGAATCTAAAAAAGAGTAATAAACCCTGAAAGGCGTGAAATAGGCTGGAACGGATGATAAGTGCATACCCATGAGTCACCTCTGTTGCAAAGTTAGGAGCCATCCTAAAACCATCCCTTGTTTCTTTGTGCTGTGTATAAAGGCCGGTTGCCAGGAACAGATCATTTTCTAATGTTTTCTGCTCCAGAAATCTACAGGCAGCATTGTGAATATAAAATACCAAAGTGGTCTCAGCAAACATGAATTAAGTGATCCTTTGGTAAAATGGAAGATGGACATATAGGTCATTGAGGTCCTTTTAGTCTTATAATATATTGGGAAATGGTGGAATACACATGCAGGTGCTATCTTAAGAAAGCATTAGTGTGATTACATATCACAAATTGACTCTCCCGCCAATTTTACACTGGTGTAACTTCATTGACTTCAGTGGAATGACTCTTGAATTATGCCAATGTCAGTGAAATTAGAATCAGCCCCCTAATCTTCAGGATAAATAAGATGCATATTCTCATTAAAGTGAATGGGAGCAGGGCTGGCTCCAGGCACCAGCTTTCCAAGCTGGTGCTTGGGGTGGCATCGAGAATGGGGCGGCAGTCCGAGTCCCTCGGCGGCAGGTCCGCCGCTCTTCCCGCCGCCAGATTGCCGCCCCGGGACTCGGACTGCTGCCCCATTCTTGCATGCCGTGGCGGCAATGGGGTGGCAGGTCCGCCGCTCTCCCCTTGCCGCCGCAGACTGGGACTGCCTGTGTTGGGGGCGGAACCCCGACGCAGGCAGACGTAGCAGGGCCCCACCCTCGACGCAGGTAGGCGTCGGGGGCGGGGCCCCACTACGTCTGCCTGCATTGGGGCGGGGCCGCCGCCCCTGCTTGGGGCAGCAAAATTGTGAGAGCCGCCCCTGAATGGGAGTCACACAGGTAACTTTTAGTAATGTTAATGAAAGTGATTCATAAAATTCCAAATGTCCTTTTTACACTAAGAAATGGTGATAACTTCATTACTGCCATGAAAAGCTTTTCATGCTAAGACTGCTACAATTACGAATGCCATATTAGTCTGCATGTAGTAACTAAGGGCCAAATTGTGTTACACCAGTATGCCAGTAAATGTGTTCCTCTGTCTTCTTAGCTACACTGATGTCAAAGGCTAAATGATCCACATCCTTATGGTATTTCCATGGAGAAACAGATCATTCCGCCTAGCACCTTTGCCATGTACCCTATTGATTTTTCTTGACATATTGTGGATAACTGTATTTTCAGTGACACTCGTGTTTGGGTGCATAATACAGAAACAATGGAAAGAGACTAATTGGACTTAATATGAGAAGGGGTTATTTTTCTTGCAATGAATTCTGCCTTTAATAACATAAGTGATATCGGCAGGAAACAGCTTAGGGAAAACCCTAATACCCCCCAAAGTAAAGGAAAGAGACAAAGAGGCATTTTCTTGTGATATGAACACAAGGCTCAGACATAGAACCTTCTAAACTCCAGTCCAAATTCTTACAATTAGTGCTTGTCTACATGGGGTCACCCAGGACCGGTGCAAGGAAGTTTTGTGCCCTAGGCAAAACTTCCTTGCACCAGCCCTGTGCCCCCACAACTAACCCCCCCCCCCCACACGGCAGCCAGCTCCCCCCCACCCATGGCAGCTAAACCCCCCACCTGCGGCAGCCAGTTCCCCCCCGCAGCAGCCAGTGCCCCCTCCACTGCAGCAGCTCCCCACCACCCTGCCCGTGGCAGCTAAGCCCCCCACCCGTGGCAGCCAGCTCCCCACCGCGGCAGCCAGCCCCCACCCCCGCGGCAGCTCCCCATCCCCCGTGGTGGCTCCCCACCGCCCTGCCCATGGCAGCTAAGCCCCCCGCCCATGGCAGCCAGCTCCCCACCGCGGCAGCCAGCCCCCACCCCTGCGGCAGCTCCCCATCCCCCGTGGCAGCTCCCCGCCACCCTGCCCGTGGCAGCCAAGCCCCCCGCCCGTGGCAGCCAGCTCCCCCCCCGCCCGCGGCAGCCAGCCCCCACCCCCGCGGCAGCTCCCCATCCCCCGCAGCAGCTCTCCAACCCTGCCCATGGCAGCTGACCCCCTCTTCCACGGCAGCCAGCCCCCGACCTGCGGCAGCTCCCCAGACCCCTGCGGCAGCTCAGCCCCCTGCCCGCGGGCCGCAGCAGGCTCTCCCCTGCCCCGCCTGTGGCGGCCGACCCCCCTGCCCACAGCAGCTAACTCCCCCCACCCATGGCAGCCAGCCACCCCCCTCCCCCCCCACTCGCAGCAGCTCCCCATCCCCCCATGGCAGCAGCTCACCTCCGCCGGCGCCAGCAGCTCTTCGGAAGCTGCGTTTCGGCAGCCGCTTTTATTGCTGCTGAATCACCACTGGGAGTAGCTGCCGCCGAAAGAGGGCGGCGAAATGCCACCCCACAAATCCTGGTGCCCTAGGCGACCGCCTATGGTCGCCTAGTGGAAGCGCTGGCCCTGGGGTCACCCACGAACGTTAATCCATAATAATTCAAAGTGAATAAATTCCAAAATGAATTAAACTAAACCGAATTAAGTCCACTTTAATTCTGAATGAGAGTGTCTGCACAGGTGTTTAATGCCCGATGTGAGATGCCTTTAGCTTGATTTTCAGAAGTGGGAGTACCATCAGATCCCACCGCTGAAAATATGAATTGTGGGTGATCAGCATTCTTGGAAGTCAGGCCCAGGGTGTTGCCAGGTGAGTAGCTGTTGTCCATTAAACCCAGTGGAGCTATGTCAGTTTCTACCCACTGAAGGTCAGGCCTGATATATTTTTTACAACTGACTGGATCAAATAGGAACAAAACTATGGGAATATATTTTTCTCTGTGAAAATTAATATATTTAAAACATACACTTCTTCTCTAATTTCAAACATGATGTTAGTAAATTTGCTGTAATGAGTTCAGAGAGGGTTCCAACATAATAAGAATGATGAGAAGACAATATATGAAAAAGGTATCTAAATTATGGTTTAATTGTATTCAAGAAGATAATAGTTAGGATTTTGAAATATAGACTCCTGCCACTATCAACAATATTTTAGGAAGGGTTAAATCTTTTAAATAATACATGCTTCCCAGTGGCTGGTCTTCCTATTCCATATCTTCCTTAACGTTCCTTTGCTGTTAGAGGACTTTGGTCCCATAGATGTTTCCTGGCTCCTTTCCTTTCAGGAAGTCCTGACTCCTCCTCACAGTTTCAGTGGTTCTTGTTTCCTCTCCTCTTCCTTGTTAAGTAGCAGCAGCCCACAGTGGCTGGCTCCTCCTTCTTTAGTTATTTCCATCTGCTTCCAGAGGTATCCAGGCTTTCTAGTGCAAACAAGGCAATGGATGGATACAAATATTAAAGAGATGCCAGCAACAAGTTACCTGCTAGTTCTTACTTCAGTTGAGAGAACTGGACGCAAAGGAATTAAAACTTCATTGGCTTAAAATGGCAAGTTTCCTATAACACCAGCAATTAAAGTGCTTCATCATATTCAAGGCTCCTCACAGACACACAGAGAGAACCTACATTACAGGAGCCTAACTGGGGGCTGCATGGGCCAATGGGCCAAAATATTGCAGAGAGTAAAATATTCAGAGAAAAGGAAAAGTGCATTGTCCAATGCAGAGATCCAGCTAAGAATAAGGCAGAATGGGAGCAATGCAGAAACTCAGAAGATTTACATAGAGGCAGAGAGACAAAGGCAGATGAATTGGTGATTCTGCCATTTAAAAATTTTCCTTTTTCTTTCAATTCCTACTCCCATCCCAACTCATACCCTTGGAAATGCAGTGGTTTTTGTACTGGAGCCACCAGTGTCTTTTTTTTAAAAAGAATACAAAATAGTAGGCAAAATCCATGACTGATATACATTGGTATAACTCCACTGATTTCTTTGGCATAACACCAGTTTATGCCTGCTGGGGATCTGGTCCAATATTATGTTATCAGTGTGTATAGTATGCATCACCCCAAAAGAGAACAAAGTGCCCCATGCGTTCCATAAAAGAAAATGAGGAGTTCCTGGATAGACGTCAGGATAGGCTTCAGCGGGCGCAGTGTTGTGAGGATTCAGAGCAGGCTGCGCAGCGGGGACAGAAGGCCAGCGAGGATAATTGGCGGCATGTGACCTCCAGAAGAGGAAAGAGTATGAGACAAGTCCATGTACAAGAAACGCATATTCAGATGAGCAACCGTTTTCATGTTCTCTCCACAGCCACTAGTGCAGAGAGTGGAGTGAATGATGCATCTGAGGGAACAGAGCAGAAGGAGACTCCACTGATTGGAAGGCATGAGATGCACAGTCCTAGGGATGGGGGTTCCACGACCACCACTCCCAAGAGGAGGAGGAGGGTGGTGGTGGTCGGGGACTCTCTCCTCAGGGGGACTGAGTCATCTATCTGCCGCCCTGACCGGGAAAACCGAGAGGTGTGCTGCTTGCCAGGGGCTAGGATTCGTGATGTGACGGAGAGACTGCCGAGACTCATCAAGCCCTCAGATCGCTACCCCTTCCTGCTTCTCCACGTGGGCACCAATGATACTGCCAAGAATGACCTTGAGCGTATTACTGCAGACTACGTGGCTCTGGGAAGAAGGATAAAGGAGTTTGAGGCGCAAGTGGTGTTCTCGTCCATTCTCCCTGTGGCAGGAAAAGGCCGGGGTAGAGACCGTCGAATCGTGGAAGTCAACGAATGGCTACGCAGATGGTGTCGGAGAGAAGGGTTTGGATTCTTTGACCATGGGATGGTGTTCCAAGAAGAAGGAGTGCTAGGCAGAGACGGGCTCCACCTGACGAAGAGAGGGAAGAGCATCTTTGGAAGCAGGCTGGCCAACCTAGTGAGGAGGGCTTTAAACTAGGTTCACCGGGGGAAGGAGACCAAAGCCCCGAGGTAAGTGGGGAAGTGGGATACCGGGAGGAATCACAAGTAGGTGAGTGCAAGAGGGGAGGGCTCCTGCCCCATACTGGGACAGCAGGGCGATCGGTGAGTTATCTTAAATGCCTATACACAAATGCAAGAAGCCTGGGGAACAAGCAGGGAGAACTGGAAGTCCTGGCACAGTCAAGGAATTATGACGTAATTGGAATAACAGAGACTTGGTGGGATAACTCACACGATTGGAGTACTGTCATGGATGGATATAAACTGTTCAGGAAGGATAGGCAGGGCAGAAAAGGTGGGGGAGTTGCATTGTATGTAAGAGAGCAGTATGACTGCTCAGAGCTCCAGTATGAAACTGCAGAAAAACCTGAGAGTCTCTGGATCAAATTGAGAAGTGTGAGCAACAAGGGTAATGTCGTGGTGGGAGTCTGCTACAGACCACCAGACCAGGCGGATGAGGTGGACGAGGCTTTCTTCCAGCAACTAACAGAAGTTACTAGATCACAGGCCCTGGTTCTCATGGGTGACTTTAATCACCCCGACATCTGCTGGGAGAGCAATACAGCGGTCCACAGACAATCCAGGAAGTTTTTGGAAAGTGTAGGGGACAATTTCCTGGTGCAAGTGCTGGAGGAACCAACTAGGGGAAAAGCTCTTCTTGACCTGCTGCTCACAAACAGGGAAGAAATAGTAGAGGAAGCAATAGTGGATGGGAACCTGGGAGGCAGTGACCATGAGATGGTCGAGTTCAGGATCCTGACACAAGGAAGAAAGGAGAACAGTAGAATACAGAGCCTGGACTTCAGAAAAGCAGACTTTGACTCCCTCAGGGAACTGATGGGCAAGGTCCCCTGGGAGAATAACATGAGTGGGAAAGGAGTCGAGGAAAGCTGGCTGTATTTTAAAGAAACCTTATTGAGGTTGCAGGAACAAACCATCCCGATGTGTAGAAAGAAAAGTAAATATGGCAGGCGACCAGCTTGGCTTAACAGTGAAATCCTTGCTCGTCTTAAACACAAAAAAGCAGCTTACAAGAAGTGGAAGATTGGACAAATGACCAGGGAGGAGTATAAAAATATTGTTCAGGCATGCAGGAGTGAAATTAGGAAGGCCAAATCACACTTGGAGTTGCAGCTAGCTGGAGATGTTAGGAGTAACAAGAAGGGTTTCTTCAGGTATGTTAGCAACAAGAAGAAAGTCAAGGAACGTGTGGGCCCCTTGCTGAATGAGGGAGGGAACCTTGTGACAGAGGATGCGGAGAAAGCTAGTGTACTCAATGCTTTTTTTTGCCTCTGTCTTCACAGACAAGGGCAGCTCCCAGATGGCTGCACTCCGCAGCACGGTATGGGGAGGAGGTGACCAGCCCTCTGTGGAGAAAGAAGTAGTTCGGGACTATTTAGAAAAGCTGGACGAACACAAGTCCATGGGGCCGGATGCACTGCATCCGAGGGTACTAAAGGAGTTGGCCGATGTGATTACAGAGCCATTGGCCATTATCTTTGACAAATCATGGCAATCGGGGGAGGTCCCGGATGACTGGAAAAAAGCTAATGTAGTGCCCATCTTTAAAAAAGGGAAGAAGGAAGATCCGGGGAACTACAGGCCAGTCAGTCTCACCTCAATCCCTGGAAAAATCATGGAACAGGTCCTCAAGGAATCAATTTTGAACCACTTAAAGGAGGGGAAAGTGATCAGGAACAGTCAGCATGGATTCACCAAGGGCAAGTCATGCCTGACTAACCTAATTGCCTTCTATGATGAGATAACTGGCTCTGTGGATGAGGGGAAAGCAGTGGATGTGCTATTTCTTGACTTTAGCAAAGCTTTTGATACAGTCTCCCACAGAGTTCTTGCCAGCAAGTTAAAGAAGTATGGGCTGGATGAATGGACGGTAAGGTGGATAGAAAACTGGCTGGATGGTCGTGCTCAACGGGTAGTGATCAATGGCTCCATGTCTAGTTGGCAGCCGGTATCAAGTGGAGTGCCCCAAGGGTCGGTGCTGGGGCCGGTTTTGTTCAATATCTTCATCAACGACCTGGAGGATGGTGTGGACTGCACCCTTAGCAAGTTTGCAGATGACACTAAACTGGGAGGAGTGGTTGATACGCTGGAGGGTAGGGATAGGATACAGAGGGACCTAGACAAATTAGAGGATTGGGCCAAAAGAAATCTGATGAGGTTCAACAAGGACAAGTGCAGAGTCCTGCACTTAGGACGGAAGAATCCCATGCACTGCTACAGACTAGGGACCGAATGGCTGGGCAGCAGTTCTGCAGAAAAGGACCTAGGGGTTACAGTGGACGAAAAGCTGAATATGAGTCAACAGTGTGCCCTTGTTGCCAAGAAGGCTAACGGCATTTTGGGCTGTATAAGTAGGGGCATTTCCAGCAGATCGAGGGACGTGATTATTCCCCTCTATTCGGCACTGGTGAGGCCTCATTTGGAGTACTGTGTCCAGTTTTGGGCCCCACACTACAAGAAGGATGTGGATAAATTGGAAAGAGTCCAACGGAGGGCAACAAAAATGATTAGGGGGCTGGAGCACATGACTTATGAGGAGAGGCTGAGGGAACTGAGATTGTTTAGCCTGCAGAAGAGAAGAGTGAGGGGGGATTTGATAGCTGCTTTCAACTACCTAAAAGGGGGTTCCAAAGAGGATGGATCTAGACTGTTCTCAGTGGTAGAAGATGACAGAACAAGGAGTAATGGTCTCAAGTTGCAGAGGGGGAGGTTTAGGTTGGATATTAGGAAAAACTTTTTCACTAGTAGGGTGGTGAAGCACTGGAATGGGTTACCTAGGGAGGTGGTGGAATCTCCTTCCTTAGAGGTTTTTAAGGTCAGGCTTGACAAAGCCCTGGCTGGGATGATCTAGTTGGGGTTGGTCCTGCTTTGAGCAGGGGGTTGGACTAGATGACCTCCTGAGGTCCCTTCCAACCCTGAGATTCTATGATTCTATGATTCTATGATTAACATAATAGACTGATATACCAAAAATGTGTAGGGCTCACTTTCCTCACCGCTGACATTTACCCATCTCTGGACTGAAACATGGCAGGTATACGTTTTTGTAGGCAGAATGCAGTTAACTGAGTTAGACAAAGCCCTGGCTGGGATGATTTAGTTGGGGTTGATCCTGCTTTGATCAGGGGGTTGGACTAGATGACCTCCTGAGGTCCCTTCCAACCCTGAGATTCTATGATTCTATGATTCAGAGTTAACACTCTACTCTTATCAAAAATGCCATGGGGGCAGGGAGTGACTACAAATGGTCAAGTCCTCCATTTTACATGTCATTCAACAAGGGCATTTGGACAAAGCATCACTATCACGTGTGTTACCTTGAAATCACATGCTTATAGGGCCTGATCCAAAGCCCACTGAATTGACGTCAGTGGAAAGACTCTTCATTGATGTCAATGGGCTTTGGATCAGGTCCACGGCTCCTGCAGCTGCTTGGCTAAATGCCCCTTCATGATTCTTCCACTATAAAGAACCATTGTAAAGACTCGTGATCTGAGATAAACACAGATTTTCTCCCATACAAATAATGGTGCAAACAGACAATAGATTTAATTATTGATGAAAGTTCCTTCTTAGTAATAAACAAAATTTTCTTGGCAGAACTCTGCAGGGTTCTTTTTTTCCTGAAAATATGAACCTCCCTTGTTATTTATTTATTTATTTGGTCCATCTCATTCTAGTGTCTGCAAACACTCAGCACCTCTGTTTAGAACAAGTGGTGTTTTGAAGCTAGGGGGGACCTCAGATTGGCACAGAGACCAGTGCCCTATCAAGGTGCCAAGTCACATTCTCGAGTGCTGAAACAATCTTCCTTAGGCAATGGTTTTGCTATATTGACATTCCCAGAAAGGAACCTTCTGTAATAAGAGCAGAGCCCTCGAAAGCTCAGGGCACATTTGGAGAGCTGAACTTGGGGCAAAAAAAATCTATGATCTTTAGGCAAGGTCAGCTGTGTTGCATCAGACACCTTTGACTGTAGTGAGAGATTCACCTACATAAGGGACATTCAGTGTGGGGAGCAGTATGGGCCTGATCCAAAACCCATTGAAGTCAATGGGAGCTTTTCCATTAACTTCAGTGATCTTTGGATCAAATCCTAAAAGAATGTAGGTAAATAAGCACATAGATTGGGTAAGATATAAACAGATCTCAGCTCACCATGCAGCCGCTCCGGCCTGGCCTGCTCCTCCTCACTCTGCAAAGAGAGAAGTGTCACTTCCTGGGTCCAGCCACATACAAAGTGTTTCTGTATCCTCCCCTATTAGCTAAGAAAAGAGACTGAGTCACCTCTTCCAGCCTGGAGAGTCATAGGTCAGCAACATGGGGGCTGATGAGACCAGTAGGTAGTTTCATGCTTAGGAAATATTTCATTCACTCTAGCGTTGATTGTTAAAGTTATAACTACGGGAAAATGGAATGACGTGTTAATGCAAGATTACAGGGCATCCATTAGTGTCCTGTCTGTCTAGTTTGTGTTTTCCTTAAGCACCTTTCACCATGGTAGCTAAGTGCATTTTGAACTGTAAGCCATCATTATTATGGAAGTAACAGTACAAAAATTGCATGTCTTTGTTTTGATTTAATATTATTGGTATTGCTATGAGTGATAATTGAGAGAAGTATATGTTATTAATAGCTAATCAAACAGTGTGGTCTGAAAAATGATAACTTACAAAATAATCATTGTTTGAATTATGTTGGCATGGAACAGATGTAAAGGGCCCGAGCCATATTATGGGCTGCTCCTACATAACACAGGCGGTATTGCCAAGCTCAAGCCTTCAAAAATCCCAAGTCAATCTACAGAAAATCAAGAGATTGACTTGAAAAGTCGTGCCGTGGTTTTAACAAATAAATAAATATTGGGGTTCTTTTCATTTTCCTTCTGGTTTGTGCATCGTTTGGATTAATTCATTTCACGTGTTCAAGCTTTTCTCTGTAACCATGAGGGTTAGAAACTTACTTTTTTTTAAGTGAAAACTCAGATTCCCACACAGTCTATGGATTCCAGCAACTGAGGCTTTAAGAAAAATACCACACATTGTGAGGCTTGCAATCAAATGGCGACAGTTGGCACCAAACCTCAGATTTCCCTGGCTAATCTTCCCTTCAAGGGCCTGCAGTTTCCCTTGTGGGACTGGCTGGGGATTTGGCATACGATAAACAAGATCCCTTGGGATTCTCAGAGGCAGGTGCATCTATCGGAGGCCACTGTGCAATGCCAATCAGCCCTTATCACAACAAAGCTCTAATGGAGCCATGTTGCCAAGTGCTCCCCACTCGGCTGCTTCCCTGGGAACAGCCCATCACCCTAGAAGAAGTTCCACATTGCAGAGGATGAAACCAGCCAAATCAAGGCTGACAATAGAGACAGCACTAACGTATGCCTTGTCTCCATGAGAAAATTTATCTATAGCGGTTTGGAGCTGGTTTTATTAAATCGGTGCAGTACCCGAGTGTGAATGGCCTTAATTTGGTTTAAGAGTGAATTATATTGAGCTTAATTTGATACCTTACTGGCTGAAACTAAATCCATATAAACACTAGACCAAAATACAAGTGTCCATGAGAAGGCTTTGCACTGATTTAACTCAACTGGTTTCTAAACCTGTCTAGTCAAATCAGTACCACTGTCTTGTGAAGACAAGGCCTTACTTGCTAAATGTCTCATGAGGATGAAGGGAGGATACAATGACGTAGAGAGTGAGTGTTATCGGGGGCCCCGTTACACCCCAGCTGTGCATCCTGATCCCATAGAACACCCAAGAAGAAGAGCAGAAAAAGGGGTAACTGTGCTGAGGAAGCAGCACTCTGTCCTTCTATGTCCCTTGAGAGACAAAGCAAGATCCCTGTCATCTCTGTTCCCACAGGTGGAGGCAACAATATAGTCCACAGAATATAACATACCTGATTGTGCTGAAGATGTGGTGCCTCACTGAGCTGTATATTACTACAGAGTAACTACATTCAATTTCATGTAATATGCCTGTGAAAATGGCTGATAAATTATTATAATTACACATAAAAAGCCAAAATACACAGCATGATTATAGGTGGCCTGCTCAAAATCTCTCAGGTTGGCCTATCTCTCCTCCCACTGAAGTCAATTGAAGTAGGCCAGTGCTAAGTGCTTTTGCAATTCCCACTCTAAATGTCTGCTTGTACTGGCCTGTTTTTAGAAGATGTCATCACGTGCTCAAAAGAAGACGATCTATGTTGCTAAAACACTGAAAAATGTCTCATGTGCCATCCTAGCAATGTCATCTTAACATTAGTCCATTGTCATTCTGTATACATACGCCTCTGAAAAATTCTGGAAAGATTAAAATTAGATAAAATTAGCAAGAAGAAACTGTAATTATACAAATCTGACTCTTTATATTTCACTTTGCCACTTTTTCTTTTAAAACAGGTTGTGATCTCATCCCAGTCCAGTACCTCAGATGGGGCGATCCTGAACCAATAGCAGCAGTTGTTTTTTCCTGTCTGGGTCTACTGGCCACCCTGTTTGTTACAGCTATATTCATCATGTACCGCGATACCCCAGTTGTCAAGTCATCCAGCCGAGAACTCTGCTACATTATTCTCGCTGGCATCTGCTTGGGTTACTTGTGTACTTTCTGTCTCATTGCAAAGCCTCAACGGATTTATTGTTACCTTCAAAGAATTGGCATCGGTCTGTCCCCGGCTATGAGTTACTCTGCCCTAGTAACTAAAACCAATCGCATTGCACGAATTCTAGCTGGCAGCAAGAAGAAAATCTGTACAAAGAAACCTAGGTTCATGAGTGCCTGTGCCCAGTTGGTTATTGCATTTATCTTAATATGTATACAGTTAGGCATAATTGTTGCCCTTTTCATAATGGAGCCACCAGATATAATGCATGATTATCCAAGTATCCGAGAGGTCTACTTGATTTGTAATACCACCAACTTGGGTGTCGTAACTCCCCTTGGATTCAATGGATTATTAATTTTAAGTTGCACCTTTTATGCATTTAAGACCAGAAATGTCCCGGCTAATTTCAATGAAGCAAAGTATATCGCCTTTACAATGTATACCACCTGTATCATTTGGCTGGCCTTTGTGCCCATATATTTTGGTAGCAACTACAAGATAATCACCATGTGTTTTTCTGTAAGCCTGAGTGCCACTGTGGCCCTCGGCTGCATGTTTGTGCCAAAGGTGTACATCATCCTCGCTAAGCCAGAACGGAATGTACGCAGCGCGTTCACCACGTCGACTGTGGTCCGCATGCACGTAGGGGATGGAAAGTCATCTTCAGCTGCAAGCCGCTCAAGTAGCCTGGTCAACCTATGGAAAAGAAGGGGATCGTCTGGTGAAACTCTAAGGTAAATTTTGCTAATATGTGAGTGTTTGGAGCAATTATGGTCTTCTGAGTGTGGAATAATAATAGTGGAAAGAGAAATAGGAGCCAATTTAATTTACTTCACCTCTGGGATATATTTCACCTAGGATGGGCAGATATGGGTTCCTGTGTTATCGCAGTTTCATGGTAGGTCTGTTTCAGGTAAAAAGCTACCTATGGGTGAAGACCGTTTAGAGTAGCAAACCAAATATAAGCAAGCATAATTACTAGGTTGAAAGCATCAGCTGAGTCAACTGCATATATGTTAAAGGGAGGGAAATAAGATCGTAAAAAACAAACAAACAAGAAATATAAATGATTACCTTTTCCTGAACGTATACATTTGAAATCTCTTTCATTCTGGTGAAAGTCATAGCCACTAACATACTGTATTTATATCTAGTCACAACAGTAAGACAACAGAATTGCTGCTAAAGCTACACACTCAGAGGTGAAGCTATCAATACAAATAGGGTCGTTAGTAGCAACTCTTGAGCCTCCAGGGATTTATTTCATGTGACTATTCTATCTCTTCTCTACCATTCTCTTATTTTCCTTTCTCTTATACTCTCTTCCAATCTTTACTCTTTTGCCCTCATCTACCTTCTCTTCTTTTTCCTGATATCTTTCTCTTTTTCCATCCTCTCAATCGCCTCAATTCCTGTTGTCAATAGGTTACACTCTTGCAACCGTACTTTGTCCTGCCATTGACCAAGTACTACTTCCCAATGAATCATTTGCCCTCAATGGTCATCAAGAAAACATGTATATTCAGGATACAAGAATGATTGTAGGTGAACAGCAGAAGCAGAAGACCATCTTTAGGAGGAGATACAGTCTAGCCTTAGAGATAGAATAAGGAAGGTTCACTTACTTCTTTTGGTCACTACCATTTGTGGCATGGTTGCAATGGGACTGATTTCAGCTGGCTAAATGCTGCTATGTGGGAAACAACCCGACTATGTAAAGGTGCAGAAAACATAACTTTTCATTACTTAGCTATGTTTGTATTGCGTTGAAATTACAGACGGACAAATTCCATTCCACATTGAAATAAATGGGAGCCAGGGCATGCATTTTAGGGCTTATGAATTGGATGCCCTCAGATATACAGGCCCAATAGCCATTGAAATCAGAGGGAGTTTGCTTCTGTATGCTTCTTTATGCACAGGTAGTAATCAGGGTCAAGTGCACATTTTATTACTTGTGGAAGGTGGAAGGAGGTGCAGACTTTGCCAACGGAACCCATGCTTTTGTCACCTCAATTATTACAGTGTACTCTGCGAGGCGACGGCTTCAAACCACTCTGAAATTTCCACTAATGCAGACAGTGCCTGTCTGTAAAGGGTTATGTTATGAAAGAAATATGTTACACGGGCACACTGTGATCAACACTTGCTTCCAGTTCATTTCCAGGTGCAATTTAAGATGTGAGTTTTAACTTATGGAGCCTTAAATGAGTTGAAACATGGGTACTTCAGATACAGGCTCTCTCCATGCAATACCTGGGCAGTTGAGATCATCCGAAGTGCTCAGGCTAACAGCTCCGTGGTTTGTCTGTAAGGGGGTTCGAGGCAAATGTTTTCCATGAAAGAGCCTCCGCTGTGGAATATTCTTCCTGCTTTGGATCATTAGAGTCCAAATGTGTTCATCTTCAGGTCAGGCTGCAAGGCCTATTTGCTTGCCCAGGCTTTTTCTAAGTAGTAGGGAGTAGCAGTTGGTTTGGTTTGGCGGAAGCTCTTAGTTTTGGGGGAGATCCAGGTGGAAAAGTTTGTTGGACGCTGACTTTAAATTACTGTCGTGTTTTTAATAGTTGATACACATGTGCCCTGAGCACCGAATTTTAAAAAATCACAATAAACCAATAATTTGTTCTTTTTTATTGTTACTATTTTGCTGGTAGTGAGCTTGGCTCTATACAGCACTCAGAATGAAATGTACATATATACAAGAAGAATCTGCCCCCAAACTATCACATTGACATATCTGTTTGAAAACTGAACTAAATTAAGCTGATTTACAGTAGGGTAGAAATTAACAGCAAGTCTATTTAATCTGAATTCTAGGGGGAAATATTTCCTTTATTTGTGAGAGCATGGATAAATGACTTCTAAAATGTATGAAAGCAGACCCTCAGGTGATCCCAACTAGAATAGCTCCATTGAGCTCAACAGAGCTATGCCAATTTACAGCAACTGAAGATCTGACCATGAATTGAAACGGCCAATAGAGTCCATTAATCCACTAGAAACTTTCTGTTTGTGTCAGGCCTTTTTTATACTTTTTGGGTTTGCATTTTAACTTGTAACATTACATTCACAGGGTAAATTTAAGATTCCACTCCTGAGTCTACCCAGGTGTGATGTCATCTCCAAGGTGGAACAGAAAAGCTTTCTCAACTTTAATTCTGCCCACTATGCTGTATAAACACCATTTTATGTAATGGTCAAACACTTCTCAATAATAATATGATGTATAAAGTAACATATTTCAGAGAATAAATCAGTACTATGTTCAACAATTTATTTGGAACCTATTCAAGTCAACACTAAAGTACTTGCAATCAAAGAAAATATGCACCAGAACTACATGACATATTTAAATAGCATAGAGGGGTTTTATTTAAATAGGGAGTGAGTCATTGTTGAATTTTTAAGGAAACATGCTATTTAAGTCACCAGTGCATGGAAGGGTCCCTATCATTAACATTTTGCTTCTTGACACTAATTTATACTACAATGTAGTGTTCCATCAAATTATTGTCAAACAGATAATGCCATGGCTCCATTCAAAGCTTTCACGTCAGCTGCAAAATGACAGATAAAGAGACTGCTCTTGCCTAAATAAAGTAGTACATCTGTTAGAATCCTAAATGACTTTTTGCATAGGGTGCTGTTCAATTCAAAAACTCAGAAATACCATGGCTATATGCTGAAATGAGCATTCAAATGCTGAAATACGTAGAGAGTGCTACTTACAAAAATATTCATTACCCAATGAAATGAAATTCACGTTGTGAATTTAATGTGAGCTCCTCTGATTTTGCAGTATCCACCCAAATAAATTCCCTCCTCAATTAAAAGAAAAGATCATGTATCAAATAAAAAAACATTTATTGAAGCAAATCCACAAAGTATTATGTACAACACATCATAGCCAGAATCAAAGCCGCACAGCCTACTTATCTTTCATCTAATCTTATTTCTGGATTTCTAGAGTACTTAGTCACCATAGTATCTAGAGATGGGCAAACTGGTTGAGAAAAAATGAATACGATATTCACTCCCAACGCCTCTGCAATTTTTAGCACAAAATATCAACCAAACATTTTTTTAAGATTCTGAAATATTTGGGTGAAGTTTCTCATCCTCATTTTTCATGGACTTCCATGCCCCAGCCTGGAGAAAACCACATAATGTTTCCAAAAAATCTGCCCTTGTAGCATTCCTAGCTGGGACCAGAAGCCAAAGGTCTGGAATATATCTACTATTGCACAGAGATTGGAAGTGATGTTCCAATCGTTCTGTTATATCTAACTTAGGTCTGAATCTCACGGGAACGTTTATTCAGCAGTACATTTGTGTCTGTATTGGCCTATCCCTTAAAATGTGCATTCCCAAAAGCACACAGGCACGTTTCCTTATGCCCAGCTCATGTTCACAAACACCATGATAGGTGCATCCATCCAAGACCTCCTCCTTAGTTCAGGCCTGGGCCATCACTTGCTCATTCCTTTTCCTTTTGAAGGGTGATTTTTAGCTCTCCCTGTCCCCAGAGCTGGGGAGACCTCAAATGCTCCTTCCCAGTTGCCCCCACTTAGTCCCCCCACACCCAGATCCACTTTTTAAAAAGATGGTGGGAGGTAAGGGTAATCATCTTATGGTTTCTGCAACCTTTTCAGGCAGCTGCTGCTGTCCTAACTGGCTATACCCTGTGATATATATAGGAGCCCACCTGGGTGGAACTCCCATCAGCAGTCACACAAGAGACAGGGCCAACTGGGAGCATCAAATGTACACAAAAGCCACAAACAAGCAAGTCAAGATTGGCCACTTACTCGTGGTGACACTGATTGGTATGGAAAGTGAGGGTCCATTTTAAAAAAAGCGTGAGACATACTGTAAAGCTAGTTGTAGAGATAGTTACATAGCAGGAGTATGTACATAGAATGGTATATAGTAGTCACTCAACAGCAGCTGACTAAGTAGATGGTCAACTGACCATGTATTTCAACTCTTCAGCACTTGAAACTCTTCTCCCATCCAGATCTGAACAGCAAGATAGAGCCTGTGAACAGAGAAGGATTCCAATTGATTTCTGCTTCCCATATGTAGAAGTCCACAGACAACTTGCAGATCCCCTTAGTATTAAAGTTTAATAACAAAGTGTGGTAGTGATATCTCGTATTACTAAAACTTCATTAGCACATTGCTTAGATTTGTAGATTCATGCATACTAAGGCCCAAAGGGACCACTGTGATCATCTGGTCTGATCTCCTGTATAACATAGGTGATAGGACTTCCCCAAATTAATCCCTCTTTGAACTGGAGCATATCATTAGAAAAAACATCCAATCTTGATTTTAAAATTGCCAGTAATAGAGAATCAACCATAGCCCTTAGAAAGTTGTTCTAATGGTTAATTATCTTCACTGTTAAAAATGTGCACCCTATTTCTAGTCTGAATTTGTCCAGCTTCATTTTCCAGCCAATTGATCTTATCATACCTTTGCCTGGGGTCAATGTCAGGGTAACAGGCCTACAGTTACTCTGGTCATCCCATTTACCCTTTGTAAATATTGGCACAAGATTAGTTTCTTCCCATCATCTGGAACTTCCCCAGTGTTCCAAGACTTCTTGAAAATAAACATTACTGGTTGAGAGAACTCTCAGCCAGCTCTTTCACAGCTCTTGGATGCAAGTTACCCAGACTTTCTAATTTTTAAAATGTCTAGTTTTATTAGCTGCTGTTTAACATCCCTTCTGAGTTCCTGGTGAAATGAAAAGTTCATTATGCAGTATTTCTTAAAGGATTAAAATTAAACTGCAGTTCTCAAAGAAATTAATAAAGTATATTTTATGATGTTTTATCCTGATCTTTTATTTTATTTGTCCACTATTTCTGAACTCATAAAATTCAGTAATATACTATAGGACTCCCAATAATTGGTGTGAATTAGCAAGATTCTACTGACGCAAATGAATTGTGCAGTATTTTGAGACTATTATTAATGAGCGTGATTAGTTGTTGTTTGTATTTCACTCTGGAGATTTACAGCATTACAACTAGAGACTCTTTAAATGTGTTTGTCTTTGCTGCAGTACCCTCAGCAAAGCCAGTGCATCACAATGAAGAAATCAGTCCTCTTTTCCACAGCTGCTGAGACAAAGCAACTCTTTTAAGAGACTCCACTGTCATATAAGAGTGAATTGTTGCTATTATTTGTTATTTAGAAGACTCTGGAGAGTGCCCTGAGTTTCCAGCCAATTGGGAAAACAGCCCATTCAAGTCAAGTATTTGTCATTGAATCCTGGCATTATACCAACCTGCTGTAGGATAGAGCCTACTATAAGAAATATATTAGCCATTCATATAGTCCAGGTAGCACATTTTGAGTGGTTGAAGGACAAGTCCATGGACCAGTGGACAGACTCTGAGACATGGACTTCAAGCTGTTGGGTCAGTTGCTGTCAGTATGCATATTCACCAGCAATGCAATGCCAGTGATGAGCCCAAGAGAGATTCCAATTCTATGTACCTTACTGAGATGAAAATCCTAAGGGAAGTAAAAGGACTTTTACCTGATATGGAACTGTTTAGCCGAAGAAAGAAGACAAGGCCATGCTGTGAAGAACACAAGCCAGAATGAGGCAGCAGGAGAAGATAGCTAATCCTTGCTGAAAACTGGGGCTTGTTGTTTGATGGCAGGCACTTGTTTTCCATATCCCCACTGAGTAAAAAGTTTGTCATGAGAGTCGGCTACACCTTATTCTGTCACAACACAGGGCATTTATTAGTACCAATGCCAATTTGCAAAGAAATGGTTCCTGTCTTGATTAATCTGAGGTGTGGACAAGTTCTTGAACACATGTATAATTCTTTCCCAAGACCCAATTAGTTGAGGCAGTTTTACGTCAGGGCATAGTCTTTAAGATTCAAGATCACATCCATTACAACCAAAAGGCTGGGAAAATCTTAGTGGTTTGTTGGACTGAAGAGACTGATGAGTTAATAGGTACATCAGCTGGCAAGACAAATCGATAAATACAGAGAAGACCTTAGAAGAGCACTTCTTGCGCACAGAAATAACAGGCTTTGGAATTTTATAGATTATTTGTTTACAGTTCTTACAAATT
This sequence comes from Chelydra serpentina, assembly GCA_037349315.1. NCBI lineage: Eukaryota > Metazoa > Chordata > Testudines > Chelydridae > Chelydra > Chelydra serpentina. The sequence continues at coordinate 23,926,715 of JBAIAC010000004.1, read as the reverse complement.
GTTGTAGTTCTACTCAGACTGGTGTTCTGGCCCAAACACAAAGGTACTAAGAGGGTGGTAATTTTGCTATGTTAAGATCCGTTATAAGGATGGCTCCAGAGCCGCTTGTAATGACCTATCCCTACTTTGGGTCACCATTTATATTGACTATGCACACCAAAAGGGTTGTATGCTGTACACATTTAGAAACAGAACAGGTTTGAAAGGTGACTGTATATATCAGGTGAACATTGCAAAATGCTGAAAAGAAATGTTGTGATTATAATTCAGACAAGGGCTTCCTGACTTTTGGAATGTGGATAATGAGTAAATTTAAAGGAAAATTCTAGTGTGGTATATAAGATGATATACTAGTTACTACAAATAATTAAAAATAATAGTACATCACTTTCAAAAACGTTTGTCTTCAAATATTTTTAAAAGTTAGTCACAATTAAATGTTCTTTATGTCTCTGCCACTTACTATACTTCCCTGAAAAATTAAGAATGTACAATATCAATAGCATTGTAACTGCCACTGGCTTGAGTAGTGATTTTACTGCCCACTGGCATAGTATGCTGTGATTGACACACAAATCACAACCTTTAACAGACATATATTTCTGCTCATGAGAAGCAGTTTCTCTGTTAAGAGGTATGTGCAGTTTCTAGTGCTTAGATTTATCTTCAACTCCCTATCAGTCACAGGACTGATGGCTTCATGAAACTCAAGCTGCATTTTCACCATGTATGGTGTTTGCCTCCATAACTACTAGAACATCTGTGAGATGCGAATGGTATCTCTAATTAGTTGCATTCTCACATAGAGAATGTTAGCTGTCTTTCATAGCCTGCCTTTTCTTCTACTAATGATCAGAGGTCAGAAGCAGAAAGCCTTTCTGTAGAATCTATCCTTGTGACTTAGGAGAAACCAGCCCTTAAGAGGTGACATACAAATAACACATCCCTTCACCCAGAAATGACTTGATATTCCAGAGATAATATTCTTAGATAGCTGTTAACTGTTGAAGAGAAGTGAAGAACTATAATGGATCACAATCCCATATCTTATCAGAGGCAAAGTATGACTTCACTGCCATTGTCAATGTAGTAAATATAATGGAAGTTGCTCAATAGAATTACTGCTTGAAAATGGAGAGGAGGATGCAAGAGATGCTAAGGATAATTTTTATTGGAGGAGAAATTTAAATTGTGCAAATGCTAATTGCACATTTGTGATTGCAGAAATTGGCTTTTGAACTACAGCATTCCCAAAAAGACTAGGGGCTAGATCCATAGGTGGCGTAAACATGTTTAGCTCAATGAACTTTAATGGAGCTGTCAATTTACACAGCTCAGAGAAGAATTTTGACAGAAGAAGGAAAAGACTATGACTCGTCAAAGAAAACAGTCATCTCTTTGACTGGTTTGATTGCACTTACTAATTGCTCATTTTCCAAACAGATAATTTGGAGCTGTCCTAAATTTGTATACCACAAAAATTGAGATCTGGAAGTTGTTGAATGGTTTGAATCATTCCGTTCTGCATAGATAATTTACTCCAGTGTCTTTCTGGGCAAGTGTGATAATGTGATTAATTAAACTTCAATGATTGTAAAATAATTGAGGAATATTTTAGGAAACTCTCTGAAGAGTATTAAGTCTGAATTATTTTGATGAATTGCTGATAAAGCACTCCATCTGTATAATGTATTGATCTTCTTGAATGCTCTGATTACAATGAATTTTAATTTGTGTGCAATGCTAGAGTTGTTTGGGGATTTTTTTCTCAACTTAAAATTTAATTAAAAGATTGTTGATAGATTGATGTAAATTGTTTGGCTACATACACTGAGTTCACTTTCTGCAATTATTTTTATTATTAAGATGGTATCCCCATAACTTTGCATTGAGCATCATAGCTGAGTTGTACAAATTAAATTACATACAAATTTTCTGCCAACTTTGACACAGTGTATGCGCTGAAAGTCTCACCTTTATAGCCTCAGGAAGGAAAAGAGGAAACAAAGAAGGTGGGCCCCTGCAGTATTACTCTTTAAAAAAAAAATTGGTTACTACTTTGCCTCATAACAGCATCCTCTGTTTATCTAATTTTCCATCATTGCACTAACCCACAAATTCTACTGAGCTGCAAGTAATCCTACGAGGATGGCATTTGTGCATGAATGCTGGCCATAGATCCAAGTTGACAGCAATAGGTAGCTATTGCCTGATATACCTGAACTTCTCCAAACTAGTTTAGCACAATGTCTGGTTATTGGTATTAAAATGGCTACCCTTTAAAATCAAGCTTCACATACAGAAAACTTCTTTCATCTTCCTACAGTTTTAGTTTTGGGTACAGTTATATTTCTTTTATAGTCCGGTAACATGGTCCATGTGGTATGTTGCCTACTGTCGAGGTTGGTTTACAGCGCAAATAAGTTGACTAAAGAAAGCATTGCTCTGCAGTGGTTTTTCTCCTGCTTGAGAAATTATTGCAATCTTATTTCTTCAAAATCCAAATCATGCAGTGGCAGAATAGAGTCCTGAAACCAGATTAGGAAGGCTGAAACTTGAGTAAAGATGTAGCAGATTAATAATACGTATAGAAAATAATTAAAAAAGAAAGAAAGCTGACTTGCTAGAAACATAGGATAGAGTTAAAACAGTGTTAATCAGAGAAGATCTTCCTTGCTGAGTAATTTACTGAATGCTGATCAACTGTTTTTGGTGATTTTTCCATCTGTAAATATATTGGGATTCCAAACCACAAGACTCAAGTAGCTTGAAAATTTCCAACGTGTTGTAATGTTTAACTCAAAGCCAGGATAAAGCATTGTGCACTGTTCATTTTTCCTTATTTATTTCTAAAAGTAATGAGGTCTTAGTAACGAGACCTCCCCAGAGCATATATTGTTATGTTTTTATGGGGAAATGAGGTGAGAATACTGGCTTTGTGCATGGACTAGAGTGTATAAAATAGCAAAGTTCTACTATTACAGGAATGTTGTGGGTAGGATTTCTTAAGATCTATCTTTTCAATAGCACCCTTAGAGGAAGAAGATAAATGAGAGCACTATTCAGTCTGCACTGACAGTCTGCTCGTTCCATCTACCTGTGCAATCCTCAGAGCCTTTGTAGATCTCTACATCAAGAAAAGTCATTTTTACTCACCAGTTGCAATTACATATGAGTGCCTAATTATAATTGGCTATAAAAGAAAAAGATTACACACTACGTGGAAAAAAATAAATTGTAAACTTGCCTTTAAAGTAATTCTGTTTGTTGAAATTGTGCCACTAAGCAATTGTGCTTATATTCTGTTAAAAAAAAATCCTGAAGTGTTCAATAGTATATAACTGATTTTAGGCATTGCAAAACTATTATAATATGAGGGAGTGAGACCATTTTAAGCCAGTCACTGCACGATGGTACAGTATGGAGACATGCCATAAGGGTATGCAAATTATTGCACTACTGAATTTCAAGGACTCTAGTGTGTTTTGTAAGTCAGTGTAGCAGATCAAGTGAATATATTAAACGTTCTCCCAAATTCTGTCTTTACCAGTTTAAAACTATGCAGAACTCTCCATGCACAAAATGTTTGTTTCTGTTATCTAGTCTGAAGGGCAGAGCTTATCCTGTTGCTGTGAAATGTAGAATCTTCATCATTTGCTAGTGTCAGGGCCAGATAGTATTGAAAAATATTATGTGTGTATGAGCTGACACTGTTAACATTTATCACTGTCTGGGAAGGTGGAAGCCTTGGTCTTACCCAAGCTTCTAGGTAAATTCCAAGCACAAATAGATTAAAAAGCACCATTAAAAGCAACTCTGGCAACAAAATGACAGCATTTCATCAATGCCTAATTATGGACTTTAAATCCATGGATTATTAACATTATAGACTACTTTGGCTCTTTCTTACATGACACTGGGAGTTTACGGATTTAAACATAACATGCTTATAGTTTGATAAGCAATATACTCCATATGCACAGAAAACCGGAATGAGGCAGTCATTAATCCTGAAAATGTACAGAGAACAAACCGAGGGCCAGGTTCAGCAAAAGCACCTGAGTAGTCATTTTGTTTCATTGTTTCATGGGACTTAAGCATGTTCATAAATGCTTTGCTGAATCAGCACCTGAAGGACACAAGCCGTCTTTTCAGGCCATATTAGCTATGATTCTAAAGGCCAAATTTTGCCTTCCTTTCATATGGATACCAGAAAACCTGAAGTACATGGCCAATGATTACTCGTAGCTTTGGCTAACCTGAAAAAAATGCTCTGCAACAGGAGTCATGGAGGGGCATGAAGGAACTTGGCCAGTGAGCCAGGGAGGATCGACATGTTCACATGCATGCTTCCCCAACATAGTCCTGACCCCTACACACAGCAAAAACGTAGTCATAGTCCTAGAAGGAAACAAATTCATGAGAGGAGCTTTCTCCAAACTCACAACCAGATTGTAATTGTACCAATGGAGCTCAGAGGTTACATCCATTTCCCCCATAACTAGAATGCCCCACCACCACATCCTAAGGATATTTAAGCATTTGTCTAGACTAGCGTTTGTGGCCCTGTTTTAACGTGAGTTAGCTGATTCTCAGTCAGCTCAAATTCACCAACACGACTGTCAATCTCAGCCTAGACGCTTCGCAAACATTTGGACACAAAGGTATGTGATTTACCCTAGTGTGGAGTTAGGGTCTAATTCAGAGGCTTATTCAAAATGTGCAAATCTTGGGAGTCTGCAAAATGTACCTGGAACTCTCATGAGAACCAGTGTTCTTGCTGCATTTTAGTATCTTACACTTCACCCTATCATGAAATGAAGAAGTAGGTGAAATTCTATTTTTAAATTTCAAATACAGATTAATCAAACATTCCAGGAGTTTCAGAAAGCCTTGGTTTGGGTTCTGTTCTAGGAATGGTCTACTGCAAGGTCGTTCATGAAAAAAAGGCATATTTTAAACCATTTTTTCCGTTCCTAGAAATACTGGCCAGATTTGACTCTGGTTTTTTCATTGCTCCCATTGAAATGTCACCTTTTCCATCCCTCCAGGCTGCAGTTTTATGAGGACATTACTTCTGCCTTAAGAAGGAAAAACGTTGATCAGAGATGCTGTCTTTCTCTATGATTAATCAGGGCCAAGCATACTGTTGGCATTCAATAAATAATAACAATAAAATACCTGTATGGTAGTGGAGGAGCCATTTAAAATGCAAGTGAAGAGAGATTTATATCAGTTCTCTAATCTCCTACCTCAGAAAATTATCCTTGCTTTGTGGTGCATGAACAATGGGCTAAATTCTCCAGTCCCATTTAGTCCTTATTCAGGCAATGGAATTCAGAGACTGATGATGAGAAGGATTTTGAGACAGGGAAACACTCTGACATGATCAGAGATTGATTCTACTCCTTTTAGAGAGCATAAGAAAAAACTAATGAATATTACAGATAAGTAGATCAAGATCTTCTATTTACCCTTTCTCATAATACACGATAAAGAGAGAGCCAAACAAATGTAGAGGTGGCAAATTCAAAACTGATAAAAGGAGATTATGTTTTACATAATCCTCAATTAACCCGTTTAACTCATTGCATCAAGATATTAATGAGGCCAAGAGCTTAGCAAAATTCACAAATGTATTAGATATTTGTAGGGAGACCAATAATATCCTAAGTCATTATATTAATCTTTTTTTAATTTTGGAAGAGACAGAAACCTTCATGCTTCAGGGCATAATTCAACCTCTAATTACTGGGGACCAGGAGGAAACATTTCCTGCAGGCAGGTTACCCCATAACTGCCTACTGCAAAGTTTCTTGCACCTTCCTCTTAGTAATTGGTACTTATTTTCTGTTCTATTCTATATAGGTTTTTATACCATGCTCATAACCATAGTATCTGAGTGCGTTCCAGTAGTGCAGTAAGCAATGTGACTACATGTTTGGCACATGCTGGTCTCTCCTCCTCACCTCAAAAGGTGAAATGTGTGCAATGGAGTGTCTTGTGGTAGGGTATTATTATTATTATTTAGAAATGTGTCTGTTGCTATGGGTTTATATTAGACAAAGCAAGGCCAAAAAATGTGCCCTGGTCATTCTCGGTGCCAGAACTACATAGACCACTGGTCTGATCCATGATGGCAATTCCTAGATTCCTCTTGGCTTCCCAATGGCTCAGTTATTGCTAGTCTTCAATGGGAGTTTTATCTGAGAGAGGACTGCAGAATTAGCCCATTGTTTTCTTACACCTGAACATCCTACTTAGTGTTTTCTATCTAATATCATGATGTACCACACATATCAACAGCTCAAACTATGTTATACTATTTTCTTTCTGCCGGCAAGCAAACTCTCCTCTCCATAATACTCTGCTGATCACCCATAAAAAGTGCAGATCACCTCTAAATTCCCTCACTAAGGTCAATGGGAATTTTGTAAACGGAGCGAGTGCAGAAGTGATCTGCATGATGGATTACTTTTGAAATTTCCTACTATTGATAGGCTCTTATGGTGCATATTATTGTATATAAAACACGCCTACCTCTGGACACAACTTACCCTGTGCAGAAAACCTATATGCCCCTTATGCCCACAAAATATAGCTTAAGTGGTACATGGCCCTTGTACTGGCCCTCTGCACAAGAGCAAATCTCTCCTTCTACCCTTTCTGCTGAATAGAGTCATCGTGATGTTCTATAGTTCAGGTGCTTGCATAAAAAAGAAGAAATCATCTTGTACACAAGTAGCTAAGTTGAACTTGGCTTGGCCTCACTCAGTATGACTGTATTTAAAGTGCAAAATATTTTTTGCATAGAACTTGTTAATGGTAACTGAAAAAATATATTTGAAGGGGTTAGGCTGACCAGACAGCAAGTGTGAAAAATCGGGACGGGTGGGGGGGGGTTATAGGAGCCTATATAAGAAAAAGCCCCAAATATCGGGACTTTCCCTATAAAATCGGGACATCTGGTCACCCTAGAAGGGGTTTTTGTTTGTTTTTTGCTTTCAGATTTAATAATTTTTTTTTAAAACCTTTGCATTTAACAACTAGGAAGAAAAACAAAACCTTTTATAGTATTTCCAAATAAAGACAACACTGGGGCAAAATCAGGCCCCACATTCCCTGCCCTCCATTGGCACAGAAAACCCTATATCCTACAGAACCGCCATGGTTCTACTGCATGCAAGCATGCAGCTCTACAGAGGCCGTGCAGAGAGACTCACAGCCTTTATGTGTTCTTTGATGCTTTTTCTCCACTGTAACATGAAGAGGACTTTAGAAAGTAGGTTAGAGAGAGATCTGTCCAGGGGGTTCATAATGACATGAATACACTGGCAAAAATTAGTGCTGCATAAGCAACCATGGAGCAGATCCCTTCATTCAGGTCCTTGAAGCAACCCTTCAGCATATCAAGTCTCCTTTCACAGGTGTCATTGGGTCTCAAAAAGACTATAATCATTGGGATCTCCCCAGCAGGCTTTCCAAGATCCAGCATCCTGATTATCACATTTATCATGGGACCTGGGGGACAGAAAATTATCCTGTTTTCTTTAGCTGGGCTACAAGTGTCCCAGCCTAGGTTTCTCACTATGACATCACCAATCAGGATTACTTATCTCCTCTTTTCTTCTGGTGGCTACTTTTCACCATTAAGCTCATAGTCAGTAGTTCGATCTCTAACCTCCCTGGGTTGCTCTTGGTCTTTTCCTCCTTCTGCCTTGTGGGGAGCAGAGTATCTGTTTTGGATACCAAGGTTAAATGTGTCTGTATTTCTCTCCTGCTTTTCCTACCCCACATTCCTCCTCCTCTTATTTGCTCCTCTCTCTCTTCTGTGTGATTCAAACTTTTCTTTCTTTCTTTCTTTCTTTCTTTCTTTCTTTCTTTCTTTCTTTCTTTCTTTCTTTCTTTCTTTCTTTCTTGTTGTTCTCTTTGAGCTAAGGTTCCTGTGGAGCTGGAAGTACCTGTGTGATCCAATTTGACTCCCTTTTATATCTTTTAGTGATTTCAACTGCTGTACAAGCCCCTCCGCTTTTTCCTCCACTGTAGGAATCAACTTGCAATTCAGATGTATGTATCCTGCATGGTCTTCATTCATAATTGGGAGCACTGCACTTACAGCACAATGGGTTACCTTGGAGTCTTTGTTAGCGGTTCTTTATAGCATTGTTGCTTCTTCCTTCAGGATGGTGCCTCACTTGTTAGAACCTTTAAATAACACAAGATTTTGCTACACTGAGCACATCCCACATGGCAGTCTCCAGCTCACTGCTACACTAACTTTTTGGCTAATCTATATTAATTCCATCCTTTGCCAGTCACTATGGCACGGTTTCCCTACCCAGCATTTACTGTAACTGCCACTCAAAGTACTGCTCCCTTTTTGCTTGCACTCAGATTGTTGCTGTCTTACTGTGTTGCTGGCTTTGGATTAGTCTTTTGCTACCTGGCTTTCCCGCAGGTTAATAAATTGGCAACAAATTAGCTATATGGTTATGTGAGTGATCATGTCATGTTAACGAGCATGTTAACTAACTGGCGTCAAACCAAACAGATTTTCTTTAAAGAAGTTTGCTAAACATGAGTGATGCAGATCACAGCATCTGACGATGGAATATCACAAGCAACTATTTAAAGAGAGGGGACCCAATTTTCAGTATGAGTATCTCTATAGGTTTTCTGAATCCCAAATCCAGGCATTTAAACGGGTACTTGAACCCATACCACTAGGACTTGAGCAACTAAGGTGAAATTCACCACTGTGCAGAGAGCCAGCATAAGACCTTTGCATTAAGTCCCACTGTAATTCTGTTTTGAGGACGTAAGTGGTGAACAGGCCTTGCACTAGTCTCCTGCATAGGGATGAATTAGACCCTTGAGTACCGATTGCTCATCCAAGTGTGGGCTATGGACATTCACTCATAGTGTTAAACTGTGCTCAAGATGTATCCAAACAGGGGTCAGTGTTCAGGATTCAGAAATGGAGAGAATGAGCTAGATGCTGCAGAGATGCAGAGCTCAGTGGTTTAGGGAGGGATATTAAGGTAGGAATGAGAATTCAGGCCTTGTCCTTTGTGACCCAGGAGCAACTAGTTAATGTCTCTTTGCTCCTTAATTTCAAATTCTCTTTCCCTTAATCTTCCATTTGGTCTGAGCATCTGATTTACCTTGTACAAGTGAAACACTAGAGAGAAAAGGCTGGTTTGGTTTTCACTCTGCAGAATAACTCCGCTCCTGCTAGAGCAAAAAAAGTGCTTGAGCTCACCTCCTTTGCTCTGCTGCTTGTGTTGAGCATGGGCCTGGAGGCCTTCTGCAGCTTCTCCAACACCCCTAAGGTGGGCTGGTGCAATATTCACCATTGCAATAGCAACCTTCCCGAGTGTGGCACTCTGCACAGCAGCTGTAGCACAGGTTGGCAGCCGAGCACACAAATCACTTCTTTCTGTTTGCTCCTGTTGTTGTCATGATTTGTTAGGTACAAAGGCAGGAGGCTGGCCCAGCACAAGTCGGAAATAGAGTGTTTCACCCCAAAAGGGAGTATGGGAAATGGTGGGAGAGCTACAATGAGCAGGTAAGCAAACAGTGGAGTGGCCTGGAGGCAGTGTGATATGTCTGTGAGCAAGAGGAGCACCTCTGGGACAGTTCTGGCCCAGATCCTCTATCTGTAATGACTGTGCATCCCATATAGTATGTCCAAAAGAAAAAAGCTTGGTCACCACTGGTTTAAATGTTATGTTTGGTCTGCAAAAATGCACCATGCTCATTTAGGTGATTGGAACCACTTGTCATTCATGATGTTGTCGTAATATGAGGCTCTTGTCAAGAGAAACTTTAGACCTGATCATATACCCTTGGCCAGCCCATTAGAAGGTAACAATAAGCAATGGTAATACAGTGTCCAGTTGTCAAGTAAGCAAATTCTGAGTTCTATCTAAATGTATAAAGGGTTACATTAATAAATAGCTTCTAAAGGGTTAATGAAGAGAGCAAGTTGGAAAAAAATCAATGGAACAGTTTACTGTCAGAATTGAAATGTTTCATGGGAAAGTATTGATGTCAACAACATTTTTGATGGAAAAACTTCACAATTATTCAAAATCAAAATGGAGCATTTTGTTTTGACTTAATTGTTTAGTTTCATTTCAGTGTTCTTGTTTTGTTTAATTCTGACTATTTTGCTTCATTTAGATTTTAGCATTTCATTACATTTCATTTTGACTTTTATATTACATTTTACTATTATATTTCTATAATATGTTTAATATTATATGTATATTCACTGTGGGTAATATGTTATATGATATTATAATGTTTTGACATTAATGAAACATTTCAATGATTTCCCCCCTATATTTCCCAATCAAAATATTTCAACATTTTTAATTTTCATCCCAGGTTGGGACAAAAACAAATACTGAAATGTTGGAATTTCCCATGGGATGGAAATTCCGTTTTCCGACCATCTGTTAACATATGATTAATATGATAAATGTGTTACAGGCGAGTAGCATGTGTCATACATGGTTATAAGCACATCGGTAGAAGGTAGCATAGATGATTATAAGCCATGATAATAAGCAACTTATTGACCTGTTAGATTCTATTGCAGTCTATAACAATTTGATTTACCACTTCTTAAAAGATGTATTTAACCCTTTATAAACAACTTAGAAATGTAACCTTAACATAATACATGACCAAAGAGGCGAACAAAATGTACCTTTGGCTTTACGGATTTTTGTACCAGAGAGCCATCCTGTAATTGCAGGGAGGCATTCCAAGATGCACACAGCATGATGTTCCCCTTGTGCTTAACAATGCTCACTCAAACACACAAGGCATATGATTATAACAATGCACACTCTGGGGATCCTGGCTGCTTAAATAATGTCAGCCCCATTCATTCACATGTAGTTGTTCGAAATTTATCGACACCTGCTGTTTGTTTGTCAAACTGTCTGTGTTCTGCACGCTGTTCTTTGGGGATATTTTTAACTTGCAATGCCTGCAATTAAATTTATTTTTTCCTTAAAAGCAAGTTAGAGTCACTGAATAAGAAAGAATATAAGAGGAAACAAATGCATGTAAATGTGAAACAATTGTATTTCATTTTAAATAGTTTAGTTCCCCTTTTTACAAATACTTTACACATACATATATATAAACTACATGTATAAAACTATATATATATATATATATATATATATATATATATATAAACTATCCTATATTTTATATCTTCACAGTGAAGAATCTATGTGCATTCCAGAGTATAATCCATCTGAGCCAAGTAGAGATGAGAAAGAGGTTCCTGTGAAAGATGATGCCTTAATAGTCAGAAAGACTGGAAACTTTATCAGTGTAATACTTCTATAGCAAGACTGTCATTCATAAGACCTACTCAAACAGTTAAGAATATTTGTTGTTTAACAGATATTAGATTTGTATTTTATGGCTGTGTTTTGTTGTCTCCAGCCATACTAGCCCAAGCTGTGGTTCTATCAGCTCCCAGAAGCTAACTAGAGCTGGAACTGAATAGGATGGGAGACTTCCAAAGAAAACATAGGTGCTGCAGAAAGCAGTGTAGGTGGTGTTCTTCCTTTTCAGTAAGTATCAAACCCGTATTTAGAGGCACAGTGATGCTTGAAGTCGTGAGGAAACATAGAAACAAGGCTTTGATTATTTTTGGATGATTAAAATATCCCATCAGATTTTTTTTTTCACAACTGTACGGGGTACTGACCAAATTACAGTTACATCTTTTTGGTTTAAAATGCCCCATGTCGGTTCAATTACACAAAATTATTCACTTCTAAAAACTCTTGTGAAGTATTGCTATCGTATTCCAAACTAGTTGTGGGTACATTTCTGAGGTGGATGAAATTATCCTTATATTTGCATCCAATAGTAGGGTTTGGGCTTCTTCAAGATGGAAACTGCTATATAAATGTTAGCAGTTATTATTTTTGTGTTACTGTATGCAAGTTACTCTATATGTAAGGGGAGTTAATCTGTTCTGAATCACATACAAGCATCTTTCACCTACATCACATAAACATCAATTATGAAATGGAATGCTTTATGAGGCTGTCGAAAAGTAGGAGTCTTGGTAGCGTTGTTATGATTTAGAATTTAAATTACTGGCTTAATTAAATGCAACAAATAAGAAGCTGATTAATAATTCACAAGTGATTTTTCCAATGATGACATAAATCCCATGTGAATAAATGTCTCTGCAATAATATATCAGTCAAGCCATGCACCCTAAATTAACTCCATGCTAGATACTCTGTGCAGACTGGAAATAATCAGACTGGAAAAATTCAAGATGAGTCTAGAGAGTGAAAACAAAATCCAGGTAGTGCTAAATCTTTCTCCCTATTCTGCAGTGTGTGTGTGTGTGTGTGTGTGTGTGTGTGTGTGTGTGTGTGTGTGTGTGTGTGTAGATGAAATGGACTTTCTCCAGTTTTACTCCAATAGATATTGTAAGTGGTATAATGTAAAGTCCATTAAAATCAAAGGAGAGACTGCCACCAATTTCCATGGGCTTTGCATCAGGCCTCAGCTAAGCGGGGATAAAGAACTGTAAAGGATACCAAGCTCTCTCTGAATCATACTGACTAGAGGTGATTGAGCATTGTGATGCTGCAAGTGCCATATTTCAGACAGAAGATAAAACACAAGTCCTGACCACTTATGTTAATGAGCAGTCTCAGGGTGGTCTCTGTAAGTGAAGGAAAATGTTAACTCTGGGGTCCTGACCAATTTCCAGCTTGGGTAATTATACTAGGCCTACTAGAAATCCCCCGGTAGTTTCAGTTAGATATCATATACTTCACTTCCTGTCCTAAACAGCTATGTATTGTTAAAACAGCTGCTGTGATTTGCCTCTGGGGTTTGTATATCTATTTATAATTTGCTTTGGGTTCCTTTGGGATGAAAATTGCTCTGTCAATGTTGGCTGAGATTTTCAAATCTGTTAAGTTATTTGGATGCCCAGTTTCCATTAAAATTAGCAGGAACTGGGTGTCCAAATCCCCCAGGCAGATATACAAATCTCAGCCATCAGTTTTTATAGGAGGAACCCTAGAAGTGTGCAGAAGACTATACAAGCTTGCCAGCATAGCAAAGAGTCTGACACTTCCCGGGGGTACCCAGCATTGTGAGGCACCTTACTACCACCTCCCCTGAGCGTGAGGGAGCCTTGTCTGTGACTGCTGAGGGTCGGTTCCCCAACTCCACCAGCCTTTGGCAACACAAGCACTGCCTTCCAGGCAGGCCTCCGCAGCCCTGCATTCTCTGTACAGGTCAGTGATAGGTCCTTTCCAACTATCCCTCTGGAACAGACAGGCCCTGTTCCTCTGAACACTCAGAATGGAAAAAGATCCCCTACTCTCTAAGAATAGTACACACCCCCTTACCAGTTACACCTCAGTATCACTACTCCGCTCAACTTCATGTATCTAAGAGCTGTTATAGTAAATACAAAGAAGAGGTTTATTTAACAAGAACAGAGACTTGAGAAGAAGCAAGTAGAAATAATGGAAACAAATAGTTACATATAAATTATAATCATAACGTACTTTCTGGAACTAACCAGGTATTTTCCTGGGCTAATGAAGTTTAGCTCACTCAAAGTTTTTATAGTGGTTTTCAACCTGGCAGGCTTCAACCCTTCTTTCATAAGACAGAATACGCTGGCAGTTCGTCTCCTCAGTGAAGGATAACTGGATGTCCCTTTGCCTGGATGATCCATTGTCTTGTAAACAGGGCTTTCTCCCGCTGGTTTATTTCTTTCTGTAACTCCCCCTTCCAGAAAAATCTCACCTTACCATTTTGCTCAGACTGTAAATCGGCACCTATTGTGAACCATACAATATTCAATTTACATGTAGTCAGACAGATAGATAAACATCTCTTGCCTGTTTCCAGCCCCAAGTCGTTGGCCTTGAGAATATATTTTCCCCATATAGATACATAACTCCTTACATGTTATCTGTCAATACATGTTGCAATGATTATGAGGACCAGTGTGACCCAGGCTTTCAGCAGAGACCTTACATGGTGCTCTTTGGTGAATGAGTATGTAGATACCAGATCCAGGGTATTTCTGCCATGGTGTCTCTTCCAAGAGGTCACAGGGAGTGTTTTGAGGAATAATATGAATGAAGTTCCTTGTTCAGTATTAGAAGAAAGCAACTCTTTTTTATTCCTTGCCATTGTCATGTGAGAGATCTGCAGGGAAAGTGCAATGGGCGCACAGCTCCCTCAGGAACACAGTCTAGGACAAAATGGATGCTTTCTCTGTGTGATTCAATGTTTATTTCCAGTCTGATTTGTTTGGTTACCTCTTATGTCTACAAAGCACACAGCGTAGGAGTCATTTAAGCTGTATGGCTTGATGGATATGTCACTAGTGAGCTACTTATGCACAGTGGAATTACAGTGTCCCTGGGGGAAATAATGATGTGACACTTTATTTGCTGTGTTTAATAAAGCTGGTCATTAAAATCCTAACCAGCCTAGACGGGATGTGTCTCTGCACTTGCCACCACTGCTCTCCTGCTGATTGTTCAGAGGCGGCTGGAGCTGTCAATCAGGGTGAGCCCAGGGGTCCCGCCCACTAGTATCTTGCCAGAAATGTCTGCCTTTGCTGAGGTGGATAGACTGCTCCATTCAGACCTCTCCCCTACTCCAGCAGTGAAACACATTGTTCTTCCGTCCTATTTTCCTTCTGTTGCTCTCGGCTTCCACTCCGGCTACTCCCCCAGTTACTGCTCTCGCCTCCTCCGCAGCTGGGGAAGCTCAGTGGGTGCGCAGCTCCAGCTTGCAGCTGCAGCAGGGGACCACTCAGGTTCCAGGTACAGGGGCTCTCTTTTCCCCTCAGCTTCAGGCCCAGCCTGCGTCTTCAGCTCGCGGGCCCCACAGGCTGTTGGAATGTGATGAGGAGGACTCTACAGAACAGCCTCCTCAAAGCAGCGCTCAGCCGGCAGCAGCAGCAGCAGCTGAAGAGAACAGGAGGCCTGGCACTGAGTCAAAATGCACTCATTCCGAGACTGATCCCAACAGCAGCTCAGCTGATGCAAAGTAAGATCACCAGCAGTAAAACCAGACTATTCCACCGGCCAACGACCACACACGATTAAGGAGGGCAGGTGAGTAATGCCAGTAGAGGACATCAGAGATGCTCCTCCTCTATGCTGTGCCCCACGACCTCTCCTTCCTGAGAGGTACTGTTTTGAAAATGGCTGTAACACACGCAAGCAGGCCTCATCCCTACACTTCAGGGAACCCTGCTCAAAAGTGTGGCTTGAGCCTGGCTTAAAAAAAGTAAAGGGAGCCTTAAAAGAGGCATATCAGATGAGCGGTGAAAGGGCTTACCTGCTTACTCCCACTGTATAACTTGTGTGGGTCTTCCTTCAAAAGCAATCCCAAGCATACAAACGATTCATTAAATCTAAGGAGGAAAAAAAAAAAAAAATTCGTCATCTCTTCTTCCCCTGGACTTCCACACTTTCTTGGGAAGACCTTTCCCTCAGAGAAGAGGGACTCCTTGAGACTGATTCAGAGAAATATAGAGCAGGATCCAGAGCACATTTCTGCCCAACCCTATATAATAGAGTAATTCAGAACAAGGGCAAAACAGATAGATAGCAACCCACCAAAGCCACACAGAAATTCCAAAGGAAGCTAGATGCATCAGCTTTACAGTGCAAATGGCCAGGATTCCTTTGGTTGTCCACCAAGTTGAAGGAAATGGTCATTGCCGGAACTGCCGTTTTCTAAGTGGACAGAAAGGTTGAGATGACACTCTTGAGAAACTGTACATTAAATATATGGAGATATGCCTATCTCATAGAACTGGAAGGACCTTAGAAGGTCATCGAGTCCAGTCCCCTGCCTTCACTAGCAGGAACAAGCACTGTCCTCTGACAGATTTTTGCCCAAGATCCCTAAATGGCCCCCTCAAGGAGGGGGCTCACAACCCTGGGTTAGCAGGCCAATACTCAAACCACTGAGCTGTCCTTCCCTCCTATATTCTCTATAGGCTCACTGGAGCTGTCCATATGAGCCACTTAGTTCACACAAGTGTCTGCAGCATGGTGCAAGAAGTTGGATGGTTTGCAGTCTTCGAAGAATAAAGGAATTTAGGCCATTTCAAAAAAATTTCTATCAACCTGAAATTGCCGGTTGCCCAAGTGACCAGTGCCAGGACACACACACAAAGCTCCAGTCAGGGAAAGCCAATTACTAGAGAAAGTCGCTAATATTATTCACCACTTTTTCAGGGAGAATGATTATTTAGAGAGGTCTTCAAAAAGGTGGCAGCAGAGAACTCTGAGAAGGGACCCTTGTTTATCAGTTTTCTTTGCATTTGAAGAATCCTTCTTGGCAGAAGGTTGGAGGCGTCTCTGATTAAACAGGTGGAGTAAGACAATGCTCTAACTACATTAGTTGCATAAAACAATGATTATTTCTGTTCAAGTCTGTATGTGGGCACACTAGGCTAGGAATAGAAATGGCTAAAGTCAGTTTAAGTGCCAACCTTAGCTAATTGAGTTTTCTACAGAAACAATACCATCCATACGTACAGTTGTACCAAAATAGCTAAACCAGTTTTAACTGAGACCTTTTCATTTCCGTGAAAGTTTGTGTGCAGACCAGGACTTTGTCAAGCCATGGAAAAGAATCCAGAAATCCACCACTGAAATCAGCAAAATAACTTTGGATTTTCAACAGTGTAACTGGGGACTGAATCTGGTCTGTACAGATTTAGGTAGCATTTAAAAATATAGTTTCATTTTATTCTGCTTTCAAGAAATGTATAGTTTTAAATGTGTAGCTCTCTGTTTTAGGTTGTCTCATAAACA
This sequence comes from Chelydra serpentina, assembly GCA_037349315.1. Classification (NCBI taxonomy): domain Eukaryota; kingdom Metazoa; phylum Chordata; order Testudines; family Chelydridae; genus Chelydra; species Chelydra serpentina. The sequence continues at coordinate 23,909,847 of JBAIAC010000004.1, read as the reverse complement.
TGGAATTCCATGGGTTTTATGTATATTTACATACTATAGCCAACAGATGTTAGTAAGAAAATAAATGACTTATTTTCAGCTTGCACTGGCATACAATAAATTACCCACTATTAATAAGAGAGGAAGACAGTATAATCCACACAGTACTACTAAGAACATTTCACCAGATTACTTATATCAAGCTCAAGTAATCCATGGGAATGACAATCTTGCTATAAAGTTAATAAAGAGTTTCCAGTTTATGTGACTGTCAGTATGTTTCCTTCTCGTTTATCCCCTCCACAAAGCACACTCACTGCTCTCATGCTTCCTTTGCTGATTCTATAACGGCAGTTAACTAAAGAGCGTTGCACATTCTTTTAGATATCGAGAAACACAAGGAGCAAAACAATGCAGAATTTCAGTTACATCAACAAAAACAAAGGGCAAAATAATATTTGCTTAATTAGTAAAGCAGAAAATGTAGAGGGAAAAACATTAATTTGTATTGGCTTCATTTTTATTTTTTTTCTTTCTTAAAGACCTTGGTTTACTATTCATAAATAAAAAAATATTGAAAGCCCCATTAGAAGATTAGAAAATAAAGAATGGAAGAGAATAAGGAATGTACACAAGCTATTGTTCTACCAGAAGATGTGGACACTTGTAGAGGGAAGATGTGAATGTTAGGGACTTCAAAGACCTTATTTAAAGCCTTAAATTTCTTGTACACGTTAGGTCATGATAAGCCAAACTGGCTGAGAATAAAATTTATTAGGTGACAGGTTTTGAGGAGATCTTCCAGTACATAAAACTGAAGTTAGCCACCCTGTAAAAAAGAAATAAAAACACAAAAATATGCCACCACTAAATACCGTTTTTTGCAACAACAACAAAAAAAAAAAAGTGCCCAATTTGCATTGTGGGCTCTATATTGTGGCACTGTCTTGAAGTTTGCATCCCTGGGTTGTAATCAATGACCCATCCAGTGAAGCACAGCAGAACCAAAAGATTTGCATGACAGAGTAGCATATTAATGTATACTCTGTACTCCACAAGACATTTTGGTATTCATCTGGGAGCTGAAAAGAGCAAATATACTGGCCCCATGAGAGAAACTGACAGGAAGCAAAGTTTCTTGGTAAGAAGAATCCCTGATCTAGAATATCCCTGACCAAAAGGTCCCCATCACTCAACAGAACATGGCATAGTCTGGCCCAATAAATGTAAATAACTGTTTGTGATATTCTATTAGCAGGCATCATGGTCTATGTCGTGCATGTTTATTTATTTATTTCTCTATACAGCGTGTACTTTGTGGTGTGATTTAGTTAACTTGGCACTATGTAGTTGGAGTAGGAATTGAAAAGGTGATACTTTAATCAATCCTGCCCCTCCACTCCCCATTCACAAGGTGCATCACACAGCCCTACCAAACATCACACAGCCCTCAAAAGATAAAAACAAATTACTTTTACAGAGAGATTAGCAAGATCAGTTCTTCTTATGACATTATTAATTTTGCATTAGGTCATAGAATAGGAATTGGGAGCAGCAGGATATAACAGAGAAGCTGGCTGTCTGAAATTAATGTTCTAATTATTGCTGAATGTACTGTTGTTGACTTTTCATGTCTGGGCTTTTTTTTATGGATAAATTGCTATTCACTTGGTGCATGCTAAATTCACCTGGTTATAACAAGGGACTTGAAATAGTTAAGGGCCAAACCATTCAGTCATTCCTCAGGAAAATTCCGTAAGTAGCCAATGGTCCTTTTTTTAGCCACAGATGCAGCTAGGTTGAGCCCTTACCTCTAACCCTGTGTATGGGGCAGTGCACAGCTGCATCAACCAGGCCTGGCCCCTGGCCCACAGAAGGAATTGGAACACGAGAGAGTCACAGCTGCTCCATGAAAGAGTTAATTTGCCGCTGTGGCTCTCCCAGGTGAAAATTACTTCTCCCAGTTTCTCTCCTCCCCTCCCTATGCTGCTCAACTCTTCACTCCCACCCCTCTAATTCAAGACTCTTGTCAGCCTCTCTATTAACTTGTCACAGAGGTGCATGGGTTCAAGAAGGCTACTTGCATCTGGTCCAAGCACAGTAACCCAAAAGGCCACACAGGCAGATGGGGGGATATTACTCATATTACTTCCCCTTTATGTCCCTTCACAACCACATAAGGCTGGTCCGGCATCTGGCTGTTAGTGAATAGGAATCATGTCAGCCCTTTGGCTTAACGTGGCAGTCGCTAGTTATGAATCAGAATGACAGAACAGTGAAGAATAGAATGGATAAAGCTAAGGATAAGAAGGGGCTGTTTCTTCTTGCCCTGTTTTAAGGGGCCGCACATTGGTGTGTCGCCCCCGGTGCAGCAGAGGGAGGGAACCATACTTCAGGTAAACACTAGTCCTTCCCTGTTCCCTCCTTCCTTCAAGGGGCTAGTGATTTGCTGCTGATCCATACTAGTCACACATTACTAGCCTCCTTCCCCCACCCCATGAAAGCACAGCTATTCTGGCTAGCATGCTGAGGGTGGTGGGGGAGAGAACCAAAGCTCCACTCACTCCCCACCCACTTGCTAGGAACGGGGGAACTGTAGGTGCTCAACATCCACTTGCTTGTGAAGACCTGATGTCCAGTGAGCTGTGTAGGAGTGCAAAGAGGGCTTGCAGGAGTGGAAATGGGGTATAATTCCCCCTTATGCGGTTATGCACCCACACAGATTATTGGATGGCCTAGCCTTAATTTGCTTCCAGACACCTAGTACCCTATAGGTTTAGGCTGTGTTCGTCTGTTAGAGTTTGTTTGTAAAGAAAAGGTGTCATAGTATGTCATGTTACATGATCCACTGTATCTCCATATATTGTAACCATAGAACTGAATCTACCAGAAGGAATTCTTTTGTTCACACTCACTAGAAGGTTTTTAGATCCCTGGAAGACAGTGAATCAATAGCAACTCCCTGCAAACTGCAAGCACCCCATGAAGCTTTATACGAAATTCCCATTGTTCTAGTATTGCAAACTATTTCATAGCAAACTAAAATGCTGAAGTGTAGTTGATTCCAGCTATAATACACATTGTTTAAGATAACTTGTCCTAGCATAACCAGGATCTCAAATTTGCTTGCCTTTCCAAAACTGTAAATGGTTGTTGCAAATATTTTGGAAGCCAAAATAACTCGTTAAAAATTCCGTTATTTTGTATATAAATCATGCCTGAATGTAATTTTGTATGTATGGACCTATGTTTTTATTGTGGATATCATTTCTTAGTCATTGTCTGTTTTTCTGGAGAAATATTTCCACTGCTAATGGTCTTTTTTAATCCTGAGAGCCACAGGTGAATGTGTGGGAGTTGTATGGGGATGCCCATGCACACGCCCATGGCTAATCTGACAGAAGGAGGGGAAGAGGTGAAAGGAGCAGTTGCATACTGTGTGTGAGAAAGATCTGGAACCCGCTCTCTCTTATAGGGTGTCTTGGTGCTGGGGAGGCTCTGAGCAAACAGTAAGGGCAGATGATGAGGGCCTGAAGGAAGATCGATTCTGGAGGAGGGGAAAGCAGGATGTTGCCACTGTTTTTCACTGTCTGAAAACTCATCCTGCCATTGGGCCAGAAAAATGGCTCTTGTCCAGTTTATGGGTCACTTACTTCCCTCAAGGACAGTCTCCTGCTCTGAGCTGACCTGCAATTAAAAATCCTGGGTGCATTAACTGAGGGACATACCGGAGTGACATATCTGACCCAAGGCTGAAAATGAAAACTGCCCACCAGGCTCAGTCTCCTGCTAATGTCACTGCTTTGGTGCCCTCCAGCTGTGCTTGGGAAGAGCGGATGCATCATGGTCCATTTGTGAGTTTTGTTGTGAGGCCGAGGTGAGCCGTAAGGGGAAATTGCCACGCTATTATTACACAAATGATGATAAGTATCAGAGCCAGGCTGGCACAACATCATTTCTCCTGTTCTTCAGTGATGTTTATAAGGCAAGAGACCAGTTGTTATTTTCAGCCTCTGCTCAGACAAGCCGGACAGGTAATGCCGCTGGGATTTTTAAATACAAGTCAGCAGCTTCTCCAGGAAGCAGTATATAATCAATTGTGGCTGCCCTGAGTGGCCAGGCGGTATGATCTTTTTTTCCTAGCATGGGATTACCTGAGATTAATGCACTGAAGAGTCACTTTGTACCCCAAATATGAAAGAAGTCATGAGAATCTATTTTTTGTGGGATGTTAATTCACCAGGTTATTGTAATCATTGCAAGATGAGCATCCTTGTAGCAGATTGCCACTTGTAGCCTCTGATTAACTGGTGCATGCATCAGTGCTTATTCTTTTCTGTAGCATAATATATTTTTTTACCATCCGCTTTACAATGCGTCCGACGTATAAGTGCCAGAATGTCAGCTGCCCGTGTTCGTGATTTAATGAGCTAGTTAAAGTGAGTCATTGTGATTAAAAGCTAAATGTAAGCCATCATCTTCTCTCATTTCCATTCGCAGCTCTAATGGGAAATCGGTCACGTGGGCCCAGAATGAGAAGAGCAGCAGCAGGGGAGCGCACCTCTGGCAAAGGCTCTCAGTCCACATCAACAAAAAGGAGAACCCTAATCAAACCGCCGTGATCAAGCCCTTTTCGAAGAGCACAGACAGTAGCCGACACAGCAGCAGTGCCACATTTCCAGAGACCGGTGCCAAAATGCTTTATAATGTCTCAGAAGCAGAGGAGCAATACCCAACTCAGTTCCAGCCGCAGACCCCCTCGCCTATCAGCACGGTAAGCCACAGGACTGCCTCCATTAGCCGAACCGATGACGATGTCGCCACATCCCAGACAGAACATGCCCAGCGGAGCAGTTCCTCCCAAGGCTCTCTGATGGAGCAAATCAGCAGTGTGGTCACACGCTTCACAGCCAACATCAGCGAACTGAACTCTATGATGCTTTCAACAGCCACGCCGGGAGCAATGGTGGCCACTCCTCTCTGCTCTTCCTACCTGATCCCAAGAGAGATCCAGCTTCCTACAACAATGACCACTTTTGCAGAGATCCAGCCGCTCCCTGCCATTGAAGTCAACGGTGCATCACAGTCTGCTAGGAAACCTTCATGTGGCAGCATCAAAGAAGGTACTTCGGAGGCACCAGCGGTGAAGCAAGATCTTGAAGAGTTGGTGGCTTTAACTCCTCCCTCACCTTTTAGAGACTCCATTGATTCTGGGAGCGCATCTCCCAGCTCTCCAGTGTCAGAATCAGCTCTTTGTATCCCATCCTCCCCAAAGTATGACAAGCTTATCATAAGAGATTACTCTCAAAGTTCTTCTTCATTGTGAATGTCATTCAAGACACCATTGGATCTCGACAGCTACAAGCAGGTAGAGCGGGGACAGCCAAGTGTTCAAGATCTCCAGTCTTTACGCAGATACAGTGACAGGCATTGGGTCATCATGTGAAGAATGGAGGGGGCAATAGAAAATTATTTGATAAATGGAAACATCGGATTAATTATGCTATTTTAAAGAAACAAAACTTTGAGCAGATTTTCGTGGCCTTACAAAACATGGGCTTTTAAGAAACACTGCATCTATTTTTGAGGGCTTATAAGGAGTCTGTTAAATCAGTTACATACCAAGTGCTTTGCTTTAGTATAACAATGAACTGTGTGTACAATATATGAAAAAAAGTAGACTGTAAGCAACTGTACAATGTTTTCTTTATTTACTCTGATTCCTTACCCAGAAGTGAACCTTGATCTATCTATCAAGAATAGACCAAACATTGAATGTACATTTTCTAACAGACTCAAAATCTGGCACCAATATGTCAGGCTCTTTTTTTTCTATGAAGATCTCAAAAAGCAGTAACATATGTTTAGTAACTACCAAACTTTTTGCTGAAGCGTATCATGCTGGTGATACCCTACGTGTAGATAATAATAAACTGCGGCTTTGCAATGTGTGACTGCAACATGGAGGGCTTTACAAGTGACTTCTCAACCTACAGATTTGTTTATGAAATTCTCTTCTCGAAGTATTAAAAGTTCAATTTATTAACATCGGATACACCTTCATAGCAACAAAATGTGAGGATGATTTCCTGACTCTTTCACCACATTGCCAGCCAATGATGGAGTAGCAAAAAATATTTTCTGGAGTACTGTTTTGTAATTCCCTTATCAGGACAAGTTGTTGAGGAGAATATTCTCTTTCTAGCAGTATTATTGAGCTATAGCATAGCTGCATTCCCTACTGAAATTACCACATTTTTATGGTCATTCTTATGGTAATATTGCCAGTTGAAATACCATACTTATTCAGGCTCCCATATCCTTTGCTTTTAAGGAACAGGTAAACACTCTTATGTTTTTTCTCAGTTATCATAAAGGTAGAATACTGAGAAAGCAGTCTGGATTATGATGAAGGAATACTATCGATGGAAAGATTGTCATGATTATAATTCATTTATGAAAAAAACTCTGTGTCAAAGTCTGCTTAGAGGTGGTTTAGCTACGCTTCAGTAAGCAACGATTTTAACTCTAGTTAGCTGCGGATGCATTGCAGCTATGAACTGTGGCAAAAGAAGATTTTCAAAGCAATACAGAGTGTATGTTCAAACAAGGGGGACCTAATGAGATACAAACCAACGGAGTCTTTCTTTGTTTCTTAGCATCTCATAGAAGAGATGAGGGAATTATTGACATTTTTTTCCTGTATCAAAGTAGCTACTAGTACAGTTTAGTACACTTCATGCTGTCATGGCTCTTTTTAAATACATGCAGGAAGAGATTTAAAATTTGAATAGAAGCAAAATAATTTTTGATAGCTATGTTGGAACAATGCAACTATAATTTGCTTTCTCCCTTCCCTCCCCCAATGACACAGCTATCCTCAGGTGCCAAAATGTTGTGTTTTTTCTTATAAATAAGGATAGTATGAAGGGGCGGGTGATTTACTGTAATTCAAAGTCAAGTTGATGCAGCCTTATACAGAAGATAGCCTTATGGAAGGGAGCCTTGGAATAAGGCTGCTGTGTATTATTTTTTAAACTCCCGAATCTTATTTCTTTGCAACTCTGCAAATACTTTTCAATCAAAATGTATTTTTTCAGGCATTTTTTTCATTCATGAAAGGTATAACAAATATATGATATATAAAAAGTGAAAGCACATTTGTTCATTTCAGCAAAGAGTATTACTATTCTATTTTTAAGTTAGCTCTATCATGATTTTATACCATGCATCCCAATTCTCCATTCAATTAAATTTTTTTAACAAAATAGCTGAATATCACCAGGCTAACACTGTAAAATAACACCCTCAGCTAAACCTGATCCAGTACATTTTGCTCAAGGAATAGTAATTCTTTATTTAACTAACTGCCTGTGTCTTATGAGACACAGACCTTTTAACTTTTCTTGGTCCATCTGGAAAAATGGGCATTTCAAAGCAGGAACACAATATATATGTTCTTAGTAGGGACTCTAGACCTCTATGAAACTATCTGAAATATTGTACATGGAAGATTTGCAAGGTACTGTATATGTTTTCCTTTAACACAGATCTGCTTTGATTCGTGGATAGTTTAGGTGGGTGGTTTACCTGCATTTCAAAGGGACTGTATTATTGTATTATATATTAAGTCATTGCCAAATATCATTACCAGAGCCCCTCCCCTTCTTTACCCCCTCCCCCCCCCCCCCCAACACACACACACCCTGTCCTTAAACAAATGCCTCAGTAGTGTAGCCTACCTTTCTCATGCTGGCAGGTACTTACACAATTATCCCTCAATGGGTTTGCTTGCATGAGTAAGTGATTACCAATGTGAGTGAGGATTGTACAAGTGGTCCCTTAAAATATGTTGTTAATCAGTCTTCTTTAAGAAAAAAGAAGGGAAGGCTGTCAAATCATGATTCAATATAAATAATGCATTCACTGTTACACAGCTCCCAGGTCATAATTCTGAAGAATGATTCAGTCTAACTGGCCCTAGTTGCTGTTCAGAGTTTGTTAATCTTTTTTATATCGCCAAGAATGCATTCATCCCTCGGTTTAACAGTTGGGTCACACTTCCATCTATTGGTTGATTAGGACCCTAACATTATACTAGCCATCTTTTAAACACTCTTTGCTTTTGTCACTAAGGGTTCATGTTCCTTGTACTCCTGTTCACTATAGAGGAAGTTCTGCATGCACAAGGAATGCAAGACTGGCCCTGTTGAGACTGTACTTTTCTTCTCTGTTTGACTTCCAAGACTTTGATATCTAATCAGCAATGAAGAAAAGCTCATTATTAGTACGAGGCATGGGGTGGCAGAACACATTTTGTTAGGCAGGCTGGTCCTTGGAAAATGTACTTGAATTTTATAGGAGAGAGGAGCAGGGGCACCGACTCCGTGGGTGCTCCAGTGCTGGAGCACCCACGGAGAAAAATTGGTGGGTGCTCTGCACCCACCGGCAACTCCCCGCCCGCCCCGGACCCGCGGCAAACTTACTGGGCACCGGGAGATGTTGCGGGGCCCCGCCCCCGACACTGGGCAACGTTGCGTCGGCGTCGGGGGCGGGGCCCGGCGTCGGGCGGGGCCCCGCCCCCGACGCCAGGTGACAGCACCCACGGGCAGGGCCGGAAGTCAGCCCCTGTGGAGAGGAGAGGTTTTGTGGGAATAATGAGGAGCAACGCAAAGGACTGAAGCATTGGAAGAGTTAGAGGCAGCTTTATAGAACTGTAGGGTCCCAAGCAAGAGTCCAGAGGATTTGGTGGAGGAAGGGAGAGAAATTGGGGGTTCTAATAATTATTTTCACTGCACCACTAGTGTACTAGGCTCTTTACAGGGAGATGTGAAGACAAGGTCCCCACCTGGAAGACCTCACAGTCTGAATAAACGACGTGCAAGTAGATGATGAGTTACCTTGCAGTTCTGCTGCTGGAAAGGAAATTGTTTACACGGCAGGGAAAACACTAACATTCTTGGAAGTTTTCAGAGTGGTAGTCGTGGTAGTCTGTATCAGCAAAAACAATGAGGAGTTCTTGTGGCACCTTAGAGACTAACAAATTTATTTGGGCATAAACTTTAGTGGGCTAGAACCCACTTCATCAGATGCATGGAGTGAAAAATACAGTAGGCAAATGTATATATTACAGCACATGAAAAGATGGGAGTTACCTTACCAAGTGGGGGATCAGTGCTAGCGAGGCCAATTCAAACAGGGTGGATGTAACCTATGTACCCTGTTGGGGAATAGGCTGCATCCACCGTTTGAATTGGCCTCGCTAGCACTGACCCTCCACTTGGTAAGGTAACTCCCATCTTTTCATGTGCTGTAATATATAAACCTGCCTACTGTATTTTTCACTCCATGCATCTGATGAAGTGGGTTTTAGCCCACGAAAGCGTATGCCCAAATACATTTGTTAGTCTCTACGGTGCCACAAGGACTCCTCATTGTTTATTATTGACAGTGAAGACCCCCAAAAAACCCACACTTGTTCTGAAGTCCAGCCCTGGGAGAATGTAGGTCTGACCCCACTCTGGAAGCCATGCTACTGAAATAAAGTGAGCAACTACAGCAGCCCAGTTACAACCATTTGTATAAAGTGCTAGAAAAAATGAGGCAGAACTGTATTTGAAAATTGGCTGTTTATTTTATGACTTTGGAGATGTATCCCTTTCTATTTCTCATCTAAAAATATCTAAGATACTTGGTGATTGGCTTCCTATAGATACCTTAGACCAGAGGTTCCTTGATCATGGTCCATAGAGCACTTGCTGATGGCTCCTGAAGACCTGGCTAATCACATGGTCTGGCTCCTTCTCCTGACTTCTTGCTGCGAAACTGCATTAAAAGACAGCTAAAAATATGTTAAATACTTTCCTTAACTTACTTGGGCAGATACAGAATTGCTGTGGTTGCTACAGGAATGTTTGTGATCACAAATGGGAGGAGAAGTCGTCTATGTGAGTGTGATTAGGAGGAGAGGTGATCCATGAGACAATCTCTGGATTATCATGTGGTTCACACTAAAACATTTGGGAACCTTTACCTAGAGAGCAAAAGAGACTAGATAGAGAATATAGGTGCAAATGTTGATGCCTGAGAGAAAATTATCTTTATGCTCATTACTACAGACAGAAAGAGAGAAAATAGGGGAAGATTTTATCACAAATGCCAGTTTCTGAGAGAAATCAGATTACTGTGCTTGTGATGAGTAATTATGGCTAGATCATTATCTCAACAGACACCAGTGGAAAGCCACTGAGGTCAATGGAGTTACTCCAGGTTTATGTCAGTGTAAATGAGATCTGAGTCTAGCCATGACCAATGAAGTCTAGACATTGACTATTTACTCCTGCAGGGGATGGTAGGAGGAAAGAGGTTTCTTAAGATTTTGCTTGATCCATACACCATAAATAGTTGATTAAATTAATTCTTAAGAGAACTCTTTTAGTTCAGTGGCTAGAACCTTCCCCATGGATTTGCTTTACCATTTACCTAGCAGGTATCCCTATAGACAAATAAAATTGTGGTTGGAAACGTCAAGGGTTGTGAGGATAATTTATCCATAAGTAGGAAACAGGTCATGGCTTTGCTGCAGTTTCCTGATTCCCAGCAAGAGAATTAAAATGTTCCCCCAAGAGTCATATGCTACGCTCCCAGTATGTGCGACACATATTGGACACTTTGACTGAACTATTTTTTTGCTACAGCTTATCATTACACTTAAGCTGTTGAAATCTCTGTAGTTGCCATTTACAATTTTATACTGTGAAAAGAATAAATAAATAAATAAATAATACAGAGCAGTGAAACATAAAGGTAAGTAAGAAATTCATCTCCTTGATGAATTGGCATACGTGGCTGGTTTTCTCTTGTCTGAGCAACGACACTGCAAACTCTAAATAATAAACAGCTGAGTCACTCTGATCTGCCAAATGGGAATAAATATACTATGTATATTATATGTACTGATAGGATTCAATGGCAGCTGCTGGTGGTATTTGTAATTAGAACTCTATATAGAATATAGATGTTTTAGAGAAACGGTGCCAATTCTAAAAGATTTGTGTGGGCTACAAGTGCTTGTAATTATTATTATTATTTTTATTTGTTAATAACTTATTATGAAAATCTGGTTTTAAACGTTCTGTGAGCGTTTGTCCCTTTCTTATGTTGCTGCTTATACTATTAAAACAATAGAGAATGTAAAATTATTTTGATGTGAACTGAAAAAGATTTTTCATAAAATTTAACATTTTTATCAGCTTTGGTTTCGCGGTCTACTTGTATAACTGTAATTTATTTTAGCATTTAAAAATACATTTGCTCGTTTCTCGGTTGTCTACATCATGTTATAGTTGATGTTTATGTAGAGTCAGGTACTTTTTGAACCGTATTAAAAAAATCCTGTGATATGACTTAAACTTTGATTTTTTTTAATAAGATGTTATTCACGTGTTTTTCTGTGGATCAAGTGAGCCAGCATGCCAACCGTTTGAGGGTCCTACACATGCCCACATTCTGCAAAGGGCTAACCCCTCCCCACCCCTATAAACACACACACACACACACACACAAGCATGCATAATTCACAAGGGTGGGTTGGTTTATCCCATTTATAATTAGCAATGTTGGCCCTGATCCATAGATTCATTCATAGATTTTGAAGGCTTGGACAAACCACTATGACCATCTAGTCTGACCTTCTGCATAACACATGTCATAAAACTTCACCCAGTAATTCCTCCATTGAGCCTGTATTGTGCATCTGAGCTTGAACATATCTGTTAGAAAGACATCCGATCTTGATGTAAAGACTTCCAGAGGATCCACCATAGCTCTTGATAAGTTGTTCCAATGGTCAGCTACCCACATTGTTAAAAAAGTTGTGCCTTGTCTTATCACTAGCCTGAACGTAGCTAGCTTCAGCTTCCAGCCACTTGATCTTATTATGCCTTTGTCTTCCACACTCTACTCCAAAATTCCTCTCTCCGTTACACCAGTGCAAATCAGGAATAATTTCACTGAGCAGAATGGACATTGGTACTAAAACAACGTAGGCTCTCATTCTTCTGATCCAGGCCCAAGTAAGATGAGAATCAAGCCTGTTATTTTCTGAACAAGTTCCCATAAAGTCTATTGCAGTTTTTTCTTTGCTACTTAAGGTTGAAAGGGAGGGTTTTCAATGGCATGAAGGGCATGTAGGCCCTCAACTCTCATTAAAAATCACCCAGCTGCCCTTTGTGCCTTTGTTCATCTCAAAAATTCAGATCTCAAAGTAAACAACTCCACTGCAGGGAGAAATTGCTTCCAGCAAAATACACTGTTACATTTTAAGTTGACAGTTGTTTAAAAAAGCAGGAGAAATGTAAGCCATGTCAGCCCCATGCAGTTGAGGGTATGCACGTTTTATTACACAATGGCTTATGTCGCTATATTTGTTTACTATAATGTCTGGTAGACACACATTTTTTGGAACACTGGCTTACTGTCCTTTTGTTGGCAAAAGAAAACCTACCTCCTTCTGATGGCAATCTTCTACTAACAGCTCTTCCGCTCCTGATTTGATACTAGTATTAACCGTGTGCCCCACTAGAGAGGCTGGTAAATGACTTCACTAGCTTGAATCCTGTAGTTATTCTAATCATAACAATATCAGAGTTCATAGCCCTTGCATGGAGCCCATAGAATTATTGTGTGGCAGCACAAAGGAGTAAGAGCATGCACTAATTCCCACCACCTGGATCACAGTAACAGTGTAAGGGGGAAAGTGGCCCTGGGGGGCAGGTGCTCCATAAGTAGGCAGATCAAGGCAAAAGTGGGTGGAGTCCTGGCTCCCCCTTCCCCAAATACCTCAGACCTGGTGCTTGGTACTTCCCCCCAGAGTAAGGAGGAACCTGGAACACAGGTGGTGAATCTCAGAGTCACCATGGCTCAGATCTTAAAAGGTATTTAGGCACCTGACTCCCATTGGTTTCAAGTCTTCTAAATACCTTAGGAGCTGGGTCCAGCTGCCTTCAAGTCTGCTCCAGGACAGTGCAACAACATGCCTCTCCTTGTGAGGGACTGGTGATGAATCCACAGTGGAGTGCATTATGTATTAGTCATGGAGTCAGAATTAGACTTGGTTCTTTCCAATAGCTGAAGACTTCAGTGATGTATTTACATTTAGCCAGAGAAGTTCAATTTGTAAGCAGCATCTGGTTTTTAGTGAGGTCCTGTATTTTATCCAATTTTCTAGACTGTCCAAGCTGGTCAGGTTTCTTGCTCAGCATCACACAGTAACTCAGTATTTCCACTTGGCTTCAAACACTCCATTCCCACGCTGCCCGGTAACTTGTTGACTACCATACCACATGGCTTCCTTAAACAGTGAAAGGACCCCACTGTTTCACTAATAAATGTTGCCATTTCTTTCTAGACACGGACCAGCAGGTCTGCTCTCTGGAGGGAACTTAGGACTCTAGGTGCGTCTGGAGCTGCCAATAGGAAGGAAGCACCACAGATGATGGGCATCCAACAACTTTGCTATAAGAAAGGCAGCAACAACACAAGCTCCCCTTCCTTATCTTGCCAGTGCTTACTCACATGTGACCTGAAGGAACTGCCTCAAGGGATGAAGGGCTAATTCAGTCTCTGATACCATTCTGTCCACCAGAGAGTACCAGCAAGGCTGCTAGGGGGGAGTTACTCAACCAATGCAGGAGAAATGAGCTCCAAGATGTCTCCATGAAAATGCTGCTGCTTTGGGGCCTCCTGTATTTGTGTTGCATGTATGGGATAAGTAAGTTGCACAGAGCCGTAGTATAAAACTACACTATGAGACACAAATTAAAGCATTAATTGAATGGGTTAATAACAGAGGATTAGAGAACTTAAATTACATAGGCAATGCCGGAGAAGGATATTTAAGATTTGAAGAGAGATGGAGTTCCAATTAAGCAGATGGATAGAAGGCGGCTGTTTCAGATGGCAGGAATGTGATGAGATTGTTGGAAAGAACAGAGAGGGGGTAGCTGCTATATGCAAAGAGAGAAGTATTGACAGACATGCTCCAGACACTGGCTTGGAGGAAGACCCTGGAATGTTCTCAGAAGGAGAGAATTTTTTAATCGTATCCTGAAATTAATGGGGATCTTGTAGAGGTGTTTGAAGACATGGGTGATGTGGTCACACTCCTTGGTACACATGAAGAACTGCAAGCTGCATTCTGCACTTGCTGACATCTGAAGATCTAGGATTTGGGGAAGCCACAGACACAGATATAAACAGTGTTGGAGTTGGTGTCCAGTCATTGGAATGTGTCGACAATATTCCAAACTAGTGATTGGGGGACATACCAATGAAGAACAGTTCAGGGTCAAGGCTCTAGAGACAAATAGCAGGAGTTCTGAGCCAAGGAGGGAGATACCAGAGATAGAGAACGGCTTCTGCATTCTAGCCATTTGTGTGACACCACAAGCAAACCACAAAAAATCACACAAGCCAAATGACCTTGTGGTTAAGGTACTGGACTCTGGGACTCAAGAGATGAAGGTTAGGTTCCCATTTCTGCCACAAAATCCCTGTGCTAACTTGGGGAATCTCTATCCTCATCTGTAAAATTGAGATAATAAGCCTATAAATGAAATGCCAGCCCATCAAGACAGGCAGAGGGGAGATGTCAAAGCAGAAGTCATAAAACGGGTGAAAAGAGATGACAGTTCAGATATACAGCCTAAAAGTAGTACCTTAAGAGTAAAAGTTGAGATAAATTGACTCAGAAGGCAAAGGGAGATAGAAAAAAGGAGAGCCAAAAATAGAATTTTGAGATGCCGTTAAGAAGCGGTGGAAAGAAAAAGCTATTGCCAGACCTAGGGAATAGTCTGTTATATAACCATGAGTGGAACCATGAAAGGAGGCAGCCAGAGATGCCCGCGCTACTCTGGAGGCTCACATGAAAATGGAATAGTCAATAGCATTGAAGGCTGCACTGAGATCAAGCAGAATGCAGATGGAGGAGCTGTCAATAGCAGAGGGGAGCTCATTAACTACCCTAGAGGAGACTGATTTCCATGCCATAGCCATATGGAAACCCAGAGAGAAATCTGTCAAGGATTGTGTTCAGTGTAAACTGACTGCATTTCCTCCTAGAGTACCTTGCTCTGTTGGCTTGCATGATATTTTCACTGCTATACATTGGCTAAAGAGGCACTGGATAATTATGCAATTTCCATATAAAATGTTGCCCACAAATTAGAGGAGCAACATTTAAAATAAAAAGACTTCTTTCAGCAGATCAGCCTGACATATCTGGCTTAGTACAACTTGCTAAAGATTTTTAACGATGTCAAACCTCACCCATATGTGAGTACCATCTGTTGAAATGCTTTTGGGCCAAATGGCAGGTGCCACCAACCTCCAACAGACGGATGGAGTATCTTGGTTTGTGCCAAGGTTACTTACCAATCACTCCCACTGCCTTCAAACGAGCACTGTAAGGCAGTTGGAATTATGACTTCACTTTGTTACAAGATACTATGCATCATGGCTGTGCTGCTATTCAAATGGGGGAAAGCATCTGTTCATATGGGGGGAAAGCACAGTGGTAATCCAGTTAAGACACATACAGCTGCAATGAATTAGAATTCCTTAGTCTATACTGAGCCTCCACAGGACCAGAACGGAACATGGCTACGAGGGAGTCAACATTCTATTATAAATACTCATAGAAATCAATGATCTGAGCTCTCTATCAGCTCTTTACTAAACGTAAAGCTTGAATTTAGTCAAATGGTGCACATATTTCTTACTATTAAGCAAAACTAAGCACGTAAGGTTGTGCAGAAAATTCAAACTCTGCTGCAATGGATTATATGAATAGGTAGTAAACTATCTTTTTTATTGTCCTTTGGGTATCTGCTGATGAGAACACAAGAGATAGTGGGTTTCCAATCCCTTTGTTATCCTTTTACTATTTGAGCAGACAAATTGACCACACAGTGGCAGACAGGGGTATTTCATTATCTGATTATTCATATTGCACCATCAACAATTGTCTTGAAAACAGACCTGGAAACCCTTGTTATCGTACTCCTAGAAGGAACGTGCAGACAGGGGAGCACAGCAAAATATCAACAACATTATACTGGGCAAGGCAGAAACAGAGGAGCCTTGTAAATTCAGAATACTATCACTGAACTCACTGGTCATCTGTGTTATTCTGCACTTGTACTTGTGTCACAGACTAGAATCTGGTCGAGAGAGTTCAAATGAACACGGACAGGGGATCCAGGTGCAAACCTGCCTAGAAAACAAATATGGAAACAGACAGTCATGGAGTCTGACACAAGACTTCCTGTTTTATGGTTAGGTATTTTGTTTTTCAGCTTCCATGTTGGCTCATTTTCAATGCTGACCACTTTTTTGCCATGACTGTTCCCTTAAAAGTTTATTTGAATTGTGACTCAGTAAATTTGAGCAGAAATTTCTTTATTTAAAGAAAAGTTCACGCAAGTTAAAAGTTCACGCAAACTGTTTTTTAAAAAGCCTCATTTACCATTTTCACTCTGTCCTCTCACCTTGTTTATAACCTTCTCAAAAAAGGGCCTATCACACTAATACTATTCAACTTAATAACTACAAAGGGAATGAACAGAAAGTGATACAGGCTGTTGTTGACAGTGAACACTGGGAACAGGAAGTTAATTTCACAGAGAGCCTCTTTAAAGAAACCTTGCCAGTTCTTCAAACACTGCAGTTGGTGCTGATTTCTTGGTTGTTTTTAGTTTAAAGTGAAAAAAAATGGAGGCTCAAATCCTGGTTCCAATTAAGTCAGTGGGAATTTTGCCACTGAATTAATGGGGCAGATTTAGCCCAGAATCTGTTTATTGTAGTAGTTCACAGTAGCATGTATACATAGGCAGGTGTTATGCTCCCATTAAACAAGACAATTTTTTTCTTCTGTTCTCTCTTGCACCTGTGTGAAGACTGAAGCAAGCCAGCACTATGCATTTCAAAATTATTTTTCACAATTTATTTTCCTTAGTGATATTAATAGAGACCTTCAATGAATATTTTAATTCACATGTGCAGTTACAACATAAAAATCTATAGAGTCACATAATGGGCACAATAAATGCAACATAGCATTTATGTTCCATGACTACAAATGGGTAGTCAACACTTTTCCAAGCTCTGCAATTATTTAATGCTCAGGCCCTCCTGATAATATAGTTCATGGCTACAGTTATTGCCTCCCCTGAATAAACTATTTGTCTTACTTAGAATTCCTAGTTCTGATAGATGCAAAGTTGAGTTTCACAGCACTGTAAGTCGAGGACTATTACCTTCCGTAATGTCTGCTTTCTTTGTCTCATCACCAATCCAAATGATTCTCCTAAAAATTCAGTCTAGCTCCCAGCTCTGAAGCTGCCTTACACTCAATCTGCTCTCTCTTCAGAAGAGTCCAACGGTCTCCACTAACACTCACAACACCAGATTGGCAGAGGAAGGAAAGACAAATCTGCACACACTTTTTATAAAACCAGAGGCTCCAGTTTAATTTCATGATTCATTGAGAGGAATTAAATGCCTGGCACGTCATGGAAGGACAAGTGAACAAGTAAGTAATATAACTTTAATTCAGATCAAAGTAAATTTGAAGAGAGGTGAAACAGCCTTTGCACCTGCTCTCACTCATTTTAGGCAACCCTCAAAGCCCACTAGCAAAAATTGTAAATGTCCCTACTTTGTTGGTAAGAAGACACTCATGAAGAGTTAGACTAGTGGTGGGCAATCTGCGGCCCACAGGGACATGCTGGCCCCTGCTTCCTGCAGCTCCCATTGGCCAGGAATTGAGAACAGCGGCCACTGGGAGCTATGGGGGACCGTGCCTGTGGACGATCAGTGTCTCACGGCCCACAATCAGATTACCCTGATGGGCCACATGTGGCCTGCGGGCTGCAGGTTGCCCACCACTGGTCTAGTGTCATCAATAGAGCTGGTCAGAAAATGCAGGAGGAGAGAGAATGGGGCAGGGATTGTCCATGGACAAAATTTTTGGTGAAAAATCTAAACTCAAACTATTTTGGCCACAAATTGATATATTTTATTTCTAAAATATTGCCCTGGTGCCTCAATGTCCCGTCCTCTTTAGGCCAGGCTTCCTTGTTGGACTACATCTTCCACGGTGCACCACAGTCTGTCCTCCTCACAAGGGAAGGCGGTATGAGACACGGACTGTGGCCGGGGACCTCAGCATATACAGGAGAATAGGAGCACAAGGCAACCAAAAGGGAACTCCCATGAGGCACTGCAGAAGCATTTCAGAATAGAACTATTTCAGTTTTTAAACCTTCAGCTTTTTTGACAAAAAATATCAACATTTTCCATGGCAATCAGACTTTTTTTCCCAACGTTTTGTTTTATCAAAAATCCAATTTGCTGTTGAAAAAACAGTTCTCATAGAAAAGTTCCAACCACTCTTTGTCATCACCCCTGTGCTACTCGGTACTGGGTGGAAACTCTAGAGTGGAGGCACCAGGGACCATGTGTTAACCCATCTCAGAGCCAGGTTTTTGTGTTAACTGCTCATATAGCTAGGAGGCGCTATACATAGATCATGGTGTGTTTTTTTTGCATATGTACTGGTGACAAGCACCTTTTGCCCAGATAGAAGCATTTCCTTACACAGGATTTTTTTTATATATATATATATATAGTTCCAAAAGCTGCAACAAAACTAAAATCAAACTCCCTCCTGTAGTGCTATTTGGTTTAGTCAGCTTCCCACACAATGCAATTAGAGCTGTCAAACAGTGGTACTGCTGAGAATACGGGAAGGAGAGAAACTACAATGGCCCTGCCAGAGGAGCCAAGATTAAGGAGTAAGAGAGGAATGCACGTCCTTGCAGGCATCTCCTCAGCAATGCTAACAACAGTCTTCATACACTCTCAGGTCGCAAATCGAAAGGAACCAAGTGTGGGGGCGTGGCAATGCAATTACTGGCAATATTACAGACAACGGAGAGGGGCGCTGAATTCCTCAGGAGAGTTGCTGTGTGGTGGAAGGGGGTGGCTGTTATGTTTTCAGTGAGGGTTAGCAAACACCCACACAGAATGGATTCACACAGCAAATGGGGCACAGTATGGAAAAGGCTGAGAATCACTGTCCTAGCTGACTCCAATATGTATACCTCCTTGAATTAAGACCTGATCTTGCGTCCATTGAAGTCCATGGCAAAATCCCCCTTTGGTGTCATGATGCAGGATTGGGCTTTTAATGAGTAAGAAACAGGTTTCATGGAACTTTTTTAATTACATTTGTTTCATTTTAAACGTTTATACAGCTGCCACAAGCTCCGTGACAAAGGGAAATGTTGAGTGATACACACCACCACGCATGTTGTTGCAGAGAACTCATCAATTAAAATCTGGCTTTTTCAGCTGGGAGGAAGGAGCTGTGAATTATGTTTAAGGTCTTGATCCTTAACATTAAAGTCAACAGCTGTTTTGCCATGTGCTTTGGTGGCACATGGCAAATTTCATGTATAGGTGGGTAGCCTGTCAATATGGCTCAGCTTTTTCAGCTTTGACATCAGTTACCTTATATACAGTGAAATGCCCCAAGCCCCCAAGTCAGTAAGCACATGTCTTAAAAATCTGCTTAACTTTTTGGCTTACTCAGGACCCAAGTACGATTTGGCAGCAGTGGCAGAGGGGCTTTGCACCCTCCAGAGCATGCACAGTATAATACCATGTATATTCACACTGAGGCTTGTGCAATATAATTAAAGCTTTGGGAAATGACCACACAGACCACTGCTTAGAGTGTGTCTGTCATCCCCATGATGCCTGGTCTACCCAGGATATGAGGATGCTGCAGCTACCCTCTAACTCAAACTGTAAAGGTTGAAGCTGTTAGCTCTGGAGCTCCAAGGTCCAGTTCCAAGTGACAACTATGATGCTGGTTATAACATATACAAGTGTGGCGGGGGAAGCAAGGGCATGGGGCTCCCCAATAATCTGCAGGGGCATGGAACTCCCCAGGGTCACGGTAAGAGCTGACAGCTCCTCCTGCCCTGGTGAAGTGGCAAGTGGAGAGCGCTCCTCCTGCCCAGGGACTGCAGCAGGGACAAAAAACTTCTCCAGCCCAGAGTGTGGGAGGAGCTCTCTCTCCCCACCATGGCCCCAGGGCCAGAGGAGCTCTGTGACCCCACTGCCACCAAATACTTGTGGCTACATTTATTCAAATGGATGGTGCCACGGCACACGGATTTTCATTGAAATGGTAAATGTACTGCTCTTTAGTTCTATGCATGTGATGCATGCGCCTGTGTTGATACGGATTAATGTGTATAATATGTGTGTGTTTAACGTGCCCCCACCAAAAGAGGTGAAATTTAAATTCCTGCACATGCCCCTGTGTTACTCTGAGAAATACAGCACAAATGGTGAGGTGCTCAGGTACTGTAGTAATAGGGGCTGTATACGTATCTAAGCTAGGTAGTCAGGACTTTGGTATTGAGCCAATAAAGCCTGTCCTCCTCACTCATGAAATGGCTTCACCAGTCTTGTGTGAGGAAAGCCAGCAGGGTCTGGCCCATATTGGCCATTCCTAAAGCCTGTCGGGTTGGTAATAAAAAATCTAACTGCAATTAGTGCTATATTCAACTGTATTCTTGAGAATGGCTTGGTTCGGCCTTGTCAACCAAGGCCTAGGGCTGACAGTCCTTGATCGCATTGCTGCGTTTTCCCACACGGCTGGATGTGCTCTAAAGATGTTCTTTGTGCAGGCGCTAGAAGTGACTGGCTTGCTTTATTTCGTTATTTATTCATTTTTACTATTTAGTCAGCAGGAAAACTATTTGAATTGCCCATTTTGTTTGCTCCCTTGTCTTCCTTTACTACTGCCTCGGAAAGCAGATCAATGCCGTCTGCTGTTACATTTCAGCAGCGTGTCAGTGTGCTTCATGGTACGTGACAAGGGAGTGTGTTCTCTACACAAAGAAATAGGTTTGGGTGAGGGTGGGTCGTTTCCCCCTCCGGGTCGGTTCTCCCCTCCCCACCCCACCCAGTCATCAAAAGAAAGGCCACTTAATAGGTCAAATATAATTTCAGGTTTTCATGATGTGTTGTTTTTTACTCAGAATATTTCTCTTCCTTAGTTGTCAATTTGTATTTGACTGACAAGGATAAGCTTTCCAAGATTAAAGCCATAGTGATAGTGTTTATAATGCTGGGGTTTGGCATTTTCAGGGACTCATTATATTTGTACTTTGGTGACTTGTATTTTTATATTAAACCTTGTTCTATAAGAGAAATACAGCTGAATCCCTGGGGATGAAGTCCTATGGATTTGAACAGAAAAGGGTTACTTATGATAATCATAGCGTATGAAATAAGCATGATGCTAATGAGGGAAAGGGGATTCAAATTATTTCCCTGGGAGGGCTCCTGCCCAGGTAACCAATCACTACCTGACATGTTTTGGAGGCCCCAAGTGATGATCCAATCACAAACATATTGCTTTTATTCAAGTAAACAAAATTGCCGATTTTTAATAGCAAAGTAATCTGTGTGGATGGAGCATGATGGGTAAATCAGTCCCAAAGAAGGGGGTGGGAGGAATAGTACATGATGGGATGAAGCAGAACAATGAAAACATTTCCTAGCCATGAGCTTGCCAATACAAAGTAGAAGCTGACCCATCAGTCCAGTAATCCAAGAGTGGACTAGACAAAGTGTTCAATAGTATGAAGTAGGGAATAATTCTGTATTGACAAGAAGATGACTCAGATGCCCTAACAGGTCCTTGGCTGTGTTTCCACTGCAAAAAAGTTGTGTTTTTACATCATTAGTTAATGCCAAGTAAATTCCTAGTGGAGACAAAGCACGGGTAGTTTTTTGCTCCATGTAGCTAAGTCGAGGTCAACCCAAGCTAGGTGGTATATAGTTGACCTTGATTAGTTTCATCGAGCTAAATCTTACCTGTGCCTTGTCTCTACTAAGGTTTTACATGGATTTTAGCTAACCCCTTTATTCGCACTTCTTATTTGCCTTGATTCTGTGGCCCAGTATTCCAATCCACGATACCAAATCCTGCATTCCAGAGCCTTTGCTTTACCATATCTAATCTTCCCATGATACCAGTAACCTGGCCAGGGAGGTCTCGTCCCATATAATGTGCACAACCTCAATCGCCCTCAATAAAATATATTTTAACAAAAGATTTCTCAGGCTTGTATATTTCCAAATGCTCTCACTTAAATCTTGAAGTGCACGTCAGTGACATTAAAAGTACACCCCGCTGTTATTCTAAGCACTGATGTGCTTCCTGCTAATGGTCAGCTTTTTAAAAAACACATGTTTGTACAGCACCTAGCACAATGACGCCCCAATCCTGATTAGACTTTGGATGCTCACACAAAACAAATTAACAGTTCTTATCAATTATTAGTATTATATGCCCAACTTCTGCCCCCCACAAATCAAATACAATTTTGATTGACTCGGCTGCTGCATCCTGGCTGTGCCTGTGGATTAGAGCCTGATCCAGCCTTACTCAAGCTAATTGATGTAAAAAACAGAGGGCTGGTGTTTATCTGTGGCCTTCAATAAACAGGGGGAAAGCTCCACAGCGTCATTTGAAGGCAGCAGCAAAGGGAAAGTAAAGGGAAAGGAGGATGTCTAATTCCAGGGGCCTATGGAATGACATCGTAAAGAGCAAACGAAAACCAGAAAGAGTTTTCAGGTGAAAAAAATCAAGCTGAGGGCAAATTTCTATCGATAAGGTGTGTTTTTTTTAACACTTCTATCAGAAAAATTGAAAAGAAACGTCTGACTGTATGTTGGTACTTCTTCTGGGATTCTGACTTCTCTTCTTTAAACCTAGTGGCTGCCCTGGACCTTCAGCACAAACCCAGCATTGGGTGAGGGTTTTATTAAGGCTGTTGGGAGAGGCCTTTGATACTGGATCTCTGTGCTACAACAGTCTGTCTACGTATATGACCCCTGTTGCCACAGTATGGGAGCACTTGTGTACAAACCTCGCACTAGCTGGGAAGGGTTAATAAGAACCTGGGTGCTCAATTAGCCCTGCCCTACTTCACCTGCAAGAGGTACTGTAGCGGGGTGGTTACCCGCTCCTGCCCGCAGGGGTGTAGAACAGCCCAGGAAGGGCTGTGGCCGGGGGCTTGTAATCAGCCCTGGGAGAGGGCTGAGGCTATGGGAGCGTTGCTGCAGGAGAAAACAGCCACTAGGCTGATTGGGGGAAGTAGCCGCAGCTGGACCATGCCCCAATCAGGGCCCAGCTGGCCCCTATAAGAGGTTGCAAGCCAGAAGCCCAGGCCGTCTTCCTCTGTCTGGCTGCTAGGAACTAAGCAGGGTACCTGAAGTGGAGCAGGACTGGGGAGCGTCAGTCTAGGAAAACCCCAGGCTGCAGGTCTGGTAAGGCCAGAATAGGTAGTGGGGTTGCAGGGGCAACCCATGGGCAGGCATAGGCAGCAGGTCCAAACCCCCTTTGCCTGTGATGAGTGGCTGATACTGCAGTCCGCCCCAGTGAGCGGGGGCTTGATGGTGACTGGCAGTAGCCTAATACTGAGGTGAAGTGGGGATAGTGGGTGGGGGTTCCCCTGGGAGGGGGAGACCCTGAGATTAAGGCTGTGGGGGTATTGCCAGGGGGCAGCACCCCAGAGAAAGGGGCACTGGGTCCTGGGAGGGACACAGGGGCCAGAGCGGTAAGGCAGATCACCGGCCTGCAGAGGGCGCTCCGGAGGCTGGATGAGCTAATTTCCCAAGACAACCAGCGGGAGGCGCCGCAGGGGTGAGTCTGACCCACCTACAGGTACCAAACCTGGAAGGAGGTGTTTAAAAGCGGGGAAGTGCTGTTCAGCAGGAAAAGGAGAGGATCTTTTGTGCTAACCCCTTGAGAAAAAGACCTGGCTGAGGCCAGGACCTATCCCAGGACTACCTGAAGGAAGGTCTGGCTTGAGGCTGGAAGATGACCAGACATTGCTAGATACCAGAGCCGCCTTATTGGCAGGTAGGCATGGCATTGGCAAGGGTCTCTTACATGTATTTTGTGCCTGGGACTATGGGTTTTTAACTTGGGGGATCTGTAAGAAGGAGCTAGTGGAAAGAAACAGAGGCAGGCTGTGGTAGGAAGTGCCCCAGGGATTACAGACTCTGTTGGCCGAACCCCAGAGTAGAGGGAGGGCCTAGGTTCCCCAACTGGCCCACTGACAAAGATAGCATGAAGGACCTGGAGATAAGGGCTAGAAAACACTTCTGTTCTCAGGGTGAAGATCCGGTGTGCAGTTGCTGAGCTATGGACGTGTGGGTCTTGGTTTTCATCAAAGGGGTGGGACCATATGTGACCTGACCAAAGGATTGGGTCATGAGAAGAGGCAGACCACTGCAGGGCTGGAGGGGTTGTTGGCAAGGGCACCAGATGGGGAGCACCTGCTATGCAACCCCCAGTCACAAGGGGGCATGCTAGCAGTGAGTCAACTCATTTACAGCACTTTACAAACATTATCTTCACAATATCCCCATGAAGCAGGCATATATTATTAACCCCATTTTATAGATGGGGAGATGAAGCACAAAGAGACTAAGTGACTTGCCCACAATCACATAAGAAGTCTGGCAGAACAAGGAATTGATCCCAGGTATCTGAGTCCCTGCCTGTTCCTTAGCTTTTTCTTGTACTCATACAGCGATTAACACCCAGCCCTTTCTTCACTGAATGCCTGGTGCCCCTTGGTGGGAACTGTATTTCCCAGCATGCTTTTCTAGAGCTGGCCCTTTAAAGCTGGCAGAGCATCACAGCTGAAGTGCTGAAAAAGGTTTATTTGTGACTTGCAGCTCTTGGCTGTGTTTCTCTCCCCCAACACCAGTTAGTGTTTGTTGCGCTGTCCCTCTCTTATTGCTGTGGAAATGGCACACTATGCCATGTAATTTATTTTATTTTGTAGATGCACTCAGAAATCAGTATGCCCATTTTACAAGTCTAATCAATCACTCAATCTCAATGCAAGCACAATGCAGGGTTCAGTAATTAAGTCCTGGCATAGTAAATGCTTCTTCGCATCTCGGTTCAAATTTTTCAGCTCAACCTAGCTTGCATGTGTAAACAGAGGAAATCAAACATTTTACAAATTCTACACTGGCCTTGATTTTTATCACGCTCAAGACTATTCACCTAAGAAGATGTCTGCTCTTTAGAGTCATTGTTAAGTTTGGATGGCTTTCAGAGAGATTTAAATGCACTCATGCATTGTATCGTATTGTGCAACTGATTTTTTCAACATCTATGAAGTTATTATCGGCAGACACAGATTGCTTTATGAACTGGTGCATCCTTTGAAATTGCATCTGCCATACTGTGTTAATGGATCATGTTTCAGTAGAGTGGGTGGGTGGTGAACCACACAGAGCTACTTAGCATTCATGGAGCCTTTTCTTTCCTCCTTTTCCAAAGCAGTTCTTTAAGACTGGAACAAGTGCTACAAAAGTTGTTTGGCTTCCAAAGGTGCAGCTGGGGATAACTCTGCAGTAAATCTGGTGTAAAGGAAGGACATTTCACTACTAGTCACTAAACGGCATCCAAGGAAATAGAGAGAAACAAATAAGAAAAAAGACTGTTTAGATGGAGACTCTTCACCGGAGAAATATTGGAAGGAATGTTGCTTGGTTGACATTCTTTGCTTTTACCCAAAGGCCGCATATTTAGAGACAGACACTAGATCAGGTTCTCAGTTGATGTTTATTGGCTTAGGTCTATTGAAGTCAATGGAGCTAAACCGATTTATACCAGCTAAGAATCTGACCTAGTGTCTAATGTTATTTGTATTATTGTTGCACCTAAAGTCCCCAGATGAGATTGGAGGCCATTGTGCTAGGCAATGAACAGACACATAGTGGAGTCCAGCCTTAGATGGAGCATGACTGCCAACGTGCTAATCGCCTTAGCCTTGGAGACAAAGAATCAGAACACACGCCTTGCCATTTATACCTACCAGCTCTTTCCCATGGTCTGATGCAGAGGGTTGGACTTTCAAAAGCTGTCCCCTTTTAAAATTTTGTAGTAGTGGAATAAAAATCACATAAATTGTGATGATATCTATCTGATCACTTGGCTGCACAGTGCAAGTGGGTGGATCTCTTCTATGGAAATAATGTAGGGTTTTGCTGCCACCCAATTAACCTTTATTTTGAGTGTCACTGGCTACATCTACACTTACAGTGGCACTTAGAATAGAGACACTGCATGCCCAGCTAGCACGAGTATAAATAGCAGTGTAGATGGTTAGACATGGCTTAGGTGAGTAGAGCAGATTGCCCTACAGATAGAAGCCAACTTTTGCTTTTCCCTGGGGGTGCTGGTTATAGGATCCCATATCTGGAACCCTGTGTAGTGGGTGGGCCTAGGGTTCCTTTATCAGCCATTGGTATGGTGGTGTGAGGCCGGAGAAGGGGACAAGGGCATTGAAGAGCCCTGAGAAAAGGGAGTGAGGACCACATGGCCCAAGACCTGATACAAGGACTTGGACATTGGTTTGTTGGATTTCTTGTTACCCTTCAAGGGGTGGCCTGAAACTGAGACCTGGCCAGAAGGCCAACGCGCAGGGAGCATCAGACCACTGGAGGACCAGAGCTGCCATTGGCAGGGGCACCAGATGGGGAGAGAATTGCTACGCCACGCCCAGCCACAAAAAGGTGCTCCAGGGTGAGTTGTTCCTTTTACGGATGGACACTTCCTCAATTTTTACTCCATACCATCGACAGTCTGGGAACCTGCTGAAGCTGATGTCAATGGTAGTCAATGTTCCCTCTAATTTTTGACAGGCCGTTTGCGCAAAAAAATTTCTTCTGTGCAAATTTTTGACAGGCCATGTGCGCAAAAAATGTCTTCTATACAAATTGTTGTGCTTCTGTGCAAATTTTTGTGCACGCGGTGTTTCGCTGTGTGCGCGGGGTTTAGAATCTGTGTGTGCGCGTGAGTGATGGTAGTCACTGTTTCTGTTGTCTAACTTATCATGCTCTGTGTACACTGGTGCCTGGTACATCGCAGAATAGAATTCAACGTCTTGGGATTAGTATATTAAGTCCTATATACCTAGGCCTTAAATACATGAGTACCTTTTTCCCTGGACCTCTTCCCAGTAACTGTGATTGTTCAGAGCAGCTTTGCTCTAGGTCTATAGCTGTAGTTATGATTGGACTGAACTAGGGCAGTTGAGTCCTGGCCCCAGACGCAGAATTTTCTCTGGGACCAGGTCCAACTGGCTCTCTTTCCAGCATAACATAAGTCTCAGGCTCATCCCTGATTGCTTTTGGGCTCCCCCTCCTGGACTGCTGGGGATTTGTAATTGCTGTCACATTTTCACCCCTCTTCACTGCGACTGAACCCTTTCCTCTGGCAGGTGGCTTCCCTGCGTGCTATTGTATTTGTCCCTGTGCCGGGTGCTTTGCTTGAGATTGCTGTGTACTTGGGCTCATTGATACAGTATGTAGATTTCAATAGTTAGTATCAGTTTTATTCTATGGCCCTTAGATGCCTATAGGATACAGATCTATACAAGTATTAAATGCATAGTAAATCACAGGTAACATTTTCAAAAGTGCCTAAGTGACATAGGAGCCTAAACCACATTGAAAGTCAGTGGGATGTAGGTTCTTAAGTGCCTAAGTCCCTTTTGAAAGTTGGACTTGGGCTTCTCAGTCACGTCAGGTTTCTCTTTCTTAGGGTCTGTCCACACAGTAGCTGGGAAGTATAATTCCCAGCTCGGGTAAATGTACATGCTCTTGCTCTCGCATGCTATAAATAGCAGTGTGGCCGTGGTGGCATGGATGGTGGTTTGGGCTAGCCGCTGCCCAAGTGCAATCCCATGTGAGGTCCTAGGCACGATTGGAATTACAACTCCCAGCTGCTTTGCAGACATACCCTCCGGTGCTTTTAAAAACTTCCCCCGTGTCTGTGCCATTTACACAGAGAAGATCCTCTTTCCCCTGACAGAACAGTGTGTCTATACCCAGCCGTTGAATTACTCCTTTTACTGAGGATGGCAACTACTATTTCAAAAAGCAGCTCTGTCTTTTGTGTCGTATTTTCACTGTTAAATGTGATAATGCATAATGGCTATATGATGTAAGTAATCCAAATTTTTTCTGCAGCAATACTTCTCCATGTCACTGCTGCATGCATTTCCCTGGGCCAATGGCAATGTATCATTTCATCTGTGGCAGCATGTTATCTCACATCTTACTATCCCCATCTGGTGTTTCACATCTGTACTATCACTTTCACCTCCAAAGTCTTGTTTGTGCTCTGTCAATTAGGGTGGGTGGAATCCAGAGCTCAAGGAATAATGCACGCTAATAAAGCCATAGATCGTGGCCGATCTACACTAAACTTCCTTTTGTTTGTTCAGTCAAGATTTCAGTACAACATCCACTAGGGAAATACACAAACAGTGCCACAGCCACCAAACAGCGACACCTTGGAGTCCTCAGGAGGCTCTTCGGAGACTACAAAATGTGATCTCAGCCAGGACATTTTTTCCTCTACGACATTTATTAAATATAAGTGTAAGCAAATGCAAACAGCTCAGCAAGAAAATAGCATAGAATCACACCTCTCTCTTATATAGTGCTTTTCATTGGCCGATCTCAAAGCACTTTACCAAGGGACGTAAGTATCATTATCCCCATTTTACAGATAGGGAAACTGAGGGACAGGGCGGTGAAATGACTTACTAAGGTCACTCAACGGGCAGCAGCAGAGCTGGGAATAGAATAGAACCCAAGTCCCCTGAGTAATAGTCCAGTGCACTATCCACTAGGCAGCCTTACTTCCCTTTTACATCTCACTTCCTGTATTTGCACATCTGCCTTGTAAGCAACAAATCCAGGCATAATCTATACACTGCAATTTGACTCTTCTTACATTCAGACGTCCTCTTTTCTTACTGCTGTTTCATGCTGTAATGAACTTTAGTGAGTACTGCATGTGTGATACTGCCATCTACTGAATGTAATGAAAACTGCTGAATTGTGTGCCATACACACTACACTGCTGACACACAATTGAGATTCTCCATTAGCTAAAGTGGCTGGCGGTCTAGTGGGATGAGAGTTCTGGAGCAGGAAACGGATTGTAAACAGAAGGAGAGAAAGCTATTGGAATGAATGGTAAAGTTAAAGTAAAATAATAGCAATAGGTAAAATAACAATGGTGTGCTCTTTGCTGCTTTGGGATGTGTAAAGAAACCCCGACAAAGATTTTTTTACCTTTGGAATCTCAGGCTCTTGTGCTCAAAAGACAAAGAGAGGCTTCTCGGTTTTGAGCTAAAGGAGGCTCTCCATACTGTGCAGCAATATTAAGACTTATGTAGTCAACATGATCCTACAGATCCAGACTAACACGGCTACCCCTCTGATACTTGACAACATGATCCTGCTTGCTTTGAGCAGGTCTGAGGGAGCTTCCAGGGAGGAGTGGTGTATCTACATGCACTGGCCTCCCCTGGGAGTACTGGCCCCAGCTATTGTACACCCTGAATGAGGCTGCCCCAGGCTACAAATTGCCTTAGCCAGTATTCCCTCTAATCAACTTTTCTGCGTGTCAGACAGCAGGCTGGATGAGGGCAAAGGTGATGTTCTGAGCACAAATCCTTCCCCATTAATAACTTGCTTCCTCCCTTTCTCCCCCCCTTCATTCTCACCCCTTCTCCCCCTCTTTTCCCTGAACACAATCGATTCACAGAATCTCTGTTCTCAGGGCAAGATTCATCCTGGGCAGAGGCCCAGCACAAAGGTGTATCAACCACTGAAATTCCCCCGCAGACCTCAAAATAGGGGGCTAAATGAGACGTAAGTGGTGCATATGCCTTGTGCTGGCCTTCTGCGCAGGGGTGAATTTACCCTCCGTCCCTCTCCTGCCCACCCTCCTCTCTTTCCCTATTCCCTCTCACTCTTTCTCCCTTTGGTCAACCCAAAAAATCCACACCCTGAGCACCATCGCTATGCCAACCTCACCCCCAGAGTAGACGCATCTTGTTCAATCCATCACTGTTGGAAGCATCTACACACGGTGCTACAGTGGCATAGCTACAGCATCATAGCGGTGCCGCTGTGGCACCCGTAATTTAAACATGGCCTTAGGCACCTCTTAGGCACCCTCTCTTCCTCCCAGCTCTCTCCTTGGCATTTCATGCCTGGCTGGCTTGCTGGCTTCCGAGTATCCCTTTCTTAGGCACCTAACTCCCCATGCATCGTATGAGGAGCCTGGACACCTAGCTCGGGGCTGGAGATTCTGGTAGGCAGCAACATGTGTTAGGCATGGCAACACCTAAGTACCTTTGAAGATCTGGGCCTAAGTGACTTAGCTTCCTGAGTCCCATTTTCAGAAGTGATGTAGGCACTTAGGAACCTATGTATCATTGAAAATCAATGGGACTTAGGCACCTACATTCTAAATCATCACTTCACTGTCATCGATCGGTCTATCAGCCTTCACAGAGAAAGCGCCGATCACAACACGTCAGATGTGTTGTTCTAGCCAGTCCTCCAACTACCCGCTGGCCAGGCTGTCAGTAGCACCGGACACCCGACTGACATAGTGCACAACAGCCTAGAACTCCTGAGCGATCCGCCAACCGCAGCCTCCCAAGCAGCTGGGATTACAGGCACGCGCCACCACACCGGGCTACATTCTAAATACTTTTTGAAATGGGACTTAGCCTCCTAAGTCACTTAGGCCTGGTCTACACTAGGACTTTATGTCAAATTTAGCAGCGTTAACTCGATTTTACCCTACACCCGTCCACATTAGGAAGCTATTTATTTCGACATAAATGGCTCTGTAATTCGATTTCTGTACTCCTCCCCGATGAGGGGAGTAGCGCTAAATTCGACATGGCCATGTCGAATTCGTGGTACTGTGGACGGAATTCAATGCTAATAGCTCCGGGAGCTATCCCACAGTGCACCACTCAGTGGACGCTCAGGACAGCAATCCGTACTCGGATGCTCTGACCTGCCACTCAGGAAAAGCCCCGGGAAAATTTTCCTGTCTGGCCAGTTTGAATCTCATTTCCTGTTTGGACATTGTGGCGAGCTCAGCAGCACTGGCAACGATGCAGAGCTCTCCAGAAGAGGTTACCATGCAATCCCAGAATAGAAAGAGGGCTCCAGCATGGACTGATCGGGAAGTTTTGGATCTGATCGCTGTGTGGGGAGATGAATCCGTCCTATCCGAGCTCCGATCCAAAAGACGGAATGCAAAAATTTATGAAAAAATATCCAAGGCTATGACGGAGAGAGGATACAGCCGGGATGCAACGCAGTGCCGCGTGAAAATCAAGGAGCTGCGGCAGGTGTACCAGAAGACCAAAGAGTCCAACGGACACTCCGGATCGCAGCCACACACATGCCGTTTTTACGAGACACTGCATGCTATGCTCGGTGGTGCTGCCACCACTACCCCACCAGTGTCCGTGGACTCCGACGACGGGGTCTTATCTACGGCCACGTTGTCGGAGGTTTTCGCGGATGGTGAAGATGAGGAAGGAGAGGAGGAGGACGAGGCAGTCGACAGTGCTTTCAATGCTGATTTCCCCGACAGCCAGGATCTATTCATCACCCTGACTGAGATCCCCAACGAACCCTCCCAAGGCAGCATCCCTGACCAGGAACCAGGCGAAGGATCAGCAGGTCAGTGTTTTAAACATTTATTTGGAATAGAATAGGCATGGTGTATAAGCACTGTGTTTGTATTGCTTAATTGGCCTTAGGTGCTTCCATTTTTGAGTCGTTTTCCAGTGCAACTACTCGAAAAGTCTGTCAATATGTATGGGGATAGAGGAGAAATCCCCATCGGAGATCTCCGCGAAGCTCTCCTGGAGGTACAGTGAAAGCTTTTGTATCAGGTTCCCAGGGAGAGCGGCCTTATTGTCTCCTCCATGGTAGGATACTTTCCTGTGCCATGCAAGCTGCAGGTACTCTGGTATCATTGCCTTGCATAGCATGGCTGCATACGGCCCCGGGGTTTGCTGGCATTGACGCAGCATGCGGTCTTTCTCTGTCTCCGTAATCCTCATCAGAGTGATATCAGTCATGGTGCCCTGGTTTGAATGAGTGGTTTTTTTAGTATAGTGACTTCTTCATTTTCCCTTTAAAGAAAGACACCCGGCGGTTTCCATCCACGCAGGGGGGAGGGAGTTGGGAGGCTAACCATTCGAACTTAGCGGTGCGCAGGCAGGGAGAGTTCCCGGGACCAGCCACACGGAGGGGGGAAGGGTAGGCGAGCCGTTCAAACAGAGCGGTTCGCGGGCACTTTCAGTTCCTGGGACCAGCCACGCGGAGGGGGGGTAAAGGGTTGGCGAGCCACTGTAGATGAGCGGTTTGGGCAGCAGCAGGAACTGGCCGCCGCCAGGAACTGTGATTGAAACATGGGAGTAGAGCACTGCTGTGAAGTAAGCTCTCAGCAGTCCAAAGGCAACGGCTTACCATGGTCTCCAGAGAGCAGATTTCCAGTGTCCAGCAACGCTTGTGGGATCTGTACACCGGGACCCCAGGCACTCAGGATAAAGACATAATATTCGACCTTGTAGTAAGTGGACATGATAGGTACTGTGCTTGGTCTTATTCACAGGGAAAGAGTATAGGCATTGTTCGGGAAAAAGTATCTTTCTGAGGAATTCACTCCCTTTCTCCCATCCCACAGCTGTGAGTGTCTCCCACCCTACCCGTGGATCACCCTCCCAGAGGCTTGCCTGATCAGGCGGTGCAAAAAGAGAACCCGGGACGACATGTTCTCAGAATTGATGGTCTGTTCCTGAAAGGAGGTGGCACAGCGGAGAGAGGACGTCTCAAGGTCCGAGTGAGCAGTCAGCGAACGGGAGCAGAGGGCTGAAGCTCGCGAGGACAGGTGGCGGCAGGAAGACCAGCAGGCGACTCAAACGCTGCTGGGACTAATGAGGGAGCAAACTGACATGCTCCGGTGCCTGGTAGACGTTCTCCAGGACAGGAGACAGGAGGAAAGAGCACCTCTATATGTTATTTCCAACCGCCCTCCCCCGCCACAAAGTCCAATCCCCCCCTCACCAAAAGTCACTAGAACGAGGGGAGGCAGGGGCCGTGGAAATAATCACTCCACCCCTGCAGACTGCTCCTGTAGCAGAAGGCTCTCATTCCCAAAACTTTAGATGGGTCCTTTCCTTCCCTCCAACCGCACCCCACAACAGTTCCCTGCCCAGGTTTCATCTCAAAACAATGCTCCCCTTAATAAAAATGTTTGTTTTGTACAGTGCTGTTTCCCTGACTTTCTTTCACAGGACGGTTTGGTTTTGGGGGAGTGGGTAAGGGGGTTTGTAATTAGAGACGACAGGCGCCTGAACCAGGGTACAGACAGGGGGAAAGGATCAACATAAAGTCACTCTCACATTGCATGCACTGGGCACACTTGTCATTCTGGGAGGGGGTTTTCATGTTCTCTATGGGGGGGGGGGGCTCTGTGACTTTCTGGTGGGGGAGGGTGGCTGCAGATATTTTGCGGCCGGCAATAGCCTGCATGACAGATCCATGCAGCAGGGGATCTGTGGCCGCAATCCACGGCCAAAAAGTCACAAAGGCCCCACCACACACAGTTGCGAATAGGAGGGGTTGCTGGCTCCCTTGAAACAAGCAGTCCAGCACTGCGGACTGCTCTGGGAGCAGGAGCATGTCATTCCCCAAGTTTGGAAGCGTCCTTTCCAACACTCCACCCGCTCCCCAACCGCGGTATGCGTCCCAGGTTAAACCCTTAACTGAGAAATCATTAATAAACACGGTTTTAATAAACAATGTTCCCTTTATTATACTTTTAAAGCGTTGAATGAAGGGGGGGGAAGGGGGTTGGTAATTGGAGAGGATAGGCAACAGAAACTGGGTAAAGAAACGGGGGCAGGTTCAGCTTCTGTTTAAACAAGCGTAACAGTCACTGGTTACCCCGCTCGGTCTGGAAGCTAGCTTTCAAAGCTTCCCGGATGCGCAGCGCGTCCCGCTGTGATCTTCTAATCGCCCTGGTGTCCGGCTGTGCGTAATCAGCAGCCAGGCGATTAGCCTCAACCTCCCACCCTGCCATAAACGTCTCCCCCTTGCTCTCACAGAGATTGTGGAGCACACAGCACGCTGCAATCACAATGGGGATATTTGTTTGGCTGAGATCGGAGTGAGTAAGTAAGCTTCTCCAACGCCCTTTGAGACGGCCAAAGGCACACTCCACCACCATTCTGCACTTGCTCAGACGGTAGTTGAAGAGCTTCTTTTCAGTGTCTAGGGCTCCTGTGTACGGCTTCATGAGCCAGGGCATTAGCGGGTAGGCTGGGTCCCCGAGGATCACTATAGGCATCTCCACATCCCCAACAGTTATTTTGCGGTCCGGGAAATAAACACCCTCTTGCAGCCGTCTAAACAGACCAGAGTTTTTGAAAACACGAGCATCATGAACCTTGCCCGGCCATCCAACATTGATGTTGGTAAAACGTCCTTTGTGGTCCACTAGTGCTTGCAGCACCATAGAAAAATAGCCCTTACGGTTAATGTACTGGCTGCCCTGGTGGTCCGGTCCCAGGATAGGGATGTGTGTCCCATCAATAGCCCCGCCGCAGTTTGGGAATCCCATAGCGGAAAAGCCATCTATGATCACCTGCACATCTCCAAGGGACACTACCTTTGAGAGCAGCAGGTCAATGATTGCATGGGCTACCTGCATCACAGCAACCCCCACGGTAGACTTGCCCACTCCAAATTGATTCGCGACTGACCGGTAGCTGTCAGGAGTTGCAAGTTTCCACTGGGCTATGGCCACTCGCTTCTGGATAGTCAGGGCTGCTCGCATCCGGGTGTCTTTGAGCTTCAGGGCAGGGGACAGTAACTCACAAAGTTCCAGGAAAGTGCCCTTACGCATCCGAAAGTTTCGCAGCCACTGGGATTCATCCCAGACCTGCAGCACTATGCGGTCCCACCAGTCAGTGCTTGTTTTCCTTGCCCAGAATCGCCGTTCCACAGGATCAACGTGCCCCATTGCCACCATGATTTCTACGGGCCGGGGTCCCGTGCTTTGCGAGAGGTCTGTGCCCCTCTCAGAGTTCATGTCCTCCCGGAGCTTCCTTTGCCTCCTCGCCCGATTTCTCTGCATCTGATTCTGGAAAAGGTGGACGATAAGGCGCGAGGTGTTGACAACGGACAGAACAGCAGCGATAATTGCGGAGGGCTCCATGCTCGCTGTCCTGTGGCGTCCGAGCTGTCAATCACCAGAAAAGGGCGTGAATTAATTGCCCGCCGGCGCTTTCACGTAGGGAGGGCAGGAGTGTGGGTCGAGTGACGACATTTACCTATAACCACCCTCGACACATTTTTGGCCCCAGAAGGCACTGGGGGCTACACCCAGAATTCCAGTGGGCAGTGGGGACTGCGGGAACTGTGGGATAGCTACCCACAGTGCACCGCTTGCAATGTCGACGCTTGTCCCATTACTGTGGACTGACAAATTCGATTTAATGTCCTTGCTGTGGATTCGCACGATCGACTTTGCAATATCGGTTTCACAAGTTCGGTTTAAGAAAAATCGAACTACTCTCGTAGTGTAGACATACCCCAAGGTGCTTTTGAATATCCTCCTCCACCCCCACCCCCCGCTCCCCATCAGTATAGACATGAGTTTGCAACCTGATACTTATCTGAGTAATCTCATTGAACTCAGAGGGACTCCTTGTCTAGTATGTATAAATCAATATGAATAAGGTTTCCGTAACCAGACCCTATAGGTGAAATACTGACTCCTCCCCTTCCCCCCCATTGAAGTAAATGGCAAAACTCCCATTTACTTCACTAGGGTCAGGATTTCAGCCTATATATTTAACTAAACTATTTTCTTCACATTGACACGCTTGAGCTATTCAGAGTTGCTGTGGGCTTACTTAAGGCCTGTTTCTGTATGGCACTGAGCACCTTTGAAAATGAGATGACAATTTGGCCGGTTTCTTTAACTGAATTCTCACTATGGTGAAATTAACTGTAGGTGTGTTACCAGGAGTTGTTTTCCCACCAGTATTGAGTATAGCAACAATGTATTGTGCAAAAATGTCCTGTGAAGGATGGAAGGAAGACAAGGACTGCACAGAAAAGTATTTGATCTTTAAGAATCTTTCTTAAGCTCTATCTTGTATTTCCTGCCCTTCTCCTATGTTGAAGAGGCAAAAATGGCTCTATGCATCCTCTTCCTATACTGGCCACAATACGTTCACTTGAAGTATATTTTTCAGTCCCTCAATGTCTCTGGATGCTGTATAGCATTCCATGGTTTCTGGTAGGAGAAAAAGCTGGGACTCAAGTTATGTGTAATCTTTGTTTTTGGCATCTTTAGCCATTTTCTTTACTAAACCTGTTATTTTGTGTCACAGAGGGAAGACTTTTGCCCATTGAACAATGTCTTTCTCCCAAATAGCTTGCTCACATCTCTTCTTATACTGACCACAGTTCTTCATTTAAGATAATGAATGGAATTAATATTTTTCACACTGCTCACTAGAATTTATACACAGAGGAGGAAAAGCTAGTAGAAGGAGATGTTACATGGCTGTTGCTTACACATGAGGAAATAATGGAAAGCCAAACTGGAAGCTATCCTGGCGGCTATCTATTACATATTATATGTTATACAGTAATTCTTAGATTCTAGGAGAATCAGAACTGTAGCTGCTCAAGGGTTTAAACAGAACACAGAGGGCTAGTGAGTCTGTTCTCCCTAATAAAATATGCTTCAGTCACTGAGAATACAAATCACTCGCAATAAACACGAGACACGCAATCTTGGGAGCCACTGTATAGTAATGAAAAGAGCAGGGTGAACAGCACTCAGATTGGATACCCTGGAAGTGGGATTTTCCTGAATATTGATTTTGGAGGACTTCTATTTATCACAAGCTGAGCAACAGCGGCTTGCTATGTCAGGAACAACTAAACAAGTCTATCAGATAAATATATCAAGTTAAAAAAATAAATTCCAGTAAGAAAACCAATAGTTAGTGACATGATGAACCATCTATACAAAAACACTAGCTTCAGGGTAACTTCAATCCTTAGCCTTCCTGGCTCAATTTCCCCATTTTCCAAAGGCAGGATATTACTTATTTACCCACCTTACAAGCCAGCGAGAGGATTAGTTGGTTAATGTTTATAAAGCACTTTGAAGATGAAGAGTTTTATGTAAATGCTATGTATTATTACCAGAAGTAGGAAGGACTTAACTTTATGTAAATTACATCTTGTCGTGCTTTTGAAGTCATAGACGCTGCATGTAAGGACGTA
This sequence comes from Chelydra serpentina, assembly GCA_037349315.1. Lineage (NCBI taxonomy): Eukaryota > Metazoa > Chordata > Testudines > Chelydridae > Chelydra > Chelydra serpentina. The sequence continues at coordinate 23,872,545 of JBAIAC010000004.1, read as the reverse complement.
ATAATAGCTGAGTCGTAACAGGGTTTTTTATGTTGTACCAAAGCCAGGGCTGAATTCTCATCGATTTTAAGAAGAGGGACCATTAGACCATCTAGTCCAACCTTCCATGTGACACAAGCCATAGAATTTCACTCCTGTATTGAGCCCAATAGCTTTTTCTGACAAAAGCAGATCTCTAATATCATAGCATCATCTTCAACCTCCAGAGACCATGGAATAATTAACTGTGCTCATTTAAACACAGACATTGTTAACTGAGTTGTAAATTGGGAAATATTCACTTACCTTGGGGAAGTATTTTAATCATCACAGATTTTTTAACAGTGCAGCTGCCTGTCCAGAGCTCATTCCAAGATTGGGGCCTATGTGTCTTGGTCCTGTAATGGGAGACTCCAAACTTGATGCAGCTTTAAGAGTCCATGCTATCAGTCCCTGCCACAGGATCAGAGCCTACAAGATTGTTTTTAACATGTACTATAATATGGGTTCTGGACCTTTATTTATTTGAGTTTGAAATTTTGTCATTAAAATCACACAAATGTGTGTGGGTGATCTGAATATAATCAGTAACTTTAGTGGGGTGAGTGATCAGGTCTCCCTGTGCTTCAATTGACCTTATTTTCGCCTTGTGTTTGCACAGCTCTATTTCCAAAAATCACACCACATTTAAAACAAAAGACACATTTTTATACATGCCTATAGGAAGGCAATGTGGTCTGGAGGATAGCATGCTGGACTGAGACTTATTTTATGTGCATTTTATTCTTGGCTCTACTGCTAGTTTGCTGGGTGCTCCTGGGCAAGTCAGTGCCTCTCTCTGTACCTCAGTTGCCCCATCTGTAGAATGGGAATAATATTTACCTTACTTTATAAAGCACTGCAAGATCTACTCATGTGACAAGAGTGAAGTATTATTACTGAACCTTTGAAAAGTTTCTCAGATATTCAGTTGCTGATGGCCTGGTTCCAGGCTATGGTATTACCCACTGACATGTTTTGCTTGAAATAAGACTTCTTTTTAGATGCTTTACAATTTGGGCTCCATGAAACTATGAAAAATGCTTTTTCTAATGCTCCTGAGTGGGAGGAGGACAAAGGTTCACAGCAGAATATATTGCAATGAGGCAAACTGTGAAGGGTTTTGAAATAACTCCTAACTTGCCCTCATTTAAAATTGTTTCTTCCATTATTGAATGTTATGAAGGCAGAAAATGAGACCTATCGGGCAGTGTTCTATAAACTGCTTCTCCAAGTAAGGTGCTGAATGTCATAGGGGGTTGCTAATGGAATAGTCTATGGGTATGTCTACACTGCAATTAGACACGCACGGCGGGCCTGTGCCAGCTGATTCAAGCTTGCAGTGCTCAGGCTAAGGGACTGTTTAACTGCTGTGTAGATGTTCTGGCTCAGGCTGCAGCCTGAGCTCTGGGACCCTCCCGCCTCACAGGAACCTAGAACCCGAGCTCCAGCCTACACTGCAATTATACAGCCTCTTAGCTGAAGCCCCATGACCCCAAGGCAGCTGGCATAGGCCAGCCGGGGGGTTTCTAGTTGTAGTGTAGGCATAACCTTTGCCACGAGATACTCCACTCAGATTCAGCCCAGGTTAGTGACCAAAACTGTTAGCTTTCTCTAAAATGAACTGGAGCTTTTAGTCTGGATCCTACTGCACAGTGGTCATTGCATAGACCAAACTGGCACCTTTCTTGGCCATAACTAGTCAAAGAGGTGGAACTGTCATCTGAGTCGTAGGCAGGCTCCTAAGAGACAGCTTTGTCTAGTGGTTATAGCACAGGCCTAGCAATTGAGAGCCCTGGGTCTACCATTGATGTGCTGCGTAGCTGTGAGCAAGCAGGTCCTGCCAGAAGGGTAAAGGGGTTATTTGCCCAGCGGCCCGGTGATTTAAAATGGCCCGGGTGGATGGGATAGATATGTATTTTTTTAATAAAAATTAAGATAAAAAAAAAGAATTCCGGTTTCCCGCTGCTGCTGCTCTGTACAGAGCGCCGTCCCTCACTGGGACAGGAACAGTTTGCCGGAGCGCTGCTGCACCCTGCTTCTCCGGCACAGCATCAACAACCTGGGAACTGTGGAGCTTGCTGTCTCCGCTGGCTGCTCGGGAGCCACTGTGCCTGCCGTGCTGGCTCTCCGGCTGCAGGGCCGAGGACAGGGAGACTTTAAATAGGAACAAGCTCCCTCTGCGCTACCAGATTTCCTCCCCCAGGGCTGCCCCTCCTCGCCTGTCAGAAGCCAGCAAGTTCAGCCACCCAATTGAGCCGCCCTATATTTGCCAAGAGGCAGCCAGGGCTAGCCCCGGCTTTGCTGTGGATAGCACTGGCTGATGAGCCGCTACCATGAGCACAGGATGAGAGAGCACCTCCATCGCTCAGCCAGGGAACGAGGAGTGGGTTTTCCCTCTGCCTTCACCTCTGGCCACCTCCTCGGAGATCTCCTGGTAGATGTGGTGCACCAGGCTTGCCATCTCCTCGTTGCTCTGGGTGTTGGTGTCCCACAGCACCAGCAGCGCAAGCATTGCATTGTATATTTTACCTTTGTTGGTCATATTCGGTTACATCGTGTAGACCAGTTTTTTCCTTGTCTTTAAAATACACATGAATTATGATTAGGTGTTTAATTAGCCTACTTGATACTTTAGGTGTTTTTTTTTACTTTGTTCTTCTTTAAATGTTTTATATATTAATTAATTTCATTCCCTAATGTATTTATTTAATTTAAAATAAATTCTATATATTATATTTAGGCTCACAATTTGTTTAATACTGGTGCTGTAACTGGAAGAAAAAAGTTAACTAGATCAAGCAATGCCACAACTTACGTTATACATAGGATAAAAATTAGTACCATGAACCTCAGCCATCCCTTTCTAGGAGGGCCACTGACTATTCTGCCCTGGGGCCCAGAATTGCTGTCGGCGGTTCTGCTCACAGGCAACCAAATTTTCAAAAGTGGTCACTGTTTTGGGGCTATCTCCATTTTGTGTGGTGGTCTCCGGAGTAATGCAAGGCACGCTTGTGTTAAACAAAATAAACACATTCCTTTAGTCGTCATTTTTGCATCCATTTAACAGCACACAAACCAATGTGTACTCCTAGCCAAAGCAGGCAACTCTCTGACCTGATCAGCAGCGAGCTCTGCATTGCGCTGGGAAGGTTGGGACCCTTTGATCTGGACTCATTATGATTTATATGAAAGACAACTGATAGTCATTCGGTCTGGGCAAGAGAGGACAAATGTCCCTGTAGCCTGGTGGTTATGGGTCTCAATCAGGATGTGGGAGAGCCAACTTCAAGCCTCTGCTCCAGTGACTATTTAATTATTTATAAAAAGTGGAACTGCTTCAACAGGATTGATTGAAAAAGACACAGACCACAACATCCCATAGTCCAGCAGTTGGGTCACTTATCCAAGAGGTGGGAAACCCCTTGTGACGGGTTGGGGCCACAGAGACCTGCTTGGTGCTGCCACCTGGTGTGCCAAGGCTACTTCTGCCCCTGCTTCCAAGCCTTTTCCAGCTTGGGACTCCCGAATCCTGTCTGTTTTGAGCCAGATTCCACTGATCGGCTGCAAACACAGACCCAGGTCCGAACCAAGTCCACTCACCACTGTAAGGCCCCTGGAAGCGCTCTTGCCTTTGACACCCAGCTGCTCAACTCCAAGGAGGTTCAAACCCTTAATAAATCCGTTTTACCCTGTATAAAGCCTATACAGGGTAAACTCATAAACAGTTCGCCTTCTATTTCACAGATAGAAAGTATGCACACCTGTTTGCTCTCCCTTTGCACTAAGTCGTACTCAAGGAAACTTAATAAGTAAAAAATGATTTTAATAAGTACAGAAAATAGAATTTAAGTGAGTTCAATTAGTGACAGACAGAACAAGGTGAATTACCGAATAAAATAAAAGAGAACACGCAGTCCTATGTCTAATCACCCTGTGTACAGATAAGCCCCTCACTGGGTCCAGCAATCACTCACCCCCCTAATGTCTTTGTCCTCTGTTCAGTCTCTTTCAAGTCTCCTTGGGGGGTGGAGGGCTTCTTCCTTTAGCCAGCTGAAGACCAAATGGAGGGGTTTCTTCGGGGTTTAAATAGATTTTTCTCCTCTGGGTGGAGACCCCTCCCTCTCCCTGTGTAGCATCCAGTTACCAAATGGAGTTAGGGTCACCTGGACCAGTCACATGCACAACTCAGTTCCAGACCAGCCACATTCCTGGCAAAGTTCAAATGTGGATTGGTGACTGCAAGTTCTATTGTCTGTTAAGTGCTTCTTGATTGGGCACTTAACCTGCACATTCCTTTCTCAAGAAATACAACCGATATTCATAACTTCAACTACAACAATGATACATGCATACAAACAGGAGGAATAAATTCAGTAGGTCATAACTTTCACAGAGATATGTTACATGGCACATGTAGCATAAAACATATTCTAGTTACATATATACATTTATAAGCATCTCCCCATAAAGTTTTATGGGGAACACCGTCACACCCCTGCTCCTCATCAAGCAGAGGGCTGTTCCATACGACTGCCTTAATCACTGGGCTAAATGTTATAAAGGAGGCTGCCTTCTCCTCGCTCACTGGCTATTTTGGGAATCTAGTCCTTGTTGCTTTTTTCAAAATGTCCACATTCAAAACCAAAAAACTTCAGGTTGGATCGAAATGAAATGTTTAATTTAAACTTGAAATGTATTCAATTTTTCAATTCACCAAAAATTTCAAAAAAAATTAATTTGCTGTTCGACCCAAAACAAAATTTGGATGTTTGGAAGTTCCAGACAACTGAAAAATCCATTATTTTTCCAACTCTACTTGTTACCTTTGGTGCCAGCAAGTCAGAGAATGCTTTCACAAAAAGACACAACAACAACAAAATTGTTGAAAGGAAAGATGTAGCAATTTGCATGGCATTTGGAGGCAGAAGCACCAGTTCCAGGAAGGAAGAGTTTGGAGGAGGCACCAGGAAGTTAGTCTGTGTTCATGGCTTGAATGCTAGCTGCAGTGCAGCACCTAGGTGAATACTTCACTTAGTAAGGAGCCAACTTAGTTTTACAGGCCTGGAGTCTTCTCGTGTTATTACCCAGAATGTTTTATATGAAACAGGTTACACTTGCATCCTGTGTAGTCAATTACATATGGGCAAAGTCACAGTGGGTATAGAACAATATCACTCTGAAGCAGTTTTGCACCCAGTTGGCACGCCTTTGGCACAGCTGTAGCCGATAGGAATTTAGCTATTGAATTATCTGGGAAGCAGCATCAGAACCCAAGCAATGGACAATCAGGCCCTTTGTTTTTGTAACAGATTTTTCTTCCCCTTTGCTTTGCGCATTTAGTGCACTAAACTGAAAATAACTACTGCAGTGAAGTATAGTCAGTAAATCAAAAGCATCACATCTGTCGACTGTAAATAAAACACTGAACACGGTCTAGTTTACATTATTATTATTTTCTGCCAGAAAAAGATAAGTTCAAAACTCATCAAGAGAATCATTATGAGAATGTACGTTTCAGACCAAATTACTAAAACGGCATTTAGAATGTTCTGGTGGGGTGTCTCTTCTCTCTCATTCTTTGCCAGTTAAAAAGTGTCAGTCAGCCATACTTAGAAATATTCCATTGGTAAAATAGCAGCATAAACAGACAGTAAATTATACAGTTAGATCACAACACACACAAATGAATCCTTTCACGGGAAAACATTCTCTCAAAAAGAGATCTCTAATGAGTATCATTCTCATTCTTTTACTGCACTGAGCCCTACATGATGTAGGACCGAGTGGCACCAGATTACTATTCCCTTTCTAGAACCTTACAGGAATACAAATACTCATCACAAAGTGAGAGGACTAGGAAGTGCAGGTGGATGTGATGAGGGCATTGCCACCAGGTTCCTGTCCAGGACTTTGGAACAACCAAAACGAGAAAGTGTCCCCAGAGAATCCATTTCCTGGTTTACTCTGAGTCCAGTGCACATAGGGACAGGATTTTGTGAATGTAGTCACTGCTCTCAAGCCCTGATCCAGCAAATAATAAATAATAATAACACACATGCTTAACTTCAAGCACATGAGTAGTTGAATTCAAATAAATAATTCCTGCATCGAGCTTAATAACTTGTTGAAGTCAGTGTGACTGCTCACTCCAATTAACCCCGTGCATAAGTGCTTTGCTTGATCAAAGTCCCAGTTGCGTGACTACATATGCCACAGCTATAATAGCAGGATATAGCATCAATTGTGTCTATGAAATGCACCTTATATGGGACATCTACTACAGCCAGTTGATGTATTGCTGTATATAGAGTTTCACTTCTGTCTGGCCTGCAGGCCTCATTGAAGTGATTTAGCTTTCAACACCCATCATGAATGGTCTAGTTATACTTAATCCAGCCTCAGCATGGAGGCATGTATTAGATGACCTCTTGAGGTCACATCCAGCCCTACCTTTCTGTGATTTCTATGATTTCACATACCACTGGTCATTTGCAGGACAGGCCTTTTAAAATCAAGGCTGATATCCTTCTGAAACCTATGCCTTAGTTCATCCATAAGTCTGTCTATTTCTGTGAATGTACAGCTCTGTTACAGAACTCTACAGCAGGGAGGAGGGGAATGCCCATGGTTCTGGGTCACAAACATACCAGCAAGTTCAGAACCATAGAGATTTGGAGGACTTGGTATTACTCTGGTCCCTAGTGTTTCCTCTACAGATGTGGTGGTGCTCGGTGAATCTGCCTCTGCCTTGGTGAGAGCAGAGAGTGCTGTCTCCGTGACATCATTCCCCACATTCCTAGAAGCCCATCGCTGCCCTTTTCCTAAGGCTGCATGCTGTAGGGACACCACAGTGTTCGGGTAGGGACTAGCTAAGGTCGATGTAGCTCTATTCCTTGCATTTGGGAGACAGTATGTCTTACAGCTTAACTCCCTCTGGGTCCCCTCCCTGGTTCCAGCAGAGTCTCCAAATTGCTGCTACGCAACTGCAGGTGGACTAGCCAATAACTCAAGTTATCCTGTCAAAGGGGCAGCTTGGAGGGCAGTGGGAGGCAATCGAAACACATGGAGAGGCCGCTCCTCCCTCTCCAGATGTTGGGCACTCTGGATGTGCAGGGGTAGGTGGACCCCTGCAAACTTTGCACACCCCTATGCTGCCCCCTCAGTCTCTCAGCTTGTGGAGATGCTTCCTAGGAAAAGTCATGGAGTTTTGCTGCCTCTCTGGCCCCCTTCCGCAGGTCTTGCTGTGGGAGAGGGTGATCCTTTAGCCAAAAGGGATGCTGGAGACTGACATGCTGCTTAGTGATATCCAAGTAGTTATTTATATACATAATCAATGCCTAACTAAACTTCAGGGCAATTACCCACACCATGTTGACCTGAAACGTGAAGTAGAGGTCTTTAACCCTTCCTCAGGGGATTATGGAAGTCAATTAACTGCTACTGTAATGCTGGCAAATATTTTCTTTGCTGAAGTGATGAAAGCAAGAAGGATCCTTACACTGGATATTTACCAGATTAATGGAGTATGTCTTCATTAATGCAATTTGTCAAATGTCAACTTTAGAACACATGATCAAGCCAATTACCCTCAGCCTGTTGTAAGTCAGTCTTTTACCTATTTATCCTTAGGCTTAGCAGAATTTGATTTTTATGCTTTTTATAATTTTGACAGATATCAATGTTTATTTTTAAGCTTTTTTCCCGATTTTTATCCGTTTTAATCTTCACAATTGCAAGAAATCATTTGGAGGGGGTCAGACAGCGTGGGAAAGGCCACAAAATAAATATTTCATTCGAGTAGATGTTGAGAGTCAACATGTTAAAGCTTTATAACCATTAAAGCACAAATGGTCAATTTCACATGTCAAAATATACAAAGTAAATAGCCTTAAATTAAACTCTAATTTCTCAAGCAACCTTTTTATTACTTTGCCTTTATGTAAATTTTGATTATTATCAATGGAAATATTTTTGTCAGTTTGTGTGTGTACAGTGAAATCGATATTTTCTGACATTTACTGGTAAAAAAACTAATTCTGTCCAAGCCAATTTACCCTCATGGAGGATGGCAGTTATAGCCCCTATTAGAAGGTTCTATAAAATAAAAAAAATAGTGCAAACAGTTGCTGTGCAGACTTCCACGCTCCCTTGCTAAAATATACTACTAAAATATACTGACCTATCATACTACATGTTTCCTATATTGTGTGCTGGGGAATAACATGAAAGGACTCTAGGCTTATAAAACTCAATGGGCTCTTCATGAGAGCTATTTACCGAGATGTTGCAACTGCAGCTAAGCATTCAACCCATGTCCACACATATTAACTTCCTCATGTCTCCTGCAAACTCTTCCCTCTGGCAACCTGTGTTCCTCCCTCCGTGCAGGTTGCTTGGCATGCCTCAGCTATCCTAGCTCTGGAACTTTCCATAGCAGAGACTGCCAATTGTGTCAGACTTCGTAGTAAACTGCTGGTGATTGGACATTAGGAAAAACTTCCTAACTGTCAGGGTGGTTACGCACTGGAATAAATTGGCTAGGCAGGTTGTGGAGTCTCCATTATTGGATTTTTAAGAGGAGGTTAGACAAACACCTGTCAGGAATCGTCTAGATAATACTTAATCCTGCCTTGAGTGCAAGGGACTGGACTAGATGACCTCTTGAGGTCCCTTCCAATGATTCTATGATATCCTAAACTCATTTTCCATTGAGACAAAGCAGGATTTGAATTGAAGTCTTCAGTGATATTTTATTTAGTCCAGACAGGATCTGAATCTAAATCAGCCACCCGCACTCTGGGGATCCAAATGGCAATTTGTTTTTGCTAGTTTTATTTTTAAATTAGGACTGTCAATTTTGAGGCATATGGTAGAACTTCAGTTTTTAAGAACACCAATTTTACAAACGTCCAGTTACGCGAACCAATTTTCCCAAGAAAAAAAAAAGTAAAATCACATAACGAAAGTGATGTCACTGAAAAACAAATAGACATTCCTTCACATTTCAGTGCTTTCCGTGCATAGGAAATCACTTTGCAGTGGTTCAAATGACAAGAGGTAGGTGAGGTGGTAACGTAACTACTGCAATTTTGAAATGTTCAATTTTATGAACTTTTTTATTTTATTGTAAAAAATTTAATTCAGAAATTTTTGATAATCCAGGCAGAACATGGATTACTCCTTCTCATAATACAAGAACTGGGGGTCACCAAATGAAATGTATAGGCAGCAGGTTTAAAACAAACAAACAGGGTTCAAAAAAGAACCAAATCCATGGGGGATAGGTCTATCAATGGCTATTAGCCAGGATGGGCAAGGATGGTGTCCCTTGCCAGAAGCTGGGAATGAGTGACAGGGGATGGCTCACTTGATGATGCCTGTTCGTTCATTCCCTCTGGGGCATCTGGAATTGGCCACTGTCAGAAGACAGGAAACTGGGCTAGATGGATCTTTGGTCTCGCCTTTCCTATTGATCTTAAGCAGTTTTGCAAATTTCAGTGTCAAAATGATTCTCAGGACAGTCTTTGTTCGCAGGATGGGCTGTATGGGCCAAATGCTTCCAAAAACTGTTCCAGAAAAAACAGGTCAAACTGGATGAAAGAGTCTATCATTATTTTTAATTTGGTTTAAGACAGGCCTATAATCTGTTTCAACATCAATAAACGAGGGGGTCATCCAGTATCACTTTTGGGTAGCACAGTTACACAGTTCTGAGCATGAGTCTTCCAGATTCACAATAGCATAATCCCACTGAAATCTGTTAAATGGATGCAAAATTACAACTAAAGGAATGTGTTTATTTTTTTTAACACAAGCGCTCTTCGCATTAATCTGGAGACCACCACAAAAAATGGAGATAGCCCCAAACCAGTGACCACTTTTGAAAATTTGGTTGCCTGTGACCAGAGCCGCCAACAGCTATTCTGGGCCCCAGGGCAGAACAGTCAATGGCCCTGCTAGAAAGGGATGGCTGAGGTTTACGATACTATTTTTTATCCTATTTATAACACTGCAGAGGATGTGAGGAAGATTCCCACACCTGAGCCATTCTTTTTAGATGACAAAGCTGAGGAACTGTCCCAGACTGAAGTGTCAGTAGAAGAGGTTTGGGAACAACTTGATAAATAAACTAGTAATAAGTCACTCGTACTATATGATATTCACCCAAGAGTTCAGAAGGAACTCAAATATGAAATTGCAGAACTACTAAGCCCAGGGCTACACTAGGGGAGGGGGTCGATCTACAATACGCAGCTTCAGCTACGTGAATAACGTAGCTGAAGTCAGCGTATCGTAATCGACTTACCTGGCCATGAGGACGGCGGGGAGTCGATCGCTGCCGCTCCCCCGTCGACTCCGCTTCCACCTTTCGATGAGGTGGATTTCCGGAGCCGACGGGGAGCACTTTCGGGGATCGATTAATCGCGCCTAAACGAGATGCGAAAAATCGATCCCCGAAAGATCGATTGCTACCCGCCGATCTGGCGGGTAGTGAAGACAAGCCCTAAGTGTGTTATGTAACTATCACTTAAATCAGCCTCTGTATTGCATGACTGGATAATGTGATGTCAATTTTTCAAAAAGGCTCCAGAGGCAATCCTGGCAATTACTAGCCCGGTAAGTCTGACTTCAGTACCAGGCAAATTGGCTGAAATTATAGTAAAGAACAGAATTACTAGACTCATAAATATACATGGTATGTTGTGAAAGCGTCAACATGGCTTTTGTAAAGGGAAACCATACCTAACCAATCTATTAGAATTCTTTGAGGATGTCAGCAAACATGTGCACTTGGACTTTCAGAAAGTCTTTGACAAGAGCCCTCACCAAGGGCTCTTAAGCATAGTAAGGAGTCATGTGCAATGTTCCGTCTAATTTTTGACAGGCCATGTGCGCAAAAAAATTTCTTCTGTGCAAATTTTTGACAGGCCATGTGTGCAAAAAATGTCTTCTATACAAATTCTTGTGCTTCTGTGCAAATTTTTGTGCGCGCAGTGTTTCGCCATGTGCGCAGGGTTTAGAATCTGTGTGCGTGCGCACACGCGCACAGCTTAGAGGGAACAGTGGTCATGTGATAAGAGGGAGGGTCCTTGTGGACCTAATGCTCTCATGGATAAGTAACTGATTAAAAGATAGGAAACAAAGGGTAGGAATAAATGGTCAGTTTTCACAGCAGAGAGAGGGAAACAGCAGGGGTCCCCCAGGGATCTGTACTGGAACCAGTGCTGTTCAACATATTCATAAATGCCCTGGAAAAAGGGGTTAACAGTGAGGTGGCAAAGTTTGCAGGCAATACAAAATTAAATTGCCCTGTTCTGTTTGCTCCCTCTGAAGCATCTGGCACTACCTACTGCCAGGAGACAGGATACTAAGCTAGATGGACCATTGGTCTGATCCAGTATGGCCAGTCTTATGTTCTTATGAGACAGGCCATGGAACTTCCCTGAAATAATTCCTGTTTGAACTAGAAAAATTTTGTTAGAAAACAAACATCCAAACTTGATTTAAAAATGGCCAGTGATGGAGAATCTACCACAACACTTGGTACATTGTTCCAGTGGTTAATTACCCTCAATTTAAAATAAAATTGGTACCTAACATTGGGCTCCTTAGTCTATTTAGGGTCCTAAATAAGTGGCCTGATTTTCAAAAGCACTTGAAGACCCATCAGCTTCCATTAATGTCAATGGGAGCTTCTGGGTTCTTGGGAGCTCTGAAAATTAGCCCTCTAGGAGCCACATTCCCTTCTTTCAGTAGTATCTATAGGAAGGGAACGAATCATGTATAAACCCGGTAGTAACCCACAATCTATTTAATATGAGCAAGAAAGACTTGACGTCTTGCATTGAGGAAAGGTTCATCAGAAAAGCCAGCCCAGGAATAACTAAAAAATAGATAAAGAAATGACACCTCTGAAAGTCAGGCTTCTCTTGTTTAGGTGCCTAACTTATTTTGAGCAACCAACTTTTGAGCAAAGTTTTGAAAATTTTGGATTACATCTTGTAGAGCCCGATACTGTCTGACTCCTGATTTAACCATTAAATCCTAGTGCTGATCAAACGTCCTTTGCCCTGAGTGCTTCATCCAAGGTTTAGCCTGGCAAAGTATTGATGCTTTTGCTTTTTCCCTTTCCAAAGTCTTTTGGTCTGCTGCCCATAATCTCTCACTGTTTCATAGATGTCTACAGTGAGCAGCACTCTTCTTCCTGCACCTTAGATACAGCCTCTCTTTCAATGTATATTGGCTCTTCCAGTGCCATTTAATGTATTTTGGAACCAATCATTCTAAAATGAGGTATTGCTCCATCCACCTCAGGGAGCCCAATCTAACCATTTAAACTATAAATTTGATTTCCTAGAATCTCCACTGCCTTATATTTAATTTTCCTTACTAGTGGCTGGATAGATGACTTACACATGCTGAACTGGAGCTTTCCAGTTCTTTTTAGGTCCTGACAGTGTCAAAATGGATCTCCAGGTTTATCTCCCGTGAAACCTGGTTGTTTGTGGTTTCCTTGCTGGGCGTGTTAGCTGGGGAATTCTCGGTGTCTTTGTTGGTCATTCTCCCTGGATAGTTATTTCCGATACGTCATGCCTCTGAAATTGCAGGTTTCCTTAAGGTTACTTTTCCTTTCAGGGGATACAGGGTTCCCCTCACTTGGTGCTGACTGTGGCCCATTCCTATATTGCAATCTAACCATGGCATTCCATATTATATAAATAACTCTGCACTGCATGACTTACAGAGCATGGCCCAGCTCATGGAGCACTGGACCAGGAGTCAGAGACTTGGTTTCTGTTCCTGTCTCTGCCACACTGCAGCTGGGAGTGTGCCTCCCAAGCCAGGTAGGCAGATAGCATTAGCTCTGCTTGAGCTTGGGCTGTGGATCTGTTTAATTGCAGCATAGACCTTCAGGCTTGGGCTGCAGCTTGAGCTCTTGGACCCTCACACCTCGCAGGGTCATATTGCCCAGGCTCTAGACTGATCCTGAACAGCTACACCACAATTAAACATACTCTTAGCCCAAGCCCCACAAGCCCAAGTCAGCTGCCACAGGCCAGCTGCAGGTTGTTAATTGCAGGGTAGACATACTCTATGTATTGTAACAGAATATACCCCAGTGTTCACACCTACACACTATTGTAATAACTTTGTACAAGGCATGTCTTGTAAGGTATCATTTGAAAACTCATAATTTGCTGCTCAGTATCGTCCTGATAAAATGTATGTGGCAACACTGAATGTAAAGTTATAAGATTTCCCTGTATGATTTTATTAACACATGTTCCAAACCCCACAGCCATGCCCAAAGATAAGTTGGCAAACAGTTCTGTCCTAAACAAATATGTGCTTTCCTTAATTTGTATTTAAGCAGTAAACAGAGTCATCAAGCAGGAAGGGAAACAAAGAAAGATCAAACAGTTGATAAAAAGCCAGAAGGGAACATCCTTCCATATAGACTTTGTCTCCCAGCTGGAAATGTTTTTCAAGAGAGGGACTGAAACTATAAAAAGGAGGGACAAACACCCCAAGGCACCACTTTCTCCCTCCCCCTGCCTATTGCATCCACTGCACCTGAAGCGACAAAGGAAGCAATCGTTGGACTCTGGGGGAGTGTCCCTGACCTACAGGGTTTGGTCAATACGACTGCTGAAAGCATGTGATGAGAAACTTTGCTTGAATCTGATATACATTTTAGGTCATCATCTGTAGTTTTCGTGTAACCATTTGACTTTTATGCCTCATTACTTGTACTCACTTACAATCTATCTCTTTGTAGTTAATAAACTTGCTTTACTGTTTTATCTAATCCAGTGAGTTTAATTTGAAGTGTCTGTAGTGTGACCACCCATCTCAAATTGGGCAGGATAGTCCCTGAATGCAGAGTTCAAGTACCTGTCCCGGGTTGAATGACAGCATTTGTCCCAGATTCCCTGCAGTGCTGCTCTGCGCCTGCCCAAGCCTGTGGGTACACGGGTTGGGCACTGCTCTTGGGCAACCCGTCTCCCGCCCATGGCAACGGAAGGATCTAGAGCTCCCCATAGTGGCCCAGGGTCCGTAGGTGGCTCTGGTCCAGCCTGGCCAGGGGGCAGGGCCTCAGGGGAAAGAGGAGAAGCAGGGGTGGGGCCTCAGGGAGAAGAGGAGGAGAAGGGGTGGGCTAAGGGACAGAGGTGGGGCTGCAGAGGGGGCGGGACTTCTGCATGTTTCCCACTTTTGCCTTTTGAAAAGGTGGTCACCCTCAGTGTCTGAACAATGGTTTGCGATAATAAGCTGGCACATTGTTCCCTTTAAGGAATAACAGACTTAAAATATTTTGTACTGTCGAGGAGAGGGCTGGACAGTACAGCACATGCATTTCTAGAGGGAAATCTGGGACTGGGGTGTGTTGGGATCACTCTGCAGTATAACCAAGGCTGGTGAGAACCAGAGTGTAACCCAAGCGTGGTTGACAGGCTGCAGTTACACACAGACACTCAGGGTGGGGTTTGCATGCTGGAAGGATGTTTGTGAATGGCCCAGGTGGGAGCTAATTCAGCAAGGCACTGTAGGGCACCCAATGTTGCAGGGCAGGGGTGACACAGCTTCTCATTAGTCTGGATTGTGTCCTGGTGTGTCACACACATACCCACTGCTACTCTAGCAGGGTCTCCTGGCTTCTGAAACATAGACAACAGTGAAGTACACCAGAGAGTTCACAAAGAGATACTACCCAATTCCTATGTAATACACCTTTCCTCAGGGAAACCAGAACGGTGTCTCACCAAATGGACAGTGTGTTGACAAAGCCTTTCCTTCCCTGGAAAGCCCCTTATTATGGCTGCCATCCCCAGGCTAGGAACCCAGCTTCCTCTGAGCCTGTAGGGATGTTGTTGTTGTTGCTGTTTATTTGTATTGCAATACCACGTATGAGTTCTAGTCATGGACAAGGTCACCATTGTGCTAGGTGCTGTAGAAACATAGAACAAAAAGACTGTCTTTGCCCCTAGGAAATTTACAATCTCAGCATCAAACAAGAGACAGATAAATAAAAACAAACAGGGAGCACAAGGAAGCACTGAGACACTATTGGTCAGCATGATGGGAGGTGGTCACAGCACACCAACCGCCTAACCATTGGCAAGTTTTTTGTAAGCATGATGGAAAAGGAGAGTTTGAAGGAGGATAGTGAAGTAGTTTTGAAGATGTTTACAGAGAGCAACTCCCAAGGGGGAGGGGCAGCATGGGGAAAAGGATGAAGATGCCTGTTTGAAAATGTAACAAGTGGGCATCATGCTGGCATCATGAGCTGATTGGAATTGGGAGTCGACATATTGATAGTATATGAGAATTGATAGGCAAGGTGCAGCTAGATCATGAAGGGCCTTGAAAGTGAAGACAAGTAGGTTATATGTCATGTGACAAAGAATGGTGAGCCAGTCGAGGGGTGCAAAGGGAGGGGTGACAGACACATAAGTTGGAAGTAACGGAAGAGGAGAAGGACCTCGGAGTCCTGGTTGATCACAGGATGACTATGAGTCGCCAACGTGATGTGGTTGTGAAAAAAGCTAATGCGGTTTTGGGATGCATTAGGCGAGGTATTTCTAGTAGAGATAAGGAGGTGTTAGTACCGTTATACAAGGCATTGGTGAGACCTCATTTGGAATAGTGTGTGCAGTTCTGGTCTCCCATGTTTAAGAAGGATGAATTCAAACTGGAACAGGTACAAAGAAGGGCCACTAGGATGATCCGAGGAATGGAAAACCTGTCGTATGAAAGGAGACTCAAGGAGCTTGGTTTGTTTACCTTAACCAAAAGAAGGCTGAGGGGAGATATGATTGCTCTCTTTAAATATATCAGAGGGATAAATACCAGGGAGGGAGAGGAATTATTTCAGCTCAGTACCAATGTGGACACAAGAACAAATGGATATAAACTGGCCATCAGGAAGTTTAGACTTGAAATTGGATGAAGGTTTCTAACCATCGGAGTGAAGTTCTGGAACAGCCTTCCAAGGGAAGCAGTGGGGGCAAAAGACCTATCTGGCTTCAAGATTAAGCTAGATAAGTTTATGGAGGGGATGGTTTGATTGGATAACATGATCTTAGTCAAAGGTCAATTAATTGCCATCAGTGGTAAATAGGACCAATGGTCAATGATGGGATGTTAGAAGTTACTACAGAGAACTTTTTCCTGGGTGTCTGGCTGGTGAGTCTTTCCCACATGCTCGGAGTTCAGCTGATCGCCATATTTGGGGTCGGGAAGGAATTTTCCTCCAGGGTAGATTGGCAGAGGCCCTGGAGGTTTTTCGCCTTCCTCTGCAGCATGGGGCACGGGTCACTTACTGGAGGATTCTCTGCATCTTGAATCCTTAAACCATGATTTGAGGACTTCAATAGCTGAGACATAGGTGAGAGGATTATTCCAGCAGTGGGTGGGTGAGATTCTGTGGCCTGCATTGTGCAGGAGGTCAGACTAGATAATCATAATGGTCCCTTCTGACCTTATAGTCTATGAGTCTATGAGTCTATGGGCAAAGTGATGGGCTAGGGAAATGAGCTTTGCAGAAGCATTCTGAATGGGTATGAGAATTCTCATAGACTTTAAGGTCAGAAGGGACCATCACGATCATCTAGTCTGACCTCCTGCACATTGCAGGCCACAAAACCTCACCACTCGCTCCTGTAATAGCCCCCTAGCCCTCTGGCTGAGTTACTGAAGTCCTCAAATCATGGTTTAAAGACCTCAAGTTACAGAGAATCCACCATTCACACTAATTTAAACCTGCAAGTGACCCACGCTACAGAGGAAGGCAAAACTCCCCAGGGTGTCTGTCAATCTGACTCAGAGGAAAATTCCTCCCCAACCCCAAATATGGCGATCAGTTAGACCCTGAGCATGTGGGCAAGACTCACCAGCCAGACACCTGGGAAAGATTTCTCTGTAGTAACTCAGAGACCTCCCTAGCTAGTGTCCCATCACAGGCCACTGGAGGTATTTGCTACTAGCAGTCGCAGATCGGCAACATGCCATTGTAGGCAGCCTCATCAGACCATCCCTTCCATAAACTTACCAAGCTCAGTCTTGAAGCCAGTTAGGTTTTTTGCCCCTTTGAAGGCTGTTCCAGAACTTCACTCCTCTGATGGTTGGAAAGTTTGCAGCAAGTTTGCAGATGACACTAAACTGGGAGGAGTGGTTGATACGCTGGAGGGTAGGGACAGGATACAGAGGGACCTAAACAAATTAGAGGATTGGGCCAAAAGAAATCTGATGAGGTTCAACAAGGACAAGTGCAGAGTCCTGCACTTAGGACGGAAGAATCCCATGCACTGCTACAGACTAGGGACCGAATGGCTGGGCAGCAGTTCTTCAGAAAAGGACCTAGGGGTTACAGTGGACGAAAAGCTGAATATGAGTCAACAGTGTGCCCTTGTTGCCAAGAAGGCTAACGGCATTTTGGGCTGTATAAGTAGGTGCATTTCCAGCAGATCGAGGGACGTGATTATTCCCCTCTATTCAGCACTGGTGAGGCCTCATTTGGAGTACTGTGTCCAGTTTTGGGCCCCACACTACAAGAAGGATGTGGATAAATTGGAAAGAGTCCAACGGAGGGCAACAAAAATGATTAGGGGGCTGGAGCACATGACTTATGAGGAGAGGCTGAGGGAACTGGGATTGTTTAGCCTGCAGAAGAGAAGAGTGAGGGGGGATTTGATAGCTGCTTTCAACTACCTAAAAGGGGGTTCCAAAGAGGATGGATCTAGACTGTTCTCAGTGGTAGAAGATGACAGAACAAGGAGTAATGGTCTCAAGTTGCAGAGGGGGAGGTTTAGGTTGGATATTAGGAAAAACTTTTTCACTAGTAGGGTGGTGAAGCACTGGAATGGGTTACCTAGGGAGGTGGTGGAATCTCCTTCCTTAGAGGTTTTTAAGGTCAGGCTTGACAAAGCCCTGGCTGGGATGATCTAGTTGGGGTTGGTCCTGCTTTGAGCAGGGGGTTGGACTAGATGACCCCCTGAGGTCTCTTCCAACCCTGAGATTCTATGATTCTATGAAACCGTTGCCTAATTTCAAGCCTAAACTTGTTGATGGACAGTTTATATTCATTTGTTCTTGCATCCACTTTGGGGCTTAACTTAAACAATTTCTGCCTTTCCTGAACAGCACATACCCTTCAATACCTGTACTCCAGTCACGACTGCTATTCCACCATGTTTCTGTTATCCCTATAATATCTGGTTTCACTTCCTGCACCATTAGTTCTAGTTCCTCCATTTTGTTACTTAGGCTCTTTGCATTGGTGTACAATCATCTTAATTGCTGCTGCTTGGCTTTGCTCACATTGCTCGCCCCGTTGGGTACAGACATTCTACTGCCTGTATTGCCTTTCTGGCTGGTATCAGAACTATCCTTCCTCTTAATGTCCATTTTCCTACCCACTGCTGTTCCTTTCTCCATTCCTCGTTCTCTTACTTGATTTTCCTTGATCAAAGCAGTTGCCTTTGAAGTCTAATTTTGCCCTTAGTGCTGGATGGTTATGTTGGATTTGGAAGTCCTAAGGCACAGTAGCTGCAAACATCTGGAGACTTTCAGTTTTAATGGCATGTCTCTTATAGCAAAACTCAGGAACAGCCTCATCAAACATTACGACTGCTGGGCTAGTTAGAATGTGATATCACAGCTTATCCTCAACAGCTGATGACCATCTTCTATCTGATGAATTCTCTGAGCCAAATTGTGCCCTTGGATGCATGGATAAGTCTGTCATAGAAGCCAATGGAAGTGTGATACAGTCACCAAAGGACAGAACTTAGCCCTTAGGAAGAACAATGTGAACAGAATTACTTTCTCACCATTGTATTTTTTTTAATTAAAAAGGAATGAGAATGTGATGGAAAAATTCTGATAGTAAACAGATACCTTAAGCTGAGTAATTGCTGTAATTCCACTTTCCAAAAGTAACATATATAATGGAAGATTCAATATTTTCCTGCAATCCTTAAATCCCTAATTAGCCATTATTATTAATTCTTTCTATAGCATCAAAATCGTGACATGTGCTTTAAAAATGCCATTTCTAACTATGAAACATTTAGTACCTAACATGTCTGGAATAGAAGTAATAAGCTGAGATAATCATTTAGCTATGGTCAACCCACTAAGGTCAACACAATGCAGGTGTAGACACTTTGTGACCTATGTGGACCTTAACAGTCCTCCAGCAGCTGTCCCACAATGCCTCATTCCCTGCAAAAGTGACCACTCTGGTCACAATTGTAAACTTCACTGTCCAGTGGTCATGGAGACTGGAAGCCACCCCTACTTTAAGGCCTGCATGTATTTTTGAAAGTCCTTTACCTGATTGATCATCTTGGTGAGGACACCTTGCAACTCTTCCTGGTTGTGTGTAACTGCCCAACTGACCACATCAGCTTCACACACTAGACACGCTGCTTGTCACACACCTAAGTGTAGGCAGTTCAAGCTAGTGGTCAGAGCAGGAGTCCCCGACAATTCCTGTTGGGAGTAGATAAGAGGTATTGGATCTCCTGCACCTGTGGGGAGAAGAGGTTCTGCAAGCACAGCTGTGGACCAGCCATAGAAAAGTGGACATCTACAAAAAGATTGCACAGGGATGCAGGCAAAGATGAATGACAGGGATCAGCAGAAGTGCCACGTCAAAGTAAAGGGACTGTGTCAAGTGTACCACAAGGCCAGGGAGGCCAACAGTTGATCTGGTGCTGAGCCACAGACCTGTCGCCTTTAAAACGAGCCGCATGCCATACTTGGCAGAGACCCCACCAGCGCCCTGCAAACCACTATGGATACTTCAGAGGCACCTGAGACAGAGACCCCTGCCATGAACAGATGAGGGGTGGAAGAGAGGGAGGCTGTGGGAGGGGTCCCGCCATGCCATAAGCTAGGATCTGTTAAAGACTCTGCCACAGTCTAGCCAGTCTCACCAGCCAACACGGATGAGCCTGGTGAAGAGGAAGGGACCTCGGGTAAGCATGTGTATGCATTTTCTCTTACAACATTTAAATGTAAAGAGGGCACCCAGCCTGGCCTGAAGTTAGCATGACACAGGCATTGAATTTTTATTGTTTTACTCATACGAGAAGAGGTAGCAGTCCAACAGAGGTAGAGCTGGTATCTGTATTTCATTCCCCTCTAGTGTTAGGTGTGTGTGAGGGGAGGGAGGAGGGCATGTGGAACAGTTTGTACATAGGGATGAATGTCCCTTGTATCTTCCTGATTGATCTTAGTGAAACTTTCATGGAGATACTCTGCAGTCCTCTCCCAAAGGCTTCTAGGGATGCTGCCTTATTTCTTCCTCTGCGGTAGGATGCTTTCCCCACACCACTCCACAAGGAGCACAGCTGGAACCATGGCAGCGAACGAGCTGGCGTCTTTGGGACACCAGGAGTAGCTGAGCGCTGTGTGTCCCTGTTACCCTCAGGAGTGAGAGATCAGCTAAAATCACCACTGCCTGTGGAAAATAGTGCCACACCAATGGAATAGAGATTGAAACGCTATTGTTTCATGCAACTGACATTCCTTTTCCTTCCCCGCCCCTGGCAGGCCATACTCATCATGGCTGCAGCTGGAGAGTGCCAGTGTGCAGAGGCACTCCAAAGCTGGAATGTCAATGAGCATGTCTTATTAAAACATCTTTAAGGGAATAAAGGAAGGGAGTTTTGAAACTTATCTTTCCCTGTAAATCCAATGATACTTCTGTCTGTTTTCATCAGTAGAGGTTGCCATCACGGCCTTGAGGGGTGTCCTATATCAAGAAAGAAAATTAAATAAATATTAGACCCGCTCAGCTCTAATACCAACATGTTTTGACATATTGTGGTAAGTCACTTATGGAACACTGGTTAGGTTTAAAATTGTAATGTATAATCTTACTCAGATCCTCTTACTAAAGTAAGAAAGGACCATCGTGATCATCTAGGAAACCTTCGGCACGCGGCTCGCCAGGGTAATCCCCCTGGCGGGCCGGGTCGGTTTGTTTACTTGCCGCGTCCGCCGGTCCATTATTAGTTCAGAAGACATATTGCAGAATACACAGTGGGACTCAGAACACCCAGTCCGTGTGAATGTAGAGCACCACAGAACTCATAGCTTTGGGAAAACACACAGTAAAATGTACAAATGTTGTATGTATAAATGTACCAAAACAAACCCCCACCAGCAACCATGCCAGTCAGTACTCATTTCTCAGGCCCAGAAGTGATGTTCTATGGGTGCAACTGCTCCGTGAATCATAGAAGATCAGGGTTGCAAGAGACCCCAGGAGGTCATCTAGTCCAACCCCCTGCTCAAAGCAGGACCAGCACCACCAACAACCTTGAATTGTTTTTCACTATGTCCTTTATCCATCTGTCCCTAAAGAAATCTGTTGCTGCATGGGTTTGTGGGCTATTTTTAGAAAAGGGGCAAAGATTGTGGAATATGAATGTCATTATGGAATGGAGAAAGTTGCATGCCGGGAACTTGACCCCTAGCTTGGAGAGGTGCCTGGGTGACTCATTTCTACCCCACAACAAGTGAAAATGTCTCTCCAAACATCGCGCCAGACAGTGGTATGTGGCACAGAGGGACACCTACCCGTGGTTCACTGCACTTTACAGCAGTACAAACACTCCTGGTGAGTATGTGCAGCACCAATGCAAACAGCCAAGTGTGCACACGCAGGGGTGATATATTAAATTTGGTTGCTGTACCACAGGTGACACATGGGGGAGCATTGGGGATCAAGTCCCCCTCCCCCAGATTTCTGCTTGGCCTGCAGAGTGGGGGGAGAGGAGCTCCCCCAAGCGAGCCGGAAATATGCTGGGGGACAAGAGAGAGCTCTGGCTTGCTCGGCCCCTGTCCCTGTCAAGGAGCTGAGGGGGTGGGGTGAGCTGCTGCCCCAGCCAGGCTCTCTCTCAGGTAGCCACTGCACTGCACAGAGTCAGGGATCAGGAGCGGACAGCTTCAGCTGGCGTGAGAAGCAGCTCCCTTCCGCTCTCCGCCGAGGCCCAGCTGCCAGGGAGAGCAGCCCTATGTGCCAGGGGGAGGCACAGCAGAAGGACAGAGCCCCTCCCCACAATGGGTAATGAGGGGCAGGGAGAGCGCGGCTGGACACAGGGTGAGGAGGTAGCTGGGCAGAGGAGACATGTGGCACGGACACTTGTCCTCCCCTTTAGATTGTGTCTGAGTATCAGGAGGCACGAGTCGTCTATGGGCTGTACGCTGATACAACTTGTGTCGACCAATGTTTGTAGTGTAGACGTGGCCTGAGTGTCTACTCCACCCTTGCAAACAAGATTAGCCTTCTTGTGACACCAAATACCTTCATGACATACAGAGTGTTGGGAAGAGCGCACACTTTATATCCTGCTCCCGCTGGAACATATTGTGCATCTCTACTGCTTCTGGGCCTGCCACATAAATAAGCATCCGACAGTTTACAAAATCAACTAAATCAAAATGATTGTTGCCGACGTTTGCTTTCCCCACCACCGAATTTGGTGTAAGCTCAACCGGACCATGTATCTCTGGCCTGTATATTGCTGGTATAGTACCTGGGTAGAGCAGGAACTTGAACCTACCTCTTCTGAGAGATCTATGAGCACCCTAACCACTGAACCATCCTTCCTCTCTAATTGTTCCTCTACCTACAATTTACTGGCATGATTTCCAAAAGGGGCCCATTCTCTGCAAATCCTCTGAGCAACCCATAACTCACACAACAGGAACTCTTTGTTAAGAGCCACACACATTGACCGGGTATAATAGCAACTTTATTGAACCTACGAACTTACAATTAAACACACTAGTATTCTTCTATGTCACTAGATGGTGACCTTTAATTATACCAGGATACAGCCCTGCAGACAAATAGAGAAATTACTTTCTAAATGAAATTCTCTGAACACTCTGTGTTCAGCAGCTGGGAAAATCAGGCTGGAGATTTGGACTCCTGTTGGGATCCCAAAGGTTGAGGTTCCCCGAATCAGTGGCTGCTGTTGAAAATTGGGGCCTAAATGTGGAGTTGATCAATGGTAACCTGTAAAGGCTGATTCTCAAAGCATAGGTTTGTGATACCAAGTTTATTTTACAGTGAAGGAAATCTTGCATGCAGAGCACCTGTGTGCCAATGTCTATGACACAGTGCTCTAAAAGTGACATGGTGATACATGGGTGTAATATCTGCAAGTGAATTAAAGAAATGACAAATAATTAAAGCACTAATGCATTTGGGTCAAGTCCTTGTGTTCTAGTGGGCTATGGAAGCGGAGAAAAAGACTTCTCTTTCCCACCACCTTCCCCACGACAAATTGTAGAATGGTAGTGTAGTGGGGTAGCTGCCCCACTCTGGCGTGGAAGGGTTTAGAGCAAACCAGAGAGGCTGCACAGAGCCCCAGCCAATCCTGGAAGGGCTTATTGGGAGCCAATCAAGTGGAGGCTTGAAAGCAGCCAATCAAGGCCAGGCTGGACCCTATAAGAAGGCTGCAGGGCAAAGAGGAGCTGAGTTTCTCACTGGAGGCCAAAGGGAGAAGAGCTGGCTCTTAGAGAAGCATCTAAGACACAGCAGTGCTGGGCTGGGTCAGCAGAGGCTGGGGGAGCTCTGGGCTGATGACTGCCAGACTGGGGCCCTGACGCATAGGGGCAGAGAAGGTGCTGGGGCTACAGGGATGTGACTGGGGGAAGCAGGCAGTAGAGGAGAGTTGGAGGAGGGCAATAAGTGGCTGCCGTTAGAGGATCCCTGGGTCAGGGTCTGGAGTAGTGGGCGGGCCTGGGCCCTCGACCATTTCCCCCCACTTGCCAGGATGAGAGTGGCTCACCCAGACTGCAGCTTGCCCTAGGAGGAAGGGGCTAGACTGAGGACTGCCGTGAGCCACTGAGGCAAGTGATAGAACCAAAAGCTGCCGGAGAGCCAGCGGAGCGGGCAACGCCAGAGGGAAGTGTCCAGAAGCAGACGCCGCTGTCCGGGAGTGACATGGGTCCAACTGTGAGGATGGTGGAGACCGAAAGAGTAACGGTGAGTGAGACACCACTAGTGAAGGCGCACTGCTGAAAGAGCTAATTCCCAAACCAACCAACAGGAGGTGCTGCTATGGTGAGTCTGTGTCCTATTACAGGTAGCAGAGTCACCCAGAAGCCATAACTCAGCTCTCAGGACTGCAGTAATCCCCTTGACTCTATGATGGGAGGAACAGACAACATATCCAAAAATCCTGCCCCTTCACTGCAGCTGACCCTTATCTCCCAACATCTCCTGCAAGCTGGAGTAAGGAGCAGGGTGCAGAATACAATATCACTGCATGCAGAGAGTGTAGACTCCTTGGCGTTAGAGAATCCCATCCCCTTATTCAAGCACTCCAGATCTGCTGAATCTAGGGACTTCTGTGGGCATAGAGTGGGTGTGGGAGTTAACTCTCAAAATGCTAGAATAGTGTCATTTACAGCTATGCATCATCTTTTAAGGAACAGTTCTTTGGTGTTACACAAATACCTGCTGCAACTCTTTCCGCCTTCAGACGGTTAAAAGCTGTGGGGGTTTGTTTCGGTAGTGCCGAAATCTGTATGTTTGAGACCTTCCGTGAAATACATACTTTGGGGGAATGAACAGTTGATTTACACTCCCATTAATGTCATTTGCTTTACTGGTAGGTTTTTCTTTTTAAAAGCCGCAGAGGGTGAGATACTGTCGGGAAAAATAAATGACTTAGGTTGGATGTATTGTGTCCTTATAAAGTTTATCTGCAATCTTTCATGTTTTCCCTTGTGCTTTCCTATAATGGTATCCTCTCAAGGTCAGAGAGTGAGCCAAGCACTCCAGAGAAGAGTGGATGGAAGAATGGAGTAGCATGTTTTGAGACAGAGAAGTGTTCTTCTACAAAAAGCACTTCAGCGTGACCTGGATTGTGTTTGATTTTTAATATCTTCTTCTGCTGCTTTATTTTCACAACTCACAGCATCCACTATACTTGGTTGCGGCTTATTAAATATCGTGGCCTTCCTCTCATTTCCACCAGTGCAACTTTAATGGTGTTACTCCTGATTTACACCAGCATGAGTGGAATCAGAATCAGTCCCTATGTGAGAAGCTTCAGGGGGACTAGTTGCTCCCCTGGGAATGCCTTTGGAAAAGTGGAGTTTCACACCCAGACCCCTAAGACAGAACTGAACCCCATGTTGAGGAGTTTTTCCTTTGATTTGGTGCTTACATGGTCTTATCTTGTTTTCTTCTTACAAATGCTAGCTCCTGAGGAAAAGACCTTGCTGACCGCCATTTTGATTTTCTTTTTTCTGTTGAGTCATTCCACCAATTTACTCGGTGGAATGGAAAGGAGCTGAAGGGGGATTTGCAGTTAATCTTCATTATTTTCAGTGTTACGGTTGCTGAGAAGAGAGCTGGGGGAAAATTTTCGTTCAAATAGTAAATTCTACCAAAAAAAGCCATTTTAGGGTGACAAACTATTTGTGAATTTGGCAAATAGTTTCAGACAAATAAAAATGAGGAATTTGTTGTTTAAGTCAAAACTTTGACATTTTCTAAATCTAAACGATGTGTTTTGACATTTAGTTTAAAAAACATTTCAAATTGACCTTAACTAGATGTTTTCATTTTGTTTTTGACCTGAATGGAAAAATCAATTCTAGTTGTGAGTAACATTGTTCCATTTTCGATTCATATAAAGCACTCCCTATATACATGATCCTTCGAGCTTTGCCTTTGTCTTCAAGGGGAGCAGGATCAGAATTTAGTATCATCGTCAACCTATTCCACTGATTGCTAAAGGCCTCCACTGTGGTTTTGTGTCCTAGCCCTAGTTTTGGTTCTCGATTTTTCCAGCCTTCCCTTGGGGTAGGGAAGGTTGAACTGAGCTCTGATATGAACACCTAGAGTCTCTGCAATGACCAGGGAGAAATGTGTATGAGTGACATGAGGTGCTCTTCTTATCTCACCCCAGGAGCTGAGCATGTTGGCTCTGATTCTCTACTGCCCTGCACTTGTGGGTCACTTCTGCCTGTCCAAAGTGGGTGTAAAATGCTGCCAAATCAGAATTCTCTGCTCAGACGAGTGGTGATGTTTTGACCCACACTTCACATGTGTAAATGGCTACATAGTAGGCAGTGGTCCTCTAACTCTAATACACTTCCAGTTCATGAGTGAAGGACCAGTTCATCAGAGCTTGAGTTCTGATCGCTGCATAGCAGTAGATTGTGCTGCTACGTGGCCCAGCCAGACTGCCTATGGAGACACAGCTAAGCTCTCTTCCCCCATTTAACCTGAATCCAGACAATCTTTGAACTTTGTAACTTGAGCAATTCTGTCATTTGTTTCCATAGAGCACAAGATGAACATATTTTAGTTTCACTTGAATGCAACCCAGTTAGTTCTTTGTATTTTATTATATCATTTACCAGAGGGCTAGCCATGTTAGTCTGGATCTGTAGACGCGACAAAGAGTCCTGTGGCACCTTATAGACTAACAGATGTATTGGAGCATAAGTTTATGCTCCAATACGTCTGTTAGTCTATAAGGTGCCACAGGACTCTTTGTCACTTCTATTATATCATCAAGGACCTATCACTCAGAGCTCTAGGGACTTGAGAGTTGGGAAGATTTCCATTTGCATACTGATTTCCGCCCCCTCCCCCCCCAAAAATGATTTAATATTGGGGCCTAATTTTTTCCACTGTTTTGCCCCTTATATAGTCATTTGTACATGGGCAAAGTGTTAAATATACATTCCTGATTTGGTAAGGTTCTATACCCTGTTTGCTCCAGGGTAAATGACTACACAAAGTGCAAGGCAGCTCAGAGCCACGAAGCAATTAACTAGGGATTGCCCTTTCTTTATTACTTTCTTCATGTGTTGAATGTCGTTTTTTCAGCAGTTGGAGTGCTGATTCAAGTCAGAAATAACCCTCAAAATCTTCAGATAGCTCTTTTCTCCTCAGGGAAGAATTCGAAGTTATTCTTCAGCATTACAGTTTTCAGATTGGAACACCATTAATTGATGATCAACGTAACAGAGAAGAAATGCTTCTCAAGCTCATAAAAACCTGATGAGATGAACTGATCAGCTAAAAGTGCCGAAGAGCTATCAGCGCTTGATAAAATTAGGCTCGTATAGGGTTTATGGTTTATATACAGTGTCTGTGTTTAATTTGATTTGTCTACCTGAAGCAGAAATATATTGGATTCATGCCCTACCTGTAGTAAGTTTGTAGTTCATGAGGTCTCTCTTCCCTAGCAGTGTTGTGGCCCTTGAGGATAAGGAGAACATAATCAAAGTGAATGGAGAATGTAACAGTGGTGGGGAGGGGAAAGAGAAAAAGGCATGAAAAAAACCTACATCTGTGAGCATTTTGGATGACCCACCATGTGGGCAAAGTCCCTTTTGTTACTAAGCTAGTCACAGAGACCCAGGTCCTTCCCACCAGATGTGACCCTCAACTGTGCCACTAGGGAAGGCCTAAACTACACTGGGATTTTAGCTGCCATTGTAGCTGCACTGGTACAAACCCCTTGTGCAAACACGAATCATGCCAGTGTAGTGTGATTTACCAGAGCAGTTTTACCCTGGGTTTCAAACCCTACTAATCACACTATACTAGTGTCCATATAGCATAGCCATCACTAGCTGTCTCCTCATCAGTGTAGTGCTGAGTATCCCAGAGGAAGGATTGGGGCTGATTAGAGCACTGGCCCAGGACTTGGGAGATACGGGTTCAATTCTCTGTTCTGCCACAGACTCTCTCTGCGATCTTGGACCAATCACTTGGGCTCTGTGCGCCTCAGTTCCCCACCTGTAAAGCAGGGATAACAGTATTTCCCTACCTCAAAGGATCAGTTTAAACTAGTAAACCAGTTTGAAAAATGCACAGCCCTGAGAGATGCAGTTCAGATGACCTGATTCCTGGCGAAGAGGTGGGTGGAATGGAAAAACCATTGCTGTAGCACGTCTACACTGCTGCGGCACCATAGGTGTGCCGCTGTAGCATCTGTAGTGTTGCCAGAACCTTAAAATCTGCAGAGCTGAACTCTTGTGCCTCTGAAGGTAGCTCCCTCCTTCTGGTTGATTGTGATGTGTATGTGCTCCTTTCCCTGACTCATGCTCAGATGTGCATGTGTCTTTTGCTGATTATTGGGTTTGGTCTGGGTTCTCGCTATGAGGCAGCAGCTCCTAAACACAAGTTTGTTTTTTGGTGGGGGGGCGGATCTAACACTCAAAATATTTCTGAGTTAAAGCTAATAGGCCCTGAATGTTGCACAGAAATCTGTCACATGATCAATCTATTCCTTGTTGCTGCACTTCTGTTACCTGTCATCTAAGTAATTCTGCCCTAAAGAGCGACTGATCGCGTTCACCATAGTACTACCAAATGGGAGCCACAGAAGTCAACATGGTTTCTGTAGAGGGAAATCATGTCTTACTAATCTAGTAGAGTTTTTTGAAGGGGTCAACAAACATGTGGACAAGGGGGATCCAGTGGACATAGTGTACTTAGATTTCCAGAAAACCTTTGACAAGGGCCTTCATCAAAGGCTCTTACATAAATTAAGTTGTCATGGGATAAGAGGGAAGATCCTTTCATTGATTGAGAACTGGTTAAAAGACAGGGAACAAAGGGTAGGAATAAATGGTAAATTTTCAGAATGGAGAGGGGTAACTAGTGGTGTTCCCCAAGGGTCAGTCCTAGGACCAATCCTATTCAACTTCTTCATAAATGATCTGGAGAAAGGAGTAAACAGTGGCAAAGTTTGCAGATGATACTAAAGTGCTCAAGATAGTTAAGACCAAGCAGATGGTGAAGAACTTCAAAAAGATCTCACAAAACTAAGTGATTGGGCAACAAAATGGCAAATTTAATGTGGATAAATATAAAGTAATGCACATTGGAAAAAATAACCCCAACTATACTTACAATACGATGGGGGCTAATTTAGCTACAAAAAAATCAGGAAAAAGATCTTGGAGTCATTGTGGATAGTTCTCTGAAGATGTCCATGCAGTGTGCAGTGGCAGTCAAAAAAGCAAACAGGATGTTAGGAATCATTAAAAAAGGGATAGAGAATAAGACGGAGAATATCTTATTGCCCTTATATAAGTCCATGGTATGCCCACATCTTGAATACTGCATACAGATGTGGTCTCCTCATCTCAAAAAAGATATACTGTCATTAGAAAAGGTTCAGAGAAGGGCAACTAAAATGATTAGGGGTTTGGAACAGGTCCCATATGAGGAGAGGTTAAAGAGGCTAGGACTTTTCAGCTTGCAAAAGAGGAGACTAAGGGGGGATATGATAGAGGTATATAACATTATGAGTGGTGTGGAGAAAGTGAATAAGGAAAAGTTATTTACTTGGTCCCGTAATATAAGAACTAGGGTCCACCAAATGAAATTAATGGGCTGCAGGTTTAAAACAAATAAAAGGAAGTTCTTCTTCACACAGCGCACAGTCAAACTGTGGAACTCCTTGCCTGAGAAGGTTGTGAAGGCTAGGACTATAACAGGGTTTAAAAGACAACTGGATAAATTCATGGAGGTTAAGTCCATTAATGGCAATTAGACAGGGTGGGTAAGGAATGGTGTCCTTAGCCTCTGTTTGTCAGAGGGTGGTGATGGATGGCAGGAGAGAGACCACTTGATCATTACCTTGTAGGTTCACTCCCTCCAGGGCACCTGGCATTGGCCACTGTCGGTAGACAGGATACTGGGCTGGATGGACCTTTGGTCTGACCCAGTACGGCCATTGTTATGTTCTTAAGTCCTCTGCTTATAGGGGTTGGTGCAAAATTAACAAACCAATACAAGTGCAGATAATAAAAAGTCATTAAGACGGCAAAGTCTAATTGTGGCTTTTAAACTTTATAAATGAGACAAAGCTATCAGGCAGAGTCAAAAAAGCCCCTTCTCAGCAGAGAATAAGATCTGCAATGCACTTTGTCCTTCAGGAAGGATGTGAAACTTTCTGACAGAAACATGAGATGGCTACTTAACTGAGTCATAATATCACAAGATCCAACAGTAAAAAAACACAGAGGAGATTAGGCACAGGCAACCCCCTCTTTAGTTTGCCGCCCTTCTCAGCCCCCTGTAAATATTGAGGCTGCTCAGAGCTAAGATACACCAAAATCCAAAGGTGCCAGTAGCATGCCAGGTGTACCGTGACTGAGAGGCAAGAGCTGTAAGTGCTTCAGCAACGAGGCCTTGTAGGCATTAACCCTGGTGGGTCCCAATAAGCACTCACACGCGTGGCTAAGTGATATGGTATTTTACTAGGGCTGGCAGGAAAGATTGCTCCATATCCTAGGTACAGAACCGTGAACAGTTACAGCTCAAAGTGAGCACTAGCTTTTAAATGTTTGGGCCCCGAGGGCAGTTCAATCGAGGGTTACGTCTCTACTGTCTCTCCAGTCCAGTCTCTATTCAAGCAAATAGGGGTTTGCAGCTATCCAGGCCAGGCTCTGGTAGAGGCTCTCACTGGGCCCTGCCCAGCTGCTGCTCCCCCAGAAGTACCCCGCACACCTGCCTCCCGTTGTAATGTCCGGCAGTCACAACCTGTCCTACCACATCCAGCTCTGCGTAGTCTCTGGGGAATCTAAGGTGCCACACGTACTCCTCGTTCTTTCTGTCATCCAGCTTTTCCCAGCTCCTGGGTAGCAATGCCGTATCTGCCACAAAACAGAGCCAGCCAACTAACTCCTGGCTCAGGAGCTTTCCCTTGGGGGACGGGAGGGTCCCTCTTGGCCATGGGAAAAGGGAAGTGCAGTGAGGAGAGGCTGCTGGGAGTTGTAGTCCCCTGCTTAGCAGCTCTGCCATATTTCTCTTTTCATCCTGTTTATTTCTGAGCGATACCCTGCAGGCATTGTAATCTATTGGCTGCAGCTCAATGTTTCTGTTGCTGCTGCCTCTTTGGCTGTGTATATTGGGCACAATGTTTCAGATGGCCATTTGCCACATGGTATTATTTACATTCTCTGCAGTTAGTGCTAGTCCCTATAATTTTAATGAAGCATCCAGGGAGGTAGGGGGATGGTCCCTTTACTCTTTTTAGGGACTACCTCACTTATGTCTTATTCAAAGGTACCGGTGGGGGACGGGGGGAGAGGCATGTTTGACCCCCATCCTTCTTCTCACTAATGTTCTCTGTACACAATATGTACATGCGGCCGTGCAACAATCCTCCATATGCCATGCACGTCACAAACCATGCCACACACAACTTCCTCTGTCCCAGGGATGGGTGCTGCAATGGCCAAGCCAGTGACTCATGCCAGGCAGGGCTCTGCAGCTACTGTGGATGGAAGCAAGAGTGGTACCCAAAGAGGCTGGGGCTGGATCGGGCCAGGGAGAGGGTAAGAACCAGGATAACTGGGCCTGAGGCCAGAAGCAGCTATCCATAGTGGAGACAGGAGCTCCATTACAGTTTGTGTTTTGAGAGGGGGCTTGGTTATGTTTAAAAACAGAAACTTGAGCCCCTGTTCTAAAAATAAAGTTTCCTCCTTTCCTTAAGGGCTCCCCTACTTATTTCCCTATAATTCGAGCCCTGGGAACATCCCGTAAATACCACTGGAAATGTGACTACTGCGACTGGAAAATGTCCATTTCCATTGACACCCACTGAAACTTAGCAGGATGTAAATAGGGAGCACAAGGGCCCAGCATGGGGGGAAGGATTTGTGCTTTTGTGCCCAAATAAAGGGTCTGATCCTGCGAGGGCCTCAGTGCCTGCATCTCCCACTGAAGACAAGGGTACACTGAACTTTTTTTCATCTATATTGCAGTCTTTACTGAAAGCGTTACAACTTTGTTGGCACTGGGGACATTTTGCAAAAAAT
The DNA here is from genome assembly GCA_037349315.1 of Chelydra serpentina. NCBI lineage: Eukaryota > Metazoa > Chordata > Testudines > Chelydridae > Chelydra > Chelydra serpentina. Next base: position 23,840,694 of record JBAIAC010000004.1, on the reverse strand, counting down.
AAAAACAAATAAAAAAAATCCCACTCTTGCTAATGCTGGTTCTGTTTCACTGCTGTTGGAAACACTGGGGAATCTAGAGGGGATGATTAATTGGCTTCCACTGGTATTTCAAGTTCTATGCCAGTTAAACCTGTTCACAGCAAGATTAGACAACAGGGACTTACAAGCTACACACTCCCACCATGACTAGTACCAGCCATGGAGCCAAACTGATGGTTGGAAACTATTGCAAGTGTAAACTAGGCTCATGAGGCATAGATGGTCTGATGTGAAGAAATATGGGTGTATCAGCCACAAGAGGTTTGCAGGGGGAAGTGGCAAAGTCACAAGATGCTGTGCTGTGGTTTGGCTGCTTCAGCCCTTCTTCCAGACAGTTTCATTTGAATCCTGGCTGCTGGTTAGTTTTCTGCATTTAACTATTCAGACATAATTTGACTTCTGGAGTAATGTTTGATTTAATTAGCTTTATAGCTAGAAAATGAGAGTCCAGTGGGAGTTATCAGATTTTTATTGTTGAAGGAATAGAGAAAACTTCAAAGCTGTCTGAAAAGGAAACACCAAACTATTTATTAAAGTTGTTCTCTGGTTGCAATTACCTTGCCTCTTTCCCATTCTGTTATTAAACCCTGATTCCAAAACAGTATTTTAATAAACATTATGTGCTCTTCACTTCCTGTTTAACACTTGCCCCTTGCTCCTTTTTTCACTCTCTATTATTATACTGCAAAGACCGTCAACTTGTACAAAGTTGTCTGGTTCTAAGAAATATTTTATGTGCAATCAGGGCTCATGAGTATGTATGAGGCACTGGTGAATGAGTAAATTTCATTATCTTTTCTGTTAGCAAGGAAAGAAAATAGCTAAATGGGTTTTGAAAAACAAATGGTGAAATCGATTAACAATAGCAAATAGAACAGTGTTAGAAATGCCATGACTGCATGTTGTTTAGATCTGTTAGAACATTATATACTAGCTATTGCATCTGTCAAGTACAAGTAATGGGCTAGACTCTCAGGTGGTGTAAATCAGTGTTGCTCCATTGACATCACTGGAGCTACGCTGACTTACACCACCTGAGAACCTGGTGGTACAGTGATGTCAGTAATTTCTAGGCAGTAATACACACTTAAAAAGTAAGTAAAGATCAAATTCTGCCCACGGCAGCTGTACCCTGCTGATAAACTTAAGGAAACAATTCCCTCCACCATGTTTTGTGTAGCTCTCATTTATTATAAATGGGAATTACATGAACACATCAAAGGGAGTATAGAACCCTGAGGGTAGCTCCAACTTGCTTTAGAAGTGCAAAGGGCTTTATCCTTGTTTTACTACAACATATTTTATCTGGAAATTTGGAGCATTTCATCATAACCAGTAGTGCATTTTCCTGTAGAAAAGGATTTGTCAATTTCAATTTGTGGACACTGTAAAAAGTAAAATATCTTTAGACCAAAAACAGCAACTCCCAGTCAGAATCCAGCTCAGGCCAGTGGTTGCTGATTGTTGTTGATCTCATGGCTTTTTGGAGGCGTATGCAAAATGAGTTTCGTGGTCTGTATCCAGAATCTAACGGACAAATGTCCACGTCCCAGCAACTGGCACTGATTGGTGGCTTCTCAACTATCTCAACAGAGAGACTAAGAACTGATTAGGCAAGAATAACTTCCCTCTTGTCCACAAAGCTAATTCCCTCCCAAGCAAGACTGAGCCCTGTTAGCAGAACAGGAAGGAATCTGTACTCATCCATCCATGATGTATCTGTTCTCTGGGTGAATGCAGAGGGATCTGGCTGTCTTGATGTCTTGCTCCTTGTGAAGTCTTTAAATTTGTGCATTGTGAGTGTAAAATACTAATGGATCAGATTAGTGTTTTACATATTTTTTCCTGATGTAAGGTGCAAAGCATTAGGGAATCCAGACCCAGAGGACTTCAGCCTCCAGAGTTGACTAACCTTTGAGCCCACATAATTTAGAAAAGTTTCTTCAAACAATAAATTCCATATAAACTTCTTCCACCTGCCTTCTCTAACATAACCACAGAGTCGTCGTCATCATCATCATCATCATGTTCCTATTACGTCAGTTATTACAATCACTGAGAGTTCCTTTCTTTGGTATCTTCACTATAACCCCATTGGTCCACTCATCTGGCACTTTTTCCCTTTCCCAGACCAATATAAATAGAGGGGCCAGGATAGATGCTGCTAATTTAGGATTTCCCTTGAACAATTCTGCATTCAAGGAGCTTTCCCTTTTTAAAGGATTTGATGGCTTGAACAATCTCTTCCTTAGTTGGGATGTCTGTGTTGATATCAAGATCTTCTTCTGCCTCCTGGATGTTTTCTTCCTCTTTAGGTGACTCCCTGTTCAGCAATTCTTTGAAATGCTCTGTTCAGCACATTTCTTGTTCTTTTTCAGTTTTTAGTAGGTGTCCTTGTTTGTTCCTGATGAGAGTGTTTGTTGGTGTCTTCCATTTACCACTGATAAGCCGCGTCACTTTGTAGACGGTTCCTTGTTCACCACGAGCAGCTGCATCCTCCGCTTGTGTTGCCAGATTATCTATATAATGCCGTTTCTCTGCTCCTACAAGGTGTTTGACCTCCTGGTGTGTCTTGCTGTACTGCTCGTGGTATTCAGAGTAGCAGCCGTGTTAGTCCGTGTCAGCAAAAAGAACAGGAGTACTTGTGGCACCTTAGACTTGATTATCACTTCAAAAGTTTTTTTCCCCTGCTGATAATAGGCCCTCTTAATTAATTAGCCTCTTACAGTTGGTATGGGTACTTCCACCTTTTCATGTTTCTCTGAATGTATAAATATCTTCTTACTGTATGTTCCATTCCATGCATCCGAAGAAATGGACTGTAGTCCACGAAATCTGATGCTGAAATAAATGTGTTAGTCTCTAAGGTGCCACAAGTGCTCCTGTTCTTTTTGCTCATGGTATATGTCCTTTAGCTTCTGGGATTTTGTGTCTAAAACCGTTTTCTTCATGCCTCGTCTGGTTTCTATGGTGTTCCAGGTGCTGGGTGTAATCCACTCCCTCCTTCTCTTCTGCATGTAGCCTAGACAGGCTTCACTGCTCTGTTTATTAATTGCTATTACTTTGTCCCACTTCTTGTTGATCTCCTCATCTGCATTCCCCTCCTCTTCATCAAGGTCTGCAAGTGCTTGAAACCTGTTATTTAACTTCAGAACCACAGCGTAGTGTGCACATATTAAAAAAAAAATCATACCAAAGCAAAACACTTCACTGCATGCACAGTTCTCCCCCTGGGGAGTTGGTGAGAGAGAGAGAGACTGAGCCATGCATGACAAATGTTAATCACCTGAAGAACTCTGTTTGTACCTTCCACCAACATATGTCTGTCCAATAAAAGATATCACCTCACCTCCCTTGTCTCTCTCTTGTCTCATGTTTTTAATGCAGTATTGGAAGGTGTCCGGAGGCTATGCTGAGGAAGGTGGCATATGAACCTATATACAATAGAATTCCCCGATTTGCACAAGTATTTGACATAACTGCATGCACAAATTAGGCACACAGCTGCAAGTACATTGAAACTTTTTAAAAATCTAGCTGTTAATGCTGAAGCACTAATCAAATCCTTTTGTTCCCCAGCTCAGCTTATATAAGGATATATGTTTGAATAGATAATACAGAGTCCTTTTCCTTTTGTGTTTTATTTCTGTATATAAAATCACATTCTCAACAACATTGTTTGAGTTCATATTTAATTGAATAGCCTGTGAAGATTCACTCCTCAGAGAGAGCCCGGTGCTAAGGCTACACAAAGTAAATGAAGAGATTCTGAGAAATAATATTGTTTCATTTTGGGTTTTTTTAAATACACTAAGAAAAAGCCACTGAAATTAGTCTTGTTCTTAGTGGGATCCTCCACTGTGCAGTAATAATGAAAGCGCCAAAGCCTCTGCACAGCCGCCCACATATATGGAAAATGTTCACTTAATAGGCTACATCCGGCTCAACTGCTGGGTAACAATGGTTGCCTCTTGCGAGCCAAGAACTCAATAAGAGAGGTGGGTGTTACAGGGCAAATTGTTGCTTAGTTCCTCTCACCATCATCTCTCTCCACAGTTATTTTAAACCCCATGCCGACTACTGTGCCTGAGCCCTTTGAACAGTGTTTGGCATCACACCCATGTTCTAGTGCTGTGTGCGTCAGCCTGGCCTCTTCGGGAAAGGAAAGGGAAGGACTGTAAAGATCAGATCCTTAGAACTGCACCTGTAATTCCGGCTGAGCGTGCTGGGGCCCGAGCATCCTCAGTTCCTATTGCTGTCAGTGGGGATTGAACTTCTCAACAGTTATTCAGCATCTTGTGTGACTGGGTCCAGGAAACTCGATGGGAAGTGCAAATGCTAAGCATCTCTCATTATATGGTCTCTAGTAATTTCAGTAGCATAACATAGATGGTCTGCTGCTAAAAAATAATTATTGTGTTATCTATAGCTATAGAGCAGGATCTGCTCAACAATGGCTTTCTCTTAGGTGCATCAGAGTAGAAAGAAAACCTAAATCTATGGAGAGCTGCCTGGTTTTAGCTCCCGCTGTAAACTCTGTGCTCAGCCCAGCTGTGCCAAAAGGTTCATGAATTATTTGAATGTTTGTGCACGCAGCTAGTCTATGCTAAAACATCCTTGTTGTCTTTCCTTCTCCCCACCTGCTTGTTGAATTCATTCTTCTGTTATATCTTGTCTTTTAATATAATATTTTGGAGGCAGGGATTGTTTTTTATATGTCTGTACAGTGCCAAGTACAATGGACCCTGATTTGGCAGGTGCCTGTGGGCACTACCACAAGTATAAATAATCAATCTTCAAATGATTTACAGCTTTGCGTCGAAACCTTGAAAGGGGGAAGTGGAGGGTAATCTCATGAACTCAGCAACTTTGAATGTTTGGATTTTGGTTTTCATGTTTGTTTGAAACCAAAGCTCAAGACAGAAGTAGGGAGTGGGAAGGAAGGGAAGTGAAAGCCCTGTGTTTAACACAGATCGTTAATCTGTCATAAAACAAGTATGGGAAATTCTCTAGTTTGCAATGTGACAGGGCAATTCCCTGCAACATATTGGGGAGCCCATGTGGCATTAAGTGTATGAATGGTTTTTGTATCATTATGGTCCAGCACTCCATAGAGGGATGGTAGCCACAGCTCCTACAGGAAGTGAAAACAGTAGGGGATGATTAAGGCAAATCACGCAGGTTATAACACTTCCAGAGAGGTACCACCTCCTGGGAAGGGCTCACGTATTCTGGTTCAAATTGGATTCTCCAAAGACTAACCGACAAATAACGGACATTTGGATAAATAGCCCTAGCTTAAGGTGACTCAGGGCTTCTCCCTGATCCAGCGGACAGGATCTGCTGTCCAAGGAGGGCCCAACCCTTGTGGAAGGATTGGAAAGACTTTAACCTCCTGAGGCCCCATAAGATTGAACGGTGACTGCTGGTGAGCTGTTAGCATGCATATAGGAATGTTTATTTGTTTTTATATGTTTTCTCTGCAGTGTTTTTACCTGCAGAATAAATGTGCTTGCTTATAAACAGCTATGTAGTGACTTGTAACTGCTGGCAATACACAGTTCTTAGTCCTTGGAGTGAAAGCAAAGTGCAGGTGCTGGCCATTTTAGGCAGACTGGCTTGTTTGGAATATTGCAGTGTAAACTATGGAGTTGTAAAGCCTTAAAACCCCTGGTCAAGGGTATCTGCCCAGGAGAGGTAACAGCTGGGAGCTGGAAACCTTTAAGTGGGTGCCCTCGAGAGACCACAATGGGGGAAGAACAGGTACAATTGCTATACTTGCAATACTCTGTTTTCCTAGCCAGGACCTTGCTTAATCTATGGGTGGAAATTGAGTGATAAACTGCTCACTGTCTTTTCATTTCCATGGCACAGGTGTGCTGAATTCTATGGTAACCTGGACATTCTGTGACAGTGTGAGATGCACAGGAGAATATTAAAAAAGGAACTGTCATCACCCCCTTCCTAGTGTGGGAGATTAGTGGTATATTTTTATATAACAATATTGACTGTGTTCACCTTCTAATATTTAATTTGTTTAAAACCCCTCTCTGGCTGTCTCTTCAGCCCTTTCAGGTTCTTTATTTATTTCCAGTTTGCCGCAGGATCCAGTAAATGCATGGCACAAAACCCCAGGAATTCTTGATGCAGAATTCAGAGCCAGTGTTCTGTACCCCTCCCTGAGCTTTCTGGGGTGGAGAGGGAAGCAATGGGTGGGAGGGAAAATGATGGGAGACAACGACACAGAAGTGGGGAGGAGGTGGGCAGACAATGGCAACAAATGAAGTGTGAAAGTTACCAGGTGGAAGCAGCAGCCGGCAGGCAATCCACCCAGGGGTGGTGGTAAGGGGAATTCTTGTAGCCTTGTTTGCTGGAAAACAAGAAAGTGGTATGATCTCTCAACAGTTGTCTGGTATTTCTTTGGATAGAGGATACATATAACCTTGTCCAATCAAATACCAAATATTATTCAAGAGCCCTGAAATGACCCTGGTACCGGATGAACCATCAGCACACTGGTCTCCACAGCAAGAACTTTCCTGTTCTCTCTCCCCTTTGTGTGTGTGCAGGGTCAGGCAGGACGGTCTTGCAATGTAAGCACTTGCATAAGACACAGGTGATCTGGCTTCAATTCCCAACTCTGCCACAGTCTCAGTATCCCCTACTCTACTGATTTCAGTGTGAGTCTTGTGCTATATCTATTCTTCTTAAAGCCCCACTTCCTGGAGTCATGTGATTGTGTTATAATCTCAGCTTTCCTTTTTCTACAGAGTAAAAGCCTGGAACTGTGAACCCTGAAGGCTCAAAAACCAAAAGACAAGAACAGTTCCACAGGCGATTGTGACACACCTGCAAACACTGCAGATTTGTTTCCCACTTAACACTTATCCTTGTCCATTTCTTACACTTTAATCCAGCTGTGTCTTCAGTTTTCTAACTCAAGCATGGAATCCCCTGGAAGAAATGTTTATTTCAGAGAGCGCTTCATGAGAAAGCTGGACCTTTCCATGCACAGGCAGGAGGGAGCAGTGTAGGTCTTTAAGGTGCTCATGCAACTGCTGAGCTTCAGTTCATTTGCAAATTTGACACCATCTGCTCAGGATTAAACAAAGGCTGTGAATGGCTAGCCAACTACAAAAGCAGTTTCTCCTCCCTTGGTGTTCACACCTCAACTGCTAAAAGAGGGCCTCATCCTCCCTGATTGAACTAACCTCGTGATCTCTAGCCTGACTCTTGCCTGCATATTTATACCTGCCTCTGGATATTTCCACTGCATACATCCGAAGAAGTGGGTATTCACCCACGAAAGCTTATGCTCCAATACGTCTGTTAGTCTACACGGTGCCACAGGACTCTTTGATGCTTTTCTATGTACGTTTTTTCAGTGTACAGGATCTCTTGGTTTCAGCACATAGAGAGCACGTGTCCATTCTGCCAGAGTTCTGCATAGCACAGCAACTGAGATGTGTGGACAAAAGTGGCTTAATTCCACTTTAAAGCTTTCTCAAGTTCTGAGGCTGCCCGCAGCATAAATCAAGGCAGGTTCAGGGCTGATCTGATGTACGCTACTCCTCCACTGACCCCTTTCCTCCAATCTGTCCCCTACACTGGGCCTTTGAGTAGGAGTGATGAAAAGTCAGCGTAACAGCTCTGTTCCATCCAGGGAATCCTTAAGTGCTGTAGGTATTCTCCAGTGACCAGATTTGCTGGCTTCATTGCCACTTTATAGCACTGAGTCAGTGTAAAAGAGCCATAGGACAATGGAGAGTTGGGCCTAGAGTTTCTTTGGAATTATTGCCTCCCTACAAAAGAAGCCAAGGGTGTGCTACCCTTTACATCCATGGGTCCCCGGAGTGCCATGAAAGGGTTGGGGGGAAAAGGGAGAATCTGCTTTCATATGACGGGCCCTTGCCTCCACAATGCTGCCTGGATTCCTCTCTCCCTCCCTTGGCTCCTGCAGGAGCCCTGTCTCAGGGACTTTCCCAGATCTATTTCAAAGAAGTGGGGGCTGTGGTGTTGAAACACAAAGCTATGCAAGCAACTGCAGAGTCTGCAAAACTTTGCCCCAGAGGTTTGGCTAGGGAGGAGGAATTGCCAGGAGTCAAGTCAGCCCAAACCTTCCTAACCCGTGGAAGCAGCATGCGGCATAGGCCAGCCAATCCAGAGGAACTTCTGTGGGGTAGGATCAAAGGGAGCAGGCCATAGATATGACATCTCTCCTTTTCCTGTGTATCCAGAATCCCGGGGTGTGGGTTTGTGTCTGCTCACAGTAGGGTGACCAGATGTCCTGATTTTATAGGGACAGTCCGGATTTCGGGTTTTTTTTTCTTATATAGGCTCCTATTACCCTCCATCCCCTGTCCCGATTTTTCACATTTGCTGTCTGGTCACCCTAGCTCACAGAAGCAGAAGGCAGCATTTGGCCCTGAATTAACAGGTAGTATAAATACACACACATACTGGCAGACCCTGTTCATATATACCATAGGGAAAATCAAGCATTGTTCTGAAGTGGATGAAGGGTGGAGGCAAACCCCTTGAGTTTCGGGCTTGTCTTTGAATGCCAATGTTTTTATGAGTCAAAATCAGATCCTATGTTATGTTTAACATATTTTTTTCCCATTCCTTTTCATTGTTGTTGTGAGGGGAGTGTTTGTTTTGTTTGTTTGTTAAAAGCATCCTCATACTAAAACCACTGAAAATGTAGCACATAAATAGAAATGAACTGGAACCTATTTTTAAAAAATCAAGATCTGCGTATTCAGTGCTAAGATTTTGTAGGTAAAGAAAAAGGCTTAAATCAGGTTTACTGCTTCTGGAAGGTGCCAGCACAAGGCTCTACAGTGTTTTAGTTAACCAATGAATAGGTACAACCTATGTGGTGTTCGTGTGACCTTTTCCACACCAGAAATATCCCTCAGACCTTGATATGGGCAGACCTCCTCTCAGGGTAAGAAAACAAGACAGTCTTCATGTCAGTTCAATCCTGAGTGGCCATTGAGTGCCAAATGTTGTGGAGGTTTATTTCGGCATCGGCGGAGATCCCTCAGGGTTGAGATAGATCTCTTTCACGGGTTTTATTTGTCATGGGTCTTTCCTTTCTTTTCTGGCGTTTTTCTGCAACCAGAGCAAGGCGGTTTTCCTCAAAAGTGGACGTTCCGTCTCTGACAAGTCTTCGCCAGTGATCTCTATCCTGGGCTGCTGTCTCCCAGTGTGCGGTGTCGATGCCACATCTCTTGAAGTTTGTCTTGAGGGGATCTTTAAAGCGTTTCTTTTGGCCTCCCTGTTTCCTTTCTCCTTTGGTGAGTTGGGCGTACAGCAGTTGTTTTGGTAAGCGTACACCAGGCATGTGCCCACAATGCCCGCTCCACCTCCGCTGGTGCTGGATAATCAGGGCCTCAACACTGATGTTGGCCTCTGTGAGGACACTGACATCCCAACTCTTCTCTACGGCTGTGAGACTTGGGTGACTAGTGTTCCCTCTAATTTTTTATGTCCATGTGTGGAAGGAATTTTGTTATGTGCACCAATATGGCGGTGATGTGTGACACATCAGCTTCATATTGGTGCACATAACAAAATTAATGTGGTGGGCGTGGGGCCGAGGGGTTCGGCGTGTGGGAGGGGGCTCGAGGCTGGAGCAGAGGGTTGGGGGGGAGTGAGGGCTCTGGCTGGGGGTGTGGGCTCTGGGGTGGGGCCAGGGATGAGGGATTCTGGGTGCAGGAGGGGGCTCAGGACTAGGGCAGAGGGTTGAGGTGCAGGGGGGGTGAGGGCTCTGGCTAAGGGTAAAGGCTCTGGGGTGGGACTGGGGTTGAGGGGCTCGGGGTGTGGAAGGGGGCTCAGGACTAGGGAAGAGGGTTGGGGTGTGGGGGTTGCGGGCTCTGGGGTGGGGCCACGGATGAGGAGTTAGGGGTGCAGGCTGCCCAGGGGCTGCAGTAGGGAGAGCGGACTCCCCCCACCTCCAGTCCTCTCTCCCCACAGCAGCTCAGGGCCAGGGGAGAGGTGCCTCCCCCCGGCTGTGGCAGCTCTGGGGGGCTGGGCTGGGCGAGGGGCTCCTCTCCCCAGCAGCTCCAGTGAGGCTGGGCTGGGCTGAGGGAAGGGCTCCTCTCCCCCAGCTCCAGAAAGTCCAGGGCAGCTCCATGCTGGGGCCGGGGGGAGGGGCGCCGCTCTCTCCCCCAGCAGCTCCATGCTGGGGCCATGAGCCCCTGCGCCGGGCTTGCCACGCAGCTTAGAAAGAACTTAGCAGGTGGCCGTGGCCTATAGAAAACACCTGAAAAACCTGGAACACCAACCCCAGCACTTCCTTTGGAAGATCCTCGACGTAAAGTGGGAGGATCATCGCAGACAAAGACGAACTGGAAAATGTAGAACACTTTGCCTCTCTTGGCAGCTGTCTCTCACAGAGGCCAGACATAGGCGTTGAGATTCAGCACAGAATTCTCTGTGCCTGCCTTGCCTTTGGCAGACTTTCTCGCCGGGTGTTCAACAATCACAACATCAGAACACATGCTAGACTTTTAATTTATAAAAGCAGTAGTAATCCCAAGTCTCCTCGACAGAGGTTTATGTCACTTGTTCATTGTGTACTAGGAACATTTCCTATAGGCCACTGAACCACCATTTTCCAGTCAGGCAGTAGCTGTATGTCGCTATACAGAAATAATGAGGTTGAGAAGACGTGGCATCCCACTCTGATTTAAGAGGCCTGAGTTCTGTCCAGTGCTGTGGCTGACCTGCTGTTAGACTGTGACCACGTCTCTTCACTTCTCTGGGCTTGTTTCCCTCCCTGCCCTTTGTCTGCCTTACCTGTTTGGAGTGTAACTCTTTGGGGTATGTTTGTCAAGTGCCTAGCACTACAGAGCCGTGATTTCATCCGGAGCCTTTAGGCACTGCCATTACTAACATAATAATTGACCTGGGCTGCATGTGAACTGACAACCCAAGTGGAAGTTTTCACAGAGATGAAAGTCTGCCTCCCGTTACCCATGCCCTGACCACTAACTATAAATGATTAATTTTACAAACCAACCACGTGCAATGCCCTGTTCAGCCAGGAAAGAAGACACACCCTTCACAGCTCTCGCTCTCTCCTGGTGAGTTATCTCAGAACTAAGAAATGTAGTAGATTTTATCAATAACGGTCACAGAGGAAATACTTCTTGCAAAAAAACGATGCTCATCTCAGAACATGAATCCCGCTTCCATTGTCTATGTTCAGTCTGGCACTTTCATCATCATCATCATCATCATCATCATGGCAGATTGAGTGCGCCCGAATCAATCTCTAGCTAGGTCCTTACGACAGTCTGGCTGGATGTTCAGTCTGTGTCATCACTGGCAGTCTCATCACACCACTGAAGCTTTTGGCAACCATGTGATTGCTGGCCATGTTGCAGAATTACCTGGCACCTTTCACATATATTCAGTTCTCTTGGGGGGAAGAGGAAGAAGGGGAATCCTCAGCAAATCTGACAAACAGCAGCCCCAACATTCACAGAGACCCATGCAGGCAGATAATTGTCCAAAGATACATGCTGAGCAAGCGGTTGCTTTTTTGTATGCACAGATTTTGTGGGCAAAGCTCGGTTGCCCTGTAAAAGCGATTTAGCCCAGACGCTTTTGAGTTAGAACAGCACAAAGGGTGATCTGAAAATTGGTGACATTAAACTCCAGAAAAATTGAAATGTTGCCTCTTATGTCAAGCATTAGATGTAAATGGGCTGTGCCTGGGCATGTCACCAGCCTTTCCATCTTTGTTGGAGAAATTGCATCAGAGGCTCGAGGAGGAGGTAAAGCAGGTAACAGCAATGGTAATTGGACTTTTCCCACTTGAAGGCCAGGCTTCAGTCCCATTTCCCACATAATGAGCTGATAAATGTTAGGCACATGACTTAATGGCAGTAAGACTGGATTACTACAAAGAGCTGTATTGTGGGCTAATGAAAAGGCTGCCTGGAGCTAGTACAGAATGGAGCTGCATGATAACCAGGGATGTGCAAGGGGATTCTGCATACATGTTGCTTCTCTCTCTGCTCGCTGCCTGCTGGTAAGCAGAATGAGTTCAAGATCTTGATCACATCTGAAGCTGTAATGAATGGATCCTCGGGATATTACTGAAATTCTGGCATGCTAAGGACTTACTGAATGTGGGTAAAGGGCTTCGTAAGTGCTGATTAGCATTATTGCCAATTTGCCTCCCCTTCTTAGGTCAGAGGTTAAGGGCACTTGGAATGGGATGTCTGCAGAGAGTGGATTTTATACCTTCTTCACTACAGCCCTGGAGTGCACTCCTCAGGCAGGGCACACACTTGACCTTATCTAAACACAGATGTACATATAACTTGAAAAGGCTCTCAGCATTTCAACTGAGCTGGTGTTAGGGGTTACTTGTAATGAGATTTTAGTTGGCTTTAGGCATGGTGCGCAGCCACGCTGCCACAAGCAATGCTGACTATTACTGTATGGTGGCAGCACCTAGTAGCCCCCGGCAAGGACCAGGACCCCATTGTGCTAGGTATTGTACAAACACAGAACAAAAAAATGGTCCAGTTTTCATCAGCGAAGCTGGGTTGGGCCTAGTCTGTACTTGGAAGATTGGAGATAAACCCAGGCAGATAGAGAGGACATGTAGGGAAAGTGCAGATGCTGCAGGAAGTAGTGCTGGTGATTCAATAGGTGGCACCATTCACCAGTATCCCAGCATGGTTCTAAGGGTCACTGTGCTGCTCGATGTCCATACTAAGCTGATTAACTGTGGTCATTATGAATCTCATAGCAGCTCTAGTTCTTGCATAAACTGCCATCTAGTGCCTGGCCCAAATTTCCACTGGGGTAATTACACTCTGACTAGATGAAGGCATGCTGCATTGTCAATTGGATATGGTATTCCTCACTTCCTGTCCCAAACTGGTGTGTAGTGTAGCGCTGTGCTGCTAAGCAGTTTGTCCCCTTAGTAGGGGAAGTGAGATATATATAGGTCTTGTCCACAGGCGCTGACTTTCTCGATATTTTAAATGACTGCTTCTTGGAGTAGCTGGTACAGGAACCCATAAGGGGAGAGGCAACTCTTGATTTAGTCCTGAGTGGAGCGCAGGATCTGGTCCAAGAGGTAACTATAACAGGACCGCTTGGAAATAGTGACCATAATATAATAACATTTAACATTCCTGTGGTGGGAAGAACACCTCAGCAGCCCAACACAGTGGCATTTAATTTCAGAAAGGGGAACTATACAAAAATGAGGGGGTTAGTTAAACAGAAATTAAAAGGTACAGTGACTAGAGTGAAATCCCCGCAAGCTGCATGGACACTTTTCAAAGACACCATAATAGAGGCCCAACTTAAATGTATACCCCAAATTAAAAAACAAAGTCAAAGAACTAAAAAAGAGCCACCGTGGCTTAACAACCATGTAAAAGAAGCAGTGAAAGATAAAAAGGCATCTTTTAAAAAGTGGAAGTCAAATCCTAGTGAGGTAAATAGAAAGGAACATAAACACTGCCAACTTAAATGTAAAAATGTAATAAGAAAAGCCAAAAAGGAGTTTGAAGAGGAGCTAGCCAAAAACTCAAAAGGTAATAACAAAATGTTTTTTTAAGTACATCAGAAGCAGGAAGCCTGCTAAACAACCAGTGGGGCCCCTGGATGATAGAGATACAAAAGGAGCACTTAAAGATGATAAAGTAATTGCGGAGAAACTAAATGAATTCTTTGCTTCAGTCTTCACGGCTGAGGATGTTAGGGAGATTCCCAAACCTGAGCTGTATTTTGTAGGTGCCAAATCTGAGGAATTGTTACAGACTGAAGTGTCACTAGAGGAGGTTTTGGAATTAATTGATAAACTTAACAGTAACAAGTCACCGGGACCAGATGGAATTCACCCAAGAGTTCTGAAAGAACTCCAATGTGAAATTGCGGAACTATTAACTACGGTTTGTAACCTGTCCTTTAAATCAGCTTCTGTATCCAATGACTGGAAGATAGCTAATGTAACGCCAATATTTAAAAAGGGCTCTAGAGGTGATCCCAGCAATTACAGACCGGTAAGTCTAATGTCCATACCGGGCAAATTAGTTGAAACAATAATAAAGAATAAAATTGTCAGACACATAGAAGAACATAAATTGTTGGGCAAAAGTCAACATGGTTTCTGCAAAGGGAAATCATGTCTTACTAATCTATTAGAGTTCTTTGAAGCTGTCAACAAACATGTGGACAAGGGGGATCCAGTGGACACAGTATACTTAGATTTCCAGGAAGCCTTTGACAAGGTCCTTCATCAAAGGCTCTTACATAAATTAAGTTGTCCTGGGAAAAGTGGGAAGATCCTTTCATGGACTGGGAACTGGTTAAAAGACAGGGAACAAAGGGTAGGAATAAATGGTAAATTTTCAGAATGGAGAGGGGTAACTAGTGGTGTTCCCCAAGGGTCAGTACTAGGACAAATCCTATTCAACTTATTCATAAATGATCTGGAGAAAGGGGTAAACAGTGAGGTGGCAAAGTTTGCAGATGATACTAAACTGCTCAAGATAGTTAAGACCAAAGCAGACTGTGAAGAACTTCAAAAAGATCTCACAAAACTAAGTGATTGGGCAACAAAATGGCAAATGAAATTTAATGTGGATAAATAGAAAGTAATGCACATTGGAAAAAATAACCCCAACTATACATACAATACGATGGGGGCTAATTTAGCTACAACTAATCAGGAAAAAGATCTTGGATTCATCGTGGATAGTTTTCTGAAGACATCCACGTAGTGTGCAGTGGCAGTCAAAAAAGCAAACAGGATGTTAGGAATCATTAAAAAAGGGATAGAGAATAAGACGGAGAATATCTTATTGCCCCTATATAAATCTATGGTACGCCCACATCTTGAATACTGCATACAGATGTGGTCTCCTCAACCAGTGGCCTCCCCAGGAATTGAAATTAGGGGCGGGGGTGTTTGAATTTATGGGGGGGGTCACTAAATTGGCAAGGTACTAGTTCACAAAACTGGGGGGGTGTTGGGGAAATTCAGGGAGGGTGTAGGGAAATCACTGTCCTCAACTCAAAAAAGATATATTGTCTTTAGAAAAGGTTCAGAGAAGGGCAACTAAAATGATTAGGGGTTTGGAACGGGTCCCATATGAGGAGAGATTAAAGAAGCTAGGACTTTTCAGCTTGGAAAAGAGGAGACTAAGGGGGAAATATGATAGAGGTATATAAAATTATGAATGGTGTGGAGAAAGTGAATAAGGAAAGTTATTTACTTGGTCCCATAATATAAGAACTAGGGGCCACCAAATGAAATTAATGGGCAGCAGGTTTAAAACAAATAAAAGGAAGTTCTTCTTCACACAGCGCACAGTCAAACTGTGGAACGCCTTGCCTGAGAAGGTTGTGAAGGCTAGGACTATAACAGGGTTTAAAAGACAACTGGATAAATTCATGGAAGTTAAGTCCATTAATGGAAATTAGCCAGGCTGGGTAAGGAATGGTGTCCCTAGCCTCTGTTTGTCAGAGGGTGGTGATGGATGGCAGGAGAGAGATCACTTGATCATTACCTGTTAGGTTCACTCCCTCCGGGGCACCTGGCATTGGCCACTGTCAGTAGACAGGATACTGGGCTGGATGGACCTTTGGTCTGACCCAGTATGGCCATTCTTATGTTCTTATGACTTCTGCTTGTACTGGTGGGTGCTTGACCACCCTGTGTCCCCAGCCCCACCCCAACTCCACCCCTACCCCACCCCCTCCTGCCCCTGCCCCGCCCGCAGTCCAACCCCTTCCCCAAAGTCCCCGGCCCAAATCCTCCCCCTCCCATCCCCTATTCAAATCCCTTCCCCAAATCCCCACCCCAGCCCCGCCTCTTCCCTGCCTCCTCCCCTGATCGCGCCACTTTCCCGCTCCTCCCACCTGCCTCCCGGAGCTTGTTACACCGTGAAACAGCTGTTTTGTGGCAGCAAGCGCTCGGAGGAGAAGTTGGGACGCGGCGCACTCAGGGGAGGAGGCAGAAGTGGTGGAGCGGGGAGGGGAGCTTGGCTGCCGGTGGATGCAGAGCACCCACCAATTTTTCCTCGTGGGTGCTCCAGCCCCAGAGCACCCACAAAGTCAGCGCCTATGGTCTTGTCTATAAGGGGTTTCTTTGCACCGATAAAGATACACTCACGCGGTGTCCCTGCTCCCCACTTGTAGCTACACTGCACTGATGTAAACTGAGGGCAATAACCAGAGCAATTTATCCCAGTAACTTACTGAGAAGTCGCACTGCAGCAGCAAGCCACATTTCACACCAGTGTAGCATACCTACATTTGGGGTTAACGACCCTTTAACACTGATGTAATTACATTGATTTTATTTTACCTACACTGATGAAATTACATCAGTGGAAATTACCGTAATCTAGAGGAGTTGCTAGTGTATTATGATGTTTGGTTTGGGTTTTTTTTCTTTTCTTTTTTGCTTTGTAAAACTCGGCAAGGTCCATCTAGATGAAAGGTGGATACAGGGAAGAACCTTACCCTTCGATAAAGAATGCTATGGAAAATAAGGGCTTGCAGATGTATAATCTGTATACATATATTGTTAAAAATCGTTGTTTTGTAAATTATCCAAGTATACAGATCTTCAGATATACGACAAGTTTCAGAAAGGCTCACATGCTTGAAAATTGGTGATTAGGGGAACCCATGACACATCCTTAAATCCTTCATGGGCCTGATTCTTACTTGCATGGAGGCCCCTTTACATGGCTTTGGCTACTACAAAATTACATTAAATGAATACACTTACACCCTTTATCATAGTAGTAAGCAGGAGCCCTAGTTATGGACCCCATTGTGCTAGGCACTGAACAGACAGAAGGCCCCTGCCCCAAAGAGCTTGCAATCTAAGGGCATGTCTACACATGCAGCACTGCTGCGGCGCAGCTGTACCAGCGCATCTGGTGAGGGTGTCTCTCTGCCGACAGGAAAGAACTCTCCGGTCGGCATAAAACCACCACCGCGACCGGCAGAAGTTATGTCCGTGGGAGAAGCTCTCCCACGGACATAACGCTGTGCACATGAATGCTTATGTCAGTGTAATTTATGTCGCTCGGGGTGCGGGGTGGGGTTAGTCACACCCTGGAGTGACATACATTTTGTCAACATAAGTTGTAGTGTAGACATAGCCTAAGTATAAGTCCATGTCTACACTACCACTTATGCTGGCAAAACTTATGTCCCTCAGGGGTGTGAAAAAGACAATTCCTGAGCAACATAAGTTTTGCTGGTGTAAGTGGCAGTGTGCACAGAGCTTCTCCTGCCAACATAGCTACTGCTGCTCATGGAGGTGGTTTTATTATGTTGACAGGAGAGCTCTCTCCCTTCAGCATAGAGCAGGTTGCTGATTAGGCCATGATTTGATTGTGCAACAGTCATCAATGAAGTGCTTTTAGTTGTTTTTTGCAAAACTATAACAGGTTCCCTTTAGCGGAAGCCACCAAAATGTAAAGTATGTTTGCGAAAAGGCTTTAGTTTTGTGCCATCTCTAAAATTAGCAAACCAAAGGAAGTTTGTAGGAAGGGTGGTTGGGATCTAGGTGCCATTATATCTGAATCTCCAATGTGCACAGGAGGGATGTCAGATAAAAGGCTTTGGGTTTGGCCCATTTCTAATATAGATAAAATATGTTGGTGGAGGGCATTAGGCAGGGAGTCTGTCCAGGAGGGAGTTCATTTTTTTTAATACAGTGTCAGAGGATGAAAAACAATTAGGCATTGAAGCTGATGATTAACAGGCAGGCAATTAGAGTAAGTTTTCTGAGGAAGATGTTACTTTCCCCCCCTCCCCCCCAACCCTTCAAATCTGATGGAAAAATGGAATGTTAGGTTTGACAAGAATTCAGGAAAACTGCTAGAAATTGACAAGCTCTTGACATACTTAAAATGCTTCAATTCATAAGGCAGCTTGGAGCAACAAGCAGAGAACTGAAAGACTAAATTAAACAAAACACTCGAATAACATACATTTTCAAAACCCCAGGAAGAAAAGCAATCATTAATATATAGGACATTGAACATTCCTTTTAAATGCATATAGAGGTTAATTGCTACTTAGTGTAGAGGTCACACTATGCAGCTCCGCATGCATATCCATCATATGTGTTACCTAAAATACAGCTTCATTTTAAGGTGAAGTATGATTTGAGCTGGAAAGGCAGGCAAAAATAATTGGTTAAGAACAATGCTATTAAACAGTTGTATGATTGCAAATTTCCATTGGTTTTCATTTCTCCTCAACAAGAAGCATGTTGCATATCCTACTGAGACAGACGCTTCTCTTACATATGGCAAGCAGCTATAAATAGCTATAAAAACTATGGGGCTGATATTTAACTGAAATCTTGCCTTGTTCACCCTTACCTTATCAGTCTGTACAATGCAGTAACGGCTCAGGAATGACATGTTACAGCCTGGCCACTTGTCATGTACACATACACTATCTAAGCTGGTGCATTACCTTGGTCTTTTTTGAAAGTCTCTTTGAGCTCTATTTCCATATTCTATAATATGAAGGTGCTCAGATGTAACTGATGAGTTCCTTGTCTAATATAGATGAAACCCTATGTGAGCAAATGTTTTAGTGAACTGATGACCAGTAACACAGAGTAGCAATATGTGCATAAGGGTGGGGAAAAGTGTTTGAAGTAAATACAAACGAACCTTAATCTGCAGTCCACCCATCAAACTAATCCTTCAATTTTTAAATGGTCTAGTTAGCCTTTGTTTCCTCATGCATATTGTGCATTTCTAGGTTCTAGACAGGTCCAGAAGGGGCTACAGTAGAACCTCAGAGTTACAAACACCAGAGTTACGAACTGACCAGTCAACCACACCTCAATCAAGCAGCAGCAGAGACCAAAAAATAAATATATAAATAAAAACAAAGTAAATGCAGTACAGTGCTATGCTAAATGTAAACTACTAAAAAATAAAGGGAAAGCAGCATTTTTTTCTGCATCGTAAAGTTTCAAAGCTGCATTAAGTCAAAGTTCATTGTAAACTTTTAAAAGAACAACCGTAATATTTTGTTGAGTTATGAACATTTCAGAGTTATGAACAACCTCCATTCCCGAGGTGTTCGTAACTCTGACGTTCGAATGAATTCCAAAATACTGCAGGAAAAGCTTTTCTCATGAGAGTTCTAGTCCTATGAAAAAGCAAAAGGCAATTTGGCTTCAATAGTTATCTGTGAAACTGCTGAGTTTCCATCTACAGCAAATTCTCAGAAGTTCCTAATTTTTGTCTTTAGGAGGAAGGGGGTGTAATTTTTCTATATTTTCACTGGCCGCCCATGTGGCTAGGGGCCTCAGGGACCTGGCGGCCGTTTCCTGGGAGCTGCAATAAGCGCTGCCGGGACCCCGCATCCCCTCCCGCACCCCAACCCCCTGCCCTAGCCTATAACCTCCTCCTGAACCCCAAACCCCTCATTCCCGGCCCCACCCCAGAGCCCACACCCCCAGCCGGAGCCCTCACCCCCCTCCCGTACCCCAACCCCCTGTCCCATCCCGGTGAAAGTACGTGAGGGTGGGGAAGAGCGAGTGATGGAGGGAGGTGGGATGGAGCAAGCAGGGGTAGGGCCTCATAGAAGGGACGGGGCTAGGGTGACCAGATTAAAGCAACAAAAAATCGGGACACATGGGGGAAGCAAAAAAAAAAAACCCGGCCGGAGCGGAGTTGTCCGAGCAAAAAAAAAGGCAGAAGCCCCGATATCGGCACAAATGGCGTCCCGTCCCGACCAAAGCACTAAAAATCGGGACAGTCCCGATTTTATCAGGATGTCTGGTCACCCTAGGCGGGGCAGGGGCGGCTCTGGGAAGGGACAGGGCAGGGCAGGGGTGTTCGGTTTTGTGCAATTAGAAAGTTGGCAACCCTATGGTTGTCTGATGCCTGACCCCGCTGAGATCCGGAAAGCAGCTGTTTCGTTTTACAGTACTGTGTACTCACCTGAGGCCCGTGGTGTGCTGGCAATGGAGGAGCCGCACCTGGGGTTACCCCGTCTGACTGGTGAGGAACAGCAGTGCTGGGATGTGCCACTGTCACTGCAGGAGCTCTCTGTCGCAGTCCAGGAGCTCTATGCAGGCCAGGCCCCAGGCATTGATGAGCTGCCACCTGAATTTTACAAGCGTTTCTGGCATCTGATCGGTCCTGACTTTTTTCTAGTGGTGCTGGAGTGTATCCAGGAGACAGAGCGGCCCCTCGGTTGCCACAGGGCAATGATCACCCTGCTACACAGAAAAGGGGACCTCCATGACTTCCAGAACTAGAGATCTATTTCTCTTTCTGGTTCTGACTATAAGATTTTATCCAGGGCTTTAGCCAACCGACTGAAGGACTATCTGGATTCTTTGATACACCCAGATCAAACATATTTTATTTGTACCTCTGTATTTTTGATAATTTGTTTTTAATTCATGATGTTTTTACTGTTAGCAAACTTTGTAATCTGGATATGAGGCTTGTTTCAATGGACCAAGAGAAGGCCTTTGATAGAGTTAACCATAGCTATCTTTTCAATACATTTGAAGTTTTGGGGATTGAGTCAGTGTTCTCTTCATTTATTTCTTTATTATACCACAACGTTTTTAATGTCTTAAAGATTAATGGAGTTCTTAGCCAATGCTTCCTGGTTTGTTCTTGGAGTGAGATACAGTGCTCGCATTTGGCCAGTTTCATAGAATCATAGAATCATAGAATCTCAGGGTTGGAAGGGACCTCAGGAGGTCATCTAGTCCAATCCCCTGCTCAAAGCAGGACCAACCCCAACTAGATCATCCCAGCCAGGGCTTTGTCAAGCCTGACCTTAAAAACCTCTAAGGAAGGAGATTCCACCACCTCCCTAGGTAACCCATTCCAGTGCTTCACCACCCTACTAGTGAAAAAGTTTTTCCTAATATCCAACCTAAACCTCCCCCTCTGCAACTTGAGACCATTACTCCTTGTTCTGTCATCTTCTACCACTGAGAACAGTCTAGATCCATCCTCTTTGGAACCCCCTTTTAGGTAGTTGAAAGCAGCTATCAAATCCCCCCTCACTCTTCTCTTCTGCAGGCTAAACAATCCCAGTTCCCTCAGCCTCTCCTCATAAGTCATGTGCTCCAGCCCCCTAATCATTTTTGTTGCCCTCCGTTGGACTCTTTCCAATTTATCCACATCCTTCTTGTAGTGTGGGGCCCAAAACTGGACACAGTACTTCAAATGAGGCCTCACCAGTGCCGAATAGAGGGGAATAATCACATCCCTCGATCTGCTGGAAATGCCCCTACTTATACAGCCCAAAATGCCGTTAGCCTTCTTGGCAACAAGGGCACACTGTTGACTCATTTCCTGCCTGGCTAACGTTTTGCTGGTTCAGGCAAAACTAACTGTTTTGAAATCTCACCAGAACAGAATGGCCTGGGTAGAGTGATGGGAGGTGCTAGAGCGGTTCTGTGCCAGCTGTTCTAGAGCTGATTGTGGCCTGGCTGTGGATTGATTACAGCTTTTACAAATTGCCTTGTAACCTGGACACTTTCTGGTTGACTTGGTGTGTTAACAATATTTTGAGTGAACTTGGTGATGCTACTGCTTTACTGATCCATGTTTAATGTTTCCTTAAACGGTGTTTTGCTTTATTTTATTCATATATTTTTGTGTATATAATTGAATTGTATAACATTTTAATAGTTTTTAATGTAATTTTATGGGGACAAAGGTGTTTTTCATAACACGTCTTTCTCTCTCTCTCCTCCCCTGCACCCTCCTGTGGAAAGGTCTCAGTTTCGTTCCTTTTCTCTCTGTAAAACACAAAAAAGTCAGTAAAACGAAAATAAGAAAGAAAAACTTGTAGCACCTTAGAGACTAACAAATTTATTTCAGCATAAGCTTTCGTGGGTTAGAACCCACTTCATCGGATGCATGGAATGAAATATACAGTAGACAGATATTTATACAGTCAGAGAAACATGATAAGGTCGAGGTGCATAGACCAACCAAGACAAGGCCTTCGTAGACAGAGCTTCACTTTTCAAAACCATGCAATGAGGGGCAGGTCTACACTTAAAACGCTGCAGCTGTGCTGCTGTACAGCTTCAGTGAAGATGCTGCCTATGTCGACGGAAGAGCTTCTCCCATACATACTCCCTGTGTCTATACCAGGTGTTAGGTAAGTTTAACTGCTTTGCTCAGGGGTGTGGATTTTTCACACCCTGAGCAACGTAGTTATACTGACCTAATTTCATAGTGTAGGGCTGGCATAGGAGACAGACCTTGCAGAAAACTGTCCTCAGACAAAGAATAACAGCAGCAAAGTTGTGGACCCTCTCATGAGATGTTAACTTCAGAGCCTACTCAGGGCTATATAAATGCTAATGTTATGACATCCTGGCTGTCAAAAAAAACAAACCCAAACTCTATTAGCCTCCTGTTGAGTTTGTGATTTACCCAGCACTTTATAATATTAGCATTTAAATGGTCACAGTCCAGACACATCATCTGCTCTCTTCCCCGCTTTGCCAATACAGAATTCTCTATTCTTGCTTATGTCATAAGACACTGCACAGATCAGGGAAACTAGCTAAACCTGTTAAAGAGACAAGGTGGGTGAGGTAGCATCTTTTATTGGACCAACTTCTGTTGGTGAAAGAGACATGCTTTCAAGCTATGCAGAGCTCTTCTTCAGGTCTATGAAAGGTACTCAGAAAAGCTGGTTCAATAAAAGATATTACCTCACCCCACTTGTCTCTCTAATATGCTGGGACCAACATGACTACAACAACACAGAGACAAAACTGTTAACATTTCTGTTCCAAGCTATCAGGTTAGAGCTCACTGCATTGAAATCTGCAAAAGCAAGGCTGAATCTTACCGAAGGCCTAGTCTACATACACAGTGGTCGGAGTTTAAGGCTGTATCTTCCCTGTAAAAAATATTTTATATTGCGATAGCTATCTCAATGTACAGTCCTAGCAGAGACATGGCACAGGTAGCTTTTAACTCCATGTAGCTACTCAAGGTAAATGCCAGGTAGGGGATACAGGTTGAGTTCCACTAGCTACGTGGAGGTAAAATCTACCTGTGCCTTATTTCCACAAGGATTTTATATCATAGCTATCTCGATGTAAAGACACACTTGTATTTGCAATGAAGACATAAGAAAGGCCATACTGGGCTAGGCCAAAGGTCCATGCTAGCCCAGTATCCTGTCTTCCAACACTGATCAATGCCAGCTGTCCCAGAGGGAATGAACAGAACAGGTAATCATCAAGTGATCCATCCTGTCACCCATTCCCAGACACCATCGCTGTCCATCCTGGCTAATAGCCATTGATGGACCTATCCTCCATGAACTTATCTAGCTTTTGTTGGGTTTTTTTTGGAACCCTGTTATAGTCTTGCCCTTCACAACATCTCTGGCAAGGAGTTCCACATGTTGACATAGCCTAAAGGAGTAACTCTAAACAGATTTAAGTTAAACAGGTGCAACTTAGCATGTAGACAAGCCTTCAGCGACCATCAACTACAGGTGGAAAGGGAGGCACAAAGCACAGTCCAAAACCATGTACAATCAATGTGACAGAGGACAGATTGAAGCTTGGTCACAGTACAAACTTATGTAGGTATAACTAATTCCACACCCCTGAGTGATGTAGTTATACTGACCTAAACCCTAGACAACACTATGTCAACAGGGGGGCTTCTCTCATCAAGCTACTGCTTTTTGGGGAGGTGGAGTACCTGTGCCGTCAGTCAGCATAAGTACTAAGCACTACAGTGGCAGAGTGCTGAAAGTGTAGACAAGCCCTGAGATAGAGAGATGCTTTCTGCTCCAAAATAAGAGGAAGTACAAGAATGATATTTCTTCATATTATCAAGAAAACTTGCCCTCAGAAAGTGCCCTGACACCATGGGTGAAAGGTGAATGTCGGAAGAGATGGCATCATGCTATGTAGCCACCTGTCACCAGATCAGGAACAATCAGAAATGGCAGTGCATATGGAAAACAAATTGTAGCTACCTCTGACATATCTATTAAGGGTCTGTTCCTTTTTTATTTTGGTACCTTGACAACATTTGTATAGCTTCTTATCTCAGCAAAGTCTCACTGAATTGAATTCATGTCAGTTTCCTTATCTGCAATGTAGGAGGAATTTTACTTCACCCACCTTTGTAAAACCTCGAATGATAGTCTCTGAATAAGTGCAGTGTGTTACTGTTTTTCTGTTGCCCTGAACAAGGATGTTTACTAGATGATGGTTCTAGCAATGTTGACATTGAAACTAATTCCTCCCCTTGAGGATGACTGGAAGAAATTCAAGCTGTGAAGTATTGGCATTGAAATTGAGTGCTTTGGTTTAACTAAAAGTGTGATTTTAAGCTAATTTAGTTAAATCAGTGCAAAAGACCATGTGGACACTCTGATTTTGGTTTAAACTAGGTATAGCTTAACTCATTTAGGAATTGGTTTAAGCTAAACTGCTATAAACCACTTTTAAATCAAAATAAGTGTGTCTACACAGGGGTTTGCACTGGTTTAACTAAAACACTTTAAAACACACCTTTAGTCAAAGCAATGCATTAATTTCAGTCCACACTTCATTGCTTACATTTCTGCAAACTCCACTAGCATAGGTTATTTCTATATATCTTACTCCCCCCTGCTTCTCCCTAGAATCCATTCACTCATGCATAAATTGTCTAGCATCTCTGGTTGTAGACATAACCTGCAGAATGGAAAGCTAGGCACGTTTGGAATCTGCAGACACAATGAAACAACGGGTTACAGTGTAGTAGCCGTGTTAGTCTGTGTCAGCAAAAAGAAAATAAGAAAGAAAGAAATACTTGTGGCACCTTAGAGACTAACAAATTTATTTCAGCATAAGCTTTCGTGGGTTAGAACCCACTTCATTGGATACATGTCCGATGAAGTGGGTTCTAACCCACGAAAGCTTATGCTGAAATAAATTTGTTAGTCTCTTAGGTGCCACAAGTATTTCTTTCTTTCTTTCTTATTTTCTTTTTAATGAAACAACAGCCATTAAGAGAAATGTGAACTCTTTCATTCCATGGGGTTGCATGTAAATGCTCACACAGTTAACCATTTCACTGTTGATGTTCTTATCAGGAACACTCACTTCATGTGCTTATCCATTGTTACTGGATGTAACCGTCATATGCTGGCAGTCTACTCATTTGAAAGGACCTTGTAAGCCACTAGGGTGACCAGACAGCAAGTGTGAAAAACCGGGACAGGGGGTGGGGGGTAATAGGACCCTATGTAAGAAAAAGACCCCAAAATCGGGACTGTCCCTATAAAATCAGGACATCTGGTCACCCTATAAGCCACTGAGGCCATGTCTACACTATAGCCCTATATTGGTACAACTACGTCATTCAGGGGTGTGAAAAATCCATGCCCTGCTGGACCGACATATTTATAATGACCTAACCTTCTGTGTAGACAGAGCCATGTCGACGGGAGAGCTTCTCCCGTTAACACAGCTACCACTTCTCTCTCATTGGCGAAGTAGCATCTTCACCAAAGAGCTTCCCTGTCGCACTGTACATGAAGAGAAGCCCTAAGGCTGCAAATTTGAGTATTCTGACAGGCTGTTTAGCTAATACATGTTCGTTGCTACTGTCTGTAAAGATGATATGTGTTTTGCCTACTTAGAATGTAAGCACTGCAGAATAGGGACAGTCTGCTACTCTGTGTTGTACAGTGCCAGCACAACAGGCTTATGACCTCTTGTCAGCCAGTCCCTAGGCATTACTCAGCCTGATTAATAATTATGGGGAAATGGTGGGAGCACTAGTGTAGACAAGCACTAGTGGCTGCCATGTAATTACTGTGCCCTTTGAGCAGAAGAGAAAGGCGGGTGGGAAAAGGGGACGCAACGTTTTACATTTGAACAAGCTGTATTAAAATATGAGGGAGAACAAGAAGTTCAAAACATGTCAGGATTTCTCTGAATATGCAGGTCACGCTGGATGGTTTTTTTATCAGCTGATGAGCTAGAGGGGTTCTGTGGTTTGGTTTTGCACTTCCTTCTTTGTAAGTCTGGAGTTTGCAAAACTAGGCAGATTCCTTTTTATTTGAATCCACAAAATTCAGTGGTGGGAGAGTCAACACACAAAAGGTTTGGGAGTTTGCTTCATCTCTGCAACAGACAAATTAAGGTGGTTTGATTTTGACTGGAATGAAATTAATGAAAATTGGAATGAAATTAATAAACAGCGGGTTTAAAACAAATAAAAGGAAGCCTTTCTTCACACAATGCACAGTCAACCTGTGGAACTCCTTGCCAGGGGATGTTGTGAAGGCCAAGACCATACCAGGGTTCAAAAAAGACCTAGATAAATTCATGGAGGATAGGTCCATTAATGGCTATTAGCCAGGATGGACAGGAGTGGTGTCCCTATCCTCTGTTTGCCAGAAGTTGAGAATGAGTGACAGGGCGATGGATCACTTGATGATTACTTGTTCATTCCCTCTGGGGCACCTGGCATTGGTCACTGTCGGAAGACAGGCTACTGGGCTAGATGGACCCTTGGTCTGACCCAGTAGGGCCATTCTTATGATTCTGTAAAAACTGGTCAATGGAGAGTTGCCAAATCAAAAGCAGGGGTGGTTCTGATTTAGGAACCTATTTGCTTCACCCAGAAAGTTTGGACCTGGCTTCTATTTCATATGAAGCGTCCCCCACCCCCAAATTCAGTGGGAGGTGGAAGAGGGAGGAACTGGCAACATTGGTTTTGCCCCATCTCTA
Organism: Chelydra serpentina; assembly: GCA_037349315.1. Classification (NCBI taxonomy): domain Eukaryota; kingdom Metazoa; phylum Chordata; order Testudines; family Chelydridae; genus Chelydra; species Chelydra serpentina. The sequence goes on along the minus strand of JBAIAC010000004.1, from coordinate 23,813,879 downwards.
TAAAGGGGGGGGCGGGAGTTTCTAACAGCTGGTTGAAAATGTTTTGACTAAAGATTGTTGTACTTAAATGAGGATTTTGCCAAAAATGAAAAGTTTTCGATGGCCAGCGTGTGTGATTTTCTTAAGAGGGAAGAAAATACACCCTTTCCTGCCCAGCGCCGGCCCACAGCTTGTTCAGTGCGGGGCGGATCTGCTCCAGCCAGGTCTCTGCCTCTGGCTCCGCGTTGTCTGAAGCCCCGGGGAAGCTCATGGATGATGCTGGGGGACGGTGCGCGGCTAGCCCCGGGGTAAGAGACCTGTCGCCCCACGAGGGAGCTGGGTGTGCTGCCGCATCCGCCTTGCTGCACCCAGCAGGCCAGCTCCAGGGGAGGGGAGGAGGCCACGTCCCCCTTCTCCACGTGATCCCTCCGGGGCGGGTCTCGCCCTTGGTCCCCGCCGGCCCCAACCCGGCAGCGCGTAGAGCCGGGGGAGGGAGGCCGCTGCCGCCGCCCTTGCTGGACTGTCTCCGCGCCGCCCGCCCCAGCGCCCCTCCGGTGACTCGGCTCCCCCAGCAGCGGGGCTGCGTGGCGCCGCCGCCCGCAGGCATGGGGCGCTTGGCATGGTGCCTTTTCCCCGTCCTCCTGCTCTCCCAGCTCCGGGCGTCGCTGGCCGACACCCCGGCTAACTGCAGCTTTGCGGACCTGGAGGGCACCTGGGTCTTCCAGGTGGGGAAGGGGGGCCAGAACCGACACATTAACTGCTCCGAGATGGGTAAGTACTGGGGGGCATTTCTCTCCCCCCCCTTTGTTTTCTGTCTCCAATCAGCTTGTGACAATCTCAGACAAACACGCTTTAGTTAAAATCCTTTTTAAAACGGACCAAAAAGCCCCCTTGGCCCCGTAAGAGGGTTGGTAAAACACGTTCTGTTCCCCCTGGCATTTTTAAAACAAATGGGCAAATCGATCCACTCCTGTTTGAACATATCCTTTCTTCACCACCACCCCCTAAAAAAATCTGCCCCCCTAATCCATTTAGTGGGAAACTGTAAAACCACACGGGATATTTTTGTAAAAGGGACTGTCTGGATTACATGGCCCTTGGACGCCGTAAGAACTCCGTGGAAACTCGTGTAATTGTTTCTTTTTAAATTACTTCTTTCTGGTTAATGTTCAGCTGGCCTGTTCTCGGGAAATTCCCACTCTGATGTATCAGATCAGATGTCAAAAGAGGAAGTAGAATGAGAAGTTGGGTGTTAGCCCCCACAATTCTGTAGAAAACTGAATGTGAGCTGGAACTTTTCTCTTCCACATATAGGCGTTTTTATTCTGTTACTAAGCAGCAATGTGTTATGAAAAGTTCAGGAGGGGATAGCAACTAACAATGGAATTTCACCGTGTGATGCTAAAGGGCAAGTAAATCAAGCCTACAAATTTGAGTAATTTGTGTTTTTAAGGCTTGTAACTTTAAATAGGAAAGTTACATCTCATTTCATTTTACTTTTCTTTTTGACCTTGCTTATGCCAGGAACAAGATTTTGCTACTTTTATGTTTAAAAGGTGTCTGTAGTTAGTCTTGGATGCCTTTTCTAATAGGGGCAGGGGCCTGGATTCATAAAGGTACTTAAAGTCTCTAACCCCCAGATTTAGGCATCTAATTCCCATTTTCAGAAGCCACTGTGATCTACAAAACCCCTGCTCGATTGCAGCTTAACCCTGTAGGTGCCTAAATTCATTCGGTACCTACATTTAGCATTGGCCTGCTAAACCCAGGGTTGTGAGTTCAATCCTTGAGGGGGCCATTTAGGGATCGGGGGTAAAAATTGGGGATTGGTCCTGCTTTGAGCAGGGGATTGGACTAGATGACCTCCTAAGGTCCCTTCCAACCCTGATATTCTATGATTCTATGATTTTTGCAGTAAAATGTGCCTGACCCTGTCTGTGGGCATGCACCCTGCCACCTCACTCACTTTGAGCTGAGTGTGCGATTGATTAGGAAGAGACACACATGTTAGCTCTCCTCAAGCTAGTGCACTAAAAATGGAGCCTAGCTGCTGTAGTGCAAGCAGTGGGAGGGGCTACCCACCCCAGCTAGGGCCCATCACAGATTCTGCTAGCCCCGCCCACCTCTTGTGCTGCCACAGCTCCGCTTTATTGTTAGCATGGGATGGGTATATCGCCTCAATCAAGGAATCACACCCAATTTCAGAGTGTAAATATGCCCTGTCTCCTAAACCCCAGAGTGATCCACAGAGCAGGGAGCTAGAATCATAGAGCCATAGGGTTAGAAGGGATCACAAGGGTCATCTAGGCTAACCCCTGCTAAGGTGCAGGATTTGTTGGGTCTAAAACCATCCAGCCTCCTTTGCAAATGTCCAGTGAAGAAGCTTCCACAACCTCCAGAGGTGGTTTGTTCCATTGTCCTACTGTTGTTACAGTTAGGAAGTTTTTCCTGCGTTTCAATCTAAATCTGCTAGTTTGAACCCATTGCCTCTTGTTCTGCCCTGCTACCTTAGCGAGGTGGCCGATCCCGTCTCACCTGGCAGAGGAAGGACTTGCAATGGGGATCTCCCACATCCCAGGCGAGTACTTCAGCCACTGGCCTAAATGTTTTGATTGTGGTTATATAGCCTCCGAGTGCACCTACTGGATTGGTCCTATACACACAAGAGAGGCAGAGGAATAACTGTCTTCCCCTGGTTCCAGATCAGAGATAGGCACCTCCTGCAGCTAGGGCTTAGGTGCCTCTCGCTGAAAGGGAGAGGGTCTTAGACACACCCTTGTCATCGACATCTCCCATTGGCTAGTTTAGGCATCTCCCTGCCCAGCTTGCTAGTGATTGTGGATCACATTCTAAGGCACCTTTCTCACCCCATGGATTGTTTGGGGAGCCTAGGCGGCTAACTCAGACTGTGACTTTTAGGCATCTAAAAGTCAGTCATTGCAGTGGATCCGGGCCAGGGACCTTTTCTTTTAAAACAGTTACAGTGGTTTGGAACATGGCTATGTGCAAATCTGATTGCCCCGTATTTAAAAATGGTTTCAAAAATATGTTAAATGTCCTATGTGGATGTGAATATAATCGAGTGCTGTTGGTGAACCTGTCCAACAGCTGCTTTCTCCCATGGGGAATGAACATAAGTCATCTAAGATTGGGCCTCTTTCTCATATTGCCCCAGTGGTAGTTTTATTTGGCATCTCCCTGCCCTAAATTCCATTCTCTGCTTCTGCTCACTCCACCATCCATTCTCTGCATTTCGCTCATCTGCCTCCATCTTAATGGCAGACTTCTACTCCCTGTGTGTGAATATAGCTCTATTGCTCCACTTGGCACTTCATAGCCAAAAAGACAGGTTCTTTCCCTGAAGGCGTTTACAATCACAATTAGGCTGATAGTATCAAGAGAGATTGAAACAGACCTACAGGGAAGGGAGGTGGGAGAGAACTGCCCTGAGGAGAGGTCATTTTCTCTTTCATATTTTTCTGGGTTGGCCGTCTTTTATTTTCAATCTGACTGGTGCTCTGCTGATTCTCTTGCCCAGACTTGAGATTTTAGTTGTGGGCAGCAAGCTTGGAGGAGGGATTCTGAGGAGAGGAAGGGTGCCCCTGTTGGAACTGCCATGCAATGTCTGTCCTAGGCTGCATGGCACTGAATGGCAGAGCACTGATAATACCTAGCAACAGATGTGTGTTAAGAAGCCACTTCCAGCTTTGCTGTGATGGGGCCAATCATTTCACTGCTATTAATATCCAGAGTTAAGGAAGCTTGTGTAATAAATTCCACTTCAGTAAAATAAACCTATTCCTGCAACAGGTGCTCAGTACTTCTCCTGTGCCAAACCCAGATATATAAAAAAAGCTCTGAAAGAAGAATTCTAGTGCACCAACAGGAAAAAACTGATCCTGATAAGAGTTTATCTGCCCATGTAGTGCTTTCTGCATGTCACATGAGACACATTTTACACAGCAGCCCTAAGGCCAGGACTTCATTTTCAGGTCTGGTAGTGTAACTTCGTAAGTGGAGTAGTAAATTTCTGCTTTAACCCATCCATGTAAAATCTGTCTCATCTCTGCAGGACCGGTGGGAAAAAAAGTAGTTGTGACTCTTCAGAAGGTGGCTGTAGCTCAAGATGATCTGGGCAATTTGGGCTTCTTCACCATCATTTACAATCAAGGCTTTGAAGTTGTAATAAATGATTATAAATGGTTTGCATTTTTTAAGGTAAGGTTTAATTTTTGTTACATTTCTCTCCCCCCCTCGCCCCCCAATCTATCTGTACTCTGGTTTCTCTTCATAGCAATGTTGCCTAGTGGCTAGAAGACGGCACTGGGACTCAAGAGACCTGAGTTCCATGCTTAACTCTGCCACTGGACTGCTGGTTGACCTTGAGCAACTTACTTCACCTAACTGTGCATCCTGTCCCCCTTCTTTAAAAGGGGAGTCATGGTACTGAGCTCCTTTGAGATCTACTGATGAAAAGCACGATATAAGGACTCCTAAGTATCTTTATATTAAAAAAAAAACCCTCAAACTATTCCCCAGTGTATGGTGTGGATTGCTGATCCAGACATTCTTGCTGAGCCGGCTATATTATGGAGACACTTTTGTCCTGCCTTTGCTCTGATGAAAAGAATTGACAGTCTTTCATAGGGAAAATACTTTCCTGAGGGACTGGTTCAACTTGTCCAGAATCACAAATTTGGGTATGGTTACTTTCCTAACTGAATGGGGAAACCAACATCAACTGGGCTGATGTCTTTGGATTGGTACTGATCAGCCTAGCTAGCACTCCAGGCCCTGAAATGAAGTATTTGTATAGACAAATTTTGTTCATCTCTTGATTTTAAACAACTTAGTGGCCATTTTGTTGTATTTTGACCAAAATACGCTGTATTTAAGTATAAATTAATCTGCTAAAAGTAAATGGGATCCAAAACAGTCCTTTTCTTTCTTTGATTCTTTATAGTGAATAAAAGATATCCTCAAATCTCTCTCCTTTTTTTTTTAAATAGCCTTTACATATTGAAAATAGCTCTCCTTTTGAGAGAGGGCCTTGGTAGGTGCTTTAGAGTTTGTCTGCATAGGAAAATTATTCCAGGATAAAGGCAGGGTGTGAATTTAAAGTGCAGTAGCTATTCTGGACTATTCCCCCCCCGCCGCCCCCCCCACACACACACCCCACACACCCCTCTCCCATATGGATATTCTTATTCCAGAATAAAAAGTGCCTTTTTCTGATTTATCTTAATCTACTTCTAAAGTGGGTTAAGTGAAATCAGAAAAAAGATATTCCAGAGTAGCTATTCGGGTTAATTTCACCATCTGGACAAGTCCTTATTAGACGTGAATAATGTCACATGAGACTGTAAACTGAGTTGCAGCTTCAGCCCTCCCCTTCTCTGCCCCCCCTCCCCCTTTCCTCCCCCCGCAAGCAGGGTAGAAGGATCACAGCTAGGGGTTAAGGGAGAGGGGCAGTCTGGGGGACAGCCTCATGTTGCTTCATTATGCAAGTCTAAGGGTGAGGGAAGTAAAGCTCTGATAGGCTAATCTGGATTCTCCATCACTTGACCCCTGGAAGCAACCCGGTGCCTGGAAGCAACAATTGACGTGGGGGCAGGGCAGGGCAGGCAGGGAGCCTGCCCTACCCCCAGTGCGTGCTGGCCAGAGCTGCTCTGGGTAAACGCAGGGGCAGGGGAGCTGCGGGCTGCCCCGCCCCCCTCCTGCAGCCGAGCCCCCTGCCACCCCCCTGCACCCCTCGTGCACCCTGACCCCCTGCTGCACCCCGCACCCCTCCTACAGCTGAACCCCCTGCTGTCCCCTGCACCCCAACCCCCTGCCCTGAGCCCCCTACTGCACCCCTCACCCCTCCTGCACCCCACACCCCAACTCCCTGCCCTGAGCCCCCACCACACACCTCCTGCACCCCCGGGGACAGGGGGGGCAGAATTGGGGTGGGGATTTTGGGGAAGGGGTTGGAATGGGGGCAGGGAAGGGGTGGGAAGAGGCGGGGCAGGGGTGGGGCCTCATGGAAGGGATGGAGTGGGGGCGGGGCCGAGGGTGGCATGGGGGAGGTGTCAGCAATGCAGCCCTCGGGCCAACGTACTAGCCCTCATGTGGCCTTCGTGGTCATTTGAGTTTGAGACCCCTGCTATAGCTTAACCAGAATTTATGGTTTTGAGGCAGGTATTATTGGGTGAGGTTCACTGGCCAGTAGTATACAGGTCGTCAGATTAGACTATCATAATGGTTCCGTCTGGCCTTGAAATCTATGAAATTTTAAAGATTATAAAGTAGGAAAGAATGAGATCTAGTTATGTTTGCTTTGCCTTGCAGTTCACCTGGGACAATGTAAAGGTAAATCCCTAAATGAACTTTAATTACCTCGAGACACTGTGTGTCCCACCGTGAATTATGAATTGCTGCCATTACTAAGGTAATGGAGCCCAATATACTGGCTTGTTTTCTTTCACGCACCTAGGACTGAACTATTAATTCCACCTGCCAGAATTGAACATAATAGTGTTACTTTCCTTGACAGACACGCTTAGGGAAAATACTAGACTGACACAGACAGTGGGATCCTTAGGCTGATGTCTTTCACATTAAATGTGAAGAGTTGCTTCGAGAGCCAATAAAGTGAGCAGTTGAGACAAATGTCAGTTATCAAGTTACAGCTTGATAAACTGTAGAAACAGCAAGTGGCTTCTGAAAGAAATGTAAACAAGCTGCATTTCCACAGATAGGCTCCCCTGATGCAAGAGTTGCCGGGTAACAGTGCTGCTCCAGTAACATTCACAAGAGATTAAACTTGGCTCTTGTGAAATTAAAGTTTATTTGGAGAGCACTGAGTCAAAGGGCCATGGAGGTCAGACTGATAAAAACACCGATCTCACCTATTCCTATATGTTTGGAAAGCTGGTTTAGTGCCTTGAAATGTGGTGGTAACTGCTACCTAGTGAGTATTCTGACTGTGCCTCAAATGTATGCACGAACAAGGAAGAATGAAGCTGTTTGAGATTTCAGAGGAAAAAAATCTGAGGCTCCCTACTGCATGGCAATTTGATCCATTCCTGGTTTTGCAGATGCTGTTAGTAGTTGGAGACATAAGGTGCTTATTGAATAGATAGGCTTTAGACCACCCTGACTACTAATGTTTCAGACTCCTTCAGCAGGACATACCTGGGTTAAAGTCTTCGTTCTTATAAATATTAGGTGGGACTATTTGAGTTGATCATTAAGCAAATTATAACTAACTTGCAGTTCAGAACAAGTCCCATTCTCATTTGGATTCAGCAAAGGCAATTACTGAGACAGTTTATAAAAGGAAGGCAAAGAGCATTTTGGAAACCATGAGTAATAGTACGGATGCTTAGCCTATGTCTGCACTAGCACTTTTGTCGATAAAACTTATGCCACTGGGGTGTGAAAAAACACACTCCTAATCGACATAAGTTACACCGACAGATGCGCCGGTCTGACAACGCTGTGTCTACAGGAGAACTCTCTCCTGCTGACATAGCTACCACCGCTTGTTGGGGGTGATTTAATTAACGGCTTATAGCAACTGTACAGGAGATCTTACAGCGAGCTGTGCCACTGTAAGATCGCTAGTGTAGACATAGCCTTAGTGTTCACAACTCCTGATGCAGCTTTTTCTAAGGGTTAGACAAGAGTTTGCAGTTTCTACAGTGGCTGAACAATGTGTTTCTATTTCACAGCTGCGAGTCGGAAAGTTAAGTGAGGGACATAAGCTTGTGGCATGCTTTGGGGGAAGGCATGTCTCTCCTATACATTTGCAGATCAATGAATCATAGCTTTAGTCTGCTTCAGATCTAAAACTATCTGGGCCAGATTCCCATCTCATGTAAATTGGCATAGTGCTCTTGAAATCAATGGAGGTACATTAGTTAGCACCAGCTGATGATCTGGTCCACTTATCTTCTACTGTAAAATCTTTAGGAAAAGGACTACCTGACTTTTAACTTCACAATGTCAGGCATACTACTTTTAAAATGTTCAGGACATTCCAAGCTGAAGTGAAAAATATTATTTTAACATTGCTCCTTAGAAGTGTTTAGACATAACTGAAAATAAAAGGTCACCCAGAGAGCAAAAAATAGGGTTTGTGCCATTTTTAGCTTTAAAAGTTGAGACTGTTTGTTTTGTACTACCTTGGAAATGCCAGGAATGTCAAGTCTTGTCTTCTTTGTCTCTGTGGAGGATCCAGAGATGTGGATCCAGCTCTTAATTGAACAAGGAATGAGTGAGTGTTTAGCAAGAGCTTTCATTCTTTTCAATAACTGCATTAGCTCAATGTTAACACAACCCACCAATTAGTATTACTGCCCCCCACCTTGGGGTGCTGGAACAGTTTGTGTAGTGGGGGTGCTGAGAGCCATTGAACCAAACTGTAAACCCTGTATATGATGGAAACCCCTTCAAGCCAGAGGGGTGCCAAAGCACCCCCATCAACCTTAGTTCCAGCACCTATTCAGAGAGAATGAGTTACTACAGTGTGAAAGAAAAAATTAATTCCTCTGTTGGCTTGCTTTAGTTGCTTGGTGTCAGTAGTAACGAGTAGAATGATATTCATCAGTACAAAGTTCTGCAGGTAAAAAAGGATAAACAAGAACTCAGTTTCTAATGAAAAACAAACAAAACATTAGTCAGCATAAAGCAGCAAGAAGAGGCACAAAATAACTTTTTTTGCTTTTGCAGATCAGCTTTTAGCCTTCCCTATTTAGAATGCAAGGTGGTAACAAAGGCGATGTCTACACTGGCCATTGAACGACAAAACTTTTGTCTTTCAGAGGTGTTGACCCTTTCCCTCCCCCCGCCCCCCCTCCCCCCCCCCCCGGGTTCCCCAAAGACAAAAGTTTTGCTATGACAAGTGCCAGTGTAAACAGCGCATTGTTAGCAGGAGCGCTCTCCTGCCATTGCGGGTAGAAGCTTTTTGTTGGCAGGAGAGCCGACAAACAGCGGCTACACTGCACAACTTTTAGCAGCACAGCTGTGGCGACAGCCATGTCGCAAAAAACTGTGTAGTGTAAACGTAGCCTCTGTCTTGCTGGGATTATCTTGAAGAGCAAGGGTAAATATTAGAAATCTCAGTGCAACGAGCCAATTTTCCTGGCAAAAACTTATTTCTAAATATCTCTCTACTATTTGAAAACCTTTTACTTTAGTTAATACAAGTGAATGTTTGGTAGACGACTATCAAAATGCACTTCACCCTAACTTTGGAACCTCACAGCTCATTGGCAGGGCAGAAATTATTCTCTAACGTTACAAGATCATTCTTCCTGAGTTCTTCCCTTTCATTTCTCTTGTTCTCTGCAGGATTATCAGTGCTTTACACATGGAGGGGCTGCAGAGGGAAACTTGAGTAGAAGAGTTAACTAAACTAGAAGCAGAAGTTCAAATAAAACATACATTGACCCTTGAGTCTATTAACGGCACATGATAAAGGGGTGGGATTAGAAATTAAATGGCCCGCAAAACTAGTTTTGAAACCAAAGTTAGGTTTAATTGTCCCTTATGTTCCTATTCATGTTGTAAAATTCACTATATCAGCAGATCTAATTATAGCAGCCCCATGATATTGCTAAAACACACTTTGGTCTTGAAATTGTAGCTGGCACGAAACAGAATCTTAACTGTCTTTTTACAGTGCTACCATCATGTCTGTAACCAGGGATCTGGACACTTTTATTTTACAATGTATACAGGATGTTAGATTTTTTTAGAATAAAAGAAACTTTCTGTTAGGGTCAACTAAGCGCTGATACACCCATCACTAGGTAGCTAATTGGGGTCCCACTGATATATATATGTGTGTGTGTGTATATATATATATATATATATATATATATATATATATATATATATATATATATATATATATATATATATATACACTAACTGCAATTTGTACTGGGGTAAGTCTCTTAACCTTTAGCTCTTGCTCTTTTTCTGTAAAATGGGCATAATATTGATATAATTTAGTAGTACACATCTAACCCGATATAACGCACTCCTCGGGAGCCAAAAAATCTTACTGCGTTATAGGTGAAACCGCGTTATATCGAACTTGCTTTGGCCTCAAGCATTTCTGTTATTAATAGTCAGCAGGCCCCCCGGGACTCCCACACACTATCCAATGCCTCTGTTCCCTGTCCCCTGACCACCCCACCCCCAAAACCTCCGAACTATCCAACCCCCCCTCCCCGTCCCCTAACCACCCCCCGAGACCCTCTGCCCCTTATTCAACCCCCCGGCCCGGCACCCTTAACACGCCGCTCAGAGCAGCGTGTCGGAGCCAGACGTGCTGATCTGCCGGAGCGCGCAGCCCCGCCCCCCAGAGCGCTGCTTTACCGTGTTATATCTGAATTTGTGTGATATCAAGTCGCGTTGTATCGGGGTAGAGGTGTAGCAGGGGTGTTGTGAGCTTGTGTACAATGGTTATGACAGGGTATTATGCCTTACAGATACATATATGAGACGTCTGACCTTAATACATGTCTGCTATTGATTTTATGTATAGATATAAAATATATATAATTTTCCTTTGTTCTTGCAACCTACTTACCAGTCACCCACTGTAAAATTTTCTTAGGATCTCACTGATTTTACAAGTCATTTGTTCTTACGCCTGGGCACTGTGGGGAAATGAGTTGTCACACCAAAGGAATGGACTGGGTGAGCTTATCCATACATTTTTTTGTAGCTTTCAGTAGTTTGTGTAAATATTACCTAGCAAAGGAGGGCTTGTTTGTCTGTAGCTTTTTGTGTGGGCCCAACTTTAGAATCTTACTCTTCCCTCCCTCCCCCCCTCCCTCGTTAGCCTTGGATCCATTAAAAATGCAGAGTCCTACTGCATTTTGGCAGAGCTCCCATTTGTCACAAGTCATAGTTTTTATGCTGAATGTTTATTGCAACATATGAAAAGGGGAGGATCCTGTAGCAGTGGTCTCTTAAGACATGCAGTGTATTTGTAGTTTGCTACATAAATAGCAACCCATTGATGTCCCAAAGAAGGAGGAGCATTTAACTTGAGCCAGGTATACACTTCAGACCTAAATGGACGTAACTAATTTTGCTCAGGGGTGTGAAAAATCCACACCCCATGAGCAACGTAGTTATACCAACCTAACCCCCTGTGTAGACAGCGCTACGTCGACAGGAGAGCTTCTCCCATTGACATATCGACCACCTCTCGGGAAGGTGGATTAACTACGCCAATGGGAGAAGCTCTCCCGTCAGCATAGTAGCATCTTCACTAAAGCCCTACAGCAGTTCAGCTGCACCACTGTAGCACTGAATGTGAAGACAAGCCTCTGGGCTTTCACACCTATCACACAAAGGAGTTAATCCTGGCCTGCAACCACTGTAAAGATAAGGCAGGTAGCTATGCTGTCCCTTCTAAAGGTGACTAATAAGTTTAAGCCTCTTACATTCATTAAAAGTTCAGTTTTTCTAGGTACCCACTATTAAGAGGGTCATGTAACTTTTTAAGAATATATCTTGTTTTTTCTACAGGTCCTGAAATCTAGGCCCACATAGGATTGCTGTCTGCTACATGTTGAAATCCAGCGTGCACTATATCAAACCTACCTCAGATCCCATTGGAACTGGCTTCTGTAATACAAGGTCTCTTCTAAAGTTTATCCGTTATCCTGTATAATAAACAATTTCAAACTTTGCAATATTAAAACAGTAGGGTGAGATCTGGGGGATAAAATAAGTGTTGTTCTCCCCAGCATCAGCTCTCTCATGCTGCCAAAGTAGGTGCCACTCACAGATCCTAATATGATCACCCATCTCCTTTCTCAGCTGCTTTGATCAGCAGTGAGATAGTTACATCGGAGTTCATGTTTAAATCATGACATTAGTCAACACCCCATTGATATGAATGTGAGCAGTTCCCATTTCTTAGAGGTGTTTGTCAATTTGTAGATTCAGACAGACCTCAGTATCAAGGACACTTGACTTACATTTAAAAAATTGATGTTTGAAACCATAAAGAAAGGCTCTTAAAGGTGAGTTACAAAGGGGAAAAAATGAGTTTGTGACCTTTCTTACTAAAACCCGAACAGTTTTTACAAAGTGACTTTTCAGTGCTTGTTTCTCACATTAGAAATTCATATCTTTAGAGCCTAGCACATGATGACTGGAGAGTTAGTAAAACAGTGACATCACAAGAGCATAGAGTGTGAAAGTTGAGCAAGAGGGGAAGAATTTAGTCAGTGTTTAAATCTTTTATGTTAGTTTTTGGTAACACCTATTTAACCTCCGTGACGAAGGGCTTGTCCGGCGGGTAGCAATCGATCTTTCGGGGATCGATTTTTTGCGTCTCGTTTAGACGCGATTAATCGATCCCTGAAAGTGCTCCCCGTTGGCTCCGGAAATCCACCTCATCGAAAGGTGGAAGCGGAGTCGACGGGGGAGCAGCAGCGATCGACTCGCTGCCGTCCTCATGGCCAGGTAAGTCGATTACGATACGCCGACTTCAGCTACGTTATTCACGTAGCTGAAGCTGCGTATCGTAGCGACGCCCCCCCCCCCCCCCCCCCCCAGTGTAGCCCTGGGCTAAGGTACATTTTGGGGGCAGGAAGTCTGCTAAAGACTCAACATCTCTGCCTACTTAATTAAGGTGTGAGCTAATATACAACCTCTGAGGCCTGCTCTCCTCCAACAAGTTCTCCAGCAAAACCAGGAAAGACTGAAGTTTGACATTCCTGATACTATTTTTTAATTTAAAATGGGGGTTCAGGCCACCTTTATATATCAAAGGTGTTTTGCCTAGTTGCAAAGTGGCTGCAAACTGGCCTCACCTGACCCCTACAAAACAGGAACTTGCTGGAACCTGTGTAAGGATAAAGCATGGGTCAGTGGTGTAAGACATCACCAACATAGTGCATGCTGGGTATTTGCAGCAAGTAATAGCTGGTTGTGGGCCTAGACTTCAGGATCTGCCAAAGAAATAAGGTATGTTCTTGGTAAATTTGAAATTTGAATGCACCTTGGTTTGGACCATTAGATTTATGGATCATCTTTTAATCCTGTTAGTGAATCGAAATTAATAATTTTCACACTTCTGAGTGTGATTTAATAACATATACCTGCTGTTTGCTTAGCCTTCATGTGTGAAATAGAAATATATTCAGGTGAAAACCACCTTCTGCTGCAGAATAGCTGTCTGGTCTGCTCTCCTGATGCCAGTGCAAAAATGCATTTCCCATCCAGTGGTTTACATTTGTATAGATAGTGAATCCAATATTAGGCAGAATGGTATAGTTCTCTGGGTAACACCTCGTTCTGTCAACATTTAGGTGTGCATTGCCCATTAGCATGCCCAGGAGTCCTATTGCAATTATGAAATAGGTCTTTCTCAATAAAAATCTTAAGCATCTCACTATAAATTTCACAGGCGAAAAGGAGCAACTAGGGGGGAAATTGTTCAAGATGTTAGGCTTTGTTAAAGATGTTAGGCTTTAACATAGCTATTCCACGCTGGGCTCTGAACCATGTTCCTAAAACTTTTAAAATGTTTGTGTGATTGAGGCCAATGAACTAATACAATCCTTGGATAGTTAAATAAGGGAATGTGGAGCAGGAGTAGGAAGGCAGTATTACCTCTCTAGGTATTGGTATGCTCACTGCTGGCATACTGTGTTCAGTTCTGGTCTCAATACTTTAAAAAGGATGTTGAAAACTTAGAGAACATTTCAGAGAAGATCTGTAAGACTGAAAAACATGCTTCATAATGGGAAATATAAGAAGCTCAACAGGAACTATTGTAATTATATAATCTAGAATTACCTACACAGGGAGAAAATTTGACATTAAAAAAGTACTTTAATCTAGCAAAGGTATAACAATATCCAATGGTTAGAAGTCTTTAAATCAAGAAGTGCTCCCACTGCACCTAAAGTTAGGGGCTCAATCCAGGCAATCACTTCATGAGTATCTGTGGACTGCATCATGCAGGAGGTCAGTTGGTTCCTTCCGGGTTCCTTCTGGACTTAAAATCTATGAAGTTAGAAGAATTCAAACAAAATGTAAGTTTCAAGTTCTTAACAGTGAGGATAATTAACCACCGGACCAGAGTACCATGGGATGCAGTAAATTCTCCATTATTTGGAGTCTCTTTAAATGAAGACTGGATGCCTTTTTAAAGGCGGCTGTAGTTCAGCCACTGGTTGTTTGTCTAGGTAGTGTTCATTTACAGAGTAGGGAAGAATATTTCCTCCACACCAGGAGCTCTTGGGTAAAATTCTACCTGTGTATGCAGGAGGGCAGACTAGATGTTCAGATGGCTCCTTTTTGGCTTTAAAATTTGTGAATTTGTGCTCTTAAGTCAGATTAGATAGCAAGAAATACAGCTGTTCTGTGGCGTGCAGGGGGCACGGGGATGGGGCAGGCTCGGGGAGAAGGGGCAGAAAGGTGGGGAAGAGGAGGGGTGGGGCCTTGGGGAGAAGAGGTGGAGTAGGGGTGGGGCCTGGGGCTGAGTGGGAGGTTTGGGGGTCCACAAAAAGTTTTAATTCAAAATGGAGGTCCTCAGGTTGCTAAAGTTTGAGAACGGCTGAGCTAGAGGGTTCCTGGCAGCTGCAGTTCTCAGCACACCCTGAGGGAAGGAGGCGGCAGTTTGCAGGAAACTCTGTGCAAGCTTGGGACCGAGCATCAGGCTGTTTCTCCCTCTGGATCCTTGAGCTCTGGGGAGGGAAGGGGTGTAGGTATCTGGGCAAGGGGGCTGGGGCCCTGCGGCTGGGCTCTGGAGGGGAGGGGGTACAGATATCTGGGCTGGGGGGGCCCCCATGGCTGGGCTCTTGGGGGGAGGGGTGGGGGTGCGGGTATCTGGGCAAGGGGGGCCCTGTGGCTGGGCTCTGGGGGGGAAGGGGTTTTGGGTGTATTGGCTGGGGGGGGAGGGGCTGCTGCTAGGCTCGGGGGCGGGGAGGGGTTGTGGGTATCTGGCCACCCGGCTGGGCTCTGGGGGGGCGGGGGGGGGGGGGAAGAGGGCAGAAAAACAGGAACTGGATTATCATAAGGATTTCTTTAAGTCTCTACTCCTGGGGGAATTTTTGTGTGTGTCTGTATTGTTACGGACATTTGCTGCCAGGTATTTTGAAATACATTACCAAAATAATTGAAACCGGTGTTATTATGTAGTTATATTTTGACAAAATTTGCAGAATTTTAAAATATTGTGCGCTGAATTTTTAATTTTTTGGCGCAGAATTCCCCCAGGAGTAAAGATCTCATGGGGTTTTAATGCTGCACTATCTGTTTGATGCTATGTCCTCTAGTGAACAGTGCTCCGCATTCTCTTCTCACCTTAATTCACTGTTCCCTAGCAGCAGTTGTTGTTCTGAAGAAATCCAGGGTTGAGTAATAAGGGAGAGCGTTACATACGTTCTTGGGGATGTAGCTTTTCTGCTGGAAAAAAAAAGTCTTAAAAATAAATGTAAAGAAGTTGGCAATCCACTTGAGTATCTGTGGTATTAAATGACAGCAGTTTTCTCTGTAAATTTCACTTCCAGTTTGCAAAAGTTTATTCTGTTTTTAGTTATCTCAGTAAAATGCCACACTATTTTCTCACGCAACTTGTAGGCAAGGCTACTCATGTCTTAAAGATGACCTAAGGATTTTAATAAATTGGTCTCTTTTAGACTCCTGTAGTATGTATAAAGTATGCCTGAAAGGGGGTTTTAAAAGACATTTTTGTTGCTTTATATCTGAGATATGAGGACTGTAAACTTCTCTTCCCATCTTTTGTTGGCTTGGTTGTGTATATCTGAGGATGTATAGCTCTTGCTTTAATTGAAGGGGCAGAGATGCTGAATCTTTAAAAAAAAGTTTCCTGTCTCCAGAATGTTAATTGCACATTGGAGGTTACCATAGTTAACTAATAGTCTGATTTAAAATCTCTCTGGTTCTTAGGCTGTCTACACTTTATGATAAATGTGGGCTTGCACAGTGGCTAACATAAGATCCTAGTGTAGACAAGGCAAGCTGTAGTCTTAATATGTGTTAGCTGGTCAAGGTAGGGTGACCAGACCTCCTGTTTTTAAAGGGACAGTCTTGTATTTAAGCCCTCATGCAGGTGTTCTGACTTTTTCTTAAAAATGGGCAATGTCCCGTATCTTTCTCCCCATCTCTTCCCACCTCCCCCAATCAGTACTGGCAAGTCCTGCTGCTGGCCGGATCCCGGCTTACCAGCTGCCCACCCACCAGCGGTGAGTGAGGGAGCGTCCAGTGACCGACGATGGTGGTGAGTGTGCACGGCTGGTGGCAGGGTGAAGGTACAGGGCCGGCCGCTCCCCGTGCTGCTCCGTCAGCGCAGCCCCCACTGCATGCCAGCTCTCGGCCAGCACGGCCTTGCCCCCACATCCTGTTTCCTGCCAACGAGCTGCGGTGGCTGGCGCGTGCAGGCAGGTGCCAGGCGGTGGCCGGTTACATGTCGCTTCTGCTGCCCACCCATCGGCCCTTTATGTGCTCCCCCTGTCACTGTCCTCTCCCTGCTTTGCCCCTTCAACCCTGCAGCACTGCTGCTCCTCCATATCCCATATCTCACTCCCAGTGTTGTGCGGAGAACCAGCCCCTGGTCGGAGCGCTCAGCTCACCAACAGCCTGGCTGGCTGGCTCCTTCCTTCCCCCACTGCCTTTGGCTGGGCCGATGCCCTGGGAAAGCACCCTTTTCATCCCCCCATGCTCCTGGGTCCTGCCCCCAGCGAGCGCAGGGTTGCTCCATAGCCTAGGCACCCTCCCCTGCTGAGCCACGGGCTGGTTTGCTGAAGTCCCTGCAGTCAGGTTCCCTGGGCCCTGATGCACAATGCATCCTTAGGGCTTGACCACCTGCTCGTGCTGTAGCTGAGACGGCTGGGTTATGTCAGTGGCCAGCAGCAGCCTGGACAGGTTAGCTGCCTTTCCACGCTGTGCAGGCACGAAGGGACAAGCTTCTTCCAGTCACACGGGGGCAGGGGACGAAGAGAAGAGATGAGCGCTGCCAAGACAGGGGCCAGGTCGTCCCTTCCCCTCTTCCCTCCCCCCCCACCACAGCTGGAAGCAGCTCCTGTCCCATCCCTTCCCTCCTCCACAGTGCTGAAAGGCCATTCTGGTATGAACCCTGGCAGAAATGGGGGAGTGGACATGTGACCCTGCCCCCCCCCCCCCCAACATGTTGCCTTGGGACATGGTGCCAGGTACCAGGAGAGGCGGGTCCGTCCCAGGCACTCAGCCAGGCATAGAGGGTCGGGTCGGTCAGTCACCCCTGCTGTGTGAGAGAGGTGTACGGGAATGTATGTGTGTCACATCTCCCTGTCTATAGGGGCTAGGTGTGTGTGTGTCACCCCTCCCTGTGTGAACCCTAAAGCCTTAAAGATAAGAAGGTAAATAAAAAGAATCCAACTATGTAGTATTTCTTTTTAACCGGCTCAGTCAACTTGATGTTAATTTGAACGTTTGTGCTGCATAGTTCGGGTTGATTGCTGTTGAACTGACTTGAATATGAGTAATTTTACCAGGTGTCCCGTATTTGGCATAGGGAAATATGGGCACCCTAGGTCAAGATAACAAGAGTTACAACTACAGCTTGCCTTGTCTACACTAGGATCTTATGTTAGCTAACATACTAAAACCCCACCCTTTGTCATAGTGTAGACATAGCCTAAGAAGGCAAAAGATTCTTAACACGTACTAGGGTTTACTTTGACCAGCTAATGTGTGTTAAAACTACAACTTGCCTTGTCTACACTAAGTTTTTTAACATGTTAGTTACCAAGTGTTAAAAACACACCCATTTTTAGCAACCATGTCGAACAGCTGAAGTGAACATGTATCTTCAGTTCTGTGAATGACTACGTTATTCAGGTTCTGAACTGCATACGCTGAGAATAAGCCTGCTTGAGGGTATATTCTGCTATACCAGTGCAGCACTGGCATACAATACTCATTAAAAAGGGAAGGTTTTAAAGCCCTAGTTCCTGTGGGTTTAAGACATGGGGTTTATTTTTAATTCGATCTGTAGTTTTTGCGTAAGTTCATGAAATTTCAGTGTTGAGTGTTCAAATTTACTGAAAATGTTATGTGGCAAGGAAAGAGGACAAAATGCCTAAGGCTGCTTATTAGAAGGATATGAGTCACTTGGTAATTTCACATTCTTCTATTGTATTATCCTATTTATGGTGCTGTTATGCACCAAGGTGTTCTATTCATCTGAATAAAATCAGTCAATGATTTTCATTTCTAAAGACTGAGTTTTAATTTGCTTAAAAACAATGAAACCACTAAAAGATCCACATAGAAACTAGTCAGTTCCAGAAGATGGATAGACCTGCAGGAAAGGGAATAAAATTGGGCTTGTGACCTCTTATGTTTCTTCATGATTTATAAAGAAAGCCTGACGTTTTTTCACCAATGAAGACAGGGAGGCAGTTTTAGACTATTAAAATGCAGTTCCTGTTGGGCCTCGGTGTATATTGTTAGATCACATACATAAATAGTGAGTGGGGTAGCATGGGACTTGTCTTCAGCCAGTGTTACCACCATCCTGTTTTGAACACAAGACAAATGCTGTGAGCCTATGTGTGGCTTGTTAGAAGGAGGGTGGCAAGCAGGTGGTTATGGATTGTTAAGATTCAAGGTCAATACTCCTCAGGAACAGCATATTCAGGCTATTATGGAGAGCCAAGTACAATGCACTCACAGTGAGTGTTTATCAATGTAAAGTTAACAACTTTCTGCTTGTGATACAGAACGTATGGGCTTTATCAGCACTGTTGTGGAGAATCCCTTCTGACTATAGAACTATTCCTTTGACTGTCCCCCCTCATCCTCCTCCTCCCCGCCCCGCAAGGTATTCAGCAGAGTGTATTTCTTTTCCCTCAGGCACTGTCTGTTTATTTGCACAGTAAGATGGGATGAATAGAACAAGCTAACAGGGTCGGCCCTTAGGGAAAAATGACACCCTGGGTGAACTTGCATTGTGGTGCCCCTACCCCCACTGCAAAGTTCCCTCTAAGCTGCATGGCCGCCTGTTAAGCTCTGCACACACTGGAGCTGCCAAGGAGAGGAGCCCCTCCCTCGGCCCTGAGCTGTTGCAGTGAGAGAGGCCTGGTGGAGAGTCCTCTCTCCCCACCGCAATCCTGGGACAGCCTGCACCCCCAAACCCCTCATCCCTGAGCCCTCTCCTGACCCTCGAACTCCTCATTCCCAGCCCCACCCCAGAGCTTTCACCCCCTGCACCCAGTCCTCTGCCCCAGCCCTGAGCCCCCTCCCACACCCCGAACCTCTCATCCCCAGCCCCACCTCAGAGCCCACACCCCTAGCTAGAGCCCTCATCCCCCCCAAAACCCCAACCCTCTGCCCCAACCCTGAGCCCCCTCCCACACCCCGAACCTCTCATCCCCAGCCCCACCCCAGAGCCCGCACCCCCAGCTAGAGCCCTCATCCCCCCAACCCTCTGCCCCAGCCCTGAGCCCCCTCCCACACCCTGAACCTCTCACCCCCCCCACCCCAACCCTCTGCCCCAGCCCTGAGCCCCCTCCCACACTCCAAACCCCTCGGCCCCACCCCCACCACATGAATTTTGTTATGTCCACCAGTATGAAGGTGATGTGTCACAAATTACCTCCATATTGGTGCACATAACAAAATTAATTCCGCACATGGACGTAATAAATTAGAGAGAACACTGCCCCACCCAGTGTCTCCCTGGGCTCCACCCCATTGCCCCCGGGGTCCCCCTCCCTCCCATTGCCCCGCGTTCCCTTATGCAGCTTTGCACCCCAGGCATGCCCTGCTCCTTGCCTCTTGACCACGCTGCCCTCCTGACCTCACCCCTAAGGTTGGCCTTGCTGTTGCTTTCCCACTCCTCTGCCTTGGGAACTCCCGACAGTCTCCTTCCAATAGCAGGTTCCCCAGGAAACAGCAGCAGCTGCTTCTGCTCCTGATTCAGCTAAGGAGCCGCCCCCCCCCCGCCCCACTACACACACACACTTCCTCTAAACCAGGGGTTCTCAAACTGTGGGTCGGGATCCCCAAGAGGGTTGCGACCTAGCTTCAATGGGGTCGCCAGGGCTGGCGTTAGACTTGCTGGGGGCCAAAGCTAAAGTCCGAGCCCCACCGCAGCTTTGGGGGGGAAGAGAAGGAAATGGGTATCCTCAGTCCCTGGCGCACCTTAGCACGTTCCCCCCTCCTCTCCCAGTCTGCGCGGCTCACAGGGCGCAGCAAAGGGGACTCTGCTCCCACCAGGCAGTAACCGCACCTCCCTTCCCCCACCCCCTGCAGCCAAGCAGGGAGGAGCGCGTGGCAGCCGGGGGTCACATCTGGAAACGGCACGGCTGGGCTGGGGGACGGAGCTGGCCACACGTGGACACGCTCCTTGCAGCCTGTCCCCAACCCCCTGACGCAAAGCTGGGAACCCCCTGCCCCGACACGGGAGAAGGAGATGACACCCCTCTCTCTCCATGATTACGTCACTTGTCTCCCAGCTGCCGGCCAGCCCCATGCTGGCAGCGAGCTTGGAGCGCGGCACTGAGCCATCACCCGCCAAAGGCGCCTGCCACAAGCAGTGGCCCATGAGGGGGTGCATAAGCCCCAACGCCAGCTGAGATTCCCATCTAGGCTAGCTCTGGCAAAGCCCTCAGGCGGCAGGGCTGGGGAGGGGGCTAAAGTTCAGACTATAGCGAATCCCTGCATGGTGTCTTGCACAAGAGGCCCGTTTGTGCCTCTCTGCCCCCCAAGTCAGTGCTTCCAGAGCTGGAGGTGGCGACGCCCCCTGCCCTCCTCGCTGTGCTGGCCAGCTCCAGGCGCTGCTGCCGAGCGGAAGTGCCCTGCGGCAGCACCGGCTGCCAATCAGTGGGGGAAGCCGCGGAGAGCACAGGGCAGGCACCGCAGCACTGCGCATGGAGGGATCTGGGCAGCAAAGGAGAGCCCGAGCCCCTGGATCACAGCGGCCTAGGCGGTTTCCCAGGTTGCCCACCCCAAAGGCCAGCCCTGCTAATAACACTGTCTTTTAGTGCCCCTGTTGGGAGGAGACATGCTTGTCTTCTGAATGTAGAAGTGATCCCATTGCAGCTCTTAAATTGGTAACGGGAGTGAACTTCTGACATTGTAAAACCACTGGAGGATTAAAACTCTCAGAACTTCTCTTGGAATGTGGTAGACTTAATTATTTTACCATGTGTTCCCTTGTTCCTGGTTCCCTGCAGAGCCCAGAGGAACATCCTACCTCCTACTCTGCATTGTCTAGGTTATTCCTGAGGGGCTGCTTCTCCAAACTGTAGCCACTACCTTTCTGGGTTAGAGGGCCTGTAGACAGCAGTGGCTATATGACACAATGTACTTTAGCATGTTTACAACATTGTCCCATATTTGGTATCAATGGGACTTGACCATGTTCTGATAGTGTCCTTGGACTGAGCAGGGCTATGGAATGACCCAGAGGCGCTGTTAACCTTGTCGCTAAAAGTCAGTGTGTGTAAATGCTCCATGCTTCCAGCCCCGCGAATGTTGACAAAGCCGCATTCACACTGCCACTTGTGTCTGCAAAACTTTTGTCTTTCGCTGCAGGAGGCTTTTTTAAGTACCGGTGAAAGACG
This sequence comes from Chelydra serpentina, assembly GCA_037349315.1. Taxonomy (NCBI): domain Eukaryota; kingdom Metazoa; phylum Chordata; order Testudines; family Chelydridae; genus Chelydra; species Chelydra serpentina. The sequence goes on along the minus strand of JBAIAC010000004.1, from coordinate 23,792,304 downwards.
ACAACTTTGCCGTGTAGACGTACCCTCAGGTGACAACATAGTTGCAGTGGTTCCCCAGACACTCTAGTGTAAATTGGTCCTAAACAGAATCTCATCACCACCACTCATTTGACACTCCCTCTTTCTAAAGCTGCGTATTCTGCTTTCAAAGCCCTGTTAATCCAGAAAGTAAGATATCAAAGCTTTACCATAAGGCTGGACAGAGAGATTGATCTCATTAGATAACTTAATCTTTGCCCCACATGTAACTGGTGAAATACCAGAGGGTGTAACGTTGAATGAGTGTTGGCTTTCAGAGATAACATGAGCAATAGGGAAACATTGAAGTTTTAATGCACTGGAAATAGTATTTGTACTTAGCAGATCAATACAGCATTTATATGCAAATGGATTTCAGTAACACATCACCCTGTTCTTTGAAGCTGCCTTCTTTGAATCAACATTCACTGCGCCTAGAATAAATTTTTGTTTAAACTGTGAAGGTGAACCTGTTTCCTTACATACAGTTGACACCACTCACAAACTAGAGGAAAACTTGCCTTCTGGTCCAGCTCTCTGAAATGGAAAAACGAGGAGGTGCAGTGCTGTCTGAAGGACTCTCAGGAGATACTGGCTGTTCTCTTTGCATGCCCCCGCCAGACCTTGGAAGAGCAGCCTCTCAATAAGCCAGTGTGTCACACCAAGGGTGTTTTGTCACGGTTCTTTCATTGACCGTATTGCCACAGTACCTGACGGCCATAAGTGCAGAGGATTCTAATGCCCTGATTAAACTACTGATTTTAACCCAGCTTGTACCAGGTTAGGACTTGGTTGGTAACCATGGCAACCAACTGTGTTTCGCCCTTGCCAGAGGCCAAGCTAGAACCGGATTGTCTTCCTATAACAAGTTCATAAGTGTAACTTTATTGTGTGGACAGGACTCTGTCCGGTGGCTGGCTGACCTTCCTCCTAGGTCTGTGTTCTCAGATGTCCAGAGTGCAGTGCCCCACATGCACTGATACCACAGTGTGCATGTCCTCCAGACACACTATTACATGCTGAAGCAGGGTGGATAGCGGCTAAGATTTTTCCAGAATACAACTGATACATAGCTGTACTAGCAAATTACAGGTGTCACCCCTTAAATGCAGGAGTTTTGATGTGGCTGTACATGTGTCTAACAGAGTTTGTTTGGTTTACAGTACAAAAAGGAAGGACAAAACGTAACCAGTTACTGCCACGAGACCTTGCCAGGATGGGTGCATGACGTGCTAGGCCATAATTGGGCATGTTTTGTAGGACATAAAATTTCGCCCTCTCTCTCCAGCATTCATGTGAACCAGCTCCCTCATCAGAAACCAAGGGAAAGGTGAGTGCACACTGTGACAGGTTGGGGCCACAGAGACCTGCTTGGTGCTGCCACCTGGTGTGCCAAGGCTACTTCTGCCCCTGCTTCCAGGCCTTTTCCAGCTTGGGACTCCGGAATCCTGTCTGTTTTGAGCCAGATTCCACTGATCTGCTGCAAACACAGACCCAGGTCCGAACCAAGTCCACTCACCACTGTAAGGCCCCTGGAAGCGCTCTTGCCTTTGACACCCAGCTGCTCAACTCCAAGGAGGTTCAAACCCTTAATACATCCGTTTTACCCTGCATAAGGCTTATACAGGGTAAACTCATAAATAGTTCGCCTTCTATTTCAAAGATAGAAAGATATGCACAACTGTTCGCTTTCCCCAGGTACCAACTCGTACTCAAGGAAACTTAATAAGTAAAAAGTGATTTTAATAAGTACAGAAAATAGGATTTAAGTGAGTTCAAGTAGTGACAGACAGAACAAAGTGAATTACTAAATAAAATAAAATAGAACACGCAGTTCTATGTCTAATCACCCTGTGTACAGATAAAAACCTCACTAGGTCCAGTAAACAGGCTATCTTCCTTCTAGCCTGGGTCCAGCAATCACTCACCCCCCTAATGTCTTTGTCCTTTGTTCAGTCTCTTTCAGGTCTCCTTGGGGGGTGGAGAGCTTCTTTCTTTAGCCAGCTGAAGACAAAATGGAAGGGTCTCCCCTGGGCTTTTATAGTCTTTTTCCCCTCCCTGTGTAACATCCTGTTACCATGGAGTTTTGGGATCACATGGGCAAGTCACCTGTCCATGCACCCTTCGGCAACCAGCCTAACCAGTTGCATTCCAGACCCGGCCCCAATGTGGATTGGGGTCTGCAACGTCTTTTGTCTGTTAAGTGCTCGTACTTAGGCAAATTCTTTGCTCCAAAGATGATCCCATGCACTTACAAAGGCTATGTACAAAACCAGCAAATATAAAACCAATCTTCATAACTCCAACTACAACAATGATACATACATACAAACAGGAGGAATAAATTCAGTAGGTCATAACTTTCACAGAGATATGTTACATGGCACATGTAGCATAAAACATATTCTAGTTACATATATACATTTATAAGCATCTCCCCATAAAGTTTTATGGGGAACACCGTCACACACACAGTTAATGGAGAATGACTTTTTATTTTGAAATACGGTGACATCAGCAGTCATGCTTGAAGTTCCAGACTTAAATGTGTGGACTGACTCCGGGGCAAGATACAAAGCTATAGTATCACAGCAAGTTTGTGGTCCAAATGAAACTAAATTCCTTAGGCCTGGGGGAAGCAAATAGTGGCGATGGGGCAGGTTAGTGGATAGGCTTTCCATTTTCTTCAGATACGGCACGCTGTCTTTAAGCTCAACTGTAATCACAGCCAAAATGGAAAGCTACATTTAATCTGTTTTATCTGGAGATGTTTGTAAACTTCCTGGACTAAAAATGCAGAATCTGTAGCAATAAGGATGTCTATTCCCGATTATTCCCGATTAAGTGTTGTCTGATGCCGGCCACTCATTTCCAGCTGCTAACAGCTAAATGGTGAATATCCTTACTTTTCAACGTAAGAAATTTCTGTGGTCGCTGGATATTATTCAGTCATGAATCCAAATGGAAGGAGAGATGGTCTTAGTCAAACTTTGGATTGAGATTTGATCCACAGCCTGAAAAAGCTGGAGAACTTCTGTCTAAATAACCTGGTGTGCTTGTCCAGTTGGCTCTCTCAAACTTTGACCCTTAATCTAGCATCAACCCAGTTCTAATAGAATAGAAGGATTTAGGCTGAGGATCTAAAGCACTGGGTGTGGGAATTTGAAAGAAGAAGGTTAGGAAGCGGCATCTCTGCATTCAGAAAATCCAGGGAATAGAGGAAAAATTCTGAATTTAAATCTTAAATCCAAATAATCCCTTTCAGGCAAATGGTCCCATGTATGTCCTCTTTAAACTAACGGGAGTACTTAAGGTAAAAGGGGAGAAATGACTGGCTTGATATTTGTTTCTCCCCCGCTCCACAGGGCAAGTCTATGCTTAAAACGCTGCTTCGGCCCAGCTCCGCTGCTGTAGTGCTTTAATGAAGACAGTAAAACAACTGGAGAGAGTTCTCCTGTCGGCATAGTTAATCTACCTCCCCAGCAAGTGGTAGCTATGTCTGCAGGAGTGCTGTCTACACCAGAGGCAAGGAGTCACTATAACGACAATGCTCGGGGGGTGGATTTTTTCACACCCCTGAGCAATGTAAGTTATGCCAATATAGGTCCTTAGAGTAGACTATACCTCAGTATTACAGCTGGCTTACAAGAGCCTGCTCCTAACCGAGTGGCAAAGTGTTAAGTTGTCTAATCACAGCAGTTGTGTGAATAGTGAGTAGTCTTCAGGCCAAACTTTTATCTTACTGTACTATTCCTGATTGTCTGCAGGTTTTCAAGGAGGCCTTATGTACACAACTTTGACTTTGTGGAAGCTATCAATACTGTTCAGAAATCCTGGACAGCAACAGCATACAAGGAATATGAAAGCCTCTCCCTGGAAGAACTAACTAGAAGAGCTGGAGGTCTCAAGTCCAGAGCTCCGAGGTATTAAAGTTTTCTTACTTAGGTCACTCACGAGGCCTGCTCATGAGAATCATTCTCTGAGTTCTTTGGAGCTGTGCTGATTATCATCAGCTATGGATCTGGCTCCCAGTTCAGATTATATATAAGATACTGTGGAATCCAGATGTATTCAACCCCCTTGCTGTATGATTGAGTGCCAGCATATTTGCCTGTTTGAGTCCTGATGATCCAAACATATCTGGCTGTCTTGCAATCACTTCTGATGAATGGAGTTTTCGCTGTTTGATCCAGTCCTGAAATTACCTCAGAATATCCAGATTAAGGGAAGAGGTGATGACATGGGTGTAGAATGGGAATTTTAGAATTAACCATCCACGGGAAATTTAGAATGTTAGCCATCCATCACTCAGGTTGCGCCCACACACAGCCATGGCAGGCAGGTAGGTGTTTTTATCCTTTAAATAAAGTTAATTAGGGAGTTCATAACCTTCAGTCCAAAAACAGCCATAGGCAATCATGGCCGAAACACAGACAATGCAGATTTTCAGAAGTTCTCTGTCACTATATCAAATTGCCCATCCCAGTGTCTCGTTCTATAGATAACTTGGGGAGAATGCTGGCCTATATTTTATACATAGAATAAGGCACACACCTAGGTCTCTGGCATTCCATCTCAGGCAGCAGGGGGTTGTGTAGGCACATCGTAACCTGATTTCAGTGCAGTCTGACCAAACTTGTAACTGGTAGTAGAAATTGTTTTTCCTTTGAAATTTCCCGTTGTGTAGCTGTTCCCTTTAGTACATTAGCAAGAAGGACAGTAAAGCTACCTTCCTATCCCCTATGCCTAACATTGCTTTGCAGTGTTGTAGCTTTGCAGATGTCTTTTTTCACGCTCAGATGGTTGACTCTCATGGTGTTGAGTCATATCCTGAAGTAGGAGGGGGCTGTAGGGAAGAAATATTGTTCATACTTTTCCCCCAAACTTCACTGTACTATAGCAGTCAAGTGTGCAGGTAGAATTTGAAATCTCTCTCTCTTTTGCTACTCTGATTATGGAGAACTCCAAATATTTGCCCTGTGCATGCAGATAATGTTGGGGCTTTCCGATACGTTGGTAAGTTTATGCGTTGTCACCGTGAAGACAGTCACGTGCCCTCACAATCACAGAAAAAGAGCACTAGGTACAGATACATACACATTAGACCCTCCATCGTCGGCGTGTAATGTTAGGTCTCTGTAATGCACTTCGAGCAGCCCTTGTTGGGCTGGTCTCTCCGGTCTGCTGTGAGTAGGAGTGAGCCTGATGCTTGTCACAAGAACTTGACTTTTAAAGTGAGTGGAATGCACTTAACGGTGCAATCGTTTTGGCTTGTCTGCACTATGAATGTCCGGCAGCAACGGGTGCAGGTGAGGACAGTTTAGCTGCAAGCGTTGACAGGGACAGTCAGCATTCAGCACCACTTCAGTAGCTGAGGAGAACGTCGGCTTCAAATGGCTGTCTCCAGGCATGCTGTAACCATGATCATCAGCAGCATGGCTGAACACTTTGTCCTTGTCAGCACTTGCAGTTAAACTGTGTTCACCTCTGACTGATGCACAGTGACAGTAATTGGTGATTTTGTGTGGTTTCAAGAAACCCTGTGTATTCTTAATGAAATTCTGTTGATAGCACAGATATTCAGTAGCTGTTCAAAGTCTGTTGTAAGGCTGTCATCCTTGATGAGATTGTGGTATTAGTTCAGCGCTTCAAAACAAAAACAAACTTTTGGACTGATTTAAGTGCCCTAACCAGCCGATTGTTACGGCATAAATAAGCCCTTATCTGCTCCAGCAGGGACCGTGACTATTTTCTCCTTGCCATATTCCATCCCACTGAAGCTAAGCAATAAAGACTCACTTGTGAGACTTGACACCCATTCAGTGTGCATGGAGGGGGTTGCTAGCTCTAGATACTGTTAGGTGGATTAACACATGGGCCCCGGCCAATTTGGGGGCAAACTGTGGCACCGCCCTCTGCTCATCCTCTTCCCCCCTGTGGCCCCGCCTCCTCGCCAGGCTGGAAGCTGGAACCGGGCCAGAGCCGCCCAGGGAGCCCTGAACCTTTCGCTTGCCCTGGGCGGAGGGCTGGGGGGCCCAAGAGCAGCCCCCCAGCCTGTGTCCCTGCCCCCCTGGGGTGCACTGCCCAGGACAGGTGGAGGGTTTGCGGTGGGGTTCACCAGAACCGGGGGGGCCAAGGGAGCTATGCCCTCCCACTTTTTAACAAACTGCCTTAAAGGTGGGCGAGAACAGGGAGCGCCGTATCATCAGCGCTGGCCCCTGCTCAGCCAGGGCCAGTTCTGTGTGTGGCTGCAGCTCTCCGCCCCGGCTCTGCAGGTGGCAGATGACGCCAATTCTGGACAGAGGGAGCCCGGCTTGAGCGGGGGGTTGGGTTGCAGTGTTGTGAGACAGGCAGTGGATGGATGTAGTTTGGGGGGGGCATTGATCTCCAAAACGGGTGAGGCGTGGAGGGGTGTTCAAGGGGTCATGTGCCATTGCCCTCTCCCCCCCGCCCCCCCGAATTCTCCAGCCCTGAGTTGGTTTGCTCTGCCTTTAATTAAAAACAAAACAAAACCTGAAGTAAATGGGGGAGCACACCCCAAAAAAAGCCTAAATTCTGCTTGGGGGGAGGGTGGAAATGGGGAAAGGGAGGGGGGGTGGGAGAGAAGGGGATGAGAGGTTGGGGGAGGGAGAGGGTGGGGCAATGGTGAGAGGAAGGGATGGGATGGGGAAGAGGCAGTGGGGAAGAAGGATGCGATAGGGCGGGGGGAAGGGGGATGGGGTGGGGAGAGGAAGTGGGAGAGGGAAGAGAAGAAGGAGGATGAGGTGGGGAGAGGGGATAGGGTAAGGGGAAGAGAAGGGGGAAGGGGCAGGGCGGTGGGGAGAGGCACTTTGCGTCTGAATTGCCTGAGTGGCCACAGCTCCTGCACTCAGGTCACTGCAGCACCTTTTACAAAAGTTTCATCACCCTTGGGCTCCCCACAGTGACCTGGGCCCTGGGCAGCTGCAGCAGCACGAACCACAGCCCAGCAGGGCCTCAGGGGAGAGGAGGAGTAGGGGGCGGGGGTCCATGGCAATAGGGGTTGTGGGGGGCCCAAAAGTTCTTTGTCCCCATTAAATCTTAATCTGCCTCTGCTGTTAGGAAATAGTCTGTGGAAGCAAAATTGCTAGAGGTGTCAGTTCCTCTTGCAATCTCTTTTCCTCTGTCTAGACAAAGTGATAGTATGTTAATGTCAAATGTATGTTCTTGTGTTTTAGACCAAAGCCTGCACCTCTAACGCCCGAATTAGTCAAAAAAGCTTCAGGTTTGCCAGAATCCTGGGACTGGAGGAACATTAATGGTGTCAACTATGTCACTCCTGTACGAAACCAAGGTACGAGGTTTTTCATAATCCCCATAATGAGACTGTCTGCAAAGAGTACCTCGTACTTAATCTATTACATGTCAGTATCACGAAAGATCTGAATTTGCTTTGCTGTGTGGTCCCCTGCGATAGGCAGTAGAACACACCTGATATACAAACCCTTTACTAAGTCTTGGAAAAGTTTTGTCTCTTAATACTTCCTGCCGAAGTAGAAGACTACTTCCTGTCAGACCATCTGGTTCAGTACAGGAGTGAAAGTCAATTACATGGCTCTCTGTATGGAGATCGCTAGCAACTTCTGTTTGTCCAAACTGTCATCATGATGAATTTCTGCCCACCACAATCTCAGAACTGATACAGTGCAAGTTCAGTTATTAATTTTTCTGCTAATTGCTGCTGACAGCATATTATCATACAATTTTAACCAATAATCCCTTGAAGGATTGTTTATACCCTCCTCAAATCTCATTACTTAAATCATTTTAGGAATAATTAGTTACATGACTGATCTGTTACAGAAATAGGTGTCTGTTTATGCTTTGAAAAGCATAGACACTGGTAAAGGTCTGATACCCCCCATAAACAATATGCAACCACTGTAAAGCCTTCTCCTCACTCCTGCACTAATATAGTTCTTCCTTCTTAGCTAGATTTAAGGGTTCAGTCTTACTATTATTTATTTGTAGTGGTTCAAAATCTCCTCTTGAGGCAAATGGAATGGAGTGCTGCTATATAATGAAGTTGTTTCCTTAAAATCATTGGTCCCTTTCCAATTCATGAGGGGTGTGTGTGTGTGTGTGTGTGTGTACGTGTGTTTACTGAAGAATTCCTAACAGGATTTTTTTGAGGGGGCGGGGCGGGGAGGGAAGAAGGAGGAGGATGGGGAGGTTGCTAGAATGTGAGAGAGCTGGTTCACAATCTGATCTGTTGCTGAATGATGATAGGATAAAATATCAGGGATTATCCACAGCTAACCCATGTAAAGACCTATGCTTCCTTCATATCTTCCATTCACTTGAGAAATGTGGTATCATCCCTTCTTCATTCAGTGGGTAACAAGATCTAAGGCTTCCTCTTCCTGGTGCAGCATTGTAAACATGTTCTCAGTATGAGGAATCTTGCTTTGCTGTTTTCAGGAATGGGAGTTGCCTAAACCCCCTCGTATTGTGTTGAGAAAGCACCTCCAACACGTAAAGGAATTCAGGTGGACTGTGTTTGCATGTCACATTCAGCCAGAAATAAGCATCTTTGGTATGATAAAGAGCCAAAAAGACAACATTATTAATATGCGTAGTGCTGACATATCAAATAACCATCTTCCTTACAATAATGAGCTATTGTAGATTTGCAGAGGCATCAGACATCAATGGCTGTAAACAGCTATTAGTAAAACAATGGCACGATATTAAGATTTAGTTGCTGAAAGTTTGAAAATGCACTGAAGACTAACAGAACCATGAGCAATAAGAAGCATGTTTTTTCAAACAGCCAATCATGCTAGGCAATCTTGCACATGCTAAGCTGTTGAGACTGCTGCATTCACTGAAAGATCATGCTTTCTTCATCTGTTGACCATTAGAACCATGTGACCGCTACTGTTGTCCCAAATGGACAAGAATTTCATACAAAAGTGTACTCTTTGAAGATAATCCTTCAAAATTGCAGAGGCAGGCCTCCAGCCACAGTTTTCTTTGTTTGTAATCTTCGTTTATATCTGTGATAGCACATCAGCATTCCCCAGTATAGTCAGTCACCTTTTTTTAGGTAACCTCCTTTACTTACTATTCAGTACGGTAACTGAATTACCGTACCCTTTAATGCCAGCTAACACTTTAAGAGATAAAAGCCTGATGTACACTACAGACTTAGGTTGATATAAGGCAGCTTACATCGACCTAGTTATGTCAGAGTCTACACCACAGCCTACAACACAGTCTAGCCTCTGATGTAAGTGCTCTATTACACTGACATCATAACTCCACCTCCACTTATGTCAGTGTAGACACTGTTACTTACGTTGGCTGTCATTCTTGTCAATTTCATAGCTTCCTGCTGGAGCCGTGATACTGACAAGAAAGGCTGGTAGACTCCTTGCTGTGAACCTGGCATCCGGCTCACAGCTCAAGTTGTCACCCCCGGGGTAGGTGAGGGGCCCCAGCTGCCCCTGGGTTCTGGGAGGCAGAGCTCCCCTTCAGGAGCGGGGAGCCGAGAGCTGAGGAGTGGGGGCAGCTGGGCTCCCTGCGGGCTGCAGGAAGCCCAGGCTCTCAGCCCCCCACACTGCCCCTCTTAAGTCGGGGAAGCACTCCTGGCGAGGACACGCACCACTGACAGAAGGAGGGTAGTGAACCATAGCAGGTAATTACTGCAGCGGCTGTAAGTCGACCTAACGTAGCTCGACTTAAGTTTGTAATGTAGACATGCCCAAAGCTCAGTTTGAAACTAGAAGCAAACAGAACAAAGAACTCTTAATACAAATTAAGCTTCAATAAAATCACTGCCCCAGGAACTCCCCCTTCCCATGCTTTACATATCTTCTGCAGAAGAGATTAGTCCGAGAGGATGCATTGCTGTCAGTTTCTACTATGGGGAAATATTGTTGGGGAATAACATCACAGTAACCAATTTAGCCCGGAGAGCTAGGATTCTCAGTAAATCGCAGTTCTGGCTCCTGTAATCTTCCTCTCAAACCAGAGTAGGTGGAAAAACATAGTGACCTATTGATTCCTCACCTTCTAAAGGCGTTTTATGCCCTTTAATCATTTTTCATCATTTAATGATGCTTTTGCCACAGACTGAGTGGAATCTAATGCAGTTAAGTCTGTGATTGACTTGGAATTGAATTTGTGGGGAGCATCCAACATGCAACAATTCCAGCAGTTGTCTCTGATCTCCACTGATATTCCATTTCTGTGTGGGTGCCATTTAGGAGCTTCCCAGAATGTACTGCTGCAGTTAATAGGGGAGAATGTTTTTTAAAAAAAAAAGTTACTTCCAGGACAATGATTACATGAATGGATTCTTATGTATCTTTGCAAATGAGACCTGGCCTGCTGTGGCTTGGCCAATCAGCAAACGATAGTCTGGTTGTGTAAGAATGGGTGTCACCTTTCACCACTTTGAACATGAATGCTCTTTGCCCAGCAGTGTGATCAGAGAGCAACTTCCACCCCCTCCTCTTCAGAGATGCATCCAACATCTTAATGTTGAAAAATGGTACAATTTCATAAAGTCCTGCTTTTATAATAGCCCTGCTTGTTGCCCTCCCACACGCAGTTTGAGACATGAGGTAGTTTGTTTCTGTATTCTCAAAGCCTCATTCCTTTTTTAAGCTTTGCAGTATTTTCCTTTGTAGTGGGCAAGTCAATTGGGGCCCTCGGTGAGGGGCGATAGTCAGAATAAGACCTCAGCTAAGCAACTCCCCCTCTGCAGGGAGTCTACTTTACTTTCAAACTTTCTCCTACATCACAGAAAACACAGAGAGGGGGCGTAGGAGCTAAAACTAAAAGGCAATACTAAATTTTGATGTAAAATATTATGCTAAGTGATTTATCTTGTTGCCTGACACCAGAGGACAACTACTCTGAAAAGCCACAGTATGGCTGCATGCTGCTTGAGAGAATCACGAAATTCACAATATTAAACCTCACACTTACATTGCCAGACTCTAAAACAAGCCATTATTTTAGAAGCAGCAGTATAAGTATTGTGGTGCAGTGAGAAACTACGGCTCTAAATACACTAACGTGCTGAGGATATCTAGAATAGTATGTCCAGAGTTCAGTTGACACAGGTCACAGGACACCTTATAGGAGGGCTTCAGAAAGAGCAGCCTCAAAGAGTTGGTTATGAGCATCCTCTGCACCATGCTAACAAATATCCTTTATATGACCGTTCGGATGCAACAGCTTTGCAATTATGCAGCTTTTAAAACTAGACAATTAAAAAGTTAAACTTAAAATTTTTAATAAGAGAGACTGTGTTAAAAAAAATTCTCTGTCTTGCTGCTTCCTCTTAGGAGACATCAAACCTGCTTTATGACCACAGCTGATCCTTAAAGGGATTTCTAAATACTGACTTCAGTGGGACTATTTTTATGCTTACAGTTAAGCATATTTAAATAGCTTTCTTGAACTGGAGCCTAACTTTTGGTCAAACTGAAGACAATCGCAAAGCAGGGTTGACTGGATTCAACCGCCTGTGCAATCTAAGGGTCGCCTCCTTTTACAGCACCCTGGTCTTGTTTAGTTTACTGATGTTTTGTATTTTCTTCCCAGCATCATGTGGCAGCTGCTACGCATTTGCTTCCATGGGCATGTTGGAGGCAAGAATTCGTATCCGCACTAACAATTCTCAGACACCAATCTTCAGTCCTCAACAGGTTGTGTCCTGCAGCCAGTATTCTCAAGGTGAGTGGACTGGAGATGTTCCCCTGGTATTGAGGAAATGGGGGAGGAACACCACCCCGAGGATTTTGTCACCACAGGAAAGGAAGGATTGACGGTCTCTTCTAATTGATTGGCAACCATTTGTGTAAGCCTGTCTGTGATCTTGGGGTGGGAAGCTCATTTGCTGTGAAATAGCAGCTTCAGAAAGCCAAGACATGACTAATTCTTGAGTGTCACATGCTTAGGACTACATTTTATGGTAGCTGACTTCTGTGACTCCATCATAGTGATCCAGATTTCATTCCAGGGCCATTAAAGTCCATTTTGCTGTGTGCATGGGAATGTTGTATTGGAGTTGAACCACCAGTGATTTGCTTAACACTAGCTAGTGGTCTGTGGAGATTGGCTGCTCATTTGGTGTCTGCTGTCCTACTTTTCCAGCTGCTTGTGCAGGCATCCAGGCGCTTCATTGTAAACAGCCTTGGATGGCTGCAAAAAGGAGCTGGAAACAAGGAAAAGGAACTTGTCTAGGGGAATGTGCTGTGCTGGAGAAGGATCTGGAGCTGTAATCCACCTGCAGGGGAGAGGGAATGTCTGGGGGGTGGGGGGGGGCAGAGGAGATTGGAATTGGGCAGTGTGCCCTGGGGAGAAGGCCACCAGGCTGGGTAGCACATCTAGGGAGAAGGGAAATATCCTGAAGCGTGTACAGAGGGAGGAAGAACAGATGGGGGCGGGGAGAGGCAAAGGAAGAACAAACAGCAGCAGACCATGCGATTCACTTTTGGGAAAAAGGACACCATCCCCATGGTATATGACAGCTACAATACAGATGTTTTTTTACTGGTATTATGTTTCAATGTAAGGAATTGCTGTGGTTACCATGGGGATGTCATATGGTCACAAATGGCTGAGGAGATGGCTTTTGCAGTAGGAAAGAGGGAGTTAAGTGGTCCACCCTGTGAGTCAGCTTGAGAGCCCCTGCTCCAGGAGTTGAATGTTAGCCATTGTTTCCTCTTGATCTTAGGGGAGAGATAAGAGTGGTTCTTTTTTAATTGTAATCTGCATTAGCCATGCTCAGTCTCATACAATATATTGGGGATAATAAAGACTTGTGGTGATTTTTAAAACAATGAACTCGCAAAATTGCAACTTCCTCTCCTATCCCAAAAAGATCTTCTGCAAGAAATAATCAGTTCTTTTCTGACTGTTTCAGGTTGTGATGGCGGATTCCCCTACCTCATTGCTGGGAAATACGTCCAAGATTTTGGTGTGGTGGAGGAAGAGTGTTTCCCTTACACAGCCACGGATTCTCCATGCACTCCGAAGCGGAACTGTTACCACTACTATGCCTCTGAGTACCACTACGTTGGAGGGTTTTATGGAGGCTGCAATGAAGCCCTGATGAAGCTTGAACTTGTCATATATGGGCCAATGGCTGTTGCTTTTGAAGTTTATAGTGATTTCATGCTCTATGGAGGAGGAATCTACCATCACACTGGGCTGCAGGATGAGTTCAACCCCTTTGAGTTGACCAATCATGCTGTGTTGCTCGTGGGGTATGGCAAAGATCCAGATACTGGTGAAAAGTTCTGGATAGTGAAAAACAGCTGGGGAAGCTCCTGGGGAGAAAATGGTTACTTCAGAATCCGCCGGGGCACCGATGAATGTGCAATTGAAAGTATAGCAGTGTCCGCAACTCCTGTCCCAAAATTATAAAGCAAAACTCCTTTACCCCAGTGCCTCATTTCTGAGAAGCAAATTTCTCAGCCACAAGAATGTATTGATTATATTATGTACTTGGAAAATTTTATAGCAGTGTTTTAAAGCTTAAAAATGAGCTTTAATGAGATTTTTCTGAATCAAGTAAGCAGTTTTCACTCTCTACCACAGAGGACACTTCAAAATTCTATTCTTTGTTTATGATGCACAAAGATACACTTCCTGTGTATAGAGGCTGGCAGTAAATTCTCTAAGAAAGCAATTGCCGTTAGATTAACAATAAGTGGTAGTTATTCATCATTGTATAAAGCCCCAATATTTTTTTTTCCCTTGGACAATCTTAAAACTAGATCTCAGAAGGAAATGATTGTTACAATAATCTATAATTACTCAAAGGGACACTTTTTAAAGTATTGTGCCTTACTCCTGGGAAATCAGGGAATCATTGCCTTTAAAAATTGGACATATTAAGTGTGCATCAGAGGATGATTATACTGTGACTAAAGGGAAACTTTAAAGCTTTAAGTGTTTGCCAAACGTGCAAGCAAAATGTCAGATGTCAAACTCTCTGAACTTCAAAGTTCGTTTTACATATTGGCCTTTTACTGCATTTATGTGGCATTTTTTTAAGTTCTTGTTTTTATGAATGTCATTTGAATTCAATTCCAAGCTGATCCTCAATAAAAATCTGACTCTATTGCTGTGGGAGTTGTTCCCTGCTGAAGTTGATGCCTTTTTATTGCTATGACCTAAACCAACAGCTTCAAAATTGAGAAGGGATATTCAGGTATTTTAGCATAAGGAAGATTTTGGGATGGGTGGGGGAGGGGAATTATAAATCATTTGGCCTCCAGCCAATTCTGTTCTGTATCGGGTCTTATACTGCGTGGTGTTGCTCTTTAATGCAAGTGCAAGCAGAGTCTTTGTACAGCGCCTAGCACAGTGCAGTCCCAGTCCATGATTAGAGCTTCTTGGTGGTATGGCAGTATTAATAATAATCTGTGCATGGATGTAAATAAGACTGTCAGCTGTAATCCTCTACACCGAGATGTAATACCTCAAGCCCCATATGTATCTGCTCCCTTATTTCCATGTCCGTATGTAGGTAAAAAAAGGAATGGCGAACAGGCCTGACTGAAAAGATGTGAGCATAGAGAGTCCTCCTCTGCAGCGGGGAGATGTCACATAGCTTCCTCCTGCAACCAGACAGGAATAATGTGGCAGATGCATAGCAGGGCCCTTATTAATGCAGGATTGTCCTCCATTCTGTGTCCTTACCTGGCTCAGACTTTTTACCAGGTATACAACAGCATAGGCGCCGACTCCGTGGGTGCTCAGGGGCTGGAGCACCCACGGGGAAAAATTGATGGGTGCTGAGCATCCACCGGCAGCTCCCCGCCGGCCTCCCCACCCGCGCCCAACTCACCTGGGAGGCGCCTCCCACCGAAAAGCCGCGGCAAAAAGCCAAAAAGCCGCAGCTTTTTTTAGCCCAGCCAGCCGCCTCTCAGCTGTGTGGCGGGTGGCGGGGGGGCAGCGGGGAAAAGCGCCGAAGGGAGGTGCGGCGTGAGACGGCCGCAGCCCAGGCGGGCAGAGCGAGGTCACACAACTGGCCAGGCCGAGGCAGCGGGGCCGGCAGTTGCCCCACGTCCCATCCCGCCCCCGGCCGGGAGCCCAGCCCCGGCTGCTCCGGATGTGATCGCTGGCCGGGCGGGGGGAGAGCACTGCCCCCTGCCTGCGCAGCACCTAGCGCGGCCTGCAGAGCCCGGCCCGCATGAGGAGCGGCCAGCGCCAGCCGAGGGCAAGCGGGGGCCACCTCCTGGCCCAGGCCGGCCTGGCCCTGGCCCTGCCGCGCGGCGCCACCCTCAGCTGTGACAGTGAGTAAAAGCCGCCAGAGCCGGCGTACGAGGCAGGGCCAGCAGCAAACTGCCCCGCGGCCTAACACAGTGTCCGATGTCGCCCTCCGGCTCCGCTGGGTCTCAGGACGCTCCGTGTCCTGGGGCAGTGGGACGGGGCTGCTGGGAGGAGATGGGCAGCTGCTGGAAATACAGTAGTTCCACTTCGTCCTGCATCTGGAGCCCCGCATCCCCCCATTACTCAGGAGACGGTGGGAGCGTCAGCTTCCCTCACCCCTAGAGGGGCAACCCAGCCCCACGAACAGCATCTGCCATAACGCTGGGAAACGCTGACTGGACAGAACGGTCCCCTGGCTGCAGACGGGGGGAGGGAGACCAGATCTCGTCCAGACAGGGAACAATGGACCGTGGAGGGCCTCATATAACTCTGGGCTGAGTCCACCCAACTTGGTGTTGCCCCCAGTCACTGCAGGCCTCCCGGAAGGTGAGTTGGGTGCGGATGGGGGGGCCGGTGGGGAGCTGCCGGTGGGTACTCAGCACCGACCAATTTTTCCCCTGGGGAGGAGGTGGGGATTTGGGAAAGGGGCGGGGTTTGGGGAAGGGGCGGGGCCATGGGTGGAGTTGGGGCGGGGCCAGGGCGCGAGCACCCACCGGCGCCGATGAAAGTCGGCACCTATGTACAACAGTAAATCTGTGCTGTGCAGAATCACGCTCCTATCTAAAAAGACACTCTCTTCACAGTGCCTCTTTGTTTACTTGTATTACAATAGCGGCTAGAGGCCCCAACGCTCTTCACAAAGTCAGGATAAAATGGTCCCTGCCCAAAGGTTACAATCTAAATGAAGAGAAAGAGTGGAAGAAAGGAGCTATTGACCCCTCTTTACAGGTGGAGAACTGAGGTGCAGAGACTAAGTGCATACCTCTCAACAGTCCCTCAGTGCATAGGAATTCCCAGACTGGATCAGACCTGAGATCTGTCTAGTCTTCTCCAGTGGCCAACACGAGATGCTTCAGAGGAAGGTGGGAGCAGCCGCAAAATAAGGCAGATCCGGGATAATCTGCCCCCCGTTCAAATCTCATCCTAATCCCTAAAATTGACTGTAGCATCAGGGCTGTCTCAGAACCAGAATAGTCCAGAGGTCTTCCCTGATACCCCTGAGTCATCTGAGGCTGTGCTTCTACTTTCATTTCCTTCTTCCCTTATTCTTGCTCTCTTCTCCTCTTCCATCTTTGAGTCAACTTAATACAAGCAGACAAGCTGTCTGTAGATACTAGCTACCGGCCGCAGTCATCCATAGCCTGTTATTCTTCTATCATATTACAGATCCTTTAGTTTGCTACTGGGATCTAGTGTGACACTGAATAGCATTTTTCTGCTGTGGTAAAATCAGTATGCTTGCAGCACTCTCTCTCTTGTGCTTAACTATGGAGCTATTTAAATGCCCATTTTGTTTGCATATACAGAGGGCGTAACAGCTGGTATACTACAGCAATGCTGCTGACTGCCACTAGGCTGGCTGCCAGTCAAACCGTTTAACTTCAGGATACTCAGCAATCTTGTTGGCTTGTTCTTGTCCACTAAAGAACTGCAGTTTACAAGCATTCAACTCAATTACTGTAGCTTTGCAAAGGTGGCGTGTGTGCCCACATGAGCCACTGGGACTAGTTGTAACCATGGTGAATTTCTTTTTCCCAACACAGCCCTTCCTCAAGCTGTTGCAGTCAAAATTTTTCATTCTAACCTTTTCTGATGAAAACTGGTTTTCTCATCAAAATGGATATTTCCATGGGAAACGTCCAGTTCTGAAACTTCCATGCTTTTGTTGCAAAAACATTTTCTTTGTTTATACTCAGCTTTTTATTCTCAAACCCCCCAAAAAGCTTTAGTTTTTTTGATGAAAAACTAATTTTTCTTAATGAAAACGTTCCCATGAAAGTTTGACTAAAAACACATTTCATGATCTGCTCAGTTGCAGTACCTGTGCCTTATGGGTACATAAAACAACCTATTTAACAAGAAAAGCTTCATGGATGCAGGTACTATACATGATGAAACTAAACACGCATTAAATTAGAGACTGAAGTAGCTCCAAAGTATGTACATACCGAAAACAGTGCCCATCACAGGCCAGTTGCTGGAGTACTGTGCTCTTTTGTGAGGACCAACTGATTGGTGTAGGCAACATCAGGACTTTCACTCTACATTGGTACTGCATCTGTGCACAGTTGACCCAATTCAGGATATAACTTGCTCCAAGCAAATGGACTTGCAGTGTTGTGGACCACATTATAAACACCTGTGTGATTGTGAATGTGAGCTGTATATTCCAAGCGAAAAAAAGCCTGTTTTCAGTCTCATGCTCTGAGACCACTACACAACGGATAGTCATGATTTCATCCTTAGTAACACACTTTGAACATATTATATGTTCAAGGATTCCTGTTCTTTGGCTGTCATCACTGTGTCGCCAACTCTCAACGATAACTGGTGTTTTTCTTAAAGCCCTGAAGTCACGTGAATCAAACTCTTCCGGTAAGACAGTTGAATTTCAATGAAGGTCTGATGAAAAGCAGGCAAGGTTCCTTAGAAACCAGCTTGCCCAGCCAGCTCCTTAGCAACCCACTGGGCAGGCTGCAGGGAAATCTGGGCTTCCAAGATCCTGGCTTTTTGGCAGTCTGCAAGGCCTCTTAGTTATAGGCCTTGGGCCTTTGCAGTTCCCAGAGAACTTTGAAATTTTGGGGTTTTTGTTCCAAATCGTAACACAACCAAATTTCAAAATATTAAAATCCTCCATGAAACAGGATTACCTTTCTCCACAAGACTTCAGTGGTCATCTATTTACAAATGATCAAGTGGGACAAAGTGAAGGAAGAGTGGCATTCTGTCAGAAATGACATTGTCAGTGACCCGGAAACAGGTAACTTGGAAGCAAATGGTGATGGTTTGGAGCCCCCCCTTCTGGGATGCCACCTGACGTATTGGGGTTTAACTGAGCCTCTTCTGCTCAACTAGCCTGGGTTCCCTCTCCCTGCTTTGCTGAATTAGGCTCTCCGGCCTCTTGCAGCACACACATACAGGTAGGGCCACACCCCACTGCAGACACAGACTGAAGTCAGCTCTGTGTGAGAGGACTCCCCCAGCACTCACATGCACACCCCTTTTGGGAGATAAACCAAAAATAATACTGTCTTGCACTGTATAGAAAAATCTGCGCAAGCTCATAAAAATCTGCCCTCTTCCTCAATGTGAAGAAAGATGTGCATGACTTCCTGCCCCCCGTTAGAAATTACATAAACTGGATTCAATAATAAACAAAATAAGTTTATTAACTACAAAAGGTAGATTTATTTATTAACTACAAGAAGGGTTTCTACAAGTACGTTAGCAACAAGAAGAAGGTCAGGGAAAGTGTGGGCCTCTTACTAATGGGGGAGGCAACTTAGTGACAGAGCATGTGGAAAAAGCTAATGTATTCAATGTTTCTGTCTTTGCCTCTGTCTTCATGAACAAGGTCATCTTCCAGACTACTGCACTAGGCAGCACAGTCTGGGGAGGAGGTGACCAGCCCTCTGTGGAGAAAGAAGTGGGTCAGGACTGTTTAGAAAAGCTGGACAAGCACAAGTCCATGGGGCCAGATGCACTGCATCTGAGGGTGGTAAAGGAGTTGGCTAATGTGATTGTAGAGCCATTGGCCATTATTTTGAAAACTCATGGCGAGCAGGGGAGGTCCCTGATGACTGGAAAAGGGCTAATGTAGTCCCCATCTTTAAAAAAAGGGAAGGAGGAGGATCCGGAGAACTACAGGCCAGTCAGCCTCACCTCAGTCCCTGGAAAAATCATGGAGCAGGTCCTCAAGAAATCAATTTTGAAGCACTTAGAGGAGAGGAAAGTGATCAGGAACAATCAGCATGGATTCACCAAGGGCAAGTCATCCCTGACTAACCTAATTGCCTTCTGTGATGAGATAACTGGCTCTGTGGATGAGGGGAAAGCAGTGGATGTGTTATTCCTTGACTTTAGCAAAGCTTTTGATACAGTCTCCCACAGTATTCTTGCCAGCAAGTTAAAGAAGTATGGGCTGAATCAATGGACTATAAGGTGGATAGGAAGCTGGCTAGATCATCAGGCTCAACGGGTAGTGATCAATGGCTCCATGTCTAGTTGGCAGCCGATATCAAGTGGAGTGCCCCAAGGGTCGGTGCTGGGGCCGGTTTTGTTCAATATCTTCATTAATGATCTGGAGGATAGCGTGGATTGCACCCTCAGCAAGTTTTCAGATGACACTCAACTGGGAGGAGTGGTAGATATGCTGGAGGGTAGGGGTAGGATACAGAGGGATCCAGACAAATTAGAGGATTGGGCCAAAAGAAATCTGATGAGGTTCAACAAGGACAAGTGCAGAGTCCTGCACTTAGGATGGAAGAATCCCATGCACTGCTACAGACTAGGGACTGAGTGGCTAGGCAGTAGTTCTTCAGAAAAGGACCTAGGGGTTACAGTGGACAAGAAGCTCGATATGAGTCAACAGTGTGTCCTTGTTGTCAAGAAGGCTAACAGCATTTTGTATAAGTAGGAGCATTGCCAGCAGATTGAGGGACGTGATCATTCCCCTCTATTTGGCGTTTGTGAGGCCTCATCTGAAGTACTGTGTCCAGTTTTGGGTCCCACACTACAAGAAGGATGTGGGAAAATTTGAAAGAGTCCAGCGGAGGTCAACAAAAATGATTATGGGTTCTGGAGCACATGACTTATGAGGAGAGGCTGAGGGAACTGGGATTATTTAGTCTGCAGAAGAGAAGAATGAGGGGGGGGATTTGATAGCTGCTTTCAACTACCTGAAAGGGGGTTCCAAAGAAGATTGATCTAGACTGTTCTCAGTGGTAGCAGATGACAGAACAAGGAGTAATGGTCTCAAGTTGCAGTGGGGGGAGGTTTAGGTTGTATATTAGGAAAAACATTTTCACTAGGAGAGTGGTGAAACACTGGAATGGGTTACCTAGGGAGGTAGTGAAATCTCCTTCCTTAGAGATTTTTAAGGTCAGGCTTGACAAAGCCCTGCCTGGGGTGATTTGGTTGGGGTTGGTCCTGCTTTGAGCAGGGGGTTGGACTAGATGACCTCCTGAGGTCCCTTCCAACCCTGATATTCTATGATTCTGTGATGTAAGTGGTTAAAGGGATAGCAAACAGAACAAAGCAGATTACCTTAGTAAATAAACAAAAGATGCAAACTGAGCTCAACAGACTAGATAGGTAGGATACAAATTAGCAGATTCTCACCCTGAGTGATAAACAGGCTGGCAGATTCTTAAGGCACAAATAGTCAAGGTTTTCTTACACAGGCTAAAAATCCTTCCAGCCTGGGACCATCACTTCCCACAGTTCAGTCATTGTTCCTCAGCTGTTTTCAGGTATGTTGTTGTAGGGAGAGTGAGGTCCATCCATGTTGTCATTGTCCCTCTTTTATATCTTCCCCCCTTGCTGGAAAGTTTTGTGTGTGTGTGTGTGCGTGCTGTGACCTGGGTCACACAGTTCCAATTGTATAGAACTATCTGATCTGGGTCAAACAGTTCCCATTGTGTAGAGCTGTCTCTGAGAGGTTTCTATTGCACACAGTTCCTGGGGTGATCCTTCTCCTTGTGTGCATTTCTTCAATAAGCCACTAACATTGTAACATAGCACATTTGAAATACAGAGACATGGTCAATATTCCCAGCTCCAGATAAAAAATGATACATGCATACAAATTGGATAAACACATTCAGTACATTCTAACCTTTTCAATGATACCTTACATGAGCCATCTTGCATAAAGTACTTCTCAGTTATGTAATATCCATATCATAAGCATATTTTCATGAAGAATATGGAGTGTAATGTCACACAAATGATCTTTAATACTTAGTGATCAGTTGTCTAACAGATAAAGCGCAAGATGGGGTACTATTCAGTGTCTGCTACAAAAACCAAATCACACTAGAGAACAGGAGGAGGAGCTCCTTACACACATCTATAATGTGTAGGGAACCTGGATTATAACTAGATTGCATCACCTCAGGATTAAATAGGCACTTGGAATGGCGTGGCCATTACGTTAATTGATTCTATTTCCCTTAAGTTAACGATCCTCATTCACACCTGTGTGGCCATCTTGTTTATCACTTCAAAGGTTTTTCTTCCCCTGCTGTTATGGTTCCTCTCAATTAATTAGCCTCTTAAGGTTGGTCTATGCACCTCCACCTTATCATGTTTCTCTGACTGTATAAATATCTGTCTACTGTATGTTTCATTCCATGCATCCGATGAAGTGGGTTCTAACCCCTGAAAGCTTATGCTGAAATAAAATTGTTAGTCTCTAAGGTGCTACAAGTTTTTCTTTCTTATTTTCGTTTTGGATTATCAGGGGACATCTGTATGAGTGACATATACTGGAGGGCACATGTTGCAATACTAAAACATCCTTGGAACTTTTAAAAACCATAGGTGACAAATTCCTGGCTCAAAAAGTGTTTCTTCTGACCTAGGGTAATTCTGTATTAGACCTCACCTTGACAGATAAAGAGGAATTGATCACAGAACTAAAAATTAGTGGTTGCTTGAGTACAAGTGATCATGATTTGATTACATCTATGTGCAAACAGAATAAAGTCCCAACCAGTAACTATATATATATTTGGTACTTTAGAAAGGCCAGTTTTAAAAAGCTGAAAACAATTGCGCCAAATCAACTGGGAGCAAGAATGTAATCGGAAAAATATGATGGCAATTGAGAACTGCTTAAGAACACTTTATTAGATGCCCCAAAGCCAAATCAAGGGAGAAGGCTACACTTATTAAAACCACAGCCTAGATTAGAAAGGAACTGAGAGCAGAAGACAGTCAAACAAACACACACCCAACATATAACATAGAATAGAGGGGAAGTTGATAGCAATAAATATAATTTAGAAGGCAAAAAATCAATAAGGGAACCAAAAGGACACAAGGAGACGTCTATGGCCACCAGAGTTAAGGAAAATAAGGAGTTTTTAAGTATATCAGGAACACATGGAACCCTGTCAATGGTATTGGTTCCAAGGCCAGCCTTAGAGATGGGTGACCTGAGCAACCATCTAGGGTGCCAAAATTTCGGAGGCCAAATCATCACATTCAGGAGCATCCAATTTCCGGGAGTAGTAGTGTTTTGTTCTCTTGTGACTTTGTGGGTGGGGGCACCGAAAATATTTTCTGCTATACGCTCCCAAACATCTAGGGCCATCGCTGATTGGTCCATTACTAGGTGGAAATGGTAGAATTGTTAATGTTAATACAGAAATGGCAGAAGTGTTCTATAAATATTTCTGGTCTCTGTTTGGGGAAAAATCCAGATGATGATAGTCATATCAGATGATGATGATGAAATAAAATCAATAGGTACCTACACGAGAAACAGAATTAAATAACAGAGAGCTCTTTAGTCAAGCAGACAAAGGTATAACAATGTCTAATGGCTCGAAGTTGAAGCTAGACAAATTCAGACTGGCAAGAAGACACATATTTTTAACAGTTAATTAACCATTGGAACAACTTACCGAGGGCTCTGTAGCAGATTCTCAGTTACAGGAAATTTCAAAATCAAGATTGGATGTTCTAAAAAAATTTGCTCTTGTTCAAACCCATCCATTATATTTGAAGCAGGAATTAATTCAGGAAAGTCTATGGCCTGAGTTATGCAGGAGGCCAGACTGGATTGTCAGAATGGGCCCTTCTGGCCTTAGCATTTAAAGCCTATGAAAGTTTCTAGTTCATACGTCTGTGAAATTTACATTACAAATATAAACTGAGGGTGACACTGTAGTTTTGTCATCTTGAGACCTTGTCCATCCCAAGGATTAATTAGCCCAATTTTCAGCCATCGTTGTCGAGGAAGCAGTGTAACTGCATCAGTGCAAGCCTATAGTGTACACAGGGAAAGCCACAATTTGCATCAGTGAAGTTTATTATCATAGCAAGGTTTGGAGGGTGTTATACAAGCTAGTGACATGCTAGGACTAAGTATTTGTTTATTATGAGCTGGAGACCTCACCCATCACGCCACCATCCAGTGCTGCCGCTTTAATGCAAGGCCCTAAACATGATGAATGCTTAAATTACAGATGCGCTTTATCAGTTTTCATCCCCTGAATTACTGCTTTGTGTACATGCTACTAGAAATCACACATACGATGCTGATGTTAAGTGGTATCTTAGCTGAGGAAGAAAATGACTTGCAGTTATTTCCAAGTTCTGTTTAAGGTATTTGTTTAGGTCTGTAAGACTGAATGATCTGGGAGTCAGTTTTGTGAACAAATTCCTCTCTGCATATGCCCCATTGAGATTAAGGTCATTGGGATCCATAAGGTTTCTACTCTTCCTAGGACAGGACTCTCTCAAGAATGAGCAACACATCATTAGACCTAGTGGGTACTTAATCCTTGTTTCTCAAAAACGTACCTTTTAGGACACAATTAATGAGCTGACTGGACAATGGCAAATGTTTTTTCATAGGAAATTTTTAAAAAAATTGTTTTTGTCAAACTTTTCTATGACTTTTGTTATTTTCAGGAAAAAAATAACTAAATCCCATTTTAAATAAAAAGATCTCAAATATATATATATATAGGGATGCTATAAACATTTTCCCTTTAGAAAACTTGAAATCACATTATTTTTTACAGAAAATGTCTTAGTTTTCACTTTTTGATTTTTGGTGCGCTCCCACCTCCCATCCCAGAAAATGTCATTAAAATGATATTTTTGCATTAAAATGTTCATTTTTTGAGGAAAAGCCATTTTTTGTCTAAATTACTTTTTAATTCATTTTATTTTTTTCAGCCAGATTGACTTCTGGGTGTTGTAGTCTCTATAGCGATGGGTGGGAGTCAGTAACCATGAGCTATCAGAGCAGTGTGACATGACCATCCTATCCAGTAGGGGCTGTTTAACTGTGTGTTGAAATAATGTGAGGAGACTCAACAGTGTTCCAGAGCCACCTGACCTCTGGGATGTGATTTGAACAACGTAAAATGTTAATTTCCTGTATGTTTAAATAACAACATTGTGAACATGGCTATAGCTATGTAATTCTCTGTTATCCCTAGCGTGATCATTTCTGATTTATCATCTTTTCCCTCTGATAAGTGTTTCTGCTGAGCTTGGGCAAGTAAATTCATGTGGGCTTGAGAAGAGTATTGTCTAGTAGTTAGATCAGGAAACTGGGAGTCAGGATTCTCGGGTTCTATTCCTAGTTCTGCCAATGACTCTCTGTGTCCTAAGTCATTTAACCTTTGTTGTTGCAGTAGCACATACAGGGCACAGCCAGGTTGGGTCCCTTTATGCTAGTGTAACCCACTGGTGAGTGTGTGTTACACTAGGCACTGTATAGATATATGATAAAGGACAATCCCTGCCTCAAAGACAATCAAAAAGACAAGATGTAACAGGTGGATGGGACAAGCAAGCGGGCTGAGACAGAGTAACAAACAGGGCGCTGGCTCTAGTCACCAGCCTAGGAAGCACATGCTTGGGGTGGCATATTGTAAGGGGTGGCATTCAGGCCAATCTTAGGGTGGCAAATTCCACTCCTTTTTTTTTTTTTTTTTTTTGCTGTGGCGGCGCTCTGGCCGGGTTCTTTTTGTTGTTGTTGCTTCGGCGGCGCTCTGGCCGTTTTGGGTTGGTTTTTTTTGCCTGGGGTGGCAAAAAAGCCAGAGCCAGCCCTGGTAACAAATATAATACAGTATGCATAAACCTCTCTGTAAATTTAGGGCTTGCTACCTTTACCTCACAGCGCTCCGAGGCCTTACAACAGTTTACACCTGTGTAATGAGTATAATCAGGCCTAATATTTGCAGAGTGCTCTGACAGCCTTTGATCCAGTCCATCCCCCCAATGTGATCTTTATGGCAGCTGTCAGGCCCCTATTTCCCTCCCTACTTTCTCTCTCTCTCACGTGCACACACCCTGTTTGACAACTTTGTAATTTTAAAGCTGTTTTCATTGTAGTTTTGTTTAATTATCATGAGCTGCTGGGGAAAAACACTTCAAAGGAAAAGTGTTTTTAAAATAACCACCTAGGGATAATTTTCTGCTCTGCTCCTGAATGCCCCTCTGCAGCATATCCTGCATTTATTTGCTAGATGGGAACTGCAGAGGAGAACGTGTGAATGGGAGCCATGGGCCAAAGAAGAATGTTGTGCAGAAGGTTAATGACCATTTAAGAAAGGTTCCAAATGTCTTTTGAGTCGTTTCTCTGTTTGAATGAAGGTTTTTTTTGCCATGAGGAAATGAGGGAAAAGTTAGTGTAAAATAAATAAGGTAGTAAATCTGATACAGGCTAAAGGGAGGGGGGTGGAAATCACTATATTTCCAGTTTAAATACCATAGTGATTCCCACTTGCATGTGTATGTTTAAAGTAATCAGCAGCTTTACTGTTGTGAAGAATTTCCTTCTCCATTTCCATCCCCAGAGCACACTGGGAGAAGTTCTCTTTCCTCTGGCATCTCCTCCTCATTCCCGACAGCTAAACTGCCTCCCAAGAAGCTAAACACGTGAAATACTATTGTCATATTTGTTTGTGGGAAATTAATATAATTGCTATAGCTGCCACATGGATCTTGCAAGTGGAAAGATGGACCCTGCAACTGCCAGTGGGCTGGGAGGTTGCCCTCATCTGTCATTCCTCCGTCAAGGTATGGTGTGAAGTGAACTACAAACAAGTTTAAGACCCTCCCCATCCTTCTATAAATTACCCTGCAGCTGCAGGAGTGCAGATACTGGTGAATCTGTGTCCTTCCGCCTCCAGTATCAGAGGGGTAGCCGTGTTAGTCTGGATCTGTAGAAGCGATCTTCAGTCTCCCTGGACACACAATAGCAGATGTAAAGGTAGCCATTCTGCAGCAAAAAAACTTCAGGACCAGACTTCAAAGAGAAATCGCTGAGCTTCAGTTCATTTGCAAATTTGACACCATCAGCTCAGGATTAAACAAAGACTATGAATGGCTAGCCAACTACAAAAGCAATTTCTCCTCCCTTGGTGTTCACACCTCAACTGCTAAAAGAGGGCCTCACCCTCCCTGATTGAACTAACCTCATTATCTCTAGCCTGACTCTTCCCTGCATATTTATACCTGCCCCTGGACATTTCCACTGCATGCATCTGAAGAAGTGGGTATTCACCCACGAAAGCTTATGCTCCAATACGTCTGTTAGTCTATAAGGTGCCACAGGACTTCCTCCTCCAGTCTCTAAAATTCCATCCACGGAGGAGCTCTCTGCTGTGTTGTTTGTCATGTTTTATTCCACTAGAAGAAACTGAAGTTAGTGCTCAGGCCAGGGGGGGCTTGACAGCCCAGCAGATTGAAGTACAGCATGGTAACAGCAGCAACAGCTTCCCTATACTGCCCTGCCAGTGGGCCCTTAAATCGACCTGAAGGGACAAATATAGCTCAGACTTCATTTAACAGATGCCATGGAGTTGAAGGCCAGAAGGGACTGTGAGATCATCCGGTCTGACAACCTGTATAGCACAGGATCTGAATTTTTTACCCGAATACGCCTATATTGAGTCCAATGACTTTAGTTAAACTAAAGCATTTCAGTTCTAAGAAAACCAAAACTCGTTTTGTCCTTGGCCTTTGCATGTCAGAGCCTGTCTTACTGAAAGTCAATGGGACTTAGGCTCCTAAATCACTCAGACGCTTTTGTAAATTTTGCCCTGGATTTAAACTGGTGACAGAAAGTGAGAGCTCTATATTTGTTTTCTTTAAACTGCTTTCGATTACCTGAATTACAGTAAGCGACTGCACATGATGATGGAAAAGGAGTTGGAGGCTCTGTACCATCATAATAATAATACATAATCTCTATTTTACTGGCTGTTCTGAGTAGCAAAATTTTAACTAAAAAGACTCACACCCTTTCTGGGTGTGGCTCAACCAATCTTAGGTGATCACGGAGAAACGCCAGGGAATTCAATTCCAGCAGGCTTAGCATTCATTGCTGGTTGCCATGGTTTCTATAGATGACTGTGCACTGAGAAAAGAAAATAATCACCTGTTATGGCAGCTGGGAAGTTATTAATGATGTAAGGAATTAGGTTGGAGGTTTTTTTCTTCCCCAGAATGGGCAAATCCAGTACACTGGCAGAACAGCATCTTGTACTCAGTCGATTCTGAGTGGGCATTTGGGCAGGAAGGATGTGGGCCCAGAGCTTTCCAGGTAGGGTCAGGCTGAAACGGGTACATGCATGTGTACAGTACACAGAAACCTCCCCTGCACTAATGGAAAAGACATTCACATCAACATCTACCAGTTCTTCTTTCCTAATAATTTCATTCAGGTCAATTGGCTTGATCTTGCAGATGCAATTTAGCATGAGAGACACATTCTAAATTAATCTCTCGTTCGTGCTAACATCTTCGTAGCAGGATAACTTAACCCTTTGTTAACCAACTAGCTGTTAGTACCTCAAGATGAATATGCATATGTTTACATTTTCAAAAAACTATCCAGGGACAATATATTCCAATCCTTCAGTTAACTCATTAAGTAAACTTTCTTACTGAGGCTGCTTTTAAAGGATCGACTAGAAAAGCCCTCACTGTAGTCATGTTGGAGATGTGATGAGTAATAAATTCAAGCAATATAATGAGTGAAAAGGCAAGCGAGGGAGTAGTCCTTCCACCTGTGAGAATGTCATAGCTAGATGTTTTTTAACCCATCGTGGATTCTTGCTAATGCCCAACGATTCTGATACTCTGCATGTAATAAGGGAAAGTCTTCCAAAAGATCTAATTATCCCTATTGAACTGTTAGTTAATAAAAAATGGATGGGTAGTTCCTGTCACCAAAGGAATTGCACAAGGATTTCCTTCTAAATCTTCTACAATAATATGGCTGCTGAGGTTGTGCTTTTGTAAATCAATTACAATTCCTCCTCCTTTCCCCGAGCCCTGTATTAACCTTGAGATTATATGCACATGTTTAAATTTCAAGCAGGATAATAACTGCAGGAAACTGCATCCAGTAGTGGGGAAAAAAAACAATTACAATAAATTGGCTAGAAGGCTAAATCGGAAATATTAAACTCAACAGACGGAGGATAAAATACAAGAAATGTGACACTTGTTTTCATAGAACATATTTATTTATTTGGTGTGCACTCACCTTGGGGAAAGAAGCAGGAAAAGCTGATTAATTCTGTGTAGCTGCTATAGGCGGACTTTTCAGGTTTATCATTAGCAGGGTGATTTTTTTTTTATTTAATAAGGAAACTCACCAAACACATACAAAACCTCCAGCGGAATCAGTACAAAAGAAAATCTTTAATAGGCAACCTTCTATCTCAAGAGACCACCTCAAACTATCCCCAAATGTGATGAGTACAAGTCTGCTCTCTTTGTATTCAGCAACCATAGTATGTTTGGTCCCTTGAGAGCAGGCCCGTCCTTAGCCATAGGCAGAATAGGCAGCTGCCTAGGGCACCACTAGGTCTGGGGCACCACTAGGTCTGGGGCACCACACTCCAGTGGATTGCACTCCAGACATAAGTCATCAAGAACAGATGTCGTTAGTACTGAGATTTGTCGACATTAGTGATTCAGCACAGATTTCAGTTAAGGAACCGTTTATCACATTTTTAAAAGTAGAAGACACTTTTTTAGAAGTAGAAGAAGAAGTTTTCCAATACTGTAAGCTTATGTTTGTGTTGCTAAGAGCAAGTCAGGCATAGGGGCACCAGTTTAATAATCCTGCCTAGGGCACCATAAATCCTAAGGATGGCCCTGCTTGAGAGGTCACTTAAGACAGGTTTCACATTCACTTTGAATTTATCTTATCTCCCCATCTAATCCCCACTGCCACCTCTGCCCCCCCCAAAAGGAAAAATCATGGAACTAACATGACATTTGCCAGCCATCATATATAAGTGTGTTATATCTACAGCTGTTCGAAAAAACTTTGAGGGAACAAATTTCCATCCAAGAATGTAGTTCTGTCCTAATTGAAATGCTTTGCAAAGTAGTATTAAGTTAATCAAAAGTACATTTTGGAGTAAACATGGGAAAATAAGTTCAGATAACGTCAAAACATTTCATTTCACCATTTTTTGGAATGAAATATTTCTATTTTTTTGTCTTGAAATAATTTTTATTTAGAATATTTTTTTATTTTGTATTACATAGTATAGAATATTAGTCAAAATTAAATCAAAATATTTTCAATTTTGTCTAATCAAAAGGTTTCAGCTGATCCACGTTTATTTTCTTTTTTAGAATTTTCCTTTGCGGCGCATTTTGAAATTTCCAGGTTTCATTCTGATTTGGAATGAAGTCAGAGTTCAAAATCTAGAAATTCGATGTGCAACAGAATTTCCATTGTCCCCACAGCTCCAGTTATGTCCCAACACCTACCCTGTGTCTGTCTTGTCGTGACACTCTCTTCAGTGACTCCAGAGCCGTAAGCCTTTGTATTACCTCTCTCTCTCAGCAAGAGAGAGTTTTGTTGGCACTTAAACTGTGTGACAGCTCCCTGCCACATCAGTCTGTCTGCCTAACCAGCAAACTCCTTGAGACTCTGCCAATCCAAACCTTACCTTGCAGGTAACATTCAGTGAGCCCCAATTCCCAAGTTCCTCAGACATGTCTCTCTATAGAGAGCAGTCCTTTCTCTGGACACACTGAAGGCTGCAGTCGCAAAGAGAGTACAGACACTAGCCTGTTAGCCCAACTGAGTACACACTCTTTACCTTAATACACAGCACTGAGATGATTCATAGTAAAACTAAGGCTAGGTCTACACTAACCCCCCCTGTCGAACTAAGATACGCAACTTCAGCTACGTTAATAACGTAGCTGAAGGCGAAGTATCTTAGTTCGAACTTACCTGTGGTCCAGACGCGGCGCGCAGGCTCCCCCGTCGACTCCGCCTGCTCCGTTCGCAGAGCAGGATTACCGGCGTCGACGGGGGAGCACTTCCTGGTTTGATTTATCACGTCTAGACAAGACGTGATCAATTGAACCCAGAACATCGATCCCGCGCCTCCGACACGACGGGTAAGTATAGATGTACCCTTAGACTAAGTTTATTACCAAAGAACAGAGACTTACGTGATACTAAACAAGAAAAAGAGACAGGTCTGGTTACAAACAAAACAAAAATAACATGCTGTCTAGTGCCTAAACATTAGCTTTAGCAAGCTACAACTTTTTCCTAAGCAGTGTTCTCACTTAGATCAAGCCCCTGAAGCCAGATGATCTACCGCTCACAGAATCAGAGAGTCCCGACCCCTTTGTCCTCTAAGTGATGGATAACCAAGGGATCCCTCCCCTTCTTTTTATAGTCCAGAAACCCTTTGAAATGTATTCCTTTGAAGTGTATCCACAGAGAAAAAATTTTCCCCCTGCTGTTTGTCCCTTCCTGTGGACTTCCCATCCCTCTGTTGACTCATACGTAAATGGGGCTTTCGTTGTTTTAGTTCCACAATGCTTAATTTTCATTAAAGACACAAGGAGACAGCTACCTTCCCTCCTGGTTGGGAGAAAACCTGTTTCTCCTTTTGTTTGGTCACAGGCTGAAAAGCATAATAGCAGCGAGTATCCATAATTCCTCCTATAGTAGTAATACAGACATTTCACAATGATATTAATCGCCAGTGTGACACCATCTTTCATAAAAGACCTTACTTGGTACACTTGTATACTACAATACTATTGTATACAATCAGTTGATTCAACAGCTTATTCTTTGGGGCTCAGACCCCCTGTTTTCCCAATGGGGTGTCTGGACCCTGATTGCCACACTTGTCTATTTAGATTGTAAGTTCTTCGGGGCCAGGACTGTCTGTTACTCTAATGTCTGGACACTGCCTAGCAGAATGAGGCGCCGTTCTTGCATGGGCTTTGAGGCACTGCTGTAATAAACATAATAAATAACAAAGATAATAATATGGAGGAAGTGCAGGTCCAAGGTCTCATATACAGACTCCCAGCTTGTCAATGGTGACTACCACTCTATAACTCCTGCCTGCTTGCTGGCTCTTAAATTATCAGTGTCATAGAATAATAAATCTATACCTAAAAGCAGTTTAAACAATTTCAAAAATACTAACAAGCTATGCATGCCCCTAACGCATAACTTCTGTTCTTTTACTCTTGTATCTCTAATTCTTCCCCCCGGGCCCTTTCTTCATTCTTCCTTGCTGTGCTATAACTAACTTAGTGCCAAATTCTGCACGTCAGTACACAATACACATACATCCTGTTATGGGCATTGGTACCTGAATATCTGAGGGCTGAACTTGCTCCTTACATTGTAAGTCTCTAGGGACAGGGACTCTGGGAAGATAGATGCTCAGTTGGTGTAAATTGGTGGAGCTTCACTGATTTCAATTAAGGTTGGCCGAGTAACTCTAGCTGATGATCTGGAGCTCTCTTTGAGTTGCCCGTAGAGGGTCATGAATACCTGTGGCACTATAGAGAGCATAGTCAATTGAGGATTAAAGGGCCACTTAGGTCATTTTACCAACCTGCTGAAAAATGTTATATTTTGTTTACTTCTGATATGCAAAATGGTGCCAGATTCCATACTCCTTTGGCTAGACTATATAAGCAACTTTACGATACAGAAGTCCTTCAGATTCCAAATATAGGCTCTCCACTAGGCAAAGCAGTTTCTGTAAAAAGGAAAGGCTCAAATATGAGGCTAGAGAAATATGGACGGATAAGGATAAGGTAAATTCACAGAATTAATGAGTTCCATTCAGGCAAAATAAAGGTTCGTGAGAGCTGTGAGATACAAAGCTTATGCAGTCTTTGTCATGCCTGTGCTGCCTCTCAGAGGAAAAAGTGTGAAGGGGCCTCTCTGATAACACTTTACTCGGGCCAAAATCCCATTGATTTTAATAGGAATGCTTGCCCAAGTGAAGAATGCAGGATTTGACCCTTTTAGAGATAAGATGGTTATTCTCTTGGGACCACGCTGTGTGCTGGAGATGCATAACATCAGGACTACACTCTGGACCATGGTAGCAGCATGCTCTACCACTTTGATTCATGGCCTGTTCCAATGCCCACTGAAGTCCATGGAGGTCTTCAACCAGAATCCTATAGAACCTGTGTTCTCCAGGTTAGCCAGGGAAAGCATCAGGGCTGGAACCACCTTTTCTTATATATGTATACAGTACCTAGCACAATGCGGTCCTGAACCTGAAAGGGGTCTCGGGGCTCTACTGTAGTATGAATAAACCCCCTAGTAATTGGTTACAGTATGCAACGTTACACTTGTTATCATACACCAAGCTGGAGTTCCCAGCAAGGTACCATAATCACGTCTTCCATGCCAGTGGAATGTCACGAGAATTCATTTTTAAATTACCAGGGGAAGGAGTATTATTATTTTTTAACAATAGGCACTTAAAATGTTTCTAAATGAAGTTGTATTGAATCACTGCACTTTCCACAGAGGAAAAAATATAAAAGCCCTCATCTCTGCAGGTATAAAGCAATCCCTTTCTTTCTTGACCTTTCCCTTGCAAGAAGCAATAATAATCTTTTCAATAGCTCCTATAAATGATAATCTAATGCACTCTGTGTCCCACAAAGGTAATAGGTATACAGTTCAATATGTCTCTGCTGCTTTGTAAGTAGTGGCAAGGGCGAGGTTGCCGCCTATTTAAAAAGTCTCTAGATTGGGTCATCGCTCATGCTTTGTCTCTCTTGCATATTCTGATTTCACACCTAAATATTAGCAATCTGCTTTCTTATTAGGAGATACTGAAAGCATAGTAACCACTTGGAGTGAGTGGTAGGTGATGGATCCATCTAGGTCTTTGAACAGTGAGTAATACTGGAAAGCTTCTGCTGTACTCCGGGCTGGAGCTGGGTGAAATTTTCCAAATTTTGATTTTTCATTAAAAAAATAAGTGTGTGAGGGGGTTTAGAAAAATTTTCCCATTTTTTGTCCATCATTACTCTGGGTCAGATTACCCTTCCTCACAATGTGTAGAACCATACCCCCGGAGTAATGCCATTGACTTCAGTGGGTCGACTTGGATAACAACGCATTGATCCTTGTGAGTAAGCGTGGCAGAATCTGGCTTTCTGGCACTGAATTTACTTGCAAATTGCCAGTAATGTTTGTTTTTGCACAACCTCTGTTGATATTTGTATGTGGTTATTGTCACAATTAAGCCTGTTGTTTAACATAATCAAGAAGAAAACATCTTTTTAAAAGCTGAAGCTTCCATGCTGGAGATTTATGTTTTCTAGCTTCTGGTAGGATTTGTCAGGCGAAGCACTGGCAATGATTCACGAATCCTTCGCAAGGACTTTGAAGAGGAATGCAGTGATGTACACAGCGGTATTATCTTTATTTTTGCTATTGTTTTCTTTGCATTAATGCCTTCCTTTAAACTTGAACATCTCATATCCATAGGCTGCATCACTCTGCTGCTGGAAAGCCATGGACGGGACTCACAGCAAGGAACCTTCCACCAGGACCTCATTTGCAGAGATCTTCCCTGACTAGTCTGTCACCGATGTGGTAAGGCTTGCACTCCCTACTCTATCCAAGATAGTTTATGGAGCCTATCAGGAGCTCCATGGAAGGCATGGGATCCACATAGATCACCTGGGATCTGCTGGGCTTTCCACACCTTATTGCTGCAGCCTGTTAGAGGGCTTTCCCCTTCACCCTCTCCCCTGGTTCTTGTCACGCAGACAGAAAGCAGAAGACCAGAAGTCCAAAGTGCAGGCAAAGCGATGTTTATTGGGGTTAGTTTCCAGCAAGCATGTCCATAACTCTGATGCCGCAAAGCCTCGTTTCCCAGTGTCCAGTCCCCACCTCCTCATCAGGCATAATTATACCTGAAATGCTCGCCCTCGGTCCCACCCCTTACAATTTATAGTCATGTTCCATTTTGGGGGGTTGTGAGTCTGGGGTCTTCATCCCACCTCTTTTGTATCCCATGGGAGGGGTGAGGAGTGAGTGTGCTACGGTCAGGGGTAGGCATTTCTCTGGCCTTTTAGTGTTTTACTTCCCACCCTGCAATCTCTCTTTCCCCTTCCCGACTGGTTGCTTGACCTTGCCTTGAGATAGGAGCTGAGTCAATCTTTAAGTGTGCGCTCCTATATTATACTCCAACCATATCCAGTAACACTTTAACTGTTCTTATCTGTTCCCATTATACTAACAAACCCATCTGGCTAGACAGAAGCAACTTACCCAGTGTCTTTGTCCTTTGTTTACACATATTAGTAAAGATTCCTTTGTTCACATATGTTAGTAAGAATGTAAAAAATCAAACTGGCAAGCAAGACCCAAAATTCTATCTCAGGCGAAAATACAGGCCTCAATCCTACATTGTCACTAGCACTCCTAACGCCACCATTTCTACTTGTGAAAAAAAAATTATTTAGCAATCAAGAGGATGTTGTTACCACCCTCAGGAGTTTACCAGTGCTCCTTGCTGGGATTTCTGTTCTTCTGATTAATTGTCCTTTACGTTCTCAAGCTTCCTCTCTCCCCTCGGGTAATGTGTATCATTTCCAAAAGCACCTAGGAGCAAAATTTAGGCTTATAAATCACTTGGGTGTTTTTTTGAAAATTTTACCAAATGTAACTGGGCTCCATGGAGAGGCGATTCCTATTCCTTAAGCTTTGGTTATCTCTGGTTTGACTGTTAGTGCTAGTTAATGGTGTGGATTTAGCAGGTACAATATGAATTATTCCGCTTTTGTCTTCTCCTGTGCTCCATGGTTCCAGAGAGGCTCTGGCAATAGACGTTAAGAGTTATAGATAAGAGAACCTCCAGGAGGTACTGAAGAGGTTAGATTGTGTGTTTGCATCACTGCTGAATCAGACCTGTTCAAGAATTTATGAATATCTCACCTTCTAATGTGAATACTTCTGCCTCCAGGGATTTTTTTAAGCTCAGTAACTTCAGCCAACAGGAGTTTAGTCGACATTGGACTTGCCCCTAAATTCAATTGATCATTTGGAGGGTGGAGGGGGACAGAGAATAGAAGCAGTTCTGTGGCACCCCGCTGATAAACCACCAGGAACAACAGAATCCAACTCAGTAGTTTGTACCTAAGCGTATGCCCCTACGCAGTCACATACTGTGGAATCGATCCCGGAAAGTAAATATTAAATTCTTTCGGTAAATGGCAAAGTTTACAAGAGCTTAGTAATAGGTTTTCACCAACTTTGGCCAGCAATGATGTTCAAGAGTTAGACACCATTAAGAGTTTCATTGTTCCTATGTGGAGGGTCTGGGGACTTGTCCACTAATTGTCAGTCTTGAGGACATTTGGCCCTTAATGCCATGACCTGTTGGTGGAGCGCTTCCTTTTAACATTCAATGAACATTCCATCACTTCTACTTTAAGCCTATGGCACTGAGTAAAGCCAGAGCTAGCAACGTACCTTAGGAAATTGATCTATGTCCACTTTTCTGCAGGGCCACAGAGGACAATGCATTCCCTCACTGTATGCTGGGAAGGAATTTCATGTTTCCTTGGAGGGGTTGATTCTTATTCATCAGATTGGATGCACTGCACCAGTGTAAACCTGATGTCACCAGGTTGTCACGGTTCACATTGGTGCAGCACGTCTACACTGGAGGTTTATTTTAACCAGTGCAGCTACATCAGACCATGGCCTGAGACAAGGTCTGAAAAGTTATTTCCCCCGTCCCAACTCTCCCTGCCTCTGATCCTACCCTGATTCCAGGGGCAGGGGCCTTTTTTTCTCTGGAGGAGGTAGAAGCAGCTGGATCTCCCACAAAGCCCTGATATACAAGTTGCTCATGATTTCTCACATTGACTGTTGGCAGTCTTACAAATCCTACTTCTGGCCTGATATGGAGAAGTATTAGAACGGGAAGCACAGATTCTGAAACAGCAGAAGGACAGATTAGACTCCTACACAGACAACTGCAGTTGATTCATAGACTCATAGACTCATAGACTTTAAGGTCAGAAGGGACCATTATGATCATCTAGTCTGACCTCCTGCACAATGCAGACCACAGAATCTCATCCACCCACTCCTGGAATAATCCTCTCACCTATGTCTCAGCTATTGAAGTCCTCAAATCATGGTTTAAAGACTTCAAGATGCAGAGAATCCTCTGGTAAGTGACCCGTGCCCCATGCTGCAGAGGAAGGCAAAAAAACCTCCAGGGCCTCTGCCAATCTACCCTGGAGGAAAATTCCTTCCCGACCCCAAATTCCATCCCTACCATCTCCGCATGTGGCATTTGTCAAAGGGGGTGGCCCAGCGTGCACTGATTTACAGAACCCACACATTGCCACCCACAGAGCACAGAAGGTGGGCGAGGTAATAACTTTCATTGGACCAACTTCTGTTGGTGAAAGAGACAAGCTTGCGAGCTTAAACAGAGTTCTTCTTCACGTCTGGGAAACATACTCTGAGCATCACAGCTAAATACAGCATGGAACAGATTGTTTAGCATAAGCATACCCACAGAGCCGTCAGTCATATGGATTATGCCCCACATCCTCCTAACAAACAGTTGGAGCTACAAAGGAAGGCCAAGAAATTCCATTATGCAGTGGACGAAAATTCTTTCTTCCTGCTCCCCAGGTGTGGCACTTATTATCACCCCAGTACCTGTGAGCGAGAGTATCACAATTGAGCCTCTCATTCTGGATGACTGTGTTGCTTTCTGTTCAAAATTAAAATGATCTGATATTGGAGAAAAGTATGTCTACGACTTGGCTGTCAATGGTAACTACCCTTACACACATTGCATCAGTAGTATGATGTATGCAATCCATTGCCCATGTCCTGTAAGATTCCAAGCTCCTCTTCTGAAGTGCCAAGTGGCCTCAAATCCCACCGGCTCTGAAAGGAGCCGAGAGTACTTTGCACCTTTCATGAACGGGTCATAGGACCAAGACCCCTGATCAGTTTTCTTGTGATGGCTGTTATAAGACAGGCTATTAACGTACAGTTCAGCTCCTTGAGGGGCTTCACTGTGCAGACAATCCCCTGTGGGGTGAGACAATAGCAGCAGGATACAAATGAAGCAAAGAAGATTGTATCTGACAGAGTTGTATAAATAAAGTGCACAATTTCCTGTAGAAGTGGGCAACCAGTCTAACTCCTAACACAAATCATTTTGCTGGATGTTCCTTAAACTGAGTCTATTGCTGCAGGTCTTTTCTTGTTGGGCAGAAGAATAACCCTAGGTTTTCGAAGCCATGTCTGAAGAATGGAGCGTATAAACTGTACTCCCTTTTAATATTGGTGATGGGGGAGAGGAGGAGTTTCATTTGTTTTTAGCTTCTTCACTTTAGGGGCCAAATTCTCAACTTGTGAACATCGGTGCAGTTTCAACCAAGTCCAGGAAGTTGCGCCAGTACACACGAGCTGAGGATCTGCTCCTTTACATTTACATTTTTTTGCAAAAAGAACGAGGAATACTTGTGGCACCTTAGAGACTAACACATTTATTTGGGCATAAGCTTTTGTGGGCTAGAAACCGCTTCATCAGATGCAGAGTGGAACATACAGTAGGAAGATATATAGATATATACAGAGAACATGAAAAGATGAGGGTTGCCATACTAACTCTAAGAGACTGATCAATTAAGGTGAGCTATTATCAGCAGGAGAAAAAAAACTTTTGTAGTGATAATCCGGATGGCCCGTTTCAAACAGTTGACAAGAAGGTGTGAGCAACAGTAGGGGGAAACTTAGCATGGGGAAGTAGATATCAATTTGTGTAATGACCCAGCCACTCCCAGTCTTTATTCAAGCCTAATTTAATGGTATCCCGTTTGCAAATTAATTCCAGTTCAGCAGTTTCTCTTTGGAGTCTGTTTTTGAAGGTTTTTTTGTTGAAGAATTGCCACTTTTAGGTCGGTTACTGAGTGACCAGAGATATTGAAGTGTTCTCCTACTGGTTTTTGAATGTTATGATTCCTGATGTCAGATTTGTGTCCATTTATTCTTTTGTGTAGAGACTGTCCAGTTTGGCCAATGTACATGGCAGAGGGGCATTGCTGGCACATGATGGCATATATCACATTGGTAGATGTGCAGGTGAATGAGCCCCTGATGGCGTGGCCGATGTGATTAGGTCCTATGATGGTATCACTTGAATAGATATGTGGACAGAGTTGGCACCAGGCTTTGTTGCAAAGATAGGTTCCTGGGTTAGTGTTTTGGTTGTGTGGTGTGTGGTTCCACTCTGTGCAGCTGATGAAGTGGGTTCTAGCCCACAAAAGCTTATGCCCAAATAAATGTATTAGTCTCTAAGGTGCCACAAGTACTCCTCGCTCTTTTTGCAGATCCAGACTAACACGGCTACCACTCTGAAACCTGTCACCATTTTTTTGCAAGTGATGGTAATGCTGGATTGAAAGCTTTAGAGGCTGATGTTCTCCATGTAACATGAAGGGTGGCTGTACAATCTTCACCAATGAGCCTCCAGTGTCTTCTAGAGGGGCCCCTCTCTAGGGATGAGAGGATTCTTCAATCCACATGCCCATTCTTGCTGTGGTCTCTCTGATGAGATGTGTGTGCTAATTGTGGTGGTGGGTCATGGTTTGGGCACTGATCCATTAGAAACTTTGCCAGCTGATTTTAGACATAGCTATCTGGAGGGCAGCTGCAGCTTACATCTGTCTCTAACAGTAACTCTCAAGCCTTGGAGGGGGCTAAAACAAACACACTGTTAGATGTCTGGTCCGAATTTTTGCCTGTAGCATCATATTAGTGAGACTGAAACTAGCTTGATTGGTTCACTAGACTCACTTCAGCAATTACACTTGCATCCAGTTAATTGAATCTGCCTTCATCTGAATCTGTACTTTTCAGAATAACTGTGTACTATGTGATAGTTTTACTGCTGTACTAGCCCCAGGGACAAGACATTTCATTTTTCTCACAGTAATATTGCATCTTTGTTATTAGATTTATCCATGACAGATGTCCTTCCCTTTATTACTTTTCACTAGGACTACTTCCATTCTTTGCTAGGTGTGCATTAAAATGCAGCCCATCCACAACTTTTCTTTCCATTTACAAGTGGATCAGATCTGGGGTTTACACTGGCCCAAATCTTGATAAGTGGATCCAAGGGAGGAAGAGAAAAAGAAGTCATTGCAATGTTTATTTCCCTCTTCGGAGACATTCATACTACATTGAAGGGCAATGATACAGGAACCTCCATTGCTAGGTGTGATGCACAATGCTCAGCATCTCTCAGAATTTGGCCCATTTTAACCACGTTTGAGCATTCACATCTAATTATCTTTCTAATAGGAGGTAAGTTCTCAATCATTTGCTGTTTGTAGGGAGTATCTTAGATAGGTTACCCGATTCAGCTTCAGGTTATAAGATATTCTTCTCTGTTTTAAACATATTACATGTGTGTGAGTGAGCAGTGTGTATGTGTGCGGGGGTATTGGGGCCTTTGGGCAGCAAGACATATACTAATGAAAGTAAGAAGACTAATAACAACATTAACTTGACCTCCATATCATGCTACATTGTGCTGTATAGCGCTTGGAATTTAGGATTGTTTGTGTAGTGTAGGCAGAGCTGGTAGTGCTACCTGTACTTAAGGTTGCCCGACAGTTCCCATTATATGACCCTGTTACCCGTTGCTTATAGTTTTGCCAAACTTTATCAATTGGGGTGATCATTTGGGTGTCTGCCTCAGACACAATTATTTTAAAAAGTTTCAGCTAAAACAGTTCAGCAATTTCAGAGAACAACTGTTAAAATTCTGGTGACCTTTTCCTTGAGATGCGCTAGCACACCCAAGCTTTGGAGCGGGAGCTTGAAATTTGACAAGGGTGTGACCTTTATGTCAAGCATGTACCTTTTGCCAAACCACCCACTTTTGACAGTGTTCTAAGCCTTTGAAAAATCTCATTTACAGTTACCAAGTCTTGTGATTTCACTCGAGTCAGTCTCCCTATTATATCTAAATGAAACCTGGGGACACACACTGGATGAGGAGTTACAAAAAGAAGACTGAATACTCATTCACTGAATGAGGCATGAGTCCTGCGGGAAAAAAATAGAATGTGAGCATGTATTTAAAGACTGCGTCATAATGCGTGATGCAAGCTTTGGAGTGCATGACTTTGCAACCTCAACTTTTTTTGGAGTACTTGTCTATTTTTAGGCCATAAATCAGTTTGGTTTGCTGTACTGTTTCTATAACAAATGAGTTTTGGATGTAATGGCTTGCTAGGCCTGTCTACCCTCTCCAGCTCATGGGAATGCCATAGAATCAAAGGACTGGAATGGACTTCGAGAGGTCATCTAGTCCAGTCCCCTCCACTCATGGCAGACTAAGTATTATCTAGACCATCCCTGACAGGTGTTTGTCTAACCTGCTCTTAAAAATCTCCAATGATGGAGATTCCACAACCTCCCTAGACAATTTATTCTAGTTCTAACCACCCTGACAGGAAGTTTTTCCTAATGTCCAGCCCAAACCTCCCTTGCTGCAATTTAAGCCCATTGCTTCTTGTCCTATCCTCAGAGGTTAAGAAGAACAATTTTTCTCCCTCCTCCTTGTAACAACCTTTTATGTACTTTAAAACTGTTCTCATGTCCTCTCTCAGTCTTCTCTTTTCCAGACTAAACAAACCCAATTTTTTTCAATCTTCTCTCATGTTTTCTAGCCCTTCAATAATCTACAAGATCTCTATCAAGCATTCTTACAACTACAATACCCACCTGCTGAAGTGAAAAAACAGATTGACAGGGCCAAAAGAGTATCCAGGAGTCACCTACTACAAGACAGGCCCAAAAAAGAAAATAACAGAACACCACTAGCCGTCACCTTTAGCCCCCAACTAAAACCTCTCCAGCGCATCATCAAAGATCTACAACCTATCCTAAAAGATGATCCCTCACTCTCACAGATCTTGGAGGACAGACCAATCCTTGCTTACAGACAGCCTCCCAACCTGAAGCAAATACTCACCAGCACCCACACACCATACAACAAAAACACCAACCCAGGAACCTATCCTTGCAACAAAGCCCGATGCCAACTCTGTCAACATATCGATTCAAGTGATACCATCACAGGGCCTAATCACATCCGCCACGCCATCAGGGGCTCATTCACCTGCACATCTACCAATGTGATATATGCCATCATGTGCCAGCAATGCCCCTCTGCCATGTACATTGGCCAAACCGGACAGTCTCTACGCAAAAGAATAAATGGACATAAATCTGACATCAGGGATCATAACAGTCAAAAACCAGTAGGAGAACACTTCAACCTCCCTAATCACTCAGTGACAGACTTGAGGATAGCAGTGTTGTGACAGATTAACTCCAAAAGCAGACTTCAAAGAGAAACTATTGAACTCGAATTGATATGCAAACTAGATTGCGTTGCCTCCGGATTAAATAGAGATTTGGAATGGCTCGGCCATTACGTTAATTGAATCTATTTCCCTTAAGTTAACGATCCTCATTCACACCTGTGTGACCATCTTGTTTATCTCTTCAAAGGTTTTTCTTCCCCTGCTGTTATGGTTCCTCTCAACTAATTAGCCTCTTAAGGTTGGTCTATGCACCTCGACCTTATCATGTTTCTCTGACTGTATAAATATCTGTCTACTGTATATTTCATTCCATGCATCCGATGAAGTGGGTATTAACCCATGAAAGCTTATGCTGAAATAAATTTGTTAGTCTCTAAGGTACTACAAGTTTTTCTTTCTTATTTTCGTTTTGCTGACACAGACTAACACGGCTACTACACTGAAACCTATCAATAATTTTTGTTGCTCTTCTCTGGACTGTCTCCAATTTGTCCACATCTTTCCTGAAATGTGGCACCCAGAACGGGACACAATACTCCAGCTGAGATCTAATTAGTGTGGAGTAGAGCAGAAGAATTACTTCTCATATCTTGCTTACAACACTCCTGCTAATACATCCCATAATGATGTTTGCTTTTTTTGCAACAGTGTTAGACTATTCACTCATATTTAGCTTGTGATCCACTATGACCCCCTGATCCCTTTTGGCAGTACTCCTTCTTAGGCAGTCATTTCCCATTTGTATGTGTGCAATTGATTGTTCCTCCCTAAGTGGAGTACTTTGCATTTATGCTTATTGAATTTCATCCTACTTACTTCAGACCATTTCTCCAGTTTGTCCAGATCATTTTGAATTTTAATCCTATCCTCCATAGCCACTTGCAACCCCTCCCAGATTGGTATCATCCACAAACTTTATAAGTGTACTCTCTATGCCATTATCTAAATTATTGATGAAGATATTGAACAGACCCGGACTCAGAACTGATCCCTGTGGGACCCCACTCGTTATGCCCTTTCAGCATGACTGTGAACCACTGATAACTACACTTTGGGAATGGTTTTCCAACCAGTTATGCACTCACCTTATAGTAGCTCCATCTAGGTTGCATTTTCATAGTTTGTTTATAAGAAGGTCATGGGAGACAGTATCAAAAGCTTTACTAAAGTCAAGATATACCACGTCTACCGCTTCCCCCCGTATCCACAAGGCTTGTTACCCTGTGAAAGAAAGCTATCAGCTTGGTTTGACATGATTTGTTCTTGATAAATACATGCTAACTGTTACTTATACCTTATTATCTTCTAGATGTTTACAAATTGATTGCTTTATTATTTGCTCCATTATCTTTCTGGGTACAGAGGTTACACTGACTGGTCTGTAATTTCCCAGGAAGTCCTTATTTCCCTTTTTATAGACTGGCACTATATTTGCCCTTTTCCAATCTTCTGGAATCTCTCCCATCTTCCATGACTTTTCAAAGATAATAGCTAATGGCTCAGTTATCTCTTCAGTCAACTCCTTGATATATTCTAGGATGTATTTCATCAGGCCCTGGTGACTTGAAGACATCTAACTTGTCTAAGTAATTTTTAACTTGTTCTTTCCCTATTTTAGCCTCTGACTTTACTTCATTTTCACTGGCATTCACTATGTTGGATGTCCAATCACCACCAACCTTCTTGGTGAAAATAAAAACAAAGAAGTCATTAAGCACCTCTGCCACTTCCACATTTTCTGTTATTGTCTTTCACCACTCATTGAGTAATGGGCCTACCCTGTCCTTGGTCTTTGTCTTGATCCTAATGTATTTATAGAACGTTTTCTTGTTACCCTTTATGTCTCTAGCTAGTTTGAGCTTGTTTTGTGCTTTGGCCTTTCTAATTTTGTCCCTACATACTTGTGTTATTTGTTTATATTCATCCTTTGTAATTTGACTTAGTTTCCACTTTTTGTGGGACTCTTTTTTGAGTTTCAGATAATTGAAGATCTCCTGGTTAAGCCAGGGTGGTCTCTTGTCATACTTCCTATCTTTCCTATGCAATGGGATAGTTTGCTCTTGCGCCCTTAAAAATGTCTCTTTGAAAAACTGCCAACTGTCTTCAACTGTTTTTCCCCTTAGACTTGCTTCATATGGGATCTTAGCTACCAACTCCCTGAGTTTGCTAAAGTCTGCCTTCTTGAAATCCATTGCCTTTATTTTGGTGTTCTCTTTCTTACCATTCCTTAAAATCATGAACTCTACCATGTAACAGCCTGCTGCCTGCTAGCAATAGGTATGAGTGGTTTCACCCTCATCTGCTTGGCCTCCATGTCTAGCAATCTTGGATTGCTCCAATTGGAACTCAAAGTTGTCCTTCACCTAGATAATATTGGTTCACGGCACTGTATTCTGTAATATTCGGTGTGCTGCCTTTGGGTTTCCCCAATACAGTCCACCCCTATCCACCACCTGGAGGACTCACCTCTACGCTGTTGCATCCCAGCATGAAGGATGGTCACTTTGCTGAATTAAGTGAAACAGACATCAGAAGGCTGTAGGCAGTAGAGATGCAAGTTCTTCAAAAAATGGCTGGTGTAAAGTGCAAAGATTTTAAGACAAATGACAAAGTTAGAAAAAGAGTAGGATATGAAATCATGGCACAGGACTGGCTACATACAAAAAGATTTCAATGGTGAGGACACTGCAGAAGACAAACAGATGATAGGATGGTAAAGAAAATAATGAAGACACAACCTAGGTCACCAGATCTAGAAGAGGACCACTGACTAAATGGCAGGATATCATACACAAAGACATGACAAGGCTGGGGTTAATGAAGGAACAAGCTATGGACAGGAA
Organism: Chelydra serpentina; assembly: GCA_037349315.1. NCBI lineage: Eukaryota > Metazoa > Chordata > Testudines > Chelydridae > Chelydra > Chelydra serpentina. Next base: position 23,747,839 of record JBAIAC010000004.1, on the reverse strand, counting down.
TGAAGGATGATGCTGTACTTCTCCCAGTTTCTGTAAAGTAATGGGGGGGAGGGATAGCTCAGTGATTTGAGCATTGGCCTGCTAAACCCAGGGTTGTGAGTTCAATCCTTGAAAGAGCCAGTTAAGGATCTGGGGCAAAAATTGGGGATTGGTCCTGCTTTGAGCAGGGGGTTGGACTAGATGACCTCCTAAGGTTCCTTCCAACTCTGATATTCTATGATTCTATGAATCTATAGATTCTATGAATCTATGTGCAAAGTAATGCACATTGGAAAACATAATCCCAACTATACATATTAAATGATGGAGTCTAAATTAGCTGTTATCACTCAAGAAAGAGATCTTGGCGTCATTGTGGATAGTTCTCTGAAAACATCCACTCAATGTGCAGTGGCAGTCAAAAACGCAAACAGAATGTTGGGAATCACTAAGAAAGGAATAAATAATAAGACAGAAAATTTCATATTGCCTCTATATAAATCCATGGTACACCAACATCTTAAATACTGCATGCAGATGTGGTTGTCCCATCTCAAAAAAGATATATTGGAATTGGAAAAGGTTCAGAAAAGGGCAACAAAAATGATTAGGGGTATGGAACGGTTGCCATAGGAAGAGAGATTAATAAGACTGGGACTTTTCAGCTTGGAAAAGAGATGACTAAGGGGGGATATGATAGAGGTCTATAAAATCATAACTGGTGTGGAGAAAGTAAATAAGGAAGTGTTATTTACTCCTTTTCCTCATAACACAAGAACTAGGGGTCAGCAAATGAAATTAATAGGCAGAAGATTTAAAACAAACAAAAGGAAGTATTTTTTCACACAATGCACAGTCAACCTGTGGAACTCCTTGTATTGTGAAGGCCAAGACTAGAACAGGGTTCAAAAAAGAACTAGATAAGTTCTTGGAGGATAGGTCCATCAATGGCTATTAGCCAGGATGGACAAGGATGCTGTCCCTACCCTCTGTTTGCCAGCAGTTAGGAATAGGTGACAGGGGATGAAACAATGGGAGCTGCGGGGCTGGTGCCTCCAGGCAGCGGCAGCGTGCAGAGCCTCCTGGCCCTTCCGTCTAGGAGCTGCAGGGACATGCTGGCTGCTTCTGGGGAGCCCCCTCCCGAGGTAAGTGCTGCCCTCCAACCCCCTGCCCCAACCCTGAGCCCCCTCCTACATCCAAACTGCTGCTGTGGGGGGAGTGGGGAACAGGACACAGTGGCCCAAGACTGCCCCAGTAGCGGCCAGTGCGCCTGGCCCAGAGGCTGCCTGAGTTGCTCGGGCAGCCCCGGAACCAGCTGCACCAGCCACTGCAGAAGTCACGGAGGTCACCGAAAGTCGTGGAATCCATGACCCCCATGGCAGACATGCAGCCTTAGTCATCACTCACCATACATTGTGAAGATCTGTGATCCTGCTTCTCCGTTCTTACATGAGGAATACAAAAATGTTGGTATATAAATGGCCATCACTAGGCATCTGAGTTAACCCCTCACTGAGAAGAATGGGGCAGCTCAGAGCTTTGTGCAGACTCACTGAACATCTCTGCATCAGTTACAATCGGTTCATATTCTTGAGGTTGTCTTTGCAACCATGAGAGCTAGAGACTTCCTTAAGAAAGAAAGCTGAGATTCTGGAGGAAAAGAGACAGTAGCTTTGGAGGAGTTCTGGTAGGACATATTGGTGTATACGAGCAGTTTCCAATCCTTTTGTAACACCCATTTACTGGCATGTAAGTTGTTGATTCACTATTGATTGATTCATTGATTGGCTTTTCTATGGCAATCATCACCAATGCCTAAACTGAAGCGTCTTAATTCTACCCATTTCCTTTCAGAAAAGCCAACCGCATGAAATTCTTTCAAGAGAAACTGAGTGCTGTGCTAATTTTAAAAAAAGGACTATGCCCTTCAGACATGGAACAACCTATCAATTTGATAAATAATTCAGCATTCGGAGAAGAGGAGATGGTTAATGCTGATATAAGCTTGTATTCAGAAAAAAACTCTAACTCCTGTAGAAAGTCCAATGGATCATGGCCTTTAATACAAGTGTCTGATTTATGGCATGATTTGAGTAGCTCAGTGAGGTCCTCCCATCAAAACGGGTGTTCGTGCCAGGGAGCTATTCATTCTCATTTTAAAAATAGGATTATTAATGCACTCACGGATTTTAAAATTTGGAATCTATTTCCACCTGATTTTTGGCTCTGTGTGGGCAGATCCCCTACACATAGCCCCACTGATGTCAATTAGTTCCCTGCAGGGCCGGTGCAAGGACGTTTTGTGCCCTAGGCGAAACTTCCTTGCACTAGCCCTGCGTGCCCTCCCCCCCAGCTAACACGGCCCTCCCCCCGCGGCAGCCAGTCCCACCCACGGTGGCTCTCCCCCCCCCCCCCCCCGTGGGCCGGCAGCTCAGCCCCCCGCCCGCGGCAGCCTCCCCCCGCTCGCAGCAGCCCCCAGCTCCCCGGCTCAGCCGCAGAGCCGTGAGGGTGGGCGGCAGCCGTAGCCAGGCACCCCTCCGGCTCCCGGCTCAGCCGCAAAGCTGGGAGGGCGGGCGGCAGCCATGGCCAGCTGCCCCCCAGCTCCTGGCACCCTAGGCGACTGCCTAGGGTCGCCTAGTGGGCGCGCCGGCCCTGGTTCCATGCAGGGGCAGGATTTTACCCACAAGCCGTTCATTGCAGGATCAGGACCCAAGCTACAGCGTTAAGTCACTTTATGTCCTTCTCTATACTGTGACTTAACTGTGCAAGAAAAATGTTCCTAACCATTGTGGGTAGGGGTGTTTCTGAGGTTAAATAAACCTTGCTATAGACCCCCTGAAAACTGTCTATAGCCTGTTTTAGTAACAGAATCAGAACATAATTCAGGGAAGGAAACCCATGCAAGCCACACTGCTGATAACATAATTTCAGCCGTCATATGGACTGGGATTTCAATGTCTTAGTACCAATGCATGTTGAAATTATAACCTACGTCAGAATAATAATCTTTGACACTTGACCACAGGAACAAATTAATAGCTACCTCTCTGGATTGCACAAGAGATTGTTTGCATATTAATGCAAATGTCTTTTCTGATAAAATGTCTGTCTGCAAGTTAATTATAACTTAAACACATAATAATTTAATCAATGGAGCTCTATAGCTGTGTTTGATAAGTCAACAGCCATTCCATTACAGGTGTGTTTGACAAGTCAAGAGTCAATTCACCCCAAGGAATGTCTTCATCAGAAGAGCTTTAGAAATTGAGAGAAATCCAAACGGATGAAATCTTACTTGTCTTAAGGAGGAAATTGGAAGGAAATGTACAGCTTTCCCTAAAACTGTATATTTCTTGGTAAAAGGATGTTTCTGCTCTGTGTTAGCACCCCCGTAACAGAGTCAATGAATGTGCCATGACAAATGAAGGAGATAATTTGTTAATGAAAGGTGAACTGTCTCTCTCTTATTTAGCAAGCTACAGCTATCAAGACACAGCATAAGAAATAATCTGTGATCTCAGTGTTTGGCAGAAGCCTAGGCTTACAATTTCTTTTCTATAATTCATATTACTTTTAAAGAGAAAAATCTAGATAATGCAAATTCTGTTGTATACTGTTTGACTGAGAGCACAGTTCATGTGAAGCAATCAACCAGAAACTGCACTGATGGATGTTGTATAAAAACCTAGATAGTTACGTGCATATGAGTTAAGTACATGCATTTCTCATAGTCCCAATCAGCCTCTGACTAAAGCTATGGAAACCCACCTACCTTTGCATAAAGCCATTTCAACACCCAGGAATTATTGACTTGTAGTGCAGTAGCCACCAAGGACCTCAGTGAGGATTGAGGCCCTACTGTGCTAAGTGCTGTACAAAGACGTGATGAAATCCTGGGCTCCAATTACTACTGACTTCAATGAGATCAGAACTTCACCCGTGATCCCTGGCCCAAAGACTACGATCCCAGGCACTGATGTCAGAGCTATAGTGAGAGAGAGATCCTAAAAAACCACTACTGTAGACAGGGAGGGTTACACATCTGCCCTCAAACTACTACCTCTAGTTTGTTGCAGCTTTCTGTTATTGTTATTTATAGAATGCCTGGCGTGTACGGAGACCCTACCAGGCCACTAAAAGTGACAAATTCCTGCCACAAGGATTTTATACCTAAAACAGACGCAGTATAGCAAGAAATGACAATAAATATGGGTGGAGAATGGGGGCTGCAAGTACTTGGATTACAAAGGTAAAAGAATATGAGAAACTATTATTGTCACATATGCATGTGGTCATTTTTTAAATTATTTGTATTGACATTAAAATAATTAGTCTATATGTGTTTGTTAGAGGAGACATAGATTATTAAAAGCTGAACATTAAAGTACCAAATAACTTGACATTTTGTTTGCAGTATGCTTATTCCCTGGACCTCACAGAAATAGACTGATGGACTAGTTAAGATGAATAGAATAAGATCACCCACCAACAACAGAGAGAAAAGATTGTCTTGTGGCTAGCTGGGAGGTAGGAGATCTGGACTATGTCCTCCAATCAAGTGCCTGGCCTCCAAGGGCATGTCTACACAGCAAAGAAAAACCCATGTCTGGCCTGTGCCAGCTGACTCACGATTGTGGGGTTTGGCCTGAGGGGCTGTTTCATTGCTGGGTAGATATCCAGGCTTGGGCTGCAGCCTGAGCTCTGGGACCCTCCATCCCACAGGGTCCTAGAGTCTGGGTGCCAGCCTGAAAGTCTACACAGCAATGAAACAGTCCGGCAGCCTGAGCCCTGCGAGGCTGAGTCGGCTGGCACGGGCCAGCCATGAGTTTTTCGTTGCTGGGCAGACACACCCCAAGGCACTTAAGCAAATATTTAACTTTAAATATGCAAATAGTCCCACTGAAGTCAATGTGGATACTTGCATGCTTAAAATTGGGCACATGTTTATGCAACTTGCTGAACAGGGGCCTTTATCTCTACCACCAGCATCAACTTTCTGGGTGACCCTGGGTAAGTTTATATTGAACTCATTGCCACAAGATATCAATATCTTCATCAATATCAATATCTTCACCATAGGCGCTGACTTCTACTAGTGCCGGCGGGTGCTTGACCCCCCTCTGCCCCTGGCCCTGCCCTGACTCCACCCCTGGCCCACCCTCTCCTGCCTCCTCCCCTGAGTGCGACATGTTCCCGCTCCTTCCCGCTCCATCCCAGAGCTTCCTATAGCTGTTTGATGGCAGCAAGCACTGGGAGGTAGGGAGAGGAGCGGGGACGCGGCGCGCTCAGGGAAGGAAGCGGAGGAGGAAGTGAGGTGAGGCGGGGTGGGGAGCATGGCTGTTGGTGGGTGCAGAGCACCCACTAATTTTTCCCCGTGGGTGCTCCAGCGCCAGAGCACTCATGGAGTGAGTGCCTATTTCTTCATCAGTGATTTATATAATTGCATAGAGAGTACACTTATAACATTTGCAGATGATACCAACCTAGGAGGGGCTGCAAAGTGCTTTGGAGAATATGATTAAAATTCAAAATGATCTGATCTGAAGTAAATAGGATGAAATTCAATAAGGACAAATGCAAAGTACTCCATTTAGGAAGGAATAATCAGCTGCACACATACAAAATGGGAAATGACTGCCTAGGAAGGAGTACTGCAGAAAGGGATCTGGGGTTCATAGTGGATCACAAGCTAAGTATGAGTCAACAGTGTAACTCTGTTGCAAAAAAGCAAACCTCATTATGGGATGTATTAGCAGGAATTGTAAGCAAGACACGAGAAGTAATTCTTCTGCTCTACTCCACGCTGATTAGGCCTCAACTGGAGTATTGTGTCCAGTTCTGGGCACCACATTTCAGGAAAGATGTGAACAAACTGGAGAAAATCCAGAGAAGAGCAACAAAAATGATTAAAGGTCTAGAAAAGCAGTTCTCAAACTGTGGGGTCAGGACCCTAAAGTGGGTCATGACCCCATTTTAAGGGGGGTCGTTAGACTTGTGGGGCCCGGGGACGGAGCCGCAGCACCCGGGGTTGAAGCCCAAGCCCAAGCCCCACCACCTGGGGCTGAATGCAAAGCCCGAGGGCTTCAGCCCTGGATGGGGGGGAGGGGAGGTGTTCAGGTTACAGGCCCCCTGCTCAGGGCTGAAGCTCTTTGGCTTTGGTCCCTGCACCTGGGGCAGCGGGGCTTGGACGGGCTCAGGCTTCTATACGACCCTCCTGGGGTCATGTAGTAATTTTTGTTGTCAGAAAGGGGTCGCGGTGCAATGAAGTTTGAGAACCCCTGGTCTAGAAAACAGGACCTATGAGGGAAGATTGAAAAAATTGGGTTTGTTTAGTTTGGAGAAGAGAACACTGATGGGGGGAGGAGGGGACATGAGAACAGTTTTAAAGTACATAAAAGGTTGTTACAAGGAGGAGGGAGAAAAATTGTTCTTCTTAACCTCTGAGGATAGGACAAGAAGCAATGGGCTTAAATTGCAGCAAGGGAGGTTTGGGCTGGACATTAGGAAAAACTTCCTAACTGTCAGGGTGGTTAAGCACTGGAATAAATTGCCTAGGGAGGTTGTGAAATCTCCATCATTGGGGATTTTTAAGAGCAGGTTGGACAAACACCTGTCAGGGATGGTCTAGATAATATTTTGGTCCTGCCAAAAGTGCAGGGGACTGGATTAGAAGACCTCTTAAGGTCCCTCCCAGTCCTACGATTCTATCATTTTTGAGTCTATTATTTAAAGAGGTCTCTGATGGCAAGAGTTTAGCAAGATTCAAAGGGGGATTGGACATTTTTATGACTAACAGGAATATCCAGCATTATAATAGCTAATACTAACAAGAATTTTGAAAGGGATATAAAACCTCATGCTTCAGGGTTTAAGCCAATCTCTAACTATTAGTGATTGGGATGAGACATTAATATGTGGCAAATTATCCTACACCTACCTACTGTGGAGTTTCTTGCAGTTTCCTTTGGCCATTAGTATTGGCCACTGTCAGAGATAAGATACTGGACTAGATGGATGTTGGGTCTACTCCAATATGTTAATTCCTATAATTCCTATGTTCCTTTCCATTCTTTGCCTCAGTTTTCTCATCTGTGAAATAGGGTCACTAATACATCCTTCCTCACAGGTGTGTAGTAAGCACTTGGAGATCCTTGGCTGGTAAATGCTGTATAAGTGCAATTTATTTGTGTTCTAGAGATATGCAGGAATATGAGTCACATGTTGTATACCCAAAGGTAACAATGCAAATTCAATGTGTGGTTTGACAACACAGGATCAGGCCAAAGTTAACAGCTGTTTGGATGGAGTATGTTGACTTTTCCCCTTAATTGTTGTCATTGCAGTCTGGCTGGCTACAGTCAACATAGCAGCTATTTAGACTCTGGGTGTGTCCAAAACACAGTGGAGAGGTGTGATCCCAGCACATGAAGACATACTCAAGCAAGCTGTGATTGAGACCGCTCACAAAAAATAGCAACGAAGCCAAGGGCTTGTAAAGCTAATACCATGTTCTGTGCTGTTATGGCTTCGCTGCTGTTTTTAGCGAGCTAGCCCAATTAAAGAGAGGTATGCCACACATGCTCAGTCACACCTCCAATATGCAGTGTAGGCAGACCCTGTCAGTAAGGCCACAATTTTGTGGTGGATATATTAAGTAAAAGTCACGGACAGATCATGAGCAATAAAGAAAAATTAATGGAAGCCCATGACCTGTCCCTGACTTTTACTAAACAGATCCATGATAAAATGGGAAGGGACTGGGCAGCTGCGGGGTGATTGGGAGCTCTGGGCCCCCCACCACTGGTGGGGGGCTCAGAGCTCCAGAGTCCCCCCTGCCACCAAAAGTGGAAGGAACCTGCAGGGTTCCTCTTCCCCCGCTCCAGAGGCAGGGAGCTGCGGGAATCCCCCTGCCACCACCCACGTCCATATTCTGCAATACTGTCCTGTTTCTCATGAGTGCAGTTTATCAGCATTCCAGGAAAATGCTGCTGGAACTGGTGTGCATCATGTTTCATTTTAGATTCCAGTTCTATGAACAGGAAGATCAGCACTAAATCAGTTGTGTGCTGCATTCAGCAGCTATGAGCTTGTCCACCCTTAAATGGTATACAATTTTAACTATTCCAGTATAGTTAAAGTGGTACAAATCCTCTAATGTGGATGCAGTGATATTGATATAAAGATGCTTTATACTGGTGTAACTATTCCTATACGGGAAAGGGAATAAGTCACCTTTGTACTAGAATAACTTCATCCACCTGAAGGCTTTTACTGGTATAACAATTATGCTAAAAAAAACCCGCATCCCTAACCATAGGTATATCGGTAAAACTTTTAAGTGTACACCAGGTGTTAGCCAAGCTGTGATGATCTGAAAGGCAATTTCTTTTTCTTCTCTTTTTTTTTAATGCCTGGTATGTTGCGTGCTTGTTGAAACACACAGAGGGGAAAATATCCATTATTAAAGGATGAGTATTCTTAAAAACTGCCTTAAATCTAATTCACACATGAGGGACTCTATGTGCAACATGCAGTGAAACATGGCCAGGGCTGTCTATTGCATTATCTTCCATGCAAACCCTTTAGTCCCCACGGTATTACTTATCCCACAGACACACCTCACACTAAACTTTGCAAAAAAAACTTTGTTGGGAGACTTTTCCTGCTTGATTTGCTCTCATGTTTCTTTCATCCTCCAGCTGGGCTGGCTGCTGGATCTGGGCGTTGCTGCTTCTGTGATAGGGGAGAGAGCCTCCACCTCCCTTCACTTCTTCCCTCCCTGGTTCCTCACTCCCTCTCTCCCCCTCAGCCTGGCAGGATCCCACCAGCAGAGCATGCAGTCAGGGAGCAGCAGCAGCAGGGAAGATGCAGAAGCCTAGTCAGAAAGAGCATCTCTACAAGCTACTGGTGATTGGGGACCTGGGTGTGGGCAAAACCAGCATCATCAAGCGCTACGTCCACCAGAACTTCTCCCCCCACTACCGGGCCACCATTGGGGTGGACTTTGCCTTGAAGGTGCTCAACTGGGATGCTGAGACGGTGGTACGGCTGCAGCTCTGGGATATTGCTGGTTAGTACAGAGGGGAAGGGAAGTGATAGAGGGAGGGGTCCGGTTCCCTTGCCCCCACATCTGTCTAGTGCTGCACAAAGTGTTAACCCAAAACAGCATCAAGCCTTGAACTGGGAACTACCAATGCCTTAAAAACAATGGAGGAGACCATCTCAGGTTAGATCAAAACTTCAGAGCTCCCCCAAGGGTGGGAGAGGGAGGGTACGCCTTCCCCTGGGGGATTCAGTGCTAAGGCAGTTCTGTCTAGTCTCGCTCATCTTCTTCTCCACCCATGTACATGCACACTGTGACAGGGGCACAGTGACAATCTCTCATCACTTTTATGATTTTTTCCCCTCTCATTCAAATTGTTCTCACCACCTTGCCTGACAACCAACCCTAAGAGGTTTTGGGGCTTGGGTTTTGGGGGTATTTTTTGGTGGGAGTGGGAAAAATGGTCTCCTCATTGTGCATTTTCTAGAGGAAGAAAAGGCTCATCAGGATTGTCAATGTGATTTTTGTAGTTATTAACAGAGGAAAAGCTATTGCTGGGTTATTTTAGCAAACTTCTTTGATTTTTTTTCCTTTCTGTTTTTTCAAATAGAGTTATTCACACCGTTTTAAAAAAGATCACTATTTCTATTTGAGGAATAACCTCACTGGTCAATAACTGGTTTACTAATATTTCCTAGACATTTTACGGTAATATAAAGCAAATTTTGGTAAATTACTCTGCATCATGAGAAAAAGAATAAAAAAGGAACAACAGCCTATCATGCCTGTTTTATTTCCATTTTTTAAACAGAATAATTCCACATCATTGCAATAGGTATTTGGGAAAGATTTTTTTTTGCATTGTCTTATATTCTGCTTCTAATTAAAATCATGAGTTTTCATTTTCACAGTCTCTCTTTATAACCATTAATTGGGTTTCAGTGTGCAAAATGTAAATATGTCTCAACAGTTTACTTAGCATGTTGTCAGTACCAATTTGTATTTAGTCTATATAAGAGAGGAAGGAACTTTAAATACTACTACTATAACTCAGAATTTGTATACTACTATAACACAAAGGAAGGCCTTTTTCATTCAAATGAATTAAGAAGTTACTTTTACAAGTAAGGAAATGCAGAGAAAATTTTATCCGCTCTACTTACGTTCTGACTTCTGACCTGTATTTTAGGTTTATTGACTTACTCTACAATTACACCTACTGAGGCCAGTGAAATAAGAAAATTCTTAGCATTCTTTTTGAATAAGGGGATTGTATATACTTGTGTATTTGGCACAGACAGACGAACTAGCTCATATCTGAGCTCTGAATTTGGCACCGTACTATCAAAACTACTAACACCACAGAAGATGGTTTATGTAAAAATGCACCACCCTAGATATTTGTATAATTCTATATAATCCTATGGTTTTATGAAACTAAATATGTAAATATCCAGGGGTTTTTTTCACTGCAAATTTAAATGGCTGGAAGAACATGAGTTATAGTTGCTTGCCAAGGCCTAGTTATAATTATATTTTAAAAAACCAACATCTGTAAGAGACAGAATAGTTCATAGTAGACAATCTGAATGCACGATATTAAAACTATTTAAACCCTTAAAAACAGATGCAGCATCTCTAATGAGACATGTACTCACCGTTTTTAAAAACTTCTTTTGCATACCTTGTTCCAGAGACTATATTAAACTGCTAATCATGTGCTCTTGGATCATATGATGTAGCTTTCAGTCAGGCAGCAGAAGGTTTGAAAGCAATTACACCAAGCAGTAGTATTCAGTGGCTAGCACAATCTCTGAGTGATCACACATTACAGAGAGAATTACAGTACTGTGTTTGTGTGCATTGATCAAGTGACTTCCTAAACTGAAACCGGATTGCTAAACTCCAAAAATCCCAATGAAGATCAGTACAGTGCTCAATAACAAACAGAAGTTACCATCTGAGTTTTAGTGTCTAGTCTAGTGTCTAAGGAGTTTTAGTTGTTGACTGATGTAAAGTAGAAAATAACTTCTGTTATCAACACTTTAAATTCAAATCAGCACAATTCTGGTTTTAAAGCCACCATGAATAAAGCAGCTGGCTGGTGTGAAAAACAAGTGGCTTGAAAATCAGAGGGAAATAAATTTGATTGGGGACAGGCAGTGAACACAAGCGGTGTTTTGTTTTGTTTCTTTTATTCTGACTGTCGAGAGCCACTGCAAGTAAAATACAAATATCCAAAGTATAAGAGGGGACAAGTGAAATTCCAGAGCTGCTCTGGGTCTCATTTTGGAAAATATCTGTATAAGGTAATGCTTAGCTTTGCAGAGGAAGCAATTCCCTTTATCCTACAAAACAAATGGATCGGTTTGGCTTTGTATTAGGGCAACATTAAAAGCAGAAGATCCTGCAGATTTATCAGTCTGAGTTCTTATATGCTCCCCACTTCAATGGTCACTGAATGTACTACCAAACATAGTGTTTACTCACATGACTAGATCAATTGTCCATTTCAGTGGAGCTACACATGGTAGTAAATCGCAGAATTGGGCCCATAATTTGCTCAGCAGTAAAAGTAGCATGGGGCTTGATTCTGAGTGGTGCTGAGTATTGGCAATTGCTATTACAGCACCGCCGGAGATTAGAGCCCCTGGTGACTGCATTATTTCTAGAATGAATTTATACTTCCCAGCGAGGTGTTTGCGCACAGTAGAGCTCATTGAGACATAGAAGTAAGAGATGGAAAAGACAAAACTAGCTCATTCAGTGCCATCCCCTGCCACTGCAGGATTATCCCCTACAGTATATTTTGTATTATCTTCTTGTAGCAGAAAAAAGGCATAATGAGATATAATGACTGGAAACTGAAACTGGATTAAATTTAGCCTAGAAATAAAGCACAAACTTTAAACAGGGAGGGTAATTAACCATTAGATCAATTTAACAAGGGATGAGGTGGATTCTCCGTCACTTGACGTCTTTAAATTAAGGTTGGATGCCTTTCTAAAAAATATGCTTTACCGAAGTTATGGGCGTGATGCAGGAATTACTGGGTGAAGCTGTACAGCCTGTTTTCTACAGGAGCTCAGATTAAATGAGCATAATGGTCCATTTTGGCCTTAAAAAAATCTATGAATTTAGCGTTTTAATCAAGGCAAGTTCTAAAAATTCCAAGCAACTGTGCTTCCAGTACATCCATGGGGAGGCTATTCCACAAACCAATATTCCAGGAAGTTTTTCCTAATACACAGCCTACCTTTTCCCTATCTTAGCCTTATCCTATTCCTCCTAATTATATTTCAGACTATGTCCCTGCATAAATACTCTTGCAACTTGGATTTCACACCCTTCAAATAGTTGTAGTCTGTTATCCAATCCTCCTTTAGTTATTGATTAGTCAAGAGATAGATAATTAGCTCTGTTAATCTTTCAGTGCCTGCATCCCCCTTATCTTTTTGTTGTTCTTTTCTGAGCTCCCTCCAATTTGTCAGTATACTTTTGGAAGGTGGTGCCAAAACCTTAAACCAAAAATACCAGGCATAGTTTGAATCGGAGCCTTGGAGACAGACACTATTATCTACTTGGCCTGCAGAGGTTTGCTTGGCAAATACAGTCCAGAACTGTTTTGGAACCACAATGTGTTACACTGCAAATGCATGTCTAATTTGCTGTTCACTATCACTCCCTAGGTCTCTTTCAGAATTATTGCTTCCAGGTTTCCCTGAGCACCTGCATGTCGGATTGTTTCTTTCTCCGATATATTGGCTTGCATTTTTCTACCCTGGATCAACTCCTGTTACTTTTTGCCCGTGTCTGCCCCTCATATTGAAGACAGCAGCATTGTATTACAAACGGGTTTGTTTCCCATCCGTGCCATTTTCACCTTCAGAGACAGACACATTCGCACAGACACTATTCAAATGTTTAAAAAGCTGTAAAGACTATAACAGCATTAGGCTGTATCACGAGCAAACGAGCCTTTCATTAATGCTGAGCACATTACGTGCTCAGTAGATCATGCCTTTAGTGGGCTGCCAAACATTTTGGGTCATATGCACAAAGAAGATAGTCACGGTGATTTCTCAGCTAAGCTCCCTTGAAATTACTGCTCTGCAGTCATAAAGAAGAAGCCCCATGTCCTTAACTGTGGTGCTTCTTCTTTCACTCTTGCACGGAGACTGTCTGTAGTTTGTAATGTGATCTGTCATCATTTGTGGGCCTGGGCCAGTACACTATATGTGCAGCCTGATTTCCAAGCTGCCCAAGTCTCAGTTGATGGCAGAGACTAAATCCACTGCATGTCAACTTAGGGTTCAGTCCTGCCCCAGTTGAAGCCAATTGCAAAATTCCCATTGATTTAAATGATGGGGGAGGGATAGCTCAGTGGTGTTAGCCAAATGGGCTCGTTTCCCCCTGGAGCTACCCAATTACCCCAAGGAGGCACGGGAGTCTAGAAGACGGCTTCAAGTTCTTTATTGACCAGTCAGCTGAATGGGTGGCTCTCCTCGACTAATGCCAGAGAGAGAGACACACCTTACAAGCGCAAAGCAGGCCTTCTTATACCCAGTAAAAAACAACTTAGCATGCATACATTCTGTTAACCTATGGAATTTTTAGATTCCTTTCTAGGGGTAAACAGGACACATCTGTTGGACTCCCTTGATTGATTATCCTTTTAGGGGTCGTCAGGATACATATGTCTGACTTCCTTGACTGATTGTTTTGTGTACGTGTATGGGAAAGCAGCTAGGAAAATAGGCAAATAGTTGACCGTTGCTCTAACAGTGGTTTGGGCATTGGCCTGCTAAACCCGGGGTTTTGAGTTCGATCCTTGAGGGGGCCATTTAGGGATCTGGGGCAAAAATCTGTCAGGGGACAGTTCTTGGTCCTGCTAGTGAAGGCAGGGGACTGGACTCGATGACCTTTCAAGGTCCTTCCAGTTCTATGAGAGAGGCATATCTCCATATATTATATACAAAGAGTCTTCCCCATAACCAGACAAAGGCCATTTTGAGGTGGAAAGTGGAAACAAGTCCCAGACCGAAAGCTACTCATTGAGATGGGGGGAGGGGGGTTGTCAGAGCTCCCTGAAGAAAGAAAGCTGTTGACCCTGTCCATTCTCCCAGCAAAGGTTGGAGGTTACTTAAACCATAGGGATGGAGGAATACATGTAACCGCCTGTAGCTCCTGGTGGGCAGGCAGCTGGATCTGGGCCTGGTTTTGGACTGGATTTTTTGTTTTAATTTTTACTTGAAAGTGGAGGTAGAAGGAGATGTCCTGCTCCCTCCCTCCCAGTCACCAGAAAATATGGGCACAAAAGGGAGTTTGGGCTCAACTACTTTCAAGCTGTGGGTAGAATTCTCACATCACCCTGGAGTCCATGGGAGGGGATTCCTATTTCCCTTCATCACCAACCATTTTATTTTCAAGGGGAGATGAGTCTTCAGATCAGTAAGACCCTTTTGCCTCTCATAAGGTGACAGGAACTGAGTTGTCTGAGCCAGGAAAGCCTGATACATTCAATCAGTGGCCCTTTAAAATTCACTCCCTAGCCCATTGACTTTCCATTAGCTTGTTCATTAGGGGAGGCCCAATACCCAAATTTACAAGTGGACTTTCAAAGGCTTTGAAAATGTGGCCACTGTTGTAGTGTATAAGAATTGGATACTACCCGATTCCTGAACACAGAGACCTCACAAACAATTTGAAGGGGTAATACCCGGTTCCTATACACTACAACCGCATTTCCCCCCAATATCCTAATGTAAGGGATGGGCATTTCTCAGGCTGAATGAATGTCCATGACCTAGCATGAGGCTTCTCAGTGAAGTGATTTACAAATTTACCGTAACATGGACAAAACAACATATTAGTCCTTAATCTTGTTTTTGCAAATGGCTGAACCATTTTTGCTGAAACTTGCAAAGAAAAAAAATTCAGCCTGATGCAGACGCCTTGTATGTGGAATTTCAGCCCAAACTGTTAAAGTTTGGCAAAAACATGGGCAACTGAAAACAAGGTGTTAGAATGGAAACTATCAGGAAACCTTAACTGCAGGCAGCACTACTAGCTCTGCCTGTAATGTATTTCCATTTTTTCTTTTTTTTTGTTGTAATTATACAAATAAATATTGACTTCCCTCAACTGCCCTTCAGTGTAGCAATGAACAGGTGCTGCAGAAGTTGCTCTTGGGAAGGGATTTGAAGAAAAAAAGGTGGGGGAAGAGTAGTTTTATGGCTCAATTAAAGAAGAGTATTTCATGTGAAAGAGCTTTGTGGGAAGCTAAGATGAATGGGTGCTCAAGGCTGGCATCGTTGATGGAGTAAAAAGGGTCATGGGGTGATATTATAAGAGGCAAGAGTGGACAAATAGGGAGGAACAGGATTCTGACAGGCCTCGAAGGTGATGACAAAAAGCTTTATACTTGAAATGAAGGAAGCCGGAAAGTAGAAGTTTGCCATAATCAGCATGGGAGATGATGGCCTGAATGAGCTGTGTGGGCTGAAGGAAAGGGTTAGATTTTAGAAATGCTATGGCAGAAGAAGCAGCGGTATTTGGATATGGCCTGGAATTGTGGAGGAGACAGGAGGAGGAATCAAAGATGACTCCCAGCTCCCAGGACTGGTTGAGAAGCAGGACAGTGGTGCAAGTGACAGAGAATGGAGTGAGTGGAGGTGGCTTTGGAGAAAAGATTAGTTCATCTGTGACCTGGCTTTTAACATCTCCTATCCATGCAGATTATCTGAAAAAGTATTTATCCTGGGGACAAAGATGAACCCAAGAGTCTGCATACTGTTGGCTGACAGATTCCTTGCACAGGACAGGGGACATGAATATCACAGGCTAGAATGTGCAACCCTAGCTCGTACTGGTGAACACTCACTCCCACTGGTGACTACTGCGGGGAGTAAATGCTCAACAGTCTAGGCCTACACATGTAACTTAGGTACCAAAGAGACAAACATCTCTGGGGACATACAAGGTATTCAGGTTACAGGATCCCTATCGAAAGGCCTCCAGGAGTTACAACCAAGTGAACGATGGTCATTTTTGAGAATATACCACTCGCTCCAAGACCCGTTGTCACTTTTATTACCTGCAATGGCCACACTGTCCCCTAGACATCCTTAGCGTTCCCATATATGAGCACATCCTATTTCCACACTGCCTCACTGGCGTGAAGTTCTACTTTATTGCCATCCTTCACTGACTTGCTGGGCAGGTCTGCACTGCACCTGGGAGCAAACCTTTCCTCCCAATGTATCCGCTATCCCCCCGTTCCTCATACATATGAGGCAGCTGGATTGGGGCGGAGGTGGGGGTGGGGAGGAGAGAGGGAAGTGAGGTAATTTGGGCCGCAGTTTCATTAGTATGTGGACAACAGTCAGTTTTACTTCTCCTACACCAATACCACTACCACCACCAAAACTGAGCGGTGTACTGGGGCTGATTTCCAAGGGCATTTGATACAGGGGCGTGAATGAGGGTGAGCTGACTAAAGCTCAAATCACGTAATATGGGAATGCTGATAACTGGCTGCAGGGAAATATCTTCCCAGTATTTGACTTCCTCTTCACGTCCAGGTGCAATTGAAAAGGGTGCTAGTGACTTATAAAGCACTGTGTGTTTGGGTACTATCTCCATATGCAGCGGGTATCAGAGGCTGGGGAAAGCTGTGCCTTCCCAAACAGCCTGGCGTGGCCCTGCCCACGCTCTGCTCCAGGCCTCCTCCTGCTTCCCGCTCTGGCTCTTCCTAGTTCCCCTGTGCCATGGCCCCAGCTCCGTTGCAGCCGAAATCAACGACACCGCTTGACCTAGAGTTAAATGTCTGGGAGCAGCTGGGAGGGTGTCTTTGGTGGAGGGCTCTCAATTAATTTCCTCCACTGCTGACAGCTCAAGTGATGGCCTTAAGGGCACAGCGGAAAGCCTGCCTGTTCCACAGACTCTAGCCAGATAGGCAATAGAATTGTGGAGCAGAGAGGGTTTGTTTAAACTTTTGGTTTACATTTTTCAGACTCTGAGCAGATACAGAGGCGGTTTTTACAGTAGGACTGTGGTCAGCTACATGTTCATGGTTGCAGTATAAATTATGATGTGATTGCTGGTGAGATTATGTAGGGTGCAGTTTTATAAATCAATAAAGCCCAGATTTTGGTGCCCTTTATCTTTACTTGTGTCGAATGATACCTTACACCTCACTAGTGGTTCCACTGAGACCAATGGTACAATTTGTGGAGTGAGGTTGTATTCAGATCCTGATTGCTCATGTTGTATATGACCTTACTCCAGTACCTGGAGCAGATTGGGAGTCACTTGTAGAGTAAAATACATGAGTGAAGATAGTCTGAATCTGGCCATAAATAAATAAATTGTGTGATCTGGGAAGAGATGCACTGTTGTACCCATGAGCCAAACAAACAACTATTCCTTAAATTTCTGCTGCTTCTGATGACAAGTTACACCCTAGCCCCCTTTTGCCCATCCCTACAAAGGAGGAAACCAAAGATCCCATGAGGAGCAGGAGATAATCCTGGTGTCTTGATCAACACCCCCTCTTGCAGTAAAACAGGTTCTAATGTTCAAGGCTGTGTTTGAGATACTGCTGAGTGCATAATGACTGGTCTGTTTGCTAACCCAGTCACTGCACTGTCTGTGTCTAACTCCCTGCTTCTAAAGCCAGGTTCTACTACCTACACTCACAATGAATGGGATTGTATTCCATGAGTAATCCCACAGATTGGGATTAGGTATACCTGCAGAGTAAGGTACTAGTTGGTATAGGTCAAAATCCTTAGGGTAAAGGAGTTTGGCTGACACTCTAGCTATAACAGCACTTCAAAGCACCATACAAACATTAACTCAAGGGATCATTTTTCCTTAATGAGAATCACATCTTAATAAAACACATGTGTAGTTTGTGGAGAACCTCCTTTCCCATTCACAATTATACAAAAGCCTTACGGCATCTAATGTAATTGGAAAAAGAACACCAGGAAAGAATTTAGGCCCAGGCCCTCAATGGTATTTAGGCACTTATCTCCCATTGATTTCAGTGGGAGCGAGTTGCTTAAATACCTTTGAGGATCTCGGTCTTGAGGGTACGTCTATACTACCCGCCAAATCGGCGGGTAGTAATCGATCTATCGGGGATCGATTTATCGCATCTCATCTAGACGCGATAAATCGATTCCAGAAGCGCTCCCCGTCGACTCCGGAAGTCCTGCTCAGTGAGAGGAGGAAGCGCAGTCGACGGGGGAGCGAGCCTGTGCCGTGTGGACCCGATGTAAGTACTTTTACTTTCGATCTAGGAAACGTCGACTTCAGCTACACTATTCTCGTAGCTGAAGTTGCATAGCCTAGATCGATCCCCCCCGTTACTTTGCTCAGCCGTTGGCTCCACTCTCTGCACACCTTCTCTTTCTCCTCCTCCTCATGTTATGAGGTTGCTAATGTGGTCTCCGCTTTGTGAATAGCTGCTTTCACAGGCATCCAGGCTCTTCTTTGCAATGAAGAACTTGGACATCTGTTAAAGCAGCTGGAAGCAGGAGGCAGGGTCAACACTGTAGCACTTGCCAGCTCTTCGGGGCCCACCATGGACAATGGAGCACACGCTGAGAGCCTCTGCATTAAGTAATTGTTTTGATTATTAGTGACTTTGACCCAGGGACCCCTTGATGCCAACCAGCAGAGGATACAGGGGGGTGCGTAGGGTTTTACAGGGATCCCCAGGGTCAGATATCTGCATAATAGCTCACCGAAGGATGGCATGTGAGGTCTCTACCAAACGTCCATAGCCAAATGGTCGTCATAATCATTGCAAAATGTATGTATAGATAATATTTAAGGAGTTATGTATCAATACTGAAAATTTTGCTCTTAAGGTCTTGGCGATAAGGCAGGTCACCAGGAGCTGACATACCTCTGAAATGTTCTTTTCGGTCAGCAGGTAACTGACACCTATCTTCCTAGGGTGACCAGATGTCTCGATTTTATAGGGACAGTCCCAATTTTGGGGTCTTTTTCTTATATAGGCTCCTATTACCCCCCACCCCCTGTCCCGATTTTTCACACTTGCTGTCTGGTCACCCTATATCTCCCTGTTTGACCACTTGTGTACGGTATACCTCACATTGTATGACTATTTGCATGCTAAGCCAGGTGCGAACTGAAAGACCATGAAATCTACAAGGAAGGCTATCTACAGGATGAAACAAACTGCAGAGGGGTATCCCATTTATGAATAAAGACAAAGGATGGGGTGGTATATCTTGGAGTGCAAAAAGATATAATAATAATAAATGGAGATATGCCAATCTCCTAGAACGACCTTGAAAGGTCATCAAGTCTAGTCCCTTGCCTTCACTAGCAGGACCAAGTACTGTCCCCAGACAGATTTTTGCCCCAGATCCCTAAATGGCCCCCTCAAGGATTGAACTCATAACCCTGGCTTTAGCAAGTCAATGCTCAAACCGCTGAGCTATCCCTCCCCCCTTATCTTCACCTAAGAGGCAAACTGACAACGTGCATGTCTTATGTCTAGCTGTAAAGCACTGTAAGGATTTGGGGTGAGCAATACTTTATTAGACATGAGAGTATCTTCTTAATTAAGTCTAGGCTCTAGAATGTGTGTTATTTTGTATATAACCATTTATTTCCAATATTTCTACTTCTTGCTGCTATATTATTTGAATGTCCATGCTTTGTTAAATAACCGGATACTTTATTTCACCATTAACATATCTAAGTGCTGTGTGTTAAGCGGAGTGGAGATCTAAGTTGAAACTGGTAAGCGGTGGTGTATTGATTTTTTGGAAGAAGTGGATCGAGTATCTAGGGGTTGGACACTCCAGGGAGCTGTATGGAGAGATCAAGGGTTGGAATGTGCCAATTGCTAACCTGTAGAGTGACGTTGGAGCCTGCCAGGCTTAGAGGGGAATGCTTGTGTTGCCTGCGGACAGTGGAATTGGGGAGCTGACAGATTCAGCTTCCTCATAGGGCAAGAGTAGCCAGGTGTCTCACAATCCTGGGTAGCCCCAGGAAGCATCACAGTGACAAACAACCTTATGCTGCAACTGCATTACTCACAAATAGATCATAATGGATTAACTACAATAAAGTCTTCAGATTTAGCCCATAACTTCAGTGATGTTATCCCTACAAAGTTTTGAAATACACGCAACAACTGGACTGATTAATGAAGCCATTAGTTACACTATCTCAACAAGAAGAGAGTATATCTTGTGCCAATTTACCAGTCATTAGTGTTACACTCGTCAGTTTACTGGTACAGTGACTTGATACAGTCACGGTGCAGTACTTTACAATGTACAGAATATTTAACTCATAGCTTCCTTAGAAAATAATTGGAGTTTAGTGAAAGTGGTTTATTCTGTGTATATGATAAAACTGTTTGGATACCTAGAACATAGTTCTTACTCATTGGTTCGTGGGCTGGTGACCACCTGCGTTTCAAAGAAATAGTGTGATTGTATGAAAGATGAAGAACAACCCTTTTTTATGAGACAAAAATGCATACTACCTTACATGCTCTTGTCAGGAGGGACTTATCTGCTAGGAAAAGGACTCTGGTTAGCGACTGCTTCAAAAAGACTGAGAGGATTATTGTGCACAGACCTGTGCTCTAAGTTTTTCAAGGTAACAAGAGTCCAGCTCACACTGCTATGCTACATTGTTTAGAAAAAGGTCCAAAAGTAAAAGGACAGACTAGATTAGTTTGAACAAAAATGTCTGCTGCTCCTACCCAAGGACGGTGTTTAGAACATCACCAGTAAACAAGAGTCTGGAACTAGAAACTAATGGCCCAAAATGGCATGTCAGAAATTAGGCCTAATTACTGAACAAAATTAGGGCATGGACCATTCATTCCACCCATCGTCACTTTTTGGAGTCTTTAAAAAAAGAGACTTTTGGGAGGGATCAAAATGTGGAGGACAGGTGGGACCGAAACCAGTGAGCTCTACTAACATCATTGCAACCCCCACCATCTCCTGGGACCCAAGGATCCACCATGACACTGTTGGGCTTTCATTGTCCTGACCAGATTGGGCCAGAGAGAGGGACCTAGATGACACTGCCACCTCCATCAGCTTCAGCTAAATCCGGAACACTAGAATGTGAGTCTTGATTTTCCTGCTTCCACCTCCTTCCTCATGCGTCATTTTCCTTCCCCACTTTATTTCTTCTCTTTCCTAACTCTCTGTTTGCCTTTTGTTTAATGAACCCCTGGCTTAGCTGGCCAAGACTTCATCTTTTGCAACCCTGCTGTGAGCCTGTGACTAGACAGGCAGCTAAAAGCAATGCCCTAAGCAGCCCAGTGCTGGTACAAGTTTGGCAGGTCTTGGAGTGTCTGACCAGACCATACGTTGTGCCTGTGTTTCTCCAGCGAGGAGGGTGTAGGTTAGAGTCAGCACCAGATAGAAGCGGCATTTTCTGTCTTTGCTGCTCCCCTTTCGTGTGTGTTTGTCTTCTTTTGCCTTCAAGGAAACGGAAGAACAGATTTCATGAGGAATTCCCTGCAGAAAGGCTGCCAGGCCTCTGCCTTGCTCCAGAGACTCTGTCCTTCATGGAGAGCCTCTTTGGGATGCCCAGATTATCATCATGCCAGTGAGGATGCTTGACCATCACCACTGGATCATGAAAGACCCCCAGCATGATACGTGTGAAACCTTGCTCTGTCTTCCCATCCCTCGTGTTCCTTTCTAACCCCCATCTTCCTCCTGTCCTCTCTCTTGGCTTTTCACCTGATCCTGAGACCACCTATACTGCACAGCAATGGCACAATGGGATGAGTCTGCACAGCCTGGGAAGGACCAGGGAAGGAGCAGAACCCGGTCAGGCCAGCCAAATGGGATCACAGGCTGGGGATGTCAGGCAGGGTCCAGAGCAACAGCTGTCATGGCAGCTTACCATCCATGACTGACCACCCACTTTGTCTAGCCCTATTTTCCCACCTTCACTAGACTATCTCTTGTTTTGTGTATGTCTGTTTTGTCAAAAGCAGGAAAAATAACCACTATTCACAGCGGTCATCTCAAAAAATCAACAGAACTAACCCTTTCTTCCCTACTAAGAAGGATTGCTTGACAGAGTAAGGGTCTGTAACTGACAGTCTCAGTCTGAAAAAGGGACTTTGATACATTCTGATTAAGTTTGTTTTTCATAGCCACTCAGTTTCAATTTCAAAATGCTTTGTTTAGTTTGCCAGGGACTCAGTAGGCCACGGTCTCCGTACTCAAAACCCTGAACTAGGGTTAATTTTTTTTATTATTCTATGGTGATGGGATCATATTAACAGCTTAGACTCTCTTTTATTCCATCAAAATTAACAGACCAGTGAGTAAATCTCTTGGTCCGGGATTCTCAAATTTTTTTAGAACGTTGGGCACATTTTACAACAACCACTCCCCCTTCCATTTGCCAAAAGGCCGCATCCATGCAATGTGGACAGGGGAATGCCTGCCTCAGGTGGTGTTCCATGCCCTGTCCACTGTAAGTCTCCTAATGTGCTTCTGAAGTGGGAGCCAGTGACGTGAAAGCAAGTCTGGTGGAGATGACCTCAGTTTATTAAAGGTGACCTGTGAAGGATTTTTTTAAATTGAGCTTTTACCCTCTTTATGCTCATGATGTTTAATGAAGGCCTGGCAATCTTTCTATCTTAGAAATATCAGGAAGGTCAACTCTGCTCTCCCCTAGTTTTGCTGGTTGACTTGTTGGAGACGATCTCAGAGGATGTAAATTATTCTCTCTCACCCCTGGTTTGAAGAGGTGAGAGGGTGCTGCATTTTTAACAAGGTCTCCATATCTTCAAAATGTTCATTAGCCATTGAAGTGAAATTGGTGTTAACTAAAATTTTATGCAGCCTTGACTAAAATGGCTTCCCCCTCTCATTTGCTCAGCTTTCACACACTAGGTTACTGTGATGTTGTCATTCCATGAGTTCTGAAATCAGAGAGTTTTCCAGGAATTTTTAATGTTAAAAAACAAGCAGAAAATAACACTTTGAAGCAAAACCAAAAACCTTCCAGGCTTTCTTTATCCCGCAGAAAAAAGCAGAGAAAAACATCCCAAGTCCAGGTTTTTTATCCCACCCTGTCTGCTTAGTAGGACAACTTTTTAGTCTTCCATTTCTGACCCTTGCTCAGGGAGCTAGTGAGAGGCACTCTGCCAGTGTAGATTCTTTGTCCAGTCAGGTTCGTGAGGCTGGTGGAATGAGAGAGGAATGCCACACAGGAGGCTGTGCCAGTGGAGAGGAAAAGCGCCTCTTTGCAAATGGCCTAGTGGGCATTGACTGAGCTAGCCAGGGAAGGGCCATAGTGGTGAGCTGTAGGGCCATAGTGGTGAGTTTCCCAGTGCAAGGGCTGGAGAGGATCATTGTGAAGAACACGGTAAATGCCCAAATGTTAAAGATCAATGAGCCCTTATTTACCCTTTGATGCATCAATGGACATTCACTCACTTTGGTGAGTGTGGTCCAGTTTGTGCTGTTAGCTTTTTCATGGTAAACGAGTCAAAGTTCTGCAGCATATGTTGCAAAAGTAATTCAGTAACACGGAGCCTCCCTCCCTGCAGCACCTTGCTGTGAAATCCTCACTGGAGGGTGGAGAGAGGCCAGCACTGGGGGTGAGTGAGATCTGCAGTAGGCACATTAGTGGATTTTCTAGGCCCTACTGTGACTGGAGGCGTGTTATTTATATACTGCACTGATCAGGGCTAGACTGAACTGTTAGGCTCAGCCCAGAGTAAGAGGTGGGGAGGTAGCTGCACCACCCCAGGAGGAGACCTGGAAAGGAACTGTGCTTTAGAGGCACAGTCCCTGCCCTCCCAACTTGCTTGGGGGGGAGGGGGAGGGAGGAAGTTGCTGCCCCCCTGTGCTCCCAGCTAATTACTCCCAGCTAATAGCGTAGCTGAAGTCGGCATAACGTAGGTTGACTTACCTGGCCATGAGGACGGCAGCGAGTTGACCGCTGCCGCTCCCACATCGACTCTGCTTCCGCCTCTCGCCGCAGTGGAGTTCCGGAGTCGACGGGGAGCGTGTTCGGGGATTGATTTATCGCACCTAGACGAGATGCCATAAATCGATCCCCGATAGATTGATCACTACCCACCGATTCGGCGGGTAGTGAAGACGTACCCTTAGTACCAAGGGGCATTATTTGGCATGCACCCCTCTCATGGCCAGAACTGCAGTCTGAGCAGTCTTACTCGGCCAAGTAGAGAGCATAGAAGGCAGGGGGACTACTTCCATGTGAAGGCAAGCAAGGGCTAGCCCTTGGAAAGCAAGAGACCAGGTGCCTGGTGTATTGGTGCGGTTTATTCCCAGCTCTGCCATTGACTTGCTGAAGGTGGCTGGGCCTCAGTCTACCCATCTGTAAAATGGATAGAATTGTTACTCCCATCAGAATGACACCATGAGGCACAATTTTACTGATCTAGTTTTTATTTCATGCTTATCACCAGTGTCAACCCCTTGAGAGCCTTTCTTAAAAAACAGAAAGTATTACTGAGCCATGATACATGAACATTATTTATATCTGTTGCTGTTGTCGATCCTAGGCTGTTGGACAGAAATTAACTTTTGTCTGAAAAAAAATCTTCCCAACAAGTAGATTATTGAATAACACATGACTTAGCCTCTCATCTGATTAGCCCATTGAGAGAGATCATAAGACACTATTATAAAACATGACCGTAATAATAGTTGAACATGACCTTATGTTTTCCAGCAATGACATGTCCAAGTCTTGTTTCATCAATGCAGAGCAGTGTTTGTTTAAGGTATATGAAACCAAGACTAATTTAGAAAAGACGGAAGTTCACTCATGGCTTCTGTATCATGTGAATGACTATCTCCTTGTTAGCCTGAATGTTAACCTAGAAAACAAAAGCTAAGTATCACAGCTCTGTGGTATGTCTGCGTAATACACATTCTCAGAATTCCATGGGTGTGCTTGCTCAGTGTGACTTCCAAGACTTGGAAGATAGCACGGAAAGGCATTGGGGCCTAATGAGGAGAGTACGCGTTCCAGGAGCCAGGACTCCTGGGTTCTATTTCCAACTCTATGGTTCAGGTTCAGGGTATGTCTCCATTGCAGCTGGCAGTGTCATTTCCAGCCCAGGTAGAAGTAACCACTCAACCTTTGATTGCTCTAGTGTGCTAAAAATAGCCGTGCAGTTGCAGAAGCATGGGCAGCGGCTTGGAGTAGGCACTGAAGTACTATCCTGTCCATGATATTTGGTGCGTAGGTGGGTGGCGAGGCTGAGCTGCCGCCTGTACCGCCACGGCTAGACTGCTATTTTTAGTGTGCTAGCTCGATCAAAGCTAGCGTGTGTGGATCGACGTGAGCTGGAAATCACACCTCCAGCTGCCGTGTAGCCGTACGCTGCACCTAACCTCACTGCGTGACCACACAGAATCCCTTCGTGCAAAATTCTGCCTTGTCTTATGTAGGAGCAAAAGGGCTAGGGAGGCTCCATGCCCTCATGCAACAGGGCAGGGCGGATTAGACTGAGCATTCCGCTGAGTGCTAGGCAGGGCTCTGGTGTGACAAAGCAGGACTTTTTGCTAACATTTTAATGAAGCCTATTTGTGCCTCAGTTTCCTCCCATACTTTGCATTCCTATCCAGGGATGGGGTAGTGGCAGAATGAAGTTTGTTATCAGGGCAAGTTAGGAGAGGTATAGGGGGGTTTGTGTCACCTCACTGTCTGAGTGGATTGAATGTGTCATTAAAAAAAAAGGCTGGCTGAGGCCGACCCCCATCAATGGAAAATCTGAGAAGACAATGGGAGCAACAAAACAACAGCCCAGAGGGAGGAAGA
The DNA here is from genome assembly GCA_037349315.1 of Chelydra serpentina. Classification (NCBI taxonomy): domain Eukaryota; kingdom Metazoa; phylum Chordata; order Testudines; family Chelydridae; genus Chelydra; species Chelydra serpentina. The sequence goes on along the minus strand of JBAIAC010000004.1, from coordinate 23,721,978 downwards.
TTTCTCCACCTTTCATCAGGGAAGCTAAATGCAGATCCCAGCTCTAGAACAAGGACTGGGTGGAATGAGGCAGGATAAGTGTGAGCTCTGGAAGTAGTTTGGGCTCTCTGACTTTGGGAATGACTAAGGTCTGATCTACACTAGAAAATTGTCAGCTTCACTGTCACTCAGGAGTGTGAAAAATCCACACCTCCTGAGCAGCATAGTTGAGCCAATCTAATCCCCAGTGTAGACAGTGCTAGGTCTATGGAAGAATTCTAGTGACCGCCTCTTGATGAGGAGGATTACGTATGCCAACAAGAGAACCCCAGAGTCTTCAAATGGAGTTTACCACATCTTGGATGGTGAACTGCTACAAACTGACCAGAATGGACTATACTTGAATCTTTATTGCTCTCTGCTAACCTAAGCATTTGCAATGCTGTGTTCCACCTGACTAACAAACCCTACACTGTTATGAGTTTGGGGGTGTCACTGTAAATACTGCCTGGGGGGCAGGCGAAGAAGGTACAAGTCTCTACCAGGAGTCTCTCTGAGATGGATTAACTGGACAGAGCGCACAGTGTGAACAAGGAATGCGGAGGCCCAGTATCTCAGTCTAGGAGACAGTGAGGTTGATGGCCTACCCTGAAGGAAGAGTGAATCCCCTTGGTTCTTCCAAGAGACTCTCTAAAAGCACAGCACAGATACTGTGGACCCACAACACTTGGCTATTATAACAGTAGCACTCAAGAGCTCCAAATGCACGTTAGCAAACAATTTGGCAGCTTGGCGAGGCATTAGTATTGCACATATGCTCCTATTGTCATGAGGTGCATAGTACTCCTTTTTGGAGCAGTAATCAGGGGCTTTACTGTGGAGCATGTTGCTCCTGGGACCCATGTGAACCTTGCAGCCCTTTGCTTAACCACAGCTGCTGTACTCCCCACAGTGCATTTCATACTTATAAGGCTAGAATTTTGCCCTTAGCGTCGCTAATACTTTTGTTTCCCCATCTGTAAAATGGGGATAACATTTATATGCCTTGTGAGCCATATTAATATCTGTAAAGCCTCCCCTTAGCTTCTCTAGTACTTTTGTTTTCTCGTCTGTAAAATGGGGATAACATTTATATGCCTTGTGAGACATATTAATATCTGTAAAGCCTGCTAAGATCCTCGGTATTTTCCCATAAGCCTAGAACCTACTGGCTTAATAGGACTCAAGCGCTACTAATATTTGAACTTATGATAAAGTTATTACATTTCCTTAGACTCTAGCCCTATTAAACGCTTTCTGCTCTGTACACTCACTGGCATTTTCACAGAAATGAGTCTATCACTCTGTATTATTGTTTAGATGAATTGTAGCTTTATAGATTTACAGCATTAAACTCCAGTCTAGATAATGTTCTGCCAGATAACACACAGGCATGTAAAATATTGATTCAGCCTGGAAGTGATGATTCAAATGATATTTTTCCCTCCCATCTTCATCATCACAGGTCAGGAAAGATTTGGAAACATGACAAGGGTCTATTACAGAGAAGCCATGGGAGCATTTATTGTCTTTGACGTTACAAGACCAGCCACCTTTGAAGCGGTGACAAAATGGAAAGAGGATCTGGACTCTAAGTTGATTCTCCCGAATGGCAAACCCGTGGCAACAGTTCTCTTAGCAAACAAATGCGACCAGGGAAAAGATGTGCTTATGAACAACGGACTCAATCTCAAGATGGAACAGTTCTGCAAGGAGAATGGGTTTGTGGGATGGTTTGAAACATCGGCTAAGGTAATTACATTTCTTTTTTAATAAACCAAATGTGTGAGAAGCAGTCCCCAAATGCAGAGACATTAACTACTAAAATGGGTTACTCAGGTGCAATGTGTACCTTGCAAAGCTCTTATCTCTGCTGAATTAATGAAGGGTGAATGGAAGCACTTTTAAAACACAATAAAACCTTTTAAAGAGAATCTATATCTATATTGAACCTTTCATCTCAAAGGATCTCAAAGCACTTTTGAAGCTACGTGCAGCACTCTGAAATGCAGCCACTGCTAAGGTGTGTATCCGATGCACAACAGTGTGAAGAAGAAGGCATATTGGCAATGGACACCAGAGCGCCTCTTATGAAAGATGCCATGAGCTCGTTCATTCCCACACAGAGAGGAGACGGCCTTTTTGTAAACTATGGCCGTTCTAATATGCCCATCATTGTAAGTATTCAGTTTGAAAGATCTGAGCTGTCAGGTCCCCACATATAGAGAGAGTTTGGTGCTGTGGTAAAGCCATGAACTGTTTGAAAGGCATGAAGCACTATACAAGTCTTGGGCTGTTGTTAGTACTGCTATTTACTGAGCTATCTGTGTATTCAGTACTCCATAGTCTTTATCTTGTTAATAAGTAGATCATAAAACTAGTTCCACTAGGCTGCTTTAAGGCAGTGGCTCTCAACCTTTCCAGACTACTATATCCCTTTCAGGAGTCTGATTTGTCTTGTGTGCCCCCAAGTTTCACCTCACTTAAAAACGATTTGCTCAAAAAATCAGACATATAAATAAAAAAGTGTCACAGCACACTATTAATGAAAAATTGCTTACTTTCTCATGTGTACCATGTCATTATAAACTAAATCAATTGGAATATAAATATTGTACTTACATTTCAATGTATAGTATATAGAGCAGTATAAACAAGTCATTGTCTGTATGAAAGTTTAGTTGTACTGACTTTGCTAGTGCCTTTTATGTAGCCTGTTGTAAAACTAGGCAGATATCTAGATGAGATGATCACGAGCGGCTCTAATAATTTTGCCACTGCAAGCAGTCGCCGCCAAATTGCTGCCGCGGCGGGCGAGAATGGGGCGGCAGTCCGAGTCCAGCGGCGGCAATTCGGCGGCGGGAAGAGTGGCGGACCTGCCGTCAAATTGCCTCCGCGAGACTCGGACTGCCGCCCCATTCTTGATGCCGCTCCAAACAACAGCTTGGAAAACGGGTGCCTGGAGCCAGCCCTGGAGATGATGTATCCCGTGGAAGACCTCTGCTACCCCAAGCGGTATATGTGTCCCTGGTTGAGAACCACTGCTTTAAGGGAATCAGTTTGGCCAAAGTCTGTAGCTTGTCTTCTTACTTGATAGAAGAAGTATTTTTCCAGTGCTAAAATTTCTTGCATACTTAGGGCTAGATACTCAGCCGGTGTAAGATTGTGTAGCTCCATTGAAGTCAGTGGAGCTCTGCTTGCTTACTCTAGCTGAGGATCTGGCCACTAGAGTCCACTGTTTCACTCCTGCTGGTGGTGGCAGTAGTTCAATAGCATCTAGTTTCTTATTGTATTTTGACACATCCGCTTCCAGGACAGACTGGAAACCAAGAGAATAAAAATGTGAAAAAGAAGCGTTATCTAAGCGTTAACAATAAACATCGTTTGGGTTAGATTCAAGAGATGGGCGAAGATGTCTTACACAGGCTTCCGCACAATAACAATGGCAAAAGGAGGGAGGCTACACATAGGGTGACCAGACAGCAAGTGTGAAAAATCAGGACAGGGGATGGGGGGCAATAGGAGCCTATATAAGAAAAATACCCCAAAATCGGGACTGTCCCTATAAAATCGGGACATCTGGTCACCCTAGCTACACAACACGTCTCGTGCATTCAAAAAACAAACAAAAAAGAGGCATTAAGAAACAGCAGCTGAAACAAGGGGAGTTGGGGGAGTTAGGGGTTTTAACTCAAGGGGAATAAGCCAGTAGGCACTTTTGAAAATACCACTAGGTACCTCTCTGCATCTTTAGGCACCCAAATACCTTGGTGTTTAGGGCCCAGCTCAAAGGTGATGTGCAAGGTGAGGTATGCTAGACTTCTATAGACTCGAATTGTCTTACAGCTACTTCCATCTTCTTACTGAAGTGCCTGGGAATCTAAGTTCATATCATTTGCATGCTAGGGACCGGAAAAATGTCAGTTTAAGTTAATGCCTGAAGACAAGAAAGCCTCGAAAAGTCTGTGATCAAGTATGAAAAGCAGCTAAATGTAAGTTCGCTGACCTAAAAGGCTTACAAATGAATATCAGCGGGACCAGGATGAGCCAAGTCTTTATTTTTTAGAATATTGTGCTTTCTTAGTTACAAACCTCTAGGTTACCAGTTCAGGTTAGCAAAGTCATTCGTTTGATCCCTGGTGTTTGACCTGTGAGAAATGAGTTAGTGGTCTTGAGCTGGTTCCTAGAACTTAGGTGTCCCCCTGGTAAAAATGACTATGGCAGTCGTCACCCAATTATTGGCAGTCTTTTTGGAGAAGCCAAGCAAGCCCCCTGAAATCAGCGTTTAGTTATGTTGATGGAGCATGAATGTACCGCTGAGCTCAAGGATGGTTCATCTGTGGCAAAGCTGAGCTATTTTACCAGGGTGATGTCGGGAAGTTATTCTGGCTGGAACCCGGAAGAGCAGAGGACAATGAAAATGGAAGAATACCATTAATCCAAACTCCTTTCAACCAAAAGAGGTTGGATTTTTAACTAATTCTAAATTAGGGAAAGCTCTGGTTCAGATCTTATATTATTTAGTTCCCACATCTCTAATAGCCAAACAGTTCCCAAAGCATAGTTCAAACCAGAGAGAGGGAAGGAAGAAATCAAGCATGACTGAGTTTTGAGTCCTGCAGCCATGTTAAAGTGGACAGCCAATTATTATTTAATGGCCAGGGGGCACAACACACATCATCCCTATCTTTTGCACCTGTACACTAATGGATGAAGATCTGATGTCTTGAAATGTTCAGATATTTCCTTCACTCCCAACTAGGATTGGACACAGAAGTGCCACAATTATCCTGAGAAGCTGTTCTTTGTAAATTTCCTCACCGATTTTTCAGACTTAGCTGGTAGAAATAATTCAGATAAACTTTGAATTTGTATCTGAACTTTGTGAACCTGATTGATTCTCCTTAGGACCTCATCCTGCAAACACTCGCTCATTAAGTAGTCCCATTAAATCCAGTGAGACTACTCACATGAGTAAAACGACTCACATGTTTACAAGGTCAGGACCTTAGAAAGCTGCAAATCAGGAGTGACTCTACTGAAATCGGGGTCACACACGTGTGTAACTGGTGTAACTGAGATCAGAATTGCTTCCCAATTTGGTCTTAGTTCTGAGCTAAAAGCCATGGTGTAATTTTTTTTTAAAGTTATGATTACAATTCCTTTAAAACCAGGAAAGGCTCTAGTCTTTTTTAGCCTGGGGCAAATTAAATCATTGAACTCAGGGGTAGGGGAAATAAAAATCCACCTACATTTTACATGGAGAATAGAAACTCTTTTCTGAAGTAGAATACTACTGACTGAGAATCCATCATACAGCAGCTAGCAGTTCAAACAGGTAATGACTCTCTTTTGCTCAATTCTGGTGTAATTAACTCTCCAGAGGTTTTTTTGGAAACATGCTTGGAATTGTTATAGCTTTCAGAGCAGAGTGAATATGATTCATGCCTTTTGGGAAAAGAAAGGTGATTATTTATAAAAATGCCCCCTTTAGTTCTGGATATATTGCAGAAGGCTGGGTGTTATATACATACCAATCACATTTCAGGCTGTCAGGGGTTTAAAACTTCCATTTGAAACTGTTGGAGAATTACACCATAGGATATTGTTGTATCGTTCCTTAGTGCTATTTCTTCTTAGCTTAATGATCTTAAAAACAAAACATTTGGGGACACAGAATGTACTCATATTGTTTTGGTTCTTTGATATTTTTAAAGGAAATATTTAATCAGTTTCAGTCTTCAGGGCACTGAAAGGACTTGGGGATTCACTCTGACAGGTTGTCTTGCTGTGTAAAAACACAGTGCAAAACAGTCATAATTTATACTTATTGCTAAATTCTCACTTGAGGGCCTGGTCTCCTCTTTGATGTATGCTTATCTCCCAATATTTTATTTAGTTTTATAGATTTCAGTCTAAAAGTTTTTTAGGTAATCCTGTCATAAATTTAGAGCTACAATATAGCAGTTGCAAAAGATGCATCGTCCAAAGCAGCAAGACTTCTCCTTCCTACCACACGCCATTTAAATCGCCCTCGTGTGACCAATAAAGCTGAAAACCTCCTCTGTGCTTTGCTATCAGACAGAGATCCATGACTTTCAGCACACACATATATGCATCACCACTATTGCCTGTTCAAAGAGATGGGCTTTAAACTGTGCCTGTAAGGGCAATAATTTCTGCCTCATTGTCACTTCCCAATGAAAATGGACGTGATTTTCATGTGAAAACAAGCCAGGTCAGGCAAAACTAGATATACTTTTTAAGTCTTGGCTCGGAAATCACTTGAAAATGTATTGCAAGTTGCTAAAGTTTTGTGTGTGCTGTTTTTCACAGAATTGTTCTAATTCTCGTTTGATTACCTCCTCCCTCCCCCACACCCCCAAACATATATACATAATATCTGGCTGGAATTACTATTTTATGCAGGAGAAAGGAAATGAATTTTTGTCCTAAATTGTCCAGTAAGTCTATTAATAATGCTTTGCATATCTCTAGTATCTTTCATCCAAAGAACTTACAAACATCGAGTAGGCAAGTATTCATTTCATTGAGGTTATACATAGGTAATTTGAGGTTAAGTAACTTTCCTAAATTCATATAGTGACAAAGCTGGGACTATACTGAAGTTGACAAGTCACCTACACTAACGACTAAACAAAACCCCTGAGGTAAGAGTAGGAGGTGTGGTTAAGGTACCAGACTAGCAAGTGGGTGATTTGGGTTCACATCTGGAATCTGCTACTGATTCCCTTGTGATCTTGGGGAAGTTATATAACTGTTCAGCTCTTCATCCCTGAAATAGGGATGATAATGGTAGTTCATTTGTCTGTCAGGCTATACACTTCCTCTCCATAGTGTGAGTCCTGGTGGCAGCTAGTATGCAAGACTGGGACTTGGGGGACCTATGTTCTAGTCCTGCCATCAACCTACTGCATGACCTTCAGCAAGTCACTTTCCTCTCTTAGTGCCTCAGTTTTCCCACCTATAAAATGGAGATAATGTACTGACCTCTATAAAGCATTTTGAGATCTATGGATGAAAAGTGCCATATAAGAGCTAGGTAATATTTATTTAAGTAGTAAGTGCTTCTAACTAGGAAATATGACTATTAAAAACAAGCTGCATTGAAGATTCTCAATGGAACAGGGTAGCTAGTTTTGAGTTCCACAAAGACAAACTAGGCTGGGACATGTATTTGACACATTAAATCTAATCTGTTCTTCAGTTAATTGAAGCCAAAGTGTCCCTTTTGAAATTTCTGGGCCGGATTCATGACACACTTTTCCCTAATTTCTCCTTTTTAATTCATCCAAGGAAGTTCTAGCACATGCGATCGCAAAAGTATCAGCTGCTGCTATTATACGCTGTCTGCTGGAGCCAAACCAGTAAGGGGACTCTTTCATTTGAGCTTTCAGAATTCCCTGCAGACTCTGTTTCCCTGAAAACACAATATAAGAGCAAACATCTTCTGTTGAGCCCACAGGCCGGATTGCTGCGCTACCCTGCCCTGATTCTCTGCTGCATTTCTTGAAAGGGAGTATTATCTGGTTGCAGTGGGGACTGAGATCATGGACTCCCAGGTGGTTGATTCTCAGTCAGTCTGTTCCAGTGTTTGGTGGGGAGACTGTAGGCAAAAACGGTTTTAAAGCCATGTCTTCACTCCCTGTGTTCTGGAGCCATACAGGACTGACATGTGAAAATGCTTAGAAAGCCATTGCCTGTATAACTCACACTAGATGAGCGTGAGTGTGGGTCTGTGCCCCCATCTAGTGGCTGGAGGTTTATGTATCTGCTACTGCTTGCAGTTAGAGGGAGATATTTTCCTCTCAGTTCCCTTTAGCTCAAGTGATAGAGGCTTGTACTCTTACCTCTAAAAGTCCAAAGGCCAGACCCAAGTGGGGTCAGCTATACCTGCAGTTGTCTGACTCTCATTTATAGATCCCTGCCGATTTCAGAAGCAACACATTTGCAGTCCTAGAAAGAAGCTACTTGACAATAGAAATCTAGGAGTAAATTTGCACCCGAGGGCAACCCGGGCGATAAATCCAAGCTCTCCACATTGCAAAGAATAAAATGTTTCATTGGAAGTGTGAAAGGCCCATAAAACTAACAAAGGTCCTTTTTCATCAGTAAAGAAATAAAAGCCAGACTAGTCCAAGGGGATTTATTTCATATATTAAAACTGAATGCTCTTGATGTTCATGGTTTGCATTTGTGTTAGAATGAGATGACAAATAAGGTGGGGAGGGGAAACCAGTCAGGAATACTAAGTAGCACACCGAGACTGAGCAGTGCTTGGAGACCCTTTAAATAAAATGTTTATTTTCTCATTTGTTTAATGTTACATTTCTAGACAGAGACATTATTTCCCATAGCAATTGGCTAAAAAGTTGTAACTCGTGTAAAACCCACAGAAAGCAGAATGTAAATAGAGGTGCTATTCCTTCCTTTATGGAGTTAGTTAGTTAAATGTGTACTGCACAGCAAATTACAATTTGGTATATGCCCTTTACTGCTCCCTTCTGCTGTTCAACAATGGTTCCAAGTTTTTTTTCTTCTCCTTGTTATTTTTAACAGTAGAAATAAAGACTATCAGGTGCTAATCTTTACTGTTATAGTCTCTCCTGGCAAAGTAGAGAAGAATGGAGTAAGTAGGGTTCTAGCCTGGGACTTGGAAAACCTGTGGTCAGTTCTGTTCCGCCAATGAGTTCTTGTGTGACCTTAGACTGGAGACAAGTCACTTACGTTCTCTGTGCATGAGTAGCTCACCTGGTCAATGGAGATAATAGTACTTCCCTAGCTCACTGCGGGGTTGTGAGATTAAACACATTAAAGATTGTGAGGTGCCAGCTACTATGGTGATGGGGCAATACAAGTATCTTAGAGAGCTAGAACTTCCCTATTCTTTGGACGTCCGTACAAGTGACTTCACAGGAGGCTAAAACGGGAGCGGCAGCAATCCCAGCTGGGGAGTAGCATCCCCCCCCAGTATCTGTGGGGCCAGGTCCATGATGATCTGAAGCGACATTATCCCAGAGATGGGTTCTGTGTTGCGCCCTTTAGAATGAAGGGAAGAGCATACTCAGCATGCAAATATAAGGTGGTTAAAACATAAGGAAAAGCCGAGGGTGGACTGAGTGTTTCAATATTTCTTTGTTTGAATTGCATTCAGCAGTGGGATTCCTGTGGCCTGTATTATACAGAACAAAGGCAATCAGCCAGGGAATGGTAAAGGAGGAGAATGGAAAGACACCATTTCAGTCTGTCAGTTGCTCCTCCTATGTTATACTGTGGGCTGTTTCAGTACCAGCACCGGGGCATGTTTGATTATTCTAACCTATCCATCACCATCGTCTTATTGTGTGTTGTCTCTGTTAGTTATATTTTCTTTTGCTTCCTTGAACACACCCTTCCCCCAATTTTTCAGCGCAGCCGACCCTCTAAAATCCATGAACCCATGGGTGCCCATGTTGGGATAGCAGATCACCCTCTTTTGTCTACAGCTGCTTTGCAGTCTAGTGGGCTATTGATTTAGTTATAGAACACATTGGAGGTGGGGGCGGAAATCAATATTTCATTAGGCAGACCAGAGCGGCAGCAGTAATACAGCAGAGATCAATCCACGACCCTAAGATGTTGGGTCAGACACCATGAGATTAGGGTCACAACAAAAGGTGATATAAACATAAGGTAGCAAGTGGTTAAGGAACTGAACTGGGACTTGGGAGCACTGGATTCAATTGCTGGCATTGCTACAGACTTGCTGTGTGACCTTGGGCATGTCACTTAACCTCTCTGTGCCTCAGTTCTCATCTGTACAATGTGGATAGGTAATACCGCCCTACTTCACAGAGGTGACATTAGGATAAATTCATTAATATTTATGAAATGCTCAGATACGGCCACAGATATACTTGGGGGTTAATTAAAGTGAGTGGTTTAAGAGATATTTTTTGGTAACTAAAATGTTAATAAAGATGTTTAGAAAATTATATTTGAACAATTAAATGAATAAACACCAAGGACTCATTCTCTTCATCAGGCCACCGAATGTAGTAGCAGGGTGTTTATTTATGCCTTGGTTGAATTCAGAGATACAAAAGACCAAAGGCGGTATGGGGGGCAGATGGTGTGTAAATGGTAGGTTTAAAATAAAATTAGGCACGTATTGTTATAATGAAACCTCTCTAAAATATACACCACCTGTCTGGAGCATATGTGCAAGGTTTACAATAAGGGACCACCATCTGTACAATACCGAGATTTGCAGGTTTGTTTATCCCCCAGCTTCGGGGCTGATCCATGAAGTCCATGGGCGTTTTTCTAAAGACGTCGATGTCTGAGATGCTAGGCACATACTCAGGGCAGTTAGCCCCTCCCACTGCTCCATCGCTGTGGTGACACTCTCTTTGTAGCACGCTAGCTCAATGGGAGCTAGTGGAAGTATGTCTCCTCGAGCTGGGAGTCACTCCCCCCCCAACTCGAAGTGTAGACATGTTCCTAATTGACTTAATCTAAAGTGAAATAACTGATCTAAACTGAAACCAGTGTCCATGTGTAACCCACACACCTTCTGCATGTGGTGCTGGGTCCCATCTAGTGGCTCTGAGACCACTTAGAGAGAGAGATAAGAGTCTGCGCTACAGCTTTAGCTATGGGCCAGTTGGCTTTTAGCTCATGCACTAAGCTCCAGAGGTCCCAGGTTTGATCCTGCCTGTCGGCGACCGGGGTCTGTCGACATTACACATGCAGCCTGTTACACTAATCTCTCAAATTGGGTTTAAAATAAAACCTTGAGTTACAACAGTGGAACGCTCCATGTAGACAGGCCTGCGTATCACCTCTTTAAAGCCAGTGTAAGTGATGGTTCAATCAGACCCCCACTCATCCAGAAACATACTCACTAAGCATTTGTGTCCAGTAGGCAGCACAGGAATGTGCTCATCCTCAAAGAACTGACAAACATTAATTACTTAACCAACGGGGGGGGGGGGGGGGGGAAGAGGAATACAAGGGTGGAGGGATAGCTCAGTGGTTTGAGCATTGGCCTGCTAAACCCAGGGTTGTGATTTCAATCCTTGAGGGGGCCATTTAGGGATCTGGGCTAAAAATCTGTCAGGGGACAGTACTTGGTCCTGCTAGTGAAGGCAGGGGACTGGACTTGATGACCTTTCAAGGTCCTTCCAGTTCTATGGGATAGGCATATCTCCATATATTAACCCTCATTTCATGCCATCAAAGTCCCCTGTGACCAAAGAAGGTGCCGCTGGACTCCTCGGTGGCAGCTTCTTTGGCCACCGGGCACCTCGGCAGCATTTCGGCAGCAACCTCTCCCGGCGACCACCGGCGCTCTAGGGTCGCCTAATGGTAGCGCCGGCCCTGCCTGTGGTGGCAAAAAGTAAGTCTTCACCTGTTTTTACAGAATGGGAAACTGAGGTAGGGAGGTTACTCCCTTTAAATAACTCCCTTTAAATGTGCCTAAGGCCACAGAAGGAATCCAGGAAAGGTTGAGACCACAGGCAGATTCTGTTGACCTTGTCTACTTATAGTGAAGATGCATCTTATGCCAGCAAAATAGTTATTTTGCTGGTATAGCTTATACCAATTTCCTGAATAAAACAAGCTATATCAGCAAAAGGCCTTTTTTGCCAGTCTAACTGCATCTATACCAGGACTTCTGCCAGGATATTTGTCGCCTGGGGTATGATTCCCGTCCCTCCCCACAACTGATGGAGCTATGCTGGCAAAATATTTAAATGAAGGCCAGGCCTAGCTCATATAGTTCTATGCTTTAAATTGGAGTTCACACCTCCCTCTTGCTCATTTCCAGTGTTCCCTTCCCTTCCATCATCCCCTTAGGAAGCTTATTTCAAGCCTCTAACAATGAGGCCTTTTGTTTACTGTTTTTAAATATTACTAGAGTTTAGGTAATTTTCAGATAGTTGATGAAGTATTCCTTAGAACTCCGTCCTGCATCTCCAGAAGGGAGGCAGCATGGGGGATCGATGGAATGTTAGTCACTTTATTAAGGATATCAAATACAATGTGGCAGAGGTGTGTGAGTGAAAGAGAGAGAGAAAGAGAGAGAGATTCTAGTTTATCTTCCTTTTCTAACTGGCGCTTTGAGATCATTTTCTTGTTGGCTATGTCTTCTAATTCAATTTCACAGTGCCCTGAAAATGACTTGTTGCCTGGCTGAGGAATTTGGGAGTCTGGTCTCAGAAAATCATGGGATGCACTGTAGTTCTGAGGTTGCAGGTGGTGTATATTGATTTCCAGTTCTATACTAGCTGTTAGATTTATAAAGGTCTTGTGTTATGGTTTGTTTGTTTTCAATCAAGGGATATTATTTAGAGGTCGAAGTTTAAATATTTAAGCACAGTCGTGTGTGTGTGTGTGTGTGTGTGTGTGTGTGTGTGTGTGAGAGAGAGAGAGAGAGAAATCCTTTAAAACCCAGGAACCAATTAAAAGACTGATCTGCTCCCTACATTTCAGCTCTTTATTATAGTACAGAGGGATGAGACCTGGTTCCATTGCATCTATGGGGTGTTGCCGTTGGCTACAAGGGAAGCAGGAGAACTAAAGAAGTGAAGGCAAATGTATAAAGACATGTCGGGCTTCTGAGCCTAACTCCTCGGGATCGGGATCTCGATCTATGAAGATGGACTAAAAGTGATATTGCTTTCTGGGAATTAAACAGGTGCTAACTCTGTGTCTATAACAGACAAAACAATGAACCCAAATATTGCATTAGAGTTTACTTGTATTAGGAGTATTCAAGTATCTGTGTATTCAGAGATCTTGTTCATCATGTATCATTTTGTGCATTGGGCAGAAAAATCAACTGAAAAAACGGACAAGATTTTAAAACACAAATGCTATAGAGGACAGTAATGACTGCTGAGTACTCAATACTTTTGAAAATCAGGCTACTTATGCAGGTGCAAAAATATGGCTATTTATTCAGGTGTACCCATTTTTGAAAAACTCTGCTGGTGTGTTATCTTTCATAAAGCAATACAAATGACCAATGGTTTTCGTAGGCTAAAGATATTGCTGTGTGTTATTCAATAGATATTTGAATGATGATGTACATAATTAATATAATCTGTACAAAAAATTAAATGCTGTCAATTTTTAAAGTCTGCTTTCATAGGAAAGTAAACATTAGATGTTGCCCAGAATTGGCCTTAGAATATAGAAGATATGCAACATGGTGTGTTTACTGTTTTGGCTAATTAATCTCTCTCTCTCTCTCTCTCTCTCTCTCTCTCTCTCTCTTTCACCTGCAGGAAAACATAAATATAGACGAAGCTTCCAGATGCCTGGTGAAACACATAATTGCTAGTGAGAGTGATCTAATGCAGCCCATTGAACCGGATATTATAAAACCACACCTGAATTCTTCTAATATTGTCAGTTGTTCAGCTTGCTTTAAATCCTAAGGGACTCCCAGACTATTCCTGGATACTAGAGCTGAGCAAATAGTTAACAATGAATAATTTATCCAAAACACACAACCTGTTTTTCTGCTTGCAGAATATCCATGAGCAGACTACAATTTTCTCAAATGTATCTGTTATTTAAAATTATTCAGTGATTTTTTGACTCTTTGGATTGATTGTGAATAGTTCACTTTAATAGTAACTATTCAAATTGTCTTGGTTAGTTGTGATTGGTCAGATAAGTCACATGGTGGTGTTCCTATTCCCTAATTAAATGAGTGAGCAAGAAATGCTCAGGCAAGTGATTTTAAAATTTGGTTAGGACATAAAAATGGGTCTACTGGGTCAGACCAATGGTCCATCTAGCCTAGTATCCTGACAATGGCCAGTGTCAGATGCTTCACAGAAAATCAACAAAACAGGGAAATTTCAAGTGATCCATCCCCTGTCATCTACTCCCAGTTTCTGGCAGTCAGAGATTTAGGGATACCCAGAACATGGGGTTGCATCCCTGACCATCTTTGTTAATAGCCACTGATGGACCTATCCTCCATGAACTTACCAAATTCTTTTTTGAACCCAGCTATACTTTTGGCTTTCACAAATTTCCCTGGAAATGAGTTCCACGGGTTGACCGTGCACTGTGTAAAGAAGTCCTTCCTTATGTTTGTTTTAAATCTGCTGCCTATTAATTTTATTGGGTGACCCCTGGTTCTTGTGTTATGTGAGGGGATCAATCACACTTCCCGGTTCACTTTCTCCACACCATTCATGATTTTATAGACTCTGTCACATCCCCCCAGAGTTGTCTTTTTTCTAAACTGAACAGTCCCAGTCTTTTCAATCTCTGCTTGTTTATTGCAAGTATTTACTCTTACGACTTGGAAATTTGCTTTCTTACCATATTTTTCCAGTAAAACTCAAATGCATGAATGTTGACAGAAAGTAAAAACAAAAGGGGGCCGGAGTGAATATTCATAGGATGTTTTTTGCAGTATTTACCTAGCTCTCTTGGGTACCTATTATGAACACCACACTAACACATGAAATCTGAATTGTGGCAGTGTGGTCCAGTACATAGCGCCTGGATTCTATTCCAGCCCTGCCACTGACCTTCTGTGCGTCCTTGGGGAAGTCACTTGTTTCCCATCCAACACTTTGCCTGTCTTATCTTTTGGAGATAGTAAACTCTTTGGGGCAAGGACTGTCTCTTACAATGTGTTTGTACAGTGCCTAGCACAATGGGATCCCAATCTCACCTGAGGCAATTAGACACTACTGTGATATAAATAAGAATAATTCAACTGAATACCAAGGTGGAGGTGAATGGGTAGGACACACAGAGGCCCGTGCTTAGGTCTTGTATGGGACAAAACAAAGTATCCTTAAATTATGAAAGAATATTGAGTCAACAGGTCTTACATTTTGGTCTGTGACTGAGCCATCTCTTATTATTATGCATGAACTGCAGAATAGATTCAGGGATGGAGGTGTGACCAACCACAGCTTGCTGGTATTTGGTTTCAAGCCTCAGACTGTAAATATATTTCTGTCACAGTATTTTAGAGTAAGAAACAAGGCGAGAGTCACAGCTTTTTAAAACAAAAAAAATGTCAGCACAGAACTGTCTGTGCTGTCTGTATGAAGGGACAGGTTTCAAGTTTCATGCACAGGGAATTGCTGAATTCAAATCCAACCTCCAACATAGGCTCCTGCTGTGGCCTCGGTCCAATCACTTAACCTTTCTGCCTCAGCGTCCCCATCTGTAAACCAGAGTTAATAGAATTTGCCTACCTCGCAGGGCTTTTGTGCAGGTTATCATCTGCATAGCGCTTTGGAGATGAAAACAGCTGTGTAAGGGCTAAGAATTATTAGTGTGAAGCATGACTCTGATGTCTTAGATTGTAAATAAAACTAAGGCTTGTCTTCACTGCAACAGCTGGCTCGAGTTACTCCACTCCAGCTAGCCTAGCTTGAGTGACAATGGCCACACTGTGAAATAACAAGCTACACACTGATTGGATTAGCAGCTGATGAGTTGCGCTAGCTTGAGCTGTGGCCTGTGGCTGCATCCCCCCTGCATTACTAGCTTGAGCATCAGCAGCACTCAAGTTTCAACCCGCATCGCCTGATAGGCCAGCTAGCTTGAGCTTAAAGCACTGCTAAACTCCAGCTAGAGGTTTCTGTACGTGGACGGGAGTCAGGTCATCATCACTCGGGTTATACCTTGAGTTAATGCAGTGAAGACAAGCCCCCTAGACACTCAGGTCCAGACTCCCTGGGACTAGGGTGCCTACATACTTGTCGAGCCTCGGTGATTTAGGTATGGAACTAGATGTCTCAATGGGACCAGAGACGTCTGATGTCTTACTTTTCCAGAAACCAATCTGTATGAGACTGTTGAGCTAAACTGTGTTGTAACTTGATCTCGAAGGTAGCAATGTGCTTTAGCTGGCCTCATCTTTACTTGTCCACAGCAGATTCCAATCAGTGTTCCTGAAACCGAAATGTAACCTCCTCCCAGACGTGCCTGTGGGAGAGCTTTACCTGACCAAAGAGTTAGACATAATATTTCCTTGTTAAAAAGAAACAAAAATAAAACATTGAAAAACTAGTTTCTTTCCCTTAACTTACTGTATTAATGTCTGGTAAGCTCCCCACCTCCCATCCTTAGTCCTGCTGTGTGCTTTTTGATCAATCAAAGATTGGGGCCCGACTTTCCATTTAGGACAGATATAGGTCCATTACCTCATCAGTCAGGGCCTAATTCAGTCCTGACTCTCTATGGATTGCATGACACGTAAGTCAGTGCTGTGATCATAAGTAGTTTCTCTTTGTTATGCTGAATAAAACACTGCAGTGCAGTGGAGAATCAGGCCTCTTTAAAGTGTGTAAAGATAACATCATTTCAGATTTTTTCCTGACGGTTGTGCACTGTTTTTATTGTACTTAGATGATGAGTAACTGCTAGGACACTTGCAATAAAACAAGAAATGCACAAACACCACCAGGATAAACAGAGATGCCGCATGCCGAGAGGATGTAAGCACTCCAGGGAGAATGCTCTGTAATTTAGCATGAATGTGATCACATTGTGACTAGATCCTTTCAGGATTGAGTATGAAATTTAGTTTATTGTTTAAATCCCTGACTGGATGGGATTTCCTTGCGTGCTACTGATACATTTGGCATTATCTTGTCCTCTCTAGCTTTTGAATTCCACGAGCATTGTGCGGCAAAGGGCTTTTGCTCTGGATTTCTGGAATGCCCTGGCCCTGCTATAAGAAAGGAAGGGTGGGCATGATTCTCCACTGCCTTGCACATTGTGTGTTAGTTATTGACATCTGTGCAAAGCGGGGTTAAAATGATAACAGATTAGAATACGCCACTTGCACCACAACTGTTAGCTTTTCCAGTATCTTTGCACAGGTACACATGAGCATACAAGCTGCTAGGCAGTGGAGAATCAAGCTTGAAATCTCTTGAGAAGGAGACATTTCTCGTTATTCAGAATTTTGGGAATATGTTGATGTTTTAGAGCCAGACTTTGCAAGTTTGCCCCTGCCAAACGTGGTAATGTCATTTTGCATGTTTATATTGCTTTATATCTTTAGAGCTCTGTACAACCAGGATCTAACTGATTCTTACACACTCTTGGAGAAGTATCATTAACACCACTTTTCAGAGGGGGGAATTTACATGCAGAGGGGCAAGTTTGGCTGTCTTATACCTATATGTCCCCAATGAATTTGGTGGGGGTAAACTCCCATAGGAGCATCAGGCATTTGGCCCCTCTTAAAATCAGGCTTCATTCTTCTTATGCATTATGATTGCAGAGAACAAAGTCGTCCTTAACTTTCACCAATCAGAAATCTGCCTATTCCCAACAATACATGGTTTGGCCATCACGTCCTTCATGTACATATCCTCAATTGACTGGACAGCTGATATTTTGTTTCTGGAGCCCATTGCTTTTGGTTTAAATCTACAAATAATTAGACCTCTTTTTTTGGCTGTAGCTTGGTTGCACACAGGTTTTTAAAGAAACTTGGCCCTCTGAATTAAATGGAAATGGCAAATATATTTTAATGCAGGGAAATACAATTTATGTCAATTGCTGGGAAACAGTTAATGCGAATACATTTAGTGCACCTGCATTTAAGCATATGACAGAAGGTTCTTATGGTAATAATAATAATAAAAACCATTTCTGGCAGAACACAGAGAGAGTATGTATGTTCTATAAAATTAATCAACCAGAATAAATGTACATGAATCCTTATTTAACCATATGCAAATTCAACTACTCTCATGCAACACGTCTCTGCTTCATGATTTTCTTTTTAGAATTGTTTCCTTTTGACTGTTCACTTGTTTTAACACACTATATATAACCTGTCCCTTAATCTTTTAGGATGAGTATTTGGCATTAATAAAAGTATTATATATTTGAGAAAGAAGCTTTTCCTTCCCCTTTCCCCTCCCTCCTGCCCCAATTAATCTTTTCCGTTTTAAAGAGGCAGTTTAAGTCCCTGATTTCTGAAATGGCCTCAATTCAGCTTCTGATTTTACAGGCATATTTTTGTGTCCACAAATAAATGCACCTGCAGTTTTGTGAGCCTAACTCAATGGAGCATGCAGTCATGGAACTCAGATGGGTAACACACTGCCTGTGCTTGCAAATCAGGTAGCTATTAACTGGACCCATCATTAACTGTGAATGTAAAATTGTGCTTGCAGCACTATTGCCCATCCCAACCATACAAAAATGAGTCAACCAATGAGATGACTCTCTCCAAATATGAGATTAGCTAAAAAATCATGAGTTTTTTTAAAAGATAATAAATGTGAGGTGCCTTTGGTTTTTGACTCCTTTAGGACTTGTATTTTCAATAAATAAATGAAAACTGAGATTCCCAAATGACATGACTCCAGAAGCTGGGGCTTTAAGAAAAACAGTAAATATTGTGAGACTTGTGATAAAACAGCAACACATGGCAACACTGCTGCAGTATTAGAGTGAGTCTCAAAATCAGGACTTCGCCCCATCGAATAATTTGGGAATATTAACCTGATGAAAACAACAATCAATTTATTTGCAACTGCAGCACATAAAGCACCTAACTACTGGGCTGAAGTCCATATTCTTTTTATGTTTTGAATATAGGAATATCAGTTTGTAATGATAAGGAGCTAATCCTAGCAGAGCTACAGCAGCCTGCTACCCAGTCAAAGCTAATCTGATGAACATGCTCTGGTAGACTTGTCTGCAGTTCAACAGCGACAGAAAGTTATTTTCCAACAGTTGTGTGTTTCCCTATAGGAGATGAGCTGGAGTGGGGGAGGGAGGTGTCTCAGTCCAATTCTCAGAGGGCTGGTTTTCATGCTAACAAAAAATAACTGTGATCACTACTTGCACCCTGTTTGGCCAAGGATTAAATGGACATAGAATATGAGGTATATTTCCCCTAGAAATGGAACCTCAAATATAGGCTCACAGGAAGGTTGCTGGGGGAGGGGGGGGAGGGGCTTGCACTGTGCTCCACCTGTACTTAAGCTTGTCTGCAGAAAACTGGAGGATCTAAATCTTTCAAGCCAGGTTCTCTCTCAAGCGTTACATTTGCATTAAAAAAAAACCCACACCTTCCTGATTAACTTGTGCATGTATTCTTTGGGCTTGCACTAGCATCACACATTTTAATGACCACAGAGAGGCATTTCTTTGGGAATGAGGTCTCAGCCATGGATTGCACACCAAGAAGACAGATAATGGGCCCAGTGAGTGTGTACAAAAGAGAAGTTAGAATTACAAAAGTCCTCAAATAGCAGGTAAACCTAAAGGCTGGGGAGGAAGTGTCACTGGTAATATATAAGCACTGTCAGGATGGGAAGAAGTCTGCAGGAGTTCCAAGCAGGCCAACATGAGGAGCAACACCTGAGGGGGGAAAAGAGCGATCAGCTTGTAATCTTAAAATGTTTTTCCCATTGAGTTTTCTCTTACTAGAAGGCTGCTCTAAAGTGCTCTCAGGTGATGCACCGGGCTAAGCCACTAGCTCAATATACAGTATCTATGAACTGTTGCTTGCCATTAAGCAGCATGGTGGCAACCTCGCATGTCAACTCGGGAAACAACGGAAGATATTGAAACCTCTGGAAACATAATCTACAATGACAGGGTGCCTTAAAAATACAGCAGAAGGTCAATAAAGTAGTGCTGTGTTTAAATGACTTCTAATGGTACATCTACACTACGAGTTCCAGGTGTGAGTCTGAAGTTGTGTACCCATACTTGCTCTAGTTCTCCTTGATCTAGTGTGAATATAAATAGCAGTGTAGCTGCAGTAACATGAGCAGCAACAGCAGAGGCATGACTTAGCCGTGCTGAGTACGTTCTCACCGGTTTCTGGCAGGTTTGTACTTGGCACGGCTAGTCCGTTCTACCACAGACGCTGCCCAGGCTACGCTGCTATTTATATTAGCATTAGTTCTTGTCAAGCTAGCATGAGTATGTGTACATGAGCTCTAGCTAGTAGTGTAGATGTAGCCTTAAAAAGATGCTGTAGCTCAAACACAAGTTTTTGAGCTAGATGCAGGACTCATTGGATGAAATCCTCTGGCCTATGTTGTGTAGTAGGTCAGACTAAATAATCACAATACTCCTGGCTTTATAATATTTGAATCATCCAGGGCATAAAGAACTACATTTTACCCCATTTCCCTGGGGACTTGTTCACTGTTGGCTGTCTTGAATAAACCTGCTATTTTATTCTGGATTTCTCAGACTAGCTTGCAGTTCCGATGAATATATATTTTAGCCTGCCGTCAACCTTACTTTTTCATTTCCATGTCTCATCCATTCAGTGAAGAAGTTTTATCATCCCTGTTAGCATTGTATCTTTTGATCCAGTATGTTTATGGCCTCTGCTACTAGACCAATCTCCAGTTCAACCTACTCTTCTGCATTTGCCATTCTGCTCTACAATGACAATCAACATCATTGTCACCCCTGATTTACAAAGCATGTAGGAAAGCCTCTTTATGACAGTCCATCAACCAGTCTGCAAGAAAAGGCTGCTGATGTCAATGCCCTGTCTAACATAATACACTAAGAAATGCCCTACCATAAAAATACACTAAGAAAGCAGGACAACTAGAAGAAGCTAAAGACATGAGTTTCCCAAAGGCAACTGCTCATTGTAGCCTATCAGTTACATTCAGATAAGGGAGATGTAAGACATCCCTCAGACTGGCTAACATGGTATTCTTATTATGGGATTTAAAGTCTTGCTAGAAATATTGTGTCCATTGCCTGCCAGGATAGGGTAGGCTGGAAGGGATGCATGAGACAAAAAAACAGGTCACAACCAGTGGGTATGGGGAAATGTATATGCTCTAAAGAAAGTCTATGGTTCTGTTTTTTCTTTTTCTAGCTGACTTTCTTTCATTTTTGCGTGACCTGCAGCTCAAGCATAAAGGCATTATTCTGATACAATAAATATATTGGGGGAAAGTAGGATGTTTAACAGGGCAATCTTTCCAGGCAATTATGTATATAAAAGGCAATAAAAGTACACACTTAAGAGGCCAGTTACATATTATATTATTAAACCCAGAGACGGATACTGAGCTACATATTAATTGTTAAAGGGTACTTTATTTTGTTGTTTGCAGTAAGCTGCTTAGGTGTTCATTGCAATGGAATGGCCAGTGAATGCTACACTCTTGCTTAGTCTGGATATCTCCTTGCATTTAGGAGCTCCCTGTAATGAAGGCACAGAATGAAGCTGGGGGTTTTTATGCACAGACAATCCAGGAAGTTTTTGGAAAGTGTAGGGGACAATTTCCTGGTACAAGTGCTGGAGGAACCAACTAGGGGAAAAGCTCTTCTTGACCTGCTGCTCACAAACAGGGAAGAAATAGTAGAGGAAGCAATAGTGGAAGGGAACCTGGGAGGCAGTGACCATGAGATGGTCGAGTTCAGGATCCTGACACAAGGAGGAAAGGAGAGCAGTAGAACAGAGACCCTGGACTTCAGAAAAGCAGACTTTGACTCCCTCAGGGAACTGATGGGCAAGGTCTCCTGGGAGAATAACATGACAGGGAAAGGAGTCGAGGAAAGCTGGCTGTATTTTAAAGAATCCTTATTGAGGTTGCAGGAACAAACCATCCCGATGTGTAGGAAGAAAAGCAAATATGGCAGGCGACCAGCTTGGCTTAACAGTGAAATCCTTGCTCGTCTTAAACACAAAAAAGCAGCTTACAAGAAGTGGAAGATTGGACTAATGACCAGGGAGGAGTATAAAAGTATTGCTCAGGCATGCAGGAGTGAAATTAGGAAGGCCAAATCACACTTGGAGTTGCAGCTAGCTGGAGATGTTAGGAGTAACAAGAAGGGTTTCTTCAGGTATGTTAGCAACAAGAAGAAGGTCAAGGAAAGTGTGGGCCCCTTGCTGAATGAGGGAGGGAACCTAGTGACAGAGGACGTGGAGAAAGCTAGTGTACTGAATTCTTTTTTTGCCTCTGTCTTCACAGACAAGGTCAGCTCCCAGACAGCTGCACTCCACAGCACGGTATGGGGAGGAGGTGACCAGCCTCCTTTCTGTGGAGAAAGAAATAGTTCGGGACTATTTAGAAAAGCTGGACGAGCACAAGTCCATGGGGCCGGATGCACTGCATCCGAGGGTGCTAAAGGAGTTGGCCGATGTGATTGCAGAGCCATTGGCCATTATCTTTGAAAAATCATGGCAATCGAGGGAGGTCCCGGATGACTGGAAAAAAGCTAATGTAGTGCCCATCTTTAAAAAAGGGAAGAAGGAAGATCCGGGGAACTACAGGGCAGTCAGTCTCACCTCAGTCCCTGGAAAAATCATGGAACAGGTCCTCAAGGAATCAATTCTGAACCACTTAAAGGAAGGGAAAATGATCAGGAACAGTCAGCATGGATTCACCAAGGGCAAGTCATGCCTGACTAACCTAATTGCCTTCTATGATGAGATAACTGGCTCTGTGGATGAGGGGAAAGTAGTGGATGTGCTATTTCTTGACTTTAGCAAAGCTTTTGATACAGTCTCCCACAGTATTCTTGCCAGCAAGTTAAAGAAGTATGGGCTGGATGAATGGACGGTGAGGTGGATAGAAAACTGGCTAGATGGTCGGGCTCAATGGGTAGTGATCAATGGTTCCATGTCTAGTTGGCAGCCGGTATCAAGTAGAGTGCCCCAAGGGTCGGTGCTGGGGCTGGTTTTGTTCAATATCTTCATTAACGATCTGGAGGATGGTGTGGACTGCACCCTTAGCAAGTTTGCAGATGACACTAAACTGGGAGGAGTGGTTGATATGCTGGAGGGTAGGGAAAGGATACAGAGGGACCTAGACAAATTAGAGGATTGGGCCAAAAGAAATCTGATGAGGTTCAACAAGGACAAGTGCAGAGTCCTGCACTTAGGATGGAAGAATCCCATGCACTGCTACAGACTAGGGACCGAATGGCTGGGCAGCAGTTCTGCAGAAAAGGACCTAGGGGTTACGGTGGATGAAAAGATGAATATGAGTCAACAGTGTGCCCTTGTTGCCAAGAAGGCTAACGGCATTTTGGGCTGTATAAGTAGGGGCATTTCCAGCAGATCGAGGGACGTGATTATTCCCCTCTATTCGGCACTGGTGAGGCCTCATTTGGAGTACTGTGTCCAGTTTTGGGCCCCACACTACAAGAAGGATGTGGATAAATTGGAAAGAGTCCAGTGGAGGGCAACAAAAGTGATTAGGGGACTGGAGCACATGACTTATGAGGAGAGGCTGAGGGAACTGGGATTGTTTAGCCTGCAGAAGAGAAGAATGAGGGGGGATTTGATAGCTGCCTTCAACTACCTGAAAGGGGGTTCCAAAGAGGATGGATCTAGACTGTTCTCAGTGGTAGCAGATGACAGAACAAGGAGTAATGGTCTCAAGTTGCAGAGGGGGAGGTTTAGGTTGGATATTAGGAAAAACTTTTTCACTAGTAGGGTGGTGAAGCACTGGAATGGGTTACCTAGGGAGGTGGTGGAATCTCCTTCCTTAGAGGTTTTTAAGGTCAGGCTTGACAAAGCCCTGGCTGGGATGATTTAGTTGGGTTTGGTCCTGCTTTGAGCAGGGGGTTGGACTAGATGACCTCCTGAGGTCCCTTCCAACCCTGAGATTCTATGATTCTATGATAACTAGGACAGTGGCGTGAACCCTCTCACCATCTAGCAATCATCCTGAAAGTCATTTTGTAGTGTTCTGGGAAATGTAGTTCAGTCCCATTGTTGTAGTCATCTCTGCCTATTGTTAGGTAAATAAGGAATAGGAGTCTATTTTCATAAAGTGAAAAAAAAAGAATTATTTTCAGTGAAGGATTATGGGAAACCTTCTCCTAAAATAAGAGGATTGAACTGGTTATCCAAAGAGGGAAGAATAGGTCTGTCTCAGCACTTAGGCACCACAGTGATCCATGGTATTGAAAAACAACAGATAGATAACTTGGGTGATCCTAGATATTCCTCACCTGCAATGTATCAGGCACTGTTTTAATGCTACATAACTAAAAAGTGTATAATCCACAAGTTATTGGGATCAATGTAGGGGTAACTGGATGAAATTCAATGGTCTAGATTATACCAAACATTAGACAAGATGATCTAATGGCCCCTTCAGGCCTTAAACTCGATGACTATATCATAGTAATTGACCATCGACCCAAGACCTCTTGGCCAGTTCAGAAATTATGGTACACAACACGGTGGTTGGTTCTCAGTAGGATCTTTGTTAAGGTCATTTTGAGGCAAGGCAGACAAAAACTTAGGCCTAAGTGACTTTCTGAAATGATGCAACTTTTCAAGGTGCCTTTGGAGGGCAGCTACTTAGACATAAGAGGTAAACAGAATCCGTTGTGTTTGGAATGAAGTGGGAATACAAATGAAGAACACACTGAAGTGAATGCCAATAGGAAGAGAGAAATTAACAGATCAAATGAAATTGTTTTGTTAGGTTGGTTGATTGACAGGCACTGCTTATCCAATTAGAACATTGATGTGCACACAGCTCACAGAAGCCAGCCATTGCCTGTCAGACTTGGGAGGCTGACATTACTGTGAGGTTTGTTGTCCATTTGGGATCAGATTGTGCCAATTAAGCCCGGAGTAGGGGGCAGTGGAGAAGGGGCATCATCTCAATGTGAGTTCCATGTAGCATTGCCACTCCGAGAGGTTTCCTGAAGCTCCTGGGGAGAACAACCCCTGTGCCATGCCCTAGGAGGAGGCAGCATGCATTTCTCTTTTTTCACAGGCGAAAAACAAATAAGTCAATCACTAGTTTGTCGCCAGATCTCATCAATATTATACACTATGCATTGTTGTGTCTGCCCAGTAGTTGGATGGGAGACCCACCCAAGAAAACCCAGGGTGTTGCAGAAAGTGCTATTGGGCAACAAGTAGATGGTACACTTTCCTCTGAACAGATTGGTGCTAGGGGACACTGTGCTGATTTAGAAGTTTTGGGGAGAAGAGAAGTCAAGTTTCTTCTGGAAGCCCAGTCCTAGCCTAGGGAGAGAGTAAAGTTCCTTAACTCTGATGTGGTATGTGAGAGCTGGGTGAATAGGAGAAGTGGGGAAGTGAGAATTGGGGATCTGGGGTTATTCAGAGAAAGGTATTGAAAGATTACTGGAGGGAGAGATTGAGGAATGATTTAAATAGGATCCAGATGGAGAGGAAGGAGGAACTTAAAAATACAGAAGAAGGAGAGACAACCCATACAGAGAAAGAATGAGAGCGAGAGAGAGAGAGGAAATCAGGTTGAAAAAAAGACATAGGAAAAAGGTGCAGTAAAAGATTGGAGTGAAGAAACTAAAATGACAGGAGAAAGCCAAGGAGTGTTTGAGGTTCTTTTTAATATTAGATTAATGATATAATGTTTGCTATATATAAATACACATATACACACACAACATTGCACAAATGTTTGATCTATATTTGCACATGCACACTTACACATACAGCAATGCAATAATGTTTGCTATACATGTATGTGTGTATTCAATGTATTCCTGCAATTTTGCTCACAATTATTTGCACTTAAGTTACAGACATCTGGGTACCATATTGCACCTGCAAATCAGATACTTGGTGTGTAAATCGCCTAAATTGCACTCACACAAGTAATTGCATGTGTGTAATTTTTCTCAATTTTTGCACTAGCAATTTGCAAGCACAAAATCAGTGGAGTCTATCATGGCTATACCACATGCTGGCCTCCTATTCTGTTCACAATAAATCTATTTGGGATATGATTTAGCACCTAATAAGGCAAATGAGGGGGAAAAGATTTAAAAAATGGAAATTAGAAAAGGCAAATGAGGACAAATTCATTGCAAAATGTCTCTCAAATGTTAAGGAACGTATAAGAGATTATCTTAGAATGGAGATTCATACACGGCTAATCTTATTAAGAAAACAATTTCAAGTGTGATTACGTGCATATATCTAACAGATGTGGTTGTCAGCAAGAGCATAGTGGAGCTATGTGTCACAATGAGTAAAGAAAAGACTAGGGCCTTGAGGAAAGTGAAAAATGACATGATAAAAATTATTTCTATTTAAAGGAGAAAAAGACCACACCGCATAATTACAAAGGACACAAAGAGAAGTTTCTGGAGATCTTATTGTAAGGCAATGAGTAAAGGCATATCAACAGGTCTAAAAAAGAAGTAGATTAATATAGACTTGTGGTATTTGTGAGAGGAGAAACTAGAGGCCTGATCTGAACTCAGTTGAAATAACTGTGCTTTGTATCAGGCCTAAGACCACTATGCTTGATGCAGGTTGTTTCAAGAGACACAGGCCAGCATTTATTAGGGTTAATTATCTAAATCCATATTTAGGTACTTAAATGAAAATAGACTGATTTTCAAAAGTACACGACATCCACTGAACTCAATGGGAGCTCTGCCCTTCTGAAAATCCGGGCTTCCACATAGGTGTAACAGGGAGTTTGATCCCTCACATTAGGCATTTAGGATTGAAATTTTGGCCACAAATTATAAACATACACATCCCTTTAGCTAGAAAAACATTACTCAGAAAAGTGACTCACCCACTGAGAGAGAAAGACTCTAGTTCAACCACAAGTTGAGATGCAGGAATCCCTTGGAGGAATTCCATTGCCAGTGTTGTGCAGGCGGTCAGACTAGTGATCATGGTGGTCTCTTCTGGCCTTAAAATCTATTAATCTGAAAATCCCAAATTTTAAATTGCAATTTAAGCCCGACATTTTCAAAGTGGCTACTGATTTTAAGAGACGCAAATTTTGGGTGCCAAGCTTGAGGCACCTAGGCCAGATTTTTAGAAGCACTTTGATGTAGCTCCGGCTCCGTATTGCAAGGCCTAAGGGACTTGGACAGCTAATTTTTAAAAATGACTTCAACACTTAGGCCCAGATCCTCACATGTACTTAGCATTGTTCCCCTTACTATTGTGACACCTACCTACCAGGCCATCTGCCATCTACTAGAATACTCAGGCCCGAGTTAGGCAGCCAGGCTTCCCATACAATGCATGGAAAGAGTTAGGTGCCTAGGAAAGGGATCCTCAGAAACCAGGAAGTTGATTGGGAAGCCACCTAAGCTAGCCAGGAATGAAATGCCAAGGAGATGGGAGGGATGAGGACACCTAAGCGTCTGACCTGGTGTGCCTGGCTGATGTGAAGAGACACCCTACAAATCAAGTTGAAGCTCCTCAGTCTAGTTTCATTGTCCACATTTAGTAAAATGCCAAATATCCTGGCGTAAATGTGGAAAAGTAGATTCGATATGAGAGATCCTTTCAGTTTTAATAATCTAAGGTTAATCGTAAGTGTTATAAGGGTGTTTTTCAATATGCTTTTTTATCTTGAAAACTTATCTTTAATCTCTGAGAACTACATTTTTTCCTCTAAATAAATTAGTGCTGATTCCCATTTCCATGTGGGTTTGTTCTTAATTTACTCTGCCATTGTATCTGGTTTGAGGCCCTTTTACAAACTGAAGGCAGACATCAAGTTGTTGCATTTAGTGTGTGTGTAATAGGTGGTTATATGTCATTTACCATAATGTCTTTCATCTTGTATGAATGTCAATAATAGCTGATGGCTAAGAACCTTTATTTCTTTCTTTATTTTTTCAGTCTAAGAAGAAAGGTTATAGCCAATAATCACACATGGCAATGAATATTCCCCTGCAGGCCAGGACACACATTTTGAAGTATAAGCACTTCTGAACAACCTTATGTGTGTTAAGTTTGTGATAATATATCAGTGGTTGTTTGGTTAGTCAGTCTAAAATAAAAATAGAAGCTACTGGTCCATTCAGTGACACAACCTTTGCATGTGTTCCTCCTGTGAATGCATTTTATTTATTCCTTCCTGTCTCATTTTCCCCTTTATATTCTGTACAGTTTGGGAAGTTGCTGTTGACCCCTTTACATTGATTTAATTGATTGCCTGAATTATGATGACCTGACAGCTGCATTAATCAACGTAACAGATCTGACTCATTTTCTCATATTAGCCCTTAGGGAAATCTTCTAGCAAAATATGTCCACATGTTAATCTCCTTTGAATAATCAGTTTATTTAAAGCCTCAGCCACTAAAATCAATGTATTTTCTTTATAAATCAGCTTCCTAATTTAAAATGACATAGCCTTTTTTCTTCATGAGGTGAAAGCCAAATTATACACCTAATTCATATCCAAACAACGCTCATTTAAGAGGGGGAGGGGATAGGATGAGCATCATATCCTTCAATGAGTGTGAATTGTAAACTTTCAGAATCCAATGAATTTACCTACAGCATTCAAGTTCAAAGAGCATTCTCATCCTTAGTCTTCTCCAATAATGAACTGCAATACTGATAATCATCAAGATGAAACAAAGGTACTCACTCTTCATCCTCTCCAGGAAATCTTTTCCTCTCATAATCGCATCCTGTGTTTTAGATGTAATACCAATAGCCTGAGTGAGGACAAAGCACGTCAGATTACCTGGTTTATTGTTTCTAGTGCCTTCTACAAGGAAGTTCAAAGGTCTCACATTGTAAACTCTTACACCTAATTGGTAGGTACAGTTACTGCAGTTCTGTATGCATATTGTGCATTTGTGCAGGTAGATGACCAGTTAGATGCACACATGTGCATGCAAATACTGGATTTGCATAGATCAGCAGTTCTCAAACTTTAGCAAAATTTCCAAGGACACCCCAAGCCAGTTTCTAATTTTCCCCAGGGGTGCTCAACCCCTGCTCAGCCCCAGGCCCCACTCCGCCACTCCACCCCTTCCCCCTGCTCCTCCCACTCCCTCCCAGTGCCTTCTGCACACTGCTGAACAGCTGTTCTGCGGTGTGCAGGAGGCCCTGGGAGGGAGGAGACGGAGTTGATCAGTGGGGCCGGCAGCCCCAGACATAACTCGTGGACCCCCTGGAGCCGGACATGACTCACGGACCCCAGTTTGAGACCTGCTGGCATAGACGATTGTGATAACTGTATATGCAAATGAGGGGTGAAACTCATCACCTCCCGAGGGCCAACACAAGGTCTATGCACCCCTTAAGCTCTTAATTGGCTCGTAAGTCTTATTTTGTCTAGCTGCACATGAATAAATCTCTCGCTAAAGGCACAGATTAGAAAAATCAGGCCTTAATTTTGCCATAACATTTTTGGTAAAAGTAGATGTTTAGGTGGGTATCCATTATCAAAACTGTCCTTCCTCCCTGGACTATTGCATGCTGGCTGTTGGGTTTTTGCGCTTGGCTCCAGAGATGCCTGCCTTTCAATGGGGCTGTCTGTGTATAAGCCATATGGTACTTTGGACGGAAGACACAATATAAGCATCAAGTAGTCTGACTGAGACAAGAAGCAGATAGACAACGTGATGGGTTATTTAATGGTAGATGTTTTTAAGGCTCTGGCTGGAGAAAGACTTAAATGAATCACTGCTCAAGCGTGGTAAGCCCACGTGGCCAGCACAAATATATGCCATTCTCTCAGAAGACCCTGCCAGAAGTCAGTAGGTCTAGTGCGGGTGGCACAGCATTAGTCAATCCATTAGGTATGGGCTTTTGTTAGAGGCACAATGCTGCACCGGGTGGCCCAATGGTCTGCTCCAGTATGGTAAATCCTATGTTCTTATGCCAAATACATGCAATGAAAGTAACTCCCAAATGAAAGAACAGTTATGGGCCCTGCCTCAAAGAGCTTACAGATGTGGCATGATGAATGAGAGTAACGAACGGAGCGTGGGGAAGGACAAGTGTTACAGCATTAGGATCACATGGTTTCTTATCATAGGCATGTGAATTACCTGTATGTCTCACTTCTAAGAAAGCTTCTTTAAAGTAATAATGATTGTTGCTTTGTTTCTTACCGGTACCAAGGAAGCAGTGAATCTTAAGGAGGGATCGGAGAGAAAAGGCAAATTATTCAGTATCCATTACCTGAAAAGAGTTTTTGATTCTTCCCTCAGGGACAGGATGTTTTTGAAGTTACTGTGGATAACTCCCTAGACAAATTATTCAGCTGCTCTATTCTTCCTATGAAAGCTTAAGAATGGCATTGAAATGTTAGCTCAGGGTATTTTTTACTAATAAAATTGCTGTGTGCATGTCTTGTGTGTAGTGAACCAAGAAGAATTAGGAAACGTCTGTATGACAATATTTCTACACTCGAGTAAGCCTACAATCTAACCTACGGTTGTAAAATTTAATAGATTCCTCACTCAATAAGATGAAACTCATGTTAGCAGAAGCAGGTGGGTGCTAAGTGCATACAAAGAAATATTGACAATTAGAAGTTACATTCGAATCATAATGGTTTTAAATCCCGCAGTGTCTTTATGGCAGGAAACGTAATGGAAGTTTTTACAAACCTTCTCATTAGAGTATCCATCATATTAAATACTCTAACAAGTTTTCCTCTCTGTCCACATTAAACTATGAATAGAGGTGTTCTCTCATTGTCTATAAACAGGTTGTTTCAAGTTCTAAGCAATAAGAATTTGTTTCCTTTGTTGGATTTAGCCAATGTCTGGTATATTTTATAGATGTTTAAGAATCAAGTGCATTTTCTCACGGTTATAGCAGATGACTGAGGATGAAATCTTGTCCCTATTGAACTAAATGGGAAAACTCCCCATTAACTTGAGCAGAGACTGAGAGAATTAGGATTCCTGGGTTCTATTCCTGGTCCTGCCACTGACTCATGGGTCAAATCTCATAGGCCGAACTTTTCAAAGGTTCCTGTGCAGACATGTAATTTCATACATCAAAGTTTATTTACCTGTATGCACAGGATGGTTTCTCTTTTCAAACCATTGAGCTGGTGGAAAATCAGGCCTGAATAATGCATAGACACGATATGGCTAATCAGTGGGATGTTGAAAAGATGCTTCTGTCTGACAATCACCGCTGACAACTCTCACTTCCTCCCATCCCTGTTTTCCTCCCTCGTCCTCTCTTCTTGCTGTCTCTCTTCAGCTTATTTTGGAGCAACTGCAAGGGATGCTGAAAAGCGGACATGGGCCTGAAAACAGGCAACTATGAAATAGAGTTTAGGCACTATTTGCTCCGGTGTTGCAATCTTGGAATGAGGATGAAAGGGGCAGGCTGGACAACACCGTGTATCTACACAAAGGATCTTTTACTTTGCATACTTTCCCGCAACAAAAGGTATTTGCTTCTAGCCTGGTGGCCTAGATGCATAGCACCGACAGGGCCTCTTAACTGAATTTAGTTGTGGGGGAAGGCTGATAAGGAAAAGGGATAAGGAAAGCACTTGCCTTTATCCAAAATATCCCTCATGCCAAGAAAACTATGGGAACAAATCCTCCCCCATCAATGGAAGCAAGTTCCTAGAGGGATCACAAACCTGGTAATGTTCTAGCCTCAGACTCTAAGCAGCTCTACGTAATCACAAAGGATTGTCCAATGGTGGAAAGCTTAGGCTACACAGGAATCTTAATGGCAGCCCAGCCTATGGAAGCTGCATCAGGATTGTGAGAGCTCAGCACATAGCTTGTTCCCCCTGGCCCCACCTGCAGCGTCCTGTTTTGGCGCTGTGCTACTCAGCTCTAGGGCTTTCAGGGTGAGTGGGAATTGGGGGGTGTCTTGTGCCTCTGCAACCCTCCTTCAAGCCTGAAAATGTGAAGCGAGTGCATCCGAAAAGGCTCAGAAACTGGAAGGCAAATGAAAAGCTTCCCAAGTTCATTATTGAAAACAAGCTGCTCGTTTTAAGCCAAGCTCATGATCTTGGGGAGCCTGACTCATGATTTCTGGAATTGTGGGGCTGGCAATAATGTTACCGGTTTTCAGTCTGACCAGTTAACCAGTGCTCAGGGCTGTGTGGGTTGTCCCCATTAGGAGGAGAAATGGGCCATAGACTCAGGTAGTTCTTTGATGCAGTCCTGTTTGTTGACCAAGAATGTTCACAAATCAAACTGTAGGAGGACCGGTAGGGACCTCCTGGGTCATCCAATTCAGCAGGAGAGGCTGAGGGAGCCCCACATCAGTGTATACCATAGCCAGTGGCTAGGGCACTCATCCCTCTTCAGATCCCATCTCCCCGCCAAGTGGAGGGGGGACTTGAACGGGAGGTCTCCCGCGACCCAGGTGAGCATTGTAACCACAAGGCTTGTAGAGGACTGTATTACACTTCAACCAGTAGGTGGTGCTGTGTCAGTCCTTATTTAAGCTAACCTCAGCCACACCTCATAGAACATTAAAGTCATAGGTGCCGACTCTGTGGGTGCTCCGGGGCTGGAGCACCCACGGGGAAAAATTGGTGGTTGCTGAGCGCCCACCGGCACCTCCGGCGGCACGCTGGGGTGGGGGAAAGCGCAGGGGTGGGGCGGCACCTCCCCTGTGCTTTCTCCCACCCCCAGCGTGCTGCCGGAGCCGGAAGGAGGAGTCTGAGTGTCAAAAAAGCCGCACCTTCCTGGGGAAGCAAGCCAGCCCAGCTCAGGCGCACTGGTGAGCAGCCGGGCGTGGGGGCGGGGCTGGCGGGGAGCTGCAGGGCCCGGTGGGTGCTTGGGTGCTCTGCTGCTCCCCCCCCCCCCCGCTTGCAAGCCGGGGGGGTGTGGTGTTGCACCATTTTCCGTGTGGAGAGTGAACTCTAAATCCTGTATATAAAAATTGTTGCCTCTTTTCATATTTTGGTGGATATGTCACTTCTTATCCCAATAAAAATATTAGAACAAAAATTAAAATAGGGGTTAGGGAGAAAGGTTACACGATATGGAAATTTTTTATCAAGTGCACATATAACTCATCCCATCTATTTATTTTTCCTAGGAAAGGTGACTTCTAAAAAGTAAGATACATTTTTCTTGGCTGCATTCCTCTCCTGCATGAGTTGAATCACCATCTCACCTGAGCATTGTAATAAAATAAGCAACATGCTCATCAAAACTGTCTTTTGTTACAATTTAATGTTCTGATAGAATGTATTGCAATTATCTTTTCCAATGTAGAATGTCAGTGAATATTGACTTCATTCATGTGTGCAGTACAAAACAGTATGCGTAAACATTATAAACATGACCTTTCTATTCATAGATTTTAAGGTCAGAAGAGACCATTTATGATCATCTAGTCTGACCTCCTGCACAATGCAGGCCACAGAATCTCACCCACCCACTCCTGCAATAATCCTCTCACCTATATGTCAGCTATTGAAGTCCTCAAATCATGGTTTAAAGACTTCAAGATGCAGAGAACCCTTCAGCAAGTGACCTGTGCCCCATGCTGCAAAGGAAGGCGAAAAACCTCCAGGGCCTCTTCCAATCTACCCTGGAGGAAAATTCCTTCCCGACCCCAAATATGGCGATCAGCTGAACCCTGAGCATGTGGGAAAGACTCACCAGCCAGACACCCAGGAAAAAGTTATCTGTAGTAACTTCTAACATCCCATCACTGGCCATTGGGCCTATTTACCACTGATAGTCAAAGGTCAATTAATTGCCAAGATCATATTATCCCATCAAACCATCCCCTCCATAAGCTTATCTAGCTTAATCTTGAAGCTAGATAGGTCTTTTGCCCCCACTGCTTCCCTTGGAAGGCTGGTTCAGAACTTTACTCCTCTGAAACAGGAGTATTCCATATGCATCATGTATTCTTCAAGAGAGACGGCTGTTCAGGCCCGCTGATTGAAGGCTATAGATATTCAAAACAGTTTTATATTGTAAGGTCTTTGAGGTAGGGATAATCTTTTGTACAAAGGAGTCCTGGTCCATGACTAAGGCTACAATACTAAATAACAAAAATTCCCTTTCTACTTCACCATCCAAGGCCCCATTTCAGGAAAGCATTTGAAGTACAGGTTTAACTTTAAGGGTGTGCTTCTCATTTAAGTCAATGGAATTTGAACACATGCATGCATCCCATTGACTGAAGCATGTGCATAACCTTCGCTGGTCTTCCTGAATCATGGCGCCCAAGCCTGACATTGAAGATGACAGCCACTTTGTCACTAAAATTAGAGCAATCAAAACGTTTCCCTTTAACTGTATTTGTGATGGAAAAGGGCTTATAAATAAACAATAAAGCCATTAGCCACCAGAAATACATTTCAACAGAAATGCTTCAACCAACTCTAATTTTCAATAAAAATGGTAATGTAACAAACAGAAAATAAATTCATTTTCATCGATATTTTTCACTGAAAAAGAACAAAATTCCCAACCTGATCTACCCCAAATAAAACAAATTAACTTCATGCAACATCCTCTCTCTTCTTCAGAATCCACCAGCCCCTGCACACCCTTGGACTTGCCAGCAGAGACAGTGGTGGCAAACAGACAGTTGCACAGGCATTCAGTGGCCACTGAGACATTGCTTTCTGGGGCGGGAGGTGACCTCCTGCAAACACACCTCTGAGCTCTAATGAAGGACAGCCAACTGCGAGGGGGGTGCAGCAGAGGCAGAAGAGAGTGACGTGTTAAAGGGACATTCATTTGTCGACTTTCCCACTGCAAGGTGGGAAACTGAGGCAAAGCACACTGCCCAGTGCATTGTGGGGTTGGGTTTGCTTATGGTTGAATGTTTTTGAATGCGG
Source organism: Chelydra serpentina (assembly GCA_037349315.1). Classification (NCBI taxonomy): domain Eukaryota; kingdom Metazoa; phylum Chordata; order Testudines; family Chelydridae; genus Chelydra; species Chelydra serpentina. Next base: position 23,687,422 of record JBAIAC010000004.1, on the reverse strand, counting down.
TTGTGGTGTTTTTTCAAATTAATGCTTGATTCCCTTTCCCTTTTAATAAAAGTTCGCCTTTGACTCAGCACTTGAGAGGGGAAGTATCGTCTCAAAGAGGCACCCAAGAATGGAGTTAAGTTTTGTCAGGTTACTGGGTGGGAGCTCGAGCCAGTTCTGTTTTGTATTGTTAAAAGGAACCCCTAGATATTGAACCCAGCCCTTGCTGCTTCCGACTCCACCTGGCAGAAGGGTTACATAAGCCCATGCGTCAGTACTTTGCTGAATTGGGGGCCGTAGGATCAGATGCGTAGGTGTTCAGTGACTCTTATAAGGTTCTACATGCCCTCAACATAACCTGCTGATACAAAACGTTCTTCATCCGGCTAGATTTGTCCTGATTCCATAGCTGGCTGTGTGACAGCTCCCCAGAGCCCAAGACATTTATCACTTTTGCATCACCACTCTGTGCTTTTGCTGTGCCGTAGGAAGATGTGCGCTATTTATCACATTCGAAATACAAGAAACAATTAAAAAGTCCCACTCTTTTAATGAGATGGTTCTTCTCGTGTCGGTTTTTAGAAATGAATATTGCAAACACTTTTTAAGTGCGCTTGATTAGCATTCATCACTCACTGTTCTCAAGGCTAGAGGATCATGCTCCTGACACTTGCAGAATCTGCACTGAGCCTACCTATTGGGTAGCTGTCATGTTTAATTATTATCAGACCCCGCTACTGAGTCTACTTCTAAGCCCTTGGCCAGATACAGTGAATTGCTTTTCTAGGTAGGAATGTATTCACAGTGTGTGTTTCACTAACTTGTATAAATATATGACATGCCAATCTACAAAGCACGAAAGCTAGAGAAATGATTGCTTTCTTACCATTTAAACAGTTTAAATTTTGTGCATGGCAAAGAATCTATCTAAAATTATCTAAGCATATTGCCGGTCTTCTAAAGAAACCATTGGCCTATAAGTATGACCCTGGCAGATAAAAACCAAAATAAGCACTGAAGAAAATTCAACTCTTTCTCATTATTCAAGATGTGACAACTGATCATTTTCAAATACTGCTGTAACAATTGATAAATGTTGACTTTTTAGAGGCAGAACCTGTATGTATTAAAATGACAGAGGGAAAATGTTTTGGACTCCATAAACAAAAGGGTGAATGTGGTATACTGACATCTAGTAAAGACTTGATATGGTTGATTCATGCAGAACCAGAATTATGTAAGCTCATGAAATTGCCCTAATAGTGTTTGAAGGAGACTATTAATTAGTTGTGTTGTGGCAACAGAGACCTACTGTATCTATTTATGAGTGCTGCATTTGTCTAAGCTACATCCCTATTTAACCCCTTGATTTAGGAAACTGTATGAATATACAATATGAAACTGGAGAAAAGCCTGTTGACAGTCTTTGGGTTAAGTATAGAGGCGAGAGCAACAAGGTTAATGTCATGGTGGGTGTCTGCTGTAGACCACCAGACCAGGAGGATGAGGTGGATGAGGCTTTCTTCAAACAACAGAAGTTTCCAGATCACAGGCCCTGGTTCTCATGGGAGACTTCTATTACCCTGACATCTGCTGGGAGAGCAATACAGCAATGCACAGACAATCCAGGAAGTTTTTGGAGAGTGTTGGGGACAACTTCCTGGTGCAAGTGCAGGAGGAACCAACTAGAGGCCATGCTGCTCTTGACCTGCTGCTCACAAACAGGGAAGAATTGGTAGGGGAAGTAGAAGTGGGAGACAACCTGGGTAGCAGTGACCATGAGATGGCCAAGTTCAGGATCCTGACAAAAGGAAGAAAGGAGAGCAGCAGAATACAGACCCTGGACTTCAGAAAAGCAGACTTTGACTCCCTCCAGGAACTGATGGGCAGGATCCCTTGGGAGGCTAATATGAGGCTAATAAGGGAAAGGAGTCCAGGAAAGCTGGCTGTATTCTAAAGAAGCCTTATTGAGGGCGCAGAAACAAACCATCCTGAAGTGCAGAAAGAACAGCAAATATGGCAGACGACCAGCTTGGCTTAACAGATAAATCTTTGGTGAGCTTAAACACAAAAAGGAAGCTTATAAGAAGTGGAAACTTGGACAGATAACTAGAGAGGAGTATAAAAATATTGCTCAAGCATGCAGGGGTGTAATCAGGAAGGCGAAAGCACAATTGGAGTTGCAGCTAGCAAGGGATATGAAGGGTAACAAGAAGGGTTTCTACAGGTATGTTAGCAACAAGAAGGTGGTCAGGGAAAGTGTAGGACCCTTACTGAATAGGGAAGCAACCTAGTGACAGATGATGTGGAAAAAGCTGAAGTACTCAATGCTTTTTTTGCCTCGGTCTTCACGGACAAGGTCAGCTCCCAGACTGCTGCACTGGGCAGCACAGTATGGGGAGGAAGTGAGCAGCCCTCAGTCGTGAATGAACAGGTTAAGGACTATTTAGAAAAGCTGGACATGCACAAGTCTATCGGGCCAGGTCTAATGCATCCAAGGGTGCTGAGGGAGTTGGCTGACGTGATTGCAGAGACATTGGCCATTATCTTTGAAAACTCGTGATGATGGGGGCAGGTTCCGGGTGATTGGAAAAAGGCAAATGTAGTGCCCATCTTTAAAAAAAGGAAGGAGAATATGGAGAGCTACAGACTGGTCACCCTCACCTCAGTCCCTGGAAAAATCATGAAGCAGGTCCTCAAAGAATCCATTTTGAAGCACTTGGAGGAGAGGAAGGTGATCAGGAACAGTCAACATGGATTCACCAAGGGCAAGTCATGCCTGACTAACCTAATTGCCTTCTATGATGAGATAACTGGCTCTGTGGAGGAGGGGAAAGCAGTGGACGTGTTATTCCTTGACTTTAGCAAAGCTTTTGATTCGGTCTCCCACAGTATTCTTGCCAGCAAATTAAAAAAGTATGGATTTAAGGAATGGAGCATAAGGTGGATAGAAAGCTGGCTAGATCATCGGGCTCAACGGGTAGTAATCAATGGCTCCATGTCTAGCTGGCAGCCAGTATCACACAGAGTGCCCCAGGGGTCTGTCTTGGAGCTGGTTTTGTTCAACATCATTAATGATCTGGATGATGGGATGGATTGCACCGTCAGCAAGTTTGCGGATGACACTAAGCGGGGGGAGAGAGGTAGATATGCGGAGGTTAGGGATATGGTCCAGAGTGACCTAGACAAATTGGAGAATTGGGCTAAAAAATCTAACGAGGTTCAACAAGGCCAAGTGCGGAGTCCTGCACTTAGGACGGAAGAATCCCATGCACTGCTACAGACTGGGGACTGACTGGCTAAGAGGCAGTTCTGCAGAAAAGGACCTGGGGATTACAGTGGATGAGAAGCTGGATATGAGTCAATGGTGTGCCCTTGGTGCCAAGAAGGCTAACAGCATATTGGGCTGCATTAGTAGAAGCATTGCCAGCAGATCGAGGGAAGTCATTATTCCCTTCTATTCGGTACTGGTGAGGACACATCTGGAGTATTGCATCCAGTTTTGGGTCCCCCGCTACAGAAAGGATGTGGACAAATTGGAGACAGTCCAGCAGAGGGCAACAAAAATGATTAGGGGGCTGGGGCACATGACTTATGAGGAGAAGCTGAGGGAACCGGGCTTGTTTAGTCTGCAGAAGAGAAGAGTATGGGGGGATTTGATAGCAGCCTTCAACTACAATAAGGGGGGCTTCAAAGAGGATAGAGCTAGGCTGTTCTCAGTGGTGGCAGATGACAGAACAAGGAGCAATGGTCTCAAGTTTCAGTGGGAGAGGTCTAGGTTGGATATTAGGAAACACTATTTCACTAGGAGGGTGGTGAAGCACCAGAATGGGTTACCTAGGGAGGCGGTGGACACTCCATCTTTAGAGGTTTTTAAGGCCTGGCTTGACAAAGCCCTGACTGGGATGATTTAGTTGGAGCTGGTCCTGGTTTGAACAGGGGGTTGGACTAGATGACCTCCTGAGGTCTCTTCCAATCCTAATCTTCTATGATTCTATTCGGCCTCTGCACGTAGATCCAGATTCAGGATCATGACCTAAGTTTGTAAGGTCTTTTGGGAATCTTTCAGACTGGAGAGCACTACATAAATATAATTAACATTATTATTACTACTATCCGCTAACTCATTATATCTACCAAGAAGATCACAGTACCTTCATAAGGTTAATAGCATGCAGAATAACATTGCTTATTAATAATGTTCAGCATGATGGTTGTGCATCAGCACTCAAAATATGTTGTGATTGGCTACAAAATCTGCCAAGGCCAATGAAACCCTGAACTGAGCTACAACAGGAAAACAATTAGCCCAACATCCACTGAAGCAGAAGGTACCAGCATGTCAGAGCTCTGTTTCCTATTTAAGAAGCATCGCCTTGATTATTCTATGACAATGTTGGCATGCTTTCGATAACCAAGGCAGGTGGTATAATGACCTCCTCTTTTTGAAAGCAATTCAAATCCAGGGAAAGAAATGTAGACTTCCGATTGCCAAGAAACGGGTTTTATATAGTGTGATGCTGCCTAGCTGGCTGCCAGCTCAGACCAAGGCAACAGGTTAATTCACTTGCATGCTAATAGAAACCAAAGAAATGAGAAAAGGTCATAATGTGTCCAAGCCAATTTGCTTGTTAGAATAGGCCAAAGAGGGGTGTTATCACATTACATGTACATGGCATATGCCCGATAATTACATTTGCCCTAAATGCTTGAATACTAGTGAAATGCTAATGTTATTGTCTTCACCCATCTGAAACGTATTGATTTACGTTGCATTTAGTTAGCTCTAGATCAAATGGCTGTATTAGCATTTAGATGTGAGTTCACTTAATATGTAAAACTTCCTGAAAACTAATGAAGGATTGTTTTGGGCTATCACATTATTCCTGTAAACGAATGATATATTGTCTGGAGGACTGTAACTAAATGCATTGTGTATAATAGCCCATCAAATGGGATTGGAGCCTTGAAACTGTAAATGAAGTTGCACATTAACATGAAAGCACGGGTCTTCACAGTCAACAATGGAAAATCCACAAACTTTGTCTGCATTTAGTCAACAAAGCAAGAGCCCATGCTATGCGGAGAACACTTGCCACACTCTTTTCAACTATAAGAAGAAACCCTGGGAGCGATTCTGTTTCTCTGGACTGATGGTTTCTGACAGAGAGAAACCTGAGTGATTGGATAGAGGTCCCCAAAACCTTTTGGATAACCCTGAAAGTCTTATGGAAAATGAGAAGATTATTACACTTCTTCTAACTAATCATTTGGATTTACAAACGCTGACTCACCTGTAACATATTTTACCTCCTTTAACCTCTCTAACTCTCATTTCTTTTTCTTATCTAATAAATCTTTAGTTCATTTACTAGAGAAATTGTCTACAGTGTTGTCTTGGTGTAAGATCCTGAGTATCCATTGATTTAGGGTAAGTGACTGGCCCTTTGGGGCTGGGAATAACCTAATGCAGTGGTTCCCAAACTTTAACAGCCCGCGAACCCCTTTCACTAACTTGTGACATCTCGTGAACCCCCTCCTAAAAATAAATATTTCCAGGGATTTAAATTTAAATTTCCTCAGTGTGATGGATGCGCTTGCTTTGCTCTGCATAGCTCTTGGAAGTCTGGAACCACTGGAGAAAGATAAAGTCTCAGGTCTGGTTCGGCATCAAGTCTGTTTCTGTATTTAGTTTTCAGATGTGCATACGAGGAAAATGCTTTCTCGCATAAGTATGTTGTTGAAAATGGTAACAAAACTGCAGCAGCTTTTTCTGCCAGAAAGGGGTACTCATTTCTTAAACTCAGCCAAAAGTTGATCAATGATAGATTTCTGAAACTCCTTTTCAGTTCGTAATCACAGGAGATCTCAATCAATTTCTCTTTTTCCTTGGTGTTTAATATCTGTGTTGAGAAAGTGGTATCATCAAAAGGGTTGCGAATCCAGTCATTATCGCCTGACATAGCTGGAAAGTATTCCCTGAAAGTTGTGCAAAGTCCTTTTAGGTGTGCAATTATATTGGTTTTAGTGCACTGATCCAACTGAAGTTTATGTTCTGCCAGGAAGTCATGAAGATTACTGAAACACTCAGTTTGATTGTTTTCCAAACAACTTTCCCAGAACTGCAACTTCTTTATCAGGGATTCAACTCGCTCTTGCACATTGAAAACTGTTATATTGAGGCCTTGAAGAGATAAATTTAGGTCATTAATTCTTGAGAAAATATCTGCTAAATAAGCTAGGCGCTGGAGCCAGACATGATTTTCCATACAGCTGGCAAGGTGGAAAGGGTGGCTGTTGAAAAAAACTAGGATTTCAATTCTAAGCTCAAACAAGCGCACAAGGATTTTACCCCGTGAGAGCCATCTAACTTCAGTATGGGTCAACAGACAGTCGTGTATACTACCCATTTCTTCACAAAGTACGTGAAATATTCTGGAATTTGTTGGCCGTGATTTTATGAAATTCACCATTTTCACTGCATTGTCCAGCACTTCCTTCAGTTCCTCTGGCATGCGTTTTGTTGCAAGGGCTTGTCTATGGATGCTGCAATGAGTCCAAGAGACTTTTGAGGCAACCTTTTTTGTTCGAGCTACAAATCCAGTATACTTCCCCGTCATTGATGTGGCCCCATCAGTGCAAATGCCTAGGCAACGAGACCAATCTATTTCCTTTTCTTGAAAATATGCATTAGTCAGATTGAAGATATCTTCTCCAGTTGTACGTTCTTCCAATGGTCGGCAAAACAACAAGTCTTCTTCAACCATACCTTCATTCACATAACGTACAAACAGTAGCAAAATAGCTAGATTAGCTACATCAGTTGATTCATCCAACTGTATAGCATAATATGGACTATTTTTCACTCTATGTACAATTGTGGTCTCTACATTATTAGACATGTCATTAATTCTTCGTGACAACGTATTATTGGACAAAGGTACCATGTCAATCCTTTTTGCAGCCTTTTCTCCGAGCATGCAGTGAACTACGTCTTTTATACATGGACCAATCAAGCTCTCTGCTATGGTATGGGCTTCTGACGCTTTTGCTACTCGGTAGCTCACGCGGTATGACGCTTTAAGTGCATTTTCATTATCAGTACTTGCTTTGGATATAAAACTGGTAATGTCACTTTTCTTCTCAGCTAATTTTCGCTTGAAAAAATCAACAGGCTTGTTGAGTTGTGCAGCATGCCTAGTTTCTAAATGGCGCCGAAGTAGAGAAGGTTTGAGGCTGCTGTTTGCTAGAACATCACCACAAATCACACACAGTGGTTTTGCATGTTCTTGATCACCAATGCATGTAAAGCCATATTTTATATAATCATCGTCATATTTTCTTTTCTTTGTAAGTGACTTTCCAGGACCATCATGATCATTAGACTTAGATTTTCCACAGTGTGGACTTGAGGAAACACTAGCTGATTCTAGCGTCTTTACACTTTCCTTTTTCAGCCACTTATCCATTGAACTTGTGTACAAAAGTTCTAATAAAAATAACAGAGAGACACTGCTAACAACCAACAAACTAGAAAATGAGAAGATTCACTCACTGAAGCAAATCAGCACTCCAGAGAGAAGGACAATTTCTGAGACACCTTAACACTCCTACACTGGCTACAACGTGCTTCCGGCTGGTTTGGCTCGCAAACAGCTTTTCTTCCGGCCGAGGAAGGTGCCCTGCGAGGGACAAATTATCTTGGACCACCCCCCACGTTCAGCGTGGCCCCCTGCTGACTGCCCTGGATGCAAACTTCCCCTGTCTGACAAGGACAGGGGTCCGAGCTGCCACTTGCAACCCGCATGGAGTGCTGGGGCTCCTGGCTCCCCCCCTGACAGGGGAGGGCTGGGGCTGCCTGCCCAGCCCCGCTCTCCCTGGGGCTCGGGCTGCCGGCTTCCCTGCTGACAGGGGAGGGACTCAGACTGCCGGCTCAAATTGCCCGGCCCCGCTCTCCCTGGGGCTCGGGCTGCCGGCTTCCCTGCCGACAGGGGAGGGCTGGAGCTGCCTGCCCAGCCCCGCTCTCCCTGGGGCTCGGGCTGCTGGCTTCCCTGCTGACAGGGGAGGGCTGGGGCTGCCTGCCCAGCCCCGCTCTCCCTGGGGCTCGGGCTGCCGGCTTCCCTGCTGACAGGGGAGGGCTGGAGCTGCCGCCTCAAACTGCCCAGCCCCGCTCTCCCTGGGGCTCGGGCTGCCGGCTTCCCTGCTGACAGGGGAGGGACTCAGACTGCCGGCTCAAATTGCCCGGCCCCGCTCTCCCTGGGGCTCGGGCTGCCGGCTTCCCTGCTGACAGGGGAGGGCTGGAGCTGCCGCCTCAAACTGCCCAGCCCCGCTCTCCCTGGGGCTCGGGCTGCCGGCTTCCCTGCTGACAGGGGAGGGACTCAGACTGCCGGCTCAAATTGCCCGGCCCCGCTCTCTCTGGGGCTCGGGCTGCCGGCTTCCCTGCCAACAGGGGAGGGCTGGAGCTGCCTGCCCAGCCCCGCTCTCCCTGGGGCTCGGGCTGCCGGCTTCCCTGCTGACAGGGGAGGGCTGGAGCTGCCTGCCGAGCCCCGCTCTCCCTGGGGCTCAGGCTGCCGGCTACCCTGCTGACAGGGGAGGGCTGGAGCTGCCGCCTCAAACTGCCCAGCCCCGCTCTCCCTGGGGCTCGGGCTGCCGGCTTCCCTGCTGACAGGGGAGGGCTGGAGCTGCCGCCTCAAACTGCCCAGCCCCGCTCTCCCTGGGGCTCGGGCTGCCGGCTTCCCTGCTGACAGGGGAGGGACTCAGACTGCCGGCTCAAATTGCCCGGCCCCGCTCTCCCTGGGGCTCGGGCTGCCGGCTTCCCTGCTGACAGGGGAGGGCTGGAGCTGCCGCCTCAAACTGCCCAGCCCCGCTCTCCCTGGGGCTCGGGTTGCCGGCTTCCCTGCTGACAGGGGAGGGCTGGAGCTGCCTGCCCAGCCCCGCTCTCCCTGGGGCTCGGGCTGCCGGCTTCCCTGCTGACAGGGGAGGGCTGGAGCAGCCTGCCGAGCCCCGCTCTCCCTGGGGCTCAGGCTGCCGGCTACCCTGCTGACAGGGGAGGGCTGGAGCTGCCGCCTCAAACTGCCCAGCCCCGCTCTCCCTGGGGCTCGGGCTGCCGGCTTCCCCGCTGACAGGGGAGGGACTCAGACTGCCGGCTCAAATTGCCCGGCCCCGCTCTCCCTGGGGCTCGGGCTGCCGGCTTCCCTGCTGACAGGGGAGGGCTGGAGCTGCCTGCCGAGCCCCGCTCTCCCTGGGGCTCGGGCTGCCGGCTTCCCCGCTGACAGGGGAGGGACTCAGACTGCCGGCTCAAATTGCCCGGCCCCGCTCTCCCTGGGGCTCGGGCTGCCGGCTTCCCCGCTGACAGGGGAGGGACTCAGACTGCCGGCTCAAAGTGCCTGGCCCCGCTCTCCCTGGGGCTCGGGCTGCCGGCTTCCCTGCCGACAGGGGAGGGCTGGAGCTGCCTGCCCAGCCCCGCTCTCCCTGGGGCTCGGGCTGCCGGCTTCCCTGCTGACAGGGGAGGGCTGGAGCTGCCTGCCCAGCCCCGCTCTCCCTGGGGCTCGGGCTGCCGGCTTCCCTGCTGACAGGGGAGGGCTGGAGCTGCCGCCTCAAACTGCCCAGCCCCGCTCTCCCTGGGGCTCGGGCTGCCGGCTTCCCCGCTGACAGGGGAGGGACTCAGACTGCCGGCTCAAAGTGCCTGGCCCCGCTCTCCCTGGGGCTCGGGCTGTCTGCCCTGCAACTGCGTCCCACCAGAGTCCTGTGGCCACCATTAATGAAATCTTTCTCGCGAACCCCCTGAAACGTTCTGCGAACCCCTAGGGGTTCGCGAACCCCACTTTGGGAACCACTGACCTAATGTGAAGTGATTTTTGGTTTAAATAACCTTTCATCTCTTAGATCTCTTAGTCCAGTTTGCCTGGGTGGCAAGATGCTCTGGAGAGCCTAAAGGGGACTGTTTGTGACTCCATCGTAAGATTAATATAATAATCCAGGAGTGCACAGTTGTCACTGGCTTGGTGAAATGTAAGTCTAGAATATACCACCAGTTTGGAGCATCTGCCCTGTTTTCTGACAGCCTGACCTGATATTGGCACTCTCAGTTGTGATACATAGTTTTAAAAACAGACCCTTACTACATAAATATACTACAGTAAAAGCCATTAAGACTGTGATGAGTTGGTACCACAGAAACCCCCTTGAAGCTACCACCTGGTGTGCCAAGACTACTTCTGCCCCTGCTTTCCTGCCATTTCCAGCTTGGGACTCCAGAATCCTGTCTGTTTTGAGCCAGACCCTCTAGCCTGCTGCAAACCCAGACCCAGGTCTGAACCACGTCCCCTAACAGCTGTAGGCTTGCCTGGAAGCAGCTTAGGAAGTGCTCTTGCCTTTGACACCCAGGTGCCCAACTTCCAATGGGGTTCAAACCCTGAATAAATCCGTTTTACCCTGTATAAAGCTTATACAGGGTAAAGTCATAAATAGTTTGCCCTCTATGTCAGAGATAGAGAGGTATGCACAACTGTTTGCCCCGCTCCAGGTACTAACACGTACTCCAGGTAACTTAATAAGTAAAAAGTGATTTTAATAAGTACAGAAAGTAGGATTTAAGTGATTCCAAGTAGTAACAGACAGAACAAAGTGAATTACTAAGTAAAATAAAATAAAACACGTACGTCTATGTCTAATCACACTAAATACAGATAAAAACCTCCCCAGTTCCAGCAAACTTCCTTTTACAGGCTAGGGTCCTCCTAGCCTGGGTCCAGCAATCGCTCACACCCCCTATTGTCCTTGTCCTTTGTTCCAGTCTCTTTCAGGTGTGTCGGTGGGGGGTGGAGAGGCTCTCTATTTAGTCAGCTGAAGCCAAGATGGAAGGGTCTCCCAGGGGTTTAAATAGACTTTCTCCCCTGGGTGGATACCCCTCCCTCCCCCTCTGTAACGTCCAGTTACCAAATGGGAAAGTCACATGTCCATGCACCACTCAGCTCCTTAGGAGCCAAGCTACATTCCTGGCCAAGTTCAGATGTGGATTGGTGTCTGCAACTTCTTTTGTCTGTCAAGAGTTTCTTGATTGGGCTCTCAACCTGCACATTCCTTTCTCCAGACATCGATCCCATGCTCTTACAAAGTCTACGTATAAAATCAGCAAATATACAACCAATATTCATAACTTCAACTACAAAAATGATACATGCATACAACCAGGAGGAATAGATTCAGTAGCTGGACTAGATGACCAGCTGGGGGTTGGACTAGATGACCTCCTGAGGCCCCTTCCAACCCTGAGATTCTATGATTCTATGATTCTAGCTCATAACTTTTACAGAGATATGTTACATGGCACATGTAGCATAAAACATATTCCAGTTACATCATATATACATTTATAAGCATCTCCCCATAAAGTCTTATGGGGTACACCGTCACAAAGACTTTCATTGCTTTCTAAACCCCAGATTGTGTTCTTTTTAGGCTATGTGTTCCTCCAAATGACTGGCCCACATAAGATAAGAGTTTACTGCTAGCAGTTAAAGAAGTTACTCCTTACATTCAAGTAGCAGAGGCTTATTCTTCCACTGCTGGAGGTCTCAGGATCAGTTTCCAGAAATGACTATTTATGGTAGCTGTTACAAATAGAGGTTCATACAGAATTTGAACTTGTCATGGACTTCAAGTTCACAGAATGAGCTCCCCCACCTGAGTAGTGTGTGATCCAGCGTTCAATGTTTTATATCTCCCTCAAGTGGCTGGTCCCAGAGGATATAATCTACTACAGTTACCAAGTTGAGGAGTTACTCCTTCAGCTCCATGGTAGAGATTCATGATTTTCACATTGGATGGCTTAGGTTGAGTTACTGGTGATGACCCAGGATGGAAATCATTACATAGGCACAACATTATATGAGTCTATATTTCCCACAAGTACAAAGATTTTGGGTTTTATAAAGTTAAAATTAACAGATTATAATAATTGGTGCTCCAGAAAATGTTTGCAACAAACCTACAACCATCAACACCTCCTCTGGTTTCAGGTTTCGTTAGAAATTCAAAACTCAGTACAGGTTCACTGAATTCCCAATGTCAGATTGGTAACAGTACAGTCACGGAGAAGTAGACACTACTGGCCATGATAATAGTTTATGCATCTTGACCTTGCCGGTCACAAATGGGATGTCTCATTTTTTGACGAGAAAATACGGCAATTACTAATATAGTGTGGTGGATCTTTATGACGCCATCTTTGAGAGCGATTGTTTTCCTCTACCCAAATCTTGAGGAGACCCTACTGCATGAGCCATTAAGGGGTATTATCACTCACCCAGAGATATTATAAGGAGAAGGAAGCTTGCCATCAACATATAAGTGGCTTTGGAATTAGTTTTATGCTGAAACCTTCTGTGATGCTTCCCAGGAGTGCCCAGGGCTGTGAGGCACCTCACTGTCACCTGCCCTTAGCCTTGTATGTGCCTGCTGTGGTTCAACTCCCCAACTCCACCAGTCACGGGCACCACAAGCACCCCACTCTGGGCCGTGCAAGCTCTGCAGTCACTGTACAGATTAGCAGTCGGCACCAACCCCCAAGCCCACTGAGCATCTCCTCGAAGTGTCCAGCCCCGTTCCATTAACAGATGCGCTTCTTCCAAAGAAACAGCACACCCCAGCTTACCAGTCCTACCCCGGATCACTGCTCATCTTAACGCTCAGCACTTAGGTATGTTTATAGTGAAGTCAAGTATATTTAACAAAGCACAGAGATTCAAGTGATAGCAAGTAGAAGTATTGGAAACAAATGGTTACATATAAAACCATAACATGCATTCTAGAGCCTCGGCTTCATTAACCAGTGACTCTCGTGTCTAATAAAGTATTACTTACCCCAAATCCCTGCAGTGATTTACAGCCAGACGGGCTGTGACACTTCTTTCATGAGACATGCACGCTGTCAATTTGCCACCTAGGGGAAGGATGCAGCGTATCTTTTTTGAGACCCATCCTTTATTCATAAACAGGACACCACTGTGCAGTTTATTTCATCCTGTAGATTTCCTCTTGTAGATCTCACAATCTCTCAATTTGCACGGGGCTCAGTATGCACATAGGCATACTGTATGCACATAGGCATACAGTGTGATGCATACAATACACAAATGGCCAGGCAGGGAGATAGGTGTCAATTACCTCCTGCCTGAAAGGAACATCTCCGAGGTATGTCACCTCCTGGAGACCTGTCTTAATTCCAAGACCTTAAGAACATAATTTTCAGCATAGATACATAACTACTTCAATATTATCCATACATACATTTTGCATTGATTATGATGACCAGTGGGCTATTGGCTCTCAGTAGAGACCTCACATGCCTCCCTTTGATGAACTATTATGCATATCTGACCCGGGGGATCCCTGTACAACTCTTGTGCCCTCTCCCAGTTTGTGTCACGAAATCCTTGGATCACACCTATTATAGATTCCTTTCTTTCATTTTCTTCTGGGAAAAATCCCCATGTTTGTGGACCCACACTGAGCTCCTCACAGTATTTATATCTCTGAGGATTTGGGCCTCAAACCCTCAGGTTATAATCTGTTGTCCCAAAGATCCATGCTAGGACCAGTATTATTTAATATAATTAATGATCTGGGGAAGAAGGTGAAGAGTGAACTACAAACTCTGCAGCTCACACAAACAATTTTAGGTTGGAGAAGACTGAGGCACTCCAAAGGAACCTAATAAAGCTAGGAGGATGAACAGCACACAGGAAGCAGACCCGCTCAGATTTTTCTTTGACCTTTAGAGTCTTCCTCACTGCCTCACCCAACCCATCACTCTAATGGCAACTTGCAAAATGCTGATGGGAAGTGAGTGAATGTAAGTGAGGAGAGAATCAATGTTTCCGATAGAAATCCTGTAACGCAGTTGATGAACAGGTACTTCTAATGTAATGCGGTAGAAAAAGAGAAATCTCTAAGAAACACAAAATGTCTGTGGAATCCTACAGATGATGCAATGCAGCCCTTTCTTTATCAGACACCATTCAACTGTATTTGCAGAAATCTAGGGCCAGATCCACAGCTAGTGGAAATCAGCATAACCCCAGTGAATGCAGCATAACCTTCAGTGGAGCTATGGCAGTTTATACTACTTGAGAATCTGGCCTGAGCTTCTGTTTATATTTGAGACATTAACAACAATGGAAATAACACTTTAGCATACAGGGGTGACTGCACCCCTTGTGGCACTCATTATCTGCATGCTCATTGTAGAACCTCTTGCAGTTTTCATGTCAGCTCTCCCCTTAAGCTACACCATGGCTAGCGGCTCATGGCACTCCTGCTGAGATATATTAATGATTCCCTGCTCAGAGGCAATAACGGTGTCATTATTTTGTGTCACCCCAGTCTTTACAGATTTCTATAAAATATTCCCATAAAGCACAAACAGCGATTCCAAAGATCTATATTTTCCAAGAAACATCTGCAGCACAATAGCAGTAAATTTTCCATACTTGCCATAAACTGCTCCAGTGTGCCAATTAAATTTAGTAGGAACTCAACACACGGGAGCACTTGATTGCTTCATTACCGGTTTTATATCATTTTAAATCCTGCTCACTGCAGAAAAACAACCAAACAACCCGTTTAAAGATAAATAGAGAATTTCTGCAGAAGTTAATCTATCACTGGAACCTTTAACACACACTGTATTACATATGGCATATTTGTAAGCAGAGTGTAATAAAACCATTTGGAAAGTGCGAATGAAAACATTACATTTGACAGTTTAAAAAATCTGATTAAAACCACACAGAATTGATTGGACCATGGTACTGTTGTTTGCATGTGGTCTCCTAGATAATGATGTTTAAGAATCAGGGTGATAATCTCACAGACTGCAAACTCTGGAGCACAGTTGCCCTGGGTGCAGTGAAGATATGGAACCTGAGAAAGTGGAAAAACTTCCAAGCCTGATTTTCAGCCCCATGAACCTGAGCCCTGCGAGCCTGTGTCAACTGGCAAAGGTCAGCTGCAGGTTTTTAATTGCATTGCAGACATAGATCAAACATTTCAAACCTGGAGGCCTAAACCTGGGCCTTTCTGCTGCTCCCAGCACCCAAATCCATCTACCCTAAAGTTCACCCCAAATGCCCCGAACTGCTCACTGCACCAACCTCACTCTCCCTTCTTCAATTCCTCCAGTCCCCTATTGCTCACCCAGGAACCCCCGCACCACACCCCACCCCAGGACTCCTCGTCCCTTAAGCCTGGGCATTAGCATCCCATCTTCACTTTGAAGTGTTAGGTGAGACTGATGACCTTTTCCCCCCTCCTCCCCTCTCCTATTTATCTTTTTGGGGCAGTCAGATAGCTAGTGCTCCCTCCCGCCCTCGGAGGAGCCTATCACAGCAAGTCTGTGAGCGGCGAGAGCCAACAGGCCAGAGTGGGTAGCTGGGCCCAACCCCTAGGAATAAGAGCTGCTGACATGGGGTGAGTGCAGGCTGGGTTCACTTTTCAATCGATCTCCCCTCTGCACCGGGCTGGGGGTAGAGACAGCAACCCACACACAGACCACAGAGAGGGGCTTGACAGTTTTACTCAGCCCTATCCCACAAAGAATATTTTTACCAGCTGCCTATGGATAGAAGCTCTATTGTGAAAACAAGAATCAAGAGAAACAGAGCAGCTGGAAGGGTGATACAGATTTCCTTTTTCTTATAAAAGCTCCTTGCTCATTGTTGGAAGGAAGCTTTCTTTGATTCGTCACCGTTGTCACATGACACCATATGTCTAGTCATAATCTTCTCTTTACTTGGGGTTCTTTGATCTGCTCTGGTGTATGACTGATACTGCCTGATTCTGCAACCCCCTCCTACCTCCCGCCCATTTTCCGAACAGAAATCGCTTTCACTGTCTTCTTTGTTCTGGTCACAGATGTTTGCAATGCAATTCCTCACCAGGCCTCAGAACCACCACTATGGATGCAGGTGAAAATATTTTCTTACCCTTACCACTTTCGTATCATTCTAATCTGTCACATTTTGAAAACTGCTGCAGTCCCTGTGATCTGAGAGGAAGAATTAAAGAAATAAGAAATCCTATTATCTTATTGCCAAATCTATCCTAGCAGAATTTCCTTAGCAATCTTGCATATGACCATGACATGGTTGATAATACTCAGCATAGCCCACATTCTAATCTCATTTACATCAGAAGAAAGACACAGTGACTCCAGGCTGTCAGTGGAATAATCTCCAATTTCTCCTAAGTGAAATTAGAATCTGGCCTCGGTTCTTTTACTTTAATATAAATGTAATTTGCTACCTATAAAGTTTCCAAAGCAATGGAGGTTCTGATGTCACCAATCCTGATTGGATTGCTAGCCTTGCCAACAGAAAGTGGTTGATGTACCCAATATGCTATTGTTTTGCTACTCTGGTGGATCCGTTATTTCTCCAGTGCACCTATCTCAATGCTCTAACAGCAGTTCCAGTCATACAAAACAAAAACACATAAATATGTAATGATGCATACAAAACTCCAGGTCTCCTTGTACATTTTATCTCATCCTGTGGCTAATCTTCTCATTCAGCTCTGATGGTCCATTAGTTTGACTCCCAACTGTATTCATAAAGCCAACTTGGAATTTCTGTGCAAGGCTGAAATCTTCCACCCTATCTGCTAATCTAAAAGGCTTCGCCACACAGCATTTGAAAGGAAGAAATGAATATTTATTAAAAACATGAATCTTTTCAAAGCGTTAGAAAACATTTGGATGCGATAAGAGCCATGGAATATCGAATGCTAAAATGACACTGCTGTCCCCAGTCACCTTAGCTCTCAGAAAATGTTCATGACAAGACTGAAATTCAGATAAGAGATGTTTTTCCCCCTATTATTTTTTAATCCTCCAGATCCCAAAGACACTCTGCAGTATGTTATGGTGGGAACTGTTAATTTACCTTTGTTGGCCACCAGCTTAAACAAACAAACAAACAAACATACAAACAAACAATCCAGCTGGGTGTTTTTATTTTAAGCTGCCAGTTTGTTCCTCAGGTGACTGGAGCATCTGGGTCAAGATGTCCCAACTCACCTTGCGGAAGCCCAAGGAGAGAAATATGAGAAAGGCTACGTGTGACAGACTTCCCCGGGGTGCAACCTGGGAGTGGGGTGCTGCTGAGGCCTCTGTCTCACCAGCTTGGGCTCCCTTACTCAGATGCTACGACAAGCTGCAGACCTCTCCTGGTCCTGCATTCAACACAAGCATTTACACAGGTAGGGACATACCCAGCTGGAGTTACATGAATGTCTTCACCAGTCACTCAACAATAGAGAGGCTTCAGCCCCCGGCCGAGGACCCCAGAGCTGTACTGTCTTGCCCTGTTCAAAACCCTGACCAGTGTAAGTTTATTTCCCAGTCTGCCCCTCCCTCAATGCACCAGCCCCTGCTCCTGAGCAGATTTCCCCTTTGCACTTCAAACAACACACCGTTTTAGGTAAAAAATATAAAACAGATGTATTAACTCCAGAAGGATAGATTTAAAGTGATTGTAAGTAATAGCATACAGATCAAAGCTGGTTACCTAAGAAATAAAACAAAATTGCAATCTAAGTTCTATAAACTAGACAGGATTTGAATCAAGTAGTGTCTCACCCTGATGGCACAAGCAGTTGGCAGATCTTTCATATACAGGCTGGGATTCCTTCTTTCCCGCCCGGGATCACCTTCCTCAATTCAGTCTTTGTTCCTGAGGTGTTTCCAGGTGTTGAGTTGTAGGGGAAGTGAGGCCCAGTGATGATGTCACTTATCTCTTTTATAGCTTCTTCCATGTGGCGGGAACTTCTTTGTTCCAAGAAAAGTCTCCAGCAGAGTGTGTGGAAAAAATGGAGTACAAGATGGAGTCTGGTATCACAGGTACAAAATGGAGTCTGGTATCACAGGATCTAGTCACATGCCCTTGCATGTGTCAATGAGTCATTACTCATATACTGGCTGAAGCGTCCACAAGAAATCCCATCAGGTGAGGATAAGCTTTTCCCATGGCCTGTTGTGTTCGTTGATGGGCCATTACCTTGAATAGTCCACTCACAATGTGCTGGCTTTACTGGATGTAAACTAACTTGTGGGAGTTACCCAGGAGCAAGCACATTTGCAATACAGATGCATAGTTAATATTCATAACTTCAGGTAAAAAATGATACACGAATACAAGTAAGATAATCATATTTAGCAAACCATAACTTTTCCATTGATACCCTACATGACACACTTAGTACAAAACATATCATAATCATATCACCATGGTAAATATGGGGGTGCTTGGGTGTTTCTTTGGGGTACAAAATCACACTATGAAGATCCACAAATGGCATGGCCTGGTGGTTTGGTAGTCTCTCTGCCTATTTAATTACATTAACTAAAGAGCAAGAACTGTTGTCTAGTGGTTTAGGCATGGGCATCATTAAGCAACAAGTTCTAATTCTGGGTCACTTACTGGTTGTGTAACTTTGGGCAAGCCCCTTAACTTCTGTTTTTCTATTGCTAATAGAACAATAATACTTGCTTTTCCTACCTCACAGAGATGCTGTGAAAGTGAATATTGCTACAGCACTTAAATAGTATTAAAGATTCTAGCATGACTGTGGGCTGGTGCAGCCCCTAGAGTAAATTAGAGATACCCAGAGTGTGGTCTAGTTTGTGGTAGCTGTCTGAGCACTGCACATGAATATGTCACAGCCCAAAATATCCATAGTGCTCTGTTCTACAGAAGCTACTCTTGACCCCTCTTTACAGTGCCCCTACTCCATGGAGGCTTGCAAAGGAAGCAGCATCGGCCTAATTATATCAGACCCACATTGTTACTGCACCATGGGAATTCTCTCACTTCCTTGTGGTAGCTTTGTGGCCTTTGTACACTACCAGAATAGTGAATAAGGGCTCTGGCATGAAGAAGAATCTTTCCTCTGGTCTTTAGCAATTAAACAATGACAGAGTCATTGTGCTCAGTTGCTAAGGATTTAAAATAATATTTTAATATTTTTGCTTTTCCTTTCCTTCTTTCCACCATCTCAGCAGGTTAGCCTTCCATAGACATATGGTTCTTTCAGTGCTTTCCCTTCATTACACCAAATCTGCATAGCCAGAAGCAGCACCTTTTGTAAGTTACTGACAAAAAGTGTGTGGTAGATGTTGCTCCGTAACTAGTCATCTAGTTTCCTGTCTACTGTTCCTTTAAATTTCATCTCCTGTTTGCAGAGGCAGCAGCAGCCATGTTGTGAAGCCGAGTTCATGAAGCGCGTTACACATGAAATACACACTGGCTGTCTTATGGAGACGTTTCCTTTTTTTTCTTGTTGTTTCCTTTAAAATATAAAAGTCATTTTGATTGAAAGCTTGTGATTGTTCTTTGTCTCTGGGAAACCACACCAGAGTGCTGCCCTATTCAGCAGAGTAGAGATAACATTGTGAATGGCAGCAGGGAACTTTACAAAACTGAGTTTCAATATTCTGAAGGATGCTTTCTGGTGTAAAAGGATCGGCACTCACTCTGATAGCTGCATTTAGGTCATGCTATTACCTCCTGATGTTTTACAGTGGGACACTATCCCCTGTGTAAACAATAAACTGGAACTTCCTGGAGCGATGAACTAGTCAGCTGGGCAAAGCAGCTGGACCATAGAAGAGTGAGCCCGGAAATGATTAAAACAAAGTAGGATTTATGGTGTGCAGAGCATCAGTTATTTCAGAGCTGAGAATAAGGCTTTAAGGTGTGAGGCATATTTCTTTCATAACTAGTTTTCTGAAGAGACTGCCAAGTTTTCTGACAAGCACCTTAGCTCACAATTAGCTTACCAATGTAATTTTTCTTTCTCAGAATTTAATTTATGGTGTTAAAGCAGAGACAGGGAGCAGGATGCTGAAACAAGCTAGTTTAACTAGATGTAAAGATATTTGACAAGAGACATTCACAGTTTATTTCAATGCATCCAGGGTGAGAGCACTCTCATTCTGGGGCACTGGGCAGAGGAGAAGATGTGAACGAGGAGAGCCACCATTCCCATACACACTGGAAATATGTCATTATGTCTGCAGGTAACAATGCGGGTGGCTACTAGGAAGTCAGGTACCTCCCCTCCCTGCTCCACTTGTGGCACCCAATGTAGCTGCCACAGGAGTAGTTCCTTCATATGAAAGAAGGCCTAATGCTGGAAACATGGAGAGTAATTCAGCATTGCTTTCTGAAAGAGTTGTATTGATGATGTGCTTATTCTATAGGAAAGACCAAAAGCCACACACACAGCATTTGAATGCTCTCTTGAAACATGCCAATCAAAGTCAGAATGGTTTTCTGAAAAATTGTGAGCCTGCAGGAGAGAAATTATACACTATCGATGCCTATGGAGCTGAACCTAGTACAGACAAGAATGCAAACTCCTCGGGCCTCAAAGCCATGACTCCTGAATTAAAAAAGACACCTGAAAGATGATCACCCATATGCAGTATGAACATTCATACTTAACCTTATATTAGCTACAGAATGACTCAAAAAGTAATAACTCCATCTGTTCAGACAATAGTGTACTAAGTTGCAGAAGATGGTGGTGGTGTCTCTCTTATCTTATAGCCTGGGGACAATTCTTATCCACTTTCAACGTGAAAGGAATGACAACCAGTTTCCTTCTAAAAGGTCTAACAGAGATCTACCAAAGGAAGAGCACTGGTATTCTGACAACAATTACCCTCTCAGGGTCTCCACTTAAACACTCTTATGTCAAATGAGAAACAGGATTTGAGAGAAGAGTCATACTGACTTTGTGACCGAAAATATCCAAGCATCTACCAGCCAATTAAAACAGATGGCAGTTCAAAAGACAGAGGGCATCTGCTTATGACTCAGACTTTCCAAAAGAGCTGGGAACTTTCGACAGAACTCTCGACAGATCTGACTCTTTGTTGGCAGGAATGTAGCCATATCCATATGGCAGAAGGTCTGCTGCTGATGCAAATGCAGAGTAATACCAGTCATTGATGGAAACATTGCTACACAGATGGTATGTTGGTCTATCGGGAGGATCACAAGGCACAGGCGGACAAGCTATCTTGAGACAGTTTCAGGAAAGCACTCTGTCTCTGAATTTAAAATGTGAATGCATAAAAGAAATTTTGCTGTCAGAATATTTCCTCACATTGACATTGTTCATCAGAGGTAGAAACAGGAAGCCAATTAAGGACACATTATTTCATAAGTGTTTTATTGTTAAAGAAATTACAACTAAACTATTCTTGACAGAGTGGTAACTCTAACAATAGTTCAATTCCCTTGATTCTGTGCTCTCTCTGAATTTTTCCCTCTTCTTGAAGCATCATTGCCAGCTAAAAAAATATCATTTTGCACCATTACTAAAATAATCAAGGGATGCGTTTGCTATCAAATATGTCAAGGCATTGTTCACAGTTGGTGATGCTTTTATATATTCACAGCTGGTCTTTTTATGGTCTTTTGAAACTGAATACTTTGCTTACTTGACTCCAACACATTCTATATGTTTATACGCTGCCTTACATAAAATATATTAAGTGATATGGAAGGATAGTTTACTATCAGAATCTCTCTCTCTCCATAGGCATAGTGCAAGGCCCACTGAAATCAATGAGAGCCTTTTCCATTAATTTCAAAAGGCTTTCAATGAGGCCTCACATGAACACAACACTTATAATATTGACCAAACATTTTTAAAGTCTTGTAAATTGTAATATTAATTTCGTGTTTATAGGGTCTGGAGGATAATCAACACAAGAGAGATAGAGTTATACAATAATGGGTAACAGCACAAATATTGTATGGGCTGTTCTGCTAATCATAGCTCATATAAGATGAATCCTCTAAAATATCTAGCATTGGCCAGTTTCAGAAATAGGCTATCTGACCAAATGTGTCATTCACTTGTTCTGTTATGGTACTACTGGTTACTCCATGAAAATATATGTTAGTACAAACGCATGCCCATTGTTATATACATATTTTACAACTTGTCTTATATGCTCTGAGCAATGCTGCTCACATATAATTTCCAAATCTTGTGGGAGATAGAAGAGTTTGTGATGCTTATCATGATCAGATATAAACAGTTTTGACTCCCAAAATAGATATATTCATAACATGTTGTCTTGTATGAATGAAGTTAAATTAGATAGAAATAAAAGATTAACAGAAGTTTTGGACAATAATTTATACTGAAAGTTCTATCAATTTTAAACATTAACTCCAAATACCCCCTAGATTGTGGAGGCTCTCCTACTTCATACCCATTTGGTTTGCAATAAAGCCTTTAGCATTATCCCTACTTTTGAATTGCACTCTTTCCCATAGTTAGCCGTCAGATATTCTCTTTAAAGAGCTCGTATTCTTTCCCCCGCCAATCCAACTGCCTCAGTGTGATACATCCTTATTTTTGGTAGTGTGCCCATTAAAATAGAGGTCTCATAAGTCTTGTTTTGGTAACGTTCTGTGATCTCTGGGCCACATGTTGAACCAACTACCACCTGTTTGTTTCAACCAATCTGAATCAACTTCATTCTTGTTTCTTTGGCTTGATCATGGTTACACTCCTATGACCGCATGCCATTCTTCAGGAAAAGGTAGTCTTATGGTACCCATCTCTCATTGCAGTATTTGACAGCTATGGAGACAGAACTCCTGGCTGTTGCAATCTTGAAAGGATAAGATCTTCAAAGATCTGTGAATGCATTTTTCCTCTCCCCAAGTCAAAATGAGCCCATTGCAACTGCCTGGGAGAGGCTGAAATCTTTTTGGTTTCCTTTTCAGGATGTGTTTTGTGAAGTTTATTTCTGGAGTTGGGCTGTGGAATAATAGTAGATTTCATCTTGGATTCTTTATTTGATTACTGAGCCTGTTGCCTTTTCAGAGTTTTCTAGTTGTAACTTAGTTCTGGGCAGCACTCAGATGACTCCAACTGAGAGAATTATAGCATTTGTTAATTGATTAATTGTTGCAATTTATTGTAGTCATTCTTCTATCTCTTCTTTCACATGTTCATTGCAAAACTAAAAATCACTCCACTGGAAGCTTTTTCTCATTGGGCCAGCTCCATGGATTTCAACAGGTTCTGAGTGAGGCCCACTATGCACAAAGTCCACGCCTCTCTTCTTTGAAGGTGCTCATAGCCTACTGTCAGCAGAAGTGGTGGAAGGACGGGGTAACATTTGGATGGGGAGCCATGCAGTTCTGATTCTTTGAGGCTTCCTGTGAGTCAGAAGGAGGGAACGGGGGGAAGAGCTACTGCAAAACAACCCTTCCCATCCTCCTCTCCCAACCCCAGTAGAAGGGGTATGTTAGGCCCCCTAAGGCCAACATAGCCTTAAGGGTGCAGTAGCAGCTACAGAGAGGATCTACAGCCACTCTGTGGCCTGGGGTAGGAGGACCCCTTTCTCCCTGAATCTCTTGAAGAGCCCCGCCCAGAGGATTTGGGACACCATTTCTCTGTTCTATCACACATCAGACCAGAGTATGTGTTCTAATTAACTGTGGCATGTTATATGGATATGGTCACTATTTCTCCTTCTCCTCTTGCAAAAAGCATGTAAGAGGATTGTAATGGGGTCCAGGCTGTGCCCCTCAGTATTTGGTCCCTGGTCCTCCCTCTTTAATGAGTTAGGGACACTTCAGCCTGGTGCAACACCCACGCTCTTTATTCTCAAAAGGTTTCCCATCACCAGTACCCAACTATATCCAGGCTTCACAGCTACTTTGCCTACAACAGGCTTGGCCAGCAACAGACTAGGAGGCTCCCACCTCCTTTGGTGCCTGACCTTTCTCCTTACCTTCCCCCCTTTCCCTGGCTTCCTCCCAGCCTTTATAGCTCTGGGCTAATAAGACGATGCGGCGCAGGTGTGGCCAGTTACCAGGCATGCCCAGGGCTATTAACCCAGCCCCAATCCATCCCCCTTGATTAAGGCTGGAGTGGCAGGAGCTGATTAAGGGCTTCTCAACCAGCACCCTGCCACAAGGATGTATATATCAAGACAACTCAGTGGTAACGTGTCATCTGCCTACCAAAGCATCCCCTCTGCATAGTCTATTAACTCTGTTTCATTCTAGAAATGGGCAAAACTTAAAAGGTTGGGAGCTTGGATGTGGTTCAACCGTTGGCACAGTCAGCAGGAACCCCAGAACTTCTTAAGTCTGTAAAACTGGGCTCAATGTCTCATGAGAGCTGTCTTTCTTGTGAGGTTTCCACCACTCCCGGCGGGGAATAGAAATGTCATAGCCAATTACTGATATGTACGTGCATATACAGTTATACATAAGAATAACCTGGAGTATTTTCTAACCCTTTTGGCTCATCTCATTATTATGTATTGTTCAACAATAAAGAACATCTCATTATAGAAAGTGTAATAAAAACATTCTATAGGAGTGCATATAAATCAAAGTTGAGAAATATACCAAATGGCAGCTATCCCAGCTGATGATTACTACTAGTTGTTTAAAAGTTACAGATACACATAACGATTAAGAGATTATTCTGTTCTTCAGACACTGGCTGATTCCTTAATACCGATAAAAGGAATAAATAACACTGTCTACTCTCTATTGATTTGAAAGGAGAGTGCTTAGGTGTGCAGACATGAGTTCTGAATAACTTTAGCATTTCTTTTGCCTGGCATTAAGACCGCGTAACATAATAGGCAATTACATGAAAATCTTCAAGGCTATTGCTTTTGTAAAAATATACTAGCACAAAACAAATATGGATTGCAGTTTTCCCTGGGGAAGAAAAATATGATTGAAAATAATATGAATCTAGTTGGCACAACAGATGAGAGCATTATGTAAGATCTGCGGATAATTGGGAGAAATTACTATAGAACAACAGTACTGCATTTGATAGACAGAAAACTGACAGGATTCATCTGAAATGATTTTGTCTCAGCATTCCAAAATAAGTACAAGAGATAATACTCAATTTTCAAATTACTGATGAAAAACTGAATCTGTAAAAGCCACATCTTTATCACACTTTTATGAAAAAATTAAATCCTTCTCTCTAAGCACAGATAGTGGAACAGAATACCCATATACACAAAACAAAATGTTCTAGAGATTCATATTATAACTGATAGCTATCATTTAGCATTAAAGGGATAGAATCCCAGACTAAGCACACCTGCAACTGTAATCACAATGTAATCTATGCACCGAAAAGAAAAGCATGCAGACTACTTGCACCTGCAAAGACATTCATCTATCAGTGCAAACAACTATTGGTATCTGCAGCTACAATTTTGCATATGCTATTTTTTCAGTTAATTTGGGTAATTTGGGGGAGGGGTAGGAAAACCAGGTTCCGCTCAGCTTTGAAAATTTGGCCCTTAGAATGAAGTCTGAGACACTATCTTTAGGGGAATGACCGTTGTGCAAGTATTTCAGCAAACCTAGTAGATCATCCATTGTTCACAGAAGCTTTAGGCCTAGATGCAGAAAGGGAATTGGGTGTTGCAATGCTCAATGTCCTGGCACATAATATTTAGGCAACTAGAAAAAAAATCACAGGAACACACTACGATTCACAAAG
Organism: Chelydra serpentina; assembly: GCA_037349315.1. Classification (NCBI taxonomy): domain Eukaryota; kingdom Metazoa; phylum Chordata; order Testudines; family Chelydridae; genus Chelydra; species Chelydra serpentina. The sequence continues at coordinate 23,661,862 of JBAIAC010000004.1, read as the reverse complement.
CCTGAGTTAGGCATCTAAACTCTTGATGGACATACTGGGGAGAGAAAGGAACCTTAGAATGTGGCTCACCAAAGCCAACATGCTAGATGGGGAAACCTCTAAGCTAGCCAATAGGAGATGCCGAGGAGATGTGTACTAAGCCCCACCCCTCTCATGGAGACAGGCACCTGGCTGCAGAGAAGCGGCAACCTCATCTTGCAATTATTAGTTGTGAACCCTCTCCTGGAGTTAGGCACTTTTTACAAGAAGCTGGGTTGCGGGGAGAGAGAAAGGGAAAAAGAAGACCACCTCCCTGGTAACTGTTAGCCCAGGGGTATGGGTACACCTCTGGGATGTGGGAGACCCCCAGGGCAAGCCCTCTGTCCATCTGATTAGGAGAAAGGATTTGAATGGAGATTTGTTACTTCTAAGGTGCATGCCCTAGCCACTGGCTATAGGATATTCTGATGGGCGGGGAGGGCTCTTCTGTTGAAGCAGTTCTTCTTTGGATAAATAATGAAATAGTCATTATGCCAGAGAGTGAGACAGAGCACACACATGTGAATGACTCTATAGCCTGGTGGCAAGTGCATTCACCCAGGATGCGGGGGGATCGAGTCCAATCACTCTTTCATTAGTTAGCCAAAGTGGAACGGCTTCAACAGGAGAAACTGAGAGGGCCCCACATGAACATATCCCATAGCCCAATGGCTAGAGCATACACCTGAGATTTGGCAGACCCCTGTTCAAATACCATCTCATCAGGTAGAGCAGGGGCATGAACTGTGTGTCTCCCAGCTCCCAGATAAGTACCTAACCCCTAGCTAAAAGTGATGAGAGAGGGCATGATGACTGGCATGTGTGTTGCCTTCCTGTTTAAGGTTGTGTGTGTGCACACAGAGTTGGGTGTGTGCAGCTACTCAGGGCCCACTGATACATATTTGCTGTTTGGACTGTTATGTTTTGTCGAGACTGTTGGCTGACCTAAGTGGTTCATGGTTATTGCAGGTTTTGATTGACAACCTACCTGCATGTCTTGCTTCATATATTTGGTGTGGTTTTGGATTGCTATTCTGGGGTGCATCACAGTGTAACAGAGGTCCTCTTCTACCAGCACCTTTCCCCAGGCATTTTGGGTGAGCTCACCCGCAGGGCTCAATCCTTTAGGCATGTCCTGAGCATATCTACCATATCAGGTCATGTCATAAGGCAGGCTATCTGGGAATGCTCCCTTGAAATCAGGTGTGGGACCACAGGTAAGCCTTGATTGCCCGTCACTCAGGGTATAAGCAAGCCCAGACACACCTTTACATACCAAACAATGCCCCCTTTCGAAGGGTCTCATTTATTAACAGCAAGTCCAACACAAAGTGTAAACAAACCTTTGCCTAAGCACCTTGGATGGCAAGCTGAGGCAGTCTTGATTTTTCTGTCCTACCTGAGTCTTCTACGTGCCTCTGTCCAAGCCTTCCTCTCCCAGAGTCCTCTTGACTCAGGTATTTTGCTTCTAGAGCCAGTTCTCTTATCGTCATCTGAGTAGAGTCCATGTTTGGAGTCAGGGATCTGTGGAGACCTGTCAATTTTACTGCTCTTCCCCGGGGCAGCATGTATGGGCTTCCTGCCATTGTCTGGAAAAAACCCTTACTGAAACCGGGTCCTTCTGAATGCCTACCAACTGCAGTTCTCCCTCTAGGGATCTCCTATCTCTAGGAGCACATCTTTCAGGCTTCCCCGGTCCAGGCTCTCTAGAGAGCTCTTTGTCTCTAGGTTCATTCCTTCTAGCTCCCTGTTCTAGGAGCACACTTTCTTCTCAACCCTCCTGGAAGATTCCTTTCTCCTTGGGAGTGTTTCTCCTAACTGAGCGTGAGTAGCTTTTATTAGGTCCAGGTGCTCATTTACTAATTAATCATTAATCAGTTATCTGGGACAGTCAATTACTCTCAGGTGGGCCTTCATAAGGCAGTTGTGGCAGACTAGGCCTTAACTCTCCATAAAGAGGCCAGTTTCCCTGACAGGCCCTGCAGGCAAGTTAGGCAACGGAACACCTATTTTTCCCTGGTTCATGCATTTCTGTGGGGCTTAGTTGTGACATAGGCATACGGATGCCTAGAGGGAGTCAGCAGTATGCATCCCAGAGACAGAAACACAGGTGCCTAGGGAACTTTTACTGCAAAAACGTAGCTGTGTTGGGAATTTTTATAGTGGAAATGTAGGTACCTACTGAGTTTTGGCACCTACAGGATTAGGCCGCAAGTAGCGGGGTGTGCATCCCAGTGGTGCCAAAACTGGCACTTAAGTACCTAACTCCTTTTGTTTATCTAGGCCTTAGTATCAAATATATTACAAAAGGACCAATCTTGAAGTCTTGTTCAGGTAGAACTTCCACAGAAATCCACACAAGTTCTTGCTTGAACAAGAACTGCGGGAATGGACCTACTGTGCTGCATGCTTTGTATTGTTCATACATGTAACATGCGTATTAACAATTGTGTGTACTTTAACATTGTGCAAGTGGATTAGAATATTATTATTATTATTTATGTAGCTCCTAAAGTTTGATAGACACCTCCAGAACACAGAATGTAGGCACACAGGACTGGCAGGGGCTTCCTGGGTCATTGAATCTAATCCCCTGGTATCACGGGCAACCCCCTAATATAACTGTAAATTTTTCAAGCTCCATTTTAAAATTGGTTAGGTTGTTTTCCTACACTACTCCTATTGGAAGGCCACTCCAGAGCCTCATTCCTCTGATCGTTGGAAACCTCTAATTTCCAGACTAAATTTATTCTTGATCAGTTAATACTCATTTTTTCTTGCCTCAGCATTGTCCTTTAGCTTAAATAGCTCTTTTCCTTCCCTACTGTTTAGCTTCCTGATGTATGTATAGAGAGTAATCATTTTCCCTCTCAGCCTTCATTTGACTAGACTAAACAAGCGGAACCCTTTTAGGGTATGTCTATGGGCCATCAATGCATATGACTGCGAAAAAGGCAAATGCAATCCTAGGACGTATCAGGCAAAGTATTTCCAATTGAGACAGGGAATATTAATGCCATTGTACAAGGCACCCATAAGACCTCATCTGGAATACTGTGTACAGTTCTGGTCACTGATTGGGGAATGGAGACGAAGGGTATGTCTACACCGCATAGTGAGTAGCACTTTACTTCACATCTTTCATTGTAGATACATTGATATGAAATTAGCACTTGTTCTTGGACAGATCACAAACAGAAATAAGGTCTAAATTCACCAGTGTGTGTGTGCATGGACAGTGGGCAAAATTTTCTAAAGCACCAAAGTGACTTAGGAGTCCAAGTCTCATTGGGAATGTTCACTGCTTCTGGGAGGGAGCCTTCCAGCCCAGGTCCACAGACTCGTGATGGTGGGGCTCACGTTAGCATGCTAAAAAGGACATGTGAAGGCACTGTGGCTCAGGTTGCAGCTCAGGCTCTCAAGCCTGGCAATGGCAAAGCAATGTCCACCCAACTAGTTTTAGAGTGCCAGCATAAGCCCTGATAACATGAGTCTGTGGACCTGGGCTGGGATGCTTGCTCCCAGATTCAGTGTAGACACGCCAATTGACTTTCAATGGGACTTTGGCATTTTGGAAAAAAATTATTCCGTTTAGTCACAAAATTATTCACATATCCCTACTGAGGAGCTTCCATGGTAAAAAACACCTAATGATAGAGTTTAGGGCAAATGTGAATAACTTGGAAAAATTCACACAAAAATCTCAAAGGAAACAAATCCCTGAATTAAAATGTACTGAACCACAAGAAGAAAAGGCCTCACACCTGGAGTCATTCCATTCTTGGGCTGCTGAGAAAGCAACAAAGGAGAAATTGTTTACAACCAGACCTTACTTCTGGATGCCAGAATCCAAAAAAGTTAAGTTTAATTTGAGCAATTAATGTTCCAGTTAATCCCTGTTCAATTTAAGGGGGGTATTTATGTATATTTTCCCAACCATCTAGCATATGAACTGTGTTTAGGCACTTCATATAACTCTGGCTTATTTTTCTATATTCATCAATGATTTTCAAGCAATCCCTGGTTTGACCTTGTATGCCAGGTTTTAGCTCAAAGCAAAATTAACATCCAGAATTATAAAATCCTGATAACTGGGAATTATAATGGGAAAGCTGATGGTCCCTTAACTATATTTATGCTATTGGGCATGATTAATATAACATTCTGAAGATAGACAAATTAGAGAGGGAATAATACTGCAACCAGACTCTCTGAATAATTAATAAGAGGAAAGTGATTTCATTGAAAACACTCACCTGAAAGGCTTTAGCTAAACTAGTTAGTCTATGAATGCACTGAAGACTGAAATCACTGCAGAATCATAGAAATTAGAAATGGAATGGACCTTTTAGGCCATCTTATCTGACTTTCTGCCCGTCCCAGAATCCAATCCATTTTAAGCAAAAAGCAGACAGAAAACTCCACAAAGTGAGAAATATTTCACTACTTCCAAGTTAAGGCCATCTGGATACATGATGGCATTCACAACTTGGAACACTGAAGCTGGTCAGGACTTTGCAGTTGGTGTGATGAAGGATAAGGATTTGGATTTTTTTCTTCATCTTCACAAATCCATAGAATAACATTGCAACAATTATCAGTTTTGCAATGGAATAGACAGGGCACAAGATGTCTGCCACCATCACCTGAACCTCTTTCCTACATGGCATCCGACGAAGTGGGTATTCACCCACGAAAGCTTATGCTCCAATACGTCTGTTAGTCTATAAGGTGCCACAGGACTCTTTGTCGCTTCTACAGATCCAGACTAACACAGCTACCCCTCTGATACTTTCCTACATGGTTCATTTACAACAGGTCATCTGTGTACCAAGAAGATCTGTGAATAAAAAGAAGATTGCAGAAGATGAGCATATATTTGAGAAAAATCATATCCAACCTCTATAAGCTATGCAACCACTGGTGAATGCCTCATTCAAAGGCCTGAAGGCAGTTTTTAACCAACTTCAAACAAAACAGAATGGCAACCACTTGCCTTCATTTCCTCACACATGGAAAGGAGAGCTAGGAACATATTTAAAACAATAAACAATAGCCCCCCTTGACCCATTAAAACCCCCACTCAGCTTACAAAGGCATTCAACTTGATTGCATGGGTATGCAGTTTACTATCAAATTAGAGTCCGATGTTGAGTGACTCTACTTCCAGATATGTTTGGATGAATTTCATCCTTCAAAAAAAGAAAGAAAGCTGCATTAGATATCTGTACTTTTTCTTTCAATAATACTACATATGCCAGGAAAGAATTATACAACATATTGGCATTTCTGAAGAAGAACATGGCTCTAAAAATGATTGGAAATGGGTATTGAATGTGTGACTGACAGTATACTGAAATCCACCTCCAATGACAAGAGATAATTGCAGTTCAAAAGACAGACAGTGTTAACCTGTGACTATACAGAACTCGCAAAAGAGACTGGAGATATAGAACAGTCTCGTCAAATGATTTCATGTTTCATTGGAAGGAATGAGGACCATAGTAAAAAGTTTGCTTTGATGCAACAATTGGAAGTGCTACCTAACTTTCCTGGTAAAGTTGCTAAGGAAAATTGAAGAGTGACACCAGTACAGAAAGAGGACTGGAATAGGCTCTTCACCTCATTGTGAGACTAAAAAAAAAAAAATGATTTCACTGATCAAAAAGAGAAATGACATGTAAGAAACAGATGCTTGCCACTAGTAATGGACTGTTGTCTGATGTAGAAAAAAGTGTTCTAGACTTTCGAGACATCAAAGATACTCCAGGAATAATAAAATGATTGCAGAAAATGAACATATATATGAAAAAAATAAACATGCAACCTTGTACAAGCTATGCAACCATTCAATCAGCTAATGGCTCCACCTGTTCTGGAATGACGGAGACCGAAGTGATGCAGATGGTAGAGATGATGCCTCATCATATATCTTGGGAGCAGTTCTTAACCAACTGCTAAACAGAGCAAGTAAGAGAGAGACAATTGTTGCCTTCATTTCTTGAAGAAATAGGAGTGATATGAACATATTGGAGGGGGGAGCACTCTATAGCACATCAAGACATTCGATTATATTGCATGACTATAGAAGTCTAACTCCAAGATTGGAGAGATATAAACATACTGAAAAAACACACATCAGCATTCCAAGGCATTCAAATTTATTGCGTGGGTTTGGAGTTCACTGTCAAAAATGATCACAAGACTACATTTGCCCTCCTTTCAGAAGTAATGCTTGGATGAACTTCTTCCCCACAAAAAGAAAAAAGTATTGCCTTAAACAGTTGCAGTTGCATTACATAGACTGGAATCTGATACTGAGGGGGAAACACCTGGTCAAAGACATTCCAAACATCAAAGAAACTCCATAAATAATAAGATGACTGCAAAAGGTGAGCATATTTCTGAGGAAAAATTACATTAAATCTATACAAGCTAAGCAACCACTCAAAAGGTTCTAGACTCTGCCTGTTTTGTAGTGAGAGAGACCAAAGTTATGCATATGGTAGAGGCATGCCTCTTCATATCGCCTGGGCTAAGTCTGCCAACTTCAAAAATGGGAGTGGCAAACAGTCGTGTTCACTTCCTAAGGCCTAACAGAAGGAAAGGAGTTACAGAAATATATTGGAAAATAAACATTCATGAGTATGTCAAGGCATTCAACTTTACTGCTTTGGTATGAAGATTACTATAAAAACAATGTGATGATGCTTCTTTCACAGATATGTTTGAAGGAACTTCTGCCTTCCAAAATAATCATTTTACAACTGAATATGTCGAGAGATATTGACAACACAATTGTACTTTTTTTATAATTAAGAAGGACTATGAGAAATGATTCCAAGTGCATGTTGACCCTGACAGAGAATGTTTATTTAAAAAGAGACTGAGGAAATAAGAAAGGACGGTCTATTGATTTTACACCTCAGTGGAAGCAATTTGGACCATTTAAAATGTCTGTTTATAATGCAACAAAAGAGAATGCTATCATTTGTTCCTAGTAAAGATACTATTGAAAACTGATGCTATTGAAAAATTCAGTGCATAAAGAAGTGTGGCATGAGAGCTCTTTATCTCTATGCAGAAAAAAAACGAATTCACAATCAGAAATTGGATGTGAGGAGACATGCTCTGTACAAGTAATGGACTGATATCTGATTAAAAAAAACTGGCCACAGACTTTTCAGACATCAAAAATACTCCAGGAGTAATAAGACAGTTGCGGGTCATGAGCATTATATCTAACCTTGTAAAAGCATGTCAAATATTCAAATTTATGGCATGGGTATGGAGTTCACTGTCAAATCAGAGTATAAGCCTTGATTGGCTTTTCTTCCATAAAAAAGCTTGGACAAATTTCTGCCTGCCTTAAAAATACATAATAAATAATAATAAATAATAATAGTAATAATAATAAAAGTAATATTGCCATTGACAAGAATATATTGTCTACAATCATACTACATTGTAGATTAATGTCAGTAGACTTTTGCAACAATATTGATTTTTCTGAAAAACAGGTTTTGAGAAATGAGTCCAAGTGTATGTTGTCTCAAAGACAAAATATCACAAAATCCACATCCAATCACAATAATTGATTGTTGTTCCTAAGACAGAAAACATCAGCTTGTGGCTACCATATCTTGCAATAAAGGCGGGGGTCAAGGGACAGAACTGTTCATTGATTTCATTCTTCATTGGAAGCAATGACAACTATGATAAAACAACATAGAACACTGCCACAGTCTTCTTAGTAAAGCTGGTATTGAAAACTGAAGAGATATTCCACTGCATAAAGAAGCATCGTGGTTCATAGGTTCTTCATCTCATTGTAAAAAACAAATGACTAAATAGATTAAATAACCAAAGAGAAATTGGATGTGAGGATGTGCACTAATAGTGGACTAGTAGCTGATTTGGAGAGGGAAAAAAATGGTTCTAGGCGTTCCAGACATCAGAGATACTAGAGGAGTAATAAGAAGATTACAAACAAAATGAGCAAATAAATTATACACAACATTCCACAATGGCACCTTTTTAAAGACTAACAGGGCTTTGAGTAATGATTGTAAATGTGTGTTTAAGTCTGACAAAAATATCTCCCCAAATCCACCCACACTGACAATAGATAACTGCAGTTCCAAAGAAAGACAACATCAGCCTGTGAGTACCCAGATGTTTCGGAAGAGACTGTAGACATAAGAAAGAACTAAGTGTTGATTTCATACCCCACTGGCAGAAAAGTAGACCATGGTTGAAGGTCTGCTTCTGATGCAACAAAGGAAAATGCTACCAATCTTTCCTAGTACTGTTGCCATGAAAAATTGCATAAATTGGGGCCTAAAGAAGTGTGACCTGTAGGCTCCTCTTCTCTTGGGGGGAGGGGGGAAAAGGGGGATGGGGGACAGAGACAAGGAGCAGTGACCAGGTGAGGAAGCAGGAACTTGGTCTCAGAGAACCAGACAGATTAACAATAGAAAAATGGGGGCCATAAAGATTAAACATACAGAAATTTAAGGGTTTCACAACCACAACCATTGATAAGTGACTTCTTGCCAGACAGGATGCTATCAAACTAAGTTTTCTTTAACCATCTTAAGATCTGTTTCTTTATCTGGTGGTGATGGGCACTATCAGGACAGGATCATCTTCCTAACAGCCCAATACCACCTTATTTCAATGTGACTGGTTTGGAATGTGAGGACGTGACCGTTCACTTCCCAGCTTCTGGCTGCCCCTGCTGCTTAGCCAAAGGCCTTAGCCTAAGAACAAAGCCTCAGACTATCCTAGTGAGAGCAGGCCCATACACAGGCAGACTGTGATTCTGATTCTTTGTTTTATAGGCCTGTTAAAATATAGGCCTTTACAGGCAGGCCTGAAATATCTATATTCTAAAAATGCCAAGAGAGACACTGACAATCGCAATATCCATCTCTAGTCCTGTACTTCCGAAGACTTTGTCAACAGAGGAACAGGAGACTGCGAAATGTGGCCGTGTGCATATTTGCTTCATTACAGAGAATATTCCAAAATCAAACAAGTAACAGTACTACCTCATCACTGAGAGTTTTGAATCATTGTGAGTGTCAGAGCTGGTGCTGAAAATTTACAAATGTCACAAACGTATAAGCAAGTGCCTAAAGTATCATCACTGCTTGTTGGATGCAACTTTTGGTGATTTTTCTAAAGACTTTCATCTAAAACACATGACCATCATTCCTTAGGGTAACAAGAAAATGGACAAAGCAATGAGAATTTTGAAACACTTCTAAAACTGCCAAGAGAGCAGGATCTGATTTTGTTGCATGTAAAAATTCTCTAGCAGAATTCTTTCTGGGAACAAGTCTGTACACTTTCATAAGTGACTACAAACAAATTTCAGCAATGCCCCTCTGCTATGTACATCGGCCAAACTGGACAGTCCTTACGCAAAAGGATAAATGAACACAAATCAGATATTAGGAATGGCAATATACAAAAATCTGTAGGAGAGCACTTCAATCTCCCTGGACACCCAATAGCAGATTTAAAGGTAGCCATCCTGCAGCAAAAAAACTTCAGGACCAGACTTCAAAGAGAAACTGCTGAGCTTCAGTTCATTTGCAAATTTGACACCATCAGCTCAGGATTAAACAAAGACTATGAATGGCTAGCCAACTACAAAAGCAGTTTCTCCTCCCTTGGTGTTCACGCCTCAACTGCTAAAAGAGGGCCTCATCCTCCCTGATTGAACTAACCTCGTTATCTCTAGCCTGACTCGTCCCTGCATATTTATACCTGCCCCTGGACATTTCCACTGCATGCATCTGAAGAAGTGGGTATTCACCAACCAAAGCTTATGCTCCAATACGTCTGTTAGTCCATAAGGTGCCACAGGACTCTTTGTTGCTTTTATTCCCTAAGGATATTGGTAAAATCTTTATTTTACCCCTCAACCAGACAGCAGTCAGCTTTGGCCTCTTGTTAAAACAGAGAAGAATCTTGGTGACCCTGAAAGAAATAGCAGAAACTTTCTCAGGGAAATTTCCTATTTCCCTCCCAAAATCTACTCTGGTTTCTGTCTACAGCGATAGATGCTAAACAGATTTTCCAGGAGGAGGCAGCAGAAGAGTCATTTGAGAAAGAGATCACCAGTATAAGAATGACTCTATAGTCAAGTGATTAGATATAATATGAGACGATATGAGAGACTCAAGGTACAGTCTCCCTGATCTGATGACTCTTTCATTAGTTAATCCAGAGTGCAACAACTTCCACAGGAGAGACTGAGGGTGCTCTACATGTGACCATCCCATAGCACAATGGTTTGGGTTCTCCTCTGAGAAGTAGCAGATTCCCTGTTCAAATTCCTTCTTCCCCCTCAGACACAATGGGGCATGAACTGGAGGGCTTCTCATATCTTACAACCCTGGGCTAAAAGTTATGAGGACAGTCCTTTTTCTCCCCAGTTTCTTTCAAAAAACATAGGCACCTTACTACAAAGAGGGTTCCTGGCTATGAATCAGTGGAAGAGATAGGTGCATCCCTGCATCCTAGACTTAGGCACCTGTATTTGAGAGGAGGGCGGGGCTTAGCACACTTCCCGCTGGTTGGCATCTCTCATTGGCTAGCTTATGCAGCTCCCTGCCTAGCAGGCTGGGTTTTGTGAATCTCATTCTCAGGCACCTATCTCTCCCCATTCATCTTATAGGGAGCCTATGTGTCTAACTCGGGCAGTGTGTTTCTGTGATTTTCTAGTCACTTAACTTCTTCTGTTCATCCAGCCACTGGCTAAAACTGTAGAGATTCATGAACCAACTTTTCAAAGATTACTATTTCTTTTGAATACCTCAATTTTTGGGCTACCCAAAATGACATACTTAAAGAAGCCTGATTTTCAGAAAGCGCTGAGCATCATCTTTTGAAAATCAGGACCCTCTCAGGCATCTCAAGAGAGCACCTAAAAATTTGGGTACCAAAATCACTAGACACTTTTGAAAATGTAGGCCCCTGCTCATAGCTCTGGTGGTCTTTGTTCAATCCCCTGTGACCATGATGACAGATGACAAGGCATTATATTTTCACAGCACTAAGCACACTGTTAGGGTACCCAATAAATAATAATATATAAGAGTTCAAGTTCAACAATTGGTTTATCTGTTTAACAGATATATACAGTATCTGTTCAAGTGAAAGTGTGCATACAGAACAGAGGAAAATACAGCATCAGAAATATTCTATATCATTAAGCCTTTACACTAAAGATGGGCCCACAAGTCAAGGTTCATTTATCTTTGCAAACATTGCCACTTAAAATTTTCAAATTTTGGAATCATAATCACTTATGGTTACAGATTTATATCCCAGATGACCGTGACTTCCATTGGCCAAGACAAGGTATGATTTACAGTTTTTTATAAAAACGAATATTAAGAGGTTGAGGAAAATGTGTTTAACAAGCTGTCAGATGAAAAGGACAAAGCCTTTCACCTCTAGGTCACCAATTCAAATTCTGCCCTGTTCAGCAGTGATTCGTAGTTTATTACAATCTGAGAACTGTTCAGTGGCCAATGGGAAATGAAATGGCTCCTCTGGACAGTGGTCCTAATAGCTAGTTGTCTCTACTATAAAACACAGCATTTGGTGCATTTGCTGACAGTCTCAGCAGAAAATTCACTTTGTAATTGTTCATGTCATATACTATTGCAAACTGCATCTGGTACAAAATGAAATTTTAGCAGCTGGAAAACACTTTTTTAAAATTTTCACAAATTGATCAGGCAGTCTTGTGGAAAAACATATCTTGGATTCTTGGACCATGATACTGTTTGTGATAAGAGGAGATTGCTTGAATTTATCTGTATCCAATAAATAGAAAGGATGCCAAGACTCCTAGGGTAAAAATAATCTGGGGCCTGATTTGGCAAACCCTTAAACATACAAGTAGTCTCTACTCGTGTGAGTAGTTCTGAACCCAAATGAGTTAGTGTTTGCAGGATTAAATACCAGGACTCAGTCCTCCTTTCCTTCCTTTCAGATTAAAAATCCTCCAGATAAAAATTATATGATTGCTCTTTGTCTATGAAAAAAACCAACACACCACCTAAATTTATTTGCCAATTATTCACACTTTTAAATCACTCAGCAGTCCACTCCTTCCTTTTTGCATACATTGCTATTCACATTTTTAATATTACAGCAGCAATGTTAAATGTGCATTATATTAAGGCATTCTATGTATTTCACCACTAAGTTTACAAACACAAACAGAAGCAGAGCAGAATATATCAAGTGACATCCGATTACCATTCTGATTCAAACAAAATTCATTCAGATGCAGCATTTTCTGTAACTGGTCCCGATATAGTGCTGTGTCTACAGATTAGAACAAGACATAATGACATTTTGAAATGGAATTGGAACAAAAAGCTGAAATTTCCCATAGGATGAACATTCAAAAACATTTCAGTTCAGGCCTATAGAAACATGTTGTTTCAGCTTAATCATTTATATTCAGTTACTTTCAACTTTTACATTATATTAAAACATATAATATAAAATATAATTTAAAATATATTAATTTAATATAATATACAAGTTAAAAGGAAACAAAATGATAAAGGAAAAAACTTTGTTACCTTATCAAAACATAATGTTTTGCTATTATCAAAATGAAATGAGAAAATGAAAACAATTCATTTTGATTTTTCCCAACAACACATTCGAGCAAGACATGTCAATTTCGACAAAACTGCATTTTCTGACAGAAAAGTACTGTGGAAATTTTTTCAGCCAACTGTACTATTGACCAGTATTAGATATGGGACAAAAGATTGTGCCTTAAAAATCAAAGGGAAATTGGGACTACAACTACTGCTAAAATGGTCATGGTTTCAAAACTGATTTGTGGGACACTGATTCCGTGTTTCTCTGCTTGCTTCTCTATGTCATGCATGCTTTGCTATATGCGGTAAGTATGATGAATGGACTGAGCCTGTATTGGATCATCTTGAATATGAAACATCTCTTAGAAGTGCAGCAGAACATTCTTGGGAGCATTCAGAAACAAAGGAATTAATAGTGATATGAAATGTGTTTCTACACTAATTCTTATAAAGGAAACAGATTAAAGATATTAGAGTAGCCCACATCAGAACTGCGATTGAGATATAATAGACAAGGTGATACTAACTCACTTGCATTAAACAGTGTAATCTTAATTGGGTGTCACATTATTATTCAAGAGTAAGGTGTCTTATTTTGAGATTGCATCTCCTTTCTGTGTCTGCCATGTCCAACCATGCATCAACTCCTTTGCATTTTGGGTGTTGCTTTCTGTATATTTTATAAAAACAAAGTAGTACTGCAGGCCAAATTCTCAGCTGGCATAATTCAGGGAAGCTTCCAGGAAATCAATGAGGCTATGCTGATTTACAACAGTTAAGAATCTAGCCCTATATTTAAGTTAATGTTGTTTGACTTTGTTTTAAAGTAAGGTTTTGTTTTCATACATTTTGCTTTGCACAATGTCCAAATATACACGAGGTAATCTATGAGATACATCAGATAAATGCATGAGATAAATACATATATAACAAGAAAATGTACATTTTTAGCTATAGTTTCCCATACCATATAGTAGTGATATCCAGGTGATAAATTGTACACCTATGTAATAAACATTTATTAAACGTTTGATATCCTCACCTTTATTCTGACCCATTTATCTGCCTCCATCCAGACTATTGATCCATTCCAAACCTCTGAGAACCTTCACACAAATAAATACTGTAGAAGAAATGTTTCCCTCCACCCATCAAAAGAGAACCTGCTTCTACCGCTAGTCCATTATAAGATGTTCTTATCTGAATTTATTTTTATCAGATACTTGGACGGTAAAGAGATTTATCCAAATTATGAAAGGACAATTTGCTGCTTGAAATAATGGGGAATCAGGAAGCTTTTCCAAGACAAGGCTGCCACTTCCTATCCATGTGCAAAGTGTGTTGAAGGCACTCTGGAAATACAAATAAATAATAATAATCTCCTGGTTTTGGGAAGGCCCTTGATTAAGCAGGAAATGGCTATTTTTGTGCTTCATGAGCATTATAGCTCTTTCCCAGACCTGATATAATTTGAATGATAAATAAAGAAGGGGAAGTCTGTTCACCTATAGGTTAATACACATTTGTAAGAGGATAGGAGACTACATATGCCTTCAAATTCAGAAAATTGAGAAGTAGAACAGCTCGCATTAAGGGTGAGAGCTAATTTAGACACTCCCTCAATTCCTGCCATAAATCACCAGTTTTAAATATCCTCCACTGGATTCAGTTTAATAGTAACACTGATTTCCAAAGTCTTGCTGATACAATTTGTAAAGCCCTCCATGATCTTAAATAGTCATAATACACTTCATAATGTATATATTTACGGTGATAAATGCAGCACATTAATTAATTCATCAGATCATGTGTTACTGTAAGTTTCCAATGATGGGCCATCTTATCATACAGCATCTACCACAATTCTTATTTGGACTACTGGGTAGTACTGTAATATAAACAATAACACCATTGTTTTATAGTTACATCACTGTATAGTTACCCAGAAGCTCTTGCAAGCCAGTGTGCTTTGCTTCACATTAACTCAGTAAATAATTATAAAGCTTTACATTTATCCTGAGATGCAAGTCACTATTATATAGACACAATTCCCATTGACATCAATGGGATTTTTAAATTTTCAGAGCATTTTCAGTTACTTTGAGCTTGGTTGACGTCTAAGACTAGGTTTCCGAGTCGACTCACTAGAATTTTAATTGGTGGGTGGTAAATCTTTACAAACTTCCACTATGAAGATGAGAACATTTATATGGAATCTACATGAAAACATATTTCCAGTTTCTAACTCCTAAAGAGTTTTACTAAAAACCTAGTTTAATAATAACACCGAGTCTTTCATATTTTTAAGACCTGTGAAATCTAGCAGCAACATCTTACATGTTACTCTAGAGAATGCAATATGTAGGAGCTGAGATTTGCTGGGAGTGTTAGAAACACCACTGTTTGAGGGAAACCTACAGTATAAAAATATTTACAGGCTTCCCTCATTTGAAATCTTAATTAAATTTCAGCAATGTAGAGGTTCAAAGCAACTTTCCTAATCATCAGTGCATACTGCTAGTGAAATTAGAAAGAAAGAAAAGCTAGAAAACAAGCCAAAGCTTGGGTGAAAGCTAATTGCTATTTAGCTTTCTTACTGTGTGTGGAAAAAACTTGAAAAGGTCATTTCTAAGAGATATATATCTAAAAGCTCCCACACAGTCTGTTCCAGGGGCACTCTGCTCATCTAAGGATGACAAGTGGATTATCTGTATATCAACCATATTATTCCCTAGATCCTTAACTTGAAAGGCCAAAGGAGCATAGCTTAGGGGCATCCGTGCAAGCAAGAGAGATTCATTTAATCTCACAAAGCAATCAATATCTTAATGGGAGTACTTAAAATTAGTTTATTTTGTTTTGTTTGCATCATGGAAAGGCAGGAAATATTCATCCTTCCATTCAATAAAAGGTGCAGCCATTGTTTTTTCAAATGTAGCATTCTGAACTGTGAGGCAGATTTCTAGGACAAGCCATAGGGTTCTTACTACAGATGTTTTCTCAGATAGAACTCCTAATGAAATGCATAGGCCAACTCCTTGCTCGGTATGAAGGCAGTAGAGATTTGCCTTTGGCAAGAGGAGTTGCCTGTTTATGTGATTAAATAAAACATTGAGTAAGAACATCGGAATTTGACGCAATCTGAATTTTTGCCTCAGTAGGGATGAAGAAAAGAACACAGGATTAGGTCTTTGGTGGTACAATACTGGGAATGGGAGACATGATTTAAGACAGTGGTTCTCAACCAGAGGGTGCATCAATTCATCTAGATATTTGCCTAGTTTTACAACGGGCTCCATAAAAATCACTAGCAAAGTCAGTACAAACTAAAATTTCATGTAATGACTTGTTTATACTGCTCTAAATACTATACACTGAAATGTGAGTACAATATTTATATTCCAATTGATTTATTTTATAATTATGTGGTAAAAATGAGAAAGTAAGCAATTTTTCAGTAATAGTGTGCTGTGACACTTGAATTTTTATGTCTGATTTTGTAAGCAAGTAGTTTTTAAGTGAGGTGTAACTTGGAGGTACACAAGACAAATCAAACTCCTGAAAGAGGTGCAGTAGTCTGAAAAGGTTGAGAGCCACTGATTTAAGGGAAAAGTGATCATTTGAAGGGAAGGAAACCTTCCAACCATTAGTGAGGTTCTAAGAAGCTTTGGGATAGTTTCTAAAGATTTGTCAGCAATGGGTGAATCAATACATTTGCTGAATACAACCAATATCAGTCATATTCAGCTAGACCAATATTAAGCTTCCAGACTTTGGAGAGCATGCATAGCAAAACCCCCAAGCCTCATATGAGTATCCCAGTCAATCAGTATGTGGGTTTAGTCAGTCAGTCCTGTAAACTATTTGACTTAGCAATTTTACAGCAACTTTTGGATCAACTTTTTCAAGTGCCACCAACTTATGTTGTACATTAAAATCCCAAAATTTTATTTTAGCTTAGTATGACACACAATGCTCACTTCTTTTCAGCAGGCCATTGAGGAGGGAGGATATCTAGAGCCATGTGGCAACACTGCCAATGAAAAGGTGGGGAATTTGAAGCTGCCCCACTTCCAACCATATGATCTGTACATCCTTCAGACTCCTCAATATGGTTAAGGATGTGAAGTCTTTGTGGTGCTGCATGGGTTCTTGGACGCACT
This sequence comes from Chelydra serpentina, assembly GCA_037349315.1. Taxonomy (NCBI): domain Eukaryota; kingdom Metazoa; phylum Chordata; order Testudines; family Chelydridae; genus Chelydra; species Chelydra serpentina. Next base: position 23,645,037 of record JBAIAC010000004.1, on the reverse strand, counting down.
GGGCAAAATCTTCCAATCCCAAGAAAAGACTCTAGGATTTGACCCTGAAATGATTAAAGCCACATCCAACGGGCAGTTCTGGGGAGTCTCCAGAGTTCGGCATGAATGTGCTACAGTTATGAGCGCTCTCCAACAATTTTGGTGATAACTGTCACTGAAATCTTGATGGCCAGCCAAGTTCAAAACCATGAACAGCTCATTTCAAGGGATTGTGTTCCTGAGGTGTCGTATACACTTTTTTTGTGTGTTGCTCATCTTCTAGGGGCCTTCGGGGAACCATGTAACTTGATTTCTGGGATCCCACACAAGGCTAATTGGAATGGAGTTCCTTAAAGTTTGTCATAACTTGTTCATGTCAGAAGATGCATATTGTGTTTGCACCCATAGAACTGAGAAAAGAGCTATTTTAAAGTGTTTACTTTTTTTGCACCATCTGTGCACTCTCGTTATTGTATCTTGTACAAACAGGAATATTTTATATGGCCTTCAGACTTAGTTACCACCCTCATAAGACAAACGGCTGTTCTCTACTAAAAAAAAAAAAAAAATCCATGCTGGAATGCACATCCTAATCCTGTCCTCAGAAGTAAAAACTTCCCATAATATACAATTCCCAAGTCACACAAACGCCAATATTTTTCTGAACATCTAAAGGATTTTTTAAAACAGATACACAACAGAGATTGTCTTTTCAATCTTTTCAATGGAGGGAAAATATCCTATCACTGCAAAGGAAGTCTGATCACTTTCTTAACCTGAAACACCTCTTCTGGAAACTGTGGGAGGCAGATAAAACCCTTTTCTGAAAAGACATAGCAAGATAAACACCAGCAAAAATCACACAACTGCAGGATTTCTGTAGGAATCGCCCCCACTGCTAAATTCATGCATATAATAGCATACCACAGCAGTGCGAAAAGAAATGAGGCATTTATGAGTAACAGGGCAGTTAATTTCATGGAGGATAGGGACAGATTTGCAGCAATTCTCGAATAAACCAAGGCACTGGAAGTGGTTTCCCCACTGTTTACTGTGCATAAAAGTGCTTAGCACTGCTGGCAGTATATACAGTATTACAACTGAAACCAAGAAGGGATGAATTAAACTTTTGAGGGCTGGATAATATAGAGTTCCCAAATTCTCATGACAGTCTCTTTAAAAATAATCAGTTGATGCAGTTAATTGAGTCATCCTGAACTGTCTGCATAGCTTTTTATATCATTTCTCCTTTATTAGCTCCCCTAGAATCAATTACAAGTTCACTTTTGTAGTTGTGTTTATTCAGAGTCTGACTCTAGTATAATAATAGTATCATATTAGATACAAAAAGAACTTACCATCTGGTTGGGCAAGTTTGTGAAGGCCTTACACTCAACCCAACAGCATTGCTGTGTTTAACTTTTGAACACCACATCTGCTCAGTTCTAAAATTTCAGGGTAAATTCAAGGCATCAGAAGCATATTAATTTTGGAGGAAATCGGAAAACCAAAAGTGGAAGACGAGAGACACAAGGAGCCCCTGCCAGCGGTTTAGCACAGCCATACCTTCAAGATCCTCTACAGTTGTCTATTGATCAAACAACCAGTTGATGGCACCCTTTAATGCCTTCCAGGACATACTACTATCTCAACTCTGCCTGTGTTCTCAACAGAGTTTAACATGTTGACACCCTGAATGACTTAGTTCTGAGACAGAAAGAGGAATTATGGTAGAGCAGAAAGGGGAATTGAGATGTGCAAGTAGCCCCTGGCATGGAGGATACAATGGGGAAGAGGGGAGGGAGGAATGGGGCCTACAGAATTCCTGGAAGCAGGGGGAAGTTGGAATGGGCACATAAAGGGAAGACAGAGCCTCTGGCACCGGAGGAATGGTATGGGAGTGTTCATACAGAGCCTCTGCTATGGAGATAGGGAAAATTGAGTGCACACAGAGCCCCTGCCCTGTGGGAGATGGGGAATCCTGGAATGGAAGGAAGGTTCAATGAGGGCAAAGAGATATGGGGGTTGTGACGTTCTATACCTTGGGGGAGCGTACTGTAACCCCCATACTCTTCATTTTCATATAATCATGATCTTACATATAATGGTGTTTGGTAGAGGCTGGTAGGTGGTTCTCCCAATGTTTTATTATGAATCAGAGTAGTAGAACTATTTACATACTGAGGATGTGGCTGGCAATGTACAAGAATTAAAGGAAATACCGTTCCTAGTTTGGAGAGCTTACAACCGACAGATGTAGAACAAAGCCCTGATCCCTTGAAATAACCCACACGGGTGGCCCGCCGGAGCTGAGCAGAATTAGTGGAACTCCGTGCACTTGTCATTCCCTGAGGAACAACCAGCAGTATCAGGACCTAAAACAGGGTGCACAAGAAAATCCACAGGAGGGAAATGAGTCTTTTGGAGGGATTTGAGTAAGGAAAACTAGCTGCTTAGTAAACCAAGACTAACTATCCATCTATGGTACCTATACAGCCCCCATTAAGGTAGTGTCTGAGAGCCTCACAATCTTTAATGTATTTATCCGCACACCTTTAGGAGGTAGGGAAGTGCTTTGAGTGCTAGATTACAGAGAGGGAACTGAGTCACTAAGTGATTTGCCCAACTTCACACAGAAAAATCTGGTGGAGCAAGGAATTGAATCTGGGTCTCCTAAGTGCCAGGCTTGTGCCCCTAAATACTGTACCATCCTTGTTGGCAGGGTATAGGTGGGTGGGGTCCTGCCACGCATAAAGATGCCTCATTCGGGAAACCATCTTCCAAAAACAGTCAGAGTAGCAGTGGAAAGAGAGACAATGATCTGTGATGAGAAATAGATGGGGAGGATCTCCAAGAACATGGAAGAGTTCAGAATGACCAACAAAGGTGACCGTAAAAGACTGCGACTGAAAAGGGTGCAGAGATTGGGCAGTCATAGTATAGATGATAGGGATAGCATAGATCCCAGGGTGATGAATGCTATATAAAAATCTAAAGCAGTGAGAGCTCTAAATGCAGAACGAAAGGCAAAAGACCTGTTTTGCATAAAGTGAGTGTCATAAATATAAAGGGAAGGGGGAGAGGGTCTGATGCAGTGCTATAAAATCCTCTTACCAGTAAAGGGTTAAGAAATGCAGGTAGCCAAGCTGACACCTGACCGGGCTGGCATCTGACCAATAAGGGGACAAGATACTTTAAAATCTTGGGAGGGGGGGAAGGTTTTGTGTGTGTCTCTTTGAGTCAGAGTGATCTTGGAGACAGAAAGGACCTGCAGAAAATCAGTCTTCTCCGAACCAACCCTCCCTGTTCTAAAGTAAGTTAGTCAGCATTGAGAATAGATTTTGGTTGTTTTGCTTGGTGAACTTTCCCTGGGTTAGAGGGAGGGGTTATTCCTGTTTTTCTGTAACATTAAGATTTTGTCCAGAGGGGGAATCCCTCTCAGTTTGGAAATTAAGTACCCTGTAAAATAGTTACCATTCTGATTTTACAGAGATGATTTTTACCTTCTTTGTTTTAATAAAATCCTTCTTTTAAGAAGCTGACTGGTTTCTATGGTTCTAAGACCCCGGGAGTGGGTTTTTAGATCACTGTGTAACACAGGAGCCGACTTTCATAGGCGCCCGTGGGTGCTGTCGCCTGGCATCGGGGGCGGGGCCCCGCCCCCGACGCCAGGCCCCACCCCCGACACCGGGTGACATTGCGGGGCCCCACCCCCGACGCTGGGCGACGTTGTGGGGCCCTGCCCCCGACACCGGGCCCCGCCCCCGACACTGGGCGACATTCCGGGGCCCCACCCCTGACGCTGGGCGACGTTGTGGGGCCCCGCCCCCGACACCGGGCCCTGCCCCCGACGCCGGGCGACGTTGCGGGGCCCCGCCCCCGATGCCGGGCAATGTTGCGGGGCCCCGCCCCTGACGCCGACGCAACGTCGCCCGGCGTTGGGGGCGGGGCCCCGCAACATCGCCTGGTGGTGAGGTGAGCTGGACGCGGGCCCCGGGGCTGGCAGGGAGCTGCTGGTGGGTGCTGAGCACCCACCAATTTTTCCCCGTGGGTGCTCCAGCCCCAGAGCACCCACGGAGTCAGCGCCTATGCTGTGTAACCAATTGGTTAGGAGATTATTCTCAAGCTACCCAGGAAAGGGGGTGTATGGGCTTGAGAGGGTATTTTGGGGGGAAGGGGAACTTCAAGTGGTTCCTTTCCCAGGTTCCTGTTTAAACCACTTGATGGTGACAGTAAGAGAAGCATTTCTCAGGGTGAAGGGAATTTTGTACCTTGGGGGTTTTAACCTAAGCTGGTAGACATAAGCTTAGGAGGTCTTTCATGCGGGTCCCCTGTCTGTACCCTAGAGTTCAGAGTGGGGAGGGAACCCTGACAGTGAGGATTACCAACTAGGGTGGGCTTTTCAAAAGCACTCAACACTGTCTTAACTCCGCTCTCACTGAAGTCAGTTGGAGTTTTGTCATTGACTCTGATGGGAGCTGCTGAGCATGTGTTGCTTTGAAAAAAATCCCACCCCAGATCAGAATACTGTAGGTCGAACAGTTACTCAGAGTTCAGTTTCTTTATCATCATGGTGGGGGTCTACTCATCTGTATACAGTTCAAACAAAAGTACTCAAACCTTTGCAAGAGGCATATTTAGAACAGTTCAATGTCTCTGGAATGCTTTTGTAATTAGAAAATGGATAAAGAAAAATTAAGGACACATGACTAGACCCACCACCAAGTTATTATTATAGCTTTTTTTTTCTTATTGTATTTTCAGAGAAGATTCTAATATGGGACTTGCTTCCTGTCAAGAGAGCACCTGAATAAAGTAATGCTTGTACATGGTGCTTATATCTCATAATGCTATCTAGTTAGACATAGTTGATACTTTATGTAAGGCTGATATGGGGACCTTGAAAAGTAACAGCAAGATTCTCATTTATTTTCTTTTCAAGAAACCTGTTCTCTTCCAACAATTAAAAAAACAAATACATTCAGTCCTTCTGGCTGTGTTACTGTATTCTAGATTTATAAAACGCAATACTTGCTCTTTTTTGTTACCAGGCATTCCAAAAATTTAAGTGACCCAGCAGTCAAGATCTCCCACTGTGGCAAAAACAATTTGGTAATTGTCCTGTGAATTAGGGAAGTGAACACTGGTAGTATTCTTGAATTGGGTATTTTCTTGGGCGATGATGTAGAAATAATAGATTTAATGAGAACTGTGTAACGATGTGGAATACAATTTCATTCTTGAATAAATTTCACATCTTTTCTAACTACACAATAGATTAACGTAAAGAATCAAGTAGGGAACAAGCCAGGAGAACCTGCTGCTAAACACAAATAGAGTATTGCCAGATTTGAGTTGCAGTAGATTTTGTGCAGAACAACAAAAGAAAGGAAAGGAATGGTGGTTATAGACAAAAAGAGTTGAATTTTAACAGAGTCCCAAGGAATTCGCCCATGCATTCACTTCCCTGCCCCCCCCCCCCCCCCCGCATCCTCCCCCTCAGTTGCCAATAATGAGAATTGCTTCATTAAATCTCTGAGCACCCCACAGAAAAAAATATATCTCAACATGTGCAGTAATAGCTAGGCATTATGTTTTTAGAAATCCTTTACCCAGAGCGTGGCTCTACTTTAATTACACAGTGTGGCGAAAGGCAAAGGATTAAGAATCACAGATTGCCCTCTACTGTTGTTTTGACATATTGCAACATGGTTTCCACATGATTGCAGTCCCTGAGTGGTGCATTAGTCGTTCCAGTGCAGTCAAAAGGCTCCGTGATACATGTTAATAGACAAACTAAAGGCTGCTAGAGCATGCCTGTTATGGCATGCCCAGTTCAACATTAGGGCACAGCTACACAGGCCCGGAGAGGAGCCTCCCTGAGCTCCCCAGTGTACAGAGCTACTTCTACACTCCTTACTGGTATTCCAGCCTGCTCTTCCCTGCAAACTGAACCTGCGCCATCTGCCAGGCCCCCTGCCTTTTCCCTCCATCACCTTCGGGTCTTCCCCAAGAGAATTGGTACAAGGCAGTCCGCTCTCACGGAGCAGGGACTGCTATTCTTTCATGCCTCTTAATGGGCGCTATGCAAACTGAGGGATGGGGATGAGGAAGGGGCTAAGGCTTAGTGCATCCCTTCTGCTGTACACCTTGGAAACGTCATGCAGAATCTTTGCCAAAGAAGTTAAATAACCACTCGCACTGGAGGTTTGTTGGGTGTAAGCTATTGCACTTTGTATCTGAGGTAGTGTTACAGAACACGCCTTTATGGGCAGGAACTAAAGGAGTAAAAAAGGAAGACAAATGAATACATGAACCAGGGTTTCGTCAGAGGGATAGCCAAAATAGTGCGTGATGTGGCAAACATTTCAAAAATGTTAGCTGGCAGATTTAAGCCCAGTGCAACTCTTGGTTCCTGACCGCAGAGATGGCTCTGGGGTCTGAGGCAAGGTGAGGGAAATTTAGTTGAGACACCTTTCATTACCATCCAGTAGGATATCATCTGAATATGCTGATTTTAAAAAAAAATTACAGTTGAGCAAAAGAATTAAAGGGACAATGTCAGTCCTGATGTAAACAGGTACAAATCCATTGACCTCATGAAAGCTGACTCCACTGATCTCAGTGGAGTTGCATCCATTGACTTCAGATCTGAATTTGGCCAAAGGAACCTGGGATGGGCAGAAAAGAGGGAGACTCTCAGGAGATATAATATAGATTTTGGTGTCATTTGCATAGAAGTCATACAGAAGGCTGGATTCACATTCTGAGAGGAAGAATGGGTTCATTTTACATAACAGAATGGAAATTATATGGATATTGGTGAACTACCCAGCCGTCTATATGACACATATCACTGTGATATCAGAGCAGCACTGCACTGATGCACATTTGCAGCCCTAGGATGTATAAAACCAGGGCCGGTGCATCCACTAGGCGACCCTAGGTGGTCGCCTAGGGCGTCGGGAGCCGGGGGGCGGCTGGCCGCGGCTGCCTCTCTCCGGCTCCGGGGCTGAGCCAGGAGCGGGGGGTGGCTGGCCGCAGCTGCCTCCCGCCCTCGCGGCTCTGCGGCCAGCTGCCCCACTCCTGGCTGAGCCGCGGCTGCTGCCCGGCTCCACAGCTCAGCCAGGAGCCGGGGGGGGGGGCGGCTGGCCACAGCTGCCGCCCGCCCTCCCAGCTCTGCGGCTGAGCCAGGAGGGGGGAAGGGGGGGGCGGCTGGCCACGGCTGCCACCCATCTGCCAGCTCCGCAGCCGAGCCGGGAGCCGGGGGGCGGGGGCGGCTGCCGCCCGCCACCCGGCTCCGAGGCCAGCTGCCCCCCCACTCTCGGCTGAGCTGCAGCTGCCGCCCAGCTCCGCAGCTGAGCTGGGAGCTGGGGGGGGGGGGGGGGGGGCTGGCTGCGGCTGCCGCCCAGCTCCCACCTCCAAGGCTCAGCCGGGAGCCGGGTGGGGGGGCAGCTTGCTGCGGCTGCCGCCTGGCTCCCACCTCCGCGGCCGAGCCAGGAGCTGGGGGGCCGGCTGCCGCCCACCTCCCAGTTCCGCGGCCAGCTGCCCCCCACTCCCGGCTGAGCCATGGCTGCCACCTGGCTCCGCAGCTGAGCCGGGAGCCAGCGGGGGGGGTGGGGGGCAGCTGGCCACGGCTCCCGCCTGACTCCCGCCTCTGAGGCTCAGCCAGGAGTGGGAGGGCAGCTGGCCGCGGCTGCCTCCCAGCTCCGTGGCTCAGCCGGGAGCTGGGGGGGCGGCTGGCCACAGGCCGGCTGCTGAGCTGCTGGCCCACAGGGGGTGGGGAGGGGGGGGGGGACTGGCTGCCGCAGGGGGTGGTGTTAGCTGGGGGGGGAGGGTGCAGGGCGGGCGGTGTTAGCTGGGGGGGGGCGCAGGGCTGGTGCAAGGAAGTTTCGCCTAGGGCGCAAAACTTCCTTGCGCTGGCCCTGTATAAACCTATGCTTATGGAGAACAGAGGAGTGGTTAATGCAGGCCTGGCAACAGGCAGGAAGTGGACCAGCTGAGTTTATGTTCAACTCCACAGGTGTGATGTTAGCACATGTGGGCTAACATGTTTTAAAAGTCTAGTGTAAAGAGGGCCACACTTCCATGTTAACGTAGTGAGTTAAACCCAAAGGGAGAGCTCTGGCTTTAACTCGAGCAATTTAATATGTGCTGAAGGCAACATACCTTGTCTAGACAGACTAGACTTTTCCAACATGTTAGCCACCATGTGCTAATATCACACCTTTACATCTGAGTCTAGCAAGGCCAAAGAGGGTGTCCTCCAGAGCACAGACACTTGGAGAGCAGCAAGAAGGAACCTGAGCAAAGGGCTCAGGGCTCTCAAGTCAAAAAATTCCAGCTAAGAGCAGAAGTTCTCAGTGTGGACAGACCACTTTTCTGACTCACTACATGCTTCTTTGGAGGAGCACTAGCTGCAGATGGGCTGGGCTGAATTCCAAGAGTGTGTGCTCTCTTCTCTTCTCCTCTGGGCCTTGGTGAAAATGTTCAAGTGTCCCAGGATCATAAGTCTTGATGACTCTGCCAAGACAAACAACAGCACTAGGAAACCTGCATTTTTTGGAAGCCTAATAGGAAAGATTCTCTAAAGGGGATTCCCCACCCTCACCCCACCCCAGCATGAAGGAATCTCGCTTGCATGTGAAGTTGGACAGAAAACGGAAATAGAAGGACTCTGTCCTTGCATGCTGAACAAAACTTAATCTCTAGTTAGAGATTGGGGAGTGTAGATTTGTGATCATATATTTATATGCAACAAGCCAATGGATTTTTTTTAAAGCTTCCTTCTCACTAGTCTATGGGGAGATTTTGGCAAACCAGTAAAGTGCCTGAAACCACTATGGCTTATTGCTAAAAGCAGCTAAGTCAGCAGGCTGTAAATTGACCATTCAGCAATCTCAGCTTGACCAAGGCAGGAGAGGAAGCGGGGTCTTTGGGTGCCACAGAAAGGGCAGCTTGACCTCGCGTCCTTCCTGATAAGAATTGTGTTGAAGTTGCTGATACATGCATTTTAGAAGAACAGGATGTGGGGGCCTCAAGGCTGCAAACTCTGGAAAAACCCACACCTGGTTAATCAATAATCAGAAGGAACCTTTTGCTGGACCACTGAAACTGCTTGGTTAACAAGTTTTCTTTAAGGGCCATGCCATTCTATTACTAATGTATAAATAAGGGGGGGAAGTTTGAGGTAGTTGGACTCTTTTTGGACTCTCCCTCTGGATACATCTTGCAGTCCCCACCGGCAGACGGAAGATTTGGCCACCAGCAGCCTGCCGCTGTGCCACTCGAGAGCCACACTCAGCTTCGGTAATTATCGAGGGTTGGGGGTGTTTTACTAACCTGTTGCAGATGTGTGTAAGTGCTTGAGCCTAAGTAAAGTTTAGCTTTAAGTGAAAGCACTCTTGTGTTGTCCTGCTTGTGCCAGCCATCTATCGGTCGGACGGCCGTGTCTCCCCTGATTTATTTCCTGACACCACCTCGCACCTTTCATTATCTGTGGTAAATAGGCCCAATGGTGGGATGTTAGAAGTTACTACAGAGAACTTTTTCCTGGGTGTCTGGCTGGTGAGTCTTGCCCACATACTCAGGATTCAGCTGATCACCATATTTTGGGTCGGGAAGGAATTTTCCTCCAGGGTAGATCGGCAGAGGCCCTGGAGGTTTTTCGCCTTCCTCTGCAGCATGGGGCACGGGTCACTTGCTGGAGGATTCTCTGCATCTTGAAGTTTTAAACCATGATTTGAGGACTTCAATATCTGAGACATAGGTGAGAGGATTATTCCAGGAGTGGGTGTGTGAGATTCTGTGGCCTGCATTGTGCAGGAGGTCAGACTAGATGATCATAATGGTCCCTTCTGACCTTAAAGTCTATGAGTCTATGAGAGTAAAAGTTACCTAGAGCTTTGGGTTGAAAGAACCCCAGGTAACACTAACACCAGCTGCTGAGTCTTCCTGGACATCCTCCCATGTGCATCTCAGTGCATGTTCAACAGTTGATCTCAAGAGGGGGAGGGTGGAAAGAAGAGCGAGAGCAGCCCATTAGCAAGTAGTCTGACTGCATTAATAGTTCAACTCCAGCCCATAAGGTTATTTTCAGACTCAATTCAGGAGATAAGGTTATAAACCAGCACTATACAGCATAGGCGCCGACTCCGTGGGTGCTCCGGGGCTGGAGCACCCACGGGGAAAAATTGGTGGGTGCTGAGCACCCACCGGTAGCTCCCCGCCAGCCTCGTGCCCAGGCCCAGCTCAACTCACCTCCGCCCGGGACGCCGGCCGACGTTGGGGCGGGGCTGGGGCCCGAGCACCCAGGGGAGCCGACGAAAGTCGGCTCTTATGCTATACAGGACTCTGGCCATGTGATGGATATCTTAGCATTTTGTGCTGCTCACAAGGCTTTCATTCTATCAGTAATCAAACTCACAATAGAAGAATCCCTATTCTTCCCTTAAGATATTTTTCTCTTTGATCATTACCTTCTGCCAGGGTAACTTATCAATGTGGTCATGCAGACAACAATCGCTGAACAGCTTTTATAGTTCTCTGAGTCCCCTTGTGGCAAATTAGTGGTATACTGCATAGCGGAATCAAATCACCTCTTTCAATGTAATGAATGCCTTTTCGATGCCTGTGGGGATTTTTACCAGGAAGTACTCAGATCCCAAAGCAGTAGCTCTAGTGCTTGCAGTATAAGACTCTCCAAATAGCTGTCAACAGTAATAGCAGAAATATCCTTTCCCCCAGCCCTCTGGCCACTAGCAGGCAAAACCATCATGATTTGCTGATAACTAACATGTTAATTCAAAGTAGCTAGCATCAAAATGGGCATCTCTCAGATCTCTAGCGGCCTGAGTGTATGAGCTGAGATTCAAGTAAATGACAGCAGCTATTCACAGCATTAAACTTTCAAAGTAGCACTTAAGCTCTTCAAGAAATAATGCTTTGTGTCTGATATTGCAAACTGAAATTAGAGTTGAAAATTCTACTGGAAGTTGTAGGGTTTTGTCATGGGGTGTATAGACCCCACGCTGGCCTGTCAACCAAAGAGTTGATGCAGCATCTATCAGCCAGCGGCTGATTGGCAGCCTCATAGCAGCTAGGAGAATAAAAGAGCTGAGAAGCTGAGAGGTGGGATAGCTGCCAGAGGAGCAAGCAGAGAAGGAAAGTCCTGCCAGCGAGCAGGCAAGAAGCCGCTCAGAAACAACACCCCAGAGAAGGGGCAACCAGATCTACAGGCTGGAGAAATTTACAGAACCACAGGAGGTAGGAAGGAGCTCAGGCCACAGCAGGAGGAGGTGTTGAGGCTTCAATCTGCCTGCCTGGTTTAAGGGTCCTCAGCTGGAATCCAGTGGAGTGGGTGGGCATGGGTTCCCCTACTGATCCATCAACAGAGACTTAAGAACCAAACGGGTCTCCACCCCCTGAGGATCAGGACTCGCTAACCCCACAAAGTAAAAGGGGAAACCGCTACATCCCAGTCGGACTGAAAATAACCCCTTTCATAGCCCCGAACAGGACTACCATAGAGACCTAGGCAAGAGAGGCTGACTGACTGCTGCACCAGCCCAAGCAGCCTCTGTGCAAAGCTCTGTCTGAAGAAAGGGGGCGCTGTCACATTAGCACACCACCTCACAGGTCTACGAGACCATTCTTCCATAAATATGTGGTCCACCCGATGAAAAAGTGTAGCAACCTTTGGCTGGACATTGTGCCATTGACTAGTTCCTTTTTGACTGAAAAATCATTAAAACAAAGTGTTAGAAAAGAAAACCATAAAAAACCTTAGCCAGTTTTTTTATAGCTTCTCTAAGGTAATTGATTAATGCTCTTCAAATAAAACAATTTAACACTTGTGATACAGCATGGCCAGAAGGCAGCAGGAGAGTGATCTAGGATGAGGAGAAGCCTTATTCCCTGTAGATTAATTAAAAGCACCTGAAACCAATTAGAGCACCTGAAGCCAGTCACCTGATAAAATCCCCCTGCTTCAATCAGCCAGAGGAGGAGCTGGAGCAGAGTGAGGAGGAGTTGGAGCAGAGTGGTTTGGTGGTGGAGCAGAGAGCAGTTTGGAGGAGCTGAATCAGAGTGGTTTGGTGGTGCAGCAGACAGCAGTTTGGAGGAGCTGAATCAGAGTGGTTTGGTGGTGGAGCAGAGAGCAGTTTGGAGGAGTGAAGCAGAGTGGATTGGTGGTGGAACAAAGAGCAGTTCGGAGGAAAGCGGAGGAGAGTTTTGAGAAGTGCTGCAGCGGGCTAAGAAGACCAAGATCCTAGGTAAAGGGACACCTGCCTTGTGCAGAGGGAAGGCAGGAAGCCCCACAAGCTGAAGGTCAGGAGAGGGAAGTAGCCCGGGGAAAGAATCACTGGTACAAGTGGTTCACCTGCTATCATAGGGCCCCTGGGATGGGACCCGGAGTAGAGGGCTGGCCTGGGTCCCTCCCTCTCCCTGGGATACTAGTAGGATAGCTGTTACCCCAGTTCAGGGGCAAGAAATGGCACCCTGAAACCCCCCCCACAAGAAGAGAAAGTGCTGGACCCATCATAGTAGTGCCGGCAATTTGCCACACACTCCAGTCACATGACTTATGAACAACTTAAATCTGATAGCTTATAGTAATTAACATGCATAGCTAGAGTATATCAGATAAGGCTATTTCCATGCTATGAATTTACCATTCAGTTTTGTGGTTCTTGCACACAGTGTGCCTGCTTCAGATTTCACTTACATTGATGTAAATCAGGAATAACGCCCAATGAAATCAGTTGAGTGACACACATGTAAAACCAGAAGGGACAAAAAGAGTCATACAATATAGGCTAATAACTGGAAGTATACTGAGAAACACCATTGCAGTGCTTCTGAATGACATTCATTCTTCTGCCGATATTGAAACAAAACCATTTGCTTCCCAATTTATGTTTGCCCCTGAATTATAAGGTTCAAGATAGATAATAATCCATTTGATGTAACAACCTGTCACACTTTTCATCTTCAGAGCATTTTACAGATGTTACTAAGCTAAACATAATCATCAGTCCCCTGCAAAGTAGGTACAGTCAGTATAGTTCACTGAGCAAAAGTCCAGCTAATAATCAGTATTTGTATTAAAGCCTGCTAATTTCATGGAATCATAGGACTAGAAGATACCTCAAGAGGTCATCTAGTCCAGTCTCCTGCACTCATGACAGGACTAAGTATTATCTAGACCATTCCTGACGGGTGTTGTCTAACTTGCTCTGAAAAATCTCCAATGACGGAGATTCCACAACCTCCCTAGGCAATTTATTCCAGTGCTTAACCACCCTGACAGTTAGGAAGTTTTTCATAATGTCCAACCTAAACTGCCCTTGCTGCAATTTAAGCCCATTGCTTCTTTTCCTATTCTCAGAGGTTAAGGAGAACAATTTTTCTCCCTCCTCCTTGTAATAACCTTTTTTCAGATTGAGTTATGAAAAAATAAGGCTCATCTAGCTGCATAATTTGTACAAGTGAGTCCTTTAAAGAAGAGCTTGAATATATCAAAAATTAGACGAGAAACTATCAAATTAAATTTCACAATTTTAAATTGAAAAGATTTTATCTGAGGTAAGATTCTTCGTGTTCGTTCCCCTCTAATTATCGTCTTTTTATAAATGGGGAGACAAGCTATGCGATTAAGGCCTCCAACTCTGCCAAACACATCAAAGCACACAAGTAGTCCCACTGAAGTCAATGGGATTTCTCACATGCTTAAAGGTGTAGAAGATCAGGGCTTAAGCCCAAGGTCATAGAAAGCTAAAGTCACTGCCAGGATTTCCTGGCTCCCGATCCTGTACTTGACTTCAAAGGGAATTTTGTCTGGATAAAGTATGCATTAGCTCTTGGTTATTTATGTGTAATAAATGCCTTACTATGCTCTGACTCCCAGTTCTAGACATTGTGGGTGAAATCCTGAACCCACTGAAATCAATGACAAGATTCCCTTGGACTTCAACAGGGCCAGGACTTCACCCAGTCATCTTGCTCTGCATACCTGCAAGTAAATCATATTTAAACCAGAAGATTCTTGCCATATGACATGCTTATGATAATTGATAAATTAATGCAAAACATCTCATTTACCAAGCAGCAGTTCACCACACCACCACCCCTGCTTTCATTAACTGTGATAATGAATATCTGCTATTTGCCACAAGAGCACTGTACAATAATGTATACACATTTATATTAAACTTGGATTTTAAGAGACGTTTTCTCAAAACCAAACCTATAGTCTTCTCCCCAACACCCTAATGGTCCAAAGAGGCTGAAATGTCACTTCAAATTGTGCTTTATTTTCCTGATGTGTTTTGTTAAATCCTTTTAAAACTAATTGAACAGCCTACACAATGACTCATGACCAGCTTTTCCCACTTATTATTTTTTTTAAGATGCCCAGTGGTGTTAAATAAAGAGCATTTCTCCTCCTCCTCCCAGGTTAATTTTCCATATGTAAAATCGTATATTTTATGGGAGATGGTTCTTATGAAACAAATCCCACCCACTCTGGAATTCAAAAAACCCACAACCCTGAAGCATAAACAATATGGAATAACAAGATAAGATTCCAGTGAAGATGATTAAACATGCTTTTAGTTCATAAGAAAAAATGCAAAAAAATGATTTTGATAAATTCTGACACATGCTTTTTTTTCCCAAGCTGGATTACGTATTTACTATTTCCCAAAGGCATTTGCCAAAAAGTAAAAGTGGAGGCTAAATTATGCTTGTCCAAACAAGCTTCAGTTTGTTGAAGCATGTCAGGGGTTGGAATTAGAAATGAAATGTGGAGACAATGGCTTAGTAGCGAGTAAGAGTTAGGTTGAGAGACAACCAATTAAAAAAGCTAAGGCCCAATCCTGGAATCAGGAAAAACTTCCACTTGATAAAAAGGATAGTCTGCCTGGCCTTTAGACAGATGCATGGGGAGGGTCAAGGAAGTACAGGAATTGCTGTATCTCCACTTCCCCTCTGCATTGGCCTATAGAGTAGGATCAGTGCTAGGGGTGTATGCCAAACTCCCTGTAGGGATGTAGTAGCTGCTGCATTCACCCTGCAGTCTAGTGAGCTTGTGTTGCATGCCTGATGCTGCTCCTGAACCCTGCGACTCCACACTGCTCATGACTGTGGGCTGTCTAACTAGCACGATGTAGCCCATAATCACTAGAGCTGGCTAAAAAATGAAAAACTAGTTTCATTAAAAATTTCAAATGTTTTTATTTGAAAGGGATCAAGAGACCCATTTTTTGGTTTTTGGTTTGTTTTTTTTAAATTGGATACTTCGAAAAAATTTTCAAGATGGTTAGATCTTATTTTACTTAGCAAAATCATAGTTTAAAATAAATGATACTGACATTTAGTTTTAGATAACCATTTAATTTTATTAAATAAATTTTTTTGAAAAAATGAAAATGACATTTCTTTACCAAAAATTCAGTTTTTGAAAACCAGCAGTTTTGGGATTAAAAAAAATCATTTGAAATATGTTGATGTTGACTACCTCTAAAGAATTACCTTGAAACCAACGGGACTGTTGTCATATAAGAACCTTGGGTCCAGTTGGTTGTGACCCTGGGCTCAAAGATGTAAAGATCCCAACTTATTTTCTATTGCACATTGAACTGTTAATTGTGGTTCATAGATTTTGTGCAAAGAAACTCTGGCCTGCTTTTACCATAGCAACCAGATCATAAAATATTTTCTGAACAGTTAGCAAGACACCTGTAGCAAAAACACATAGAATTCAAAGGGCTAATGATTTTTCATTGTGGGGAAGTTGCTTTATACTGCAGGGGAAATTGGTGTTTAAAGGTTTCCCACTGGTGCCAAAATATTTTCATGGAGAAGAGTCAAAATCCTCTACAAATCCTTTTGGCTCAGTTATAGTTCTTAAGATGGTTCCTGCTGTCACAACAGTGCTCCACAAGAATAGAAGAGAAAAGACAGGGAAAAAGGTAAACTTCTCTCTCCCTGATGTTTGCTTCATTCACATACTGTAGGTATGCTACAGTATGAAGACATATCGGTCATGAACAAATATGCTTTAGATCAGGGGTCAGCAACCTTTCAGAAGTGGTGTGCCAAGTCTTCATTTATTCACTCTAATTTAAGGTTTCGCGTGCCGGTAATCCATTTTAACGTTTTTAGAAGGTCTCTTTCTATAAGTCTATAATATATAACTAAACTATTGTTGTATGTAAAAGTAAATAAGGTTTTTAAAATGTTTAAGAAGCTTCATTTAAAATTAAATTAAAATGCAGAGCCCCCCCAGACCGGTGGCCAGGACCCAGGCAGTGTGAGTGCCACAGAAAATCAGCTCGCCTGCCACCTTTGGCATGTGTGCCATAGGTTGTCTACCTCTGCTTTAGACTCTGGACCCTGGGATGATACCTGGTTATATAGGGAGAAATGCAGGTAGAATGGAGGCTATATGACAGCTGTATCCACCCTGAACTTAGACCCTGGCGAAGTCCACACCTCAGAGCTATTGTTTCGGCAAACTCTGGCAGACACCTCTGTATCAACGTCACATTTTGAAGATTTTCTTCGCAACCATAAGAGCTAGAGACTGAAATGAAAGCAATGAGACTCTGGAGAACAATGGAGAGCCCTGACGGCTGTCCCAGAGACTGTTTCATGTACTACATGCTGGGTAATAACATGAAAGGACTTCATTCTTATTTAAACTAAACTGGCCATTTAATAAAGCAATCTCATTTGAAGCTATGTCAAAATGTAAATCAACCAGGATAGTAAAATAAATTGTCCTTACATCTTAAAGAAAAATTACCCACCAAGAGATAAAGTAAAACTTTTTACACTGACAAATTTTGCTGTACAAATTTATGAGTGCGATTGTGTGATGGGGTTGCTTGTGATGGTAGGGGGCAAGGCTCAGTAGCCCTGGGGCTCAGTTCTGGTTTATGGCTTATGTTCCTAAATGCTCATGCTTCAGGTTTTCAGCTGGCCACCTGTAGGAGTCAGGCAGGGATTCTCTCCCGCCCACCCCCATGTATTCTGATTGTTTATTTATCTCCTCCCTCTGAAGTGTAAGGGTAAGGGATGGCTGCGGCCTGAGACGGGACATTGGATGGGGAGGGCCAGGGATCTGACATGGCACAGAATTCTCTCTCTCAGGTGCATGGCTGGCTGGTTCCTGCTCAAACGCACAGAATCTAACTAATCACCACATGTGGGGTCAGGAAGGAATTTTCCTCCAGACCTTAGGGTTGCTGGGTTTAGTGTGCAGGTGCTAGGTGGCCTGTGATTCATAGGAAATCAGAGTAGATGATCCGGTCGTCCCATCTGGCCTTAAACTCTATAACCCCAAATCCTTCAGCAGAAGGCTCCTCCCAGGATGCCCAAGAGAACAGTTGGATTTTGTCACATGTCTGGAAAATTAACAGATCCAAGATCTGGTGGACCTTTAATGCAGTCAGCAATCTCTTCCATGACTGAGTACGGGCCAGAATGTGTGCAGTGACACTAAGCAACACTCGTCTTATTCAGTTAGTCTGGAAGCTAGCCAGGGAGAACTACAGAATCTTGTCTGTGTCCAACCAGCCTTGGCCAGCATCGTGAGCATACAGTGTTGCTGACTCTTGCTGTTTCTCGTGAGAAATGAGATTTTGGCTGGGGCTGGAGCCAGCCTGCCCATGATTGCAGAAGCTTCAGCCCTGCCTGAAATTCAACACCATTCTCACCAGAGGGAAGAAGAGAGAAGACAGAGCCCAAAAAGAGCTCTGTTCCCCACTCCTCCACTGAGAGGAATGGGTCAGTCTGCTCTCTGCTCCTCCCAACTCCATCTCCAAAGCAGCAGGGCTGAGAAGGTGGAAGCGCATGTGTGAAGAATCCCTGGAACTGCCCCCCCCCCACAGCCTGGGAAAGGAGAGAAGGGACCGTGCTGCATCTTTCCCATCACTACCTCCCCAGAACTGGGAAATAGGGTGACAACCACTGGAGCAGCAAGAGCAGATGATTTGCAGCTAATGGGACAAAATGGATTTGGGGTGGGGGTGCATAATTAATTGAGGGGGGTAGAATTGATGAGGGGCCTGGGGTGACAGAACTGATTGCTGGCCGAGGGGGTGGGTACAGGGAAATGTTGGGGCTTGGGGGGAAGTTGGAAGCTCTGCACCATCAGGATGCCAGGGAGAGGGGACCAAATCTACTGTCATCACTAAATTTGAGAGAACTGGAAACACCTTGGGAGTGGGCAGGGGAGTTCAAAAGCTTTTAAATACTTTTTTTAAAGTCTCATGATTTTGGAGCCAGTCTGATTCATGAATTCTGAACTCTTGGGGTTGGTAATACTGACTGTGTACTGTCTTCTCAGTTATGAAGAACACCTCACTTGAGCTGAGGATGTAGATAAGGGAGCCTTCACAGGTGAACACTCTGCCAGCAGTCCCCTCACATTTCAAAAGAGAACTCCAATTTGACAGCTGCTACTGATCACAACTGTGGCGCATCACATGGAATGGTGTGTATGTGGGGTCTCAGCTAGTCCCAAACTATGCAGGACTTGCTAGGTCAGAGCTGACACCTGGAATTCAACTAAGCAGCCAACTGGTAACCACTACATGCCACGTTATGGCCATAGCACATTGGCTCTCGGTAGAAGGAGGACCTATCTCCTTGGGCTCAGGCTGGCTAGAATAGTTAGGAGAAGAGCCACGAGAGGGATTAAAGGATTAGAAAATATGCTTCATAGTAATTGAGCTCTTTGAGTCTATCTATTTAGCTTAACAAAGAGAAGGTTAAGAGGTGACTTGATTGCAGTCTAAGTACTTACGTAGGAACAAATATTTAATAATGGATTCTGATCCACTGTCTGAAAGTGGAAACTAGACAAATTCAGATTGGAAATAATGTGTGCATTAAGTGAGAGTAACCATTGGAACAGTTCATAGAATCATAGAATCATAGAATCTCAGGGTTGGAAGGGACCTCAGGAGGTCATCTAGTCCAACCCCCTGCTCAAAGCAGGACCAACCCCAACTAGATCATCCCAGCCAGGGCTTTGTCAAGCCTGACCTTAAAAACCTCTAAGGAAGGAGATTCCACCACCTCCCTAGGTAACCCATTCCAGTGCTTCACCACCCTACTAGTGAAAAAGTTTTTCCTAATATCCAACCTAAACCTCCCCCTCTGCAACTTGAGACCATTACTCCTTGTTCTGTCATCTTCTACCACTGAGAACAGTCTAGATCCATCCTCTTTGGAACCCCCTTTTAGGTAGTTGAAAGCAGCTATCAAATCCCCCCTCACTCTTCTCTTCTGCAGGCTAAACAATCTCAGTTCCCTCAGCCTCTCCTCATAAGTCATGTGCTCCAGCCCCCTAATCATTTTTGTTGCCCTCCGTTGGACTCTTTCCAATTTATCCACATCCTTCTTGTAGTGTGGGGCCCAAAACTGGACACAGTACTCCAAATGAGGCCTCACCAGTGCCGAATAGAGGGGAATAATCACATCCCTCGATCTGCTGGAAATGCCCCTACTTATACAGCCCAAAATGCCGTTAGCCTTCTTGGCAACAAGGGCACACTGTTGACTCATATTCAGCTTTTCGTCCACTGTAACCCCTAGGTCCTTTTCTGCAGAACTGCTGCCCAGCCATTCGGTCCCTAGTCTGTAGCAGTGCATGGGATTCTTCCGTCCTAAGTGCAGGACTCTGCACTTGTCCTTGTTGAACCTCATCAGATTTCTTTTGGCCCAATCCTCTAATTTGTCTAGGTCCCTCTGTATCCTATCCCTACCCTCCAGCGTATCAACCACTCCTCCCAGTTTAGTGTCATCTGCAAACTTGCTAAGGGTGCAGTCCACACCATCCTCCAGGTCGTTGATGAAGATATTGAACAAAACCGGCCCCAGCACCGACCCTTGGGGCACTCCACTTGATACCGGCTGCCAACTAGACATGGAGCCATTGATCACTACCCGTTGAGCACGACCATCCAGCCAGTTTTCTATCCACCTTACCGTCCATTCATCCAGCCCATACTTCTTTAACTTGCTGGCAAGAACGCTGTGCGAGACTGTATCAAAAGCTTTGCTAAAGTCAAGAAATAGCACATCCACTGCTTTCCCCCTCATCCACAGAGCCAGTTATCTCATCATAGAAGGCAATTAGGTTAGTCAGGCATGACTTGCCCTTGGTGAATCCATGCTGACTGTTCCTGATCACTTTCCCCTCCTTTAAGTGGTTCAAAATTGATTCCTTGAGGACCTGTTCCATGATTTTTCCAGGGATTGAGGTGAGACTGACTGGCCTGTAGTTCCCCGGATCTTCCTTCTTCCCTTTTTTAAAGATGGGCACTACATTAGCTTTTTTCCAGTCATCCGGGACCTCCCCCGATTGCCATGATTTGTCAAAGATAATGGCCAATGGCTCTGCAATCACATCGGCCAACTCCTTTAGCACCCTCGGATGCAGTGCATCCGGCCCCATGGACTTGTGTTCGTCCAGCTTTTCTAAATAGTCCCGAACTACTTCTTTCTCCACAGAGGGCTGGTCACCTCCTCCCCATACCGTGCTGCGGAGTGCAGCCATCTGGGAGCTGCCCTTGTCTGTGAAGACAGAGGCAAAAAAAGCATTGAGTACACTAGCTTTCTCCGCATCCTCTGTCACAAGGTTCCCTCCCTCATTCAGCAAGGGGCCCACACGTTCCTTGACTTTCTTCTTGTTGCTAACATACCTGAAGAAACCCTTCTTGTTACTCCTAACATCTCCAGCTAGCTGCAACTCCAAGTGTGATTTGGCCTTCCTAATTTCACTCCTGCATGCCTGAACAATATTTTTATACTCCTCCCTGGTCATTTGTCCAATCTTCCACTTCTTGTAAGCTGCTTTTTTGTGTTTAAGACGAGCAAGGATTTCACTGTTAAGCCAAGCTGGTCGCCTGCCATATTTACTTTTCTTTCTACACATCGGGATGGTTTGTTCCTGCAACCTCAATAAGGTTTCTTTAAAATACAGCCAGCTTTCCTCGACTCCTTTCCCCCTCATGTTATTCTCCCAGGGGACCTTGCCCATCAGTTCCCTGAGGGAGTCAAAGTCTGCTTTTCTGAAGTCCAGGCTCTGTATTCTACTGCTCTCCTTTCTTCCTTGTGTCAGGATCCTGAACTCGACCATCTCATGGTCACTGCCTCCCAGGTTCCCATCCACTATTGCTTCCTCTACTATTTCTTCCCTGTTTGTGAGCAGCAGGTCAAGAAGAGCTTTTCCCCCTAGTTGGTTCCTCCAGCACTTGCACCAGGAAATTGTCCCCTACACTTTCCAAAAACTTCCTGGATTGTCTGTGGACCGCTGTATTGCTCTCCCAGCAGATGTCGGGGTGATTAAAGTCACCCATGAGAACCAGGGCCTGTGATCTAGTAACTTCTGTTAGTTGCTGGAAGAAAGCCTCGTCCACCTCATCCGCCTGGTCTGGTGGTCTGTAGCAGACTCCCACCACGACATTACCCTTGTTGCTCACACTTCTCAATTTGATCCAGAGACTCTCAGGTTTTTCTGCAGTTTCATACTGGAGCTCTGAGCAGTCATACTGCTCTCTTACATACAACGCAACTCCCCCACCTTTTCTGCCCTGCCTATCCTTCCTGAACAGTTTATATCCATCCATGACAGTACTCCAATCGTGTGAGTTATCCCACCAAGTCTCTGTTATTCCAATTACGTCATAATTCCTTGACTGTGCCAGGACTTCCAGTTCTCCCTGCTTGTTCCCCAGGCTTCTTGCATTTGTGTATAGGCATTTAAGATAACTCACCGATCGTCCTGCTGTCCCAGTATGGGGCAGGAGCCCTCCCCTCTTGCACTCACCTACTTGTGATTCCTCCCGGTATCCCACTTCCCCACTTACCTCGGGGCTTTGGTCTCCTTCCCCCGGTGAACCTAGTTTAAAGCCCTCCTCACTAGGTTGGCCAGCCTGCTTCCAAAGATGCTCTTCCCTCTCTTCGTCAGGTGGAGCCCGTCTCTGCCTAGCACTCCTTCTTCTTGGAAGACCATCCCATGGTCAAAGAATCCAAACCCTTCTCTCCGACACCATCTGCGTAGCCATTCGTTGACTTCCACGATTCGACGGTCTCTACCCCGGCCTTTTCCTGCCACAGGGAGAATGGACGAGAACACCACTTGCACCTCAAACTCCTTTATCCTTCTTCCCAGAGCCACGTAGTCTGCAGTAATACGCTCAAGGTCATTCTTGGCAGTATCATTGGTGCCCACGTGGAGAAGCAGGAAGGGGTAGCGATCTGAGGGCTTGATGAGTCTCGGCAGTCTCTCCGTCACAAACAGTTGTGATGGATTCTCCCACACTAGCAATTTTTAAATCAAGATTGGGTTTTTTTTTTCTAAAATGATGTGTTTGGGGATTATTTTGTTCTCTGGCCTGTGTTAGAGGTCAGACTACATGGTGCCAATGGTCTCTTCTTGCCTAGGAATCTAATATGCTCAGTGTATTACAATAGTCTATTCTCCTGGTTGCAAAGACATGGATAACTGTTTGGTCCAATCTGCAATCAAACTGCAGTCAGTCAGTCAACCAAAACCTGAAGATTTTTTAAACATAGAAAAAAGAAAAATTGATTTTACAGTAAACCCCTATTTTATCAAATTTAGTAGGTCTGACACATAAGAGGCAATATGGTGCACTGTATCACTTTCTTCTTTTCCTTCAAACCACTGCAAAGCAATTTCCAGAACACTGAGGGGCTGTCGATTTGTTCTTCATCAACATAATTTTTGTCTCTATTCCCCGGCCCCCGCCCGTTGTAAATAATGGTTTGTATAACTGGTCATTCATAAGAATTAATGTTTGTAAAATCAACTTGCAACAGTACTTGGCATCACATAGATTATCATATTGTATGTCAGTCTAAAACAAGAGTTTTAAGGACCTCTTGAACTCCTTGAACCCACCTAGAGAACAAGATTTTCCCCACTATATTTCCCTATTATTAATTAGATTGGTTTAGCACCAACAAAGCTCAGCTACATGAACACAAAATAAAGCTAAAGGTTCCAGCTCCAAACAGCTTGCAATCAAAGACAAATTAGGAGTTCTAAGCTGAACAGTTCTAGTAAAGGTGCTTGAAAACTTCTGTGTAAATCATTACATTGCCCATTTAACCCATAATTAAGACATTTTTTTATCTTAAACTTAAATCCTTCCTTCTCTAGTTTCAGGCCATTACCAGAGGCAATATGTAGCAAAAGTGGTATTAATTATTCCTTCTCAACCCCCTTTAGCTACCAAGAATAATTCCTACCCCACCTTCTATAGTTAATAGATCATCAAATCTCCTAGCAACTGCCACATTACCAAGCTATTCAGTTGTTCCAAGATTTGCTATGAAAATGGTATTAGTTGATTGCCAGATAAAGCGAGTTTTGAAGCTTCTTTCTATTATATCACTCACTTCTAGCAGCAGTGACAAAAACTGGATTCCAGTTGCTGTTTTAATGTTATTAATTTTGGCACGTATCTTTGCTCGTTTTACTTGCACAACCACAAAAGTTAATGGGACTTTTGCATAAAATCAATGGCAGAACATGACCATTCCTGCTAAATTCACATTCTCATAATTTAATTTAATTACGTCTCTAATTGGTCACCTATGGCAAAGATCTTGTTATATAACATGTCTATTTTATTTAGGTGGCTGCATGGGAAGATTTTAGCATTTTCTCATACACCTGCTGAGTGATGATTTAAGCGTTTCTCTAAAGCTCTGGTGGGAAAATATGAACAATAGGAGACCAAGATGTAAAAAACATTGCAACTACTTCAGATACCTCTTAAAATAAAAAATTATAAAGTATGGACCTCATAAAAGATCCTAAATTCTTAAGAACTAATACAAATAAATCGTTTTTTCTAAATCCTTCCCATGCCAAATAATTCCATAGGAGTCTTTCCCACTTTTCTGCTTTGTTAAAATGCACAATACAATACATTCCCACTTAAATTTAAAAAAGGACACTTCACAGAAGCAGTTGGCACCAGAATTGTCACTAATCACTTAAAGCAAGTAGTCTTTAAACATGCTTCGATAATCAGAGACGCCTGGGTAATAAAATACCCACTCCCTGCCTTCTTCTTACATGATTCATCTTTTCTTATCTACCCTTCACTGTCTTTCAAGAAGTTTTGCTTCTGAAAGTCAGAATTTCCAGAAAGGAAAATTTGCATTTGAACCAAAGTAGCATTTCTGGGTCAGAAACATAGAATCATAGAAATGAAGCAGTGGAAGGGAGCTCAGGAAGTCTATTCTCCTGCCCTCGGTCAGAATTAGTTATTCCTAGACATAGATCATGTCCATCCAACATTGTGGAACAGTCTGAGCATGTGGCACTATGTGTCTGAAAGGAAGAGGGCAGGGACTGAGTTTGACTCAGTCACAAAAGTCAGCTTTATGCCAAATCCTCTAATTGAGCTGCAACTTCCAATGTTGATGACCTTCCAGACTGACTTGTGCATTTCTTGTAAAAGAGCCATACTGATTGCAAGGAGGAGGGTAAGGAGCTACAGTCAGAGCTGGTCAAAAATTCAAGATTCCCTTCCATGGGAAATTCTGACATTTAAAAGTTTTCTTTCATCCCAAATCAGAAGAGAGTTGAAACTTCCTGTGAAACAAAACTCAACAAAATATTGTTTCAGAATGTGACATTACCCAGGGTACAATCTGTACCATTTAACAGTCATGTCCCCTCAATTCTCCAGCCTGAGGTTCAGGAGACAAAGTCTGTAGGGATGGGAACCACCAGATGTTTCTTTGCCAACATGTAAATTTCTCACTCACACCCTTTTCCCTGCCAAAGAATGGCCACTTAGTCAGGCAATAGTCTATGTGATTTTGTTCATACGGGGCTAAGGCATCAGTTTGCCTTTTGTCTCCGAGGAAATGGTTTGTGGCTGCTCTCAGTGATATCATACAATAGAATCTTAAACTTTACATACAATGTTGCCACACATATTTTACCAGGACGATAATGATCAGCAAGTCATGAGTTTTCAAATGATACCTCACAAGGCATAGTTTGTACAAAATATATCATATCATCATGTAAAAGGGGTAAACATAGGGTTACAGACTGTCACACAGAAATATCTAGCTGAAGCACCTCATTGTGACTTTAAACTATAATTTATTTTATAGTTTAATGTTGTGACGGGTTGGATCACAGAAACCCCCTTGGGGTTGCCAACTGATGTGTCAAGACTACTTCTGCCCTTGCTTTCCTGCCCTGGCATCTTGGGACTCCAGAGCCCTGACTGGTTTAAGCCAGACCCGCTAGCCTGCTGCAAACCCAGACCCAGGTCTTAACCATGTCCCCTAACAGCTGTAGGCTTAAACTGAAAGCAGCTTAAGAAGTGTTCCTGTCTTTAACACTCAGATGCCCAACTCCCAATGGGGTACAGACCCCAAATAAATCCATTTTACCCTGTATAAAACGTATACAGGGTAAACTCATAAATTGTTTGCCCTCTATAACACTGATAGAGAGATATGCACAGCTGTTTGCCCTCCCAGGTATTAATACATACTCTGGGTTAATTGCTAAGTAAAAAGTGATTTTATTAAATACAGAAAGTAGGATTTAAGTGGTTCCAAGTAATAGGAGACAAAACAAAGTGAATTACCAAGCAAAATTAAATAAAACACGCAAGCCTATGCCTAATATAGTAAGAATACTGAATACAGATAAAATCTCACCCTCAGAGATGTTCCAATAAGCTCCCTTTTACAGACTAGTCTTCTAGTCTGGGTCCAGCAATCACTCACACCCTCTGTGGTTAATCTCCTTTGTTTCTTTCAGATATCCTTTGTGGGTGGAGAGGCTATCTCTTGAGCCAGCTGAAGACAAAATGGAGGGGTCTCCCAAGGGTTTAAATAGACTTTTTCTTGTGGGTGGAGACCCATGCAAAGTCCAGCTCCAAGATGGAGTTTTGGAGTCACATTGGCAAGTCACATGTCCATGCATGACTCAGAACTTACAGGTGGCAGCCATGGTTCACATGCTGCCTTGAACGTCCTCAAGTAGACTTCTTATGTGGATTGGAGCCTTCCAAGATCCATTGTCCGTTAAGTGCTTCTTGATTGGGCACTTAACTTGCACATTCCTTTCTCAAGAAGCTGACCAAATGCGTTACTAAGGCTACTTAAAAATCAAGCAAGTACACAGCCAATATTCATAACTTCGAACACAAAAATGATACATGCATACAAATAGGTGGAATAGATTCAGTAGATCATAATCTTTACAGAGATATGTTACATAGCATATGTAGCATAAAACATATTCCAGTTATGTCATAAGCATATTTCCATAAAGCCTTAGGGGGTGCAACATCACAAATGTATTATGTAACAGTTGAAAATATAGGGTCCAAGTGCTTCATTTTGACTTTATCAAAACCTTTTGTTTTGATACTTTTGTCAGAATCCATACTTCCCATGAAATATTTCAGTGTTGTCGAATCTGCATTTTCTGACTGTATACTGTTCGTAGGAAAAGTTTCAGACAGTTTGTAGCGGGCAGGGGCTCCCTCAACCCTCAGATCCTGCTGTCCATCATTCATACTGCCTTCCACCCTGCCCACTACCAGTTTGTAGCACACAAGAGGTTCTCTGAGTCAGACAACAGGCAAAAGAATGGTCCTCTCCTCTTTTTCCCTTATGAGAGAAGGGTGAAAACAAAGAACGGCAAAGGTGGTCTGTCTCTCAGGCAGTCTTTCTGGATTCAGCAATATGCGGTTGGTGTATCACAGTCTATTGGCCCTTAGTGGGGCCCACCCTGAGCCCCTCCTCTTGGGGTGTACTGTTTTACAGCTGGTCTGTGCAGCTCTGGGAGTGGTACAACCTGCAACTGTCTCCTTCTCAGCTGACGTGTCTGCTGTCAGCAGTCTCTGAGGCGTAGCAGCCCTCTTCCTGATCACGCCCCTTCCTGTGGCAAGTTTCCTTTTTTAAGCTCCTCCCTCTCCAGGCAGAACAGGTGCAGGTGTGCCTCATTAGTGCTGAGCAGTATGGTCCTTTAATCCCTTCAGGCCCAGTGGGGGTGGGGAGGGGGGTTGTACACCTCATCACAAACAGAAAAACAGAACTCATGCTATTGGACTGACACCAGAGTGTGAGAACCTAGAGAATGAGAAGGGAAGATAATAATACTGGCTCTGGTTAGTGGGAGGAGGAGGAGGAAATGCATCCTTCCTATAGCTGGTGGTGCTGCTATTTCAGCATCCACTATGACTAATGCTTGTTTCCATGGTTGCTGCAGAATCTCCTTCTACTGCATGTGCCATTAATGCATCTGCTCAGGACTTGTTTTCAACCCCTATTTAAAATAGCAGGAGCTCTTCCCCTCCGCCCTCGCCCTCCAAAGTACTGGGTTACAGAGGAAGGTTTCATTGCTATTATGTGCCTTCTCTCATTTCATTGTTGACAACACCTTCCTCGTGATATTTTATGCACAGGGCCGGCCATACTGAAAATGGTGCCCTGGGCGAACTTGTATTTTGGTACCCTCCCCCATCCCATCACCCCTGGCTCCTACAGGCTCCCTGGGCTTCCCCTTCGCCCCATCACCTCCAGGCCATTACCTATACTTCATTTGGAATGTCCATAGGAAAGTCAATTCAATGTAAAGGGGCGTCTCCCATGATCCATTGTGAGTTAAGTGTCCCTTGATGAGCCACTCACTTTGACTAAAACAACGAGGAGTCCTTGTGGCACCTTAGAGACTAACACATTTATTTGGGCATAAGCTTTCGTGGGCTAAAACCCACTTCATTAGTCTCTATGGTGCCACATAGGACTCCTCGTTGTTTTAGTGGCACCTAAATGTGTTAGTCTCTAAGGTGCCACAAGGACTCCTCATTGTTTTTGCTGATACGGACTAACACGGCTCCCACTCTGCAACCTTACTTTGATTAGTCCTTTCAAGATGTGCTGGCTAACTACCTTGTGGACATTACCCCAGAAGCAAACATTTGAAATACTCATTTGAAATTTGAAATAGGCAAAGAGCCAATACTCATACCTTCAAATACAAAAATGATACATGTGTAAGCGCGGGAATAGTCCCGCTATTGTGGGGAACTTTCCTCATCTCTGCACTTCCCCGGTGAAATGGGCTAGCGGAAGGATCTGAGTCCTCGCTCCCACCTCCTTTACCCAGAGGCCTCCCTGCCCTCGAGGACTCCCCTTGCACTCTTCTGTCTGGCAGAGTCCTCGTAACCCCCAACAAGGCTGGGCCCAGGATTCCTGGGGGGCTCGACCCCCAACCTTGCTGTGGTCACCTAGGTCAGGGGGTAGGGTGTCCCCACTCCGGGGTACTCTCTCTAAACAGGATGCTTCCCTGACCCACTGATCACTGCATACAATTCAAAGCAAATGCAAATTATTTAATTAACAATTAATTTTTTAACAGGAATAAGGAGAAATGGGAAAGGCTAATGAAAACACATCACCCCGCTCTGTGGCAGGGAACATCTCAACAGTGTCTCTGCAATGTCAGGGCAGTTCAGTCTGTTCTTGTGAAAGTCCCAGGCTCCTTCTCAGGCCCTGGCTGTGCTGCAGGGATGCTGTGGCTTGGACACTTGTTTTGGCGGTGGCCACACGCTCGCAGGCTCTGGGTGGCAGGACCCTTCTTCCCAGCATTGCCCCCGCCCTGTCGGGGTTTAGATCCCCCTGCAAGTCTGGCCTGCAGGGCCCCTTGGCTGAGGCCTCTCCCTGTGCTGGGCCCACTGCCCAGGGTCCCCCTCGCTCTCCCCAGCTGCTCACCGCACCCGGCTCCAGACTGCTCCAGCCCCAGCTCCACCTTCTGCCTCAGCCCCAGCTCCTCTGCCCCAGCACGGCTGCTGCTGCTCTGCCTCCAGCTCCCTGGGCTGCTGCCCTGGCCCCTCTGGCTCGGGCTGCTGCAGCTTCTCCCCCCAGGGCAGGTCTGTCTCCCTGGGCTGCACCTCTCCTCCCAGGGCAGGTCTGTGTCTCTGGGCTGCAGCTCTGCTCCCAGGGCAGGTCTGTGTCTCTGGGCTGCTTTTCTGGCCCCTTCAGATCTGGCCCAGCTCAGCTCTGGCCTCTGCCCTCTCCTCAGCTCAGCCCCACTCACTCTGACTCAGGCAACTTCAGCTCACACGGAGGACAGGATCCACCCTGACCTCCTGCCTCCCTGATTCGCCTGCCCGCCCTGTCAATCAGAGCTGATCTGGAGCATTGGCCTCTCCCCATTGCCCCTGGGGACTGTCAGTCCCATCGACCCTTTCCCTTTTGGTACTGGGAGCTAGCAATCAAAACACCCCCACTGAATGTTAGTAAGGGGATAACAGTCCCCTTACACATGCATACAAACAGCATAAACATATTCAGCAAATCATAACTTTTTCATAGACATCTTACATGCCACATTTTGTACAAGATTTGTTGCAAATAGATAGCAGTGCTTGCAACAATTATCTACATGGCCACGTTTTAATCAGATAATGTCACAATGAGTAACTGCTACAACTAGCAAATTCTTAGGCCACTGTCAGCAGAAGCGCAGAAGAAAGGGTGGCATGGTATACGGCAGGGGTCGGCAACCTGCGGCACACATGCCAAAGGCGGCACGAGAGCTGATGTTCAGCGGCACTCTGCTGCCAGCCGGGGTCCCGGCCTCCGGCCCCTCTCAGCCCGCTGTCTGCCTGGATGAACGGAACCCCAGGCCGGCAGAGGGCTGAGTGGGGCCGGCGGCCGGGACCCCGGCTGGCGGGGGCTGGCGGACGGAACCCCAGACCAGCAGCGGGCTCAGTGGCTCAGCCTGCTGCAGGCCTGGGGTTCCAACCTCTGCCACCTGCACTGCCGGTCTGGGGTTCCGTCTGCTGGCCCCTGCCAGCCGGTGTCCCGGCCGCCAGCCCTGCTCAGCCTGATGCCAGTCTGGGGTTCTGTCCGCCGGCCCAGTGTATTATTGGCACGCGAAACCTTAAATTACTGAAGACTTGGCACACCACTTCTCAAAGGTTGCCAATCCCTGGTATATGGTGTATTGCCACACTTACTTCTG